>CM059837.1:7008078-9408078 GCA_030444775.1 Atalantia buxifolia
AATACTCTTTTCGTGAAGTTATCAGCAAATTGCTATAAATACATGCAAACTTACCATTAAGTTCTCTTTGTCATTGTAGGAATGAGCTCATTCTTTTCATTTGCTGCGATTGTTCCTCCACCTTTCTTTGGAACATATTGTACGAGTTACTCATCAGCTGTCTAATATTGAGTAAATGATTCCAGCATCAAGCCAACATGATCTTTTTCTTACTTTCATGCCGTGATGGGATTTAATCTTCTACTGTTCTTTATTAAGTTGTTATAGCAATCCTCGATAAAATCTTATGTATGCATATGGAGAGCCTGATTCTTTAATATTTGCCATGATCTATTGATGGCCTTCTTGTATCTCCCAGATAGATCACGAGATCTTATAGCATTACGTATTAAAAAAGATGAAATAATTCTGAGAAAGTGCGTCATTGTCACTAAGTAAATATACTTTAAAATGTCAAGGTAAAAGTTTTAATTATAAAACGGAGGTGATTTAATAAAGGGAGGAGAAGGCTTTACTTCCTTGTTTGAAGATCTAAGAGATTGAAGTGTATCGATTCTTAAGGTTCTTCTCTCACAAATACTTATGTCATTTCAAGATCTTAACTTTTAAGTTCTTTAAATATTCTGACCTTGATTTCTTCGTTCTTTATCGCGTCTGTTTAATCTCTCTACTATGGTAAAATCTATAACAACATTAAAATTACAGGTCTTGACATCATAGAGACTCTAACATGGCATTTGCTTACATTGAGTGTAACTTGTGATGTTAACCATGGTCAGGTTATCACTTTTTGCATCAATTGGAATCTTTTACGTGGCTTGAAAAGTCTAGCTAAAATGATTAGTACTTCTTTATCTTCCTCGAAGTTGACCTTTATGAAATCTACTAGAAAAATAAATTTATCCCATTTCGTAAATACACCTTGATCTTGCCTTATGAATAAGCATGAAATCTATCAAAGAAGTTGTAAAGTCACTATTGTTGGTCTAGCTTCTTAAACTCCCAATTGCTTGAACAACGATAGAGGCATGAGATTGATCTAACTCATGAGATCATAGAATAGCTTGCCATTTATTTAGTTAGCATAGAGACATGGGATTGTAAAGCTTTTTTTGGATCCTTGACTTTTGAGGTATCTTGTTAAGGCGTATGGCTGCATTCTTATCTCGAACAAGCTGTTTAAACTCTCGAAATCCTTCTTTTCCTTACAAAAGTATCCTTGAGAACTTCAGCGTAATTTGGCATTTTTCTAAGGCTTAGTAAAGGATTGTTGATATGTAGTTGTTTTGACACTTGAAATTTGATGAATTACTTGCCTTGTTTTGTTTGGAATCTTTGAGGAAATGGTGGTGGGTGCATAAAGCTTTTGTGTTGCCCAACAGCAAGTTATACAAGCTGCGTCTCCTTTGCCATGTTCTAGGCGTGTGGGTGGTCTTTGTAGCATCCTCGCGGCCAGTGCTTCAGAAACATTATTTTCTGCTGAGATGTTGTAGCTTAGTTGTTTATAGCGTGTGTTAGAAAGTGGAAGGTTATAGCTCCTTTTCAACTTGAAGAAAGTGGGAGGTTGTGGCTCCTTTTTAGCTGAGTTTATTCTTGGGTTATAATGGGTTTAACTCTTATTTTTGATATACTAATTGGAATATGAACATCCTTTTCAAATCTTGATTAATGAATTTACAATGTTATTTTCCTTCGCTTCTTGGATCATTTGTGTTAGAAATTTAGATCTATTAAAAATAGATGTAGGTAATTAAAAATAAAAAAATTAACAAGTTAATTTTTAAAATCTTGTTTACGATTCTTGTTCCCTTTATTCTTGTTCACCAATTCTTCATTTCTGATTTGCGATTCTTGTTCATGAATCTGTTCATCGCATCAAAAATATTAATTTTCCAAAAACATAATAAAATACGAGAAAATAAATGAGACGGAGATTTTCATGGTTCGAATTAATAAATCCTACATCCACGAGGCCACGCCGAATGAAAAGCATTCACTAAGTTGAGATGTTACAACATATAGATTTACTAAACTTAAGACTCTCACTTACGATTTATCACCATCTGATTCTCCAACCTTAAGCTGAATCTGCTTCTCTTGAATAATTGCTACCCCCTCTTGATCCACGATCTTGAGGGCACTTGCAAGTGATCAATGCAATTCTTCAATTCTTCAACGTCTAGTGATCTAAGATCCACATAGACTCTCTCGAGAGATAAACAAAAATAAGAAAACAAATCAACACAACATGATATGCCAAATCCGGATTCTTTGGGGAGGAGGCCGAATTTTGCTTACTTTTATGCTCTGTGTTGTGCATCTTCAATTTGTGAAATACCTCTCTTTATATAGGCACTAGGTTTCACCAAGAATCCAAGTCTTAAAGACTTGGATTCTTTCCAAATAAGTTTTTCTTTCTCTTTATAATTCCCGTTAATGCGAAAATGAATAAATCGATTTTCTTGCCTTGCTTGTCTCAAGAAATATCTAGAGCATTTAATGACTTCTGTTTGAACCAACTTAACACTTACTTCTAAATAGATCTCATCGCCAATTATAGAATCACCATTAATTAATTTCTAAATTAGATATCTAATTAAATTAGGAAACAAATATTCACTAATAAATTGGAATCTAACTAAATTAGGGAATTAATAAATTAATCCCTATTACAAGATATGCAATAAATAAACTTCAATTTAACTAAACTTTCCATAAAATGCTAACTCTATAAATAATGACCTTAACAATTTGTGTTATTAGGTAAGCGCCTGAGATCTATTGCTTAGTGCTATAGCAAGGCTGTCTAATCTGAATTCTAAGTTTCTTAAGGATACAACTTGGCTTTGGACAACGACTTTATTCTTCGCAATATCCTCGTAATCAAAACTTCAAGAGAATGAGTTGATCATTCACTTGGTGTTTCTTTGCCCTTGTTTGCGTTGGTAAAATCCAAGTGGTTGAAGCGAGCTATTTTGTCCACTGGGTATGACAACATATGGATTATGATTGCTCCATGAAATGTTTGGGTGTTCTCTCATCCGAGGATTTTAAGTGTTTGAGTAAGGATTGTTTTGGTTCTATCTATTGTAGTTACCACTAAGGATTGTTTTGTTCTATCTATTGTAGTTACCCATAGTTAAGCGAAGCGAGTTTGCGGACCAATGTCAAACATATGTCTTTCTACGCAATAAACACAAAATACCTCGGCAATTTGGTTACCCGTTTTACGGAATAATAGTTATAGCCTTTACTATATTTGTTAATGAGGTTACTTAGACTAATAATGTTGTCAAGGCATCTACATTTGTGGACTCTGCTATTCCTCTTATTGTAGCTTGTCTAGTTGATGGCCATTGATAGTTGTTATTAGCTATTCTTTCCAAAATTTAATAAGCCTCATTATAAAACTTAGATAATAAGACCCCATTTGTTGAAGCATCCACCATTAATCTAATGCATGGGTTGAGACTATTGTAGAAACTTTCAATTGTATACGACAAGGAATATCATGATGAGGACATCTCCTGAGCAACTCCTTAAATCTTTCTCATGCATTATACAAACTTTCATCTTGAGTTGATGGAAAGATGGAATCTCATTTTCTAATTTTACATTATTCATAGGTGGAAAGTACTTCATTAAAAATTTGTCAGCTAAATCATTCCGTGTAGTAATGGGGTAAGATGGTAGAGAGTTCAACCATGCCCTTGCACGATCCCTTGAGAAAATAGGAAGATTCTGAATCACAATACTTCCTGTGATGCTCTAGCAATCTTAAAGCATCACTTATTTCTAGAAATAGTTTAAGGTGAAAGTGAGGATCTTCTGATGGCAGTCCATTGAATTGCCCCATTTTGTTTGAAGCATCTCGAAACATTCACTAGTTTGCTCGAAATTAGTAGCTTGCACTTGGTCTAACTATTCCAGATTTATGGCTTGAGTGGCTAACACGGCATAATCTCTAATGGCTCTGTCTCTATTATCTATTATGTATATATATTGGTTGTTCACACCAGTTTGCCCATGAATATTCTACCCATTCTAACCTTCTTGACCTCTATGTGCATTGGCGAGTTTTATTTCTCCTTGAGGGTTCAAGTTCCCATATCTTGCAAATCATCCATGTTTTGCGTGAGATCTTAAATTTATATACTCTTTTCTCAATCTTCTTATAGTTCTTTAAATTTTAGATCAAATTGGAATTCGACAAGTTTGTAATTACGCATGCAAAGGTTATTCTGTCAACACAATAAACAAATTAAAAGAAAACTAAAATTTGCATCAACTAAAATTGACTTTACAAATCACAATAAGCATTCAATCCTAACAAACGTGCAAAAACTTATTGATTTGTATTGTTATATGTGTCGGTGTGCGAATGTATAAAATAAGTAATATAATGATAAGTATCCAAATCATCTCTACGGATTGATGTTATAAGGCTTGTTACATTAATCTTAGAAGTGCAAATTTAATCTAATTAAAATAAAATAATGAATGAAATTAATAACGTAACAAAATTAAAAATGCAATAAATGAATGCAATAAGGAAAAACCTCACGGTAAATACAAAGATATAGTCAATAGGAAAGGAGTAATTGAGTGCTTAAACTCACTTAATGGTATTGACCGTTTTCAATAATGGTGCATTTGGCTTCTGACACCTGCTATAGCATCGGTAAATTCCTTCATGCATCATCAACTGTCGCATGTTGGATATTTTATAACTATGTACAACCTAACAGTGATCAGTTGTTATGTAACATTAGATATATCATTTTATGTTCTAAAATCCAATTGTCTATAAGGTGAATCTCTATGTATAGTTCTTCACTAATCTCCAGTTAAGCATGACCCTATTTAAATCGAGATTAACTCAACTTGGGAAACCAAAACTAAAACCATGTCTTGTCTTGATTTGTTCATTTTCTTTTTCTTTCTGTTGTTTCTTTGTGTGTCGACCACCTATTGTTTCTTTCACGAGTGTTCTTTTTATATCTTGGAATTAGGGCAGCCAAATGCATGTGGCCGTGTCTCTTTTTGGAAACCTTAGGTCGCATATCTTTTTATGCCACTTGTCCTGCTTTGTCGGTTAACACGCAAGTAGTCTTGCTTGTATTTGCTCGTGGATTGCTCGGTGATTCTTGCAACATCTTCTCCGATTTAGACTTGTTTTAGTTCATCTGCGGTAAGTTCTTTGTTATTTATGCAAGTCTCATTTGTGAATGTTCTATCTATAAAGCTTGAGCTTTTTGGTCATCTACAATCATGCTCATATTCATAACACAAAGTGATCTAAAACACAATCAATTTATTAAAATTAAACTTAAATAGATGCTAATGCAAAAACGTAACTAAAAATGCAATAAAAATACATCATTCACTCTCTAAGTAATATTAGTTTAGGTTTAGAAATGACATGATAATTCTCATTTCATATAGTTATTACTAACTCTAATTATTACAAATTTACCAAAGTACGCAAATTTGACATATTAGTTTACGATAAAATTATCTTAATCTAAATATGGAAACAAAACAAGTGGCGCCCAAATCTAAATCCTAGAAAAAAAAAGATAAAAATCTTAAAAGTAACATGGAAAATAAGAAAATAACTTCAAATTGTAAAATGACTAAAAAAGAAACTAAATTTCTTGCTAGACAAAGTGGGTTGGTTTGTCTTGTCCCAAGCTTCGTAACAGTATAGTATATCCCCAAAACAGTTGGGCTTAATTTATATTAACCATAAATATTGTAAAATTGATCAAAATAAGCACATTTTATAGTATAATTCTCCTATTGCAAATAAGAAAAGCAAAACAAATGGCATCTAAATTCGATATCTAAAAAAAAAAGATAAAACTCCTGAAATTAACTAGAGAAATAAAAAATAACTTAATACTACAAATAGCAAGGAAATAAATAGAATTTTGGCTCGATCATGTGTAGAATGGCATAAACACAATCCTAGATTTGGTTCATCTCATTGCAAACTTTGAAATTATATTGTATGGCCAAAATGGGCACTTGTAGCCCAAGTTATGACATCTAGAAAGTTCCTTCCTCACCCCATGAAACTATCTCACAATATTTGCTCTATTTAACATTTTTCTTTCTCCTTAATTAAAGTAAATAGTTCTTTGGCCTAATTGGAGAACACTTGCTTTTACATTTTGTGAAAGCAAATGTTCAAACCTCGTAAACGCAATTATAAGGATATAATTTCCTTTCTCAATTATGATATAAGAAGGCTACTCTTCATTGAAACTCCATTGATTACGGCACCTGTCCTCTGTACCACTCACCAATTCCATCGAGAAAAAGAATTAAAACTCTCCTGATTTTCTTTTTTCTATTCAAAAATTGGAAAAAATAAATGTTTTTTATTTGAAAAAAATGAAAAGAAAAGAAGGTATTAGAAAAAACTAATAATTAGATGACAATATTCTAACCCACAATGAAATTATCATGCACTAAATGGGTATTAAAAATCTGTACTTGATGATCAATTATATAATGGTCCATAATAATATTTAAATAGCGGGTATTTAATATGCAATGTTAAACTTTATTAAAACATGGGTGATCTAGTAATTTTAGATTACAAATAATTTTACCCATGAGCTTATTGATGCAATTTATGACATTCACTTAAATATACGTACTTAGTTGTGTAATTTGTTAGTGTTATACCATATAAAAGTTTTACAATTACAACTTATTTATTTGATTTTTGTTAGATAACTATTAGATGTTATATATACTTAATAATAATAGATTTTGAAACATTTATGTTCGAAAAAGTTATCACATTACAAATTTAAAGGAGGGTTAAAAGGTGATTTTTAAATAAAATATGACATTCAAGTGAAACTGTTTTAAACTCTAAGGTTGGTTATGGTTATTTTAGAAAAATTCTCCAACCCCTACAGTAGAAAAACTAGTTACAATAATTTTTTTATATACCTCTTTCTTTAATATAAATATTGTGTACTGTTGATTAAATCTAATGGTACACAGTTGAAACATTATTGATGCCATAAATTTTCACTACATCATTTAGGGACCTCATTGAAATTTAGTAATTAAAAGTAGCTTAAAATTTTTAATGAGTATAAAAAATATAATACAAAAAATTTAAACTATCTAGTAGACTAGTGATATTGACAATTTTAATATTTAAAATAATTTTAAAATGTAATTTTTATATTTTTAATAATACATTTGTATTTAGCATAAAGATTTCAAATAAATATTTAGGTTAAATAAATTTCACAATTAATAAAATATATATGTCTCATGTATTACTAATATCAAAATTATTTTTGTATAATATTTAAAAATCTAAATTATTATATGCTTATTTTAATAGATAATAATGTTTCCATTTGTTATATAATATAATATAATAAAATAAAATATGTCTAATCGATTGTAAAATATTAATCAAATTTTTAATGTTGAAATTATTTTAAAATATATGTATTATTACATTATCTTAATATTGCATTCGTATTTTTATAAAACATTGAGTCAATTTTTGGGATTAATAGAGCCAAGTACTATGGTAAAAATGGATCTTGTTATCCTTTATTGAAGCCTTAAGATCTGTATGACTATTATCCCAAACTTTAAAGATGTATTCTCTTATTTATTACTTATATCTACTATTTAGGCAGAATACCCTCACTCATTTTTACTAACAAAAAGAAAGTGAAAAAAACCTCAAAAAAGAATAAAAGAGTAGTAGAAATAGAAAAGCCTTTGCAAGGGAAAATTAAAGAGGAACAAGAGGTGTTTGCCAAAGAAGATCCTTCTTCTTCCCTTTCTCAAAAGAAAAGGAAGATCCAGACAAAATTAAGGAAATGAAAGGGATTTGAACGAACGGAAAGGTATAAAAAAAAAAAAAAAGGAAGAAGAAGAAGCATGAATTCCACTTGTGCTTCTCAAAAAAAAAAAATTCCACTTGTGCTTCAAAAGACACATGATAAGGGTGAGAGTACTAAAACCCACCAATTTTATTTATATACCCATTTTTTATTTAAATTTCTTATTATTAAAGTGCTTTTTTGATGGAATTACCTATTGTACCCTGTTTTCTCTTTCCCGTTATGCCTCAGTTTTGCACCCAGTGCTTCGATTTTTTTTTTTTTGCAATTGTGAGTGAACGGTAATGTTTGTCTGTCAAAAATTGATAAATTCAGATTTTGTACATGCCATCAACAATTAAAAACAAAACAAAACAAAACTTACTATCCAAATATAAACTTCAAACGAAATTTACAAGACATCAAAGTCATTAATTTTTTTCCCTAAAATCTTTGAAAACGAAAATCATGATTCAAATGACCTCGGCAACCTTCGGCCATATTGAAGAACATGGATTGTAGCGACATGAATAGCCATGCCTAAAAGACATTGATTGCCCAGCAGAGATATGCATATGTTTGAGCTCCATGATATTTTTACTTCAATAATACAAGAAATGCAGTAATGATTTATTAATAAAGCAATTATAATATAATAAGATAGATTAAGAATCAATATCCATGCTACAGTATAAGCGAGAATTTAGTTTACAGGATGCTATGGTAGAGAGAAAATGTGCATCTGTAAAAAAAATGAAGAGTAATTCTACCATTTTGAAATTTAAAAATTTAAAAATAAATGTTTTTTTTTACAGGTATAGAGAGGGATTTACTAGGTTCAAGCAACCTCACCCTATAATTAATTACATATGTCGAAAATTAATTAATTAATCCAAATCAACTTGTGCATGTATCTTTTGTTTCCCATTAAAATTAATCCAAATCAGCTTGTGCGTGTATCTTCTGTTTCCCATTAACTCATTACAATTTATTTTTTCCACTTTTATTCTTTGTTAAGTTTCTTGATCTAACACTAGAGTAGGCAATAAAATAGTTTTAGCGTTAATTAAAACACAAACACAACCCAAATAAGACACAAACGCTTCCTATTATCGTTGCTAAAATAGAAATTAATCTTCCCGCGTGCTAATTTTTTCTTTTTTTTTTTTATGTTGACGAAACCTATTACATTAATTAACTAAACAGTGCTAGAATTTTTCGGACAGCAATACGACTCAAATAAGACACACAAATATATAAAAGCTCAATTCTCTTTGACTCTTGTGTAATTCTCTTTATTAACACTCCCCTCTCTCTCAAGAAAAATATACACTCTCCAGCATCAATAGACAATTATGGTCGGTCTTTTCTTTAATTTACACATTTTGATTTAGAATTTAGATTTAGCTTTGATCATATAGTCGTGTTGATCTTTTAATAATTGTGAAAATTTTAATATACTCGCAAGTCAAGCGAATCTAGTAATAGAATAGTGGTAACGAGGTCGAACCCACAGGGATTGCTATAAATTGAAAAGTCTAATTTAAATCTAAAATTGATATTAATTCTAACCTAGTTGAGCAAATTAAATTTTTAAGAGAAATTAAACTAATTAAACTAAGAAAATAATTAAAGTAAAGGAGAATTCAATAAGATAAAAATTACCAAGGTTTCAGAATCCACTACTATTCAACTAGTAATCATTTAATTATTAATTAATTCTCAATTTTAGAGTGACAACTCGAAATCAATTTATGTCATCTCATGAATATAACAATTAAGCCGAAGTAGTTAAATCTAATATAGGTTCTTTTTCTGCTTAATAGTATGAAATCTAAGTATCTCATGTAAACATATTGAATAACAAAGAGTCAAAGTTTCCCTAAGCACTCTATGTAAACAATTTAATGAAAGACATAGAATCAAATATAATCATGTATAAGCTTTATAGATCCAAGCATAGATTTAATCAAATATTAATTTTAACAATCAACAATGCATGACAAAATTGATGAAAAGATTTTAATAACATCCAAATAATCATGTGAAATAAAAACCATAATCATCAAAGAATACATATAGGGATTTAATTAAATAAAAAGATAATTATTTCATTGAATAAGATTTCATCCTTAACCTCAATATAAGAAAATTAACTAGACATACTTGAATTGAGATACTTGAATTGAGAGTAATAAAATTAATAAAACCAGTCATGGAAAGCCGAACTAATGCTGCTGCGGCTGCTCGACTTCAAAGCCTTGCGTCTCCACTTTTTTTCCCCTCTGGCGGCTTCAAAAGCTTGCGTATCTATTTTTAATACCTAGCCGAATCCTTGACAAATTATGATAGCTAGTAAATTGCTAACACTAGCTAAAATCGGCCCACTTTTGCAAAGCCCAATTAAGCTTAATTTAATCCTCATGTGCTGGCCACTTTTAAGGCTAAAGTCATTTTGACTTCTTTGTCTGCACGTGAATGGATGAATGACTTTGTTGAATTCGGTTTCCTTGACTTGAATTCACCTGCTGATATGCATAACTCCTCCCAAAATTAATTAATTCTTACTTCCGAAATTGAGCTCTTTTATGTCTTTTCTATCCACAATCTCCAATGAATCCCCTATTCAATAAAATAATTCAATGAATTAAAAATAACAAATTAAAATAACTAACAAATATATAATTAAGGGTAAAATATGTATGTATTATATGCTCATCAATAATCTCATATAAAGAGTGATTAGTATATTGAATCCAACTTCGAGGTTGTTTGTTAAATGTCTGAAGTCTGAAATTTTGTTAATTTCAGTCATTTTTTAAAATATGTTTGTTTGTTTTTTGGAACTTATGTCTGATTTTCAGACATTTACGTCTGAATAGAAAAAGTAAACTTTTGTGACTTTTATCTGAATGAAAAAAGGTCTGAATGATAACTAAATATTATATTCCAAAAATATCTCTGTAAAATAATTTATTTCCTAAACTATAAAATCTAATCCTCCTTTTTTGTTTTAATTTATAAGGACATAAATGTCAAATAACCAAATTTAAGATGTTTTTTATTGTAAAAACAAATAAGATGCAAAATTCAGATATTTAAAAGGAAAAACAAAATATCATTCAGATTTTCGTATTCAATTAGTGTTTTCAAACGCTTCCTTTGGTTTATTAGGACTCGAAATTGTTGTTATTTTTTTTATTAGTTAATAGCATCAATTGTATTCAATCGTGTTTTCAGGCCGGGAATCAACCCCAGTGGCTCCAAGGTCTTTTGACTCTTATCCAAGAGAGAAGCTTTCAAATTTGCAATCACGGAACAACAATTAGACAAAGGAACATATATTGTTTGAATTGTTGCACCAGTATATGCGAAAAATGCTTGTCCAATCACGAAAGTACTCATCACCTCTTAAAGGTTCAAATGAATAAATAAATATTAATTGAATTAAATTTATTACATCATAAATTTTTAATACCATCTGCATGATTTATTTATTTATTTATGCATTTGTTTTTGTAAATTTTTAATATTTCAGATCCGCACATATGGCGAAAAGAGCGTTGTACGGTTCACTGAGGCTCACAAGTTTATTGATTGTGGACATATAAGTCAAAGCTTGAATTCAAATCTTTTTTATTTCTTCTTTATTCTTAAAAATTCTACTATTTGACAATGAAGTACTACTCTGAACTGCATAATAATGCTCACGCACGAACATCCGAATTTTAATCCGAATTGAGCTATGCCACACAATTTTGTTCTTGGTTCAAATTCGGTATCCAGGCATGAGCATATGACTGATGAAACTGCACATTTATATCTGACCACTTTCTTACAAACGTGCTTCATATATTTTCTCTTCAGACATATCAACATAATGGTGAGAAAGTGCTACATATAAACCAAAGGCCAGGAGCATCTTTTAGAGAATCCACCACCAACAAATGCAGTGGGTGTCCAGCTAGGCTGCAAGAGAATAATTATTTCTGTTCACTCTATTGTAAGGTTGTTTCAAAATCTCCCATATGCATACATGTTTACACACACACACACACACACACATAAACAAACATACATATATAAAAATTTGCACCATTCTTTTCTAATTATTAATCCTCCCTCCTTGTAGGTTTCTTATCTCTGTCAAAATTCTTTGAATTCAGGCAATTTTCCTCGTCTATTGAACAAGTTGGGTCTCTGAACAAGCTCGCTGGATTAATTTGACGAAGAAATAATTAACAAATGACAAACTCTAAAGCTCGGTGTTTCTTCATATTATTTGTAGTGACAGACTATTTTATTAGCTGCTGTTTTATTTGAACTCCCTTATAATTATTATGAATTAGAGTTTTTAGCTATACATAGAGTCATTAATTTTATTATTTTGTCAGTTGAAGCTGTAACTTGTGATACAAGTTATTGTTAGGCTGATCACTAATTATCCATAACATTAATTAAAACATTAAATATAATAGCCTTGGTACAACAGTTTTTGATGGATAAATATTGGCCTATCTTTGCCAATCCAAAGCTGGATGCACGTAAATCTGCTGCCATGTGACTTGACTTGTGCAATTTAGTTGAAATAGAAACGAAAACGGAAGCATATATAACACATGCAATTTAATTCTCAAATTCCTCCAAGATTAAAGAATTAAGGGTTCTTTTGAATATTATCCTCATTTTAATTCCATGAAAACGCAATAACAATTTCCTATAATTGAATCTTTTATGGAATAGTCCATTGAAGTTGCGATCTGGGAATTTCTTGAAAGGGAATTTGTTCTTTTAGTTATTATATATTGTTGTATTTATCCTTTATCAGTTGAAGAAGAAATTGATGTTGGTCATTCGGCAAATGTGTTCGGGAAAGCTACATGGCTTTTGGATTTGAGAGGGGTTCAAGTCTAGCTAGCGTTAGTATTACAGACTTGACGTACCATTAACTATCTCGACTTATATCCCCGAGTGATTATATTTCTAACATTCTAAAAGCTTGTCTCTGGATATCCATGTTTTAGGAGAAACTCTTAACAGAAATGCTTCTATCTATAGTCTTTGTAGTTCTTAGTCACATATATACGCCTGTTTCGTGCGCTGGATAGGATAGAATGAGATGAGATATAATTAAATATGACTTGAGCTATATGACTTAAAATAAGATGTGATAGGATAAGATTATATTTAGTGACCTCTCATGTTTGGCGTAATACAAGATTGGACTAAATTGTAATGTATATATAATTTTAACATTAAATTAGGTTAAAGATAATAAAAATGACCATATATTATTTTAAGTTTAATGAAAAGATTTAGACGTACTTTTATACTAATAAAAATATTACTTTTATAATAATTAAATTATATATTTAAATTTAAAATTGTGTTATATTTTAATGTTTAAAACAAGCAAAAATTACAATATTTATATTATTAATCAAATAAAAATTAGTTAATAATAAATTTAAATTAATAATGTTACTAAAATATTTAAACAAATATAATTACTTTTTAATATTTTACTTTCATGATAAATAAATATTTTTTTATTTGTTATTTATAATATTTAATTATTATAATACTTGTATTATGCTTAGTACATATTTATATAATTTTAATATTGAGAAACTATTAAGTATAAATAATTGCTTTTTAAAATTATTCCCAACTAGTCCCATGGCCACCCATGAGATAAATTTCTTCATAAAGTTGAGATTATCTTGTGGGCTCAGGATATATAAGATAATCTTAATACTCTTTGAGAGCATCAATAAGGGATTTGGATGAAGTTTAAAAGAATATTCCATTCCCGCATTTTGATCCTTCAACCAAACTCATCCTATACGTAAATATGGTGTTAATTTATCCTGTACATTTTACTATATTATTGCTTCTATTGCAGGCTATCATTTGATAAAGATGTATTTGAAACTTTCGGATTGATGCTGAACTTTATAATGTAGACCTACATTGATTTGTATATACTTTGTATTTTCGTGAAAGATATCATGAAATTTAATTTTAATGTTTTAATTTAGTCTAGATTCAAATTAGTGGTTAATTATTTCTTACAGCCATTTTGTATCCAATCTTCTTCCTTACAATATATGTTCCCAGAAAGGAATTATGTCTTCAGTTTTTTTTTTTTTTTATTCGGTTGTATTTAGGCCATTCTGGATTCAAACTGTATGTGTCCTAACAGATATGAAGTTTGCATGATGTCTTTATAGTCTTTTATCTAAATAAAAAATCGTATATAAACTTCTATCGAAGTGGTTCTATAATCTGCAAATTGCTGTTCAGGAGAAAATATTGTTGAGTTTGCCATTGATGAGGTAAGCGATGAGGTAAGGCATTCATCCCTGACTTTGATTTTTCTTATTCTTATTATTAATAACTCTCTTTATCTGATTTTATTCATATTACCAGGAGCTGGAAGCTTTACAATAAAGCCAGAAACGGCAGGCCCCTTCTGCCGGGTCCTTACGTCTTAAAGATGACTCGTTCACTGATAGAAATTGTTGAAGAATGAAGCTCAAATCTAAGTTTCTGATCGCGCTTGATATGTCGTCTATATATTCAGAATGTATATGACATGTCGGTTCTAGAGCTCTGGGAGGTGTATCACATTTGCAATAAGTGATGCACATGCTGCTCGCCTCGACAAATAGCAAATAAACTTCTGGGAGAAGTTAAGTGGAGGTGTTTGGAGGTTATTCAATGACCTCAAGCAGACTATTTCGACTAAGAGGTAATTCAGTAACCTCGAGCATACCAACTCGATTATAAAGCAATTTTAGTTATTAACAAGACTAAGAGGTGATTCTTTTAACCTCGAGCTAATCTCCTCGACACGTGAGTTACTTGTTACAACTGCTAGTATTATCATTTTGAACGTCAGATTGAATGAAAGTTTTGCACATTTCTTACAGCTATTCAAGAGGCTGTTATCAGGGGGAACTTTCTGGGTCTTGTAACAAACTCATAAACATACTTGAGCTGGCGGTGGGTGGTGCATTCTAGATGATTCTTTCTATGTATAAAAGCTCTCAAGCTTCGTTTTTAGGCTCATGTTGTTCAATTACATTTTCATCAATCTTGTATTTTGAATATTCAAATAATAGTGAAATCTCTATTTGGTCTTCACAGTGGATGTAGACTGCTCAAAGTCAAACCACTATAATTCCTTGTGTTCTTTCTTTGATTCTCATTGCTCTCTTGTGCTTAATTCTTGCTGGTTTTGTGACACAAGCTAGACACTTTGACTAAATAATTAGATACTTAATTTAAGAATCTTAAGTTTGAGATTGGATCTTGGGGGTGACTTGAAGTCAGCACTTTGTTGGTTCGACCATAACAAATTGGTATCCTTCTTTCTTAAGTTTTGCATTATTAAGACGTCAATTCCAAAGTTAGAAGTGGATAAGTTTACAGGGAAATGACTTTTATTTCTGGATCCTCAAGATGGAGCACTTTTAGTACATCAAAGACTGGAAGAGGCTCTTAGAGAATCATCTACATCCAAGAAAATAAGAAAAGTATATGATGATGATCTACCTATATTCATGATACGGCACATAGTCCCATTATTTTGAGTCTTGGTGATAGCTAGTGTTTTGAGAGAAGTTCGTGGAGAGAAGAAAGCAGTTGGGTGGTGGAAGAAACTTGAAGACACATACGCCAAGAAATCATGACAAAGAGGCTCGAGACCAAGAAAAAACTATATACTCTACAAATGGAGGAAGATCATCAATTTCATATCATATTGATGCCTTTAACAAGATCATCCTAGATCTTAAAGACATAAATGTAAAATTGTTGATGAAGACAGCCATGATTCTGTTGTGCTCTCTACCAAGCTCATATGAGCATCTGGTCGATACATTGATGTATGGAAGACAAACACTCACAATAGCAAATGCAAAAGAGACTCTGAGTTCAAAGCAAGCCCTACAAAAAGAAGTGAAAGAACCAGAGAGTCTGATTGCAAGGAGAAGATTAGAAAAAAAAAGAGAGTTCAACAGGTAAGGAAAAAAAAAGGTCTAAATCAAAGCCAAAGAACTTGAAATATTCCCAATGCCACAAAGAAGGACTATTTTTAAGAAAGACTGCCCTGAGAGGAAATTCAAGAATAAAGATTGAAAAGAGAGAAGTGGTGATGCTGTTGTTTGATTAACTCTAGAAAGCATACATTCAATAAAGGTTAAAATTATTATTTTTTCACTTACAGTGTTGATTAATGCACTCATAACTTATAAATTAGCTTAATGCTTTCTTAATATAATTTTATGTTAAATTAAATTGCATTATGTTAATTTTATCTCATTTCTATATTATAGATATATTTAAAAAATTAGGGAGGAATCGAAACCAAATGCAGGAGACAAAGAGACTGGACTGTATTAATATAAAAAAATAATAATAAATTTAATAACAAAAAGGTGGAGCCACTTTGCCAAAATCAGTAGCAGCAAGCTCCTGCCACTTGCTTATCTTTTGCAATGTTAAAAAATAATAATAATAAATTAAATAATAATAAAATAAAGAAGGGGGATGAGTCTTTCTTTTCCTATAAAAGGAAATGGGAGCGGCAAGGCCAAGACACGAGAAACAAATAAGAAAAGAAAATAGTTAGGAAAGGAGAGGAGAATTAGAGGAAGGTGCGGGAGGTCGTATGCAGTAGAGGGGTGAGAACGGAAGACTTAGTTTTCAAAATTTTTTCTCTTTTCGTTTGTATTTAATTTTCTTATAATTTATTTTAGAAGTTTGAATTTTAATTCATAAAAAAATTTGTTGTTATTTTTAATTTTAGTTATTTTAATTTTAATTATGTGTAATTTAATTTCAACAATTATTTTTATTTCAATTATAACCCTTAGTACAAAAATTGATTTAATCAAATTCTATTTTAATTATATAAATTAATTAATCTTTTAGGCAATAAATACTGAAAGTGGATCTATAGTCTTAACTAATTTATTTTTATAGTTTTACTTAAATTAAATAGCATATATTTAAATTTTATTTTTCGTTCTTAGATAATTTAAAAGAAATTACAAATTAAATATTTTTCATCTTGAACTCATCGGATTGTATTATAACAAGACACTTTTATACCTGAGAATAATTAATACTTTTAAGTCGTGTCAAGTTTTTGACACTATTGTTGAAAAAGTGTATTTATTTAAGTTTTTGATGTTGTTGCCGGAGACAGGTAGTTATTTGTTATTTTCTTTTCTCATTTATTATTTTTCTTTTTATTTCTCCTTTTTTCATCCCTTTGGTTTAGATCTCATAATTTTGTTTTATTTTATTTTGTAAAATTTCTGTTAGCCCTTCTTTTTCTTGAAATTTAGTTCTACCCATGGAACTTATTTTATTGGACGTTGTAAATGGTTCCAATCACAAAATAGCCAATAGTTAAGACTACGAGCTCGGAGCGTGACGGAAGAACCAATCACAAACTTGCGCTCTCGTACTTGGATTGTTAATTGCAAGTTTAGCTGAACCAAATTTCCAAGACAGTGAAATGAATAAAATAAATAGATAATAAAGAAAAGTCCAACACCAACTTATGAGGTACTAGCTTTCAGGCTTTGCCGTTTCAGAAGAATACAACAGGCCAAATCATATTGAATTTCAAATTAAATAATGTTTATTTATTTTTTCAATTACAGCTGTGAATGGTGATCTCATTCACAAAATCAAATTGTATTAGACTAATTAATTACATGTGTAATACAAATATCTTGAAAATTTATGAGGTCTCATAAAATATATTAACAATACACATTAATATGTGCGCACACCTAACAAAATCCCACTACATTAATTTGACAAGTTTAGGATATCAATACGAGACGCTCATCTGTAGTTAAATAGCTCAATTTCTCTTTGTCCCTCTTGCGTCATTCTCCTTACTAACACTCCTCTCCCTCAAAGATTTACTAGATCTCTCCAACATCAAAATGGTTCGTTATTTCTTTTTGCCTTCTTGTTTCTTAAATTTTTTTTTCTTTTTTGTTACAAAAAATAATGACAACATCCTCTAGTTTAAAATTTCGTTGTTTTAATAAAGGATTACACTGACCTCTCTTTTGAACCAAATATTTGAGTTTATGTGATCATTTTTTAATAGAAAAAATAACCTATGTATTTATGAAAGGATCCGTATAACCTTTTTAAAAATAAACAGAATTTAGTGTTCTTTTTGTCAAACTATAAGAACTCCGGCTTTTTTGGTTATTTTTATTAATTAATAAAATTGTATTTTTTAATCATGTTTTCAAAGAACGAATCTATCAATGGCAGATTGGCTCTAATTTCTTCTCCAAGAAAAATTCTACAACTTTTGCCAAGATATGAAAGTCTCCAAACAAACATATATTGTTTGCACTTTATCGCAACAGCGTATGCCAAAAATATTGCTTGCCCTTGACAATTAATTTTTAAATTGATTCATAGTAATTTCTTTTCCTACAATTAATTTTTTTATTTAACAAATTGACTACTAGATTTTAAATTCCCCATGGCTCGACCCCAGACTTAGTGGCTTATATTATTACTAGATACTTTTATACTTTAGAGTAATAGTACTTTTGAGTAGTGTCTTCCACGAAAACAAGGGTGTAGCAAATCCACCCCAAACAAATGTAATGGTTGTTCGAGAATGGTTGCAAGAAAATAATATTTTTTGCTCATTGTACTACAACGTTCATTCAAATATCTCCTTACTTCTTATATATACACACAAAGTCCAAATTTGAACTATGATTAGAGTTGTACAACACAATAAAATAAATCTACATAGCTATACAACTCGTAATAGCTCAAGTCCATATTTTGTAGTCTAGAAGTTCATACTTGAGCATGACTCTATATAAGTTTATTTAGGTTCGAGATCTTGGATCTTCAATCCAATATTGTTTGATCATTAATCCAATATTGGGCTTATATGTGAATATTTATGTGTTGCGACTGTCATATAATGTTAAGTCCAATTAAAAATGATCTATTAAAGTGTTCAGTAATTTGTGCTTTAATGTATCTGATAGGGTGTGAGCCTTTAATATGTAGAGACTTAAGAGTAATTTCTATTTCTATGATGAGCTAAAATAAAAATGCCCAAAAACAATAAGAAAAGTTATCTATATAAGTGGTTATAACTTCTAGGTCACACATATCGTTTCATTCTTTCTGATATCCCATCATTAGAGAGAGCGTACAAAGAAACTTATGGTGTGTTTACTTATTGGGAATGTGAATGAGAATAAAGGAATGTAAATAAATGATGTGTTTACTTACTTAAATTAGAGGTGGAATGAGAATCAAAGTGGTGGGCCCCATCTATAATTGAGAATGATTACTAGAGTTCCCATTCTCATAGGGGGAGGTGGGAATAAGATTCTCAATCTCATTCCCTAAAGTGATCATATTACCCTCACTCAAATCTTGAAATTCTCATTTTATCCTTCCTTAAATTATTATTATTAGTCTTAATTATAATGGATAATAATTATAATATTATTGCTATAATAATAATAATAGTAATAATAACAACAACAACAACAAGAAGAAGAAGAACAAAAACAACAACAATAATTATTATTATTCCTAATAATAATAATAACAATAATTATAAGGTGAATCCCTATATCTAGTTCTTCACTAATCATAGATCAAGTATAGTCCTATTCAAATCGAGATTAACTTAACTTAAGAAACTCAATCTAAAACCAAGTATTGTCTTAATTAGATCTACTAAGTCAGACCTTTTTTAGGCTCTTTCTTAGCTAGTATCCCTAAATGGGTGATCAGCCGAAATAAAGAATTAAAATAAATACAATTAAGACAAACTGTTGTAGCAAACACAGAGCAACACACATAGGTTAGTCAAACATCTATTAAGATCATTTATCAATGGATAAATAGATCCCCATGAATAAATAGAAAACAAGAAAAGAACAAGAAGAACTAATTTTCAATGGATCTCTGCGTTTCCTCCTCTGGTGCGGTCCTCAATCTCTCTCTTGAATTCTGTTTTTCTTTTGTTTCTTTACGGTTTTTCCTCTTGGGTGATGGCTTTCTCTTTTCCTTTACGTGTGTACTTCTTTTATAGCTGAAAATTAGGGTAAACAAAAGTCTAAGGCACGTATCTTCCAAATTAGGAAACTCCATATCACAATCTCCTAAGTATCTCGCGTGAAATCTTCTCTGTCAATGCTCCAAGATTGCTACAGCAACAAATCCTACAACAATGACTACAACAACTGCACTATTCCGGATTTGTTTCAATTCTTCTATAGCCAAGTTCTTTCCTTATTTTTACAGGGCTTTTGCAGCATTCATTCCTTAAAACTTGAGCTTCTGGTCACCTACAATTATGCATATGATCTAAGAACATAAATTATTCTAAATCAAACAAAATTGATTAAAAATAAACTAAGATAGATGTTTATGCAAAATATAGCTAAAATGCAATAAAAACATGTTATTTACTCTCTAAGTAATCTTGATTTAAGTCTAAAAGTGTCATAATAACTCTCATTTCATAGAGTTATCAGGGCTCAATATCTAAAAAGGCAATTAGGACTAAGGAGTTCATCCTAGAAATTAAACAAAGGTTTGTCAAGAACGAAAATGTTGAAATTGGTACACTCTTGACAAGCCTAATTTCAATGAGGTATATTGGTAAAGGCAATATCTGTAGAGATGTCTCATCTTTCTTTTAAGCTAAGAACACATAAGCTTAAACTCTTTGAGGACTTGCTAGTGCATCTGGTTTAATATCTTTATCAACATATTTTAACTAGTTTAAGGTGAGTTATAACTATTAAAAAGAGATTTGGTCTCTGAATGAGTTTATATCATATTGTGTTCAAGAAGAGGATAGGTTGAAGAAAGATAAGGCAAAAAGTGCTCACTTGGTCTCCACCTTTAAAGGTATGGTTAACGGAAAAAATAAGAACAACAATAAAAAAGCTGCAGATACAACACCTCAAAAGAAACTAGGTGACCCAAAAGGTATTGGTTGTTTCTTTTATGGAGCTGAAAGATTAAGATGAAACATTACTCTAATTATCAAGCATGGCGTGCTAAGAAAGGTATGCTTCTTAATTTGGTTTATTTTGAGGTTAATTTAAATTTAGTACCTAAACACACATAGTGGATAGATTCTGGTGCAACCACTCACATTAATATATTTATACAAGATTGCCTAAGTTGAAGGTCAAATTAATCACCCAAATATATAAAGAATCAAGACACATACCTTGACAACCAGCCTCCATCAACAAGTAGCATTAAACATTAGCAGCAACTCCACACCTTTAACTTTCACCCTAATGCAAGCTTAAAACATCAGCAATAATAACAACATAACACATTCAACAATTAAGCATAATACCTTCAGTTGTGACTCTATTGCTTGCATATACCATAAACATTACAAGGAATAAACCAAAAAGAAAAATAAGAGAAAATGTCTAGTTTGAGGAGTGCATCAAGTTCATTAATGCACCCACTATTGCAGGGACTTTAATCAATGGGGTCTTTTCAAGTTCCATAACAAAATAAGTTTTTGTTGTTTTTGGGTAGTAATCAAAATTATAGAATCCATACCAAATCCAAATAGATTATACTACAGCTATCCTAATGATTATGGATGTGGTTTCTTCAGATGGTGGGAACCAACTAAAGAGGAGGCTGCAAAAATTTGAGCAAGATCACATCAGTTTGAAGAGCAAGCAAACTACACATGTTCAAAGAAGTTATTCACAACAGCCATAGTTTTAATGACAAATTAGATATCGACACCTTTCATCATAGGTTTACCAATATTGAAACTATACTTCATCAATTAAAAAAGTAATAATTCACTGCCATATTGTTGCTACCTGTAGTGTTGTTTATAATATATTGTAATGCAAGTTATAACATTGTAGAATAATTGATTGTAACAAAAAATGCAGGCCATATATTAACCATAATATATTATCTGATTTGAGCAATCTAATGTAAATTACATTTTAATTTTCAAACAAACATTGGTAGCAGCCTATACATTCTAATTAGAACTTATATGGCTACATACAAATGAATCCAAAAAAGAAAATGAATTGTTGGTTTAATTCTTAATACTTGTAAATGAATCTTATGCCCAACAACTTACAAAATACCACGAACCCTACATAACTTATATACTAATTATCACAAAATGCACACTACTATAATTGGCAAGTTTAGAGTAAAAGCACAAATTGAAACTGCATCTCCAATTTCTTGTAAAAAGTATAACAAGACAAAATATAGGCCTGTTGATCTTCATACCAGTCATGTGGTCCAAATGACATTATGGAAGGTGTCAAAAAATGGTTATACTGCCTCCACAACTTAGTAGTAAATCTAGTGATGCCAATGCATCAAGTAAACATGCACAATCATTGCATTCCAATTAACATTATTTAAACATCGTATTAAGTCCTAATAGTATACGTAAAATGCCATGCAGTATGTATTTAATACTTATGTATACTAAGTACAGATGAGGTGTATTCAAATTAATTTTTGGCCTAAGAAACATATAACTTACCCTTTATGGTAAAAAAGTCGATGCCTTCCTTTTGTTCAATTTCTTTCTGTCTGTATGCTCATCTCTTCGATAATCTCCCCTCAAGTCAATTCTAGTAGCTATTATGATCCTTTTCCCTTGCACATCTACTCACGCAGTATCATTGCTTCCTTCGATCCTCTTCTTTTTAGCCAAATTCTTTGAACTTGATGGTCCTGCCTGAATAACAGCTTTATGCTTCTTGGCATTACACAAATTGTTTGTTCTTATGTCTTCAACTTCTACAGTCACTTGGATGTTTTCACTTGCATGTCTTGGAGCAACAGTTAATGCATAACTAGGTCATTCCTTATGAATAAAACTATCCATACCTCTTTTCTCTAATACTGTAGCTGTATCTTTTAGTATGGCATTAAACATCTTTCAATTGTTATTTCACTTAATATATATTAAGTATTTAACTACTCTAATAATTAATTATTTAATTACCTCAATAAGTAAGAAAAATTAATTAATTTAGCAATTAACTTAATTCAAAGAACAAATGAATAATAAAATTATATTAAAGTATTACTGACCTTGTTCTTTTCCTTCACGACTTGTCAAATAGCTTCTTAGATGACGCTGAGACAAATCACAAGCAAGCAAAATAATTATTAGTATTATATAGTTGTCTTCTCTTGTAAGGAGCATAAATCAAACTCTTAAAACTTCTATCAAAAGCTAGCCAACTGACTTGGTACAATCTTGTCCTCTTATTTGAATTTTCAAGGTTAACAAGGCAGTCTCTTTTATTGTGACCAAACTCTTTGCAGCACTTGCATTGCATTATGTATCTTCTACTCTTTGGTGGCTCATTAACTTTCTTTCTTTTGTTAATCCTAAGTCTTCTAAGAGGTTTTCTAATTAAAGGAGATAAAATTTCATCACCATCAGGATTTAGCCATGAATTCTTATCTGGAATAGGGTGAATCATTCCTGAATAACCTCTAATGTAAGTGTCATTCTTTAACCATGAGTTCAGAAAATGAGCTTGGTCTTTATGATTATAGACTATACAAGGCATGGCATGGATACAAAGAATCCTACGTACCTGCCAATGTCCACAATCACAAACATGATGTTCAAGGTCAACAATATAGATTTTGTTGCTGTAATCCACTTTATACAACCATTCACTAGCTCTTGCAATAAGATTTGCACTTCAATTTGCAAATGCTTTTGAAATACTATCAAGCAACCTACGAGGGGGGTGAATTCGTTTCTAAAAAATATGTAATGCTTAAACAAAACTTAATGCGAATCTTAAACGAATTTAAAACAATAACAAATAAACCAACCACAATGTAAAGAGATAAGCGAAGAGAGATTCAAATACAGAGATTTTTACGTGGTTCAGCCAATCTTGCCTACATCCACACCTCCAAGCTCATCGAGCTTGATGATTCCACTAGTCAAGCCTCCAAGCCTTCAAAAACACTTACAATTAACTGTACATGTGTCAATCAACCTTTACACCAAGAGATTATCCTCAATTTCTTAACCCAAGTGCATCCTAACATTTACAATCAATGCTCACTGAAAACTAGCCATTATTGATTTTCTGCACACTGTCGGATCGTTGTTTATCACTTATCAGATCGCCGTTTTGAAATTGGCAAGTTACCATTGCGCCGAAATTTAAATTAACGGATCACCGTTTGCAGGAAGTCAGATTACTGTGATCGTTCCATAAACTGGCTCAGAGATAACGGTTATCTGTTTGACATAAATGGTTTATCATTTGCAAGATGATGGTTCTCTGGAATGTTATCGGTGGACCGTTATCAATGAACGATATGCTGTTTTCTAAGATTTACTCTCTAGAATGCATTCGGATTACCGTTATACACAAACAGTTTACCATTATATGAGATTTACTCTCTGGAATGCATTCGGTTTATCAGTATCCATAAACGGTTGTCCGTTATCTTTGATTTGCTCTGTGGAATGAAATCGATCCACCTTTATCCATAAACGATTGTTTGTCATCTTTGATTTGCTCTATGGAATAAAATTAATTTACCGTCATCTGTTAACGATTTGCCAATATCTGAAATTTGCTCTCTGTAATGCTTTCGGTGTACAATTAGCCATAAATGGTTAATGCAATCGGTTTTCCATTTTCTTTAAATGATTTACCGTTTTCTATAAATTCACTCTCTGAAATGTAATCAGTTTTGTTTTTTTGTAAATGGTTTGTTATTTATTTCCAACATGTTTTGCTTTGATTTGAGTAATATACAACTTAAAAAATTGTTCCAATTAACAACTAATTTTAAAACTTATGAATTGAAAATATGTTTGTTATCATCAAAATCATTATTATAAAAACAAAAGAGTTAATAGCTTCATCATCTTGTCATAAATTCTTCTTAAAATCTCACTCCCTTAGCCATTACTTTCTCTCTTCTATTAATCAGCCTCTTTATAAGCTTTTTTCTAGTCCACTTTAGCATTATCAGTATTGGCATCTTCTTTTGAACTTCAACCCATGCATTAAATGATTAAGCCACCTTGTTAGTACAATAATCAGACTTGCAATTATTGTCAAAAACATGTCTGGACCAGAAATTGGTTGTTTGTTTTCTTATTGTCTCATATATGCCCTCATCTGTCTTTCTTAGCTCTTCAATAACTCTATCAAATGCTTTTTGATTTGAAGCCTTGCTGCTACCCAAAAATGTGGCTTAAAGTCAGAGAGTGGATGATTTACTTTCAGATTGGCTAGAATGTGCTTAGCACAATATCTCACATTTGCATCAGGGAACTTTAATGCTAAAGCATTCTCAATAACTTTTTACCTATCACACATAAAGGTGAACTGCCAGTTATCTCCTAAAAAATTGTTCAAGTGCCTAAGAAACCATGTCCATGTGTTAGTGCTCTCAACAGTACATATACAAAAAACAACTGAGAAAATTCCATCATTCACATCAATGGCCATAGCTGATAACAACACACTCTTGAAGGGGTTCTTCAAATGGCATCCATCAATGTTTAAAAAAGGTCCACAACCTTGGTTGAAGCATTCTCTTAGTGTAGGGAAGGATACAACAAATCTGTCAAGTGAGTCTTGAGTTGTTCTATATTATAACTGACCACACTAACAAGTGCTAAAGTCTATGGGATCTTGTTAAGTATCATCGGTGCATAACTACTTATTAGCCTATAACTTGACTCGTGATTAACACCTGAACACTTCAAAACTTTCTTTTTTGCTCTTTATATCTTATGTTTATTCACTTTCACATCATAACTTCTTCTAAGTTTACTTATAAACCATTCATTCAACCTTAGTGTTTGGCTGTTCTATAATTGTTGATGCAATTTTATAGCTATAAACTCTGCTTTACATTCAGGGTTTTTCAGATCTCTTTGACATGTTTAGACATTGTGAAGTCTCCTAATAAGAAATTTTGGACCAAATCACATCTTTATTGCATGTAAAAACAAAGGGCATTAAAAGAATGTACAACCAATAGTAATCCTAGATCTCTCAAAGTTGTGCTGATACATTTTGAACCTATTTTCAATTGCATAAGTTCTTATAGCCCAAGTTAGCTATCTAAAGTTTCTAAAATACTGCCCAATTCTAATTACAACAGGGTCTTCACTGGGAACATACATATTTTCTCTCATTATTGCATATATTTTTGACAAAACCTCATCATTCTCATCATTAGAATCTTCACCAAATTCATTATCATCACTGTCACAATCAGATAGCATGTAATCTATGTCACTCTCATTAGAATGAACATAACCCTCATTAGCTTGATCAATAGGAGGGATAAGGGCATCAATAGCACTTGGAGCACCTTGTGGATGATGTGGATCTTTTTCTTCATATATGAAAGTTGTTGGTTTAGTTCTTTTGGATTTTTGCCCATGATCATCAGAACTTTGAAAAGGGTTAGATCTTTGGATAATCTGTGAGTTAGGGTTCTGTGTGGGCTGGGTTGAGAAGGCATTTGGGGTATTAGGTGTCGGTTTATGTAGGTACGCTATCTATTGTTGCTGCTAAAGCTGAGGAGAGATTGAAAATTCACAGTAATTTTTTTCCCTTGTGGGGTTTTATCAGAACCATTTAAAGAGATTTTATCAACATTACTATCACTAATTGTATCAAAAGTGTATGTTCTATTGCGATGCTTGGTGATACTGTTTGCTGGTCTATTGATGATCTAAAATGAGTGTCCATAAAATCTTCAAACTAATTAGAGTTGGACTAAAATTCAATCTTAAGCTTCAATGTAGAAGAATACAGTAACTAGTATGGTTTGGCATTTGTACTTGTAGGAGAGGCATCTAGGACGAGGTTATTCTAATCAGTCATGATTGAAATGCTGGTTTTAGGGGCTTCAGAAGTGATTGCTTCGGAAGTTTGGAATAAGGCTCTTTTAGTTGTTCACTCTGTAAGTGAAAGTATCTCATCAAACTAAAGTTGCATATAATAATACATGTTGTGGTGCTCATGTAACTAAACAATAAGATCATGATAATCCACAATCTGAACTTTCTTCTTCTCCCAAGATAGCTAAACACTTAGATTAAACTTCTCATCAGGAGTCATCCTTCTTTCATATATTCTTATTAGAACTTTTATGATAATAGAGACTGTACTCAACTTATCAGGATCAATGACACTAAGATAATGTGTTGTGTCTTTGAATGTGACATAAAAGGTTGTATTATCGTCATCATCCATTTTCACTGTACAAAGTATATTTTGTCCTTAATTAATTAATGCTTAGAGTTCTTGTTATGTAATATAGATATTGTATTCCATAAAATGAAGGTGCATAAATTAACTTAAATCCCATTATGACATTGTTGTCAACCAGTGAAACCATAAACCCAAAAATCCTCAGTTGCACATATAACATGCAATTAATAAATTTAAAGTAAAATGTGTCAACAAAAGCAAGCATTTAAAGAATTCTACACTGACTGTTATGAATAAAAATAAAATCTTCATCCAACAAAATTCAATCCTTAAAAAAATTAAATAAAAATTTACCATGGAGTACTATGATGGGAATCGAATGAGAAGCTGAGAAGAAAAACAAGACTAAGATGGTGAGGAAATAAATGGGTAGTGAGTGAAAATAAAGCTACCATGAATGTTTAAAAAAAAAAATTGAAGTCTTACCCAGCGTCGCATTTCAACAATAATGCAACATGAGTTAAACATCCACACAAAGTCAACCATAAGTCCAGTACACACGCCAAAGTAGAAAAAAAAACAACAAATACAACTACCTATTTGACATGCAAGTAACAGAGCAAATGCGTTATATTTATTATTGTTGTTGTTGTTGTTGTTGTTATTTTGACACCATCATACACCCGTTGAAAATAAATTTACATTGTGTGAGTAGAGATAGCCAACGAGCCAGGCTAGCTAGGAAGGTGCATGTGGGCTCGTGCTCATGCTCGTGCGGTTCTGTACCCACAATGTGCTTCTTGCTATGTTGTACTGTGCTGTTTTTTTTTTTTTTTGGCTCAAGCTCGGCTCGATGTGCCATACCCACACATGCGTTGTCGTGTTGTGCCTAAGAAAAAATCATGACAAGTTTTTTTTTAAGAGGGATGCCAAGCCGTTGGCATGCTTTTTTTGAAGTCTATGTACTTTTTTTAGATTGATGTGCCTTTAGTAAGATTTAATAGAATCTAAAGTTCAAAACTCAAGTTTGTATTCAATAATAATAAACTAATAATAGTAAGAGAATGTAATACTAACTACTAAGTTAGAACTTATGGTAATAAAATTCTTCTTTAATACTTAACAACAACAACAATAATACTAATAAATATTTTTAAAGAGTTAACTTAAACGTACATAGAGTCATAGGTCATCGTCTATACTAATATTAATGCATACATATTATAAAATCATGATATTTATAATTTTATTTATTAAAATCGTAATATCATCTATTTATTTAATAAATTATAAACACAAAACAATAAGAGTATTTTTTTTAAACTAAGAATTAAATGAATTTAAAAACTTACGCTAATAAAATATATTAAAAGATTCAATTTTAAGTTATTTTGTAAAATTAGAAAATTTTAAGTTTACTTTCATTAAAAAGTGAAATGAGACCTTTCATGTGCCATGCTTTAATCCATTTCTAATTGTGCTGTTTAAGGCCCAGTTGCCTAAAATTCTCAAACTCGGCTGGCTTGTGTGCATGTTGTGCCATGCCATGCCGTGCCACGTGCCTTACCAAAATGTACTCGCTATCTTTGTCTTTGTATAGACACATGTTTATGTATGATCTTGTGCACGCGCCAGTGATCCCGTTGGCACGACTCTACGTGTGATTATTTATTTAATTTCAGGATTTATCTACGATGCTTTATGTATTTTTAGAGCATTGATAATGGGGTTATTGTGAACCCGTAGATCTAAATGTTTCAATCTCAATCATCATTTAGTATAATGGATAAATAAATAATTAATTAAAATATAGCAAGTAACTTACAGGTTGTTGGTAAATATTAATTTTAAATTTTAAATTAGCATATAAGTGCTATATTAT
Organism: Atalantia buxifolia; assembly: GCA_030444775.1. Taxonomy (NCBI): domain Eukaryota; kingdom Viridiplantae; phylum Streptophyta; class Magnoliopsida; order Sapindales; family Rutaceae; genus Atalantia; species Atalantia buxifolia. The sequence goes on from CM059837.1 coordinate 7,037,112, forward strand.
TCTATATCATGCATAGCACTAAAGATGTTGATCTTGTTGAAGTGTTCAAGTCATTCCAAAAGAGCTCAACATATATATACTTGCTTTAGACTTGACACACGAGCTCTAAATGTAATACCACAAAAGTAGATCCATTTTAATACTGAGAAATATTATTTCCCTAAATAGAAGAAGAGATTGGAAACTTAGAAACTAAAAAAAATTAATGAGTAATGCGTGTAAACACTTGACATCGAATATGAAGTTCAATTGAAAGAAACAAAAAAATTTAAAGTAACAAGATGCAAATTTCATCTGATTAATAAAGTTCATGTTCTCACAATTCAATTCTGGCTCTAATTAATAATTCACAGATGTTTGTTTTTAATTACTATAGTGGCATGGATAGTTGCAAGAGGATAAAAGAAATACGTTTTTAGGTTTTATCAATGACTACGTATTTGAGACAAAAAGAGAATAAAAAAAGTGTTATGCTATTAAAAATTAAATGATGCATTTATAATGTACCACAACATAAATGTAAAACGTAACCTATATATATAAAATATATTTTTGAGTAGTCAATTGTATCTTTCTTTTACAAAATGCTATTGGTAACAAAATCATGAAGGGTAACTAACTATGAGCATTCAAAAGAATGGTGCATTATGATTCATACCGGGTAATGTGGCAATACGCATTTATAATGTACCACAACATAAATGTAAATGACCTAAGTGCAGTATTACCCAGCAAAATAAGGCAACATAAATGATAAAAAAATAAAGCTCCTTTAATAAGTGGGCATGACAACTAATTCATGTAAGATAATAACTAAATATATAATAGCATCAAAGCGTGATTTGATATGAATATAGTACAACAAGAACATCAAATCAATAATTCCGTGTCTGGTGTGATTGTCCAGCAGTATATTTAAAAGCCTTCTTGTCAAACACTCAAGGCAATAAACTGACAATAAGATGAGCTAGAAGGACAAGTTAACCGTTCCTGTGAATGGTTTTCCTAGGTTAACATTATACACCCAGCTGGATTTGGAAGGAAACTGCTATGTTATAAGCATAATCGAGTTTGACAATGCAACTGAAATTTACAAGAATTTGTTAAAAAAATTCAAAATTGGAATTCAAATACATTCATTCAAATTTGGCTAATGCATCAATTGACCAACTTGCATACACATGCATGCATTCAACATCGGAGAGGCAAATTTGGAGAAAAATTGCTAAGGTAGGCACCTAATTTTTGTTGACAATTTTGTTGGGGTTGGTGCAGTAGTGCACCCCATTTTTCCTTGTAAATAGAAGACAATTCCTCATTTGTTTGTGCATCCAAAAATTGTAAGATTTCCAAGCGAGTTTTGGTAGAGAATTTCCTTAGGTGCTAAGGGAATTTGGGTGTATTGGGTATTGGGTTTTTTTTAGAGTTTTCCACTTTTGCAAAGTCCTATTACTAGTAAAATTATCTTTCAGTCTTTGCCTGTAGATGTAGGCTTTACACCGAATGACGTAAAAATTATCGTGTACTATTTTCTTTACATTTGTTTACACTACATTTATATTTCTCCGTAGAGTTACAACATGTAATATTGGTAATTGCTCAACCTCGCACTTCTGCAACAATTGGTATTATAGCCGAAGGTTCGTGTTTAGGGCATACGACATTGTTCACGTATACAAAACTATTTATAGATACGGTACTGTTCACGTAAACGATATAGTTCATTGATACGGTGGAGACATACTTAGGAGATAGTTTATTGTAAGTAGCGTGTATTTTTGCATGTCTAGGAAAGTTTTGTCAACAAGGCGATAAAAGCCTAAGGAGTCTGAGTTTTAAGTGGGACCGTTGCGACCCCTCTATTCTCTTGGAAACTTTTTTGGTGCATTTATTCACGCTAAATAAACATCATAGAGGTTGTTTTTCAAGTGTAAATAGTTGTTGAAGGCACTGATCATTTGAATTAATAAGGATGGTAGAGGCATCGTTGTCGTCTTTATCAGCGAAGACTACTCTGACTAATGCGAAGTTTGAAGTGGATAAATTCGATGGTACCAATAATTTTGGTATGTGGCAATGTGAGGTGTTGGATGTCTTATGCCAGGAAGAGTTGGATGTTGCTTTTGAAGAAAAACCTGACAAGATGGATGACAAGAGTAGATAATGATTAATAGACATGCATGTGGTATTATTCGCTTATGTCTAGCTAAAGATCAGAAGTACTCTGTCATGAGGGAGACATCAGTAAAGAAATTATGGGAGATTTCCTCATTTGCTTATGCATCCAACAATTGTAAGATTTCCAAGTGAGTTTTGGTAAAGAATTTCCTTAGGTGCTAAGGAAATTTGGGTGTATTGGGTATTGATTTTTTGAGAGTTTTTCCACTTTTGTAAAGTCTCATTATTAGTAAAATTATCTTCCAGTCTTTGCCCATGGACGTAGGTTTTACGCCGAACACGTAAAAATTATCGTGTCTTATTTTCTTTGCATTTGTTTCCACCACATTTATATTTCTCCAAAAGTTACAATAACTGTAAATTAGTAATTACTTAATCTCGCGGTTCTGCAACAGAATTCACTATCAAATCAATTAGAATAAAAAAAGCAATTAAGATTATTTGGCACTAAAGTGCTATGGAATAAGAACAGCTTATCGAATCTCTTTCGTCTAATCATTCAGGAGTAGAGACAATCTTCAAGAATCCTATTTCAAATGTGAGAGATAAAATTGATAGTGAATTCAATGAGATAAATGAAGAGATTGTATTTTATCATATCTCTATTTTCTTTACTTTTTAAATTTAAAATCACCTTTTCAACTAGTTTGTTAACCAGTTATAATATTTTTAAAATAATTAAATTTTTTAATTAATAAAAATAATGTGTACTGTTGATAAGATCTAATGATACATAGTTCTTACATTATTAATGCTGTAAAAAAATTACGACGTCATAGAGGGATGCTTTTCTTTCGATATCTTTCTGGTACAAACAATTCCACATGGTTTGTGACACAAGTTAACAAAAGATTTATCTCTGCTTTATTTTCTTATTTTTTTTTAATAGGCTGAGTAATGTGTAAGAGCCATATAATTAATTACATATAGATATCGAAAATTAGTTAATCCAAACCAACTTGTGCATATATCTTTTTTTTTCCATTAACTTATAATTTCTATTTTTCTACTTTTGTTCCTTTTCTTTTCTTTTCTTTCTCATTTCCTGATCTAACACGAGATCAGAGTAGGCAACAAAATAGCGTTGCGTTAATTAAGACACAAGCACAACTCGAATAAGGACTTTCCCATTTTATAGTTGCTAAAAATAGAAACTAATCTTCCCGCGTGCAAAATTTTTTTGTTAACAAAACCTATTTCATTAATTATAACATCCCCAAGCAAAACCTATTTCTAATATAATTATTGTATTTTTCAAACTTAAAAGGGATTACATGCCATTATTACTCCTATATTTAATTAACATGCAAGATATATAAGAATTTAACCATACGGGCGTCACCTTCTGAACGTGCAATCTTTTCCCCCCCTTTTCCTTGCTTTCCCGTTTTTGCAATATATATTTGTCCCCTTTTCGTTCTTTCCCTTTTTGCAATATAATACGACCTATTAAGTCACACAAACACGACATAAATATGGCACATTCATCTCTTTAAATAGTTCGAATTTCTTCTCTATTTGATTCATTGCAATTATTATTCTCTTTCTAAAGTTATTCTCTTGCTAGAATCCCTACCAAGAAAACAATGGTTGGCTTTTATTTTTATATCTTTAGTTGTTTCTTATAATTTAGATTAATTTGAACTGTATTAATACTTTCCATGCTTTTCAGGACAATGTTTTAATTTTACCTCGTTGGCTAACGGCTCTTCTTAAAGGAAGATTCGACGAGCATTGTGAAGAGCAAGGTCATAATCGAAAACATAAGAACCTTTTTTGTTTGGAATGTCGAACTTGTATTTGTAAAGATTGCGATGATCATGCGAATCATCGACTCTTAAAGGTTACTATCTATACTTATTGATTCTGTAATATTATGATCTTTTATTTTGCTTTGATTTTGCTTTACATCAATTTTTAATATTTCAGATTTTCACATATGGCACTGGTAGAAATCAAAGTTGTGCGGTTGTAAAGTTGGACAATACAAACGAGTTGCTTGATTGTAGCCATATCCAAGTAAGTTGTCATCTTATTTTTATGTATGTGATATTCATAAACCATGACTTTCTATTATTCTTTTCTCTTTATTACAGTACTTTAAAAAAAGTAAAAAAAGAAAAAAGAGTATTATTTTAATGAATTAGTGTTTTCATACGGTCCAAAAATAATGATTATATTAATTTCATTTTTAATAATTTGTCATTAAATATTTACTTACTGTCATAAAAAAAAAAAAAACGTTTTTTACTCACTTTTCTCGCAACCACCCACGCACACACACATGTTTATACATTTATGTGTTCTAAATCTATGTTGCTCTTTAGCCACGCGTCCATAATGGTGCGCAAGTGTTACTTATTAAGCAAAGGCCAGAGACAAGTTATAGAGGCAATAATTGTGAACGTGACGGCTGCGATGCAATGCTTGAACATCATAATTCCTTTTGTTCAATCGATTGCAAGGTTAGTTAATTAAATAATTAATTTCACTTTAGTCAAATTATTTTATTCCAACTCTAATATTTCTCTGTCTTTAATTACAGGTTAATCATATCATGTCAGATCCATCCAATTATCGCAACGCCAGACGGCTTCTGAACAAAGGGAATCTGCCATAGCTTGCACTGCATACATTATCAAATTCTTCAATTGTTTTTTTTTTCCCTTTAATTAGACATTTAAATTTCTAGTGAAGGGCAATTTTTGTTTTGTTTTTTGTTTTCGGAACTTATTATTATTAGTAATGAGTATTTATTTGAGTTATCAATCTTTGGTCAATTTTGTGGTTTGACTTAATTACCGACTATTGGTTTCTGTAAACCCTAAGCCTCAATAAATTGAAAAGTAAAAAGATGAATAAGTGTTGAGAGTTATTCCATCAAAAGGCCCACAAGGATATAAAACATAACAAAAAATAAAGCGAACAAAGAGATTATATGAATCTACATTGAGGAAATCCAAAACAGTGCATCTTGAATGACGGTAGGAGTTTTTCAATCTCTTATCAAAATATTTGCAATGTCACACCAGCTTATACGAAAATGATAGTCTATCTCATTATGTTTAGACCGCCCATGAAAGACCGTTCTTGTCATATGTGTGTAACGCACTTATATTATCGAAAACACGAAGAAAAGGAAGGTTAGCCATGTGAGCTCAAGCTGTTGTGAAAGCAAGTGATCAACACTTCATACATGGGCAGCTTCTTAGAACCCATGAGATACGGTTTGCATTGAGAAAGATACAAAATCCCGTTGTACTTCATCGAGTCTGATAAAAAAACCCGCCCCAATCAGCATCACAAAATTAAACCATTCAAGTTAAGTGTACAACTTCATCTTAGAAACCGAAGACCATGATCCAAAGTATGTGTACTTGGTTGGCTAAGTGAGGTAGGATGGTTGTGTGAGATGAATAAGGTACCTTCCGAAGGTCATAACTAAGGCTACCGATGTTCGTTTTGGGCATATAATATGCTGTTTTAAAGTTTGCAAATAGACAAACAAAACCCAAAATAGATTGCACCTTTTTGGTTTGTGCTCGTACTTTATCGAGTCTGATCAAAACACCCACCCTAATTAGCACTATAAAATTAAACCATTCAAGTTCAGTGTGCAACTTTGTCTTAGAAATTGAAGACCATGATCCAAGGTATGGGTACTTGGTTGGCACAGTGATGTAGGATGGTTGCGTAAGATGAGTAGAGTATATTCTCGAGGTCATAACTTGGGTTACAGGTGTTCGTTTTGGGCATATAATATACTGTTTCGAAGTTTGCAACTAGACGAACAAAGCTCAAAATTGATTGCACCCTTTTGGTCCGTGCTCGAGCTAAAAATTCTATTTTTTCTTGGTCATTTTTTAGTTTTAAAATATTTTCCTATTTCTCTATTTTTTGGATTTTATTTTTTTAGAAATCAAATTTGGGTGCCGTTTATTTTTTTTGTCTTATTTAGAATAGGAGAATCTTAATATAAAATAATATTTTAGATTTGTCTATTTTGATAAATTTGTGATGTTTGGGGTTACTATGTAAGGGGTGCAAAACCCTGGTTTTGTTAATTCAAACTTTTTTCAATAAAACGTTCATTATTGAGAAGCTTTGTTTCTCTTATCAATCAAATTCTTATGTTTCCACATCGTCACTAAGGTAAATCCCTCCATAGAGAAAAGTTATACGGGAAAACCTCATTTCAGCACTGAACAAGTTTTTTCTTTTAATTTTATATATGTATATAAGTTTTGATTTTGAAATACAAGTTATGCAACCCAAGAGGGAGATGAATTGGGTTTTTAAAATTATGCAATACAATTTGCACAACAATTTAATCTATTAAATTAATCAAATCAAAAACAATAAATTCAATCAAGCACAATGTTAAAAGACTAAGGGAAGAGAAAACAAACACGAGGATTTTTACGTGGTTCGCTATCCCCGCCTACGTCCACGCCTCCAAGCTCACCCGGCTTGAGGATTTCACTATCCAAGCCTCTCAAGGCTTCAAATGTTTACAATTGACTTCCAAGGTGTCAATGGACCTTTACAACAAGAGATTATCTCCCCAATCTCTTCACCCCAAGTGTTTCTCACACTTGCACACTCACAATTTGATAAGAAATAAAAATCACAATAATGAAACTCTCTTTAAGAGTGGATAACAAATTATAGCTCAATAAAGATTCAATAAATAATGATTTACGAAATGGAAGCTCAATATATGTTATATGATCTTGTTTGTGCTTGCATTAATCATTAAAATGAAGTTGGAGTTGAGTTTTTACAGTTAAAGCCCGAAAACTAGCCGTTATAAATAAATTCCATCAACCAAGCGGTTAACCACTTAATTTATCCAGCTAGCCGCTTGTAACAGTGATATTACCATTATTTTTGAATTTTGCTACAGTAATACTGTTCACTAAAATTATACTTTAGCCTAAAACTTTCTATAATTATACTATGACCTAAAATTCTATAAAACTTTACAAATAGATCCAATTTCAGAATTTCTAAATAATACTCATGATCTCAAAATTTTTTGAAATTATATATGGCCCCAAAGAAATTAATATTTTTCAAAGAGGTCATTTTCAAAATTTAATATAATACCCATAATTTTTAAAGTTTTTAAAATCTTTCATTTTAGTCCAAAATTTGAAAATATAAGCTTTTCCTCAGGCGGCTAGCCGCTAGCCTCAGGCGTTTAGCCGCTTCCTCTCTGTCCAATTTTGGATTTCATGTGATTGAATTTCATTTAGGTCCTCAAACTTCCATAAATTATAATATAGCTTAAAATGTTTCAAAACTTTGCAAATAAGTCCAAATCTGAAATTCAAAATAATATTTATCAAACTCAAAGATTGTAAAACTTTTCATTTAAGTCAAAATTACTCAAATCCACAAAATAATTTTATCTTATAAATATAAAACCTTTTATTTTATGAAAAGTAATTATTGAATTAATCTCTTGAGCTTCTCAAATGCTAAAACATGCATAAATTAAATCATACTGGCTTTATAAGAATTTGTAGCAATAATTTGTCCGTTGAGCTCTAAACTTCATTCTTGATTTCGTCGTTGTCCGTTGAGTGTCTTGAACTTAATTTCACTTGATTCACGTGCATAAATATTATCCTTCAAAAACTAGTGAAAATGTGAAATACAATATTTATTATTTTTACTTAAAACACATATTTGTTATCATCAAAATTAGATTATGTGTACCCCTTTAGGCTAACAGATTTTAGATGGGTAAAATGGTGATTTTTATATCTTCTCAAGATTTAAACTTAGGTAACCAATCAAATAAAATTATGTAAGAACTGCATGACAATTAAGCCCTTTGGGGCTAGGAAAAAAAAATTACAAGTTTATGACTATGAAACACAAATACATTAACCAAAATAATTAATGAAGAGAGTATGAAGCATTGGTCTGAATCATGAATTATCTATGTATTTATTTTTGTTGCTTCATAATAAAGAGTTATTATCTTATGCTTTTATCTAAATTAGTAATTTTTTAGATAGGCCCAAGTTGGGACCAGAGAATTTTATTATTTAATTAAGGTTATTAATTTATCGTTTACTGTATTACAACATCCTCATCATTATTATTATTATTATTTCTACCGTCCCCATATCTGATACACCTGATGAAAATAATTTTTGTTGATGTGAGTATTTTTTTTCTTCTAATATATATGTATGTATGTATGTATGTATATGTATATGTATATATAAAAATAGAAACATAATAGAATCTTTCGATGTATATCATTTTGCTAAAATCAATTCCATAATCTATAACACAAGTTAAGGGAAAAAAGACAGCTAAGCCTATGAGGCTTGGGAAAATGGTCATGGAGAACCCTAATTTCAGTAATAGACACCAAAACCTAATTTTGACTAGTTAGTATTCTTTAAATATAGTAACTAAGAAAAAGCCTTAAAATTTTTAATAAATATAAAAGTGTGATGTAGATAATTTACTCTATCTAGTAGACTAACAATATTGATAAAATAAATATTTAAAATAATTTTGAAAATATAAATTATTATATTTATTTCATTAATATATTTGTATTTATTATAAATATTTTAAATAAATATTTTGTTTAAATAAATTTTACAATTAATAAAATATATCTCATGTATTAATTTAAAGTTAAAATTATTTTATGTAATATTCCAAATAATTCAAACTATTATATAATATTTTAATATTATGTTTCCATTTGTATAAAATTTACTTTAATAGAATATGTCTAATAGATTGTAAAATATTAAATAATTTTTTAATGTTGAAATTATTTTAAAATGTATATATTATTACATTCATTTTAATATTATATTTCTAATTTTATAAAACATTGAGTCATTTTTTTGTGGTTAATTAGCTCCAAAGGATATTATAGCAAAAAAGGATTCCTTTATTGAAAATTGGGAGTTTGTTTGGCCATTTTCCTAAACTTTATGGATGCAGTTATGCTTTCTCCTATAATTGAGAGTCAGACTATTTGAACTCACAAATTTCATTTCTACAACCACTTTTTTATAAAAATTTTATTATTTAAGAAATTTTTGTGGAATTACCGAATGAACAATGTTTTCTCATTCTCTTTGTATTCCTCACATATTTCCTTCTTTCAAAGTTCAATTGCATGTGAATGTTTAATGTTTCTGTCAAAAATTGATAAATTCAAAATTTCTGTTGGCCATCATCAATTAAAAACAAAACAAAATCCACGATAAAAAATAAATTAAAAAAAATTACAGGCCATGAAATACGTAAAATCTTTGAAAATGAAAATCCTGATTCAAATGACATCGGCATACATTGACCTTATTGAAGAACATGGATTATAATGACATGATGGTCCCATCATAGATATGCATATGGCTGAGCTCCAGGACAGTTTTACTTCAATAATTCAAATGTAGTAATGATTTATTGAAAAATGCAATTATAACCTAATAAGAAATATTAAGGATCAATATCCATGTTAGAGTGTAAGTGAGAATTTAGTTTACAAGATGTTATATTAGAGACCGAATATGCATCTATAAAAGAAAGAAAAAAATAACTAGTAATTCTGACATTCTAAAATTTAAAAATTTAAAAATAAATATATCTTTTATGCAGTTGTAGAGAGGGATTTAGTGGGTTCAACTAACCCTACCCTATAATTAATTATAGATGTCGAAAATTAATTAATCCGAATCAACTTGGTGCATGTATCATTTGTTTCCCATTAACTCATTGCAATTTATTTTTTCCACTTTTATTCTTTTTGAAGTTTCCTCATCTAACACTAGAGTAGGCAACAAAATAGTGATTGCGTTAATGAAGATACAAACACTACCCAATTAAGACTCAAACGTTTCCTATTATAGTTGCTAAAACAGAAATAAATCTACCCGCGTACTTTTTTTTCTGTTCATTAAACCTATCACATTAATTAATTAAAACAGTGCTAGAATTTTTCGGACAGCAATACGACACAAATAAGACACATACATATATAAAATGCTCAATTATCTTTGACTCTTGTGTAATTCTCTTTACTAACACTCCTCTCTCTCAAAAAAATATACACTCTCCAGCATCAAAAGATAATTATGGTCGGTCTTTTCTTTAATTTTCACCTTTTGTTTAGAATTTAGGTTCAGCTTCGATCATATAGTTGTGCTGATCTTTTAATAATCTCGTGTCAAGGGTGATTAGCATATTGAATCCAACTTCGTTTGTTTATTAGGACTCGAAATTTTTGTTATTCAATTTTATCAGTTGATAACATCAATTGTATTTCAATCGTGTTTTCAGGCAGGGAATCAACCCCAGTGGCTCCAAGGTCTTTTGACTCTTTTCCAAGAGAGAAGCTTTCAAACTTGCAATCACGGAGAGGCTGTTAAACAAAGGAACATATATTGTTTGAATTGTTGCGCCAGTATATGCGAAAAATGCTTGTCCGATCACGAAAGTGCTCATCGCCTCTTAAAGGTTCACATGAATAAATAAATATTAATCGAATTAAATTTATTACATTATGCAATTTTTAAAACTATCTGCATGATTTATTTACTTATGTATTTGTTTTGTAAATCTTTAATATTTCAGATCCGCACATCCATTTGGAAAGAGCGTTGTACGGTTGGTTGGCGCGACGAGTTTATTGATTGTGGACATATCCAAGTAAAAAGTCAAAGCTTGAATTGCAATCTTATTTATTTCTTCGTCATTGAATATTTTCTTCAAAAATTCTTGTATTTGCCAACGAAGTACTATTCTGAACTACATAATAATGCTCATGTACAAACATCCGAATTTTGCAAAATCCGAATTGGGCTATGGCATACAATTTTGATCTTAGCTCAAGTTCGGTATCCACACATGAGCATATGACTGATGATTCACATTTATATCTGCCCACTTTCTTACAAATATGCTTCATATGTTTTCTCTTCAGACGTACCAAAAAGATGGTGAAAAAGTGATCCATATAAACCAAAGGCCAGAAGCATATTTTAGAGAATCCACGTCCAATAAATGCAATGGCTGTCCAGCTAGGCTCCAAGGGAATAATTTTTTCTGTTCACTCTATTGCAAGGTTCATTCAAAATCTCCTTATAACTTGTATATATGTATATATGTGTGTGTGTGTGTACATGTATATGTATATATATACACATATTTCCGGGTAAATTTTTTTAATCGTTTAGTATCAATTATATATCTATATAAAAGATTACATTATTCCTATCAAAAAAAGATTACATTATTCTTTTTCTAATTATTAATCCTCGCTACTTGTAGGTTTCTTATCTCTGTCAAAATTCATGGAATTCAAGCAATTTTCCTCGACTATTGAACAAGTTGGGTCTTTGAACAAGCTCGCTGGTTTAGTTTGACGAAGAAATAATTAATAAATGATGAAGAAAACTCTGAAGCTCGGAGTTTTTTCAAATTATTTGTAGTGACAGTATTTTATTAATTTCTGTTTTATTTGAAGTTCCTTATTATTATTATGAATTGGAATTTTTATTTTTGAAAGTCCTATCATTAATATCTCTTAATTGCGCATAGATTTTAGCTACAAATAGAATCATTAATTTTATTATCTTGTCAGTTGAAGCTGTAAATTTGTCATACAAGTTATTTGTTAGGCTGATCACCAATTATACATATTATTAGTGAGTACAGTTTTGATGGATAAATATTGGCCTATCTTCGCCACTTCAAAACAATGGAATGCTTCTTTTGCTGGTTGCAAGTAAATCTGCTGGCCAATGACCTGAGTTGTGCAATTAATTTGAAATATAAAAGAAAATGGAAGGATGCAAGCAAGTAAAATTCCAAATCCTTAGGTAGCGTTTGTTTTTTTGTCTGAAATCTAAATGGGTCTGAATTTTTCTAAAGTCTAAATGGGTGTGAATACGAAAATCTGAATGACATGTTTGTTTTTCTTTTTTAAATATCTGAATTTAAGTGGCATCTTGTTTGTTTTTACAATAAAAAATATCTTAAATTTGGTTATTTGACATTTATGTCCTTATAAATTAAAACAAAAAAGGAAGATTAGATTTTATAGTTTAGGAAATAAATTATTTTACAGAGATATTTTTGGAATATAATATTTAGTTGTTATTCAAACCTTTTTTCATTCAGATAAAAGTCACAAAAGTTTACTTTTTCTATTCAGACGTAAATGTCTGAAAATCAGACATAAGTTCCAAAAAACAAACAAACATATTTTAGAAAATGGCTGAAATTAATAAAATTTCAGACTTCAGACATTTAACAAACAACCTAGTCTCCGAAATTAAAGCATTAAAGGATCCTTTGAACATTCTCCTTATTTTACTTCTATTTACAAAAGGGAATAATACCAATTTCCAATGATTGAATCTTTTACGGAATGGTCCACTGAAGCAGCGATCTTGGAATTTCTTGAAAGGGCATTTATTCGTTTAGTTATTACACAACGTTGTGGTTATCCTTATCGATTGCAGAAGAAATTGGTGTTCATCTTTCTATAAATGAGTTTGGGAAAACCTCACCCTTGAGCTATATAAATTTTGAGTTTGAGAGGGGCTCGAAACTAGCTAGCATTAGTATTAGAGACTTGATGCTTTATTAGTTTTCTTTGGTACATTAAGTAGCCCAATAAGGCTAAACAATCACGCGGCGAGGAATCGAGATCCCCAAGCCATCATACAAAAGTCAAGTAGAGATCGAAGAGTGGGGAGACGAAAAAATGTGAAGTAAAATGTGAAGTCCCAGAGGAAGCTGGAGAGCATGGGAAGCCATAATATCTGCTGGATAATTCGATTCCCAGTAAATATGATGCACAGCTACTCGCCAATTGCGAGCCATCAGCACTTTAATATCACGAATTAGAGGATAACAAGCATTAAAGGTAAAACCATCTCTGGCAATCATTTGAACCGCGCACGCACTATCAGCTTCAAGGATAAGGTCACGAATGCCAATCTCCCAAGCGACCAAAAGCCCCTGATAAATTCCCCATGATTCAGCCGTTTTCACCGAGCACACACCAAGATTAATACTGAAACCTTTCACCCACTCTCCGTTACTATTCTGAATTAGACCCCAAACCCCAGCTATGCCTGAGTTCCTTCTGGAGCCGTCGGTATTCAATTTAAATACACCCTCAAGAGGAGGACTCCAATGAATCCATTGAGTAACTGGAGCCACTCCTGTTCGGATTTCCGAGCGGCAAATTGTTTGGATTTCAGCTGCTTGTGAATTGATATCTAGGACAATGTTCCACGTGCTGTTGTAATTATTCGAAAAAACAGCTTGGTTCCTCCAAAACCACAACCTCCAGACTACCTCATCAAAAATATATTGCCATCAAAAATATATTTCCAATCATCTTCTTGGACTTGCTCAGATTAATAACGATCCAATTTTCCAAACTCATGTTGAAAAATTCATCTCTACAAGTTGAAGGCAGCACGAAGGCCACACTTTCTTGGCATGGAAGCAATCTCGGAGCACATGTAAAATATTTTCTACGGCATAACCACACCTAGGACACTGGACATCCGTAATAATATGCCTTTTAAAGAGAAACTCTTTAGTTTTCAGAGATTTCTTCATAGCTAGCCACAGAAAAGTGCGAACAGATTGAGGTCCTTTCCACTTCCAGATGAGCGTCCATTTTAAATTTTGTTGTAATTGAACTGGATCTATGATGGACGTATAAGTCGAATTCGAATTGAACTCTCCAGTCTTAGAATAAGACCGGTAACGCAGGTATTTTGCTTGATTCCTACTTGGGGGTTTAGTGGCAGCAATCTTTAATAATACATTGTTTGGAAGTAACTTCTCAAATAAAAGCCAATTCCAGCGCCCCTCTACCGTAACAAAATTTGCTACGACATTGTTTGGTAAAAGCTAGTTAACTTGGGGATTTGTATGGGCAGCCAAAATCATTCCATCGTGAAGCCATGCGTCTCACCAAAACCAAGCTATCTGACCATTTCCAATAGCCCAACTAACCCGCCAAAGAACTCTACTCGAAATTTCCCCAACAGCCTTCCAAAGGTGAGATCCATATTTAGTAGGAAGATATGGTAATTTAATTGGCCAATCATGATTAGTCAATTATGATTGAACTAAGGGTAAAATGATAATTTTATTAAAATAACAAAACGGAGAGAGAATTATGAAAAATGGAGCTCAAATTTAGATTCAATGCTGTCAAATTAGGGGGGAGCCCCCTATTTATAGATGAAATAAGTAAATCATGGGCATCGAATGAAAATCATTTGGATACTAAAGATTACGTTATGGAAAGATCTAATTGGTTGGAACATATCATCAGGTCCAATAACATGCTGCCACATTATAATCAACACCATTTCGTCATTTTTTTAATCTAATAGGATACTAGCATACTACCACATCATTGGTCTATACCACGTCAACCAGTCAATGCCACGTTGGCTAGTCAATGGCAAGCTAATTGGGCCCATTAAAATCTCAAAATTATAATTTTGCCCTTTATGTCCTTCTTAAGGTTTTCAATTGTTCTGAGCTCAAAAATGCTATCTGTTTTGCTATTTGACTTCTTATTAATCATGAAATATCTAAAATACCCTTGAAATACAAAAAATTATAACAAAACACACAAAATTAAAGTTTTAAAGTTTTAAATATATAAAAGTAGAAATATTAGTGAGGCTTGAAGTGCAAAATAATGCTTTAATCTTTTATGACTATGTATTCTCTAGCCCTCAACACACCCTCCAACCAATTTATCGGTAGCCTCTAGCAAATTAAGTGATAATATCTAGTAAAATCCAAATCAAATTGCAATCTATTTACCAAATAAATGAACTTTCCAAAAATTCTATTCTTTCCATTCACTGCTTAACCATCAATCAACAATTCAGCGAAACCTCTTTTGTGTGTAGTGATTTTTGACATAATCATTATGGGGCTTGGTTAAAATAAAGTAGTATTTTCGTTCCTACCATTTCATTGAAGTTATTTTTCCGTAGGTAGTAGGTATATTTATAATGTATTTTTAACCAACTTTAACCGTTCTACATAAACACTTTCTGCTGGCTTATAAGGACAAGTGAATGTTGTCTTCTTCTGATCCTCTGGTGTTAGCAATTTAGTTGTAGCCTGGGTATCTGTCCAAAAAATAGTAGTACTCTTTTCTAGCAAGTCTTTCCAGCATCTGACCAATGAAAAGAAATGGAAAGTGATCCTTCTTGGTGGCTTTGTTTAAATTTCTATAATCTATGCAAACTTTCCATCCAGTTACTGTTCTTGTAGGAATGACCTCATTCTTTTCATTTTCTACGACTGTTACTCCACCTTTCTTTGGAACATATTATACTGAGCTTACCCATGAGCTGTCTGATATTGGGTAAATGATTCCAGCATCAAGCCACTTGGTGATCTCTTTCTTTACAACTTCCTTCATGATGGGATTTAATCTTCTCAATTGCTCTACTGAGTTGTTGTAGCAATCCTCCAGCAAAATCTTATGCATGCATAAGGAGGGGTTGATTCCTTCAATATCTGGCATGTCTATCCTATGGCCTTCTTGTATCTCCCCAATACATCCACCAAGGTCTTCACTTATTCTGCATTAAAAAAAGATAAAATAATTACAGGAAATGTGTCATTGTCACCAAGGTAAATATACTTTAAATGTGAAGGTAAAAGTTTTAATTCTAAAACAAGAGGTGATTCAATAAAGGGAGCAGAAGACTTTACTTCCTTATTTGAAAGATCTAGAGATTCAAAGTGCTTGTCAATTTTTTTGGTTGCTTCTCTCTTAACCATGCTATGTCAGTTGTTTCAAGATCTCCTTCTTTAAGTTCTTCAAATGTTACAACCTTGATTTATTCATTGTTTCTGCATCCGTTTAATCTCTCTGCTACAGTAAAATCTATAACACTGATAAAATTACAGTCTTCAACATCATTAAGACTCTTTATGGCATCTAACACATTGAGTGTAACTTGCTTATCATTAACCCACATAATGGAAACAAAAAGGTGATGGGGTGCAAATGGATTTACAAAATCAAAGAAGGTATACCTACTGTTGAACCACAAAGATTTAAAGATTGGCTTATTGCTAGAGGCTTTACTCAAACCGAGGTAATAGATTTTATAGTTGTATTCTGACCACTCTTTACTAAGAAGCCTTTTAGCATAGGTTGCCATTTATGATTTACACCTTGAGCATATGAATGTAAAAACTGCTTACTTGCATGGTAATCTGGATGCAATGATTATGATGTCAACCAAAAGGCTACATTGATCCTGAAAGAGCTAATTGGGTATGTCATCTCAAGAAGTCTTTATATGATCCTAAACAATTTCCAAGGCAATAGTACCTAAGGTTTGATACTTTTATGACTCATTATTGTTGTCAAAAGAGCAATTTTAACTGTTATATGTATTTTAATAAGATCTATCTGCTATATGTTGATGACATATTGATATCATACAAACATAGGAGTCAGATTTAGTTCATAAAGCAACAACTTAAGCGTGAGTTTAAAATGAAGGATCATAGTTAGGCAAAAAGGATTTTAAGAGTTAAGTTAATGAGAAATAGAAAGAAAGATACTCTATTTCTTACATAGCAAAAACATATCTATAAAGTACTTGAAAAGTTTGGGATGGCTAAAGTTAAGCCTGTTGAAATACCTTTAGCAGCCCATTTCAGGTTATCTTGTCAGCAAAATACCTTTAGCAGCCCATTTCAGGTTATCTTGTCAGTAATGTCCTAACACTGATAAAAAAGTAATAGAAATGAGGATAATACCTTATTCAAGTGTTGTCATATGTTTGATGTATGTCATGGTATTGACCAAGCCTAATATTTATTATACAATAAGTGTAGTGAATAAATATATAGCTAATCCAGGCAAGGAACAGTAAAAGGTTGTGGTATAGATTCTAAGATATCTAACAGGCACTAACGACTATAGTTTGCTATATCGTAATAAAATAAAAGAAGAAGCAAAAATTATTAGCTTTGTAGATGCAAATTATGCAGGTGATCGTAACAAAAGAAGGTCACTCACTGGATATTTATTCTCACTTAATAATTGCACCATAAACTAAAAAGCTACTTTGTAAAGTTTTGTTGCATTGTTAACAACATAAGCAGAAAACTATGTAGCTGTAGAAGCAATAAATGAAGCAATTTAGCTTAAAGGTATGGTGTCTGAATTAGGGCACAATCAAAAGCAAGTAATTGTGTTCTGTGATAGTCAAAGTACAATCTGTTTGAGGAAAAACCAGATCCAACATGAGAAAACAAAGCATATTAACATAAAGCTTCATTTTATCAAGTCTGCGGTGTCAAAAGAAGTGGTAAGTTTGCAAAAAATCCACACTGATGATAATTGTTAATAAGTCAATTGCTACTGGTGTTAATGTACAAGTGTACACAACAAGTAATAAAGTGATGAATATTCCAGATCGTCTCCACAGGGACTGAATGTTACTTGAAATTCTACAGTAATCACAACAGTGCAAATGTGCTTCTCCTTCAAAGAAAACTCTAATTAAAGTTAACTGACCGCGGAAATTAATAATTTAATAAAATGCAAGCAGTAAATGAGCAACTAGGTAAATTATACGGGAAGAAATTAATAAGAATCAAGTAGTTGAATGATCAAACTCTCTTTATGGGCTGACTGTTTTGTTCAAACTAACTCCGATTCTTTGCAGAACTCCTATAAGACCGGCGTAATTACTTTGCATCCTCAGCTATCGCTTGTTGGACTTCCCATACCCGTACACAGTCTAACAATGACCAATTATTATCTCATATAAGGACTGGCATTCTAAACATCTAATCTCTCTACCCTACTAGGTGAATTCCCATTTCTAGTTCTTCACAAATCTTAACTCAAATGAAACCCTTTTAGGACTCAAGTTAAAACTCAATTCAGGAAACTTAAATTAAGATTAAGTGTTACTCTAACAAGTTCCATTAAGACAAGCCCTTTTATGGCTCTCTCGTAACTTGAATCATTAAATGGGAGGTCAACCGAAATAATGATTGAAATAAAATCTATTAGAGAAAAATGTTGCAGCAAACGTGCAGCAACTCATAAGAACAGTCAAAATCCCATTTAGATCGTTTGTCCCCCAACTACAACAGAATTCAGTTCATAACTTGGAAAAGAAAAACAAACAGCAAAGTCTCCACCTTGAAATACATCGTTTCAACCAAAGAGTAAATGAAAAAGATAAATAACGACTGATAGCAATTAAGTCCCAAGAGTTTTGTAAATTCTTTAACGGTGCAGATTTATTCTCCTCGAATCCTTATTCTTCCGTCTTTTTTCTCTTGATTTTCTCGATGTAAAGTCGCCCTCTTTCATATGTTGCGTGCTTCTTTTTATACTTGAAAATTAGGGTAAACGAAAACTTAGAATGCACGTGATTCAGATTTAAGAAACTGCAGATCACGATTCTGTAGATATCCAGCATGAAATTCCTCTATCTTTGTTCCAGAATTGCTCCAACAATGATTGCTACAGCAACGGCCACAACAATTGCACTACTCCAGATTTTTTTCAGTTCCTTTGTGGCCATACTTTTCCTTCATTTTTGCAAGCCTATTGCGTCAGTATTTCTTCCTTGCACAATCTAAGCATGAATTATTCTAAATCAATAAAATTTATTAAAACTCAACTAAAATGAATGTTTATGCAAAATCTATTAAAAATACAATGAAAACACATTATTCACCTTCAAAGTAATCCTAATTTAAGCCTAAAAGTATCATAATAACTCTCATTTCATAGAGTTATCAATAACGCTGCTGATGTGCTTACTAAAACTGTACTAGGAGCTAAGTTTGAACATTACCTGAGCTTAGCTAGGATCTACAAAAATTGATTTGTAGATGTAAGTGAAGAGATGAATATAAGGACTAGCTAATTTAAATTCAAGGTGGAGAATATTAAAGGATGAAGCTCAAATCTAAGTTTTAATCGCGATTAATATATAGCCCATATATTCAAAATGTGTATGACATATCGATTCTAGAGCTTTTGGGAGATATATGGCATTTGAATATTGTCGGTAACACATGTGCTACTCACCTCGACAGAGAGCAGATAAACTTCTATGAGAAGTTCTGTTGAGGTATTTGGATGATATTCAGTGACCTCAAGTAGACTATCTCAACCAGGAGGTTATTTTGTGACCTTGAGCATTCCAACTCGAGTAGGAAGTGACTCTGGTTATCAACTAAACTAGGAGCTGATTCCCACGACCTCGAGCCGATCTCCTCGACACGTGAATTACTCGCTCGATACAATTGTTTGCATTGTCGTTTGAAGGTTAAATTAATGAAAGTTCTACACGTGTCTTACAGCTGTCCAAGAGGTTGTTTTACTGTTACAAGAGCGGGAACTTTCTGGGTTTCACAACAGACTAAGAAACAAGCTTGAGCTAGCGGTAAGGTGTGCATTCTAGATGATTCTCTCTGTGTATAAAAGCTCTCGTGCTTTGTTTTTAAGATCATGTTGTTCCGTTGCATTTTCATCAATCTTGTATCTTGAATATTCAAAGAATAGTGAAATCTTTCTTCGGCTTTCACAGTGGATGTAGGCTGCTCGAAGTCAAACCATTATCATTTCTTGTGTTCTTTTTTTTATTCTGATTGCTACTTTGTGCTTAATTATTGTTGGTTTTGTAATAATTATGAACTGAATACTTTGATCAAATAATAGATACTGGATTTAAGAATTTGAAGTTTGAGATTGGATCTTAGATGTGACTTAAAGTCAGCACTTTACTAGTTTGGTCACAAGAGAAATATTGATTCTAAGAAAAGCATTTATGATCTTAAAAGAATAGCTTCGTTCAATCACTTTCATGAAGCTATTAGTTTGGTATACATGGCCAGGAATCAAATTCCATTGCATTTATTTGACTAGTTATTGTGCCCAAACACTTGTGTTAACAGGAACTATATGTCGAACTGATGCCATTGGCCTCACTACTACCAACCCTAAGGATATATACTACTGCTGATAAGTTATAAATAGTTATACTATATTTTGTTTAATTCCCTCGTACTTTGATTGATTTTGTGCTAATTTGTGGAAATTGTATTTGATTTGATTTAGGAGATGGAAGATGGATGTTATGATGGAATTTGGGCAAAAAAAAAAAAAGCATGTTTTTGGCTTTCTTGGCGAAATTCAATGCTTCTTGGAGAAAATGGTGAAAGCTGACTTGGGAGAATTACGAATTATCAAGTTAAAATTCATGTGGAACTTATTTTTATATTATTTACGTTATTTTAGAGGTGTTGGAGAAGAGAAAAAATATTTCCCATCTTATTTAGGACTTTATTGTTTGGATTCCCCTTTATTTGAGGTTTCCTTATTAGATTAGAATTAATATTAGGAAGGTTGTTTTAGGAATTATTATTATTTTTATTTAGGTTTAACTTCCTATTGGGGAAGGGGGGAGTTTTTCGGGCGATATTTTTATTTTTGCAAAAGGACGGCTGCAATTGGTTCTTGGTAAAAAAAATAATAACTTTTGATTTTGTTTGTCCACCATGTGTAGCTAAGGTTTTAATTCCGGTTCAAGGGTTAATCGATTCCGATTGTAATTTTGTGAGGCTTGGGACTAAACAAGAATTTCTTCAATCCAAGTAATTTTTATCTTCCTGTTCTTATTTTCTATGAATTATTTATATTGATTAAATTGACGTCTTAATTCAATATTTATTTTTCTATCGCTAGTCATGAGTTTGTGATCCGTAATTGTCATGAATGATTGAATTAAGTAACGAAGAGTTGGCCCATGTGTGTGTATTTTGATGGCCACAATTACATAGCTTGCATGATAGGCTCTAGGGAAATAAAGATACGAAATTGATTAAATTGGAATAATCTGCATTAATTAATTTTGTTTTAGTCATTCTCACTATTCTTAATGCTATCATTTAATTTGATATGGAACGATGATGCCCAGTTAAATTAATGATAAGATTGATTTAAGCGATTGTTTGAATCTATTATATTAGGAGAATAATTGCTTTCCGCGGCTTTTCCGATAAAGTAGACTAAGTTCTTGGATTGAGTAATTTATATTTTTTGCCTATGAACAAAATTGCAATTGGATGGAATTTACATCCTTGGATTGGAAGTTTGGTAAGATTGATTTTTGTTTAATTTAAATATTTTTCTTTTTTTAATTAATTTCTTGTTAATTTAATTTTAGATTTTAATTCAACAATTCAAAACCCCTTTTTACTTTATATATATATATTTTAACTTTGAGAAATTAATTGCATAGTTCTCTTAGGATTCGACCTGGTTCCACTATTTCTATAAGTTAGTTTAAGTGAATCAGTATTTATTTTGAAGGGCTTCGACAACTCTGTCAACTGCTATCAAAGTGTTTCACCAGAATAGTAAGCTGAGTTTGGATGGCTTAAAAGTCATATTGTAAAACACCATTTTTAGAATGAAATCTATAGGAATGCATCCAAATGTCTCCTAAGCATGATAACACTACCCAAGTAAATGCAGCGGTAATCACGGAGAGTGACCAGAATATTAGCCTTGGTATGTCATTCCAAATAAAGAATTGATGCATCTGCGGATTGGCAAACCATTTTTCGAACATTTCTTATTTGGTTGTAAGTATATTTGCATGATATTTGGGAAAAAAACAATCTTAGGCAAGACCATACCTATCATGTTGTATTATTCAATCACATAATGTCATACGTTGTCACGTATATATGTATGTGTGTGTGTGTACATACAACACACACATATATATGTATTGTTTTTATATACTGATGGTTTCAGTATAACGTATATTCGTTCAACACTAATTAAGTGATACTATATCGTTGAATAGTCGCGCGCAATTATGTATATGTCATAAAAAATCAAAAATGTTGTTAGATTAATCAAGAGCTCTTACCACAAAAATAGCAAAGAGTGAAGATGTTGGTCATCAGAAGAAACCAAGTGGGCTGCAAAGGCTTTTCCATTTCCCATAAACTTGGTGAGTATTGCTAGCCTAGACCGGTTACCAAATGCCCAATACCCAAAAATTACCACACTGAAATAAATAGCAACAATCACATAAGCCCCTTGACTGGGGGAGCTATAATTGCCCCAAGAAAAGTTTAAACAAGCGAGTTTTTGGTATTGTAAGCTGTATTTTGACGCGTTTTGACTGTTTTACTTGTTTCCAGGTATGAAGCGAGAAAAATTTCTGTTGTTTTGAGTTATAGAAAGGAGGTGAAGGGAAACCTCTATATCAGGCGTTATTCCTCTTGCAAATGTAGGAGAGATTATTGACATACCATTAAAAGCTCCAAAAGGCGATTTATCTGGGACCCATTCACAGAGTAGTCCTTAGCCAGCGCATTATTGGAAATTTCCTCGGGAGATAATTGAGAACTACGGGTGTATTTGGTGCATGGAATTGTGTGGTATTATAATACTATTTACATTAGTTTATTATTAATGAGATGTTTGGTAAAATTTGAGACCTCATTATGGTACAATATAATGCACCATAATGAGGCCATAATGAGGCATAGGGCCGCATTACACAAACCCGAGGGAACCTCGGGTCTGCATAATGCCTCAATTAAGGCAACAGCTAATGCCTCAATTGAGGCAAATTTATTTTGTTAAAATATTATAAAAATAAATTATTTTAGTATTAAATATTAATATAATGAATAAAATATAAAAATAAATTATATGATAATATTATTTTATTTATTAATGATTCATATAAAAATAATATATTAATATTATAATATTACTTACATTAATATTAATTTTAAATTAATATTATTTAAATTTATAAAAATTTAAATATTTATAATTATTTATATTAAATTATAAATTTATTAATATATTAAAATGTAAAAAAAATAATATATTATAAATTAAATATAATTTAATATTATTGAATAATAATTTATTAATTTATATTAAAAATTATAATATTAATTATAATCTAAATTTAATTATTTACATATAATATTAAATTCATAAAATTTATTTTATTATAATTATAATACAAATTTTAGAAATTTAATCATTAATTTTTAAAATTTACAAAAAAATTGTTAAATTTCTACAATTTAAGATTTCTGTATTTATTATTTTTCTAAGTATTAATAAATATTATTTTCTAATTATTTAATCTAACTAATCACAAAAAGTTAATACAATACAATACAACACCAAATATAGTCTAATTACAAATTAATACAGTACAGTGCAGCACCAAACATTTTACAGCATTATTATAATACAATACTAACCCAGTACAGCATAATACAATACACCAACATTAAAATAGTGTAATACAATATAATACAATACAATGTGCCAAACGCACCCTATATGTATAAAACACAGATTATGTAGATAATAACTCGTTTGTTGAGTCACTTTCCGTGTGATTTGATACCCATGTGGATGGAGCCGATGGAGACATGGACACTGTGAGCAAGAAAGAGAACCAAGGAGACAAGGTTGATAAGTCTTATGGAGTGGGAAGATTGCATTTGTGCAAGGATTAGGTGCACCGACACGAAAATTGTCATGAACTGGCAAAGCTTCATTGTTCCATTT
The DNA here is from genome assembly GCA_030444775.1 of Atalantia buxifolia. NCBI lineage: Eukaryota > Viridiplantae > Streptophyta > Magnoliopsida > Sapindales > Rutaceae > Atalantia > Atalantia buxifolia. The sequence goes on from CM059837.1 coordinate 7,060,945, forward strand.
GAATGGTATAGCAAGTAACTGAACTGCAAAAATTATTAAAGGGTAAGTTGGAGGTAAAGAATTTAACTGAATGGATGAGTTTAATTCAAATAAATGAGACACAGACATAGACCTTGAGGCTCTGCCCTCCAAGAAGAGTACTGTTTGGGGAATAGAATGAAGTGACCAAGATAAGGTGTTTGCTCATACATTATCGTGCTCTCCTCTAAGTAAAAATATAAGCAACACCTAGACCAAGTGAGCAGACCTCCTGATGAGCAAACCACCTGGTAAGCATAATACACAGTGAGCGGCCGCTTTGGTGAGCGTCTCCTCCATGAGCATGCCGCCTGGTGAGCAGGCCGCCTGATGAATAGACCACCTGGTGAGCAGACCACCTCGACCAGGTGGTAATCTTAATGACCTCGAACAGAACACCTGGTGAGAAAACCACTTAATGAACAGACCACCTGGTGAACAGACCACCTGGTGAGCAGACAACCTGGTGAACTGACCACCTGGTGAACAGACAAACTAGTGAGCAAACCACCTGGTGAGCGAGCAGCACAGTGAGCGACCACCCTGACCCGTGGTAATCTTGATGACCTCGAGCAGACCACTTTGACCAGGTGATGACCAGAAAACAAGACTTAGTCAATAAACCACCACAAACCTCCTCCGAAAATCAGGGCACGAATTTGATAAGTTATGGCCACGATCTAAGGTCGTGGGTGTGGGGTGTTGATAAAAACTCCAAGAACATCACGCAGTGAGGGGGCTTTTTTTTCCTCTCTCTCTAGAAGGATTTCTTTCTCTCTCTACCACCTGGAGAACTTCTCTCATGATTTCTTTCCCTTTAAGATGGATTATTTTGGATTCTTTTCGGAGAAATTTACTTAAAGCTTTTTGTTTAAAGCATTCATAATTAAGCCACATGAATTGTGGTATAGGTTTTTCCCAAGTAGACCCAAATCACTGACTTGAGCGTCGGAGGGTTTACACCGGAAAAACTTCCGGCGCCTCCTGACTGTTATTTGTGCTCACAAGTTCACAGGTTCTCTATTCGCGGATAGTCTGCTCATGGGGTATCTGCTCATAGAAAATCTGCTCATGGAGATCAACCAGCAGCTTCCCACCAAACAAATCTAATGCTGATGCAGGGATCTGAGATTGAGTCACTAGCCAACCCATCCGGATTTCGGCATCAACATTTGGCGCCGTCTGTGGGGAACGATACGAGAAGCCAATTTTTTGTCTCTATCAATTTTCATCTAGTTGAAGCAAATCAGAATGTTACAATGCATAAATGGATGAGCATGCTTAAACAAGGAAGCAAAAACCTTAAATGAGAGCACATTGAAGGCACACGTTTACAAAAAACAGAACAGGTCAGAAGTTAAATTTTTATTTACAAGTAATTTTTTCTATGAAAATTTAATTATTTCTCTAAGTCTTGCTATATGAGATAAAGATACCTTATATTTATTAAATTAATCGTGCTCATATTATGGCTGACGGTATAACTAAATCAGCTTGATTTCTTGAAACTTGCTCAATATGAGAATAATTTATAAAAATAGAGCTATAGGCTAGCGCTAAGAGGCTAAACAAAGTTTATAAATGAAGTTCATTAATATTTTTTAAGGCATGCAAATGCTCCAATGTCTCAAAGCCTATTTTATGGCGAGACAGGAAGCCAAGCTTGCCAGGATCTGCTCGACCATGTGAAGGTGAGCAGACGCAAGCAAAGGCTCCAAAGTCTCAAAGCCTGTTTTATGGCGAGACAGGAAGCCAAGCTGCCGCGAGCCTCGCCGACCATGTGAAGGTGAGCAGACGCAAGCAAAGGCTCCAAAGTCTCAAAGCCTCCTCGATGGCGAGACAGGAAGCCAAGCTCGCCAGAGCCTGCTCGACCATGTGAAGGTGAGCAGACGCAAGCAAAGGCTCCAAAGTCTCAAAGCCTGTTTTATGGCGAGACAGGAAGCCAAGCTCACCAGAACCTGCTCGACCATGTGAAGGTGAGCAGACGCAAGTAAAGGCTCCATAGTCTCAAAGCCTCCTCGATGGCGAGACAGGAAGCCAAGCTCGTTAGAACCTGCTCAACCATGTGAAGGTGAGCAGACGCAAGCAAAGGCTCCAAAGTCTCAAAGCCTCCTCGATGGCCAGACAGGAAGCCAAGCTCGCCAGAGCCTGCTCGACCATGTGAAGGTGAGCAGACGCAAGCAAAGGCTCCAAAGTCTCAAAGCCTACTCGATGGTGAGACAGGAAGCCAAGCTCGCCAGAACTTGCTCGACCATGTGAAGGTGAGCAGACGCAAGCAAAGGCTCCAAAGTCTCAAAGCCTCCTCGATGGCGAGACAGGAAGCCAAGCTAGCCAGAACCTGCTCGACCATGTGAAGGAGAGCAGACGCAAGCAAAGGCTCCAAAGTCTCAAAGCCTGTTTTATGGCGAGACAGGAAGCCAAGCTCACCAGAACCTGCTCGACCATGTGAAGGTGAGCAGACGCAAGCAAAGGCTCCAAAGTCTCAAAGCCTGTTTTATGGCGAGACAGGAAGCAAAACTTGCCAGGATCTGCTCGACCATGTGAAGGTGAGCAGACGCAAGCAAAGGCTCCAAAGTCTCAAAGCCTCCTCGATGGCGAGACAGGAAGCCAAGCTCGCCAGAACCTGCTCGACCATGTGAAGGAGAGCAGACGCAAGCAAAGGCTTCAAAGTCTCAAAGCCTGTTTTATGGCGAGACAGGAAGCCAAGCTCACCAGAACCCGCTCGACCATGTGAAGGTGAGCAGACGCAAGCAAAGCCTCCAAAGTCTCAAAGCCTGTTTTATGGCGAGACAGGAAGCCAAGCTTGCCAGGATCTGCTCCACCATGTGAAGGTGAGCAGACGCAAGCAAAGGCTCCAAAGTCTCAAAGCCTGTTTTGTGGCGAGACAGGAAGCCAAGCTCACCAGAACCTGCTCGACCATGTGAAGGTGAGCAGACGCAAGTAAAGGCTCCAAAGTCTCAAAGCCTGTTTTGTGGCGAGACAGGAAGCCAAGCTCACCAGAACCTGCTCGACCATGTGAAGGTGAGCAGACGCAAGTAAAGGCTCCATAGTCTCAAAGCCTCCTCGATGGCGAGACAGGAAGCCAAGCTCGTTAGAACCTGCTCAACCATGTGAAGGTGAGCAGACGCAAGCAAAGGCTCCAAAGTCTCAAAGCCTCCTCGATGGCCGGGACGAAAGCCAAGCTGCGAGCTCAGCCGACCATGTGAAGGTGAGCAGACGCAAGCAAAGGCTCCAAAGTCTCAAAGCCTCCTCGATGGTGAGACAGGAAGCCAAGCTCGCCAGAACTTGCTCGACCATGTGAAGGTGAGCAGACGCAAGCAAAGGCTCCAAAGTCTCAAAGCCTCCTCGATGGCGAGACAGGAAGTCAAGCTTGCCAGAATCTGCTCGACCATGTGAAGGTGAGCAGACCACAAAATTTTAAAAAAGTTTCTAAGGCAAGTAAAAGACTTAAAGTCTCTAAACCTCCTCGTAGTGAGACGTAGTCAAAGTTTCCTGCTCTTCCCTCCAAGAAGAGTACTGTTTGGGGAATAGAATGAAGTGACCAAGATAAAGTGTTTGCTCATACATTATCGTGCTCTCCTCTAAGTAAAAATATAAGCAACACCTAGACCAAGTGAGCAGACCTCCTGATGAGCAAACCACCTGGTGAGCATAATACCTGGTGAGCAGGCCGCCTGGTGAGCAGGCTCCCTGGTGAGCAGGCCGCCTGATGAATAGACCACCTGGTGAGCAGACCACCTCGACCAGGTGGTAATCTTAATGACCTCGAACAGAACACCTGGTGAGAAAACCACTTAATGAACAGACCACCTGGTGAACAGACCACCTGGTGAGCAGACAACCTGGTGAACTGACCACCTGGTGAACAGACAAACTAGTGAGCAAACCACCTGGTGAGCAGGCCGCCTTGTGAGCAGGCCACCTGGACCAGGTGGTAATCTTGATGACCTCGAGCAGACCACTTTGACCAGGTGATGACCAGAAAACAAGACTCAGTCAATAAACCACCACAAACCTCCTCCGAAAATCAGGGCACGAATTTGATAAGTTATGGCCACGATCTAAGGTCGTGGGTGTGGGGTGTTGATAAAAACTCCAAGAACATCACGCAGTGAGGGGGCTTTTTTTTCCTCTCTCTCTAGAAGGATTTCTTTCTCTCTCTACCACCTGGAGAACTTCTCTCATGATTTCTTTCCCTTTAAGATGGATTATTTTGGATTCTTTTCGGAGAAATTTACTTAAAGCTTTTTGTTTAAAGCATTCATAATTAAGCCACATGAATTGTGGTATGGGTTTTTCCCAAGTAGACCCAAATCACTGACTTGAGCGTCGGAGGGTTTACGCCGGAAAAACTTCCGGCGCCTCCTGACTGTTATTTGTGCTCACAGGTTCACAGGTTCTCTGCTCGCGGATAGTCTGCTCATGGGGTATCTGCTCATGGGGTATCTGCTCATAGAAAATCTGCTCATGGAGATCAACCAGCAGCTTCCCACCAAACAAATCTAATGCTGATGCAGGGATCTGAGATTGAGTCACTAGCCAACCCATCCGGATTTCGGCATCAACAAGTACCGCCAATAACATCACCATAGAACACTGCAAATTGAAGTGGCCCTACAAAGCATGTACTTGCTCCATGCTGGTCCTGTTTAAGTTAAAAGGAATATTGCAAATTGATATATTCATTAGACAAAGTATGTCAATAAAGCTTTGTTACCTATTAGTGGTTATGGTACTAAACTAAAATGTCTCGGGCCATGTCTCTGAAGCAAAGCTGACACTTGCCAAGTTGTTTATGGTGTTCCAAGACTATGAAAGGAAGAATGTATGCATAGAAAGTCACCAGAGCCGTAAGAATCAAGCATATAACTCCAGGCAAGAACCCATCCGAGCAACGTCAAAGAAAAGGGAAGACTCAAGGTTATAGGGCCAAACAGACAAAGCTCAAGTAAAAGCTTAGAGAAAAATCAGTTAACTAACCTTTTGACCTGAGGGCAAACAAAGCTCCAGCATCAAGCTTTTCTAAAGAATCCTGGATTATTCCAGTTTCTATTTGAGCAGGAGATAAACCAATGGAGCCTGGAACCACAGTAGCCATCTCTCTTTTTCTCTGTGTAATGTTGTTGATAATATTTTGGAAATGAAAACATATATGGAAACTCAAAGTTCCTTGCTCAGTCAATTGGTTATTTTTGACTGCTAATCGAAGATGTTATATATTTACATTGAGATTAAAGATTGAAAATCAAACAGATGTGGGAATTTGCATGTCATGTTCTGCTGACATAAGCTCATCGAACTTTGTGATGTGAAAAGATCTAAATCTTATGTAAATGGTTCCAAATTCAACTATGAAAGAAATATTAAAAGTGATTGATAATAGTTGGTTGGCAACTTAGAAAATGAGAGAAAACTATTTTATTTCAGTAATGTAGTTTTACGTATCTCATTCTTGTTTTCAGTGAATAATCCAAAACAATCAAAGTCTTTATATACAACTCTAGATGCATAAATAATTAGTAGCTAATTAGTTATTAATAACTAATTCTAACTTCACTGGTATTAAGCATGCGTAACAGAATCAGTTAAGCTATCATTGCTGCTACTTAGCTGGCATATCTGACTTGGCACTTGTGACATCTAGCTTTGCTAATTGGGCTTTATCAATATGTGAATTGAATCCGGATCCAAATTGGCTTTGCTTCTTCATTTCACTATAATGAGCAATCCTTACAGCCCCCCTCAAACTCAAAGGACATAAATGCACATTGAGTTTGGCTCTTCGATAGTTAAAGTGAAGAAATGATAGAGACTTGGTTAAAATATCTGCAATTTGCTCTCCACTAGGTACATAGCAGATGTTAAGATCTCCAGCAAGTACTTTGTCTCTGATAAAATGGATGTCAATTTTTATATGTTTTGTCCTTGAGTGAAAAACAAGATTCTTTGCAAGTTCCAGAGCACTAATGTTATCACACTATATGGTATGTTTCTCTACACAGCATACTTATTTCAAGGAACATGGATTTTAGCCAAGCTATTTCTGAAGTTGCTGATGCAAGAGCTCTATATTCACTTTCAGCTGAGGATCTTGTAACTATCGTTTGCTTTTTGGAGGTCCAAGAGATCAAATTGTTTCCAAAATACACACAATAAGCACCAATTGATTTTCTATCATCAAGATCACTTCCCTAGTGTGCATCAGTAAAAGCAGATATCTTTAGATCACTTTCTTTAACCAATTTTAAGCCATAATCCTATGTCTCCTTTAGGTATCTGAGAAATCTTTTACATGTCATAAGATGTTGAAGAGTTGGTGCAGCTACATACTGACTTAACTTGTGTACACTATATGCAATTTCTGGTCTTGTTAATACCAGATATTGGAGACCACCAACTATGCGTCTATAATGTGTAGCATCCTTAATATAATATCCCATTTCACCAGTAACTAACTTCTGTAATTTGGAATCTTTGCCACTACTCATTGGTGTGTTCATCCCTTTACATTCAAGCATGTTAACCTTAGCCAGCAAGTCTCTAATGTACTTCTTCTGTGATAGATAGATACTATCTTGATCATAAAGCACTTCTATACCCAGAAAATAAGATAACTTTCCTAAATCTTTCAAGGCAAAAACAGAACTGAACCTTTGAGTAAAGCCTTCCAACTCTGCATTGTTAGATCCTATAATAAGGATATCATCAACATATATCAGCACCATGATCACCGAAGTTCCAGTTCTTCTTAAAAATAAAGATGAATCAGATTTAGAGTGTTTGAATCCCCATTATAGAAGACAACTTTTCAATTTCTCAAACTCGGCCCTGGGTGTTTGCTTGAGTCCATAAAATGCTTTGTGTAACTTACAAAAAAAGACAAGCTTATGTTGATCAACAAAACCATCAGGCTGCTTTATAAAGACCTCTCTGATAAATCACCATTTAAAAATGCATTATTAACATCTACTTGCCTGATTGTCCAATTGTGCATTACTGCTAAACTGAGAACAACCCATACTGGTGCTGGTTTTATGACTGGACTGAAGATTTCAAAATAGTTTATTTCTTCTATTTGTTGAAATCCTTTAGCCACCAATCTGGCCTTATATTTTGCCACATTGCCATCAGTATTGTATTTGATTCTATAAACCCATTTATTGTCAACAATTTTCTTATTTTCAGGCTTTGGCACCAGAGACCAAGTTTCATTCTGTAGCAAAGCATGATATTCATCTTTCATAGCCTCAAACCATTTTTCACTTTATAATGCTTTAGCAACAGTATCTAGCTCTTTATGAATCAATACTGCATTATACACCTTTGGCTTAAAAATACCTGCTTTTCCTCTTTTTATCATAGAAGAGTGTTTTGGTGCGGTTATGTAAAGGTTGAATAATATTTGTTTGGGAAAATGAGTTTGGAATGGTTGAAAGAGTGGGAATATCTGATGCATTTAGGTTATGTGAGGAATCAAAGGCTTGGTTATAGTTTTGAGCTTGGAAATGTGTATGTGGAGTGTAATTTGCTTGTGCAGAATCTTCTGATGAGAGAGGTTCTGGATTGCTGGGATGTGCTGAAGAGTGGAACTCAAAGCTGTTATCTGAGAAATTATTTATAATTGGAAGAGTGGACAGATGAATGACTTGCTGAGATGCAGAGAACAATTGACATCAGATTGTGTTTTATTTGTAGAAGTAAATGCAGAATCTGAAGAAAAAGGAAAGGAATTCTCATCAAATATGACATGTCTAGCTACATAAATATGTCCAGAATGATGTAAACATTTGTACCCTTTGTGAGAAGGACTGTAACCAATGAATATGCATTTGCTTGTGTGATAATCAAACTTATGTTTGTTGTAATCTCTCAAATATGGATAACAAGCACAACCAAAACATTTTAGCATCTTGTAGTCAACTTTATCCTTGTAAAGTTTTTCATATGGTGTGATCATTTTAAGAGCTGATGTTGGCAATCTATTAATGTGGTAAACTGATATATGAAATGAATCCCACCAAAAACTTAATGGAAGTTTAGCTTGAGCCAACAATGTAAGACCTAATTCAACTATTTGCCTATGTTTTCTTTCAACCAAACCATTTTGATGATGTGTGTATGGACATAAGTGTCTAAAGGTGATACGACATTGGTTTAAAAATGCAATAAATGATCTATACTCTCCCCCCCCAGTCAGATTGCAGTGTTTTGATGGTTGATTGGAATTGTTTTTCAACTTGTAACTTGTACAATTTGAAAACTTCCAGAGCTTCTGATTTTAGTTTCAAAGGATAGATCCAAGTGTATCTAGTAAAATCATCAACAAAACTAATATAATACTTAAAACCTTCCCTGAAAAGAACTGGTGAGGGTCCCCATATATCAGTCTGAATAAGTTCAAGGGGAGATTTGGTTTTGATTTCAGTAATAGGAAAATGAAGTTTATGAATTTTGCCTAACTGAAAAGCATAAGAAAAATGTTTTGTTGCTTGCATAAGTGTGTTTGCAGAGAGATTATCAACATAATTATATTTAAGCAAATGTAATAGATTCTGAGAATTGGGGTAACCAAGTCTTCTTTGCAAAAGAGTAACTTTATTGACAGAATCAGAACATTTATCAGTACTCTACTGTATACAAGCATTTGAAACTGTAGTGTAGTTTATAGATGACATATGAGAAGCACATTAATAGAAAGATAACATTGACAAAGGCTTATCAAATTGACAATAAGACTTGAAAGAGAGGAAAAAGGTTTGAACAGCAATTTATACAACCCTTTTTCACCAATGCCCTGCATCAGAACCTGTCCCTTCAGTGAATCCTTCACAACACAAGATGAGCCAAGAAATTCAACAGAAATATTATTATCAGCTGTCAATTTAGAAACACTCAGTAAGTTCTTTGTAATAGATAGAACAAGCAATATATCTTTAAGTGCAATGTATGTATATGCAGATTGTATTTTAGAGCCTTTAAAGGTAAGAATAGAATCACCAATATGAGTTATTGACAAACCTTCACCATTACCAATAATAAGTTCGTTACCTTTAAATTCTTCTCTCACATTCAGATTAGCCATGCTGTTAGTCAAGTGATGAGTAGCACCATTGTCCAAGTACCAGCCCTCATCTGCAGGCCCTTCAAAGTTGGCATTATAAGTAGCTCCAGCACCAGGTAAGCTAGAAGTGTCAGGTATATAGGTTGGTCCAGGAGTAAAGTATGTATTGTTTAGTCCAGAGTATGACATTAGTATTCCAAAATTATTCATAGACCATGAATCATCATGTGTTGAGTAGCAATTCATATAAAAGGGATCATAATTGGCAATATAGGCAGACTTAAGAGCTTTATTTTTGTGAAAATTTTTTGATGACTGTTGAGGCATATAATTTTCTATATACCTATGCCAACACTCAGCAGCTGTGTGTCCTAGTTTTAAACAAATCTGTCATGCAGGTATTTGTTCATCACCAGTGCATTGCATTTTAGTATGATTACTACCAGCACAAAAAGAACCTTTTCCAGATTGAGTGAATTTGCTATTTCCCATCATCATTTGATTTCTTCCATAACTGCCAAAATAACTAGTTCCGGTAGGAAAACCCCTTGGATATGAGTTGAAAAACATTCCTATGCCACTTAACAAGTCATTTCTTCCTCCTGACTGACCACTAAAATTTCCATGAAAACCTCCTACATAACCTCCTCTTCCAGCATTACCTCTTATTTGTGCAAAATAAGCATTCATCATACCATAGTTATTATTGTTGGACATATTAGCATAATTTGCATTAAATGCATTTCTTTCGTTCTGACTTTGTTCAAGTCTTGTTCCATGAGTAAGCAAAAGAGCATATGCATCATCGTAGTCTAGTTTACTTGCAATGATAAATGTAGCTAAATCAAGATAGCCATATCCAAGACCATTAAAAATTTGCTACAGTAGATCTTTATCAGAAATAGGACTACCAGCACATGCTAATTGATTTGCTATCTGTTTCATTTTCAAACAATATTCTTCTACACTCAATGAATCTTTTCTTAACACATTCATTTCATATCTGAGTTGAAGAACTCTAGCTTCAGATTGGACTCCAAACTTTTTCTCCAGTGTTTTCCACACATCAAGTGAAGTACTACAAGAATGAACAAGACTGAGAATATCTTTAGTAATGGAGCTAAGTAACCAGCTCAGCAGCACTTGATCTTGAGACTCCATATGGTATATTCAGGATTTTCATTCCATTAAGAGGATCCAGTAGCTATTCCAACATAACGTAAAGAAGCAAGAAATCGTTCTGGTGCTACTTTTTCTCTATTTATTTATCCTTCAAGTCGATTTCCTCTTATTAAGGCTAAAACTTGATTTCGCCAAAGCATGTAATTAGATCTATCTAATTTGATTGGAGTGCTGAAAGAGAAGGTAGTCTGTGTTGTTTGATTTGTTGATTGCTGGTTCGAATTTATGTTTAAGTTGCTTGAGCTTGCCATAATTGGCTCTGATAGCATGAAAGAAATATTAAAAGTGATTGATAATAGTTGTTTGGCAGCGTAGAAAATGAGAGAGAACTATTTTATTTCAGTAATATATTTTTACGTATCTAATTCTTATTTTCAATGAATAATCCAGAACAATCAAAGTCTTTATATACAACTCTAGATGCATAACTAATCAGTAGCTAATTAGTTATTAATAACTAATTCTAACTTCACTGGTATTAAGCATGCGAAATAGAATCAGTTAAGCTATCATTACTGCTGCTTAGCTGGCTTATCTGACTTGGCACTTGCGACGTCTGGCTTTGCTGATTGGGCTTTATCAATATGTAATTTGAATTCAGATCCAGATTGTCTTTGCTTCTTTATTTCACTATAATGAGCAATCCTTACAAACTAGATAAACCATCACTTCAGAAATTTCGAGTTTTCATTTGAATAAAAAACTTCTAAGGCCTCATTTCCCATTAACATTATTGAATAATTTGATACTCATGGGAAATTAATTAATCATGTCTACAAGTTAGCAAACAAACTATAACAGGTTCTGGCATCAAGGACTATCTGCTGAATTGATGATATTGCTTCCATAACTGCCAAAGCTGAAAAGATTGAGGCAATCTATTTGTTACACAAGAAAATCAGACTGCTTTTAGAGTGCATGAAGGTCGAATTGTAGAAGACCAATACCAAAATGAAGTCAAGATGCAACTATCCAAGTGCTCGAATTGCTGCATTTATGTGTCCCCGAAGAAAGAAACGATTACGGTAATAGCCAATAGTTAAGGCTATGAGCTCTAAGCGTGAAGGAAGAACCAATCACAAACTTGTGCTCTCGTACTTGGATTGTTACTTGCAAGTTTAGCCGAACCAAATTTCCGAGACAGTGAAATAAATAAATAGATAATGAAGAAAAGTCCTACGCCAACTTATGAGGTACGAACTTTCAGGCTTTGTCGTCTCATGAGAATACAACAGGCCAAATCATATTGAATTTCAATTAAATAATGTTTATTTATTTTTTCAGTTACAGCTGTGAATAGTGATCTCATTCCCAAAATCAAATTGTATTCGACTAATTAATTAAATGCAATACAAATATCTTGAAAATTTATGAGGTCTCATAAAATACATTAACAATGCACATTAATCTGTATGCACACCTAACAAAATCCCACTACATTAATTTGACAATTTTAGGATACCAATACAAGACGCTCATCTGTAATTAAATAGCTCCAAGTTCTGTTTTTCCCCCTTGTGTCATTCTCCTTACTAACACTCCTCTCCCTTGAAGATATACTAGCTCTCTCCAACATCAAAATGGTTCGTTATTTCTTTTTGCCTTCTTGTTTCTTTAAAAAAAAATTTGGTTACAAAAAATAACGACAACATCCTCTAGTTTAAAATTTCATTGTTTTTATAAATGATTACACCTAGGGGTGTTCATAATCCAATCTGATCTATTCAATTCATCTAATCCGTAGATATTCGATCTGTCGATTGATGGAATAGATTGAATTGAAAATTTAATAATTCACAATCAGTGGATTAGTTATGGATCTACTTTTGTAAATCCATAAAAATTCGTGAATTCGCAAAAAAAAAAATATTTATTTACTTCAAAAATAAAACTTGCAAATATGACATCAGTACTTACTAGTAAATAAATAAGTTAAAATATAGTTACATTAACACTATATTATATCTTATTTGATAATATATAAAATAAAAAAATAATTAAATAAACAAATATAGCTTCCTATATAATTAATTTTCAAGTACTCGTCTAAAAAATGAGATTTTTTTTGTGTGTTATATTTTGAAACTTCAAATGTATTTTCAGGCTTTATTTAAAAAATTAATTTATTTAAATCTTTTTTAATTATAAATTTGATTGGTAGTAAAATTATTTTTATATTAAATTTTTTTATTTAGTTAGTTCGTGGATTAGATGAAATTAAAATTTTTTAGTCTGCAAACTAATTCACAAAATGATAGATTAGATATGAATTGGATTAAATCTACATCTGATCTGCAAATATATAGATTGGATTTGGATTTAATTTCACTAATCCATGGATTAGATTGAATTGAAAATTTATAATTCGCAACATCGTGGATCGTATATGGATTGATGTCCAATCACCAAAATTCGATTCGCGAACACCCCTAATTACACCAACCTCTCTTTTGAACAAAATATTTGAGTGTATGTGACCATTTTTTAATAGAAAAAATAACATGTGTATTATGAAAGGATCCGTATAACCTTTCTAAAAATAGACAGAATTTAGTGATCTTTTTGTCAAACTATAAGAACTCCAACTTTCTTGGTTATTTTATTAATTAATAAAATTATATTTTGTAATCATGTTTTCAGGTAGCGAATCTATCAATGTCAGATTGGCTCCAATTTCTTCTCCAAGAAAAATTCTACAACTTTTGCGGAAGACATGAATGTCTCCAAACAAACATATATTGTTTGCACTGTGGCAACAGCGTATGCGAAAAATATTGCTTGCCCCTTGACAAATTTCATAAACATCGACACTTACAGGTTTTCATAAATAAAAATTAATTTAATTTACATCATTAAATTTCTAAAGTCATCTACATCTCTCACTCTCTCCCTCTCTTTCTTTTTATCCTTTTATCTCTATGTTATTATTTTAATATTTCAGATATTTACAAAAGAAAATATAGATGTTGCAAAGTTCGATGTTGACATATCCAAGTAAATCAAATCTTGAATTCATTTTTAATTTATTTCTTCATTTCTACATATATGTAAATAAATTTCTTCTGCCAATGAATTATTATTAACTATTTATTTACTCCTCCGTATATATTTTAAATCTTTCTCTCCAGACACACACAAAATGGAGCAAAAGTGTTATTTGTACATCAAAGTCCACAGAAACAAGGGTATAGCAAATTCACCCCAAACAAATGTAATGGCTGTTCAGAATGGCTGCAAGAAAATAATTTTTTCTGCTCACTGTACTGCAAGGTTCATTCAAATATCTCCTTACTTCATATATATATACACAAAGTCCAAATTTGTACTATGATTAGAGTTGTACAGCACAATAAAATAAATCTACATAGCTATACAACTTTGGTAATAGGTCAAGTCTATATTTTGTAGTCTAGAAGTTCAGACTTGACCATGACTCTATATAACTTTATTTAGGTCCGAGATCTTGAATCTTTAATCTAACATTATTTGATCTTTAATTAAATGTTGAGCTTATATGTGAATATTTATGTGTTACGATTTTTATATAAGGTTAAGTTTAATTAAAAGTGGTCTATTAAAATGTTTAGTAATTTGAGCTTTAATATATCTAATAGGATGTGGGCCTTCAGTATGTAGAGACTTAAGGGTAATTTTTATTTCTCTAATGGGCTGAAATAAGAATACCTAAAAACAGCATGAAAAATTATTTATATAAATGGTTATGGTCTCTAGGTCACACGTATCGTTTTATTCCTTCTGATATCCGTCATCAGATGGAGAATGCAAAGAAACATAAAAGATTCTCTAAGAGAATGTGTTGATCTGAAAGACAAAACACATGACTCTAGAAAGCAATCAAGCATTATGGATTCAGGTATACTTCCGCATATTTTGTTATTAATTCTTGGTGATTCAACATATATGTTCCTGGATTGTAGGTGATGGTTTTCACATTATTCTAATAAAGTTTAGAGTCTCTTCATGTTAAATCATTGAGAATTAAATTTATTTTGGATTACTGATTAAATTTCTTGTTGTTCTTGAATTTAATAATTCTAATATTATTGAATTTGAGAACAAATCTTTAGTTGTTTTCTTGTACTGCCAATTATTAAGAAATCCAGATTTAAGAAATTTCTTTTGGAAATATGGATTAATTTTTTTATAAAAAAAAGAGGATTAATGCCGACAACAGCAATAGCCATCACCAACATTCGAGCAAGACGTGGCCCAAAGCAATTTGTGGCCTGCAGATTAAGTAAAAACAGCTACCATTAAGAACAATAAAAAAATAATAATGGTTGTTTTCTGGCTAGGAAAGGCACGGCCATCGTGACACATCAACAACTTGAGTGAGAGCAAAGTAATGAAAAATGAAAAAAAATTAGGTTTCAAGATTTGCAGCTAATTAAAGATTCGATTTGGGTTAACCAAAACCAGTCCAACCCTGAACCAGTCAATGGTTGACTATTGACTGTTGACTTTGACCTTAACCTAAACTTTTTGGTAATTTTTTATGCAATTTTAAATTTAAATTTTGGTATGTTTATATATATTTTTTGAGATGAATTAATTAAAGCAATATATCAACAAAGTGACCTCTCTTGTGGAAATTAATTTATTGTGAAATATAAATAATTTGTGTATGTAATTTCTGTAAATATCGATCGGTCTAAAGGAAGTTTCATATTTAACAGAATTACATATGCACCTGTAGCAATATATGCGTGATAATTAGTCAGTTTTACATGTGAATAATAAATCAACCCAAAGGAAGATTTATTGTTTGACATATTCTTATTATTAGTATATGACTACTACATTAAGATATCACTTACAATTTAATATTTTTTATCTAAAGATAAAATATTAATGGAGTGTCCGATATCTTGAGATATGGCTTATCTTTATTTGAATTTATTGTTAACATTTATGTTAACATAATGTTGATTTTGATGATAACAAACAAAATTAAGAATTATTAAGTTTTTGAAAGCTTAAATTATTTTTCTTACATTTTAAATAAATCATTATTTTCACATTATAAAGGTTTTATATCTAATGAAAAAATGATTTTATGAAATTTGTTGTTTTTCAAGTTTATGGTTTAATTGAAAGAATTTTGAAATATTTGAAATCAACAAGTATTGTTTGAAATTTTGGAGAAGGACTTATTTGAAATGTTTTATAGTATTTTGGATTATATCATAATTTCAGAAAGTTTTGGGATTCACAGTGTATTATTTAGAAATTCTAAAATTGGACTTGTTTGTAAAGTTTCATAACATTTTGGGCCATCGTACAGTTATATAAATTTTGGGGTCAAACTGTCATTTTATAAAATAGTTCACCAGAAAGTAGCCCATCAGAAAGGCTTTTCGATTCTTGAGATAACGGCGATCCGACATCTCCAGAATTGAAGATTAGCCTCTGGACACTAACGGCGATCCGACATCTAGATAACAGCGATCCGACATCGCCCAGAATCGCAGATTAGCCTCTGGACACTAACGGCGATCCGATATATTGATAACGGCGATCCGACAATTTGAAAATCAAGCCCAACGGTCATATTGACCAGTCAAACGGCGATCCGACATCTAGTTAACGGCGATCCGACAGTGAGCAGAAAATCAATAACGGCTAGTTTTCAGCTCCAACTATAAATAAGCTCATTCAAATTCAAACAAGAATAGATCCAAGAGTTATCATTGAGCTTGCTACTGAGCACACATCTATTATTGAGCTTCAAACTTGTTTTTATTTGTTTGATTCACACATTGATCATTCATTTGTAATCAAACACATTGTGTGAGAGAAAAATTATTTGTAATCTTTATCCTTGAGAGGTTGTAAGTGTTGAGATACACTTGGATTAAGAGATTGGGGATAATCTCTTGTGGTGAAGGTCCATTGACACCTTGGAAGTCAATTGTAAGCATTTGAAGCCTTGGAGGCTTGCTTAGTGAAATCCTCAAGCCCGGTGAGCTTGGAGGCGTGGACGTAGGCGGGGATAGCCGAACCACGTAAAAATCTTTGAGTTTGCTTTCTCCTTCCTTACTCATTTATTATTGTGCTTTCATTGAATTTATTGTTTTCGTATTTATTAAGGCATTAGATTGGATTGTTGTGTGTTTTGCTAGGATAATTTTTAAAATACCAATTCACCCCCCCTCTTGGGTTGCACACTTGCATTTCAATTGGTATCAGAGCAAGGTGCTCTTGTGTAGACTTAATCGTCTAGAGTTAAAGATCTATAGCAACCCAAATTAGCTCAACCTTAATGGAAGGCCAATCTACCACTAGACCTCCATTCTTTGATGGCAATGACTATTCTTATTGGAAAACTAGAATGAGAGTATTTTTACAAGCCTTAGACTATGAAATATGGGAAATAGTTTGTGATGGTTCGTTCATTCCTAGGAAGAATGCTTTAAGTGAGTTGGATAGAAAAAAATATGTCTTTAAATTCCAAGGCTATGAATGCTTTATTTTGTGCCTTAGATAAAAAGGAATTTAATAGAGTTTCAAATTGTTCTAATGCTTATGAAATATGGAGAAAACTTGAAGTTGTGTATGAGGAGACTACAAACAAGGAGGAATCTCATGAAGTGTCAAATTTGGCACTTATGGCAATTGGAGATGAATCGGATAATGAACTTGATGAGGTAAGTGATCATACCTATGATGAATTATATGATGCTTTTAAAGAATTGCATGATGAGTGGATGAAACTTGGTAAAAAGAATGCATGCCTTAAGAAGAAAATGCTAGAACTTACAAATGAAAATGATGCCATGAAGAAATGCATTGTTTCATTAAATGAAAAGATCAAAGAATTGGAATTAGATAATGAAATGCTACATGATAGGATTGCATCATTTACATGTAAACAAAGTACTTCATATGAGCATGATAAATCACATGTTGATGAATTAATGAAAGAAAATGAAGTGCTTAAGAAGAGGAGCAATGAGTTAAATGAGATTGTTTTAAAACTCACAAATGGTCAAAAGAATTTAAAAAAATTGCTCAACTCTCAAAAATGTGTATTTGATAAAGGAGGACTTGGATATAAGCCTAACTTGAAACAAAAATATTATAAGAATTATTTTGTTAAGGCTACCTCCACAAGTGATCATAAAATTATTTGTCATTATTGCAATCAAAATGGTCATATGAGTTTTAGATGTCCAGTTAAAAGAAATGCATATTATGGAGCAAAATGTATTTGGGTTCCAAAAGGAACCATTACTAATACTCAAGGACTCAAGAATATTTGGGTACCAAAGCACACAAGTTGATTTTTTTTGTAGGTAACACAAACAAGGAATGGTGGAGAGTTCCTTGATGAAGCTTGTGAAGATAATCACTTGATTATGGTCTAGGCAAAAATAATGAGGCAAGATGGTTTAATTGTTTTGGTAATAATTATTGCCTTATTGATTGTAAGTGATGGTCTTTTAATCTTAGTAAATATTTAACATTTCATTTGGTATCATAACATTAAGTGCATTAACATGAAATGAATAAGCTTATCTTGCCTATTTATTATGTTGAGTAGATCATGATAAATGGATAATAAATTGAATTTGCGAAAGTATGCTTGTATGTTTACTTGATGGAATTATCAATGTGTATAACATTGAGTGATTTATCATGATGGATTTGTTTGATTTTGATGATTGTATGGTCTTTGATTTCATCTTCTTAATTATCTATCATCATTGTCCATCTCTTATGTATGTGTGAATTCATATGCCAGTAATTGTGTTATATCATCATTTATTTATAAAATTCGCACACATGATTTATTGCACTTATGAATATGATCACTTATTCTTTTAGCTTATAATGATGGCTTATCTTAATAGCTATGTTGATTATAATGATCTATATATTGCCATTATATACTTATGCTTTGCTTAAAATTTGAGATAAAGAATATGCTTTGATAATTACATGTATTTGATGAAGTTTGATCATATGCAATCTATGATTGGCAAATGGATGCATTTTTTTTGTACTTTATTGATGTATTGTCGAATATGCATTACTTGCTTTAATTGATATCGAAAGGGGGAGAAATACATATACTTCAAGAATTTTAAGTGTACAAGATTTTTTAAAGTTATATTGAAACGTCACATTAGGTCTTTGATGAGTTTTCTTGATTTCTAAAATGTGATTAGTAATTATGGAGCTTGGATAGTTGATAATATGCATGCTAATTTGGTAAACAAATCAAAACCTCTTTGTGAAGAACAATTTTCAAAATTTGGCATGAACTTGGGATGATTTGATTTCTTGATGATTTTGATGATTGATGATTATATGTGCGTTGTTTGAAGAATTGATGGAGTTGTTGATTTGTTATAATTGTTTAAGCTTATGTGGAAGTGTTTTAAGCATGTTGTGTATTTGAGGATTTGTTCATTTTTAAGGGGAGATTTTGTCGAAATTTTTGCTCGCACAAAATGGGTAATATCTTCATCGAATTATTTTTTGATGATCTTGTTTCGATTGTATCTATCTATCTTTTTTTTATTGAATGGGGAGATAAATGTGATATGTTTTTGGATAAAATCATTTTGGTTAATCTTTTAAATTGGCCATATATTTAGGGGGAGCATACAATATGATTTTGGATAATATGCATTTTGAACTTTTTTATTGTCCAAAGGGGGAGACAAAATAATATATCATTTTGATGTTGTCAAAAGGAGGAGAATAGTATGCATTTTGAGTATTGTTTTGATGATTGATATGCGATTATGTTGTTGATTTTGATGAATTTGAGATATGATGATGATTTGATTACATGGTTGTTTTATATGATGATTTTATGTTATAAGTTGCACAACTAGAATTTCATTTGGTAATTGATGGAATGATGATTCATGATCATTTTATGGTTGATGGATTATGTGATGATTTATGTATAGAGTTGGTTTGTATTATGATTTATGATAATTTGGGAGTAATATTGCTAAACTTGTATTTGAGGTGATACTTTTTGTTAGGGGGAGATTCTATCAAAATTTCTACTCGGACAACATGGGTAACAAATTTGCTACTCTTATTCTTTTCCTTTAAGTTTTCTTTTTAATGATGAAGGGGAAGAAGAATACATTTTTTTTAAATTTATAAAAAAAATTCTACTCTTTTTCTTTGCCAATTAAGTTTCTCTTTTTGATGATGAGGGGGAGAAGAATACATGTATTTAAATTTGTTAATTGGCAAATTGTAAGAGAAGCTTATATTTAAGGGGAGCAATTTATGGAATCATTCTTTAAATACATGAAAAGTTTTTCATTATCAAAAAGGGGGAGATTGTTAACATTTATGTTAACATAATGTTAATTTTGATGATAACAAACAAAATTAAGAATGATTAAGTTTTTGAAAGCTTAAATTATTTTTCTTACATTTTAAATAAATCATTATTTTCACATTATAAAGGTTTTATATCTAATGGAAAAATGATTTTATGAAATTTGTTGTTTTTCAAGTTTATGGTTTAATTGAAAGAATTTTGAAATATTTGAAATCAACAAGTATTGTTTGAAATTTTGGAGAAGGACTTATTTGAAATGTTTTATAGTATTTTGGATCATATCATAATTTCAGAAAGTTTTGGGATTCACAGTGTATTATTTAGAAATTCTAAAATTGGACTTGTTTGTAAAGTTTCATAATATTTTGGGCCATCGTACAGTTATATAAATTTTGGGGTCAAACTGTCATTTTATAAAATAGTTCATCAGAAAGATCCATCAGAAGCGATTCTTGTAGATAACGGCGATCCGACATCTCCGAATGAAGATTAGCCTCGGACACTAACTAGCGATCCGACATCTAGATAATAAATGATCCGACATCGCCTGAATCGCAGACAGCCTCTGACACTAACGGCGATCCGATATATTGATAACGGCGATCCGACAATTTGAAAATCAAGCCCAACGGTCATATTGACCAGTCAAACGGCGATCCGACATCTAGTTAACGGCGATCCGACAGTGAGCAGAAAATCAATAACGGCTAGTTTTCACTCCAACTATAAATAAGCTCATTCAAATTCAAACAAGAATAGATCCAAGAGTTATCATTGAGCTTGCTACTGAGCACACATCTATTATTGAGCTTCAAACTTGTTTTTATTTGTTTGATTCACACATTGATCATTCATTTGTAATCAAACACATTGTGTGAGAGAAAAATTATTTGTAATCTTTATCCTTGAGAGGTTGTAAGTGTTGAGATACACTTGGATTAAGAGATTGGGGATAATCTCTTGTGGTGAAGGTCCATTGACACCTTGGAAGTCAATTGTAAGCATTTGAAGCCTTGGAGGCTTGCTTAGTGAAATCCTCAAGCCCGGTGAGCTTGGAGGCGTGGACGTAGGCGGGGATAGCCGAACCACGTAAAAATCTTTGAGTTTGCTTTCTCCTTCCTTACTCATTTATTATTGTGCTTTCATTGAATTTATTGTTTTCGTATTTATTAAGGCATTAGATTGGATTGTTGTGTGTTTTGCTAGGATAATTTTTAAAATACCAATTCACCCCCCCTCTTGGGTTGCACACTTGCATTTCATTTATTTTATCTTTGAGACTTACATGAGCTTCTTTTAATAGTTCTCATAGTCATTGATCTTCATCTTGCATTAAAGTTTGATTTTCCCCCATCTCTTACAAATGAAAGTACCTCTAATAACAAAAAAGAAATAGAAAGGTGGGAGAGATCTAATCTCATGTATATCATGATCATGAAGAAAGCCATTTCAAAAGCACCCAAGGGCTTCATGTTCAAAAAGGCAATTATAACTAAGGAGTTCATTCTAGAAATTAAACAGAGGTTTGTTAAGAACGAAAATATTGAAATTGGTACGCTCTTAAGAAGTCTAATTTCAATGAGGTATATGGGTAAAGGCAATATCAGTAGAGATGTCTCATCTTGCTTCTAAGTGAAGAGCACTTAAGCTTGAACTCTTTGAGGATTTGCTAGTGCATTTGGTTTAATACCCCTATCAACACATTTTAACTAGTTTAAGGTAAGTTATAACTATTAGAAAGAGATTTGGTCTTTGATTGAGCACATATCATATTGTGTTCAAGAAGAGGATAGGTTGAAGAAAGATAAGGCAAAAAGTGCTCATTTGGTCTCCACCTCTAAGGGTATGGTTAAGGACAAGAAAAGGAACAACGATAAGGAAGCTACAGATGCAGCACCTCAAAAGAAATAACAAAAGAAACTAGGTGATCGAAAAGGTATTGGTTGTTTCTCCTATGGAGCTAAAAGACCTAAGAAGAAACATTACTCTAATTATCACGGATGGCGTGCTAAGAAAGGTATGCTTCTTAATTTGGTTTATTCTAAGGTTAATTTAAAATTAGCATCTGAACACACATGGTGGATAGATTATAGTGTAATGACTCACATCAGTGTGTCTATGCATGATTGCCTAAGTAGCTAAAAGCCAAGTGATGGCAAAAGATACATTTATATAGGCAATGGAAAGACGGTTGAAGTTAAAGCAAATGGAAGATTTATATTATTATTAAAGACTAGATTTTATTTGGATCTTGATGAAACATATATTGTTCCATCCTTTAGTTAATTTCTATTTCTGCTTTAGACAAATTTGGTTTTTCTTGTTATTTGGGAATGAAAAATTTTGTTTATTTCATAATTCAAAATTGATTGGATCTGATTCTTTATTAGGCTATGATAATCTTTGTTTGATTGATATAATTACTTTATTTAATGAATTCCTACAAGTAAGTAGACGAGGTAAAGAGAAAATCAACCAATGAGAATTCGGTTACGTTATCGCACAAATATTAGGTTATATCTCCAGATAGAGATTAGAAAAACTTGTGTCAGATAAAATTCTCGACCCCTTAGGTTTTACAGATTTTGATGTTTGTGTTAACTGTATAAAGGGGAAACAAACTGATAAAGGGGTATTTGAAGCCAATAGGACTTTGAATATCTTAAAACTCATACATACAGATATTTATAAGTCATTCCTTATTGTTTCTTAGAATGGCCAACAATATTTTATGACATTCATAGGAGATTTTTCTTGATATAGTTACATATATTTCCTCCATGAAAAGTCACAGTTCTTGGAAATGTTCAAAAATTTTAAGGCTGAAGTTGAAAACCAAGTCATCAAATGAATCAAAAGCATCAAGTCTGACCGTGGTGATGAATAATATCGCAGATATGATTGTTCAGGTCAACAATATCAAGGATCAATCTTTACACTCCTGGAAGAATGCAGTATCATCCCACAGTATACTATGGCAAGTTCGCCCACCATGAGAGGTGTTGTTGAAAGACGAAATATGATGCTTAAGGATATGGTGAGGAGTATGCTTTGTCATTTTACCTTACCAGAATCACTTTGAGAGATGCATTTAAGATTACAGCATATATCCTTAACAAGGTTCTAATTAAAGTGATTACCAAAACCCTTTACAAACTTTGAACGGGCAAAAAGCCTAGTCTAAAACACTTAGACATTAGAGTGATGGAACATGATCCAATCAATTTCTGTCAAGCCATGGAATGTTCTAACTCTCATAAATTAATTGATGCTATGAATGAAGAGATGAAGTCCATGAAGGACAATGACGTATGTGATCTTGTCCCATTGCTAGAAAGTGCAAAACCTATTAGTTGCAAGTGGATATATAAGACTAAATGGCATTCAAAAGGCGATGTGGAGAGGTACAAGGCGAGTCTTATCGTAAAAGGCTTTACACAGAAAGAAGGCATCGATTATAAAATGATTATCTCTCAGGTTTCTTAAAAAGACTTTTTTAAGATTATAATAGCATTAGTGGCACATGTCAATCTTAAGTTACGTCAAATAGATGTGAAGATAATGTTTCTCAATGGTGACATTGATGAGACAATCTATATGGCGTAGCAAAAAAACTTTATATCAGAATACCCAAATAATATAGTTTGCAAACTTAAGAAATTTATTTATGGGCTTAAGCAAGCATCTTGACAATAGTATTTCAAGTTTCATCAAGTGATCATCTCAATTGCTTTTAAGATGAATTTGGTCGATTATTGCATATACCATAAGTTTTGTGGGAGTAAGTATATTTTTCTAGTTTTATATGTCAATGGCATTTTGCTTGCCAATAACGATATAGGCTTATTGCATGATGCCAAAAGATTTCTAGCTAAAATTTTAAGATGAAAGATCTTAGTGACGCCTCTTTTATATTAAGCATACAGATAAACTGAGATCGCTCTCGGGGTATTCTTGGATTATCACAAAAGAAATATATCAAAAAGGTTCTCAAGAGATATGGCATGCAAGATTGCAAACCAGTGATACCCCTGTTGCTAAAAGAGATAGATTTAGTCTCAATCAGTGCTTTAAGAATGATTTTGAGGAAAAGAAAAATGCAAAATTACAAACCAGTGATACCTCCGTTGCTAAAGGAGATAGATTTAGTCTCAATCAATGCCCTAAGAATGATTTTGAGGAAAAGAAAATGCAAAAGATTCCTTATGCCTCAATAGTAAGAAGTCTGATATATGCTCAAGTTTGTATCTGATCGGATATTACGTATGTTACTAGGATGTTAGGCAAGTATTTAAGTAATCAAGGAGTAGACCATTAGACAACAGCCAAATGAGTCTTACAATACTTACAGAGACAAAAGACTACATGCTCACGTATCAGAGGTCAAATCAGCTTAAGATCATTGGGTATATTACTACATTTTGCTGGATGCCAGAATAGTATAAAATCCTCCTCAGGTTAAATCTATATACTAGCTAAGGGTGTTGTCTCATAGAATAGTGCTAAATAGTCTCTTATAACCTATTCTATGATGGCAGCAAAGTTCATAGCATATTATGAGGCGTTCAACTATAGAATATGGCTACAGAATATTGTTATGGGGCTACGTATCGTAAATGGTGTTAATAGACTACTTAATTTATTTTGTGACAAGTCAACAATGCTATATTCTAATAACAAGAGGAGCTTGACGAAGTCGTAGTAGATAGACATCAAGTTTGTAGTTGTGAAAGAAAGAGTTTATAGTATACAGTTGTCTATGGAGCACATCGGCACAAAACTCCACGGTTGCGGGTCTACTTACTAAGGGATTGCCACCCAAGATGTTTCATGAGCACACTACTCACATGAGTGTTGTGTCATTAAAGAATATTCAATTTTAGTGGGAGTTCGCGATTTTAAATGCTCTTATAATGTAAACGTTTTTTAGTTATTTTAGTTCATGTATATTTAAAGTTATTTTATGCAGAAATAAAGTTTTTAGTTTATTCACAGTCTAATTTTAAGTATGATTTAATCTCACTAAGGTTTAAGGTGGACCAGTTGAAAATAAACATGTTAAGATCACATTGCATGATATTTCCATGCTACACATACACATCATGATCAATGTCATTTAATTGTATTAGCATAGAGACCGTTGATGGATCTAGATACAATAGTTAAAATAAAAGCCACTTTGATCCTATATTGGTATGATTGATGGGTCAAATTGATTGTAAATAAATTTCAGTAATAACAGTAAGGTTGAGCTCATATGGTTTTTTTTTTGTAAAGTATTGTTATAAGGTTACACATATTGCCCAAGTGGTTTGTAGTATTTCTTTTTTCTTTTTTCCTTTGTACTTTCATCAAATAAATTTTAAAAAAAAATAAAATTAGTAGCTGCCCTACCTAGATAGTTTTGGCATAAAGCAAATAATAACACGAAAGAAAGTTGTGCTTGAAGAGAATGGGAAATTAAGACAAATTTGCAAAGGATTAAAAAACCAGAGCAATAAACTATAATAGTTAGAACAAGTTTGAAAAACAAAAGCACAAAACAAAGGTAGAAAAGAAGAGAGCATTAACAAAATTATAGTTAGAATCAATTGGTGTAAAATTATTTTTAAAATTCCTAAAAAAGAAAAGTATTTCCAATAATGTGTATTTTAACAAGGATGACAATTAAATCCGAATTCGCATATTAATAATGCAGATCCAGATATGGAAATTTGGCATACACACGGATCTGGATCTGGATTTGGATGCAAGTGCATCTGGAAAACCAAATGTCTGAATCAGGATAAATTTTATTTTAAATTAAAATATATATTAAAATTAAATAAAAAATAAATTTTATTTATGGATTTCTGATGTTGTCGCATATTTTTCGTGTTGACTTATTAATTCTTGGATTATGATTGAATTTTATTTGATATTATTAGGTAAATTATTAAATTTTATTTTGAATTAAAAATATATATTAAAAATTAAATTTTATTTGTGGATTTATGATGTTGTTGTATCTTATTCATGTTCAATTATTAATTGTTGGATTATAATTGAATTTTATTTGATATTATTAGGTAAATTATTGAATTTTATTTTAAATTAAAAATATATATTAAAAATTAAATAAAAAATTAAATTTATTTATAGATTTATGAGATTATTGTATGTTATTCATGTTAAATTATTTATTGTTGAATTATGATTGGATTTTATTTAATATTATTAGGTAAATTATTGAATTTATTTTAAATTAAAAATATATATTAAAATAAAATAAAATAAAATATTAAATTTTATTTATAGATTTATGAGATTATTTATATTATTCATATTGAATTATTAATTGTTGAATCATAATTGAATTTTATTTCATATTATTAAGTAAATTTTTAAATTATATATTAAATTATTGAATTTTAATTTTTACGGATCCGAATATCCAAAATATTCACCCACATCTATTGTGGATATTACCTACATTTAGATCCATAATTTTTATATAAATCTAAATACGAATCAGAATATAAAAATATAAAATCAGATCTGAATCCGGATTTTGTCAACTCTAAAATTTTAGCATTACGTACTCCTTAGTTTAGGACCTAAACATATGAAACTCAACCCAATGGGCCAAGCACAACTCACAAGCCCAATAGTCCATTAATAAAATTTTTAAATGTCTAAAATACCCTCAACAAATTGTCCAAAATGCTCCCTTTGCCACTGATCCCTATCCTCCCAAATAAGTTCATAACACGAGTCGCCGTCTTCACTTCTCTTCAGTTGAACCCAACCAAGTTTCCATTTCTTTCCTCTGTGAATATTATACAGTAACTATACGCAGATTTTACACAACAATTTTGGTCTTTTTTTTTGGTTGTGTGTTGAGATGACGAAAGGTGACGATGCAGTGATAAGAAGAAGGAACAAGGCAAAAATAAAGAAACTGAATAACAAAAACACTTCTTCTAATGTTTCTGCTCGTGTCGCCGCCGTTATCGCTGCTAAGAAGCGTCGCAAGTCCGGTAAACGTCGCAAGTGTCAGGTGCTGTACTTTTCTTTTTGCTCATATAGATATACATATATAAAGAGATATGTAAAGCAACGCTAGTTCATAGAACCCATTTTGATTCTTGTCCTTTTTTGTCGTTTTTATGATTGTGTGTCGGTTTTCACAGAATCAAGTAAATGGATTTTTAGTAAAATAGCTTCAGCTTCAAGAAAATGCTTAGTCTTGTATGAAGATATATGTTTTTGGAGCAAGACGAAGGCGTTGTGTCTTGGATTATTGCTGAGTGCTGATTGTAGAATTTATTTTGTTTTTAATTTTTTTGTGAAACTTGGATTCCTTTACTTTTTATTTATCTATTTTACTTAAAATGCTTTAGAAAGAGATTAGTAGTGTATGCTCTCAAACTTGATAGTAATTTAGTATACATATTGAAGCCGCCACTTTGTAGTTTGTAGTTTGCTGATTGAATGCTACACTGCTTGCTCTGCTAACTGATTTATCATCTACATTTTTGTTACTTGAGCTTGGGAAATGTGTGTTGTATGATGAAATTTCTCAATTAATATTATGTATATATGACACTATCATTTTGTTTCAGGGGATGTGTTTTAGCCTACCCACACCGGATGATCCTTTCAATGATAGATATGATAAACATGAAACTGAAACAAAGGCAAACAAGAAGAGAAACTCTTTGCAATTGGATAAGAATAAGAATGCATTTGTTAAGGATAGGAGTGCTGTGTCCGAGAAAGAAACTAAAAGGGACACTAATGCAAAGCCAAGTCATCTAGAACAGTCAAAAGAGAAGGCTATAAATTTGAAGAATAGTCAGGAAAAATCTTTGTTGTTTATTGATGGTGTAGAGAAGAGAACTGGTAACGTAGAAAGAGCAGAGTTTCAGTTGAATGGCAAGAATTGTGCCGATGGTCATCATGGACAAGCCTGTGAAAAACTGGATTGTCCGTCCAAGTTTCTTATATTGTGCTTGAATGCCATAGAGAATGCAATGCGTCTTGATGGTGTTGAGCGGGATAATCCTTTGTTTGTCAATTCCTGGGGAATTGAATTTTGGAAATGTTATTCATCTGCAAAGGATATATTGGAGACAAGTGGATATTCTTCTACCATAGAGCAAATTGCATGGATAGTTGCTACTGCTGCTGATAGTATTGCAAGAAAGGAGAAAGAAGGTTTTTCATTCACTGGCCCTTTCCTTCTGTTTCTTGTATCATCTCATGAAAAAGCTGCTAAGGTTTGTATGCTACTTTCTTGTTAGCATTTTTGTCCTTATTTGTTTATTCCAGTTAAGCTACCCAATGTTTTATGTTAGTATTGGTTTTTTTTTTTTTTTTTTGAACTTATAATCAGAGACCCATTTGAAAAGAAAAGAAATAAAATGAAGGCATGTGGTTTTCCTTTCTTCCTTTTTTTCATTTGTAAAATTGGATGGATAAATAATAGTGTTAACTTATTTCCATGTAGTGACAAACTCTCGTCGTTGAAGTCCTAATGTATTTATTTCAAATGATATAATAAAAGAAAGGCCTGTGGTTTCTCATTCTTCCCTTTTTCCATCTGAAAAATTGGATAGATAAATAAATATAATGGTTTTAGCGTCCGCGTTGTGACAAATTTTCATTGGCAGAGTTGTAATATATTTATTAATCGATTAAAAAAGGATTTTTGTATTTATGATTTGACAGAGTCGGATTTATTATGCTATCTATTTGAATTAGTAATTTTCCTTCAATTTTTCTCAGGTACGCTCAGTGTGCAAGCCTTTGAAGGCCTTTGGAATACATACAGTGAGTCTGCACCCTGGTGCTGCTATAGATCATCAGATTAATGGGTAATTATGTGAACTAAAACTTTTTGTAGTAAGTTTGATGTTAGGAGCATAGTCTTGATGGTGGACAACTGCCTATTCTTCACATCATTTGCTGCTGTGTCTCTATCCTCTGGGCATTCTTCTATCTTATACTACTGAATATGACTACTGATGGAGTTAATAGCAACTTAAGACTATTCTACTGATGTCATTGGATGCTGTCCTGGAAATAATAGACCATAATGTTTTGCCTTTTTATCAGTGCTTGCTTGGAAAAAAGGGAATGTTATTTGATCTTCTTTTACATCTTATGCATAGCAATGGCGTCATCTCTCTCTGCATGTGTGTGCGTGAAGAGGCATACACGCATATGTGGGAATGCATATGTGTGTACTTCATTTTCTTTTTCATTGCACTTTGTCATGTATTTGTATACATATGTTGTTAGCAATCCACCTCCATTCTGTTATTATCATAATACAATTCTTGTCCCTGTTTCTACGGCTTGAAACTATTGGGATTTAAGTTTTGTTTTCTTGTTCCCACTTTCTATTGAAAAGATTCCTTGTTGTAGTTTGAGGAGTTGTGAGCCTGAGTTTCTTGTTTCCACGCCTGAGAGGCTTCTTAAGCTCGTTTCCTTGAAGGCAATCGATGTATCGGGGGTCTCTTTGCTGGTACATTCTTCACATATATATCTTTTTTGGAAAATTAAATACCTGTTAGTTAATAGTTTATTAGTTAATGGTTTATCTATGTTCACTATTTGTCCTCATAATCATGACAATGTTGAAGTAAACAATCATGAATAACGGGATAACTAAACATATATTGTCATCTATCATTTGGACATTATTCATAAGATTTTGCTTTTCTGTTTGTGGAGAGTGGATCTTTCGTTGATGTTGTCTCTTAATGTCTCTTCTACAATACTTTTCTTGCATTCCAAGTAAAATAACCCTTTATTATAGGAAGTTAAAATTTCTTCTTGTCTTTATCAGTGTCAGATTCTATAATATGCTGGAAGCTATGAATATTAATATTTCTTCTCTTTGACATGCATGTAAAAACAGCGGTCGATTTGTGTTGTCTACATCTGACAGTCATACACTCCAAAAGCTTGGCAGGGACTGTGTGTATCGACGTTGTGCTACATTCTATGCACTCTGTTTTGAAAGTGTTCCCTGCTAAATTAATTTAGGGAAGATGGGCAGTTGTCTTTCAATTTCCATGATTGAAATTTGTCAACAATCATCTTCCCTATATCACAGATGTACCGTGAACATTACTTATTAAGGAACAGATCAGCGAGTCTTGTCACTGACTTTGGTTGGACTTTGTGGTTGTTGACTGTTTGGAATCACTTTTTCTTGTAACTTGGTATCAGTGGTGCTGTTTTATCACCGTCGGTTGTGTTTGTGTTATGTAAGAGCAGACACTGGCTATATTTTGTCATTTTCTTAAAAAATGGAGTAATTCGAAGTCATCACGATGAAACTTATCCACGAAGTTTAATTCCTGTATTTCTTGTGTGGAGTTATTTTGAATGCATGAAATATTTTCCATGCATGTGTTTTCTTAATATAATGGGTGCGTGGTCGTTTTAAGTGAATACAGCAAATATTGAATTTGTCAAATTTGTTGTTCTTGTTCCATTGAGTTGCTTATTGGAAGTCCATAATTTAATGTCCATGAATGTTGCTTGTTGCACGCTCTTTTATTTGCTGTCTTTTTCTTATTTGTTGTTTTGACACTTGAATAGGTTGTTGACGGACTAGACTCTCTTAGCAAGGGTGATACTTTAAGTTCGATAAGGCAGTCTATTTCTGGAAAACCCCATACTGTGGTTTTCAATGATTGCCTCACTTATACCTCTGTTCCAGCAGTGCAAAATCTTCTGCTTGGATCAATCGATAGGTTGTCTCTTAGTCAGTCTGTTGCCAGTCAAAGTGCATGCATCATCCAATCTGTTAATGTTTGTGCATCTGACGAAGAAAAAATATTGAAGGTATGGACATTATTATATGTAACACATTTTTACTGCAGTTACTAATTTAATTAGAGTGCCTAAAGCAAATTTATTCAGCGCTCTTCACTTTTTGATTCATTTATTGGTAATCTAAAATATTGCATTGTATCATTCCTGACATTTGCTTTAACCACTTTCCAGTATACCATTCATTAATTCGGAAGGTTCTCTCTGTTACTTTCTTGATACAAAAATCTGTAGTCATATATATGCTAACAATATCCAACATGCATTAGTTGTTTGATTTGCTAAAGCAACCTTATAGGTTTTGAAATTTTCTCCCCCCCGAGGTTTGGGAGGGTGGGTATTAGTTCAACCTAATTTTAAACTATCCTTTTATTATTGAGTAAAACAAACACATGGACAGGGCAAGAACAAAAGTTCACACTTTAGTGGCTTACAATTGGATAAAAAATATTCATCACCCAATGATATCCTGCAAGAGATATAGGGCTCTAAAGAATCCAACCATGAGACACAAAATTTAAAGGAGGAACTCTAATGAAGAGCACTCTTCTAAGTTACACACTCAAAATTACACACATTATTTCCTAAAATTACAACATACTACCTTTATATTGATAACTTGGAACATCCCTTCTAACTTAGGATAAGATTTCTATTATTTTAGAATTCAAATCAAACTTGAACTGTATGTCTTAGTTGTAAATAGGTGGAAGAGAACAAAGCAAAATACAATTTGATATTAAAGTCGGTTTCAACAGTAAATTTGAGCAGTCAACATTTATTTAATTACATCTTGATGTAAAAAATTTCAAGTCAAACACTGTAAAATTCATTGAGTTAACTGTATTTTTTTAGAGATTTTGTCAACAAAGGTCATAGCTGTCAAATATTTTGCCCAAGGCTGTAAGTTCTGAATACAGTAGCATCAATGCATTAAAGGTTAATACCCAATGATATCCTACAAGAGATTCGGAGCTTTCCAACTCATCAACTCTTAAGAAACCCGCCCAAGAGTTAAAAGAAGGAACTCTAAACAAGAGCACTTTTCTAAGTTATACTCTTAAAATCACACATTATTTCCTTAAGTTACAACCTATTACCTTTATATTAATAACTTGGAACATCCTGTGTAGGTTAGGATAATATTTTTATTATTTTAGAACCCAAATCAAATTTGAATTGAAGGTCTTTGTTGTAAATAAGTGGAAGAGAACAAAACAAAATACGATTTGACTTCAAAGTCTGTTGCAATAGCAAATCTGAGCAGTTAGCACTTATTTAATCATATTTTGATGTAGAGAACTCTAAATCAAACACCGTAAAACTCAACTCTTAGTGATATGCAGCTTGCATATTGATTCAGGCAAGTTGATGCCAGTTTATTTAAAACATTTGACCCTATGCAGAATTCCTGACAACTGTGATCTTTGTTAACAAAATATTGAATATTTTTAAGAAAAGAAGTCCGAATTTGATTCCATAAAATTCTTCAAAGACTAGGCATCTATCTTTCTAACGATATATAATACATAATTTAATTACCTCTAGAAATATATAGTTAATTCGAACAAGTAGAGCCATAGTTGGCAAAGCAGAAAAAGTAGCTTACTGAAATTGGTATAGCAAAGATTATCCTTCGCTTTCCTCTTATCCGTTAATTCCCAAGTCTCCAATATGAAAATCGTTTTCATGGGATCTCTTGCAGTCAAAGCGTTATTCCCATAGCCTCTTCTCGTTCATTTGCACCCTTCACTACTGAAAGTTGATCTTATCATCCTTCTAATCTGCTTATTCTTGGGTTATGCTTGTCTTTTGGACTAAATCCAAAAACATTGTTGTGTCAATCTCCTTTGGTTGAGAAAAATTTGTCCTCGAGTCTAAATTTTCTGAGGCATCTTCAAATTTTTTCAGTTTGAACAAAAGTGAGTAGATTGTCATTCTTCTTTAAGAGCAATTTCCAACTTTTAGGGCCTCAATATAACTTTCGCACCATGTTTAATTAAAGGGCAAGTGTTTTTACAGTTATTGTGAGTCACCCTTCGATTGTACTGCGAGGATGGCCAAGAAATAAATGACAAGCACCCATTGGTAGAAAATCACACCAAACTTTATCCTTATAGTTGTTGCCAATAGTAAATGAAACAAGGCATTGTTGATTAACCATAGATTACGAAACCTTAAGCTTTGATACCAAGTATTACACCGGACTAAAGATAAACTGTATTTATTGAAGTTAACCATAATACAAGAACAAAAACGAAAAAACGCTAACAAGAGCACTCTTTTAATTTATATCTCAAAATCACATAAATTATTTCCTATTGTTATAACCATTACCTTTATATAAATAACTTGGAACATCCCTTCAAGATTAGAACTACATCTATATCATTTTAGAACTTAGATCTAAATTGAATTGAAGGTCTTAGTTGTAACTTGAATCACAAGTTCAATGAGTTTTAAGGTATTTGATTTGAAGTTTAATGAAGAGTTCAGTGAATTTTACGCGTTTGATTTGGAGTTTTCTACATTGAAATATAATTAAAGGAATGTTGACTGCTCAAATTTGCTGTTGAAACCGATTTTAAGATTAAATTGTCTCTTGTTTTGTTCTCTTCCACCTATTTACAACTGAGACCTTCAGTTCAAGTTTGATTGGAGTTCTAAATAATAGAAATCTTATCCTATTTTAGAAGCGATGTTCTACGTTATCAATACAAAGGTAATAGGTTGTAATTTTATGAAATAGTGTGTGTGATTTTGAGAGTACAACTTAGAAAAATGCTCGTTTCGAGTTCTTTTTTTTAATTCTGCATCTCTTGGGTGCATTTGTTAGAGTGGTGGGTTGAGAAGCCATGTATCTCTTGTAAAATATCATTGGTTGTTAAACTTTAATGCATTGATGCTAGTAAATTTAAAACTTTCGGTCTTGTGCAAAATTTGTGACACCCTCTGACCTCTGTTGATAAAATCTCTAGAAGAAATACAGTTAATTCAAACAATTGGAGTTATAATCTTGGATTGTGCATGTCTCTTGAACTCAATCTAAAAACGCACCTTTATCAATCTTCGTTGGTTGAGAAAGACTCATCCTCGAGTCTAAACTTTTTGAGACATCATTCTTGAACTCCTTTTCGTCTTGAACAAAAGTGAGTAATTAGGAGCAAGAATCGTTGTGATAGTTTTTCCTTTCCTAGTTTATTTTATTTGATCAATTTGCTACGTAATTGGATGGCGTAATTTCCTTCGACTTTCATTTTCCTTAATACCTGTTCTTAATGATTATTTTCAGGGCATTCAGGTTTTGGATTGTGCTTATAGTGATCATTTCCATTCTGAGCCTCTAAAGGTCTTATATGTTGTTGGTAAAGACAGCAAGTTTCAAAACCTTGTTTCCATTCTTAAATGCAAGGGTTATTCCATCTCAACTGGCTCAAATTGTATTGTTTCACATATTAAGAACAGGTGAATCTCCACCCTGTTGGATATAAACTACTGTTTTTAATCATACTATTTTACAGTATGTTGATTGAAATAGGTAGTAGTACTGCTGCTAGGTTTCTGCTTGTTATGTTTGCCCTTTGCTCTTCCGCCAAAGATGCCTTTGCTTTATAACTAACAGTAATATATAATTGGTCCAACTGAAGTTTGGTTTGATTGGTTTGAAAGAAAATAAGAAATATAAGATTATATGCGGTTGATTTTCTGCTTGAGTTGTTTAGTAAATGATTGCAAAGGGGAAAAAGGGGGGATTATTGTAAATGATGGCATAACTGATCTTCGTTTTAAATTTTGTATTTCTTGTCAGTGTGGAAGCTGATGGCAGAAAGAGACCTGCAGTCTCAATGATTGATGAGGATCACATAAGTACGGCTGAGTTAGGGGAGTACAAAGTTGTAATAGTCCCGGATTTCAGTATATCAATGAAGAATTATGTTGAAATCCTGACAAGCATGGCCCGTCACACTGTCGGCGGCAAATTGCATAGCTTCTTCACGAAAGATGATGCTGCACACGCAGGACACATGATTGAAATCCTTGAACAATGTGGGCAGGTTGTGCCTGATGCTCTAAGAGACTTGTGTCATACATCACCCATGGTGGAATCATGAAGTTTTGATATGCTTTTGTCAATTGTAAGTTTCCTTTTTTTTTATTGTTTGTTTTTTACTTCTAGCTCCCTGATTCTCTTTGTCAGAAAACATGTTTTGCCAAGATTTGAATGCGTGGCATTGAATGCGTAGCATCACCACGAAACTCCGGTGAGCAAAGTATTAGAGTCTTGAATTTAAAGAAATTCATATTCAAAACCGGAATGTACTTCACATGAAGTCATCAACTAATAAGATGGACCAGAAAGTGGTAGCCATAATTGATTTCTTTCTTGTTGGACTCAAGTTAATTCTCATGTAAATGCTTCTTTTTTATGAAGCCACTCAGCTTTATCAACAAATTTAGCTTTTAAGTATCATGATTGCATTAATAATATTCATCGTAGAAAGCGTCTTAGAGTAAGAAAGGACAAGAAAAATTAATCATTTATATTTCTTTTTTCTTTTTCCCTGAAATTGTTACAATCTAGATACATCACAATACGAAATCTATTATTTAGAATTTCAGATTTTACATACATATATATATATATATTTAGAATTTCAGATTTTACATACATATATATATATATATATATATATATATATATATATATATAGAGAGAGAGAGAGAGAGAGAGAGAGAGAGAGAGAGAGAGAGGTTGAAACTAGCCAAACTCAGAGTCGTAAATACCTTTGAGCTATATAAGCCAATGGTAAACATTTTCATCCTTAATTTTTATAAAATAGATTTTGAAATTGAAATAAAATAATGATCACATGACAGTGTCAATAAATAGGTAAGTTCAATACCAAGAATATATGGGTGTGTATATATTACCAAGATTCATTCATGATAAATAAAGGTTATATTCCATTTCTTACCAATTATCACGCATTCTTATTTGAATATACACACACACACATGTATATGTTTATATATACTCTCTCTCTCTCACACGTGTTGAACTCCAAAGTCATCATGTTTCTTCTTTTAATTCATTAAAACCATCATATCAAAGAGACAAGTAAATGTGATTAATTTTTAAAATTTTCAAGTTTTAGTACTAACTTGAGCAGAATAAATTGCTGGGGTGCATCTTTCTCCAAAATTTAAAAAGAAATATCGGATCCATCTCAAACAAAATGTTTACAACTCTCTAGCATCGTTGTAGCGAGAATGTAAAATTTATAATTTCTTACTTTTATTGCAAGAGACTAAACCAATCTAACAATGCAGAAAAATATGGTTTAAAAACTAAAAAATTGGGTCAATGCCATAGGCTTCGAACTCAACCAAAATACATACATACATATATATATATATATATATATATATATGTAACTTGATTAGGTTTGGTGTACTCTTAAGATTTAGTAGAGCGAGACTTGCGGATGCAACCTAATAGCTTGCTGAATATTGTGGGACAATTATGGTTGCTTACTGAGGAATAATAGTCGGTTGCTGGTATTGTATTCTATACACACGCACGCACACCAAATTATATACAAAAATGATATGCCATCAACCATAATGGCTAATATGAAATGACATTCAATATATAAAACAAATTGAAAGAAATGAGAGTTGAGATTTGATATATATATATATATATATTCTTCGTCCAATTCGCATGATGATTCCTTTACTTCTCTTACTTCTTGTTTGTTGATTAGGAATTGGACACCACAACTCTCTACCCCATCTAACACTCTAGCTTTCTAAACTTACCCCTCAAGGTTGACCAAACATTTCTCTTTCTAATAATATCAATAATGATGATGATGATCTAAGTTGGTATTGCAATGACCCTACTAGTTAAGGGACACTCAACAATGTGCTTAGTTTTTTACTCCGTTTTAGTTTAATTGTTTGGCGGTTGTGCTGGTAAAGTTAAGTTGTGAAAATGTTTGATAAACATTTGCAACTTGATTTTGGTAACACTTCTGAATATTTCTCACAACTGATTAACAATTGTGGATTGTGGCTTTTAAAGTTTAAACTAGTACACTTAAATACCAAACGAAACACTAGTCAATAGCCTTATGGATTATCAGTTGCCCAATGTAACAAACCGGGCACCACTAATTACTAATTAGGAACTTTATTGCTTTTATTTCCACTTGATTTGTTTCGTAAACAATTTGATTTTGCATGATATAATCTTCCATGTAATTTATCTAGCCATATGCTGCTTTTCAAATGATTCTTTTGCTTTTTCCAATTGTTCTATTGGTCTATATGCAGTTACAAATTCATGATTATGCATTCAACTTTCATTACTATAATAAAAAAGCCGTCTTTAAAAATTTCATTGGTAGGATTATCAAACTAAGCATCCGATATCCATTTCAAATTTTCAATGGCCATCAAAACTACCTTTCGCATCACTTTAATATAATTTTCCTGTCTTTCATGACTTTATCAATAATTTGGTTAATTATTCTCTAAATTAATGATTTTTATTTACCACTCAGCATGGGTTTGAGCTCCCACACAATGTATTGTAGGGATATATATATATATATATATATATATATATATATATATATATATTATTTGAGTTAAAGCAATCTTTTATCTTTTAAAATATAAGTAAAATAGTAATCTTATGAAATATGAGTTGTAATCTGAGCAATAATTTCATGTAATTTAAAAAAATGATCTTTATTCAAGTCATGGACTCCATATATAATTCGATTCTAATTAAGCTAGAAGAGACATATTCAAAATGTGGGTTTTCTTTTTCTTTCTTTCTTTCTTTTTTTTTTTTAAATTTTGATTGGCCATGTTTCTGTCGGCGACACAACATATGGTTCTTGTGGGCTTTTCTTTTTTTTTTTGGTCAAATTGATGTTAATTTGATTATATTTCATCATGTAGGGTTCAATTCTTGTAGCTGCCATTGGAAAATAAGGTATTCTTTATATCCTTAACTCAATTTTCTATTTTGTTATGATGTTTGAATGGTTGGGCTGGGTCAATCTTGATAGGTGATCTGGCTAATTCTACCTAATCAAAATGCCATTTCATCATTTGAAAGCGTAAAATTATATAAATATAAAATTGACCAAGATTTTAGAATATAATATATCGAAACAATTCTTGCATGACGGTCACAATTCAGAAGTAAAGTACTTCATTTCTTGAAATGGTTCCATTCTTGACAACAAATTTTATAATATTTTACTCAAAGTAAACAGGTTGATTCACAAATTCTGAAAAGCAAAGCATTTAAAAGTATATCCTGTTAAGAGGCTATTGCAAAGTGTTTGACATTTTCCAATGACACACCGACACATGCAAAAAATGAGCTGAAAAATATACCTTTTTTTTTTTTACTCTTTTAGTGAAATTATTCATTCTCTCTTGCATTAATGACTTAATCAATAAGACGCTTTTACGAGTCATACGAGGGAAATTGCTTATCCAACTGCCATTTTCTCATCTTTCTTCGGCTTACCATACATTATCTTTCAATCAAAGTCACCAACTAAACTTACATGCACTTTCCCTTCTTTTGTTTTTGTATAATGTTTTTAAGTTTTATTTCGAAAATTTTTATTTGGTGATAAAACTGTCTTAAACACTATTGTTGAATCAGAACGTTTAACCATAAATTTTGGGTCAATTAATTTTTAATACAATATGCCAAATCCTCATCTGCTCTCTTGCGTCAATTAATTTATGCTTCAATTCTTATTGATTCGTAGGCTTCTGTTTCGATCATACTCCATATTCTGAGCTTCTATCTTGATTCTTTTTTTTATTTACATGACCTTAAAATTGGATCACTTAATATTTCACAAGGGCTTGTTTCAGATTTAACAGTTTCTCTAATAACTCTTTTTTTTTTAATGTAGAATTCATTTTCCTAAAAATGAGACGGTAATATCACAACATCTATTCTGTCTTGGTGGTGTTGTCGGCTAGCTAAGCCTTATTATTGCCGTAATATGAGCTAAAAGAGACAATCAAATCATTGTGCATTTATTCTACGAAGAGTAATAATGAAATTGGCATTTAAGCGTTTGATTTTCTTGAAAGTAATTTTTGACGAAGATTAGTAGCAGCATTTTGTATTACAAAGGTGTCTTGTCCATTTCTAGTATGACCATTAATTATTGACACAATGACACCCCGTATCAAGCAAACATTATTATGAGAATCACTTGTTCAGAGAGCTAATCATTCAATGTAATGTAAAGCACTTGAAATGTAGCTTCTATAAATAGATTACTAGATTGACATATTTTTACAATTTGAAAATTTATAAAACTAATTTCTTTGTAAAATAATTTTAGAATTTATTTTTTGAGTTATACAATACAATATACTAAAATTTATGATTAAAAATTTTACCAAAACCTCATATATAGATCAACTTTATTATAACATAGTTTTAATATGTCTGAATTTAAAATAGATTAGCTCAAAATTTAAAAGAACATCAATCCCTACAATATATACTTAAGAAGACTCGAAACCATAAATGAACGAGAACTAAGGTGATTAACTCTAAATCATTTAGAGGTCCTAATTTTGGAAATATCTTGGGAGTTGACATATATCTTCTATAAGTTAAAAGGGAGATTGTCAATTTCTCCCCTACTATAATTAATATATACCATTTGTCCCCTTTCTATTTTTATAATAGTTAATAACCACTACAAGAATATTGATCTTTAGCGACGAAACTATTTTCGTCGCTGAAAGTACTTTTTAGCGACGAAAAAAAACTTTTGTCGCTAAAATCATACTAGAAAAAATAATATTTAATTATTACTTTTAGCGACGAAACATTCGTCGCTAAAGAGTACATATAGCGACCAAAAATTAGTTTCGTCGCCAAAAATATTAAGCGGCTAAAAATATATTGGCGCCAATACCTTTAGCGATGAAAATTTAATATATTGCGACGAATAGTTTTCGTCGCTAAAAATAGTTTTAGCGACCACATTTTTTCATCGCCAAAAGTAGTTTTGGCGACGAAAATATATTTCGTCGCTAAAAATAGCTTTAGGGACGAAATTTTTTGGTCGCTAAAACTCTTTGCATGCCAAAAGAGTTTGTTTTGGCGACGAAAATATATTTCGTCGCTAAAAATAGCTTTAGCGACGAAAAAATTTCGTCGCTAAAACTCTTTGCATGCCGAAAGAGCTTGTTTTGGCGACGAAAATATATTTCGTCGCTAAAAATAGCTTTAGCGACGAATAAATTTCGTCGCTAAAACTCTTTGCATGCCGAAAGAGCTTGTTTTGGCGACGAAAATATATTTCGTCGCTAAAAATAGCTTTAGCGACGAAATTTTTTCGTCGCTAAAAGTTGTGAAATTTTAAAAAAAATTTGACGGCTGATTTTGCATGCCGAAAGAGCTTGTTTTGGCGATGAAAATATATTTCGTAGCTAAAAATAGCTTTAGCGACGAAATTTTTTCGTCGCTAAAAGTTGTGAAATTTTAAAAAAATTTTGGCGGCTGATTTTGCGCCAAAATTTAAGAACTTTAGCGATGAAATTGAATTTCGTCGCTGAATGAGTGCTTTTAGCGACGAAAATCACTTTTGGCGACCAAATATTTCGTCGCTAAAAAATGTCAAAATTGAAAAATTTTCCCGGGTTATTTTCCGCCAAAATTAAGTTTTAGCGACGAATTTTTAATTTCGTCGCTAAAAACTCCTATAACCTATTTATATACAATTTACTTCATTTTTTTTCATTCTTTCTTTCATTCTCTCATTCTCTCATTCCTTTACTTTTATTCTTTAATTCTCTCATCTTTAAATGTATAATTCTCATTTTCTAATTTAATCTCTACTTCTTTTCTCTTTTATTTTGAACTTGGTGTAATTTTTTTTTACTAATCTTATTTATTCTAACTTATATCATTATTAAATTTGTGTTTATTATGTTAACTAATTATTGTGTGTTTATTTGTAGGGAATATTGAAGACCAATTACATCAAGATGAAGAAAACTAAGAAATTTTTATCCATTTGTAACAATTTTCTTTCAAAAAAGAGATATTAAATTTTGTAATTATTTTTGTATTATTCATCAATAATAATAACTGTTTTTAAATTAATTAATTCTGTTTTTATCATTATGGTGTTAATTGTCATTGTAATTTAATATTAAAAATAATAATATTTTAACAATAGTAACAATAAATAAATGAAAGAAAAATGATACCTTTTAGCGATTTAAATAGTTTTCGTCGCTAAAAGTACTTTTAGGTACGAAGACTAATATCGTCGCTAAAAGTTCTTTTGGCGACGAAATATGATTCGTCGCGAAAAGTACTTTTGGCGACGAAACAT
Source organism: Atalantia buxifolia (assembly GCA_030444775.1). Lineage (NCBI taxonomy): Eukaryota > Viridiplantae > Streptophyta > Magnoliopsida > Sapindales > Rutaceae > Atalantia > Atalantia buxifolia. The sequence continues at coordinate 7,101,782 of CM059837.1, forward strand.
GATTCGTCGCGAAAAGTACTTTCATGTTTCGTCGCGAAAAGTACTTTTAGCGACGAAATTTGAAAATTCGACGCCAAAGACCTAACGCGACGCTCCTATGGCGACGAAATTGCGACGAAAATTTTTTGGTTGCTATAACCTTTAGCGACGAAAATTACTTGTTTTAGCGACGAAACAGTTCGTCGCTAAAGCCCTTTTTTGTTGTAGTGAACCCTCCTAGCAGCATAAGTTTAGAATATTACTCTTATTTTTAATTACACTTTTATTCATATTTGTTATAGATAAAACAAATCACATGAATGGAAATTAAAATAAAAAACTAAGTATTAAAAATAAGAAATATATGTTTTGATGTGAAAAAAATTAATAATAAAATATTTTTCTTGTACTTTTTTATTTTATAAACATTTTCTTATAATAAATATATTAGAAAATTATTATAAAATGAAAAAAATTATTATAAGAAAACTTGGATGATAAATAAAAATTATTATAAAATAAATAATAAAAAATTTGTACTTTTTACATTTAATTTTAAAACATTATAAAATATTTATTATAAGAAAATGTTTACATAGTAAAATGTAAAAAAAAAATTATTATTAATTTTTTTACATCAAAACATATATTTCTTATTTTTAATACTTAATTTTTTATTTAGTTTCTATTCATATGATTTATTTAATTTATAAGAAATATAAATAAAAGTGTATTTAAAAATAAGAATAATATTGTAAACTTATGCTCTCATAGGGGTTATTGACTATTATAAAAACAACATGGATAGCAAGTGCCTAGTGGTATATATTGATTACGGTAGGGAGAAATTAGCAATCTTCCTAAGTTAAAATACCATCATATATACATAAAATTTAGGTTTAATTAAATTAAAGTTACGAAAGTCGCCATGTATACTTTCTTGTGATATAAGATTTTTCATTTCTCTCACACTTTGGTCATGGAAAAAATTGCTTGACGTGATTATCAACTTATGTTCCTTTTAAATCATGCATAATTGCTAAATTATTGTCTATCTGTCTAGCGATTCTTCTGCTGGACACGGAAAATGTCATATCAGTAGCCCATCAAATTGTACAAAATTAGTTGTTATCATATCAATTGCAATTAGGAGAATCCAATAGCTTTGCTATTCATCAATTAATAACCATTAATCGCACAATGCAAAGCATATCTATTTAAAAGAAAAAGAGAGAGAGAGAGAGAGAGAGAGAGAGAGAGAGAGAGAGAGAGATACTCCATTACCCAGAGAAGTACAGTGAGCCCAAGTCCTCTAGAAACATAATTAGCAAAGTTATTAAGTTTGCAAAGTCTACTTTAACATCATTAATTAAGCTTATAACCATAATTAAGATCCGTACCACTGTAGTAATTATTTTTCTACTTCACATGCATCAGCGCGTGTATGTGTAAGCTAATAACTGACCGACTTTCCAGTTAAAGTAATTGACATGTGAATTGATAATAAATTAATTCTTGATAAATTATTTCATAAAGAGAGCACCCTTGAAAAAGCATAATATAAGAAAAAAAAAATTTATTCACACTTACAAAACCCATAAATTTTATTGTGGGCTTTTAGACCATTTAAGAAAACTGAAAGTGACAACTAAACTTGTTTTAATTTTTTAATTTTTATTGTTTTTCTCTTAAATCCAATGCTAGCTCGCTGCTTGATTCTGACTGTTACATGCCGATCGTAAGTCCTTTTCAATTTGACCAATTATAAAAATTTTGCTTCTTTCTCTTATATATTTGTACCCTCCAAGCTTAATTAATTGCATAGCTCCAAACCTTGGCTTGGCCTCTCTCTTTTCTTCTGGGAATCCCCAAGAAATTAAAAATTAAAAATAGTTAAAAACCCAGTTGGGTGTGTCTCTCTGTGTAATCATTTGAGTGCACAAACTGACACACACTTGTTTATGTTTCTTGGATTCAACTTCTCTGCTTAGTGATGATATAAAGTGTGGTGTCTCACTGTCTAGTGATCGATTCGCTGACAAAAATTCCAGCTCTTGTTTCACACACATTGCCTAAACGTAACTCGCAAGCAAAAATCACAGCAATTGAAACTCTCTTTCTTTTTGTGTGTTCTTTTCGCAAACGCACAGCAAAAAGATTTTCTTCTTTCTTTATAAAAACCAAAACAATTCTTTAAACCTCGACACTCGCAAGCCACAACTACAATGGACTCAGCTTCAGCGGCCACCATCATTTTTCCTGACAGGATTTCGGGCCAAATGGGATTGATGTGGCAGCAAACGAAGGCGCCATTGATCGTGCCATTGTTGAAACTGTTAGTGTACTTGTGCTTGGCCTTGTCAATAATGCTCTTCGTTGAAAGAGTTTACATGGGGATTGTCATTGTCTTGCTGAAATTATTTGGCCGAAAACCCGAAAAAAGATACAAATGGGAGGCTATGAAGGATGATGTTGAGCTTGGTAACTCAGCTTATCCTATGGTCTTAGTACAAATTCCAATGTACAATGAAAAAGAGGTGACAATTTTTTTTTTTTTCCTCTTTTCTTTTCTTTCAATCCATGGCATCATAATCTTGTATTGTATCGATATAATGATATGTTTACTGTTCCATTGTGATCATTATCTTCAGGTTTATCAGCTATCTATTGGAGCTGCATGTGGGCTCTCATGGCCGTCTGATCGGATTACGATTCAAGTTCTTGATGACTCAACAGACCCAACAATTAAGGTTAACTTTATAATTTGCCAATACACATGCATGGACAATTAACAATCCGCGTGTGTGTGTGTGTGTGTGTGTGTGTGCGCATGTCATGTTGTGGACTAATTAAATTAAATTAAGTGCAGGATTTGGTGGAGCTAGAGTGCCAAAGATGGGCAAGCAAAGGCATAAACATAAAGTATGAGATAAGAGATAATAGAAATGGATACAAAGCTGGGGCTCTAAAAGAAGGCATGAAGCATAGCTATGTTAAGCAATGCGACTACGTTGCCATTTTTGATGCTGACTTCCAGCCTGAACCTGACTTTCTTTGGCGCACCATTCCATTTCTTGTGCACAACCCAGATATTGCTCTTGTCCAAGCTCGCTGGAAATTTGGTAAATTAATTAATTTTTAATCTTGTTCACTAATTAATTAACCTTGATTAATTTTTTGGCTTTGGGGTCTTTTATTAGTTACTTAGCCACCATGCTAAACTTGAATGTCGGCCTGTCGGTGATTATTTTATAAGAAGCACGTGTCCAAATTTGCTTTGCTTTTTCTTTTTTCTTTTTCTTTTACTATTTGATTTGATTTTTTATTTTTATATTAAAACTGAATGATATCATTGATTGAAGAATATTGTGGAGGTGGTGGTTGTACTTGTATTTTTGTTCTTGATATTTCTTTGAACAAATAATACGAGTCACGCATCACGCCACGTATTTGTTATTAGTTATCAATCCCCGCAAGTAAACTGAGATTTTCTCTTAATCTAGTATGTTTAACCATGTGATTAGAGCAATTTGAGTTCTTTATAACATGGACCAAAGAATCATAGTAGAAGAAGCAGCAGCCGGTGCCAGCTTTTTTAATCATTAAAATAATTCAGGAAAAGCTTTGGCCAAGTGCTCCACTTTTTGTTTAGATTTGGGGGCATGACATTGAAGCTACCATAGCTGGCAATTCAATTAAAATAAAGTCATGGTGAATAGGCTACCGGTAAAAGAAAGTGATACTTTTTGTGATTTGTCTTTAGAACGAAAGATTTCATTGGTTCAAACCACCGATCCCTATTAAATATGATTTTCTTTTAAGTTGAAAAAAAAACAGTCAAATAATTAAGATATTAAACTCTTATGTGATGTGATACATTAACCAAAGAATAAATTGAGTGTCACACTTTTAGGATAACTAATCAATCGTTTTCAAATAATTGGATCTTTGGTTGGCCTTTTCATTTTGATTTCTTGAGTTATTTTATGGAGTACTAATTAATTAAATATATGTTGATAAAACGGTTAATGCACCATAGATGTTACACGTGACCTAATATCAAAGTTAAGGTCTCGTAACTTCGTAATATATTTATTTCTGTTTCTAGTTTCATTGGATTTAATTTATGACAAAAATTGGAGTTTTGAAACATTTAAGATCAATTTGAAACAATAGACAAATTATTGGGTGAGCATTTGGTTAGTGATGATGGGTATTTTTTGGATGGCACTGCAGTTAATGCAGATGAATGCTTAATGACAAGGATGCAAGAGATGTCACTAGATTACCATTTCACTGTGGAACAAGAAGTTGGCTCTTCAACCTATGCCTTCTTTGGTTTCAATGGTGAAACCACAACCCTGTGACTATTTTACGAATAATGCAAAATTTTATTTATGTAAATAACTTTTGTAACTTAAAAGCTGGATTAAATGCGTTACAGGGACAGCTGGTGTATGGAGAATTTCAGCACTCAATGAGGCTGGAGGGTGGAAGGACAGAACCACTGTGGAGGATATGGATCTAGCAGTTAGAGCTAGTCTCAAAGGCTGGAAATTTGTTTATGTTGGTGACCTCAAGGTATATTGTTTCTTTTGAATGAATTTAAATTCCGTGTTAATCTGTGTTGATTATTTAAAAGATCTTATGATATGTGTACATTTGCGTAATGCACTGTTAAAATTTAATTGTATATGTTCTTTTTCAATATTTACCAATCGCTGCCTTGTAAAAAGATTAGCATGGAATCTAAATTCCTTTTGAAATGATTCATAAATTCATCAAACGTTTGTATAATTGATAGGTGAAAAATGAATTGCCAAGTACGTTCAAGGCCTATAGATATCAACAGCACAGATGGTCTTGTGGCCCTGCCAATCTCTTCAAGAAAATGGCAGGAGAAATCATCAGAACAAAGGTATGATTAATGCTTAATATGCCTAATGCCCTGGTTAGTTTCCGTATTTTCCCGTGCAACCATTTTGCCTGATATTGTTGTTTCTTTCTTCTTGCAGAAAGTCACTCTGTGGAAGAAGTTGTATGTGGTTTACAGTTTCTTTTTCGTCCGGAAAATTGTTGCACATATTGTCACATTTGTATTCTACTGCGTCGTTTTGCCGGCAACAGTTTTGTTTCCTGAAGTTGAAGTTCCCAAATGGGGAGCTGTCTATATTCCTTCTATCATCACTCTCCTCAATGCCGTTGGCACGCCAAGGTCTATTGCACTTCTTGTTGCTCATATTGTCACATTTATGATTTAATTATTTTATGAGTTTCTAACAATACTTTTCTTGCAGATCACTCCACCTGTTGGTTTTCTGGATCCTATTTGAAAACGTCATGTCTTTGCATCGAACCAAGGCCACATTCATCGGCTTGCTGGAGGCCGGAAGAGTTAATGAATGGGTTGTCACGGAGAAATTGGGAGATGTCAAGTCAAAACTAGGCGTAAAAACTCTCAAGAAACCTCGTATTAGGATTGGAGAAAGGTAGGTTTTAGTTCAATGCAGTCGTTTTCTCTTATGAGAGAGGTTTCGGGTTCGAATCCCACTCACATTATTTGATAGTGAACAGGGTGCATTTGCTAGAGCTTGGTGTTGGGGCTTACCTCTTCCTTTGTGGCTGCTATGATGCTGCTTTCGGAAAGAATCATTATTTCATATACCTGTTTCTTCAATCCATTGCCTTCTTCGTTGCCGGAGTTGGTTATGTTGGCACATTTGTTCCCAATTATTAGCAGAATTTTATGTGAAGATTAATCATCTCCAGAATGCATTGTTACAACATCTCTGTTTCTTCAACGGATGATGTGTGATTTAACTCATTTGAAGCTTCATTTATTCAGATTGTTACATTTTTAGACTACTACACAAAAGGTTGGTTTATTCTTTTATAGTGAATTTGAGCAATGGTTATAAATTTTTACGTGTATAGTTATGGAAAAAAGAAATTTGAAGGGAAAGTGAAGTACAAAATTTTCTCTGATAGCAGCAAAGGGGTTTTGAATTGAGTAGATAATTAATGTAAACATTATTGGATTGTTTGTAAAATAATGGGTTGAGGTTTTTGTCATGAGAAAAAAAAGCTGGTGACAAAGATTTTAAAATTAATATCGTTGAGATCACATCCAATATTTTGTTAATTCTGTATTGGTATTACTTGCTTTTTTTTAATCTTTCATTTGTAATTTTATAGCAATATTCTTTATTTTGAAAAAAAAAATAAAGGAGCTCGCAAATGCATCCTTTGGATGAACATATATGTAGTAAAGGACTTGAGTCAAATCATCCCAGGCAATCATAGAAGGAAATTTTATAAAATAACCTTAAATTTTTCATTTTTTAAATTTAACCTCCCAAATTTTTTCATATTATAAGTAGCCAAAAAAAAATTCTTTTGCCCCAAATTACCTCCACTTTCCACACTCCAAACTCTCTAGCCACAATGCAAACTTTTGCTCTTGAACGGCAAACGATGACCCGCGAATGGTGAACGGTGATGGCAACGACAATAGCGACGACGAACTAAAATCCAACCAAATCCACCGTAATCTATCCGAATCGGAAACAAATCCAAGAAATTGAAAAGAGCCCAAACCCTAGGTTAGCAAACTTCAACATTTTTTTAATGATTTGAGTAAATTTAATTGGGATTCTAGGTTATTATAGGTTGTTAGAGTGATATAATGAAGCAGAATTTAGCTAAAATGATGAGTTATAATTATTGCACATTAGGTGTTCGATGAAATTCCTCTTAGATAGTTTATGTTTAGTTTTTGTATAATCAAGATGCGACGAGGGGTTTGTTGAGTTGTGTACATTGTTTTTTATATAACAAGTGCGATGGAGATTAAATTTGGTGATTGATGAAAGAACGGAATGTGCGGCTATGGCACGCAAGGCTCGCACCCGTCACACGCAGCGCTCACGCTTGTCCCGTGCATGCAACAGTGTGCGACAAGCACCCAGTCGCACCAAATGACAATCCTTTTTTTGTTGTTAATGTTGAGGATTTATTGACATGTAATTGTGTAATATAACAGTTTAACTATGTAACTTGTATTAGATAAATGGAAAAATCAAAAATAGCAAAGTATAATCCACCTGAACCGATGAATGAATTGGGCATGATGAAAGTACCTTATGGTGATCACTTCCCTGGATGTATCACAAGTATGTGTAAATTAGATACGGTTGTAAAAGTCATCTAGAAAAAATTAACAAAACGACAGTTGAAATTGTTCAAGAATGAAATATTTGGGCATTTTATAGAGTGCTGAAGCTTTTCATTCAGTGGCATAATTGTGCATAACGTGTTGCTTAGGCAAGTGGCCCATGGAGAAAGCAATGAAAAAGATCAATTATGGTTTCAAATTGGTGAGGATTTGATACGCTTATCAGTTAAAGAGTGGTGTCTAGTTATAAGACATTGTTATGGTAAAGATTTTGTACTGAAAAAGCAAAAAACAGTGCACATTATTCTATACCTTCTACCTTCAAACTTAGACCTTGCCAATTTAGTTTTATGTTTTATAATCTAACATATTTTATATAAAATTTAATAATTTTCTAACTCCACATGTCCTAATTATATCTAGTTAGTTTAGTGGAATATTAATAATCATACTAACAAATTACTACTTATACATTATTAAAATCCCAAAAAAATGTATAAAAAATAATTAAAGTTAAAGTTAAATTTTAGATATTTTGGCACTTTTACCTTGTGAGGGTAAAATAGCCATACTTTAAGTTAAAGCAACCTTATTGATCAAACATAATAAAAAAACATAGTCTTAAACAAATAAATGAATATCAAATAAATTACCACTTACACATCATTAAAATAGATAAAAATTGCATAAAAAATTATTGAAGTAAATTTTTTAGATATTTTGGTACTTTTACATGAGGGTAAAGCAGTCATTTTAATTTATATTAAAGCAGCTTTATTGATCAAATATAATAAAAAAATAGTCTCAAAAAAATGAATGTGGATTTAATTGATTAATTTCTTAATTTGAACTTTAAAAAATAATGTGAACTTCTTTTAACAATTTTTTTAAAATGGGATGGGTTTATAAAAATTTTGTAGAGTAGAAATATCACCACCCTTAATTTAATAGGATAAATACTCTTCTAATCCTTATAATTGAAGCTAATTAATTATTCAATTAGTGTATTCGTTTTCAGAAACTTTTTAATCAATACACTCTTATCGTTACATACTTACATTTGTGATAGCTACTAAACCTAACTAGGGATGGCAATTTTCCTGTTGGGATGGATCCTGCAGGATCCCATCCCATTTAGGACGAAATGGAGATAAAATAAAAGGGACGAGAATGAGTTTTTTTCTTTTTTTTGGTCTCATTTACATATGTAGGACAAGACTATGATTGGCAAATCTTATCTTATCTCATCATATTGCCAACCCTAGTTATTGATTTGTTTTATTATTATATTATTGAAGGTTACTGTCCAAATCTATAGTTTTTAAAGCGTAAGTCTTATTAATGTGTAATGGAAGCAAACAGAAAGGTAAAAAATTTTGCCATGAGTTTATATTCGAACATACATGTAGTCAAAATGAAACTATAATTTGATTATTCTACTTTGTATTTATTCAACATTTTTGATATATTGAATTATGATGATCTTTAAAAGAAAAAAATATCAAAATTTATTTATTTATATTTGAAATTATTTAGGATAATGAGATGGGATAAGATATTTAATGGGACGAGAGTAGGATAAATTTTTATCTTAAAAAAATAAAAGGACGGAAATGAGATACCTTTTACTTCATTTTCATATATAGGACTGGACTGGGATTGACGAATCCCGTCATATTCCATCCCATTACCAACTCTAAGGAGCTATTTGTTTTTTTGACTTAATGACTTAATTTTAATTAATTAAGTCACTAAGTCTGTTTGTTTTTTTAACTTAATGAAAAGTTTCAGCAATTAAGTCATTAAGTTATTAAGCTAATTTTTTTAGCTTTTTACTTAATCTAAAAAGTTTGAATCCTATTATTAAAAAATATTTTCCAAAATATCCCTATCTAATTAATTAATTTTTATCCTTAGCTAAATAAAATTTAATAATTACCATTATTGCCCATCTGTATATAACTCGTGATAATATATAGTGAGAGACTATTATTATTTTTATCTTTTTTATTTTGTTCAAATTAGCATTATTTATCTTCATAATTTTTATGAATATTTTTAATATAAAAACATCACAAACTTTAATAAAATTGATTAAATATATGATATAAAATATTAAAGAGTTATACTCAATTGAATATGATTTATGTTATGATAATTTATTACCTTATTTATATTATTTGATATGTTTATTATTCGTTATAATTTGTAAGGGTAAAAATGTAAAAATATTAGTTTTCAGATTTTTTAGGTTAAAAAAACAAACTGAAATGCAAGTGTGCAACCCAAGAGGGGGGGTGAATTGGTATTTTAAAAATTATCTTAGCAAAACACACAACAATCAAATCTAATGCCTTAATAAATTCGAAAACAATAAATTCGAAAACAATAAATTCAATAAAGGCACAATAATAAATGAGTAAGGGAGGAGAAAGCAAACTCAAGGATTTTTACGTGGTTCGGCTATCCCCGCCTACGTCCACGCCTCCAAGCAACCCAAGCTTGAGGATTTCACTATCCAAGCCTTTCCAAGGCTTCAAATTGTTAACATATATGTTTCCATAATGATTTTGATGATAACAAACAAGATTAAGAATGATTAATCTTTTAAGCTCAAATTATAAGGAGAGCTTGCATTTAGGGGGAGAAATTTATTTAATCATTCTTTAAATACATGAAAGGTTTGTCATCATCAAAAAGGGGGAGATTGTTAACATTTATGTTAACATAATATTGATTTTGATGATAACAAACAAAATTAAGAATGATTAAATTTTTGAAAGCTTAAATTGTTTTTCATATATATTAAATAAATTATTATTTTCACATTATAAAGGTTTTATATTTAATGGAAAAATGTTTTTATGAAATTGGTTGTTTTTCAAGTTTATGGTTTAATTGAAAGAATTTTGAAAACTTTGAAATCAACAAGTATTGCTTGAAATTTTGGATAAGGATTTATTTGAAAAGTTTCATAGCATTTTGGGTCATATTATAATTTCAGAAAGTTTTGGGATTTAGAAAATATTATTTAGAAATTCTGAAATTGGACTTATTTGCAAAAAATATAACGTTTTGGGCCATAGTGCGAGTTATGGACAGTTTGGGGTCAAACTATAATTTTGAAAACAGCTCACCAGTAGCATTATTCTTGAAGCGATTCTTTGAGCATCCGGCTATCCGGATGTCATTAAGCGGAAGACCGAATTTTGGGCGAATTCATCCGAATTGAAAAGCGGCAATCCTAAGCATCTTAGCAATCCTTATGATGGCGAAACTCTCCGGATGGAAAGCGGCAATCCGGTTAAACGTAATAATCCGGTTATTGGGCAGAAAGCTTCGGAGCATAAACGGCAATCCGGATATCACAAGCGGCATTCCTGATGTTCTAAAATTCAAATTTTTGCCTTAACGGTAACATGCAAGCGGTATTAGGAAACCATAAACGTAATCCCAGCATGGGCAAAAAGTGCATAACGGCTAGTTTTTGAGCTCCAACTATAAAAACTCAAATCCAATTCATTTTCAAGAACTCTAGCACGCACAAACAAAAGGCATACATCATATATTGAGCTTCAATTGTGTAAATCATCATTTTATTGAATTATTCTTGTTCTTCAATTTGTATATCTACTCTTTGAGAGAGTTTTTCTTGTAACTTTCAATTCCTCATCAAATTTGTGAGTGTTTAAGTGTGTGAGGCACTTGAGTGAAGAGATTGGGGAGATAATCTCTTGATTGTGAAGGTCCATTGACACCTTGGAAGTCAATTGTAAACATTTGAAGCCTTGGGAGGCTTGGATAGTGAAATCCTCAAGCTTGGGTTGCTTGGAGGCGTGGACGTGGCGGGGATAGCCGAACCACGTAAAAATCCTTGTGTTTGTTTTCTCTTCCCTTACTCTTTTAATATTGTGCTTGATTGAATTTATTGTTTTCGATTTCACTAAGGCATTAGATTAAATTGTTGTGTGATTTGCTTAGCTTAATTTTTTAAAACCCCAATTCACCCCCCCTCTTGGGTTGCCTAGTTAGTATTTCATTTGGTATCAGAGCAAGGTGCTCTTGTGTAGACTTAACCGTCTAGAGTTAAAGATCCATGGCTACCCATAATGACTCAACCTTTAGAGAAGGACAGTCCACAATTAGACCACCGTTCTTTGACGGTAATGATTACTCATATTGGAAAACTAGGATGAGAATTTATTTACAAGCATTAGATTATGAAATTTGGGAAGTTGTTTGTGATGGTCCATTTATGCCTTTAAAAAAAAAATGAAGAAGTCGGGGAAGACATTCCAAAACCTTCACGAGAATGGAATGAATTGGAAAAGAGAAAAGCTACTCTAAATTCCAAAGCCATGAATGCCTTATTTTGTGCACTAGATAAGAAAGAGTTTCATAGAGTATCTAGTTGTGAAAGTGCTAATGAAATTTGGCACAAACTTGAAGTTGTTTATGAAGGCACGAATCAAGTGAAAGAGTCTAAAATTAGTAGGTACACTCGACAATATGAATTGTTCCGAATGGAACAAAATGAGAGTGTGTATTGTATGTATACTAGATTTACGGACATAGTGAACACTCTCGAGCCCTAGGAAAGAACTTTTCAAATAGCGAGAAAGTTAAGAAAATCATTAGGTCGCTACCTAAGGAATGGAGACCAAAAAGGACTGCCATTGAGGAAGCCAAAGATTTAAATACTTTGTCTATTGATGATTTAATTGGCTCTCTTATTTCTTATGAGGAAGACTTGGCAGCAGAAAAAGGGGATGATGAGAAGAAGAAAAACATTGCTCTCAAAGCTTCGAAACATGAGAGTGATGAGGAAAGCGAGCTGGATGAGGAGGAGATGGATATCTTTGGCTAGAAAGTTCATAAAATTTTTAAGAAATCCGGTGAGCGAAGAAAATTTAGAGATCTCAAGAACCGAAAGGAGAAGAAGGAAGTAATCAAATGTTATGAGTGCAAGAAGCCTGGCCATATAAGATCGGAATGTCCTCTTCTCAACAAGCTTAAGAAGAAAGCAATGGTAGCCACATGGGATGATAGCGATGAGGAAACAAGTGATGATGAAGAGCATCAAGAAATGACAAATCTAGCTCTCATGGCAATTGGAGATGAATCGGATGATGAACTTGATGAGGTAAATGATCTTTCTACTTATGATGAATTACATGATGCTTTTAAAGAGTTGTATGATGAGTGGATGAAAATTGGTAAAAAGAATGCATGTCTTAAAAAGAAAATAGTAGAGCTCACAAATGAAAATGAATCTCTAAATGAAAAGATTAAAGGACTAGAATTAGAAAATAAAACTTTGCATAATAGAGTTGTATTATCAAATGAGAAACCAAGCACTTCACATGAGCATTTAGAGCCACATGTAGATGATTTGAAAAAGGAAAATGAAATGCTTAAGAAGAAGAGCAATGAGTTAAATGAGATTGTTTTAAAATTTGCAAATGGGCAAAAGATGTTGGATAACTTGATTAATTCACAAAAATATGTGTTTGATAAAGGAGGACTTGGCTATAAGCCAAATTTGAAACAAAAGTATTATAAGAATTATTTTGTGAGAAGTACATCTATTAACAATCAAGTTGTATGTCATTATTGCAATCAAAACGGTCACATGAAGCTTAGTTGTCCTATTAAAAGAAAAGTATATTATGGAGTAAAATGTGTTTGGGTTCCAAAAGGAACCATTGCTAACACTCAAGGACCCAAGAGTATTTGGGTACCAAAATGTACAACTTGAATGTTTTCTTTGTAGGTACCACAATCAAGGAATGGTGGAGAGTTCCTTGATGAAAGCTTGTGTGGATAATCACTTGATTATGATCTAGGAGAAAAAGATGAGGCAAGATGATTTAACTATTTTGGTAACAATTCTTGCCATATTGATTTTGTTGAGTGGATCATGATAAATGGATAATAGCTTGAATTTGTAAAAGTATGCTTGTTTGTTTACATGATTGAATTATCATTGTGTTTAACATTGAGTGCTTTATCATAATGCATGGTTATATATTTATGATGATAGCTTGTCAACTCATCATGATAGATTTGTTTGATTTTGATGATTATGTAATGCCTAAGCTTGATAAATGAGTGATATGTTTGAATTCTCAATCTTTAAATGCTCAGTTATTTCATGATTGTGTAAAATATATACATGATGATTGAATTATACGTGTGAATTCTTGTGCCGCTAATTGTATGATGGATATGCATGATAGATGAGTTATATGTTTGCATTTATATTTCATGCATTAAGAGGCTTATTGAAAAGTTTTGAATCTCAAAATGGTTTAAAATCAATCAATTTCTAAGCCAAAAATAAATTAGTGTGTATAATACAAGCTTAAGAGCTTACCAAATTTCAAAAATGTTTTCCAAAGCTTAATCGGTACACCACTTCCTATCATCCGGAAAAACGTTTCTCTTATTGATTATTCTCTAGATTAAATCCGGATAACCGGATTAAGCAAACGGGAAGCCGGATTGGCTTTGGTTGCTCTCGGGTTAAATTTCGGATAACCGGATGCAAAACCGGTAAACCGAGTGAGGGCTGGACACTTTCTGGGCATCTTTCGGACAACCGGATAAGGAAACCGGTAACCCGTTTTCAGTCTGGAAGCATTCTGTCCACTAATCGGCTAACCGGCTAGCAGAACCGTAAGCGTTTTGGTTTGATGATTCTGTCCACAAACCGGATAACCGGTTATGTTATCCGGAAATCCAGATTCGCGAGGATGAGTTTCTGGAATGCAACCGGACATCCGGTTACAAACATCCGGTAAACCGGATTCGCGTGTGATCTTGCTGCCCACTTTCTAGACCACAACCGGATATCCGGTTATCCACATTCGGAATTCCGAATTCGCTGGAATATAAGTTATTCATCTTTTTCTTCTACATTTGTTCTTTCCCTCACCAAAACCGTGAACAACTCCTATATTTCTATTCAATTTCTACTCTTTTCTCAACCATTTTTATGCCAAGATCTCTCTCTCAAACCGTTTCTTCCTCTCTCTTTTTCACTCCGAAATTCATCATTTTCATTTGTCTTTGATTCAAATTGATTCATAAAACTTATTCCCCATCCATTCTTATATCCAAAATAATCTTTCAAATCCTTTTTCAACACCAAACTCCCTAGATCCGAAATTCAACCATGGTTTTCAAACAAATTTTTTTTCTAGATTTCATCTCTTTAATTGTCTATCATCATGTTTCATGTCATGTATTCATCTTCATTATTTTTTTTATCACTTATGTATGTGGGAATTCATATGTCATTTATTGTATAATATCATCATCAATTAAATTGGCCTTTGTGAGCATTTGTAATAATGGATTTGATCATTTATTCTTTTAGCTCATAATGATGACTTATCTTAATAGCTTTGGTGATTTTGATGATCTATATATTACCATTATATACTTATGCTTTGCTTAAGTTTTGATGATAAAGAATGTGCTTTAATGATTATATTGCATTTGATGAAGTTTGATCTTATGCAATCTATGATTGGTGAATGGATGCATTTTTTGTACTTTATCGTTGTATTGTTGAATATGCATTGCTTGTTTTAAATGGTATCGAAAGGGGAGATAAATATGATATTTTTTGATAAAATTATTTTGGTTAAAGTTTTTAAATTAACCATATATCTAGGGGGAGCATACAATATGATTTTTGGTTAATATGCAATTTGAACTTTTTTGTTGTCCAAAGGAGGAGACAAAATTATATATTATTTTGATGTTGTCAAAAGTAGGAGAATAATATGCATTTTGAGTATTGTTTTGATGATTGATTTATGATTTTGATGATTTTAAGATATAATGATGATTTGATTAAATTGGTGTTTTATATGATAATTTTATGTTATGAGTTATTGACTTGGTAATTGATGGAATAATGGTTCATGATATTTTGGTGTGATGATTTGTGTATCGAGTTGGTTTGTATGATAATTTATGATAATTTGAGAGTAATATTACTAAACTTGTATTTAAGGTGATGCTTGTTGTTAGGGGGAGATTTTATCAAAATTTCTACTTGGACAACATGGGTAACAAATTTGCTACTCTTATTCTTTTCCTTTAAAGTTTTCTTTTCAATAATGAAGGGGGAGAAGAATAAATGTTTTTAAATTTACAAAAAATTTCTACTCTTTTTCTTTGCCAATTAAGTTTTTCTTTTTGATGATGAGGGGGAGAAAAATGCATGTATTTAAATTTGTTAATTTAATTCATTGGCAAATTGTGAGAGAAGTTTACATTTAAATGGAGCAATTTATGGAATCATTCTTTAAATACATGAAAGGTTTGTCATCATCAAAAAGGGGAGATTGTTAACATATATGTTTCCATAATGATTTTGATGATAACAAACAAGATTAAGAATGATTAATCTTTTAAGCTCAAATTATAAGGAGAGCTTGCATTTAGGGGAGAAATTTATTTAATCATTCTTTAAATACATGAAAGGTTTGTCATCATCAAAAGGGGGAGATTGTTAACATTTATGTTAACATAATATTGATTTTGATGATAACAAACAAAATTAAGAATGATTAAATTTTTGAAAGCTTAAATTGTTTTTCATATATATTAAATAAATTATTATTTTCACATTATAAAGGTTTTATATTTAATGGAAAAATGTTTTTATGAAATTGGTTGTTTTTCAAGTTTATGGTTTAATTGAAAGAATTTTGAAAACTTTGAAATCAACAAGTATTGCTTGAAATTTTGGATAAGGATTTATTTGAAAAGTTTCATAGCATTTTGGGTCATATTATAATTTCAGAAAGTTTTGGGATTTAGAAAATAT
Source organism: Atalantia buxifolia (assembly GCA_030444775.1). NCBI lineage: Eukaryota > Viridiplantae > Streptophyta > Magnoliopsida > Sapindales > Rutaceae > Atalantia > Atalantia buxifolia. The sequence goes on from CM059837.1 coordinate 7,117,780, forward strand.
TATTTAGAAATTCTGAAATTGGACTTATTTGCAAAAATATAACGTTTTGGGCCATAGTGCGTTATGGACAGTTTGGGTCAAACTATAATTTTGAAAACAGCTCACTGTAGCATTACTTTGAGAAGATTCTTCGTAGCATCCGCTATCCGGATGTCATTAAGCGGAAGACCGAATTTTGGGCAGAATTCATCCGAATTGAAAAGCGGCAATCCGGTTATGCTTTAGGCAATCCGGTTATGGCGAAACTCTCCGGATGGAAAGCGGCAATCCGGATTAAGTAAACGTAATCCGGTTATTGGCGAAAGCTTCGGAGCATAAACGGCAATCCGGATATCACAAGCGGCATTCCGGATGTTCTAAAATTCAAATTTTTGCCTTAACGGTAACATGCAAGCGGTATTCCGGAAACCATAAACGGTAATCCGGTTATGGGCAAAAAGTGCATAACGGCTAGTTTTGAGCTCCAACTATAAAAACTCAAATCCAATTCATTTTCAAGAACTCTAGCACGCACAAACAAAAGGCATACATCATATATTGAGCTTCAATTGTGTAAATCATCATTTTATTGAATTATTCTTGTTCTTCAATTTGTATATCTACTCTTTGAGAGAGTTTTTCTTGTAACTTTCAATTCCTCATCAAATTTGTGAGTGTTTAAGTGTGTGAGGCACTTGAGTGAAGAGATTGGGGAGATAATCTCTTGATTGTGAAGGTCCATTGACACCTTGGAAGTCAATTGTAAACATTTGAAGCCTTGGGAGGCTTGGATAGTGAAATCCTCAAGCTTGGGTTGCTTGGAGGCGTGGACGTAGGCGGGGATAGCCGAACCACGTAAAAATCCTTGTGTTTGTTTTCTCTTCCCTTACTCTTTTAATATTGTGCTTGATTGAATTTATTGTTTTCGATTTCACTAAGGCATTAGATTAAATTGTTGTGTGATTTGCTTAGCTTAATTTTTTAAAACCCCAATTCACCCCCCCTCTTGGGTTGCCTAGTTAGTATTTCACAAATGTTTACAATTGACTTCCAAGGTGTCAATGGACCTTTACAACAAGAGATTATCTCCCCAATCTCTTCACCACAAGTGTTTCCCACACTTGTACACTCACAATTTGATGAGAAATGAAAATTACAATCAAATACTCTCTTAAAGAGTAGATTTACAAAATGAAGAACAAAGATGATTCAATAAATGATGATTTACGAAATTGAAGCTCAATGTATGTTGTATGCCTTTTGTTTGTGCGTGCTAAGATCTCCAAAAATGATTTGGATTTGAGTTTATATAGTTGGAACTCAAAAACTAGCCGTTATGCACTTTTTGTTCACTGTCGGATCGCCGTTAATAGGATGTCGGATCGCCATTTGACTGGTCAACATGACCGTTGGGCTGGATTTTCAAATTGTCGGATCGCCGTTATCAAGATGTCGGATCGCCGTTATCAAGATGTCGGATCGCCGTTAGTGTCCAGAAGCTAATCTTCAACTCTGGGAGATGTCGGATCGCCGTTATCTAGATGTCGGATCGCCGTTAGCGTCCAGAGGCTAATTTTCAATTTTGATGTCGGATCGCGTTATCAGAGATGTCGGATCGCGCGTTAGCGTCCCGTGAGCTAATTTTCAATTCGAGATGTCGGATCGCCGTTATCTAGAGATGTCGGATCGCCGTTATCTCTGATGCTTCTAATCTGCTAAGTAAATGCTACAGTGAACTATTTTGCAAAATGACAATTTGACCCCAAAACTTTATATAACTGTACTATGGCCCAAAACGTTATGAAATTTTACAAACAAGTCCAATTTCAGAATTTCTAAATAATACACTGTGAATCCCAAAACTTTCTGAAATTATGATATGACCCAAAATACTATAAAATGTTTCAAATAAATCCTTCTCCAAAATTTCAAGCAATACTTATTGATTTCAAAATTTTCAAAATTCTTTCAATTAAACCATAAACTTGAAAAACAACCAATTTCATAAAATCATTTTTCCATTAAATATAAAACCTTTATAATGTGAAAATAATGATTTATTTAAAATGTAAGAAAAATAATTTAAGCTTTCAAAAACTTAATCATTCTTAATTTTGTTTGTTATCATCAAAATCAACATTATGTTAACATAAATGTTAACAATCTCCCCCTTTTTGATGATGACAAACTTTTCATGTATTTAAAGAATGATTCTATAAATTACTCCCCTTAAATGTAAGCTTCCCTTACAATTTGCCAATTAACAAATTTAAATACATGTATTCTTCTTCTCCCCCTCATCATCAAAAAGAAAAACTTAATTGGAAAAGAAAAAGAATAGAAAATTTTTATAAATTTAAAAACATGTATTATTCTCCCCCTTCATCATTAAAAAGAAAACTTAAAGGAAAAGAATAAGATTAGCAAATTTGTTACCCATGTTGTCCGAGTAGAAATTTTGATAGAATCTCCCCCTAACAACAAGCATCGCCTCAAATACAAGTTTAGCAATATTACTCCCAAATTATCATAAATCATCATACAAACCAACTCTATACATAAATCATCACATAATCCATTCAACCATGAAATGATCATGAATCATCATTCCATCAATGATCAAATCAACAACTCATGACATAAAATCATCATATTAAAAAAATACGTAATCAAATCATCATTATATCTCAAAATCATTACCATGATCATATATCAACCATAAAAATGATCAAAATGCATGTTACTTCCCTCAATTTACATCATCAAAATACTTTGTCTTCCCCTTTTGATAACAAAAATGTTCAAAATGCATATTATCCAAAATTATATTGTATGCTCCCCCTAAATATATGGCCAATTTAAAAATTTAACCAAAATGATTTTATCCAAAAACATATCATATTTATCTCCTCATTTATAAAAAAAAATAGATAGATGCAATTAAAATACGATCATAAAAAATAATTCAATGAAGATATTACCCATTTTGAGCGAGCAAAAATTTCGACAAAATCTCTCCTTAAAAATGAACAAATCCTCAAATACACAACATGATTAAAACACTTCCATATAAGCTTAAACAATTATAACAAACCAACAACTCCATCAATTTATCAAGTAATACATATATAACCATCAATCATCAATCACCAAGAAATCAAATCATCCCAAGCCAAATTTTTGAAAATTGCTCTTCGTAAAGAGGTTTTGATTTGTTTACCAAATTGGCATGCAAAAGTTATAAGAACATATTATCAACTATCCAAGCTCCATAATTGCTAATAACATTTTAGAAATCAAGACAATTAAACTTATCAAAGATCTAATGTGACATTTCAATATAACTTAAAAAATATCATACGCTTAAAAATCTTGAAGTATATGTATTTCTCCCCCTTTCGATATCATTTAAAGCAAGTAATGCATATTCGACAATACATCAATAAAGTACAAAAAAAAAAATGCATCCATTTGCCAATCATAGATTGCATAAGATCAAATTTCATCAAATACATGTAATTATCAAAGCATATTCTTTATCTCAAATTTTAAGCAAAGCATAAGTACATAATGGCAATCTATAGATCATCAAAATCAACATAACTATTAAGATAAGCCATCATTATGAGCTTAAAGAATAAGTGATCAAATTCATAAGTGCAATAAGTCATGTGTGCGAATTTTATAAATGAATGATGATATAACACAATTAATGGCATATGAATTCACACATATATAAGAGATAGACAATGATGATAGACAATTGAGAAGATGAAATCAAAGATCATACAATCATCAAAATCAAACAAAGGCATCATGATAAATCACTCAATGTTATACACATTGATAATTCCATCAAGTAAACTTACAAGCATACTTTCGCAAATTCAATCTATTATCTATTTATCATGATCTACTCAACATAATAAATAGGCAAGATAAGCTTATCCATTTCATGTTAATGCACTTAATGTTATGATACCAAATGAAATGTTAAATATTTACTAAGATTAAAAGACCATCACTTATAATCAATAAGGCAATAATTGTTACCAAAACAATTAAACCATCTTGCCTCATTATTTTTGCTTAGACCATAATCAAGTGATTATCCTCACAAGCTTCATCAAGGAACTCTTCACCCTTCCTTATTTATGGTACCTACAAAAAAAATATTCAAGTTGTGTGCTTTGGTACCCAAATATTCTTGGGTCCTTGAGTGTTAGCAATGGTTCCTTTTGGAACCCAAATACATTTTGCTCCATAATATGCATTTCTTTTAACTGGACATCTATTCTTCATATGACCATTTTGATTGCAATAATGACATACAATTTTATGATCACTTGTGGAGGTAGTTTTAACAAAATAATTTTTAAAATATTTTTGTTTCAACTTAGGCTTATACCCAAGTCCTCCTTTATCAAATACACATTTTTGAGTGCTTAGCAATTTTTCTAAATTCTTTTGACCATTTGTGAATTTTAACACAATTTGATTTAGCTCATTGCTCCTCTTCTTAAGCACTTCATTTTCTTTCATTAATTCATCAACATGTGATTTCTCATGCTCATATGAAGTACTTTGTTTACATGTAAATGATGCAATCCTATCATGTAGCATTTCATTATATAATTCCAATTCTTTGATCTTTTCATTTAATAAAGCATTGGATTTTTGCAAGACATCTTTTTCATTTTTCAAGTCATTTACATGTGATTCTAGATGCTTGTGTGAAATGCTAGGTTTCTCATTTGATAATGCAATTCTATCATGCAATGTTTTATTTTCTAATTCTAGTTCATTTATCTTCTCATTCAATGAATCAATGCATTTTTTCATGGCATCATTTTCATTTGTAAGTTCTAGCATTTTCTTCTTAAGGCATGCATTCTTTTTACCAAGTTTCATCCACTCATCATGCAATTCTTTAAAAGCATCATATAATTCATCATAGCTATGATCACTTACCTCATCAAGCTCGTCATCCGATTCATCTCCAATTGCCATAAGTGCCAAATTCGACACTTCATAAAATTCCTCCTCATTTGTAGTCTCCTCATACAAAACTTCAAGTTTTCTCCAAATTTCATAAGCATTAGAACAATTTGAAACTCTATGAAATTCCTTTTTATCTAAGGCACAAAATAAAGCATTCATAGCCTTAGAATTTAAAGACATATTTTTTCTATCCAATTCACTTAAAGCATTCTTCCTAGAAATGAATGAGCCATCACAAACTATTTCCCATATTTCATAGTCTAAGGCTTGTAAAAATACTTTCATCCTAATTTTCCAATAAGGATAATCATTTCCATCAAAAAATGGTGGTCTAGTAGTAGATTGGCCTTCCATGAAGGTTGAGCTAATTTGAGTTGCTATTGATCTTTAACTCTAGACGGTTAAGTCTAAACAAGAGCACCTTGCTCTGATACCAATTGAAATGCAAGTGTGCAACCCAAGAGGGGGGGTGAATTGGTATTTTAAAAATTATCTTAGCAAAACACACAACAATCAAATCTAATGCCTTAATAAATTCGAAAACAATAAATTCGAAAACAATAAATTCAATAAAGGCACAATAATAAATGAGTAAGGGAGGAGAAAGCAAACTCAAGGATTTTTACGTGGTTCGGCTATCCCCGCCTACGTCCACGCCTCCAAGCAACCCAAGCTTGAGGATTTCACTATCCAAGCCTTTCCAAGGCTTCAAATGTTTACAATTGACTTCCAAGGTGTCAATGGACCTTTACAACAAGAGATTATCTCCCCAATCTCTTCACCACAAGTGTTTCCCACACTTGTACACTCACAATTTGATGAGAAATGAAAATTACAATCAAATACTCTCTTAAAGAGTAGATTTACAAAATGAAGAACAAAGATGATTTACGAAATTGAAGCTCAATGTATGTTGTATGCCTTTTGTTTGTGCGTGCTAAGATCTCCAAAAATGATTTGGATTTGAGTTTATATAGTTGGAACTCAAAAACTAGCCGTTATGCACTTTTTGTTCACTGTCGGATCGCCGTTAATAGGATGTCGGATCGCCATTTGACTGGTCAACATGACCGTTGGGCTGGATTTTCAAATTGTCGGATCGCCGTTATCAAGATGTCGGATCGCCGTTAGTGTCCAGAAGCTAATCTTCAACTCTGGGAGATGTCGGATCGCCGTTATCTAGATGTCGGATCGCCGTTAGCGTCCAGAGGCTAATTTTCACCGGAGATGTCGGATCGCGTATTCTAGAGATGTCGAATCGCCGTTAGCGTCCAGAGGCTAATTTTCAATTCTGGAGATGTCGGATCACCGTTATCTAGAGATGTCGGATCGCCGTTATCTCTACAAGAATCTGCTACAGTAAATGCTACAGTGAACTATTTTGCAAAATGACAATTTGACCCCAAAACTTTATATAACTGTACTATGGCCCAAAACGTTATGAAATTTTACAAACAAGTCCAATTTCAGAATTTCTAAATAATACACTGTGAATCCCAAAACTTTCTGAAATTATGATATGACCCAAAATACTATAAAATGTTTCAAATAACTCCTTCTCCAAAATTTCAAGCAATACTTGTTGATTTCAAAGTTTTCAAAATTCTTTCAATTAAACCATAAACTTGAAAAACAACCAATTTCATAAAATCATTTTTCCATTAAATATAAAACCTTTATAATGTGAAAATAATGATTTATTTAAAATGTAAGAAAAATAATTTAAGCTTTCAAAAAACTTAATCATTCTTAATTTTGTTTGTTATCATCAAAATCAACATTATGTTAACATAAATGTTAACACAAACAACTTAGTATTTATTTTTAGCTTTTCAGACAAAAAAAAAATAAACATATCATTTAAATTTAACATTCAACTCTATTAAAAATTCAGACTAATTCAGGTTTATTCATATTTCAGATAAAAGAAAAGGCCACCTAAATTTAACTAATGTTTAAGGAAAGAGTAATAATTTTATTTAATAAAACATATAATTTAAACAAACCTGTCATGCAATAGTTAAACATATATTCAGAAATCAGAACGTACATCATCTGAAATTTCGCACCAGAATTTATGCAAGTTATTTCTCCCTTCATAGTTATCATTGTTGCTTGCAGGTCCACACAAACAAATATTAATTGGGAAATTTATAAAAATAACCATAAAACTTTTGTTATTTTCACATTTAACCCTCTAAACTTTTTTCTATTAACATTAGCCAAACGCACGCTTTTCTCCCCAAATTACCCTTGTTTACAAACCAAAAGCAACTTTCTTTCTCCCCTTTTATCAAACCAAACGCAGCTTTACACTCTTAAACCATCATCAGCGACGGCAAAAGGCAACGGTAAACGTCGACAGTGAACGGTAAAAGTGAAATCCGATCATAATCCATTCGAATCCAACACCAATCGGCATCACTGAGTGGTATGAGTTATTTTCTGAACTTGCCATTTTTGTTTCAGAATAGTTGGTTGCTGCCCGTCGGTGAATTTGCCTTTTCGTGCGACGGGCAGCCTATCACATGAAATCTCGTGCGACGGGCACCCTATCGCACGAAGAGGCAGATTCATTGCAACTGACTATTAATTTGATAGTGCGCAAATAATTTTTTTTATATAATTTCAGGTGTAATGGATTCAGTTGTACTTGAATTATGTTATAATGGTTGGTGGGAGACGTTAGAGGATAGCTGTATGGAGTATGTAAATAGTAAAAATAGAGCTTTTTTTGTTAGGAAAAATTGTTTGTTTGATCAGTTTTTGACAAGAGTATACGAGGTGTTACAAATAAATCCTAATGAATATAGTATCACAATGAAGACAACTTTGAGGTCTAGTAACACATTATATCGTATATGTGCACTACCCATGGATATATTTGATAATGAAATGGTGAGGGTTGTGTTGTATATGGCATCCAATATGGCCAATTATGGATGCATTCCTATATTTGTTACCACATCACCTCGAGTTCCGAACGAAGATATTGTACCATATGTTGAAACAAAAACTTCCTTTAGAGCAAATATGTCTGGCCCTAATAATGAAGAAAAGGTGTTGCCAAGGACAATGTCGCTGTAACAATATTACTCTCTAATCCACAACAATTATGACAATATTGATGATAACGGCATTACGTTACAGGATGTTAGAGAAGAGGTATTACTAATAACGATGTCGTTGGAGCAACAGTATTCTCCGTATCACAACAATAATTTCCAGGACAATGATGATCTTCATGATGAGACAGAGGGGGAGAATGCTTTTGCAAAACCTTCTAAGAGTTTGAGGGGTACTCATTTCAATAATGCAGGTGATGATGGAGGAGCCGGTTTTTCCAATATTCTATTGTTTCAGCATAAGAATGAGTGTGAAGACAATATTCATGTGAATAACAGAGGCAATGGATCTATTCCTCCAATAGTTCGATCGAGAAGGAGGATTGACCCCCTCACAAGTCTTGCTCTAATTTTGCCTTTGAACATGGTTGCTCCAAGCATTCTTAGCAGTTGTGACTCAGATGATATCAATGTAGGTAAGCTATTTGCTGAGAAGAATGAGTTTATATTATAACTGCATAAGGTTGCCTTTAGGGATAAGTTTGATTTCAAGATTGCACAGTCTGCAACAACGCGTTTCGAGACTCACTGTTGTTCGGAATTGTGTAAATGGCGTATTCGAGCAATTAGAAGTTCGAACGAGCAAAATATTCCTTGGGTGGTGAGGAGAATTGACAATGTACATACTTGTCATAACTAGGTATTGGTTGATGGTCGTCATCAAGTAAGAAGTCGGGTTGTCGGTCATATTATTGCAGATAAATATATTCAAGACAAGAGGATTTATACTTCGAATGACATAAGAGTAGATATGCAATAGGAATACAATGTTCAGTTAACATATCAGTAGGCATATCGGGTCAGAAAAGTTGGTCTTGAAATAGTTTGAGGTAACCCTGCAGAGTCATACAACTTGCTCCTTAAATATTTTCACATACTGACTAAAGCGAATGAGAGTACAGTCACTTACCTCGAGTAGGATGGAGATGGTAATTTCTTGTACTGCTTTGTAGCAATTGGATCTTCCATCAATAGTCTTATGCAGTACATTTGTCATGTCACTGTTCGTAGCAACATGTCTAGATGGTAACAATCAATTATATCCATTAGTCATTAGGGTCATGGATTCAGAAAACAATGATGCTTGGGAATGGTTTATGATAAAGTTATACGGAGTGATTGGCGATAGGCTGAAGTTGATAATTATCTCTAATCGATGCACTGCCATAAGGAGAGCCGTTCTGAAAGTATTTCACAATGCAACTCATGGTGTTTATTTTTACCATGTGAAAGATAACATTAACTGAAAGTTTAGGATGTCCAAAGCTCTTTGGGATGAATTTGAGCCTAACTTTTTTAATGCAGTAAAAGCATATGGACACAAGGAATTTAAAAGACAACTTGAAGGATTGTGGATGATCTACTCGGGTGGCGCTGATTACATAGAAAATAATGTGGGTACATGTAATTAGGCAATGTCTCAATTTGAAGGTAAGAGGTACAACATATTTACCACCAATATCGCGAAGAGTGTTAATTCTTTCATGAGAGAACCGCGAAAATTTCTTGTTACTCATTTTGTTGATTACTTTAGGAAAATTATTGCAGCAACGGTGTTATGATAGAAAATTGTGGCTGAATCAATGAGTACTCGGCTAACAACATTGGCGAATGAAATAGTCACTGAGAGGAGAACTATTGCTGAAAGAATGATCGTTCGGCCGATGTCTCAGCATCAATTTCAAGTTGTAGGTGGCTGGATTAAGGAAGGTTTAGTTGACCTGTAAAATAAAACTTGCTCCTACAAAGTGTTTCAGCTTGATCAGCTTGTATGTGTTCGTGCAATTGCGGCGTGTCTAACTGTCCGAGTGGATTTCATTAACCTTTGTTCAGACTTTTACACCACAGAATCGTTGGCGATAGCTTATGTACAACCAGTGGAGCCGGTTGGCGACGTAGCTGATCGAGAAGTTCCAGATGAAATTCAACAAATGAACGTATATCCACCAGTAGAGGCACCACCACCTGGTCGTCGTAAAGAGCTAAGAATACCCCCGGCTGGTGAGAACGTTAACCGGTGAACTGTTAGATACGGGCGATGTAATGAGTCAGGACATAACCATAAGCGATATAAGAATCCCATTGCGTTGAGTCGAAGTTAGTTGTATTGTTTCAACGATTCCTCGGTTAAAACAGTTGTTGTTTTTTTGTGTATTGTACACTTATATGTCATGAAATTATATTTTATTTTTGATATTAAGATGTGAGCATTCAAATTATATAAACTTAAGTGCGCAAATTAGAATAAAAATTCATGTTTCAATATTCGAATAACTACAACAGCTTACAATACAATATCTTCATTAAATATGTCAACTGTAACCTTCTTTCAAAAGTACTCCCCATGACTACCGTTAAACTCTAATTTAAGCCCAATTATTAAATACATTGTAAATATCAATAAAAAAAACACCGCAGTCGCCAGTTTCGGGCTCTTGTTATGGCACACTCTTAATTGCGACAACTTTCTAGGGGCTGCCACTCCGCAACTCAGGTTGGATGTTGTAGAAGCCAACATATTTAAACCACCGAGGGAAGATAACTTCAAGCGCCTTGAATTTTAACTTGTAATTTTTTTCGTCTCAAAATGTCAGTAACGAGTCATAAATCCAGACTTTATTCTTACGAAAGTCTACTCGAGCTAATACTCAATGCCTGCCGTCCAGGTTAACAGGGATGAGTAACTGTATATAAAAAATTATCGTTAAGTAATCATACTTGTTATATATGAAATTGAAAAACAAACAATAAAAAGCCACATCCACATTTGACTATAGTTGTGCAATAAAATGCATACCATATCAACATCCATCATTGGTTTGGACATAGTGTGATGTCGCTCACCAATATAGCTATTCAAGCTGTCGCTATATACCAATGAATCGACCGCACAATCCTCGTTGTTCCATAACTGATTCAAGAACACCTAGTATATAGATAACCAAGAAAGGCATAAATTAACAAAACTATAAGGCGATAATAAACAAATAGAAATGGTAATTATAAGTTATCTCAGCACGTTATCCAAAAAAATGTATCAGTATGTGTGACACGTTGAACTAAGGCATTTGGATATTGCCATTGTTTCTTGCTAATCAAGCGAAAATACTTGTGAATATGCTGTAGAGAAACATAAACGTGTCGATTTAAAAGAAAAAAATCATACACAAATCCACAACACGGAAAGAAATTAGGAAAAAAATTACCTTGTCCTCTAGCCATCCCATCGAAACCTGGCCCAAAATCACTTGAAAGAACGACCGCGGGTATTGGAATCTCCAAAAAATGTCCAAATATGTCTTTCTTGAACAAATGCAGCTGCCGTTTTGTTAATTTTCGCTCTATGGCTTCTACGACCCTAAATAAGTTACACATACTCGAAATTCACCCCGGGAAGTGATCAGCATAAGCTAATATCATCCTGCCTAATTCGTTTCTTGACACTTCTGATTTCGCCATGTATCTATAATATTTTTAACATTATTAGATTGCATTTATAATACAATAACAAGGAAATTAACTTTGGTAAAAAAAAATTTTAAAACTGTAATTTGGTGCGACAGGCACGAGCATGCTCTAGCGCCCGTCGCTCGTGCCTGCGCGCGCGTGCGTGCTCGTGCCTGCGCGCGCGTGCGTGCGCGTGCCCAACGACCAGTGCTAGAACGTGCGCGCTCACGCCCGTGATGCTGCCCAACAACGGGCACGAGCTAGCGCCCGTCGCTGGACATCGGTTACCTCGGTGAAACCACCATTCAACCCAAAACAATACAATCACAAATTACTTCTAAAACAACAACCATCACTACAAACACCAACACCACCACTGCCATTATTCTCAAACTACAACCAATATTATTCTAAAATTATATTTTAAATTAATGAAATATAAATAAAATGGCTAACCTAGGTTTTATTGAAGGTCGTAGATGGTAGATCGGACGCCGATGATGGATGGAGTCGCCGCTGACGATGGCTAATCTTGCCGCTGACTATGGGTGTTTCTTCGGTTTGGGAGAGGGGTATTTTGGGTTGAAATTTTTTTTTTTTTTTTTTTGCTAATGTTGATAGAAATTAGTTTTAGGGGTTAAGATGAAAAAAATATAAAATTTTATGGTTATTAGTATAAATTTTCTAAATTAATTTAATTGGATAAATGTTCTTTCGATCCTTATAGTTAAGCTAATTCCTCAATTAGTCGCTGTATTTTCAAAATTTTTGTAATTAAATCACTCTTGTCGTTATGTCTCTAGCTGTGGGATCCAGTTAACTTTCATTGGGAAAATTAAAGAATGGCTGCGACAACGGACGTGTCTCTCGAGAATTCTTATGCACCCCACCTCTTTTGTCATTAAACAAGATAGTGACTAACTGGTCGTCGATAATGAACTCGACTTTACCCCTTCCCTTTGGTGCAGCGTAGATGGGCCTTTTGAGAAAGGGCCCTTTTGAATGGAGCAGCCCAGAAAAGGCATTAATTTTCCCAAGCTTTATGGAGGCTCCAATCCCCACCTCTCTCTTTGAAGCGGAAAGGCTAAGATTCTTCGAAACCTCTCTAGTTAAAGTGAAAACGCCTCGATCCCAAAGCTAGCTGCTGATTGGATTCTTCCTTTTACCCGGGCTAACCCTAATGGAGGTTACTTCATTGCCTTTCTTGGTGAAGAATATTTCTTTCCTTGCCTCCGGAGAGTAGCGTTATTATTTCTCTCCCTTTAGTGAGTGAACCAGGGGGTGATATATAATAAGTTGTGAAAGAATCATAATTTTATCTAATATAACATAAAATTTAAATGATTTCATGCAATGGGTGAAAAATATATGATGAAATCATTTCTATATAACGAGGACTTTTTGAGTAATTTAATTTTAAAAATATATGAACCAAGGGGTTTTTTTTATCTAATGACTTAATTTATTTAATTTTAATCAGTTAAATTATTAAGTCCATTTGTTTTTTTAACTTAATATAAATTTTTAGTCATTAAATTATTAAGCCAATTTTTTATTTTTTTCTCTAAAAAATATAAATAATATCATTAAAAGATATTCTCTAAAATATTTCTAAGATATTCTCTAAAATATTTCTATCTAGCTAATTAATTTTTATCCTTACCTAAATAAACTTTAATAATTAGCATTATTACTCATCTCTATAACTTCTGATAATATAGTGGTGGACTATTATTATTTTTATCTTTTTTTTTCTTCAAATTAGCATTACTTATCTTCATAATTTTTTATGAATATTTTTCACATCGAAACATCATAAACTACAATAAAATTGATTAACATATGCTAATTATAATATAAAGAGTTGCATTCAATATTTGAACACACTTTATATTATGATAATATATTATCTTATTCAAGTTCTTTGAAATGATTATTATTTGTTTAACAGTTATAATTTATACAAGCACAAATGTAAAAATACTAATTTTTACATTTTTTAAGTTAAAAAAGTAACTTAATATTTATTTCAACAATTCAAACCAAAAAAACTAAATATATTATTCAGATTCAGGCATTTAGTTCCCAGAATTCAAATCAAATTCAGATCTATTCAAATTTCGTACAAAAAAAAAAACCACTTAATTGAATAACTAGATCAAACATATTTACCCTAATTTAATATTTTGTAAAATTTTGAAAGCCAGATACATCTATTACGTTTTGTTATACTACATTTTAAAAAAAAAAATATTTCAGCTATTTACAAATGTTGGAAAAGCTATTGTAAAGATGGATGATGCTAACGAGTTTCTTGGACTGTGGACGTATCCAAGTAAGCCAGCATATTTTAGCAAGCTTCAATTCGTAGCTTGTTTGTCACTCTTTATTATATTCTAATTATTTACAAAAATTTTTGAATGTTCATAGTTCAACTAATAAAATTATATGAAGCAACAAAAATAAATACATAGATATAATTCGTGATTTAAAACCATACTTCATATTATCTTTACTAATTATTTGTGTTTCATGGTTAACATCAAGCTTTTTTTTTTAAATTTTTTTATTCTAGTTCAAAAGGTTTGCCGATTAATTTTTAAACAATTTTATTTAGTTAGCCACCCAAATTTAAATCTTAACCTAAGAGTTATGGAGGCTAAAAATTGATTAAGGTTTAATTTCGCCCACCCCATAATTTTTAGAAAATTCATTCGCCTAATTGTTAGATAAAAATTGCCATTTACCTACGTAATCGAATTTGTGACTGAAATGAGTTTTCACTTCAAAACTTTCGACATCACAGCATGACGAGATTTTATGATAAGTGTGAAAGAGAAAGCGGGAGAAGCTGAAAGCATCTTTGAGACTTTGACAATGACATTCGATTGTAATGGCGCCGACGGGACACGCACTAAGCCAATCAAGGCCAGAGACAAGTATTGATATGAAAATGCCACGGGTGGATCATACAAGGCTGAAATCGGATTATTTCTTTTGTTCAATCTATTGCAAGTTATTTTTTAATTAAAATTTTGTAAAATTATAATTTTTTAATAAAAAATATTATTAAAATTTAACTGAGCACTTCTATTTGAAATTTATTTTTATTAAATTTAGAGGTATTTTTATAATTATAATTTTTTATTTTTTTAAAGGTTTTATAGGGTCAGTCTTTTAATTTATGTAGGAGGTAAAATTATCATTTTATTTAAACTATTTAATGGTGTTGGTATAAAAGTTGATAATTGATACAAATTTAAAAAGAAAGGTGATGTAGAGAATATATTAGAATTTTGTAGTGGTTGAATGAATATAAGGCAAAACGGAAGTGATGTTGTGATAATTTCCTTAAATACTTTGTTATTTTTAACGCTTTAATGATAAAATGATAATTATTGAATTGTTAAAAAATCTTAATGGTAAAATGACATATTAAAAAAGTGGATATTTGATAATATGTCCATACATATCTTGATTTGCACCGCATTTAGTTGAAATTGTTTGTTTACGTTGGCCTTTAAAGATATGAGAAATTATCCCTCCACCGTCCTACGTTTATCAAAAATAAAAATAACCATGAGTTTTTACCACAAATATTTGTACGGCACATCAATTTTTGATTTTATTTTAACGAATCACTTTTTTAAAATAAAAGAAAATTTCGTCAAGTACTTTTTCTAAATTAACTTTTTTTTAGCTGTGGGGTTATATATTTGTCCATTCCTATTTTCTTTTTAAGGTTTTCATAAAAACCTACCTACAAATTAAACGTATCTCAATGGAATCGAACCCTCAAATATCGTACTAATTTACAAACTCATGTCTTAACTTACGTAAGTACAACAACAACACCACCAACAACCCAAAAAAATGTGATCGGTAACAAAAATTGCGGCTGACTCATCTTTGATATACAAGTAAAGGTACGATTGCATGAAATAAAACTTGGAATACCCGTTGGGATAAGCCAGATCCTCAAAAACTTTTCTTCTTTTTTTCCCCACGAAGCTAAGGACACCGTTGCTTTTGCTTTGGGGCACTATCGAGCATCCACTTTTTCTTTTTCTTTTTTCCGTACACATTCAAGTCAAAATCGATTCTGTTATATTTCTTTCCAGGTCAATGACTCGAACTAAGATGCAATTGATGAAAATTTTTCCAAATGTGCCAAAGCAAAAACGAACTGCTAAATGGTTATGAAGAAAAGAACTCTAGAGTAAAAGCAGTTAGAGAACAACACCTGCACCTCTTCTATTATCGGACTTCATATACAAATGAAACATCATCATTGAAACAAGTTGTCATCAGCAGGAAACAAGATATGCAAAGCATCGTTAGTATAATCCCAACAATTCCAATCCCCAGAAATCTACTCATATTTGTAGTTGTATTTGCTTCGAGCTCAAGTTAAGAGAGAGAAGAGAAGAGAAGCCAAAAAAAAAAAAAGGGATAAGACACTTTCACAGGCAACTAAGGAGAAATGGACAAACCAAAACAAAATTGTTAATAATTTGACATCTTGATTGAGTTTCACAACCACAAATAAAAACAATCACGGCACCTACAAAAATTTAGGAAGCTCAATTGTTGCTTGAATTGACTGGCAATGCTAAACCAACCTTATTGATCTTGAGAAAGCTTCCAGTTTTACTGGAATGCACCATTGTGAAAATTACAAGCTCTCTACTTAAAACAAATGGAATCACTAAATCCAACGCAAGTAAATTTCTACAAAAGCATACCCTAACTCATGCTTGTATACCTTTTTAACTACTTTTGCTCTGAGAAAGTCTCCAATATGTCGTAATGACCATACCCATGAAACAGCACATTAATGGGAGATTCTTTATCCTTCTGATACTCTTCCCCATAGTTTGCAATGTTTACCAAATTACCTGAGCTTTGAACGATCATGAAGACTGATATAGGCTTCCTGTGCTCACAGA
Source organism: Atalantia buxifolia (assembly GCA_030444775.1). Classification (NCBI taxonomy): domain Eukaryota; kingdom Viridiplantae; phylum Streptophyta; class Magnoliopsida; order Sapindales; family Rutaceae; genus Atalantia; species Atalantia buxifolia. The sequence continues at coordinate 7,134,281 of CM059837.1, forward strand.
TTGGGAAAGGTATGTCAAACACAATGATATAGCGCAAGAAATAAATAGAACACTAAATATGAATCATAAGAGAAGCTCAAGGGGAACTTTGACTATGAAAAAATTGGATACGACTTGGCGGAAATAAACTGATTTCTTATGTGTTGACATCACCCAGTAGCCCACCCTAACAGACAAACAAACTTCCGATTTCAACAATGAACAGGCTCTTCTTCAAAAAATAAGTGCTTAACCTCTACGCCAAGCCATCTCAAAGAATAATTATAAGAGCTTTTCCCTTCTCTTTTGGGTAAATGCCATCTGTGCCTATCGCTCTAACTCCACAAGCAAGGACATATGTGGATGGTTTATTTGATCTCAGATAAGGAAATGCCCCGCAAGGTCACATGCACGTCGAAATTATTGAATATGAATTCACATAAACAAACTAGTAAAAAGCAGCAATACAAATATTTACAAGACTCACTTCAGAACATGAGAAGCCATCAGCAATTCAGGCTCTCCACCCCATACATATGGCTGTTGAATTTCCTTCACATACATATCGAAATCTCCTTCAATAAACCTGAAAACAAACCAACCTATCAATAGAAAAACATTTTCTCCCAAAAAAAAAAAATCAATAGAAAAAGATTTACAAATCACCATATCTAGAGCAAAGGCTTACCATTCTGTTTCTTTCCGCCTCTTTAAAAGCTCATCCACAACCTAATATAACATAACATAACATAACAAGAACAGCAGACATTTTATAAAATTTCAACCTTGTAATTACATAAATAAATAAAATTGTAAAAATTGCAATTACTTGAGCCCTTAGTTCATCAGCAAGTTCTCTTTGACGTTCCTCATCTGGTATTTCTTCCCCGCTTTTCAAGCACGCTCCATGTGCTATTGCTCTAAATAAACACCTCCCATCCGCTAGCACCCCTAAATAAAATTGATTAATTGTAATCAAGATTATGCAAAACGATTAATCTCATAAACGTAATTAACTGAAACAATTAGTGCAGTGTAGAAGCATAATAATACCAGTGACTTTAAAAGGCCTCTCATTTATAATTTCACATCTTTTTACATTCAAATCATCACCACCACCACCACCACCACCGTCGATCTTACTAGTTTTGTCTTCATAAAACGTCACGGTTTCGGAATTCGAGTCATTCCAGTCAGTCCAGTACTCAATTGGCGCGAGGCAGCTGCAGACTCCGAACAGCAGCCAGGCCGAGTCGGCTCGGTGCAGCCACCGCGCCGGTCTCTCGTCCGACGCCGCGTTCCACGACCCCTCCCCCGGCTTCCTCCTCCCATTCCTACGGCGACGACACCCGCTGCATCCGTCGGAGGGAAGGATCGCGTGCCATATCGATGCCGCGCCGCCTCCGACGCTCAAGCCTCCTCCGCCGCCGCCGAGTCGACACGCGGTGGAGTGATGTCTACGGCGTTCGGGAGATTGAACATGAATCGGGGAGTAAACGAACCGGTTCTGGTGGTGAGCCGCGAATGAACCGTGAGCCAGCAAAGAGATTGAATTCAGGATCCACGGCTTGTGACGTGCGCAAAGAACTCCAAGCATCACCGGATTGGTGAAATAGTATTTTCGGTCGACGCTAACTTGCGCTGCCAGAGGAATGCGGCTTAAACTACGCACTTACTACTCCACCAGCTCGAAATGATACTCTCTGTTTATAAACCCCTCCAATTTTACAGGTACACTGTTTGCTTCTGAATTTTCTTTCTTTTTTGTTTTTTTTTTTCTTTTCCTTTTTCCAGCTAACAGCGTGTCCTATTAAAATAAAGGGGAATATCATGAACATCTCCGAAACTTCCCGAAATGACCAAAATACTGATCTTATATAATGTTTTTTTCTCAATAAATTAAGGACATAAACGTAATTTAATGAAGAATCAGCCGAGAGCATCAAGGTGGTACACGTGCATTAAGAGTCACGTGTTCATCCCAAGAGTTAATAAGTTAGGGACTAGAAACAATAGAGTGCGGAGAGACTCATAGTAATTAACGTGGAACAAGATGCCATGACGTGTGTAATGACGATTGCATTTGTTGTGGGATAATCGACGGCGTGGGTGTGGGCTTGTATTTATTTGTTTGTTTGCGCAAGCTCATTCGCGACTTTCAACATAATATTTTATCTTTTATATTTTTTAGAAAAATTAATATTTTAAAATTTGGGAGTCGGTTCAGCCTAATTTGTCGATTATTTAATTCCAACCTTTTTTTGGGTTGGTGAGGAGAAAAGTTGTTCAATGCTGACCCCTCTGATAAGGCAATGTAACAGTGCACTTTTCATTTGCTTAATATGATTTGACATGTTTGAGGTCCGATTATGGATTCGGTTGTGGCAACGGTTGCACCAACAGGTAAATTTACTTAAATGAGTGGGGCTATTTGATTTTAAATGAATTTAATAGTTAAGTGTAATTATAGTACGATACCATAATTATACCACAGTTTTATTCTCAGATTATTATTATTATTATGGTCTGTTTAAATTATATTTAATGTAACTTACGGTCTGCCTGTGAAATTTCGTCTGACCTCCTATATTCTCTGTTATTTATACTTTATTCATGAATATTATAAACTTTTTAAATTATAAAACTTTTAAATTATAAAATTTTGTTTAACTCATTACATGTAATTAAAACCCTAGAATACGAATTTGCCCCTATAACTCAAAATAACCTCCATTTAATTAAAAAAATATAATAATTATTAAATGAATTATAATTATAATTATTATTTTATTATAATCATAAATATAATTATATTTTTTAAATATATTATTATTGTTATTATTAATAACAAGAATAAAAAATATTATAATTGATTAATCTATTAACAATAATTAATAATAATTTTTTATTAAATTTTTAATACTATTAATTAAGGATAATTATTATTAATAATTAATTTTTGAATAATAATAACAATAAAAATAATCAAAATACAAAATAAAAATGATGATAAAATTAATTAAGAATTTTATAGCAATTTGTTACAATTTAACTCATTTTAATTTTGATTTTTAAGTAAAATAAACACATAAATTGTAATATAGCTCATTCTAATTATGATTTCTTTTAGTTTAAGTAAATAAATTATAATTATAATTCATTTAATAATATATTTTCTCAAATATTTATTTTTAATTTACTTTTTTTTAACTACCAATATATTTTCATCGAGTTAAAATTGATCTACATCTTACTCTATCGTAAAATTTTACAAAATGTGATTATTTTCAAAAGTTAAAAAAATCTACACACACTCTCTCTCTCTCTCTCTCTCTCTCTCTCTCTCTCTCTTTCTTCAGAAAACGTTTCGGAGAAAAATAAATAAATAAACAAAATAATATTATAATTCATTTACTTGAACTGAAGAAATCGTAATTAAAATGAGTTGTATTACCATTTATGTGTTTATTTTGTTTTAGAAACAAAATCAGAATGAATTAAATTGTAAATCAATTGCTATAAAATCCTTAATTATTTTTTATTTTAATTATTATTATTGTTATTATTATTCAAAAATTAATTATTATTAATAATTATCCTTAATTATTAGTATTAACAATTTAATAAAAATTATTATTAATTATTGTTAGTAGATTAATTAATTATAATACTTTTTATTCTTGTTATTAATAATAAAAATAATAATCTATTTAAAAATATAATTATATTTATGATTATAATAAAATAATAATTATAATTCATTTAATAATTATTATATTTTTTAATTAAATGGAGGTTATTTTGAGTTATAGGGGCGAATTCGTACTCTAGGGTTTTAATAAAATAAAATTGAGTATAAGGGGTTAAACGAAATTTTATAATTTAAAAGTTTTATAATATTCATGAATAAAGTATAAATAACCTAGAGTATAGGAGGCCGGATGAAATTTCATAGACAGGCCGTAAGTTATGTTAAATGTAACTTAGGCAGACCCTTATTATTATTGTTATTATTGTTATTATCCCATCTTTTCTAATTAGTGCACTATCATATGGTAAAAAAGTAAATAAAATTTAATTATATGAGGATATTCAAGTAATATTGTAATCACAGATATTATTTATATTAAAGGAACCATATTTTATAATCAACACATTTATATAATAGAAGAAAATCTAAACGTTTAACGATATCTAGACTACGAGCTTGAGGTAGAATATACGAGAACCGCAATGCCATCTTTATTCGAATTAGAAGGAAGATTTTATTTTCACGAAAATATAAAACTTTAAAATATTTATTATTTTCTGGTCCATAGGGGGGAGAAAATGACGTGGAGGTACCACGACGGCTAATTGGTAGAAGAGTCGTTGGAGCCAGGAAAAGCATGAAATGATGAAATAGTAAAAAGATAGTGATGTGAAATTCTGACACCAGTGTTATAAGTCTACGTGGCAACATATGAATGTCAGTCACGTGATGTGGTGCTTTGTGCTTTTCGTTTGTTTTGCCCTCTCGTGCCTCTACTTCTTCCGCGGCCGTTCAATATTTGGCTTTGTCGGTTTTGGCCTATAAATATTGATGGCATACGCAGGAAGTATTTCTTGTCTAATATGAGCAGGGATATAAATGATGTAAAGACAAGGGTTCTTTATGATATAAAATAAACGAGGGAGATTGTTTTATATATATATATATCCATTTCTGAAATGGAGGGATATGGTGAGGATTAGAGTAGCAACTATATCCTGCATAGGATTGTTGAACTCATCAAGGATTACGTAAACCTTTCCTAAATCTGTTTGGATGGAATTTAAAATATCTAATTGTTCTTTGATTAGTGAGTAAGATGATCCCACCATCCTTTTAGTTGACCAGAAAACCAAAGAATGAATTTCTAGCTTTGTCGAAGTTCCGATTGGATTTTATAAGCATTAGCATTGCATGGTCATCTGTTGCAACAACCCTAGTATGTTGTATTCGGACATGCCATCTAAATTCCACTCATGTAGGCGTAAGATGCATTAAACCGAGATTGATTTAGTGCACTTGGTCTATTATCTATGGCTAGATCTGGTGGACTTTTAGTGGTTGGGAGTGTCAATTCCCAATGAACTTTATTTAGATTTAGATAGCATTATCCAACAGAATAATTTCTGTAATGCTAATCTAAATACAATAGGAAAACAGTTGACTAGGATAGAGAGTCAAATCCAAGGGTCAACCATTCAATTTCCCTCTCCTGTTTCATCAAAGTCTGATTCCTTGAAAAAGCTTAAAGAACCTATTTTCAAACCATTTCAGGTTTCGAAACATAGTCAGAAGCTCGTTCAAGAATCTAAATCAGATTTTGCCAGAGCTATTAAAGAACAACTTGATAGAATAGAAGCATCTCATTCTCCTATTACACCAAAATCTTCTTTTGCCTCTTCCTCTAAAGTCCAAATTACTCCTGATAGTGCCCAATCTAGCAAGATTGCAGTGCTAGAACAGGACCAATCTTCTATAGCCTCCTCGGATATAGAAGCCTTCAAAGAAGAACCTACTTCTAAAGTGGCTTTGAAAGTGTGATATCTCTTTCTTCCGTTTTTATAACACAATCTGTCTTTAAAAAATCAAGTTTTTTCATTTTATAAATCTTGTCTTTAGAGACCTTTGGTAAATCCCAATTGTCAATTGCTTTATCAAAGTCTTCAACAATGAATTCTTCTGAATTCACCACATTCTTTGAAACACTGGTTTTATCAGTAGAAGAACTAGAAAAAGAGGATGCTCTACAGAGTAGAGAATCCATGTTTGTTTTAAAACTTCAATTAAAATCTATATGAATGCCTACATGTATGGTTTTGACCTTATCGAAATCCTATCCTGAAACGGTCTTACTACCAAGTAAAAATTCAAAGACACACACACACAGAAAACAATTTTGGAATTAAAACGACACAGATTCTTTTACAACTATATTACACCTACTTTCCCTTGGCTCTGATACCAATAGGAAACCGGGTCTTTAGAAGTCACATATTTCTGATCAATGTTTGTGAAAGTACAATCTGGGAAGATGGGCTTTCACCAGAAACAATTACATTTTGAGAAGAAGGTTTTGTAATTTCTTGGCTCAAACTTTGAAAAGGGATTTCTTTGAGAGATCTTTTAGGTATTTCTTCAGAAATAGAATTTTCTTCTTTAGGAGAAATTTTGTTTTGAGAAAAACTTTGTAGGGCGAGCATGAGCTCAGGGGATTTGGAAATGGATTTCATCCACTCATTTACCTGTTCCTGCGAGGCAATGGCTTTAGATTTTGCTTCTTCATCCTCGATCGTGTCAATCCAGGATTTGATGGGTATGGAAATGGAGAAATTTTCTTCTTTAGGAGAAATTTTGTTTTGAGAAAAACTTTGTAGGGCGAGCATGAGCTCAGGGGATTTGGAAATGGATTTCATCCACTCATTTACCTGTTCCTGCGAGGCAATGGCTTTAGATTTTGCTTCTTCATCCTCGATCGTGTCAATCCAGGATTTGATGGGTATGGCTGATGAGAGTAATTTTTCTTTAGGAGGGGAAGAGGCTTTGGATGGTGTTTGGGATACAGGGTCTTTGAGAATCCCTTTCCCTTTGTCTTTGGTCTTTTTTGGCGGCATTTATCTGTTTTGAAGAAACTCTCTGGTTAGAAAATCAGGGAGAGAATTTGTATTATATATATATATATATATATATATATATATATATATATATATATATAAAACAAAACTCGTAATATTAAAAATGAAAAATTTAATTTTCCGATTTAGTGTTTTGAATTTCACTTTTAGGAAAATTTACAATTTTAGCACATCAGTCTTTTAAGATAACAAAAATAAATATGGCCAGATATTATTATGCCATAAATAAACCTCATAATTACTCACTATATACATGTTAATATTTATTACATGTGCTCATCAAAAAAAAAAATTTAATACATGTGACCCCAAAAGGAATTATGATTATGGAAAAATTTTCATTGTTTAATTTAGATCTAGAGTTAACCTGTCATTATCTTTTTATTATTTTTTGTTATTCGTACATTTATAATAATATATAGTTAAAATTTAATAACTTATATTTTCTTATCTAATAATTAATAATCTCATTTTTTAGAAAAAGATATACACGAAGCTCGGCTTAATATTGAATTAGTTTAGAAGATCGCTCGTCACAAAAGAAATATAGTCGTATTCATTCACTAAACAACCTTTTAATTGCACATGGCCGGCTTTTAACATTCTTTAGGTCACATTTTTCAAATTGGTTATTGTCTTTTAGATGGTTTGGGGAAGATTCTAGAGAAATGATATTCCGAATTTATATTATTCCTCCTCATCTTAATTTGCAGAAAAATTTCTAACGTGATCTTTATTTTGAGAGCAAAATGAAAAAGAAAACCAAACTGATTCCAAATAAATATGGTAAAGTAATGACTTATATTCAGATTATATATCAAATCGGCTACAAGCATTTTTAATTTAAAAACTTCAGACTTAGGGGTCGTTTGTTTTTTTGACTTGACTTAATTACAGTCAGTTAAATTATTAAGTCCATTTATTTTTTTTTCAACTTAATGAAAATTTTCAATCATTAAATCATTAAGTTATTAAACTAATTTTTTTAGTTTTTTACTTAATCTAAAAAGTTTAAATGACATTATTAAAAAAATTCTCCAAAATATCCATATCTAATTAATTAATTTTCATCCATACCTAAATAAGTTTAATAATTAGCATTATTACTCTTCTCTATGACTTATAATCATATAGTGGTAGACTATTATTATTTTTATTTCTTATTTTCTTTAAATTAGCATTATTTATCTTTATAATCGTTAATGAATATTTTTCTTATAAAATATCATAAAAAATAATAAAATTGACTAACATATACTAATTTAAAATATAAAAAGTTGTATTCAATTGAGCATGATTATGTTATGAAAATATATTGTCTCATTTATGTTTTTTGAGATATCACTAGTTGTTTAACAATTATAATTTGTAAGGGCACATATGTAAAAATACTAGTTTTCAGATTTTTTTAAGTTAAAAAAATAAATAATTTAATACTTATTTTTGGTGATTCAGACAAAAAAACAAATATGTTATTCAAATTCAGACAATCAGCACTATTCAGAAATAGAGACGTAACATCGTGTGCATGTGTATGTTACGTTTATCAATCAAATCACAAAAATTTCTTGAAATTGTTTTGAGCAAAAGATGGATTCAGTTATTTCATAATTTCATAAAATTATTATTATTATTTTTTAAAAGAAAATGGTCATATGGGCTTGGGTCATGGGAATCAAAGAAAAGAAACATGGATATGTTTTCAAATTTTAATGAGTTGTTTTAATAAATAAAATTCCTTAGGAAGAAAGGTCAGTTTTAAAGAAAGGTCAGTTTTAATTTCTTGGCACCACGTACTTGGGCAAGAAAATGAGGGATTTTTACTAGGGAAGAAGGTGACATCAGATGTATAAGGAATAAAAGTGGCTGTGAACAGAAAATATAATTTATTTAATCTATTTAATGGGTTGCTGTTACGGAAAGGGGCTTTAAGCGGTTTTTATGGGGGTGCGAATAGTACAATTCTTGAATTGGTCAAATCCAATTTTTCCAAAGTAACCCAACTTCATCTCCAAGTTCTGTGAACAAGCATGGACAGTCATTCTCAGGAAATAATGGGCCCAGAGGGGTGGTGATATTTTCTGCCCCATTGCTTTTTTTTCTTTACCCCGACTAATTGCACACCCCATTCATAATGGCTAAACATTCGATAAATGGTGCTCGTTTAATATCAAAAATATCAATTGTCATATCCTATTTCCCGACCTACCCGTCAGTACAAAGTCTATATCAAATACAACAACTAATTAACTATAATATCTAACTCTAAAGAGAATTCCATATATCCTTGTACATGTGTCGTCTCTTCAAGTATTTTAAATAAGTAATAAACTCTAAAAATTACTTTAATAAAACGACCCCAGCCTACGAGGTAAATTATTATGTTTTCAAGTAAAAAAGTAAACTAGAGCTTTCGCTCTCCCTTAACTCATTTTCATCCAGTTGTTATCGACAAGGCTCTCGATCTATGACTTAAGAATCAAAGAGTCTCCATCAGTATCAACCCTAACAGCTTTACTATGTCCTTGTTTTGCAGATCAAAACACCTATATTTTGAAGTCATAAAACACTATCTCGAGGAGGTTTTATAGCCCGATCTCCATTCAACCCAATCACTTCATTGAGCCACATTTTGGAATCAACACCAATCCTTAAAAATATTTCTAATTTTTATGACGTAATGGGATAACAGAAGTAGAACTAAGAGATGATAAAAGTAAAATAAAAGATATATTGTTGAATGCTAATATAAATTTATCTATTTAAGACTATAGTTTAAGTATCATTTTGTAGACATTAATCCAAATTAATGGATAAAACAAATATTCTATTTGATGATGCAGAAAAACAGCCTCAACAACTGAATTTATTTTCTTTAGGGGATAACAGCACGAATCCAAGCTCAAACGTTGATTTGAACGCAACTTTATATATCTGCCAACTAGAAAATATGGTTAGGATAAGCCGATGGGGTTTTAGCGTAGACCCTCCGATGCTTAAGTTAGAAATTGTGTATAAGAGAAAGAAAAAAGAGAAGGAAGAATTATGAAAAGTGAAAATATAGGAATTTTTCTGGTAGAAGAGTTAAAAATCTTGTAAGGAATATTAAGGCTTTTAGATAGGTGACTTGTAGAATTTTTGGTCGATTTTGCTAACCCCTACCTCTGCTGCCCTTTTCAACTTAAATAGGCTCCTGGTCGTGGGTGGTTGCCTCCTTATTTCAAGCCCACTTTTTTTAGCAGTTGCAAGCAGTTGTCAGTTGGAGGCGGTTTAAATAGATTGTGGCACACAACTTTCCTAGAGATTAGGCTACGTTATTTCAACCAATAATCTTCCATGTCGAGCAAATTCTTGGGTCGGGCAAAATAATTTCAAGGTTGGATTACCTCACTTCTAGATCAGATTGGCAAGTTTCTCAGTCGCTCATGGAGGCTTAAGGTTGTATCCTTAAATCAGGACATTCACATAAACCTCAGGTCGTACTTGTAAACCAGACCACCAACATAGGCTCCAAGTTGTACTTATGAGATCAGCTTGATGGCAATAAATTCGGAGTAGATTGGAGTTGACTATATTTCTAGACACTGTTAGAAAAATCCAACCCGAATACCAGTCCCCTAGTTTTCAATATTTGAAAGGCATTATCAGTGTTGAAACTAATTAATGAAAAATAGAAAAAATTTTGTGAACCAAACACCAGTCCCCTAATTTTCAATACTGGGAAGACGTGAACAGTATTGAAAACTGAAACAAAAAAGAAATTGCAATATGGCCATAAGTGGTGGATGTTGAAGAGCGGAACATAAATAATGTCAGGATTAAAAGTTAGAAGTAATTTGGCAAAAAGAATAGAGAAAAGAAAAAGGAAAAGAAAAAAAATAAAACAAAATAATAATAATAAAAAAAACCATAACGGGGAATGAGAGCATGTGACTTAAAGTGTGTATATTTCAAACACACGTTTGTCACTTTCTCAAGCTAGTTGGCTCGTGTAACAGGAGCTCCCATTCTCCCCACACACTTTTTTACATTGAAACCCACAGAAACATTGAACTGTCGCCGTCTGTGCTAAACCCAGTTGGGATAGGTCCGATAAGATCCACCCCCTATTGTGCAAATGGCCAAGTACTCACTATTGTCGTCATGTTTTTTGGTGGTTGTCTTGTAATTACAGCAAACTTCTAGCATTCATCGCATCTCCAGACTAACTCCCGCGCATTTTCATGCATAGTTGGCCAAAAATAACCCTACCTTATTACTTTATGGGCTAATGCCCTACCTCCGTCGTAATCTCCACAAATTCCCTCGTGCACCTTTCTCATCACATAGTTGGCCTCAGCTGAGGCCAAACATCGCAAGTAAGGTAAAGTATAACCTCTCCTATAAAGTACGCCTTCAATAATTGAGTAACGTGTTGCCTGGCATTGCAACCTTCTTGCCTCTGCTTTATCTTGAGGTTGTTCCCCAAATTCAATGTACCTCATTATAGGCACCATCAAGCTCATCTCATCTTCTACCATACAAACTTCCATCTCGGGATCAGCTATACATGGCTTTGAAACTGATTCCAATGGGATTCCTTGTGGGAACTTTGGGCATTCCATAACTGCTAGTCTTACTATATAATCTGCTCGATAATTCTCTCTCCTCGAAACTTGCTCTATTGTAGCTTGATCAAAACTATCCCATAACTGTAGTGTTTTGCTCAAATACTTAGACATGTTCTCACTTTTGGCTTGAAATGTCCCATTGAGGTGGTTCACTACCAGTTGCAAGTCACTCTTCACCTTCAAATGCTGAACTCCCAATGCCCTTGTTAATTTTATACCTGCAATGAGAGCTTCATATTATGCTTCATTGTTCGTAGGATAGAATTCATACTTGAGAGCATAGTATACTTCTTCTTGGTCGGGCGAAACTAGAATAATTCCCCCACCTGACCCTTTTGGGTTTGCAGCTCCATCTACGTTAAGCTCCCATACATCATTCTTCTTTACTGCCTCTTTAATCTCCTGCTCGGCATTCATCTCTTTACTCCCTTCACTACAATCATTAGTGAAGTCGAGCAGAGCCTGTGCTTTAATTGCAGACCTCGGTCGATAGCTGATGTCGAATTCACTTAGTTCTACTGACCACTTAACTAGCCTTCCTGAAATGTCCGGTTTGTGCAAAATTTGTCTCAAAGGTTGATTGGTGACGACTACAATCTCATGAGCTTGAAAATATGGCCTTAGCTTTCTTATGGTTACAACTAATGCCATCGCCTACTTTTCTGCAATAGGATATTTTACTTCCACCCTTGTAAGAGTTTTGCTCGTGTAGTATACCGGACGTTGGACTCCACCTTCTTCTTTTATAAGGACTGAACTAGTTGAATAACTTGAGACCGCCACGTAGAGCAAGAGAGAATAACCCACTGAGGGCTTAGCCAGAGTTGGTACATTGGCCAAATATGCCTTTAGTTGTTGAAATGACGCGTCACATTATTGTGACCACTTTAATCTTTTTCCTTTCTTCATCAATTCAAAAAACGGATGGCATTTATCTGATGCTTTCGAAATCAACCTACTCAACGCGGCAACTTTCTTAGGTAGGCTCTGAATATCTTTAAGGTCCTTAGGTGATCTCATCTTAAAGATGACCTCTACTTTTTTTGGATTAGCTTCTATCTTCCTTTAACCCACCAAAAAATCAAAAAACTTGGCTGACTCCACTCTAAAGGCACACTTTTTCGAATTCAACTTCATCTGATTCTTTCATAGCACTTCAAACGTCTCATTCAATTGTGCTACATGGTCGACCAGCTTAACAAACTTGGTTACCATGTCATCCATATATATCTCCATCGTTTTACCAATCAAAGGCTTGAAGAGCTTGTTTATTAACCTTTGATAAGTAGCTCCTGCATTTTTTAATCCAAATGGCATCACACGATAACAATACAATCCTTGGTCGGTCGCAAAAGCTGTCTTTTCTTCATCTTCTGCGGACATACAAATCTAATTGTATCTCGAGAATGCATCCATAAAACTCATCAAGCCATGCCCCGCGATTGAATTCACTAACTAATCAATCTTTGAGAGAGGAAAACTATCTTTAGGACAAGCTTTATTGAGGTCAGTAAAGTCTACACATATCCTCCATTTTCCATTCGCCTTCTTAACCATTACCACATTTGAAACCCATTCCGGATAATTCACTTCCCTTATAAACCTCACTTTCAACAGTTTATCTACCTCACCATGGATGGCCTCATACCTTTTATGGTTGAACATTCTTTTTTTCTACTTCACGGGCTTATGTCTTTCATCTATAGCCAACCGGTGACACATAATTCGTGGGTCTATTCCCGGTATATCTTCACGGCTCGAAGAAAATGTGTCATTGTACTCCACTAATAAATTTTAAAGCTCATTGGAAATGTCATCCGTCATTTTTGTCTCTACTCTTACCACTCTGCTCGGGTCAACCTCACTCATCGGCACTTGTCTCATTTCTTCATTAGGTCGTTGTTGGCAAAATCTATTCTCAGTTCGTGGATCGATACTCGTGATTTGCATGGATTTTCTCGCAGCAATGGCGTAACAACTTCGAGCTACTTGTTGCTGACCCCCCATCACTCCAACCCCACCTTGAACTCTAAACTTCACACATTGCATGTGGGTTGAGCTCACCGCCAATGGTGGATCTAGCTCTGAATTCTTTTAATAACTAATTTGATTTACCAAAAATTTCTAATAAATTTTTCCTTAGCCCCCACTAATTTATATTGAAACCCCTAATACATAATTACACTTTAAATTTTTAAAACAAATAAAAAGAAATGGGCTTTACAAACTAAAATCAAGCCCAAAAGTATTAATATTAATCAAATTTTTAAACAGCCCACAAGCTCATTAATAATATTTTATTACTCTTTACCTTCTTCAATTTCATTGTGTCCAGCACCCATACATAAATCTCTAAATCATCTTCTTGTTTCGGCATCTCCAAAAGCAAAAAAGTAGTGACAGTGGAAAGTGATTTTCATTTATTCCCCCAAATTTCAAACATCTCCTCATCTCTTCATTCAATAAAACTAAGGTACAAGTTACACTTTATTTTCTTTTTATTTTATTGTTTATAAATCACATATAATTATTTGTTGAATTGATGTTACAGTCATTTCCCCCCCCCCTTAATTAGTGTATCATCTGGTTATTGGTATATTTGAAAAATATAATGTGATTGAGTGTGGATTTTATAAAAAAAAGAACATATATTATTAGATTAAGAAAATGACAATTGCAATTAAGCATTTGCTTGTTTAGCTTTAATGTCGTGTACTGTTTGGTAATTAATTTATAGCATTAATATAATTATATAATAGGGGAATATGCTAAAAGTGCTACTAGCCTAAGTAAAGTACTCATAATCTTATATTTTGAAATAGGTATGGAAAGGTTTTACAAAAGAAAGGAGCCACCACTTTCAGAAAAAAAATGATGATGCTTCAAAACAAAAAGAGTATAGTGATTCAAAGAAAAATTATGATTGTGGTAAAAAAAAAAAAAAGAATGATGATGCTAGAACTATGAGAGAAAATGATGTGGAGGTGAATTTATTGAATCTTCTTATGGATCCTGGGTTACGACATCAAATTTCTTACTACAATGTAAATATCCAAGATCAAGTTCGAGGACAATATTTGCAAAATGGCCCTTGTCAACCAAAAACTGGAGAACAAGCCGATGGTGAATCTTTTACTAAACATGGGTTTACAAATTGGAAAGAACCAGAAAGATTGAGAGTTCATGTTGGTTGCTCTAATAGTGTCTGCAATGATGGTTGGCGTTCTTGTCAAGATTTAATAAAGCAAGAGCAATATATTCAGACAATGTATTCCAGACATTCTAATCAAACTAGAAGTGAATATCGAGCTCGCTTACAAGCATCAGTTGATTGTGTCAGATTTCTTTTACGAAAAGGACTTGCATTTCGCGGCCATGATGAATCTGAAGAGTCAAGTAACCGAGGTAACTTTCTAGAACTTCTCAAATTTTTGGCTGATCGTAATGAGAATATAAAAGTTGTTACATTAGAAAATGCCCCATCATTTTTAAAAGTGACATGTCCTGATACTCAAAAAGACATTGTTAGTGCTTGTGCAATTGAGACCACTATTGCCATTATAAGAGAGATGGGTGATGCATTTTTTTCTATTTTGGTTGATGAATCTCGTGATGTATCAACAAAAGAGCAAGTGGCTATTGTCTTACGATATGTAAACATTGATACTGAAAAAGACATTGAACAAGTTGTTAGTACTACTGCTGAATCACTTAAGGAAGCTATTGATAGACTTTTTTTTTTAAACATGGTTTAAGTATGTCTAGGTTGCAAGGGCAAGATTATAATGGAGCAAGTAATATGCAAGGAGAATTTAATGGCCTTAAAACCATAATTTTGAGAGAGAATAAGTGTGCTTATTACATTTATTGTTTTACTCATCAACTTCAGTTAGCTCTTATTACTGTTGCAAAAAATCATATTTAAATTGAATCTTTTTTTGCTATAATTGTCAATGTGGTGAATGTTGTTGGAGCCTCATCTAAACGTTGTGATGCTCTTAGAGAGAAACATGCTGAGGAAGTTGTTAAAGCACTTAATCTTGGAGATCTCTCAAGTGGCCACAGTCTAAACCAAGAGATTACTCTAAAACGTTGTGCTGATACATATTGGGGTTCACATTATAATACATTATTGAGCATTATTAACATGTTTTCAGCAGTTATTAATGTATTGGAAATGATTATTGATGATGGACCAAAATCTGGGCAAAGAGGAGAAGCAAAGAATTTACTAGAGCTGATGTTGTCATTTAATTTTGTATTCTGTTTACATTTGATGAGGAATATTTTAGGGGCTATAGATGAGTTATCACAAGCATTACAGAGGAAAGATCAAGATATTGTGAATGTTATGAACTTGGTTAGGTTATGTAAACTACCACTTCAAATAATGAGACAAAGTGCATGGAATTCTTTAATTGATAAAGTTACTTTTTTTTGTGCAAAACATGATATTGACGTGCCTAATATGGATGATATGTTTATGGATAGAGGGCGATCACGACGTAAAGCTCAAGAGATCACAAATTTACATCGTTATCGTGTTGAATTGGATTATACAGTCTTAGATATGCAACTTCAAAAGCTTAATTCTTGTTTTAATGAGACAAACACTGAGTTGCTTCTTTGCTTAACATGTTTATCTCCAAATGATTTATTTTCAGCTTTCAACAAGCAGAAGTTATTACGGCTAGCTCACTTGTATCCAAATGAGTTCTCTGCAATTGATATCATGGGACTTTAAACTCAACTTGATACATATATTTTGGAAATGTGCACTAGTGGTGAGTTTTCAAAATTAAAAGATATTGGTGATCTTGCAAAGCGGATGGTCGAGACTAAGAGATATAAGGTATATCCATTAGTTTACTTGTTAATAACATTAGCATTGACTTTACCCGTTGCCACTGCGAGTGTAGAGAGAGCATTTTCAACCATGAACATTTTAAAGAATCGGTTACGAAGCTGAATGGGAGAGTAATGAATGAATGATAGTTTAATTGTTTACATAAAAAAATATTTATTTAATAATATTGATAATGAAGTTGTAATGCAACGTTATCAATGTATGAAAACTCATAAAGAACAATTGTAACCATATATTGAAGTATGATAAATATTTTAAATTATATATTTATTACTTTTTATTTTTTTATCACCGTTGAGTAAGCCCCCAGTCCATCAATATGTTGTCTCCACCCCTGCTCACTGCTCCTGCCACTCTATTTAACAGCCTGCCCAAAATAACTTGATAAAGGCTCGGCTCATCAACTATGACCAATGTCACCATTACTGTCTTTTGTAGTGGGCTGGACCTTATTGTTAGTGGTAAGTCAATCATCCCAAGGGGAATTAGCTCAGCTTCGCCAAACCCCTTTAGCGATGTTCTGGCAGGATCAAGCTTGAGGTCCCTTATTTGCAAATCTTCCAAGGTTTGCTTAAACAAAATGTCGACCAAGCTACCTCTATTTACAAGAGCCTGATTTAACTCATGCCCTGCCAACATAACCTTCATTACAAGCGCATCCTCATGTGGATGTGCGACCGCTTTCTCATCTTTGTCTGTGAACATGATTGGCATCCTTTGAATCCGCTACTTCTTTGATGCCAGAACATTAAAATTCATTGTATAACTTTTTAATAAATATCTGCTAGGGTGGGCCCTCCCATAATCATCATCACCATATTATCTTTGATGTTCCCCATTCTCCTACCTCTTCCTTGGTCATCCATGTACTCCTTTAGATATTGATTTTGTACTAGCCACTCGATCTGCTCTTTCAAATCTGTGCAATCTACGATTCCCTGTCCGGACACCTTATGAAACTCAAAATAGTTGTGGTGAGTACTTCCGCCCAGACCCTTTACAATCGGCTTTGGTAGGGTTAGTAACCCCTTATCTTTTATTACAACATATATTTTTACTCTGCTAGTGTTCAATGGAGCGTATTTTACGCCCTGCTCTAATAAGTTTACCCTATGGTCAGATCTCGATCCTTTCCGGTCTACAGATAGTGGCAACCTGTTATACCCTCTTACTTGGTTCTCTCACTCGGCCTTTCTGGTCGTCTGTAAGTGAACAACGCTTTGTTGTAATAACGCCTATCATCCGTGTTCATTCTCAAACTATACCCAAAGTTATCTCCTCTCCTTCTCGGGTCTCTCCTCTTCACTGGACCCCCTGTCTGCATTTCCATTCTCTTTTTTTCTTCCTCTGCATTTTCAGTTTTCATATCCAATTTTGCTTGGTCATACGCCTTAGCATATGTTGTTATCCTTTTACTATATAAGCTATTCCACAACCGATTGATTCTCAACCCCTTCTTTGATCCTTTCAAAGCATTTGGATTATCAAAGGCCCCTAGATCAGTAACCTCTTTATGATACCTGGTCACGAAGCTCCTCAAACTTTCAAATTCTCATTGGACCAATTTTTTCAACATGCTTATATCCTGCTCTAGTATGCATGAACTTCTAAAACGCACAACGAAAAGCTCACAAAACTCCTTGAATTTCCTATGCTTCCCTTCTTCAATCTCCGGTACCATTCCCGTGCATGTCCTTCTAGAGTTAAGGGAAAAATACGACAACTTTGAAAATCATTCAAACCTTGAATCCTGGTCATATCATTGAACTTTTCCACATAATGATTCGGGTAAGTTTTTCTTTCATACACCAAGGCTAGAACCACATACTTGGGTGGCAAAGTTACCGCCGTCACTTCAGGTACCAAGGGGGACTTGTCATCAAGTAGCAACTTTTCTACCACTTTCTTGCCCTCCGTTTTCGCCTCTAATGCCTCTAGAGTTTTTTGAAATTGCAGCATTTGCTGCTCAAGCTTATTTGCCTGTTGAGGGTTTCTCAGCTCTTCTCTCTCCCTTTCATGATTCAGGTCATCAATTCTCCTCCTCAACTCATTCACTTGTTCTCCTGCACTTCTATTCTCCGATCGTACCCCAATTTGAGGTAGCCTATCCCACTCTACTGTTCGCCACAAAGCTCTTCTCTCTCCCGTGCTCTGCTACTCTCTGAATCACTAGCTCGAGCTTGAGCTCCTCTGACTTAGGCATCAACCAGCCCCTTGATCATCTCCTCAAATCTTACTATTTGCCTCTCGATCCTTTCTTTCTATCTCTTATCTGCGGTCTCATTCATTTACTCTGCCAATTGGCGCAAGGTCTGCCTTTCTCTTTCATTATCATCCATCTCAATTCTTTAATCCAATAGTCTTCTCCCTTCAAATCTTTAAATGAATGGCTTTTCGTATCGTTCCTCATAGACGGTGCCAAGATATTGATGCTAAAAAGTGACCTCAACAACTAAATTTGTTTTCTTTTGGGGACAACAATACGAATCCAAGGTCAAACATCGATCTGAGTGCAACTTTATACACTTACCAACTAGAAAATACGGTTATGATACGCCGGTAGGGTTCCGGCGTGGACCCTTCGATGCTTAAGTTAGAAATTGTGTATAAGAGAAAGAAAAAAGAGAAGAAAGAATCATGAAAAGTGAAAATCTAGGAATTTTTCTAGTAGAAGAGTTAAAAATCTTGTAAGGAATGTTAAGGCTTTTAGGTAGGTGACTGGTAGAATTTTTGGTTGATTTTGTTAACCCCTACCTCTGTTGCTCTTTTAAGCTTAAATAGGCTATTGGTTGTGGGTGGTTGCTTCCTTATTTCAAGCCCACTTTCTTCAGCAGTTGTAAGTAGTTGTTAGTTAGAGGCGGTTTAAATAGATTGTGGCACACAACTTTCTTAGAAATTAGGCCACGTTATTTTAACCAATAATCTTCCATGTCGAGCTAATTCTTGAGTCGGACAAATGAATTTCAAGATTGGATTACTTCACTTCTAGACCAGACTGGCGAGTTTCTCGGTCGCTCATAGAGGCTTAAGGTTGTATTCTTAAATCAGGTCATTCACATAAAACTCACGTCGTATTTGTAAACTAGACCGTCAACATAGGCTCCACGTTATACTTATGAGGTTAGCTCGACGATAATAAATTTTGAGTAGATTGGGTTCGGTTATATTTCTGAACACTATTAGAAAAATCCAACCCAAACACTATTAGACAAAAATAAATTATGTTATAGTTTAAAAGACTTCACAGAGTGAGATTTATATAAATATTCAAGGAATTTTTAAACTTTGTCCGTAGTAGACTAATTGTGATTCTACTCAAATAAATAAGACAAATAATGTCGAGTTCTAGGAAAACCCCAATAAGAAAGACAACTCTTATGCGAAAACTAACTAAAATACGTTCCACCAAAATAAGAAAATTAAAATACGCTAATGATGTACCTAAAGCTATCTTAATTACATGAGGTTTACGACACCCCCAATCAATTTTGGAATGCAAATAAGAAATTTCTTTTACATATTAAGATTTGTTATTGATGAATTGTTAATTAATTTATCTGCACGTACAATAATGGTTTGAACTTTGAACCTAAGCATTCAACAATATATACAGATTTAAAAATACCAACGTCCATTGAAATTTTGAAACCTGCCCCATTGCTATCCATAATATCGGCCATCTGTAACCAGATGCTTAAATTTCTCGCCTAAAACACTCAGCCCCACGGATAACATTGTAAATTTCAATAAATGGGAAAAAAAAAAATTGCTTTTGGTGTTGCTACATGCAGAAAGTGAGCCTCCTGAGTTATTAGGTTGGTTAGATTGGAAATATGTGCGCGAAATCGACACTGACTTGTCAGCGATACGTTTGGAAATAGAAATGATTTTTAATTTTTGGAATCCGAAGAAATGAAAACAAGCTTTCAAAATGATTTAAGCTGCCCAATTGCTTTCAAAATATGCAGAGTCTTCTCAGATTTGTCAAGCATTCATTTTCTTCCTTTCTTGAAAGCGGACGGATTGGACTCCAACTTTGACAAATCGAACATCTCATGTGTACGTATTAGACTGAATTTCAAGTCCCGACGGGACTGCTTCTATGTACGCTATCAATCAATTTGTACTGTAATAGATAATGTAATATTACACTATATATATAAATAAATAAATACATACATAAAACCAAATCTGTATAAAAATTATCATTGCCGCAGGTGAAATAATTTCAGTTTGATTGGTTTTTTGGGGCAAGATAGGGGACCAAATTGGATCAGAGTTGAAGACTGGCGGAGGCGGCCACGTGCGAAAATGATGTTTTTTCAATTATCGGTAGCCCAAACTTGACTGACCAAACTCCGCACATTTTTTGTGTTTTTACCATTTATTTGCTTTTCAATCAATTTTGCGGACTATAATCTTTTGGGATTAAAAATTGCTTTATTTATTTATTTATTTTTTTAAAAAAAATAGGCTTTTGATTTATGTTATTGAAGGGAAGGACTGAAATCGACAATAAATAAATAAATAAATGCTGAAAAGGATCACACAAGAATTACTTTTCGTGCAAAGCTAAAATTTCATTGATACAAACGTGAGCCTCGTGAGAGTTTTATTCAATCCTTTGTAAATTTGATAGTGATGATATTTTCGGCTCAGGCGTCTTGTCTAACCCTGAAATCCTAAACGCGTTTACTTAGTGAGCCCACTATTAAAATTTACAAAACTTTTTAACTTTACTCTATTAAAAACTAAGTTAAACCAAATATAACATTACTAAATTAAATTACCATGATAACATTGTTTTTGCTTATTTAAACCCATTAAAAATATGTAAACATTCATTAATAAATGCTAAGGCATGATGAATTATTTCAAACCTGCTTACTGATAAACTCTATGGTCTCATAAAGAATTGAATCAACCCCGTAAACACCGATTCTTTATTTTTGTCCCTTATTGTTTATTAGACTAAAGTAACCGTGAGTGCAAAGACACAATCATGGCTACCAAAATAATGCTTTTTTTTTGGGGGGGTGAGTGGGTTGGCAAATATTGAAATATAGTTGAAACATAATAATGTGAATAATTTATATATAAACAAACAAAATTTAATGTTCAAATTCAAATTCATTCAATCTTTTGGAAAATTTATGTTTCAGCCTTCTTAATTTACATATATTTGAATTAGGTCTCCATAGTTTTATAATTTTTCTTATTCTGGCTTTCGTTAAATCAAATTTCTGATTCTACTGTGGGGTGTAGTCACTTGTAAAAGTCATATCATTAGTTAAGTCCATTTTGTTTCTTTCTTTATATGAGTTGAACTAGTGGACAATGAAGTAAACGTTTGGAAACAACAACCATATTATCCAAGGAGGAAAAAGCAAAGATAAACATGGTAGGACAAGGTAAATACTTGTTTAGTCCATATATTTTGAGTTAAATATTCGTTTAGTTATTATATTAATAAAAAAAACTCAAGACACTCTTCCTGTTAAATATATTATGATCCAATCATTACCTTTTTTTTACAATAATATTATTAGGAATATTAATAAAAAAAATTATTATTTATTAAGTAAACCTTAAAAGTAACATAAAAATTTATGCAAATTTTTATATTAGTATTTTACTTTTAAGATAATTTGGTAAATTAATTTTTTATAAAATAATTATTTACAAGATTTTGTTTTGAGGATATTAAACTTTGCTTTAAGTTGGCTGATATTAATTTATAAATAGTCATTCATAAGACTGTTGCACAGGTACAAAAAAAAATTAGTTCTTTCACACTAATATTTATAGGTTAATTTACTAATAAATAATTATTAGTTAATTTGCTAATTATTTTTTTATAGATAGATTAATTAATGTCAAGAATATTGCTGGAAGGGTATTATTGTAAAAGGAATAAAAATGATGGTAAGAATGTAACATATTTAACTGTTGGGGTACATTAAGGTATTTTTTATGATATAGAAATTAGACCAGTACTTCATTTAAAATATAAACACTAAACGGACATTTACTCTACTTAGAGATGACATCACTTATATTGTTTCCATGTTTATACTCTTCATGTTTAATGTTTTGTAATCTTATTATATGTGCAAGATATAACTATTGTACACCTCCTCTTTTTTTTTTAAATTTTTTTTTTCATTCGAGGGGTTCACTTATTTAAAATGAACTTAGAGTGTTCAACTAAGATTCATTGAGATTCTTAATAGATTTTCAAATTATCTAATTAAGAGACAAAATAGTTGCATTCCTTGCACATGACATCATTTTTTGCTCTCACTTTCAAAATTTATATAATTTAGTTTTTGAGTATAGAATGTTTCATGGGTCCACATGATTTATTTTTAATTATTGCATTGAGTTTTATATTTTTATCTAACTAGTAAGTGAATGACAGATTAATTTATATGAAAAATTTATCGTTTGTGATTCTACCATCATTCTTTTAATTTAGTCTAATTTGTCAATTTTTTAATTAAACAATGATTAAATCATTCTAAAATTTATTAGCACCCACCGTTTACATAAAGTGACCAAACAATTACCTAGAATTCTTTTTCTTTTTTCTCTCTTTCTGCAAGGTGAAAAAAACTTGATCTTCCAATAGAAAAACTATAACCCACAAAACACTTTCCACAGCTACAAAAAAGGACACCCGCCTATAATATTTTTTTTAACGATATTTTGTATTAAAAAATCATGATTGGTGAGAAGAAAATTCTTGATGTTGACTTTGAAAAGATCGGCTAACGACCAGTCTAATCTACGTGCCTCGAAATTTGTTGTGAATATAATTTATAATTAATTACTTTTAGCATCCGGAAACATGATAGGGTCACCCATGGTCATGGCTGCTAAAATTTTTATGCAGAATACATTTATTAATTTAAAAGAGCATTTTCATATTTCATTGGCAAAACTAATTTGGGATGTTGTATATTCTCATAACAACATTTTTCAGAATTTTATAAGATGACATTTTTGGGTATCATAAAATATATTCTGCATTTTATCAAATAAATAAAAAAACTAATAAAACTTAATTATTTGATGCTGATTAGATTGTGGGGTCCAATATTTTTAGGATCTGGTACCTTACAATGTGGGCACAGTCAAATAATTAAAAAATTAATTATACGAAAATGTCTAAATTATGAGATATAATACCTTGATATACTTATAGTCGCAGCCCTCGGGCCATCTTTTGATGCTAAAAAAGAAAAGTTCAATATATTCTTCAAAAAAGTTTTCAATTCAAATGATTAATTTAAATTTGAAAAATAAATGAAAAACACTTTTAAATATCTAAATTATGACATATGGCACCCCTAATCTACTATAGTCATAACCCCTAGCTGTAATTTATTGCACCATGCTACCCAAATGAATTGACATATAGCATAGCGCACCTACATCATTTTGCACCGCGCCTCTGTTTTTGTTAAAAAATAATTAATTCAAATGTTTAGGCTGTTATTTACATAAAAGACTCTACTGCCCCTAGTTTGAAATGAATTGAGTATGTAAGTATTAAAATACCCCTTACAACTTATAAAATTTACATCATATCTCTCTCACTCTCACTCGCTGCTCTATCCACCGCAGTGCTGTCACTAACTTGTTGTCGTCTCCACTGCTGTCTGCTCTCTCCACCGTGGCTTATCGACTTCTTTCTATTTCTTTTCACTTATTGTCCATTACATTTTTCCTTAATTAAATTGTCTTAAGTCGTAATTAACACTTGAATTTAGTATATTATGATTTTATGCTTCAAGGATAAAATTGATTTTTAACTTTTTTTTGTTAAATATTAACATAGTTTTAACAGAAAAATGATAAAATAATAAAAAAATAAATATTTAGTGGTAAAATATATATTTTAATAAATTATAATAATAATTTAATACGTCAGAATAATTTTAGTAGAAAATAATTTTCTTTTTTCTGTTTGACTCTGAATCGAAGAACGATAGCGCAGCGAAGAAGCGTGCTCATTGCATCCATTCAGTGTGATTTATCGCACGTGTTAACCGTAAAAAAATCCGTTGCAAAATTATCCCTGGAATGCTGGAGCTCGACTTTATTAACTGAAAATATTTAATGAGTACCGTAAAAGAGCTTGACCGAATTATTTCGAAATTTTGAAATGTTCCAAAAATCTTGAATTTTAGGAATTAACAGCCGTTGATATAATCGTGTGGGTATTTTTAGTTTTTTATTATCTTTTTAAAATGATGTGACATTTGACCACAATTCTACTTCTATTAGAAGATTCTAGTCATTTCATCATTTCAGGCTATATTCATCCAGTTAGAAATTCGAGCCAAATAGTATTTTATTTTATTTTTCAATGCTGACTTGACAGCCGCCTAATTCATATTACAATTCACCAAACTTTTTATTATATTTAGGAAACCTTTTCCAGTGTACTACTACTACATTTTTGATAATTTATAGTACTAGTTTTGTAATTTTTATGATGAGCATTGTTTAATTGATGATATAAAGGATATTATATCTCTATAAACTAGAAATTATTAGGTAGTCAAAATTTATGGTCTTCTGATAAATTTCTACTCCTGTGACATGTTAAGGTTATAGGATGTGTGTGTGTGTAAATACCATTGATATGTTGCGTGGACAATCAAAATATTATTTGATAAATTTAACTATCAACAATAAAAAAAAAAAACAAGAGGATTTAATTATCAACAATAAAAAGACATGAGGATACATAGTAATTGGTACATATTTAATTCTAGGAAGTTGGGGTGATATTTTGATTTTGAGTTAAAAAAGCATTGAACACAAAAGGTCTCAATATAATAAAAAATTCATCTGATCAATTATGCTATTGAGTACTTTCTGACAACTAAGGGCCTGTTTGAGATTATTTTTAAAAGGCCTAAAAGTGATTTTGAAAATCTAAAAATTAATTTTAGTGTTTGGTAAAAAAAAATCAAAATCACTTTTGTCAAAATCAATCTCTCCTACAGCTGATTTTAAAAAACAAGGAAGGAGAAACTTTTAGATTCTAATTTTGAGAATCAATTTTATCCTTTAATACAATTCCATAACTATCCTTAAAATTATTACATAAACCCAAAATTATCTTTATTCAAATGGAAACAAAATAAATATTTTAATAAGTTTTTATTATAATTCATCAATATAAATTTATTAATATCAATTTGAGAAAAGAATTATTATTAATTTTGTTTCACTATATTATTAATTTAATTATCAATTGTTTTAAGATAAAAAATAAAAAAGTAAAATCAATATATTATAAATTTTATTTTTAGTAAAAATTATTATAATCACAATTAAAAATATTATATGTACATGTTTTTATATGTATAAGTAAATTTTATCTTATATTATGTACATTTTAGTCATTTATTTTCTCTTAACAGTTTAATAGTAAAATTTACCAAACGTCCATAACTGTTTTCAAAACTCACAGTACTTCTGAAAATAAAATTTACCAAACACTTAACCGATTCTCTTCACAGCTGATTATTTCTACAGCACAGTTAACATCAATTTTTTTAAAAGCTATAGTATTCCCAAACTGGCCCTAACACTAATACTAGCTGCATGTTATACTATTTAGCCTTCAATGTCTTTGTCATTAACTTTGAATCTATTCACCTAATTAGACAATAACTTTATAGTGGTACTCTCATAATTTTTTTATTCGATATTCTAAAGGATCTTGCTAAGTTACATTTGATAAAACGTATAACTCACTAAATCAAGTCATTTCAGTCATTAGCTCACATGTTATTCATTGTCCATAATTTATTTCTCATTATACGACCTATTTTAAATATTATTTTGCTTAATGTTTTTGGCAAGTGAGAGTATTACAAATAATTTTTGTTCTCGTGTGCATTTTGTTTGTATGGATGTGTTATAATTTTTTTTAATACAACAGTATTACAACAGCATTAGTTTCTTGTAATAATATATCAAGAAAAATAATACCCTACAGTCATAAATTGATGTCAATTCACAAGAATTGAATGCTGAGACTTTGATTTTTACGTTGGCAAATTTTTTTCAATAATGCTCAATGATTTTCCTCAAATTATAATTACATATAAAAAAACAATAGAGAAACCATTGAAAATTTAATTATATTAACTCTGTACTAATTTAACTAATGGCAGGGGTTTTCGAGGCCAATTTCAAAATTGGAGGCAACGGTATTCTGCCAAACTGCAAGGGCTCTATTGAAAATTTTCTTAATTGAAAAAGAAGACTAGTAAGGTCAAATATGTCTCATTGGGACACCAAATAATAAAGTAAAAAATATACAGACTACGCTTTGTTAACTGGTCAAGATAATGTTAGATAGTATTTTTCATACAATACTAATGTTTTCTGGAAAATATCATATTTTTATGATTATGTAGTGCCTTGAAAAAGTTTGTAAATTTGTTAACTAAAAATTTCTTGGTGAAATAAGAGAATTGGGATTGGAACTTTGCTTGCACCAGTTGGATGGGAGGAGATTAAACTACTATTATACTAAATTGGAAAAACCTACAAGTGGTCATATAGCTTCAATGTTTTATAAGATTTTTTTTTTTGACTCTCTACTATTGAAAAGTACTTAAGATGAATCAATTAAAATGAATTTACAATATTCAAGTAATGTTTAAGAATTTATGGATCTATAAATTCAAAGAAAAATCATTCTCTATGATAGTCAAATTTATATGCTCAAAGAGGATAATAAACATAAGAAATTCATTCAAGAGAAGATTGATAAGATTAGCTCAACATGGTTTTAATAATGTCTTGTGTTGGTATTATGATTGGCGGTTGTAGTTTAAAAGCTACATCATCAAATATTTTAAAAGATAAATTAATTTTATCCCACATTTGCATGATAAAAACCTATAATATTTTTGTTTTTTGTCAAAATTATTATTTGAAAATCATTTTCATCACATACTATCAACTTTTATTTTATAAGTATAACTTTTTTCATAACAAGTGTAACTTCACTTCAACACCAAAAGGGGCTCAAGTAGCGCAAGGAAGGTTTGCACATATAAATCCTATTTTGTAAGTATGAATTTGGTAAAAAGCTTAATTAAAATCATAATCCTCACAGTGGAGTGTGAGCAGTACCAAGCGCGGCGTAATCCAAAACTCTATTACTCTTAGTGTGCTTCAGAAGAGAAAAATAGATGGCGCCAGCTCATTCTGAAAACAGAAATGAAATTAAAAAAAAACTAAAATAGTAAAAATATAGTGTCTTAATACGAATTTAGTATGAAAGCATAATTGGAATTATAATCTTCACAACGAAGTAACAACAATAGTAAATCTGGCGTAATCCAAAATCATCTTATTTGATTAGGCACCAGAACAGAAAACAGCTGGAGCCAGCTCATTTTGAAAAGAAGGATCGAAGTAAAAAAAATATAAACTAAAATTGCGAAAATATAATGTCTTGATCTAGACTAATTCGACAAGAACTACTGTAATTTTGTATAATTTTTAAAAACAAATCTAAATTAAAAAACCACTCCATATACACCGGTAGAAAATTTGTTACAGTCATTTTTAGTTCCCAAAAGTCATAATAATTCTATAATATTTTTACATAAAACTTTAAAAATATATATTTTTAATAATTTTATAAAAATATTCTCAAACGCACCATACATCGTAAAACCGCCACGGATATATATAAATAATACGTACTCATGCAGATTTTATAAGGGCACTCTCTTTTTCAACTGCCAATTTGTTTTTATTCATTATAATTCTTTTATATTTAAATTTTCTCTCCGGTGTGGGATCCTCTTTGTTAGGTTTTAGTTTTGCCCAAACTTCAAGGCAGCGAAGACCAAATCACGTGTTGGGCTCATGTCAAAACCCACCCAAAACACGCTTTGAAGGCCACACGATACGCAATAAATATGGCAAATATTTATAAATTTACTAAAATAACCCCCACCCAATTTATTCAGATTTGGAATGTACTTTATGACTTTGTCTGGAATTAATTACTGAAAGCTAACCAAAAACTTTGGAGTTACTGGGACAGTCAGTTTTTACAGCATATTTGCTTAATTTAAATATCTTACTTCTATTAACAAAATCCTTAAATACAAATAAATTTACAGACAAGGAAACAAGGATGTTACTTTTTGTATATCCTTGGCCATACTTGATAATTGATATAATTGTTTGAGTCATTTTCAAACAATCCATTGATATAGAAGGAGCCCTCCTTTTTTGACCCAAAAATAAAATTAGATCTTATCATTTAGAACATTTTTTTTTTTCTATCAAAAATTTTAAAAGAAGAGATGTTCATTAAATCAAACAAAATTAGAGGACAAATTCTATTACAAGGCACTATTTTATTTTCACATTAGGTTTTTAATAAATTAGATTTTTCTCTTTAAAGATGTGTAACCACCCCCCTTAAAAAAAATATTATTTTTTTAATCTTACCCTCTATTTTTTTTCAAAAACTTAAATTATTAAAAAAATTTCTGCACGTGTCACGGCATTGTAATATTTTTGGTTAAATGTTGATAAAGCTAGTTCATAAATTATCTGATTTATAACTGGCTAAAGGATTTTTCAGTTGTGTTACTATGTACTCTCAAGTATCCTTTTCAATACAAGCTCGCTGTTTAAAAAAAACACCTAATTAAAAAAAAATGTATCCTATAATTTTAAGTTAGAAAGATTAATTTATTTATTGAAAACAAATATTTATAATCCACAATGTTCTTAAAAATAATTAAAGAACTATCAAATAAGACTTTTGTGTAATCCACGGCATTTTATTAAACAAAACAACGTTGTAAAAGAATTCTAGATTTTTCGCGACATTACAATATTTTAACTCACCTCTTGCCAAAGTTAGCTCATATGATTTTTGTAGTTTGGCTAGAGGATTTTCCAGTGGTATTACTATATATGCTCTTATATATTTTTTTAATACAAACTTTCTATTTAAAAGAAAAAATTACCACCTACTTTATAAGAAAAAACAACTTTCATTTTTTTTTTATCTTAAAAGGAAGACTTTTTTTTAAAAAATTATTTTAAACAAATATAATATGATAGATTGAAGCTCTCCACACAAAATAGCTTTGCATAATCAACCAAGATTTATTTAAAAAAAAATTCAAAGCTCAAAATTTTGAAAAGTACATGAAACTGTTATCATTGGTGTTTTTTCCTTTACTTTTCTTTACTTCCTATTCACGTTTAATCTTCAAAGCATAATAAGCATGTATGTACGCGACACCAGTAGCATTTTTTCCCCTACAAAAAAGTATTAAAGAGGGGGGAGTGCTCTTTTTATAAAAACAAGAAGGTGGTGCCCAAACTAGTATAATCTGTTTTATTTTTATTTTTAATATATAAAAGAATATAGGCTTCAGTTCGGTTTCCTTTCTCTCTCTCTCTCTCTCTCTCTCTCCTTTCTTTCTTTCTTATTTCTAGTTACCGTGAAGACTGACTCAAATTTTTTTTTTCTCCGGCATTTCCAATAACAGCTACCAGGCTCAGTGTCAGATCGGTGAGCTCACCTGCTAATGTTTACATTTTTGAATATTTTCTTGCTTTATCACTTAATTCATGCATATTAACTGATACCCATCTCAGTTATTACATTTCTTGTCTATGAAAGAAAAAGATTCTTTCAGGATTTTGGCAATATCTTTTTATTTACAGTCTTATTCATTGTTTCAGCTAATATAATCTGATTCAGTTCAGTTTTGTTGTTTGCTATATTATTCTTGTTTGCTTTTACTTTATTTCCATTGCTATTCATGTTTTCCATGTTTTCTAGCTAAGGATAAGGATTATAGCTGGCTCTAGTTGAGCAATCTGGGCATGATCATGCAGCATTTATAACAAAAATTTACGTTTTTTTATTTGTTAACTAAGAGGAGCTTTTTATTTCTCTTTATTGCCTATTTTCTTGTTTATTCGGTATGTTTACGCGGGGAGTGTGTGAATTGACAAATGTGCTTTTGGGTTTTGGCAGATAAATTTAGGCAATGGGGTGACAGGGAAGTGCAGTAAAATCAAAATTTAAGAAATTTGCCGTGAAATTTAGCCAATTAGCAAATTAGAGCTGGCAGAGAGAGGGAGAGATATTGCTTATCATAAGTGTAGAAGAGCAGACGAAAGAGTGATTCTTTTCCGTTCGGTGTGAGGGTAGAGTGATTCTTTTCTGTGGGTGTGAGGGTGGGGAAATGAAGTTTGGGGATGGGTTTCCTATTCCACCAGAGAAAGAATTCCAATTAATGGGTCCTTGGATGCCAGTAACACCAGAAAAGCCGATTGCATCAAGATCTAATCCCCAGCATGTTGACAGATATGCAGAATCCCTGGGAAGATCGAATTGGCGAGAGTTGGCAGGGTTTCCCAGCAGACATATTCAAGAGACGCCAAATTACAACAGAGCTGTCCTAAATTTAAGTCCAATTGGACAAGGAGGTCAGACTGAACGGTATAACGGCAGTAATATGTGTGTGACTGACAGACAGCGAATAATCAATCACATTGCAGCCTCCTACAGGCAGGACTTGTGTAATGAAGATGGAGGTTGGAACAATAACCAATTAGGTCCCATGTTGGCAAGAATGAATGCAGCTGCACTTACCTCTGCAAACAGAAATCCTGTCCTGAGTGCGGGCATGGTAAATCAATCTCAGCTTCTGAATTCACATTCTCAAGCCAATGAATGGGGGGAGTCCAGCTTGAGTCATTTGTTGCTTCACAACCAAACTCAATACTCAGGTTCAAACCTGTTACGAAACACCGACAACTTGCATCAAATGCCCCGAGCTCAGTACTCAGGTTCAGACATGTTACCAAACAGTGATACCTTTTACCAGACACCACAAGCTCATCACTCAGGTTTAAACCTACTACAGAACGGTGACATCTTTCACCAAACACCTCAATGTAAGTGATTTATCCATTTGTCTTTTAAGCCAATATATGTTGCTATGATTGTTAGGCCAGAATCTACCAATTATGTATTGATGATAAATGAGCATAATGGGAGAAGAGAAATTTACCTGCATTTGATTTTATGTCAAAGCACGCAACTACTAGAATCAGTATGTACTAACTAATTGTCACCAAATTACAATAAAATAATTTCTTACAGATGAAATAATTTCTTCATGGTACATTTCTAAGCAACCACACAGATTGAAGCATGATTACAGATGTAATCATTTTCTTCATGGTGCATTTCAATCAACCATGGAGGTTCACTCATTTATTCATTGTTTTCTGATAGCCTCTCAGGAATGGTAGGAACTTGAATCATTCAAAAACCAATCAGAGAATAAATAATCATAACTATTTTGGCAAGAATACATCTCTGTTGAAAATCCATAGGATACGGCTAGTTTTGTCTAATAGCAAAGAAAATAGCAGGTTGGCTGAAATCCATTCAGACACAGCCTAGAACACATACAATCATAAATTGCCATAAAACACATTGATTCCATATCTCATGTGGCAGAGAATAGTACTCACTTCCCACCTCCCAGGTTGGGTAGTATACACAATATTGTTAGTCATTACAACTCAGTATCCTGTAAGGTGAAACTACTTATTGACAAACAGATATAAGGCACCGTATTATAAATAGGTGTGAAAAACAAGATTACTTCATTACCATGCATAAGAAAATTAGAATTCATCTTCACACAATTCCAATTATCTCATCGTTTTAAAGTAATATGCATTTTCTGCAGACGGATTCCCTGTAATGTACCAGCCCAACTACAAACAAAATTCATTATCAAGAGAAGAAGCTAATGCAGCTTTGAGCGTCACCACCGCATTGCCTTTCTCACCTGTAACACCTGATCCATTGAAGAAGTGGGAGAACAACCAGTTTTCAATGAGAGAAAATCTCCCAACAGCGGGAAACTCACCTGCTGAGAAAGACAAGCAATGGAATTTGGTCACATCCATAGGAAATGAGACTATTCAGCACAATCACAATGAAATCTTGCAAAATGTTGTGCCATCTGAGATCATTTCAACACCACTTGCAGAAAAAAGGGATTCTGAGAATAGAAGTATTGAAGGCATTGATCTTAACAAGACACCACAGCAGAAACCGCCCAAACGAAGAAAGCACAGGCCAAAGGTAGTAAAAGAAGGCAAACCCAGAGGGACTCCAAAGGCTGAAACTCCCAAAAGTGCTAACCCTGGAGGAAAGAGGAAGTATGTGCGCAGAAAAGGCCGGGAAGAATCAGCAACTCAAAAGGCAGATATTATGAGGGAGACAGCCGATGCTAGTGCGAGACCTGCTGAAAGATCATGCAGAAGAGAATTGAATTTTGACTTGGAAAATCCTGTAGATGAAAGCCAGGTCGAAGTAATTGGTGAGCAGGCAGAGATGCAACAAAGTTACAAGAGGACTCTTAATTTGAATTTGGATTTCCAAACCACAGAAATGGACAGCAGAACTAACAGTGGGGGCAGAGCGAAGTTGACTCTGCCAATTGGCCAACATAAAGGATTGCCCCCGAAAAACCAGCAACCAGGGACAGACAATAGCGATACCTCTATGGTAAATGAAATCCCAGTTTACATGTCAATGCAGGAAATGCAACCGGTTGCAGCCTCACAACCTCCAAGAAAAGACCGGCACATGGAAAATTTAAAAGTCAATCCAAGTAATATAGATACTAGCATTGCCGATCCATTCCAACAGTGTCACAGAACCGGTTACACTTGTATCCAGCAACATACATCTGCAAAAGGAATTGGCCACACTTTCTGCCCAGAAAATGACAATTTTGAAAACCCTGGGAGGACTAGACAACTGATGACCCAACGTTCTCTGCAATTAGCACCATCGACTTTGTTCAGTTCAAAAGAAGTTGGCGGATCAAAGAGACAGTATTCTCATGCAATGGGTCAGATGCAGCCTTATGCTGTAAATGTAACAGGATCGTCATATCTGAACCAAAATATGGTTCAGATAGATGGATGCCACAGGAACACGTGCATGCGGGGTGCTGATTGTTTAGAGACACACAAGAAAAAGAAAATTGACAATGAACTACGTACAATCATAACAGGCAAGCCTTCTGGTATTACAGCGGTTCAAGATGGCTCAAAGCAAACTCAAAGCAAAATTGTGAGTGATGTCAGAGGAAATGGATTTATGTACCAAGCACATTATGATATACTGAAATCTTGCCTCAGAAGCAGTAACATTTCTAACAGAGAACAGAGTGGGTACAATAAACTTTTCTTTGATGGGAATACTCAATCTATGGCTTCTAACATGCCAAAGCAACATAATTCTTCTGAGAAACATCCAAGCACAGAAAAAATGGGTGAGACTAACAGATTGACTTCACCAGATGCCTTTGCATCATCAATTCCAAGCAAGAATTGTGATTTGTTCCCACTGACTCCCCCTGGCAAAACTCCTGCTCCTGTAGACAGGCAACCTAAAACATGCCATACTAATATCTCGGTAAAGAAAAATCTGGAATCCACATTTGGTAAATCAGTTTCCTCAGAAATGGATCGGGCAAAGCTCGTAGAGAGGGAAGCCTTCCTCGACAGTCGGCAAAATTCAGCAAAAAGAGGAGGTACTTTCCATTATAAGGGACTTTGTTCAACTGCAGCATATCAACAGGCTAAGCTAGTTAGTTTCTCAGAACATTCTACAATCAATTCTTATATAAAATTGTATCATTGTTTGATGCAGGGCCAGAAATCAAACAGATTTACCCCATTCCTTCAGTGGATGAGATCACACATAGATTCAAAGATCTTAATATTAACCAGGTGCAGGACCAAGAGCAATATGCAATTGTTCCATACAAACAAGGTGGTACAGTTGTTCCATATGAAAGTTTTGAACTCATCAAGAAACGTAAGCCAAGGCCAAAAGTGGATCTTGATCCAGAGACAAATAGAATCTGGAATCTGTTGATGGGCAAGGAAGGAGGTGAAGGCCTTGAAGAAACAGATAAGGAAAAGGAGAAGTGGTGGGAAGAGGAAAGGAGGGTATTCAAAGGACGAGCTGATTCATTCATTGCACGGATGCATCTCGTACAAGGTATGGTTCCTTATACTTTTGGCCTCCAAATTCATATTATTATAAAGTAACTCCACAATGATAATAATATGCAGCCTTGAGTTACCTTCCCTACCTTAAGTCCCTTTGAACTTGAAATGTACTACAACATGCTCTTATAATCACAAAATTATAATTAAACAAGAATCAAGTTTTCCACAGTATCCCCGCACCCCTAAAGAGGAAGAGAGGAAATTAGCAATGCATGAACATACACTGAGCGATGTCCTTGTGAAGATAAATTGTTTAGCAAAAAAACAGAGAAGGAAATGATATGAAATGTGTGTAAATTCACTTGCTGTTCTATGTTTTAGCATTGATTTTCTAGCAAATATAATTTACTCAAGGCAAATTTTGACAGTAATAGCATATTATGTTTTCATAAAATGTCAGTAGATGGCAAGAGAAAAATTTACTAGTCAGGAAAAACACTTTCTGGGTTGTGGGATTCTTTAGTCAGATTAATGCATAAAAGAAAACAACATTGGACTTGACTATCAATCTGGAGATAGTCTAGAAGTATTCTTTGTTCCTTATTTTTTAATTTTTCTAAAAATTGTTGGTAGTTGCTAAGGAGTTTTCTCATTCTGGCATATGCAATAAACTTTCTTAGGTAGCCTCTGTACTTTTCTGTACTTGCAATGGCCATATTTTTATATAGATTAAAACATAATATGCACTAATAATTAGCATAAAATTAACATGAGTTTTGCTAATCAGTGCTATAGAAAAGTTACCTTCATATTTGCTAACGGAAATTGCAACCAATTTCTTACAGGAGATAGACGCTTCTCAAAATGGAAGGGATCAGTTGTTGACTCAGTGATAGGAGTTTTCCTTACCCAGAATGTTTCAGACCATCTCTCAAGGTAACTCAATGTTCAGTACAATTTACCAAACTTACAGAAGGAAAAAAATTTCGCAATTAGACAATTTCTTTGACTTCTTCCCTTTTATGCAGCTCTGCATTCATGTCCTTGGCAGCACGATTTCCTCTTAAGTCAAACAAGAGAACATGTAACATAGATGGTACAAACATATTGGTTGAAGAACCAGAAGTGTGTATACAACGTGCAAATGAAAGCATCCGATGGCATGAACTTTTGAGGCATCCAGGAAGCAGCCAAAGCTCTATTACACCCCATGAACCGACAGAACATCAGAGGGTAAGAGAGATGTCAGGGGTAGGAAAAACAAGCTTACCAGAGCCACATGGTATTGGATTGGAAGAGGAAATCATATCATCACAAGACTCTCTTAGTTCGACCATCCTCCAAAGCAATGGAGGAATTAGATCCTGCTCAGGCTCCAACTCTGAAGCAGAAGATTCTCCTCCTGGGTGCAAACTGGATAATGGTTCTGCAAATTTCCAACAGGTTGGAAATGCCACCTTGTTTCAAGACTTCTACAGCTGCATAAATGATAGCTCACTATTTCAAGAGGGGTATCATAGGTTTAAGCAAGCAGAAGACGGAGGAAATTTCCAGCAGGAGTCAGGATTGGAAAGCATAGACAACCTCAGTAGCTCTTTAACATTTACTCAATTGCTCAATTTTAACAGCCCACAAAATCAGGTGGGTTTTTCCAGTGACTATGAGCCGCACATGACTTCATACTCAGAATTATTAGAAGCAGAAGATTCTGAAATATATAATGGAGAATGCTCTTCTTGGCCTTCAACAAGTTCCGAATCTTCTAAGGCGAAAAATGAAAGCTATACAAGAGCTCAACAACCGGCAGAGGACATAGGTGAAACAATGGTCCAACAGAATGGACTATCAACGCCTGAAAAAATGCTATCAGCAAGCCCATATGTTTTATTGAAGAAGCCCACAATGCAACAACCAAATGCTTCTCAGACACGAAGTCCACCGAAATATGACCAATCTTGCTGTGATATTTACCAACATGAGAGGAAGAGGACCTTTCAATGTAAAAGCATACCAATCACAGAGCAAATGCATCATACTGACCTGGCTAAGGAGCAGAATGTCCCAAGTGGTTCAATGCTTGCAGAAAAAACTCGTAATATTGGGGATGATATCTCTGTAGCAAATAAGCTCTCAGACAACAAATTGATCGAACCAAATTCAGTGGAGCAAGTACTTTCTGCCCATAAAGTGTATGATGAGACAAATCCCAACATTTCCAAATCAAAAAAGAGAAAGGCTGATGGTGAGAAGAAGAATGCAATTGACTGGGAGAGTTTAAGAAAACAGGTTCAAAGAAATAGTGGAAAACAAGAAAGAAGCAGAGACAGAATGGACTCTCTAGATTATGAAGCATTGAGATGTGCTAATGTTAAAGAGATTTCTGAGGCTATAAAAGAAAGAGGGATGAACAATATGCTAGCTGAGAGAATGAAGGTATCCATATTCTGTTCTACCTATGATCCACTCCAATGAGTTTATAGAAATATATCATGATATAAGTTTAGATATATTTGAGACATTATAAGTGCACCATGTTGCAGGAATTCCTAAACCGACTGGTCAGAGAACATGGAAGCATTGATCTTGAGTGGTTAAGAGATGTCCCCCCTGATAAAGCAAAGTAAATTCTCAAAGTTCTAACTTCCCAAATCTCCAGATTTCTGCTCTACAGGACTAATACTTTTATTTCCCTTATGATTTGTGCTGCAGAGATTATCTGTTAAGTATACGCGGATTGGGGCTGAAAAGTGTAGAATGTGTGCGGCTTTTAACACTTCATCATCTTGCTTTTCCGGTAAGGTTAAACTAAGATGACAGAAATGTGAAGCTTATGAGACTAGATCAACATCTGACAATCAGTGTCATATTTATATTTTCAATGAAGGTTGACACAAATGTCGGACGCATTGCAGTTAGATTGGGATGGGTCCCACTTCAACCATTGCCTGAGTCGCTTCAGTTACATCTCCTGGAACTGTAAGTATTGTTTGTCAACTAATCTTTCAACTCTGAATTTTCTTTCCACTGAGAAACACTGATCAGATTCCTGTTGTAGGTATCCAGTATTGGAATCAATACAGAAGTATCTCTGGCCAAGACTGTGCAAGCTAGATCAACGAACACTGTAATATAATACTCCTTTGAAACACCTGTATTTATAAGATTAGTGTTTCCTGTAAATAAAGTAAATGAATAATAGCTCTTCATTTTGCAAAACATTTTACTGATTGCTTTACTATCTAACACAGGTATGAGCTACATTACCAGCTGATTACATTTGGAAAGGTATATTGTCAGTTCATTTTGGCATTTTCCACTGCACCAATAAGAAACAGTAACTGTTAATAAACATTTTATACTTGAACATCTATGCAGGTTTTTTGTACAAAGAGTAAACCAAATTGCAATGCATGTCCAATGAGAGGAGAATGCAGACATTTTGCTAGTGCTTTTGCAAGGTCTGAATCCCCCATCCTGCTCAATTAATATTTTTGTTGCCACTTTGTTTCGGCAGATAAACATATAAGGACAGTTATCAGATGTCCTAGTAATCAAAACTATGTCACAAAAGCCTTGAGTGCAGATAGAATAAAGTAGAGAACACCATATCAGCTATTTAATTAGTTAGAGGGAGACAAATTCTCTCCTCTAGGCAGCTTGTTTCCTCTTCCCATTTGGATGATTTGCACATGCTCATAATAACTAACTGTTATTCTCTGGTTTGATCAGTGCAAGGCTTGCACTGCCAGGACCAGAGGAGAAGAGTATAGTGAGTTCAACCATGCCTACTATGGCTAAAAGAAACCCTTCTGTAGTTATCAATCCTATGCCATTACCTTCACCTGAGAAAAGCTCACTCGCTGAAGTACGACGTGAAATTGGCAAGTGTGAACCCATCATTGAAGAACCAGCAACACCAGAACAAGAATGCACAGAAATAACAGAAAGTGACATTGAGGATGCATTTTATGAGGATCCTGATGAAATCCCCACAATAAAACTCAATATTGAAGAATTCACAGTGAATCTACAGAGCTACATGCAAGAGAAAATGGAACTACAAGAATGTGACATGTCCAAGGCTCTAGTTGCTTTGAATCCAGATGCTGCTTCTATTCCAGCACCCAAACTGAAGAACGTGAGTCGGCTACGTACAGAGCACCAAGTGTAAGTGGATATCCTCCATAATTTTATAAAAAGTAACTTCTCCAAAAGGAATCAGAATTACATCTCAGATAGGCTAATTTGCATAAAGTAGAGTTCATATTAATCCATGTGACTGAAATCCCAATCTAAATTAGCTTTGAATAAAGTTGAAGCAAGTTCAATTTAGCACAAGAAAAGCTTGTCATTACTCAACATATGGTAAGTAGCACATGAAAATGGCTCACAACAAACTGCAGTTTCTAGTCAATACAAGAGCTCCAGATAACTAATATTGGTTATCAATAACTGAAAAATGGTCCATTTCAACAATCATTAAGCTTTAATAGTGAACGGAATCCTGCATGACTTTTTCTAACTCCCTGGTATGATACAGGTATGAACTTCCAGATTCACATCCTCTACTAGAAGGGGTTAGTTTCTCTCTAATTCAAGAAGTCAGTGTTTTTACATGACATTTGTTTGACTATGCGTCTACTGAATTTACAGATGGATAGACGGGAACCTGATGATCCTAGTCCATACCTCCTTGCTATATGGACCCCAGGTGCGCAAAAGACATAGTTGATCCCCAGATATAAAAGTGTTCTCAGCAATACTGAGCATGAAACAATTCACTGTACCGCTTTGTTTGGATATATAAGATACACAGAACATGTTAATGTGATGTCAGCCAGTAATAGAGAAATATAGAAAATGATAGGTGCTTATATATGCTTGTTCCTAACCTGTAAGGTGAAACTATTTTGCATGATTATTAAATAATGTCTCATATTATTGAACCATGTTACCAGGGGAAACTGCCAATTCCATTCAACTTCCGGAAAGTAGATGCAGGTCCAAAGAATCTGGTAAATTGTGCGATGAGAAGACTTGTTTTTCATGCAATAGCATAAGAGAAACTAATTCACAGACTGTCAGAGGAACTCTTCTGGTAGGGAACTCCATTTTGATCTCATCATACATAGATAACCATTCAAACTGACTCAAAGACTTACCTTCATCCTTCACTAATGTGGAAATCACCTCATCATCAGATTCCTTGCAGAACAGCAATGAGAGGAAGCTTTCCACTCAATGGCACGTACTTTCAAGTTAATGAAGTAAGACTAATTAAGCGCTAACTCTTATTTTCTTGGAAGATTTTAGATAAAACTCAACCCCATCTAAACAGACAATCTATGGGTTTTTAAACACTGCACGTAAACGCTGCACCCTAGCTTACCCGACCCCCAAAAAAGAGTAATTTTTTACCCTTCAAGAAATAACTGCATAGTCTATTATGATGCAGGTGTTTGCAGATCATGACTCAAGCCTCAATCCCATGGATGTTCCAAGAGAATGGCTATGGAATCTGCCTAGACGTATGGTTTACTTTGGAACATCTGTATCATCAATATTCAAAGGTGAGACCAATAATTAAAGTTAAGCTTTTGCCAATTGATTCCCAATCTAGTAATCAAATTGAAAAGGATATACTTAGAGAAACATTTGTCCACCAGGCCTTTCAACGGAGGGGATACAGTTCTGCTTTTGGAAAGGTAAGAATTATGAAATCCCTGTTCAATCATTTTATTAGTTTATCTGTTTTGGTTGAGAGGAAATGACAATACCCATTAACTGTATAAATGTTCTAGTTCTTTCGATAATCTTATCTGCTTTCGGTGAAAGAAATAGATTATCCTACTTAAGTCGTACATCACTTACAGAGAACAAGCGACAGCCATGTCTTTCTTTTCCCATCTGCATTGATCAACTCATTTTTATGTTAGTTCTCGCTCAACAAATATTCTCCTATAAGGAAGTTGAGGTCACCTAGAACTCATATATTACATAAACACCCATCAGTTTACAACCAGAAAGCAATGAGGTTAAAGAAACAACTAAATAAGGTACATACTCCCACAAGCTAACTCAACAGTTGGCCGAGTACAAAAAGAGGAATTTTTTATTAGTGTGGATCATCAAAAATAGAGTCTGCACTACAGGGTTAAAATGGATAACCCTTGTTTACTCTTCAATATCAGCAAATTGACATACTAGTAGGTAGCCTAGTTAACTCCACTGCAATATGGTAACTCTCCATCTTCACTGACGCAATCCAGAAGAACATAACTTATGTGATTAAATAGAGCCTATGCCAACATAACATATCAATCACCCTAGGGATAGATATATAGGGCATTGTACACTATAAATATAAATTCAGCCAAAATGCACTTTAAAAATTGTTATTTATCACTTTCAAGCTGACCAATACAATTTGCCTATTCCTTTGTCAAAAAATAAATAAATAAATAAAAACACAATACGCCTATTT
The DNA here is from genome assembly GCA_030444775.1 of Atalantia buxifolia. Lineage (NCBI taxonomy): Eukaryota > Viridiplantae > Streptophyta > Magnoliopsida > Sapindales > Rutaceae > Atalantia > Atalantia buxifolia. The sequence goes on from CM059837.1 coordinate 7,174,962, forward strand.
AAAATGTAATTGCCAAGTCCAATAACTACTGTTTTGAGTTTAAATTCTCCTTTGTTTCTTCTATATAGCTTTAACTTATCTTAATGGTATGATATAAATAACACAATTTTCATTTCTTTAATGATTTTATACAACGATCATGGTTCACTCTTCAAGATTTCAAAAGTTTTATTCACCAACTACAAAACCGAAAGTATGTAAAGAAAGAACAGATAAAGAAAATTTTTCAACATAAAATTTTTTGAAAGTTAACCTATGTACCTATCCTATTGTGATTTGTTTGTATTCATAAAGAATTGTATTTAGTTGCATATAATAGGAAAATCTGTTAAAAAAAATAGCAACAAATCATTTTAACTAAATGAATCTACATAGCTATTTATGCTTCCAGATACCTTTGACCTTGAATTCATTTACCCATTAGATTACAACATATTTCTGAAGACATCAACGGGTTCAACTCAAAAACCTTTTATGCATTGACCAACCAATTGCTTTAATAACTTCAGAACAAGACCCAATACATCCTATGTCCACCATAATTTTATCCACAAAGCACAAAGAACAAAGTCTCCTTTAAAATTCAAGTGTATACTTTTTTGCTCCATTCTTCTGTTCCTTAATTACCTCCTCCTTTTAAAATTAAAAAAAAAAAAAAACCTTTTACACAAAAGAGAGCTTTATATGTTATTCTGCAACACTAGAATGCTAAGTTCTGATGATGTAATTATTCCTGAAATTTATTGAAACCTAAGCTTATGCTTAATCATTTAGTGCTGCGAGCAAAAATTAAACTACTTCCCAAATTTTGAAAGATCACATATTCTTGAGAAATAAGAAGCTAATATAACATGGCTCATACCAAGCCCCTAGATAGGAAAAGGAAAACTTCTATCATCTTCGACATAGGCAAGTGAAGAAATGACTCCTTGAAGTCTTAAAACTAATATTGAACAAGCAAACGTACTAGTCAAGCCATAAAACGTCATTAGAGCTCTAAAAGCCAATGTTGTGATTTGGCACATACCATTTCCAAGGATCACTGTTTGAGTGCATGGCATGTGTTCATCTTATTCGGGCCCAAGCAACATTGGCATGCTCTAAAAGTTGTAATTCAGACATGTCACTAACTGTTTAAAATTTATTTGCAGGATTTGTTTGTGTGAGGGGTTTTGACCAAAAATCAAGAGCACCCCGACCTCTTATGGCCAGATTGCATTTTCCGGCAAGTAAATTGGTGAAAGCAAAAAACAAAACAAACCATAAGCAGGCATAACGCAGAGAAGATTGCCGGAAGGAAAACCAATAAAGATCCAGCAGACAGGAAAGAAAGATTGTTGACTTCAGGGAGGAAAATGAATTTCAACTAACACATTGTTGTACATTCAATTATTCTTTTCCTAACATAAAATGCATTCACCACATGTTGATACTAGAAAAATAATTTTAAGATGAATGGTGAGATCTCATGCTAAGCATGATGTAAGACTGTACATTATTAATTCCAATTCATGCTCAAACGAGCGATTCTTTTTAAGTGCTAGCAAATAAATAAGTACAGCATGAGTTATGCAAGAAAAATGTTGCATGTTTAATTTAGCAGTTGAGCAAAGAACAAAGAGGAAGAGCATATTAAGATTACCTGCCCTATATTTTAGTGATTACTTCTTACTCTACAGAAAAAAACTACATTTGCAAGAACCTGGAAAATGGCAATAAGCTATCATGTCTTTTGAGAAAGAATCTGCAAATGATAATCATATTATGTTATATAAATCATCCCTCTATTGTTAACAAATGCAAGTTCATACTCTCAGAGAAGATGCAAAGACACTGAACAGTATAATTGATTCATAGACATGGAAAGAATCATCCACCTCAAGAGCAGTAGTCTTGAAGATGGCTCTATCACCGAAATTCTGTTTCAGCATCTATTTAGAAACTTTTGAATTCTGTGAGTATTTTGTTAAAACACAATTCTATTGTATCACAACCTGAAAATTACTTAAAGAAGCCCAAGTGGTCAAAAACTAAATTTCAACTCAAGTATACAAGTGCATCCAAACAAGAATATAAGGAACTCTAGAAACTATAAAATTGAAGACTGATTATCACTCCATGTGAAGTTTAACTAGCATGCTAATCAACTGGTACCATTCGCTAACATCACTACCACCCAGGTCCCCCACCTTTATCATCATAAAACGTTAACACCACTGATCAATCCATCACACACAACCATCATCATTAATTCGGAGAAGACTAACTATCCCAATTATCCATGCTGTTGCCATACCACAATTTTCATAATTTGCTGTCAACATAACCACAAACATAAGATTTCATATGATTCAATTATTGTTCCTTTCATTTTTTTTGGTGGTTCAATGATTATAATAGCAGTAGTTATTCAGTCTCACCATTTAAATCCCTAAATCTACACAATTTCTTTAATGCTAAAATTTTCAGCTCTAAATTTTTGCCTCCAAGGATCTACACCTAAATGATTATTTCTATTGTGTTATAGAAAGAGACACTAATTATCCACCAGCAACAAGACAAAGAAACAAGCCATTCACACCAATGTGTATTTACTTCTGAGTATTTTCTTAATGAGAAATTTCCAAGCTGGAGAACGGTCAAAAACTGTTGAAAATTAATATTGGAAGATCAGTAATACAAGCATATATTCACCAATGTCCACCACTATCATTGAAGAAGGCAAAAGAGACAAGCACACTAACCTGAGAATAGATATTGGAATTAGGCTTGGTCCAATTCTCAAACTTCATTTAGGACAAATCTCAATTAAACTGTCATGATTACAAGCCTCGTCAACTTATCACATTGAAAATAAGCAAGCCTTTAGATTCAAATCTTGAATATGTATTTGTTCAAAAGTCATTGTCACTCAATATCAAATGTGGAAATCCAAGCACAAGTTGGCACCTAGACAGCTACATTTCCACAAATTGGCAATCTTGCTCAAAAAATCTCCCCAACGTAATTTTCGGATCCACCATCTTTCCTCCACCACGTTAGTTAATATAAACCATAAGTCAATAACGCCTGTATAATTTTCACCCTTCTAATATCAATTTCATGATAGGAGAAGCATAGGCATTTCTCCACAATCTATAACCAAAATTGCTCTTTACTAATATAAAAAGCTTTTGATCCTCATGGTAGAACCTCTCGTACTTAACCAAATACAATAAATTGTCTAGGGACATGGAACATACGGCCTTAATTGGTGATTCCTGTGATGGCTAGAATTTTTAAATATGATGAAACTAGCAACAACAATCTTAAATTGATAGTCAATAGAATGCTTCATTTCACAACGAACTGAACAATGGCAGAAGTTGGTAATGCTAACCAACTCAACATAATAATTCACTAAAATAAACAAAACCCAGTGCATTAACAATTGCAAGGTATCTAGTTCCACCTGTCAACGTCTCTCCTAAAAATGTGTCAATTTGAGCTATAAGATTACTTGTTCAGTCTAGCAGAATAAAAAAAGATCAAGAAAGTTGAACATCATCCCCCATCTCCACCCTTCACTTGCCTCTCCGGTTCTTTCAATTCTCCTCATAATTCACTATTTCTTTTGAATTGATAAAATCATAGTTACATACGGTAAAAAACATTTACAAACATAAATGTATGCAAGCAAGACAAATACAGATCTTGCAAGGTGGCGAAGATGTATTTATACGATTTGACATGTATGTGCTTGTAGTGCCCATTGATTTCCACATTCCATTTAAAACACTCAAACCTTCTACATCAAAAATATCCATCCACTGATCTTATGTTCAAATAATACTTATCAATTCCTAATTGAATTTTTCTACATCTTAAGTCCAATAATCACTGATATTGGGTACCTTTATACTAATATTGGGTATCTTTATAACTGCAAATGGAAAATAATTGCATTTAGCACAAAGGAACATTAAGCTTTGTATCACTGGACATCAAACTTGTAATGTTGTAATTCATATGTCAAACTTGTAGCATTGAATGCCAACCTTATACATAAATGAGTTGCCATATAGAACATCGACATTGTAACATGGAAATTAGAATCCGTAACCAAATGCTCAATGTCAGGACCTGCATGATTTTGTGATTTGACGCACTCATGTTACTTCAGTTGTCCAATTAAGCCTAATAAAATTACTTATATTTCCCAATTAATTATCCTTGTTCAACTATCAACTAATATTTAATTTCTCACTTTCAAGCAGTCCGATTACTGCATCCTCTTTCTTCACTCATCGACTAGCTCATGGGTAAAACAAGAAGAATATATCAATCTGCTACAACTCAAACGATTGTAATATAAAAAAAAGTATATAATTGTCTACAAATAAATAAATTCAGTCCCAGAACTCAATATTTACTAATTCTCTGTGATTTTAACGAACTTTGTGAAATCTTACGAGACATGAGTTGCAACCGCAGTAATATAAACGGCAAATAGTTTAATAAGCAATTTTAACATAATCGGCCATTATTTGATTCAAATCTAAACTATAAGGCATAATCCACATGAGCATTACAAATCTTTACAATTTCAAGGTCACTTCGAAAAAACCAACGGAAGGAAAAGAAAAAAAAAAAGATCAAAGAATTATTGATCTGAAATCTATCGTTGATGCTTCACTCAAACAGCGATTTCACATAAAAGAAAATTAGAGAAATATTGATTAAACATTAAAAAATAAATTAAAAATAAAAAGAGCGTACCCGTGTGTGTAGAAATTGATAGCTGATAGTTTAAACTACGGAGAAAAGAGAGGGTTTTATTTTGGGGCAAAGTTTGCCGCCTTTACCTCTTCCCTCCATTTTCTCTCTCTCTCTCTCTCTTCCTGTTTTGTTTTAAATTAATTGTACACGTTTTTTTAAGTATTATTTCGCCTCTATGATTTTTCTTTTTCTCTCTTTTCTTTTTTTTTAACTTTAAATTTTCATTTCTTGAATATTATGTAGTTTTTAAGAAAGGTGATTTGTTGAGGTACTTCTAATTTCTTTTTTTTTTCAAAAATCTTATTGTTTCAAAAAAAAAAGGTCTTCTAAAATATGTAACTGAAGAAAGATCAATGAAAATTTTTTATCCAATAATTAAATAATTTTCTCCTCTAAAGTTAAGGAAATATTGAGCTACAAAGTCAAAGAAATAGGCTGCCCTTAGGGATCAATTAAAAATTATGTCAACTTTTGTATTACTTAAAGATTTGTCGGGATGTCCTAAGGGGTGAATTAAAAAAATAAAGAGAATTTTGTTTTGAACCGGCCACTAACCAGTTCCGGTTACCCTTCAAATAAATATTATTTTCTATATTCAGATCTAAAAGAGTGTAAGAAGTTGAAAAATTAATTTAGATTAGATCAGTGCTATTCAAAAAGTTGGCCGACGCATGGTAGATTTGTCAAACTAAGGCCCACTAGGGTTTATTGGCCGGCACAACACGACCCACCAGTAAATGTATGCTAAAAAATTTTTCTAAGGCCTGGCACGATCTACAGCATGAACCTATTCGTGCTGTATTCAAAAAAATCCATCATTTTTTTTAAATTCACATGTTTGTGCGTGTTTTTTTAAGCTCATCAGTCCATAAAATAATAATAATAATAATAGTAATCATCTTATAACAATAACAATAATAATATTTCATTCACAAATGAAACATTTTTTTTTTTAAGTAAGTTATGATTTTATAGATAAAATAGTAATGTTATAAAATTTTAGATTTATTATTTATAAAATCCTGATATTTATAATTTTATTTATTAAAATCACGATATCATTTATTCATTAAATAAATTATAAACGTAAAACAATTAGATTTTTAAACTAAGACTTAAATTAATTTTTAAAAGTCTATGCTAATAAAATATATCAAATAATTTAATTTCAAGATATTTGTAAAATCATAGTATTTTATGTTTATTTTTATTAAAAAATTTTTGCTTTGATATACTTTGCTTTACATACTATTGATGGCTCACGGGCTGCGTGCTAGCCCACCACTGAAGCGTGCTTATCATGTGTCTTTTCGTGTGCCTTGCTTTATCCCATCTCTAATCGTGTTGTGCTTTTAAGGCTCACGTGCCTAAAATTTTTAGCCCTGCCCAACTCTCGTGCGTGCCATGTTGTGCTGCATGTCCTTCCAAAATGTGCTTGTACTATACCGTGCTGTACAAACATGTGCCATGCCCATGCCATGCCACGTTTCGCCTGACCTGTTGACCAACTTTAGCTGTTGACATAAAAAAGAAGCAAGCTACTAAAATATATATTTTTTTAAACAATTTTATGATCTCTTATTTCTTCGTGGACATTTTATTTTTTTTATAAGGGCTTAGAACTAGACCTATCAAACAGAGTTAATATGCTATCATTAAGTGAATTTTAAGAAAATGGGAAAACAAACAGAGTAAAAGGGAGAGAATATCATTTGCACTAATGTACTAGTGCAATACAACATTACAATGTTAGCGTGCTAGCCATGAGCTTGCACAAGTGGCATAAGTGCCCAACAACGTGCAAATAGATGGCACCTAACTTGATTCAAAGCATCTTCAAGTTGCTGAATTTGTTGATTCATTAAATTTGCTGAGGTCACTTCCCAGTGAGTTGGCTTTAAGTGCTAGAAAATCAATCCGATGACAACTTCTAATGGCAATAAAATATATGACTGAGGTATGGAAAATTAGCATGTGTGTAAGCTTTAAGAGAGTCTTTCTTGGGGTCAGAGAGTTTGTGAGTTGAGTGAACGATTTACAAGGGATAAAAGGATTTTCTAGGATTAAACTTAAGTAATAGGCTTGTATAATTACTCTATATTGTTAGTCATTTACATTACGTATCATGGAGGTAGGCAATTTATTGAACCTTTGTGTCTACTAAATTGTGTGATTGTTTGTCTTACCATTCATATTTAACTACTGCCGCCTAAAATTCATAACAGAAAGAAACTAATAATAAAAGATATATTGAACTGAAGATTGGTCGGTTACTAATAAAAGATTTGAGATCTAATATTTTCATTGCAAATACACCTTGTTTGGCCTATAAATTTTGAAGTCGCGCATCTCCGTTTACCATTTTATGGCCTCATCAATTTCTCTCTATGTAAGCTATCCAAATGGCCACACAACATACAAATCATCAAAAGATCTCTTGAAAGCTTTCATAAGCTACAATTTCTAATTTCTCAATCTCTTGATTAGATGGGGTCTTTGCCTACGGAAATTACAAGCACATCACGATGCCGAAGGACACAATTTAAGAGATCATTATATCGAGTTATTGGATCATAGTCTCTAACCATAAAAATGATTGCATTCTCAGCAGTGCCAACAATGAGAAATCCACCAATCCACATGTGATGCGTGAACAATGACAGTTGTGTACGCTAGTCAGTAGTTAGATATAGATAAGGAGGCATGAAATACAAATGGTGAAGCTACAATAATGGTTAAATAGTTATGTTAGGGATAATTAAGCATACCATGATGTTGTTAGGATCTCATATAGTTCTTTATGGCCTTGACCATTAAATGGACCTTTGTGAACCTCCAAAATATCTTTTAGACCATAATCATCCCTCACTTGGCTCTACACGTGTGCCCTGCGATGAGGAAAATAATTGCAATAGCTAAATGATGGGGGTTTTGTTGAGTTCACAAGGTCAAAATTTTTGAAGCGACAAGATTTTGATGAACCCATTTTAGGTACTCGATGTAGGTGTTGTAATTTCTCTCTATAATCAGTTGACCTCTCTCCTTCTGATGGTTCGCTTAGAGATATTCAATGGGCTAAACAAGATGAGGCATGGCACAAGCTTGTTGCATCCTGTTGTGCAAATTTTGTTGAACTCGCAAGCGCACGAATCTATTGTAGAATAGATTAATGGTGTTGAGTGTCGATCCCACGAGGAGGTGGATTTTAATTATATGTAGAATTAATTATGTAAATGGGTGGTTGGATTTGTGTGGAAGTGATTTAGATGATGCTGGAATTTAAATTGGATTGGCAGAAATAATTAAATTGGAAACTATTGAGATAAAGCACTTGGGTATCTGGATCCGTATCAACATGCACCATGGGCTAAATATTCCTTATTAATACCAATTAAATCATGAGGGGGGAATCCACACCTCATGAACCACGCCTAATCAATATGGTGGTGCTAAGGGCTTATCGTGCCAAATAATAATAACCTTATACTAGGGTGCCAGAAAAACAGGGCAGAACTAGACAAGATTATTATTATTTGTCGACGAAAAGTCAAAACCTCCACAGAAATTAGAGGGGAAGAGAAAATAAATTTACCAATTAAAGCCCATGACACATGTTGAGACTTCACCTTCAACCCAAGCTTGAAAGAAAATTAGCTACTCATTATTGAACTAGGGGTAAAATGGAAATTTTATTAAAATACGTAGAAAATACAAGATGGAGAAGGAATTTCAGAAAACTAAGCTCAAAAATGGATTCAGGGTATCAAATTAGGGGGAGGCCCCTTTTTATAGATACATTGAGTGAATCATGGCCATCCTGGATTAAAAATAGTTTGGATGCACAAGATTGCGCCACGTCATCGCGAACAAGAATAACACGGTTTGACCACGGGTTTGACCACGCGGTTTGAACAAGAACACGGTTTGCACACGGTTTGAACAAGAACGCTGTTTGCACACGATTGAACAAAGAATGCGATCCATGAACATCCATGAATGATCCACATGAATAATACATGTGAATAGTGCGTGCGTGTGAACAATGCCATTTTTCCTTTTATGCTCCTCTTAAGGTTTTCGACTCATCCCCGAGTTCAAAGTGACGTCCGTTTTGCTATCCGAAATCTCGTTCATTGTGAAATGACCATGATACCCCTAAAATACACAAAATACTTAATAAAAACAAAACATATATAATTAAATAACAAAGGACTTAAATAAATAAAATTAGAGATGTTAGTGAGATTTAAAGTGTAAAATGATGAATTTCTCCTTTATAAATATACACTTTCTAACACTCAACACACCCCCCAACCAGCTTATTGCTAGTCCCTAGCAAATAAAGCGAAAATAAAATTCAAACCCAAATTTTTTTTTTTTTTTTTTTAAACAAACTTGTTTATTCAATCAGACTAATGATAACAATCAAATAAAAGTATAAGCATTATCTTCAGTCTAAAGAAACATCACACCCACATCAACCATCCACATGAATCAACCAAGTAAATACAGCTACTTTCAAAAATGACATGTCAAACCCCAAAATCTCACCTAATAATAGTGACACTCTCACAAAGAAATTAAACCCAATAAAAATTCACTTCAATGAATGATAAATAGAGTGAAGATAGTAAAGAAATAATATCACACACTCTCACCAAGATGAAAAGAATATGCCCACAACTTAGAAATAACACGATCTCAAGTCAAACAAAATGCTAGTCAACCCAATTTATTTACTTATTATTTTTTTTTCTTCTCTTTTTTTTTTTTTTAATTATGCATTACTACATCTTTTGGCCCATATAACTAGCTTCTACTTCAGACTATAGTTCCCTAAAATCAAGAAGGACTTTTATTAGGATGTAACGTAGGCTAGGGACATGGCTAACAAAGAAAGGAAAATAGAGGAAACAAAATATATGTTTGAGAAAAATAATATCTTTTGGAAACTAAAAAGTAAGTGCATTTTACTTATTTATTATTGTATTATATATCTCTCTCTTTTTTTTCTTTTTTTTCTTTTTTTTTTTTTAGAGAAATTTTTTTTTTCTTTTTCTTTTTTCTTCTTTTTTTTTTCTTTTTTTTTCTTTTTTCGGTATTGCACAACTTTACTAAACAAAACAATTATTTATATTTTTCTCAAACATGAATAGGTGATGGAACTTGTAAGATATTGGGTAATACTCCAAATTGGAGTGGGTAAAGACAATAAGTTGACAAAAAAAAAGTTTTTTTTTTTTTTTTTTTTTTTTTTAAAAAAGGCTCAAAAGGGCTAACTATGGATATTTCACATAAGGGAAGGCTAGAAAGGCTTAAACGGGTCAAAGACGGCCTTTCCATCATCTTTTGCGCTCTAGATACTCCTCCATATCTACTAGTTAAATGGACCTTTAGATGTAGCAACGTATTTTTTTAACTTTTTTTTTTTTTTTTTTAAGGGTTGACTCCAAGGAAATCTAAAGATCATGTATAAAATAATAATATTACTAAGCTGTATGAAGAATGGGCAAAAAGGGTTATTCTCCAAGAAAAATAATACGCTCAAAAGCTCACTTGGTATTCATTATGACATGTCAATTCTTTCAAGCAACTCATATTTATCTCCGACATCAACATGTAGAGTAGCAAACATAGTGTAACATCACTCAAAACCAAAGATAATACAAATACTAAAATTCGAAAATCATCATGTCATCCAAAAAATAAAAACAAAATCACACTAATTTTTTTTTTTTTTTAAACAACATTCTACCCCCCAACCTATTCTAAACATGAAAGGGAATTATGCATGCAGAAATGTGAAAATGATGCAGAAAAACTAATTGAAAATGTTACACTTAAAATGATAGAAAAATGATGATTTTTTTTTTTAACTAAGAAGATGCGTTTCTAGAGGCACTACACTCTATATTCAGCCATCTTCGACTCAAAATTTGAAAATGCATATTTATAAAGGAGAAGTCAAAAAGTTAGAAAGATCACACGAAAAATAAGAAATTTTTTTTTTTTTTTTTTCCTTTTTTTTTTTTATTAAGAAGATGCGTTTCTAGAGTAACTACACTCCATATTCAGCCATCTTCAACACAAACAAGCAGCAATGGCTTAGTTTCTACAACAAAAAATTAGTAAAAACTTAACCAACATTCCACAATTGTCAACTATCCCCTCCCCCCAACCAGAACTAAACATTGTCCTCAATGTTTTAAAGGAAAGAAGTAGAGTTTAAGACATCACCCGGGTGGTGTAACACGTAAAAAAATATTTACAAAGCGAGATTTAAATCTAATTTGTACTTCTTATCACGCTATTGTTACCATCGTTATTCGTACACTCCAACACCAAGGTCTTGGGATCTCGCTCTGGTCGATAAGCTTGTAATGATCAAGTAGCTCATTAGCGGTGAGCACAAATAAAAAGCTTTTTCACCGTAGAGGGAATGAAGTAGTTTTTATTGCATGGTTAAGAAATGCGATAAAGCCATCATAAAAATTATTGACATTTAACAAACCGATGGGTTTCATGAATGTGCGAGATGGGCCCAAGATGCTAAAGTGATAAGTGCCTCTAGAGTTGCAAGATCTCCCGGTAAGAAAAAAAAGCATCAAAGATGATTAAGCATTTCAGCTTATTCTTTCTTGCATACCCGAGACAACTAACTCTTCTCCAAATGGTGAGTTAGACAAGCACCTAAAGGTTTTAGGGTTTGTGGTATGATGCCTAACACTTGACTTCCTCGACAAAAGCAGCTTTACGAGACCAATTTTGATAACCCTCGGTCACCTCCACCGTATACTAAGTGTAATTTTCTCTCTCACATGATCGACCAAGATCAATGGTCGCCTCAAAGAACTCTTTATATTTGCCATAGTTAAATCCGGAAAGCACACAAATGTTCTTGAATTGTTTATTGGGAGTAGCTGCCATTATGATACTTCTCAAAAACAATTTGTGAGTGTAAACGAAAAGAATCATATTTAAGGATCTTGGCGGCAATGGGTCACAGCTGTGAATGAGGTGTCATGTCTATGTCAATTAATCGTGAAATGCACATGGCTTGAGAGTAAAAAAAGGAAACAAGAAAAAAGGAAAAGCAAGTAATGACAAATATAAAATTATTAAAGACAATAATGCAAATGGTAAAACAACAGTAAAATAAAACAACAGTAAAGTAAAAGGATATTTACAGGTAGTTGCGACTGTGGCTCACATCTTCCTCTCGGTTTTACGTCCGTAAACGGCTTCAACGCCTCTATGGGTCGAGGATAGGCTTCCCATCCAGTTTTCTTATAAACTGACAAACAGGGTCGTTTATAGTCAGATTCCCGAGATCAGATCGTGCATGCTCTTTCTGGAATGATGGCCATAACTGGAGAATCGCTCCTTGCACATATCCACTAGGATGCTTTTCAAGAGACAAAAGAATATCATCCAATGACTCCTTATTCAAGCCATCCCTAATGAATTGAATCTTATCTTCTCTCATTATCAGACACCATTCCTAAAGAACATCGTTTTTTATTGCATAACATTCTTGCACACTTATGACAAGCAACTGAAATTTTTCGAGCTCTTCGCTTTCTTGCGTAATTTCCTTTACCACAACCAGGCATGTATGCAATAAATTTAGGAGGTAACTCACCCGCCAAGCGTACTTTGGCCTCTATTAACCAAATGGATATCGCAGGTATGTTATTCCTCATGAGCAATCGCATGCGTTCGGATCGAGCTTTATAGATTGTGAGGAGGGCATTCTGAGGAAGTGAAGGGAATCGACTATGAAGCTTTGCTAAGATCTCGTTTCTATCCATACCTTCACCTCGAAGATCGGTAATTATGGGAAACCTGAGTAACCGACTTGATTGTCACGAGTACCGTTATCCGCCACTTGACCGGGGTGACAAACTAAAACACACAAACTAAAACACACAAACAGAGTAACAAACAAAAACACACAAAGAAAATCACAATCGCCCTCTTATGGAATTTACCTCAAGCTCCAATCGATGTTGTAGACACTCGCTCTCAATGTCTCTCGAGTTGGCTTTCTAAATCCTCAACGTGGGATATTAACTCCGGTGGTTGTAGCTTCCAAATACGATGTGTTTTACAAAAATCGTATCTGCCTCTAAGATGAGATTGGACACGTTGAAGTCGTCTAAGGATGTTCAAGAGAAACTGTCTCATGATTAAAAGTGATAAAAGAAAACTTAATGGTTAAACAAACACACTTATGCACAAATGATTTCAATTAGCAGAAGAAAATAAATAAATAAATAAATAAATCACCGAAAAGAAAAATCTTAATTCAAATCTGGTGGGTCACTTAAATTTATTTCGGTGTCCTCTCCATGTGGTTGGTACTCTAGATATGGCTTTAATCTTTGACCATTAACTTTAAACGTGACACCATTTTTTGGGTCCTTAATTTCAATTGCCCCATGTGGAAAAACAGTGTGAACAATGAAGGGGCCGGACCATCGAGAGCGTAGCTTACCTGGGAATAAATGCAAGCGAGAATTGAATAAAAGTACTTTCGACTGAGTGAAAGATTTTCTCATAATCTGCTTATCATGAAAGACTTTCATTCGTTGCTTGTAAACCTTGGCATTTTCGTATGCATCATTACGAATTTCTTCAAGTTCTCACAAATGTAATCGTCTTTTCCGAGCCACTTTGCTGCATGTCAAAATTGAATTTCTTGATGGCCCAAGACGCACGATGCTCGAGTTCCACAGTAGGTGGCAAGCTTTTCCATACACTAGCCTCAGGGTGACATCCCACCGGGGGTTTTGAACGCCGTTCTATATGCCCATAATGCATCATCAAGTCTTAATGACCAATCTTTTTCTGTCTGCCTCACGGTCTTTTCTAAGATGTGCTTTATTTCTCGATTGAGATCTCAACTTGGCCACCGGGTTTGCGGATGATACGGGTCGCCACTTTATGAGTGATGGAGTACTTTGTCAAAAGTGCTTTGAATGATTTGTTGCAAAAGTGGGTACCACCATCACCGATTATCGCTCGAGGGAATCCAAAGCGTGAAACAATGTTGCTCTTCAAAACCCGATCACCACTTTATGATCATCGGTTCTGCATGGAATTGCCTCTACCCATTTCAAACGTAGTCAACAAAGAACCAATATGTATTGATGGCCAAAAGATGGGGAAAGGGTCCCATGAAGTCGATACCCCATACATCAAAAATCTCAACCACTAAAATTGGATTTAGTGGCATCATGTTCCTTCGTAATGCTCCCCATTCGTTGACACCTATCACATGAAGAACAAAAGGTGTAAGCATCTCGAAATATAGTTGGCCAATAAAACCACATTGTAGAACTTTAGTCCCTGTTTTCTTAGCGCCGAAATGGCCTCCACAAGCTTGTTCATGGCGAACGAAAGGATGTTATGAACTTCATTCTCTCGGGACACATCGTCGAATAATTTGATCTCGCACAATACTTAAACAGATAGGGTCATCCTTAAAAATTCTTTATTTCCGCAAAGAATTTAGCCTTGTCCTCGCTTGGTCCAATGCTCGAAGTTTACCCAGTAACAAGATAATTAACGATATCAAAGATACCAAGGTAATACTTCCACACTCATTAATTGCTCATCCGAAATGACTCATTCAATAGTAAGGGTTCATTATTGTGTCAAAATGGAGACGAGAGAGATGGTCACCACAACATTTTCGTAACCTTTCTTATCTTTGAATTCCAAGTCAAACTCCCGCAAAAGTAACACCCAAATAATTAGTCTAGCTTTTGCATCTTTCTTTGTGAGGAGAAATTTAAGAGCAAAGATGATCTCGTGAATACAATTATTTTACAACCAATGAGATAAGATCGAAATTTTTCTAATGCAAACACTACTCGCTAGCATTTCTTTTTCAAAAGAGTTGAAATAGTTCAACTGCAGCATCGTTTAATGTCATACTAGCATAGTAAATAACATGAGGAATTCGATCAACTCTTTGTCCTAATATCGCTCCTACCGCATAATCGATGCATCACACATAAGCTCAAATGGTAAGCTCCAGTTTGGTGGCTGAATGATGGGTGATGTTGTCAACAAATGCTTTAGTTTTTCAAACGCTACACGACATGAATCATCAAAGACAAAATGTACATCTTTAGCAAGTAAATTGCATAAGGGTCTAGAAATTTTGCTAAAATCTTTAATGAAACGCCTATAAAAACCAAAGATGCCCAAGGAAAGATCTTACTTCTCCGATCGCTTTTGAGGTGGAGGAAGATTAGAAATGAGATCCACCTTGGCTTTGTCAACCTCAATACCTTTGCATGAAATGATGTGACCGAGAACTATACCTTGTTTTACCATGAAATGGCATTTCTCCCAATTTAAGACCAAATTCTTCTCTATACATCTCTAAAACTTTCACAAATGATGTAAACATTGATCAAATGAATCTCCAAAAATAGAAAAATCATCCATAAAGACCTCAAGAAATCGCTCAACCATATCAAAAAAATGCTTAACATACAACGTTGAAATGTAGCAGTGCATTACATAATCCAAATGGCATTCTCCTATATGCAAAAGTGCCAAAAGGGCAAGTGAAAGTGGTTTTCTCTTGATCTTTTGGTGCTATGGGAATCTGATTATATCCTGAATAGCCATCTAGAAAGCAATAAAACTCATGGCCTGCTAATCTATCAAGCATTTGATCAATAAATGGTAAAGGAAAATGGTCTTTACGTGTGACAGAATTCAATTTTCTATAATCAATGCATACGCGCCATCCTGTAGTCACTCTAGTGGGTATCAATTCATTATCAGCATTGGTAACTACTGTGACTCCTGACTTTTTGGGGACAACTTGCACAGATCGACCCATGAACTATCGTAAATTGGGTAAATGATACCGCATCTAATAGCTTAAGGACTTCCGCTCTAACAACTTCTTTCATATTGTGATTTAACCGACGTTGCATTTCCCTAGTAGATTTAGCATTTTCATCAAGGTGAATGTAATGCATGCAAATCTGGGTTTATACCTTTTATGTCTGCTATGGTCCATCCTAATGCTCCTTTGTGCTCTTTTAAAACATCCAACAACTTACCTTTTTGCTCGTCATTTAGGGATGATGAGATGATTACCGGTAGAGTGCTTTCTTCTCCTAAGAACGCATATTCCAAAGTGTTGGGTAATGGTTTGAGCTCGATTTTCGGTGGTGACTCTGATGATGGGATGATTTTCTTCTCTGATGGTGCTAGTTGCTCAACTCTTGACTTCCATTTATTAGTGTCCATGGATGGTCTTTGAAGTCATAGGCGTTGACCTCATCGACTGATCTGTCAACATCAAAATCCAAACCAAAGTGAGTTAAACATGTTTGTAAAGGGTCATCACTAAGGTTTGAAATAAAAGTATTATCAACTAATGCTTCAATTAAATCCACATCAACAATTCCATCATCTGCATTGTGAGGTTGTTTGGCAATGTTGAAGATGTTGAGCTCCATGGTCATATTGCCGAAGGACAACTGCATATTTCCAAATCCCCGCATTGAATGTGAGCATCGGCAGTTGCCAAGAATGGTCGGCCTAAGATAATGGGGATATGCTTCCTTGAATCCTGTATTGGTTGAGTGTCAATTACAATGAAATCAACAGGAAAATAAAACTTGTCTACCTGTATAAGCACGTCCTCCACAATACCACGAGGTATTTTCGTGGACCGATCTCGCAAGTCAGAACACTACTGGAGTTGGGTGTAATTCTCCCAATCCAAGTTTCACAAATACTGAGTAAGGCAACAGATTAACACTAGCTCCTAAATCCAACAAAGCATTCTCAATTGTGTGGTTCCCTATACTACATGAGATAAATGGGAGCCTGGTCTTTACATTTTAGAGGAATTTTGTGTTGGAGTATAGAACTAACGTTTTCTGTTAAAAATGCCTTTTTCTGAACATGAATGTTTCTCTTTTTAGTGCAAAGGTCTTTAAGAAACTTGGCATAAGATGGAACTTGCTTTATTGCATCAAGTAAAGGGATGTTAACACTTACCTGTTTGAAGACTTCAAGAATCTCACCTGTGGATTTTCCCTTCTTTCCTTTAGCTAACCTTTGAGGGAATGGAGCCTTAGGAACATACTCTCGTGGGTTGGTTTCTTCTTTCTCCTCCGGTGGTGAGTCTTCAACATTTACAGGTACAATTTGATTTTCTTTGGTCGCTGGCATCTCCACTTTGTTGTCGACTTCTTTTCCTTTTCGCAAGGTCATAACGGCTTTGACCTCTCCATGTCATTGCGAACCGGTAGTTGCTTCATGTACTCCTTTAGGATTAGGCACTGGTTGACTTGGAAATTTGCCTTTCTCAACAGTCATTGCCAAAGTCTCGAATCAAGAAGTTGTCCCACCATCTTCTCGAGGCTTGAAACCGATTGGGCTTGTGAGTTGAAGCCCGCTCTCATCTCATTTCGTAGTCCATCAATGGTGCGGTTCATTGCTCAATCATGGAGTTAGTAACATTCTTGACATTCTCGAAAGGCATCCTCCCATTGTCCGGGTTGAGAGTAGTTTTGGTTCGATTGTATGGTCTAAATGGTGGCCGAGAGGCTTGAGGAATTGGTTGCATTGGGCGGAGAGTCAGCCGGTCCATTCTGGTGAACCCTCGAGACCATGAAAAATCGGGGTGATCTCTCCATCCGTGATTATATGTGTTGGAGTATGGGTTGTAATTTGATTGCTTCCTCATGACACCGATGGCATTGGCTTGATCTGAATATGAGTCATGGTCATGTGGCTCTGTTGATTTGGCAGTTGTCAACGATGCTATTTGTCGAGAAAGGCCTTCAACCATCTCTTTGACTTCTTTGATTCCCGAACCAGACTCGCCAATGTGAACCTCATTCACTCCTTTAATTCTTCTAGTATTCCTGAGAGATCGACTCATTGTTGGGAATTATCTCGCTTGTCGCCGGAAGAAATCCCAAATCTCTGATGCACTTTTTGACATTAGCTCTCCTCCACTTGTTGCCATTAGCCATTCTTGCACATTTGGCAATAATCCCTCCAAGAAGTATTGGCATTGATGCCATTTCTCGTACCCATGATGTGGACACTTCAAAAGTAGCCCATTGAATCGCTCCCATGCTTCGAAAAACTGCTCGTCTTCTCTCTGGGTGAACTCGAGATTT
This sequence comes from Atalantia buxifolia, assembly GCA_030444775.1. NCBI lineage: Eukaryota > Viridiplantae > Streptophyta > Magnoliopsida > Sapindales > Rutaceae > Atalantia > Atalantia buxifolia. The sequence goes on from CM059837.1 coordinate 7,192,892, forward strand.
CCTGCGAATAGCATTGGTTTTATGAACTGGGAAGTATTTATTTAAAAATTTTGTTACCATTTGTTCCCATGTTGTAATGCTATTAGCAGGTAATGTATTGAACCATGAACGAGCTCTATCCTTTAAAGAAAATGGGAATAGTCTAAGTTTAACATCATCTTCTGAAAAATTCTCATATTTAAAGGTTTGACAAATTGTATGAAAATCATTCAGATGATTATATGGGTCCTCATTTTCTAGGCCATAGAATGTTGGGAGACAATTTAGCACACTAGGTTTTAATTCAAAACTCCTAGCAGCTACATTTGGGTATCTAATGCATGATGTGCTCAAATTAGCTAAGGGACTGAAGTAGTCCTTGAATGGCCTCTCCTGTGGTTCTGGTTGTTGCAAATCCATTTCAATTTTTTCTTTAAGTGCGATGTGTTTATGTGTGCGAAGTTTTTTTCTAATTCAAGGTCTATAGGTTCAAGATTAGGTGATAATGACCTACGACCATGCATGCAAATAAAGAAAATAAATTGAGAACAAAACAAATAAAAATAAAGAAAAAGGAGAAATTACAATACTAACCTTATTACATTTAAACCTTTCTATGAAAGCACATAAAAAAAATGTGAAATAAAATAAATTAACAAGATAAATGAAAAATAACAAAGAAAAATAACTTAAAAATTAAATTGCAGAAAAAATAGAAGAGAAAAAGAAATTCTTACCTAAAAATATAAATTCACTTCTTTTTTTTAATTAATTAATTAAGAAAAAAATTACAAGGAAACAACTAAAATAATAATAATAATACTAATAGTAATAATAATAATAATAAAATTATTTACAAAAAATTAATTCTACAAATCAAAATACTTACCTCCCGAAACGAACGCGCCAAAAACTTGTTGTGCAAATTTTGTTGAACTCATGGCCACGAATCTATTGTAGAATAGATTAATGGTGTTGAGTGTCGATCCCACGAGGAGGTGGATTTTAATTATATGTAGAATTAATTATGTAAATGGGTGGTTGGATTTGTGTGGAAGTGATTTAGATGATGCTGGAATTTAAATTGGATTGGCAGAAATAATTAAACTGGAAACTATTGAGATAAAGCACTTGGGTATCTGGATCCGTATCAACATGCACCATGGGCTAAATATTCCTTATTAATACCAATTAAATCATGAGGGGGGAATCCACACCTCATGAACCACGCTCTAATCAATATGGTGCTAAGGGCTTATCGTGCCAAATAATAATAACCTTATACTAGGGTGCCGGTAAAACCAGGGCGGTAACTAGACAAGATTATTATTATTTGTCGACGAAAAGTCAAAACCTCCACAGAAATTAGAGGGGAAGAGAAAATAAATTTACCAATTAAAGCCCATGACACATGTTGAGACTTCACCTTCAACCCAAGCTTGAAAGAAAATTAGCTACTCATTATTGAACTAGGGGTAAAATGGAAATTTTATTAAAATACGTAGAAAATACAAGATGGAGAAGGAATTTCAGAAAACTAAGCTCAAAAATGGATTCAGGGGTATCAAATTAGGGGGGGGAGGCCCCCTTTTTATAGATACATTGAGTGAATCATGGCCATCGGATTAAAAATAGTTTGGATGCACAAGATTGATTGCGCCACGTCATCGCGAACAAGAATACGGTTTTACCACGGGTTTGACCACGCGGTTTGAACAGTAACACGGTTTGCACACGGTTTGAACAAGAACGCTCGGTGAACAGTGTCGTGAATGATCCATGAACAAGACTGCATACATGTGAATAGTGCCGTACGTGTGAACAGTGCCATTTTTCCTTTTATGCTCCTCTTAAGGTTTTCGACTGTCCTGAGTTCAAAAGTGACGTCCGTTTTGCTATCCGAAATCTCGTTCATTGTGAAATGACCATGATACCCCTAAAATACACAAAATACTTAATAAAAACAAAACATATATAATTAAATAACAAAGGACTTAAATAAATAAAATTAGAGATGTTAGTGAGATTTAAAGTGTAAAATGATGAATTTCTCCTTTATAAATATACACTTTCTAACACTCAACACATCCTTATAACACAGCAAGAGCACGATCATTTAATTGCTTTCAAAGAAACTGATGTGAGTGCAGAGAAAATAGCATTTAGTCACATGTCACTATATATATGTTATTTGAGCATATAAAAAAATACACATTATTTAAAAAAGATGGTATAAAGATCTTGCGGAATTAATACACGGTGTAAAATTATTAAATTAATGATAAGAGATAATTAGATAGAAAAATTTGACAAAAATATAGACATAAACAAGATAAAACCGATGTCAATTTATTCACTTAATTGAAATTCATATATATTTTTATTCATATACAGTCGAGATTGACTTAAGTCAACTTTTCATTTTCTCATTTTATACCTTATCATGTCTGCATTTTTTAGCATTTTACAAATCATAATGATTAAATATAAAATCTAACAACACCAAAAAGCTAGAGCAAAGGAAAGAGAAGGGAGTCTACAAAACGGTATTTCTGTGATACTACCTCATGTCTGGGCTGTAACTTTTAATTTTAGGCCAACTATCTCCATTAATTTTCCCCTTATGGCCTCAACTAGTCAATTTCTCTCTATCAGTTAAGGCTTCGAGCTGTCCAAATGGAAATGGCCACACAACATGGACATCATCAACAAACCTCTTGAAGCTTTTGTAAGCTATAAACATTAATTTCTTTACCTAATATTGATCTGACGGGGTCATTTCCTAACAAAGTTAAATGCGCATTGGATTTAAATGCAACAGCACTAGTTGTTAGAGGGAAAAGAGTCCAGACAGTGACAAAAAATGGTGAGCTCTTTGAGTTCATGGAGTCAATAATACATAAAATCAAGTGATCATGGTCCTCGAAATATGCAAACCACATCTTTATAAAGTTATATTAACAATATAGTGCTGATGATACGAACACCGTCAAGAACTGACACGACTCTAATCAATTTACTCCTCAAGATCGAATCTAAACTAGGAATTGAATGGAATCTCGACCCAATGCTTAATGAAAGCACGAACCTTAGTATGTGAAGACGTCACAATTAGCTATGGATGGTCTGATTGATAAGTCAAGAGTTTGAACGCCACGGAAATTCGATAAGTTCAAAGAGTTCGTAAAGAACCAAAGCGAATTTACTCTCTCAACAATTGTATCAAAAAAACTTTTATATGTTTATTGGATATGAGTACATTATATAAGGTTGGTTACAAGAATTTTTTGGAAATAAATCCTAAACCAAAAATCAAATCAGAATCTGATTCGTCTCTAATAAGAAAGAATCTAAACCAAATTAGAATCCTAATATAAGTAAATAGGAAAGAATTTAAACTAAATCAGAATCTTAATCTAAGTAAATAGGAAAGAATCTAAATCAAATCAGGATCCTAATTGGCTTAAATGCCTTATATCAATTAAATAGAAACTTGGCTATTAAAATAGAACTAACTGATTTGTTTCCCTAATAGCTTCCTCAAGAAACGAGAAAGTATCTGAAAAAGGAAAATAATATATTTTCCTGCCATAATGTACAACCAACTCCTTATTCCATTGAAGTGATTACTTGAAAGTTTCAAGAGATTGAATGATGTATTTATCATGTGCGATTCCCTTAATGGGTCTCCACGAATTTGATTGAGCCTAAGTTGCTTGAATCAATCCATTAAGCGTTTCTTTGAATTTATTTGTTCGAGCTCTTATAACGGGTCCGACAGGAACTTGAATAAAATCTGAATATGCCTCATCCCATGTGCTTGTGACAGTTTTATTCTTAATCTCATCATTCTCCTCCTCTTGAAGATGATTTATTCTCAAATCATCACCTACATCAAAAGGACTTAAATCAGAAACATTAAAAGTAGCACTTATATTGTACTCACCAGATAAATCTAGTTTGCATGCATTATCATTGATCCGTTCCAAAACTTGGAATGGGCCATCCCCTCGAGGTAATAACTTAGATTTTCTTTGTTCCGGAAATTGTTCCTTGTACATGTGTAACGACACCCAATCGCGATGTTCAAAGATTAGCTTATGTCGCCCTATGTTGGCTTGTTTAGCATATTGCTCAGTTCTCCGCTCAATGTTGAACTTTGCCCTCTCGTGTATATGTTTAACAATTGCAGCTTTTTTCTTGCCATCTAAGTTAACATTCTCAAAAACAGTTAATGGAGTTAAATCAAATGGGGTTAAAGGATTAAAACCATAAACAATTTCAAATGGTGAATACTTAGTAAAAAAATAAACAGAACGATTATAATCAGACTCAACATGTGGTAAGCAATCTTCCCAAGTTTTGATTTTTTTTAATGATAGCTCGCAACAGAGTAGATAAAGTTCTATTCACAACTTTTGTTTGACCATCAGTTTGAGGGTGATAAGTGGTTGAAAACAACAATTTAGTTCCTAACTTAACCCATAAGATTTTCCAAAAGTAACTTAAAAACTTAGCATCCTTATCAGAAACAATTGTCCTAAGCATACCATGCAACCTTACGATCTCCCTAAAGAATAAGTCAGCAACATTAGAAGCATCATCCGTTTTGTGGTGTGGAATAAAATGTGTCATCTTTGAAAATCTGTCGACAACCACAAAAATTGAGTATTTCCCTTATTTAGACGTAGGTAAACCCAGCACAAAATCCATCGAAACATTAATACAAGGTGCACTAGGTATAGGCAAAGGGGTGTATAAGCTATAAAGTTGCACTTTCGATTTGGCTTGCCTATAAGTGACACATTTACCACAAAGTCTTTCAACATCTCGTTTCATATGTGGCTAATAAAAGTGTTCCTGTAAAACTGCTAAAGTTTTTACAATTCCAAAATGCCTCATTAACCCTCCTCCATAGGATTCTCTCACTAACAAATGAACAATTAGACAAACATAGTTTATTCTCCCGAAATAAATAGCCATCATGCATAAAATATTTACCGACTGCGGTCTTTTTACAAGCTTGGTATTCAACACTAAAATCATGGTCATCAACATACAATTTCTTAATATGTTCAAAACCAAATAATTTAGCATTAAGTGTTGAGATCAAGACATACCTGTGGGAAAGCGCGTCTGCAACAATGTTTTCCTTATTTTGCTTATAATGAATGACATATAGAAATGTCTCAATGAATTCTACCCATCGATCATGTTTCTTGTTTAGCTTGTGTTGGCCTTTAAGGTGTTTCAAGAACTCATGATTGGTGTGAATCATGAACTCCTTAAGTAATAGGTAGTGCTACCACGTTTCTAATGCTCGAACCAACGCATACAACTCCTTATCGTAAGTAAGATAGTTTAAGGCTGCCACACTCAACTTTTCATTAAAGTAAGCAATTGGTCGTCTCTTTTACATTAAGACTGCGCCAATACCAAGACCTGAGGTATCGCATTCAATTTTAAATACTTTATTAAAGTTAGGCAAGGATAATAAAGGAGTATTGGTCAGCTTGTGCTTGATTATTTGAAATGCCTTCTCTTGCGCTTCTCCTCACTTGAATCCAACATCTTTTTTTATTACTTCAGTAAGGAGTGCGGCTAATGTACTAAAGTCTTTAACAAATCGTCAATAGAAACTAGCAAGTCTATGAAAGCTTATCACATTATTTACACTTGTGAGACTCGGCCATTCTTGGATTGCACGTTCTTTTTCCTCATCAACTTGTAAACCATGTGCAATCAGAACAAATCCTAGAAACACAAGTTTGTCGGTGCAAAAAGAACATTTTTTCAAATTAGCAAACAACTTTTCTTTTCTAAGCATATCTAAAACAGATTTCAAATGTACTTCATAATCATTTATGCTTTCGCTATAAATGAGGATATCATCAAAATAAACAACAACAAACTCGTCAATAAAAGCTCGCAAGACATGATTCATAAGTCTCATAAAAGTGCTCGGGGCATTATTTAGACCAAAAAACATGATTAACCATTCATACAAACCATATTTTGTTTTAAAAGCAGTTTTCCATTCATCTCCTTGTTTCATTCTAATCTAATGATATCCACTTTTCAAATCAATTTTGAAAAATACACAAGACCCATGTAATTCATCAAGCATGTCATCTAGCCTAGGAATAGGAACCCCGTTAAGAACTGACACAACCTTAATCAATTTAGTCCTCTAGATCGAATCTAAACCAGGAATTGAATGGAACCTCGACCCAATGCTTAATGAAGGCACGAACCTTGATATATGAAGACGTCACAATCAGCTATGGATGGTCTGATTGATAAGTCAAGAGTTTGAACGCCACGGAAATTCGATAAGTTCAAAAAGTTCGTAAAGAACCAAAGAGAATTAACTCTCTCACCAATTACATCAAAAAAAACTTTTTTATGTTTATTGGATATGAGTACATTATATAGGGTTGGTTGCAATATTTTTTTGGAAATAAATCCTAAACCAAAAATCAAATCTGAATCTGAATCTTTCCTAATAAGAAAGAATCTAAACCAAATTAGAATTCTAATCTAAGTAAATAGGAAAGAACTTAAACCAAATCAAAATCCTAATCTAAGTAAATAGGAAAGAATATAAATCAAATCAGGATCCTAATTGGCTTAAATGCCTTACATCAATTAAATGGAGACTAGGCAATTAAAATATAACTAACTAATTTGTTTCCCTAATAGCCTCCTCAAGAAATAGAAAAGTATCTGAAAAAGGAAAATAATATATTTTCTTACCATAATGTGCAACCCAACTCCCTATTCCATGAAAGTGATTATTTGGAAATTTCAAGAGTCTGAATCATACATTTATCATGTGCAATTCCTTTAACGGGCCTCCACGAATTTGATTGAGTATAAGTTGCTTGAATCAATCCCTTAAGCGCTTCTTTAAATTTATATGCTCAAGCTCTTATAACGTGTCCGACAAAAACTTAAATAAGATCTAAATATGCTTCATCCCATGTGCTTGTGACAGTTTTATCCTTAATCTCATCAGATGATTATTATGGTGATGGAATATAATGAGATATTCTATCAACCTAAAAAGTAAGATATTTCATGAAATTAACAAAAGTTTTCAATATAGTGATGATTATTGTATTATTGTTTATAATACAAAAAATATTATATAATATTTATATAAACGCAACTTTTGGGATAGCAAATTTGTATCTTGATAAAAAGGCAATTAGCATGACACACTCTTGTTCATGCACCCTTTTGATTTCCTAAAGTTTTCTTCCGGTGTCTCAATACAGTCCTCTTTAATTTATGTTACAATCTTTGATTTAATTATTAGCTGAAAAGAAGGTTTCTATTTCCTTAAAAGCGTCTCTAGTATGTCCCTTTGAAACACATATTAAGACATTAGATTTGATAACTATTGATGTTGCTATATATAGCATGCATGATCAAGAAATATACTAACTTAGAAATGAAGTGAAATCCTCGCACTTATCCCTTGGAAGAGTGACACAACCATATGTCATTTTTGTAGTCGTATATGTCCAAAATTAAGGCTTGAATACCATGCTATGAATTCAGAAGAGATAAATAAAGAATTAGATCTAGCTATTTGATCATATTTAATAAATTATTGATTTTTAAATATGCAATTATCAAATTCAATAGCCTCACAATAAGCTGTTGTGTGATTTTGTCCACTTGATTTCTAACGGCAAAATTAAAAAGTCTGTAATGGTGCCCTTCGTTAATGGCAAAAGATTTATGTGTAGTCAAGAATGCATATTTACTGAAAGGGAAAGAGCCATAGGCTCAGGATGGGGTTTAACCCCTCCTAGGCTTTAAATGTTATTTGAACATATTTTATTTAGTCTATTTAAAAATTTAAAGTTCTTTCTAATCTTTCAAGTTTTTCTTTTAAGTATGTTATATGTTTCACCCATTTCTTTATTTGTTAAATGTATTCTGGAATTGAAAGTGGTGCCCAAAATCATGATTTAGGTCATGTTTAGAATTGAGGTTGGACAGCTGTTGTTTAGACGGTATAGCACTAAAGTGTATGGTTAACACTAGCTGTTGTTTCTTAAAAGTTATATTGATATGATTTTTCACTTATATGATGAAAAATCTATTATATCTTTAATAACTTATCAAACTTATTATTTAAAAATTATGTTTACTACATGCTATTAACTTTTAATTCATAGTTATAACTTTTTTTCACAGCAATTATAGTTTAGGCACCTCAATCCCAAAAAATGACCTTAATTGATTAACATAATTATCTATCTCATAGTCTTAAATTTTCAAAAATATCAAGCTGAAAGTCAATGATTTTTAACTTTTTAATTAGCAAACTTATTTTATGCCTTTTCAAAAATAAATTTTTTTACTCTCTTCTCACATTCAGATAAAAAACAAAAAAACTATTAAGGTTTTCTCAAATAAACTAAATAGGTTCAGTTGAGTTGGAGTTACTTGATCAACTAGATCTCTTTATTATTTGTAGTAAGTTTTTTTTAATGTTTACCTCAAACAAGTATACTAATTTAAGCCATTGCTTGAAAACAACAAAAAACGATCTATTGTTCAAACTTCAAATAGTTGATCAAGTTGTCAATGAAGTTATTATAGTATGTGACTTTTTTTAAAACTAAAAACAAGTCAAGGACGATCATAAATGCATTGAAAATCATTAATTCAATAAAGTTCAATAATTTAGCATTTATTATTTTTGGTTGAGAATTTTTTTCAATTGTATGGTATTAAGTCCTAGATAAAATTTTTGGGTCTACCATTGAAATCAAGCATGCCTGTTAGTAGAAGTTAGAAAATGATCTTGGCAATGGCGACAATGCTAAAGCAAACTAAAGTTACAATTATTGGTTGCAAATTTATGAGAAACGCATTGCTGTTCAAGGGTTATAGGAAGACTATTTTTCAGAATATGAAAAGACTTCCTACTAAATGAATTAATACCTTAAAATGACAAAAAGGCAAAGTCATTAAATAATTTTGGGTATAGGCCTAAAAATGGAAAGATCAATAATTGTGGTATTAATATTGGATAATACAACATGGATGGCAATGTCACTTGGATGGCAATGTCAGTTGGACGGCAGTGTCACTTGGACTTAGAGCTTTTGTTGGGCTCATTTGATACAATGCTTTCACAATCTTCTTCTGTGAAGGGTGCCTCTAGCTGTTGATTCATTTCTATGGTTACCTTTGGTACCAATCCTTTTAAAGCTTCTTCAATCTAGCTTTGATTTGGGCTGGAGGTTATGAATAGGCTTTGAAAGTACTCGCAAAATTCCTTTTCTACTTCTCCTTGATCTTCTATCCATTGCCCTTGAGAGTTTTCAATACCCTAAATTTTATTTTTCTCTTCCTTGCCGAAAAGTGAAAGTACTTGGTATTTCTGTCCCCTTCCTTTAACCAGTCTGCTCATGACCTCTGCCTGCAGTAAATCTCCTCATCCATCAGCATGCCGTTAATGTAATTTTCAAGTTTTCTGATTTAGTCTTCATTCATTTCCTGAGCTTTGCATTGTTTTACATATTTGAGTTGATTGATTAGCTTATCCTACTTCTTTTTCCCATTTGCAAATTCAGCCTTACTCTAAATTTTAAGATTAGCTAGAGTGTTTTTTACTACCTTTTAGAAATGCTTAACTAGATTCTCCCATATTTCTCTTCCCGTGTAAGCCCATTCATCTCTCATAATGTTTCTGCATGCTCCATATGAGCTCAACATAAATTCGTAATGTTCTCTGTGGAATGATCTTTTAACGTAGCTTCTTTCTTTTTTCCTCTCTCTTACTTCCATTAAAATTGGGCAGTGGTTTGAAACCCAATTCACCAAATTCATTGCTGCCATATCATAAAAATTTTCACTTCAATCGTTACTGCATAGAAACCTATCTAAATGCTTCTCAATGAAATGCTGGCCATACCTCCTATTTAACCAAGTAAATGGGTACCCATTATACCCCACGTCTACAAGATTACAAGCCTGAACAACTTCTCTGAACTTTACTACCATGTCCACAATTTTATCATTCCCCCTTGATTTCTTTTGTAGATTCAGTATTTCATTAAAGTCATCGAAATAGCACCAAGGGTAAGAGAATATTCCTGCTAACCTCTTCAGTAAAGTCCAAGTGTGGTGCTTTTTGTTGGTTTCTGGATGGCCATACACTCCAGTGCATCTCTACTCCTTACCATTTTCATTTTTCACAATTGCATTAATAAGGTTGGAGCTGTAAGATTTTATTTCAACCTCCACATTCGATGACTAAAATAAAGCTAAACCTCTACCCATTTCATTTCTATCCACTGCAAAACAATTTTCGAAATTAAAATGTCTACCTTATAAGTTAACCTGTTTGGCCAGCATTTTTATTTTATAATAAAAAGAAAATTTCAGGCCTGTGTAGGTGGAGAATTTTCTTGATGGCTAATAGCGTTCGAGGCTTCCCTATACCTTGAATGTGCAGCTTAGAATCTTCATGGATGTCGGTGAGAGTTGGTGATTTGCTGTTCACCGTTTCCTCCAGCTCCATCTCTACATCATGCTCTTCATCAAGTAGCTTCAAATGAATCTTTACTCGAGGGGTACTGAATAAACAACCACTGCTTTGGTTGTTTTAGAGGACTGAATTTTTTTCCTTCCTATTCTCAAGGTTGGGCGATATCAATAAACTGTTAGGACTTTTTGTGCACATTGACCCATTTGCACTCGAGGGAGAGGTCTTTTGATTCCTTGCTTGTAGTTTCCACTTTCTAGCATTGAGGCTAATTTTATCTTTGCTCGGCCCATTAACTACCTCATCTTCGTATGATTTGGCCTCAGCAAAATTTTTTAGGCTATCTTCTAAACTTTCATTTTCCCTCCAATTCTCATTTCCCGCCTGCACTCTCTTACTTATGAGATAAGTGTCATTGTCAGCCTCCTTTACCTGCACCTTTCTAATTTCTTTTCCCCTAGTCTGAAGCTCTACTTGCAGATTTTCTACCAGCTATGTACCTGTCATTACTGGTTCTTCATTGGCTACTAGCCCCTGCTTTTGCCATTTGGTTTACCATTGTCTCTCTGTTCATTTTTTGGGCTCTGATTGTTGATTAAAGTCTGTTGGTTATTTTGTGGTCCTAAGTTACTGGCTGTCATGAAACTTCATTTGGCTTAGAGTTGCTCCCTATCACTTTTCTTCTTCATTTTATTTTGCTTCACCCTCTTTGCTTGTGACATTGCTCTCATCCATCCTCCATAAGGCAATACTTTAGGCATTCTCTGTATTGATGTCCAATGTGCGCACAACAAAAGCATAAATCTGGCAATTTTTCATTCAAAACTAGCATTGGAATCCTAGCTTTACCTTCCTGTAAATAAACAACCTTTTTTAATGGATGTGTTATGTTAATGGAAATTCTAGCTCGAGCAAATTGCCCTATGCAATCTCCTGCATCATATGTTTCAACTTCCTCTACTTTTCCTATCTTCTTCTCCAGCTTTTTAATCGCCTCCCTATTCATGCACATGATATGAATATTGTGAAACTGAACCCAGAAGGATGTATAAAAGATTGTTTCTTTATGTCTCCTATGCCGTTTGGTTCAGTAAGCACTAATAACGCTCGATCAAAGTGTCATGGTCCCCCTATCAACACTTTTTTCTTTTCCTCCTCTGAGCCGAGCTTAAACAAAAATATGTTGTCCCTATGCTTGCAACCATAACCTCCTTGATTGTTCTCCAAGCCCGTTGCATAGCCGCTTTCAGCCCTTTTTTGTTCATGATTCGTGTGAGTAGAACTTTCCCAATCAAGCAGTTTGCAGGGACTTTCCCCCAGATCTTCATGCTTCCCATAAAGGTTACAATGTTCTCCTCTTCTTCCTTTAAAGCAATTGCTTGACATTTTCTAATTAATTCCTCTGTGTCCATATTTAAAACAGAACTACAATTAATAGTAGCTTATGTGAAAACCTATCTCCTACCCCCCTTTTATCTACAAGAAATAACCTTTACGATAAAAGAAGATAAAAGTATCGAAGAAAGAAAAAGAAAAAGATAGAGCAAGAAAGAAACACCCATTCAAAGGGTGACTAAAAGATAAGCCATGACGACTTTACTCCACTTTCATTCTAATACTTTTTTCAGAGAAAAAAGTACTGTAGAAGAAAGAACCATATCCTTAAAAGGTAGATGTTAATATATGAATTCAACAATTAATAATAATAGTAATCAAGACTTTTTGTCGAAAAGTAAAAGTTTCTTGATTTAACAAATAAATAAAATTTCTTTATTTAACATCCAATCAAGGGGTGTTTGGCACACTGTATTATATTACAGTATATTACATTAGTATTGTATTATTTTAATATTGTACGATATTTTGTGCTTCATTATATAACATTATATATAATAACATTTTATATTATTATTTATAATAAACTATTTTTTTATAATTATTAATATCTTACAAGTTTTTGTTCTTATTTTCTTGAATCTATTATTTAAATTTAAAAAAAAAATACCCACCATTAGACACCACAAACCATTGCCTCCGATCACGTTTTGGCATATATTGACATCATTTTTTGTGCCATTGTAATTATCATCATCGAATCTATGCAATGATACACGTATCATCGGAAATGGAGCTTTCATTAGTTGTAAATATAAAAATTTTAAATAATTTTTGGGTTAAATAGATTTTACAATTAATAAAATATATCTCATGTCTTAATAATATTAAACGTATTTTTATATAATTTAAAAGTAATTTAAATTTTCACATATTTATTTTAATATTATGTTTCTATTTATTATAAAATTTTTATTATGTTTCTATTTATTATAAAATTTAGTTTGATATAATATAAGATTGCGAAGTATTAAAATCTTTTTAAATATTGAAATATTTTAAAATGTATATATCATTACATTTATTTTAATATTGTACTTCTATATTAAAATCTTTTTAAATATTGAAATATTTTAAAATGTATATATCATTACATTTATTTTAATATTGTACTTCTATTTATTATAAAATATTGGAGTCAATTTTTTGAGTTAGTGGAGTCAATTTTTTGAGTTAGTAGAGTCAAATAATTTTTTTATTAAAAAAAGATCTTGATATCCTTGATTGAAAATATGATGATTTATATAACTATTTTTCTAAATTTTGAGTGTGTAAATATTATTTTTCCTAAATTAAATAAGCTTTATGCTTAAAAATTAATACCATATGGCTGAACTCTTGAGGGGCGTTTTGGGTTCCATAATGCGGCGTATGCAGCACTAGATTTTCCGATGTAATGAGCGCTATTTGCATTGTGAAATATTAGACTGATTTCAATCAATACGGGCCTGCCAATTTTCCTCTGCAGTGCAGCTAGCCATAATGGCGAAAGTTAATGACACTGTTTGTTTCAACTACTACTGCATAATTAAGAGAGATGCTGGCACCGACAAGTTGTAAATATAGAATAATTGTTCGTTTATTGGCAAATTCCCACCCCTTGATGCCGCTTTGCTAATAATGCAGAGCACATAACGATGTCGTTTTGCTAATAGTGCAGAGGACAGAATGATATCTTTATTATCAACAATAATACGTGTCCCCAATTCATACACGTAGCTTCACTAAATTACAACCACACAACGCAAAGCTTCATCACAATCCAAACCCATTACCCCGGCGGAGAGTTACAGCTCACTCACAACTCACAAATTTAATTGTAGATTTCACTCGGGCCTGCAGTCAAACTTTATTCACGTGAGGACTGTAGCTTACAGAGTCTGTAACTGTAGGGTAGCCCTATTCACCCTGGCAGTCTCACACACACATGTATCATGGAGTGATTCAGCCCCATTCCCACGTGGGTCAAATCAAATCCCCAAAACCAATCCCTAGCGTTTGCTTCACATTGCCAGCCCTAAAGACTCCAAACCTCACCGCCCCATATTATTTTTATTATTATAGCCTTTACGGACCTGCCTATGGTACAGATTCTGTAAGTAACAGCCCACTCACAAATTTGGTTGTGGGTCCCAGCACTATTCATGTGATGGCTGTTACTTACAGAATCTGTAAGATAGCCCTCTCCAGCCTTTACTGCCCAAAAGCGCTCAATCAATCAAATAACGATATTCACAAACACACATATAATCAAAGTTAAATTTGACTTAGCTTCAATACATGAGCATTCTCATTCACAAGGCTAGCCTGAGCTTAACCGATAGCATGAACTGGACAATTTCAAAACAATTGCAGCCAAGGGAAAAAGAATAACCTCAATGGGATTGTTTGACATATTTCTTTAAAAACACAGTGCTTTGTGCTCTTACACAATGCTTTCGAAATGTCCATAAAGCAGAAATAGTAATAGTTTCGGAAGGAAGCATAGTAGTAATTAGGTATCACCCGATGCAGGGACGAAGCCAAGTGTTCACTCATATCATTCCTTGCCAGCTACTTCTTCATCTTCCACTGAAATTAAATTGCATAATAAACAATCAGAAAAACTGGCAATGTTAAGAAAACTTATGACTTTGCTCACTATATTGTTAACAAAACCTCAAGTAGACTATAACCCATTTGAAAACTATAATTTCAACGGAAAACTTTAATTTTGCTCAGAAAATAAGGCTGATGTAAACTTATCTACTTAATTAAAATACATATGTATTTTTATTCATATATGGTTAAGATTGACTTAAATCAACTTATTATTTTGTCATTTTACAATCGTCTCAGCACTTTTTAAAATTTTACTAATGATAATGATTAAAAATAAAATCTACCAACTCCAAAGAGCCAGTCTTATTATATATATGATAAGAGGGATAAATTTTAGAATATCTTGAGATACCATGTAAGTTATACAATAAGTAAATATATTATGATATTTGTGTATTTATTTCGAAGAACCGTTTTGAATTGATGGTTAATTGGTTATATAAAATTCAAATATACATCATACATGCATCAATTAATTGTATTACCTTTAATGTATTATAAAATTTCTCAATAAAAAGATCTTGATTGAGAGATTGAATAAATGTAATCATTTTTTAATGCAACCGCCCTTATTTTTTTAATACAAATACGTTATTAAACATGCGACTTAATATATTTATTTTTTAATATACTATAAAATTATACGGTTTAATAATATTAAAATCTCATATTATTAAACTATATTTGCATGAAAAAAACGAGGGTACTCCGTACTCGCACTAAAGATGAAATATATATAAAGAATCCAATGAACAGTATTTCACACTTTAAAATTAAATGGGAACGAAGGAACTAGAGAAAAGGAAAGGGAAAGGAGTCTAGAGAACGGTATTTCCGTGACAGTGCCTCGTGTTCGGCCCATAACTTTTTAGGCCACCTGTCGTCATTAATTTTCACTTTACGGCCCCAATTTCTCTCTATTAATATAAGGTGTCCATGATGGAAATGGCCACACAACATACGCATCAGCATCATACTCAATATTAATCAGATGGGGTCGTTGCCTGAGGAAATTACATGCACATTGGATTTGAATGCTCCGGCACTAGTTGTTAGAGGCGAGAGAGTCCCGACAGTAACAAAGGATGGCGGGCTCCTTGAGTTCATGGAATCAATAATTCTGAAACGACAAGAACTCGATGAACCCTTTTACGTACTGGATTTAGGTGTCGTGATTTCTCTCTATCATCAGTTGATCTCCAACCTGAAGATGGTTCACCCTTACTACGCCGTCAAGTGCAATCCCGAGCCTGCTATCCTCGAAACACTTGCTGCTCTCGGCTCTAACTTCGACTGCGCAAGCCCTTCGGAGATTCAAGCTGTCTTGGCCCTGAGTGTTTCACCCGATCGCATTGTTTATGCGAATGCGTGCAAGCCAGTGTCTCATATCAAATATGCTGCAAGTGTTGGAGTCAACTTGACAACTTTTGATTCGATACAGGAACTTGACAAGATTCAGAAGTGGCATCCGAAATGTGAGTTGTTGATCCGGATCAAATCTCCGGTAGATGGTGGAGCAAGGTATCCGTTGGATTCCAAATTCGGTGCCAATCCTGAGGAAGTCGCCCATCTTCTTGGAGCCGCTCAGGCTTCGGGGCTTGCTGTAATTGGTGTTGCATTCCATATAGGAAGCGAAGCAACAAATTTAGATGCATTTCATGCAGCCATAGCCGAGGCTAAAACGGTTTTTGAGACTGCTGCTCGGCTTGGAATGACAAAAATGCGTGTCCTGGATATTGGGGGCGGCTTTGCATGCAACCCGCGATTCCATGAAGCGGCTTCAATAATAAAAGATGCTATTCAAACTTATTTCCCAAACGAAGCAGCGGCAGGACACTTGAGTGTCATTTCAGAGCCGGGCCGGTTCTTGGCAGACACGGCTTTCACGCTAGCTACTAAAGTTATAGGGAAACGCGTCCGAGATGAACTGAGAGAGTACTGGATTAACGATGGGAAATACGGATCATTCGGATGGCTATCAAGCGAGGAAGTGATTGCTAAGTGCAGTGCTCATATTCTTGCTTCCGCCTCTAATGGTAATAATCGGACCTACAGGTCGACGGTGTTTGGACCAACGTGTGCTGCAGTCGATAAGGTTTTTACAGGTCACCAATTACCGGAGCTTGAGGTGAACGATTGGCTTGTGTTTTCCGATATGGGTGCTTATACGACTGCTTGTGGAACCAATTTCAATGGATTTAACACTGCTGCCATTCCAACTTACGTAGTCCGCTCGAATCCTACTAGCTAATATAATGCATGTGACTAGTTAGCTAGTGAAGTCTTAAGGCAAATATTGCAGCTTTGCATATGTAACTCTATGATTAAGAGTGTGTTTGTTTTTTCATTTAATGGCTTTAGGTGACTCAATTTAACTTGTTAAGTCAATCGGAGGTGTTTGTCTTTATAATTTAACGAGGTTTTTCAAATAATTTTCATTGAATAAAATAAATAATTTTTTTTAACTTTTTATTAAGTAGAGAAATTTGAATAAACCAATATTAATTTGTAATATAAAAAATATTTTTATTTTATTATTTATTTTTCATACCTATCTCAAAATCTATCCGTACACATATACCCATTAATAATCTCTTTCTTTATTCAAACATGTCCATGGTAAATTGAGAAATGTTGTTGAATGTACTTTTGGTGTGCTAGAGGCCTGTTTTCCAATTCTAAAAAGAACCATAGTCATTTAATACACAGACAAAAATAGTGATGGCATGCATGTAAATACATAATTTTCTTCAAAAAAAATGTCAGTAGATGATGTATTATTTGCTCAATATAAAAATGATGAAGTTGAGCTAGAAAGTTTTCATGGCAACCAAAATAAACAAGCAACTCTTCAACTATTGAAGATAAAAATTTCATGTGATAACCTAAAAATTAAATGGCAAAACAACTATTTTAAGTATCTTATTAGTTTTTTTTTCCTTATATTATGTACTGTTGTGAGAATTTAAATATATATTAGATTCAAACATTCAAGTCTATTCAGAATTCATAATAATTCAAGTCTATTACAAAATAAATAAATAAATAAACATAACCTAGGAATTATTGGCTCATTTCCTTTATTTTTCTTTTTTTTAAAAAAATAAACCTCTCTAAGATGATATTGATTTTTTTGAAAAATAACAAGATAATTTTTCCTTTTTTAGAGATGTCCAACGGGTCGTGCTATGCTATATGTATGCGTGTTGTGCTCGTGTTATGCCTCAGGAGCTTGACCTGTTAGACATCTCCAAACTCTAGTTTAAAGAGTATACGTCAAAATTAATGTACTAAGGGTATGTTAGATGAGTGTTTGTTATCTAAACCTAGCTTATTAGATGGCTTGTATGACGTGTCGTCACACGTGCCTTGAGGAAACGTGCTCATGTTGTGCGGTGCTATACAGAAATGTGCAGTGCTGGTAGCCCTATTGGACATCTCTAGTTTAATGATGCATTTTCTAGTTAATGTAATAATTAAGCATGTTAAATGAGTGCTTAATTACTCCATTAGGAAAGGGTTACAAAGATGAGAAATAAATACTTAAGGAGAAAATTACACATGGGCTAGGAGAGTGGAGAGAGCGATGTCTTTCAATATGATAGTATTTAAAAGTGCAGTCTATAATGGTAGTTGTTAATCCCGATCTAATTCCCAATAGATGGTGAAGCAAGCTATCGTTAAAGCCTAGTGGTGAGAACTCATGACCTTACAATTGTGAGGTCATGAGTTCGAACCCCCACAATGCATTGTGGGGGTTTAAATTTCATTCCTCAATTTGAGTGAAGACAATATTTTTCCTTTCGAAATTTGAGTGGAGTGGACGTCCCTTGAATATTAGAGAGGGTAAAAATCTGGGCGTGTTTCATAAGAATTAATGTAAACTAGTTCCAGTAATAATCTGATTTGTAAATATCAGTTGTAATCTCATATAATATGAGTTGTACTTTTGAGAAATAGTCTCATGTAATAATAAAAATAAAAAAAGCTATCCGTTGGATTCTAAATTCAGTATTATGGCAATATAATATAAGAAAGTTTAACACAAAGTCTAAAAGTCAACAAATATGTACATTTGTGAGACTCAAACTCTGGATTTAAGTTCTAAGGATGTCGCCACTTAAAGTAAAATATGTTATTTAACCTCTATTTTTTCCTTTAGGGTTGCTGATTTACTAATATGATTAGTAGATCTTTGGAGATATTATCATTGGTATTAGAGATGCAAAGTTGAGATTTACAGAGAGTAAGTAAATTAGTCAAAGGTAGTGGTACCTTATTCATGGTATGAGTAATATTAAGGATCTTATTAGTTGAGTCATCCCAATTGTTGTGGCATTAATTTATCTATTTGATGTAAAATATTAATTTTACTAGTTATGCAATTTATTATTCAATAGATGAATGACAAATAACAATTACAACTCAATTATTGAGATCCTTAACATTATTAAAGAAGAAAAAAGTACAGGATGATCATTTTCTTCATAAATCAGGTGAAGTAAAAATATTCATGATTATCTTATTATTTTTCATGCATGATGCAACAAACTAATGGCCATATCTTTTAATTCATGGGTTGATACCTAAGGAAGTAAAAATGTATTTGAAAAAAAAAAGAAGAAAAATAGATTACAGAAGTCAAAATTAGATACTCGTAAATATATTCACTTATTTTTATTTTTCTTCAAATAGGTCTGTCCCTTATTTTGACAAATAAATTTCTAAACTTGATCACTGATTATCATGTACAAGATGTACATGTACAAGATGTACATGTACAAGATGTACATGCACATACTACAACAAAAATGAGCTTTACTGAATACCAACACTTGTTTTCTAATATTTTATAAAAAATATCAATAATGATGTACATTTAGGCCCTTTTTTCTATTTAAGAAATATTTATCATAAATCACTGACATTAAGATGTCAATAGCATAAAGCTTAGTGATTGTTGATGCTAAAGTATTAGTAATAGAAAAGAAAAAAAATTCTAATTATGTTCCAATTTAAACTCTAACTCAAGATCTCCAAATTTAAAATTTTTAAGTTCAGAGTGCAAACCACCAATACATGTATTTCTATCCTACAAATTTGTTTAATTCCTTTTATTTCTTTAAACTATATGCAATTGATTCGTGGATAAAAACGAGACAAATGTACAAACCTTATCCATAATTTAACACTAATTTTTCAATTTCCCTCCACCAAAATTTGTTCCCACTTAAACAAACTAAATCTCGAAATCCATAAAATTCAGAATGCCTAAATCCTTAACTCTTTCTAGGCACTAACTAGTGGCAACCCCTCTCAGGCCTTAGTAGCACGCACTGCGACAGCAGCACACACAGCCTGCACAGTAGCAGCTAGCACGGTAGCTCCACACGTAGTAGCACATCGCTCGCTCTGACTCTCTCTCAGCACGCACACGCTGCAGTAGCAGCCCCTCTCTCACACTCACTTAGTTGTTCTCACTCTCCGTCTCCGATCACCATCTAAGCCTCCGAACTCAGCTGTTGCCGTCATAGCTTCACTCAGCTGTTGCCAGCATGCCGACCACCTGAGACAGTGAATTGAGACTTTGTTTTTTTTTTTTTTTTAAATTTTTCATTTTTCATTAATTGTTTCCTAAATTAAATTAGCCAAATACTCAAATTAATTGAGTTGTGAGGAGTACTCTAAAAATTTAATTTAATAAAGTTTGTAAAAAAATGTTTAATTTTTTTCTTCCAGTTGGGTTGGTAATTTCCACAACTCAAGAATTCTTTTGGTGGTGGTTTTTCCATTACTTTGCCTCTTAGAAGGCGTCTGCTTTCTTGTTTTTCACTTTTATCTGTCTTTGTTTCGAATACATGATAATGAATGATAATTTTAGAATCAGAAAAAAAATGATATTGTCTTCCAAGTCTTTACCACTGTCTCCCCAAGTCGTTTATAGTGTAATTAAAGAATATATTTGTATGAATATAAAAATTTTAATTAGTTTTTATATTTATATTTAGGGTTTATTAGATCTTTATGTAGTAAAAAAAAGAGAGAAGTGTAAAATAATTATTTTTTATTTAGTGAGATTTGATAAAAATAATTTTTAGTTATATGTAAATTTTTATTTATTTTTTATAATTTTTTCATAATGAAATTTTTTTTCAATGAATTACTAATAAATAATATTTAATTAATGGTGAGTTAATAAAAAATATTTTAAATTATTATTTAAAAAGTTAGAATGAAATGAATTATTGTATGAAATCTTAGAAATAAAAAGAGTTTTTTTCTTATCATGATGAACAATTTCTTTCTTTTATGATTTTTTATGATTATAAAAAATTGATAAAACTTATTGAAATTTTCAAATATTTAACAACTATATGAAAATCAATTCTAGACCATGATAGAGATATAGAAAAAAACAACATTGATAATTTCATTTGGGGTTTGAGCAATAAGAAGGAAATTTATGGATGAGGTTCCATGAAGTGGAGTTTTATTTAAGGTTACTTTTGTCTTTAATGGCTGTGTTATAAGAATTTGATTTTTTTAATAGGATATTGATGGGTATAATTTATATACATATTTTATTTTTAATTATATAATTGTTAGTTATTTTTATTTGTTATTTTTAATTAATTAAATTATTTTGTTAATTAAGAAATTAATTAGAAATTATGGATAAAAAGGATATGAGGAGTTTAAATTGGAAAAAAATAAAGATTAAATTGAAAGATAAAATTACAGCAAAAAATAATTAATAGAAGTCAAGAAGAGCAAAATTGGAAGTCAATCCTTAAAAGAATGAACGGTGGGCATGTATTTGGAAAACAAAGATTTGGCAATTTAGAATGCATGTGCCAAGCTTTAAAGGAAGAAATCATTAATTGGCCTTTGGCTTTGGAAGTCAAACGTGTGGCTAGCTTTCAAAGTTTAATCAGGAAACAATTTAAAAAGGCTTTGGTGGTGGGCTTTGTTAAGTCGGTGGATGGTCTTTGACTTATGATAGGTTGTGAAGAATTAATGCAATTAGAATCCAATAAGGATTAACCAAGCCAGTAACATTATATAAGGGCAGCCGCCAGAGGAAGCAAGGGGCCGACGCGATTCGTCAGGGAAGAAAACGGACTGAAGCAGTTCAACTTCTCCATGGCTGAATTTATTTATTTTGTTGCTCCTAATTTAAGTATGTTTAGTCAATTTTATTATACTGAGGTTAAGGATGAAGCTTTATTTAATGAAATAATTATTTTTTTTAATTAATTCTCTATATGTATGTTTTAATTATTATGATTTTTATTTTACATGATTAATTGGGTGTTATTAAATCTTTTCACCAATTCTGTCATACATTATTAATTATTAAGATTAATATTCGATTAAATTTATTCTTAGATTTATAAAGTTTATACATGGTTATATTTGATTCTATGTTTTTCATTAAATTATTTACATAGAGTACTTAGAGAAACGTTGATTCTTTATTATTCAATCTGTTTATATGGGATGCTTAGATATTATACAATTAAGCAAAAAAAGAACCTACGTTAGATTAATTTTAATTGAGCTTAATTGTTATATTCATGAGATGACATAGATTGATTTCGAGTTGTCACTCTAAAATTAGGGATTAATTAATAATTACATAATTACTAGTTGAATAGTGGTGGATTCTGAAATCTTGGTAATTCTTGTCTTATTGAATTCTCATTTACTTTAATTATTTTCTTAGTTTAATTATTTTAATTTCTCTTAAAGACTCAATTTGCTCAACTAGGTTAGAACTAATATTAATTTTAGATTTAAATTAGACTTTTCAATTTATAACAATTCTTGTGAGATCGACCTCGTTATCACTATTCTGTCTCTAGATTCGTGCGCTTGCGAGTACATTAAAATTTTCACAACAGATATATCAAACTATTTACTCGTTCAATTTATTTAAGAAAAAATTAATGAATTTTACATATTTTGTAGTGTTATTTAATTGTGTAAAAAATTATTTTAATATAGTTTGTATCACTTTAATAAAAAATCATATTTTATTCTCAATGATTTACTAGTTAACGGTATTAAACTAATAGTGAGTTAGTAAAAGGATGTTTTGGGTTATTGTTTAAAAAGTAAGGATGAAAATGGTTATTGCATGAAACCCTAAGGATGAAAAGAATTTTTTCGCATCAAGACACTTATTGTGTTTTAAGAGTAGATCGTGGGTTTAGTTAAGTATAGTTTTGTCCTTTTATATAATTTTAATGAAAATTTTAAGTGCCAAAAGATTTTTGAAGGATGCCAATAATTCAAAATTTTCAGATATTTTTTTCACATAGAATTCTCAAAATCACTTTGAGGTGGAACGTAAGCGAAAATGAAAAAAATTAGTATAGGATATTAAGAAAAATAATATAAGAGAGAGGATAAAAAAATTCTTTTAAGTAACTTGTGCTTAACAAATTACCAAGATATATATACCCTTTTGTCTATAAAAATTTATATTACAAATATATTCTTAAATAAATTTATTTATATACCCTTACTCTCTTCGTCATCCATCTTATACTTTTTTCTGTTAAATTTCTAAATAATTAAGTTAAGTTTCCACTAAATGGAAGAAACATCTGTCACTATGAAATACTTTGTGAAGGTTATGACTTTTACGTCTTTTGTGATTAAACATTGGGAAAATAAAATCTCAATTTGTGTTGAACAAAGAATAACTCTAGTTTCCAAGTTTGGTATCACAGCCTAATTAAATTAAAAAAAAATCCATAACAGATTTGAGCAAAAGGAGGAAAGAGGATTGCACCAAAAAATTATCAAATCTATCTGGCTCTCATCACTTTAACAGTAAAATTTACTAAATATCCATAATTACTTTTAAAATTCACAGTACTTCTGAAAACAAAATTTTATTAAATACTTATCTACTTCTCTTCACAACTGATTATTTTTACAGCTCAGCTAACATAAATTATTTTAAAAGTTACAGCATTCCCAAACTAGCCGTAAGACCAATAAGAGAGAGCATTAGTTAATGTTTTTAATCGTATGGCACAAATATTATATATAATGATTATTCTATATAACTTTTTGCTATGTAAATTTTTAAATTATCAAAATCAATAGTAATGCGTTAAGAAATTTACATTAATCCAGGTAATTTAATTATAATTCTGTGATATAATGAGATAGATAGATTAAAATTTTTGGGAAGTAATGAAATTTATTTTGGCCAGTGATTTATAAGAAATAATTTATATAATGTAATTTTTATACAGTTTATAAATAATAGTAAAATTATTAGATTTTGCATGAATAAAGCATTAAATCAATAATATAATCTTGTATCATTTAATTGTTGTGTTTTAATTAGTTTCTTCTCCTTTGCAAGTTGTTAATATCTCTTAATCCTTTTTTTTTTGGAGAATAAAATCTACATTCTAAAAAAAAGTAGAGAATAGATACAATAGTTCTGAAGAGTATGAATCCATCCATACAACAATTTCGCATCTCTCTATAGCTAGTTTAGCTAAAGAATGTATAATAGCATTATAAGATCTACGAGCACACTAGATATTAATATGATCAAAGTCCTTTACTAGGTTCTGAATTTCAAATATTACCCAAAAGATGTCGGATCTGCTGCCCTGCTTGATATGTATAAAATTAACCACCTCTTAAAAATTTGATTCAATAACCAAACATCTTACGCCTGCATGTTTAGCAATCTGCACACCCCACTCCATTGCTTCGGCCTCCACAAAAGCTATATCTCCATAGAACTTTGAAGGCTTAATTGCAGCTGCAATTACATTTCCGGATTCATCTCTAATGACATTTCCCAGTCCTGAGATGTGCGTTTACCAGTTGGTGGCTGCATCTACATGCACCTTAAAGTAGCCTCTCTTGGGGGAACTCCATGTCTTTTGAGTCAACCTCTGCTGGTTTCCTACAGATATAAATGTTGGCACTTGGGTTCTTTTATATGCATCAATAACAGCCTCTGCCTTAGCTAACAACACCTGAGGATGCATCCTCTTTCCTTTAAATAAAAAACGATTTCTAGCACTCCATGTGACCCAAAAAGGTGCCAGCAACAGTTCAATATCAGCTTTGCTTCTCAATTTAGTCATAACGTGCAGCAAGCTCAAAATCTCTTCATGTTATTTAATTGTTATAATTTTTACCCAATTTTAACCGGTAAAAAACTACCTAAACCATATACTTGAATTTTTTTTATTTATCTTATTTAATTATTATAGGCTGTAAATTCCATGTAATGGTCCATGCAAAATCATCCTTATATTTGATTTTTTTTGTTTCTTGTAGTCAGCGAAGGTGCGAAATCATCGCTTATTCACGAATTGAGCTTTCCAAATACATACTATCATATAGGCATATCCAATTTCTCACCCTGAACTAGCTTTAATCTATTAATTACTCGAAACCATGCATTTATCAATTGAAAATTGTTGGCCAAGCAAAATGAAGATTCTTTATGGAGATGTAATCATTGAAATTCTAACAAGGCTGCCGGTGAAATCTTTAATTTGATTCAAGTCTATTTATAAATTTTGGTGCACATTAATTAATAGTCCTAGTTTTATTTCAAGGAATCTCAAGAACCACAGCGATGAAAATGCTCGTCTTTTTGTTGAGTACTATAGTCCTGGTTTTGAAGGCCAGAGATTCGCCTTATTTTCAGATGAAACTTTGACGGATTTATCATCATATCAGGTATTTGAATCTCAGATTTCCAAAGATCATGATGACTGGACTCCTTTTACCTATGGTCCTTACAAGGGATTGTTTTGTATTTACACACCTTCCTGCATAGATTTGTGGAACCCGGCGACTAGAGAACTTAGGCCTCTTCCAAAATGTAACATTGAACTTATAGAAATCCTAGAAATAGGAATCCAAGAAGTAGTTTGGAATGTAGGCATTGGATTTGAGTTAGATCCAGTGAGTAATGATTACAAGATGGTTTTGATATTTGAACTGTGTAATAATGAGAGTACAGAAACTGGTCCATATTTACATTCACACGTTGCGTTGTACACATTAAGCACTGATTCTTGGAGATACTCAAAAATAGATGATTTGAGCTCTCGGTATTGTAGACTTGATGTCACCATGGGAGTCGACACATATATTAATGGAGTTTGTTATTGGTTGGCTCACCCGTGCAATGATCACCAAGAAGTGATTCTTTCATTTCATATACGTGATGAGGTGTTCGAAGAGATGAAAGTCCCGTACCCTTATGACAATGAAAATTATTGTCCTCATATTGCCGGAGTATACAAGGAGTCTCTTCATTTGATAACTCAAAATGAGTTCAGTGGTTGTTATCACATATGGTTGATGAAGCAACAGAGTTGTTGGACAAAACTAGCGATCGTTGGACCTTTTCTAAATGTTTATCGTACACTTCGATTGTGGAAGAATCGTTCAGTCTTCATGGCGACTCGGCGGTCTCATGATGTCATGCTGTGTGATCTTAATACCCAAGAGTTGAGGTATATTGGGTTTGATGAAAGTCTTAGATCTTGGGAATGGCTATATTGCTATGAAGAGAGTTTGCTTTCCATCAAGTGGCAAGGCAGCTAGCTATATTGAGGAAAACAGATAGGACAAGCAATTTTCTTATAAGATGGCGTAACATTGCAATGTTTTAGCCAATTATGTTAGCCACGTATCTTAAGTTAGTGGCAGGCAAATTGTGTGGTAGAAATAGGTTATTCAAATGTGTGATCCAAGTATGCTTATGAAAGTTGGTTGAACGGCTATAAGTACATGGCCATGTCTCTAATTGTAAGAATGAAGCCAAAAGCATAATAAAAAATGCCCGAATTGGCTCTCTCTTGTAAAATCTCTCTTATTGACCCTAACCTTTAGCCAAATATTTTTAACTACAAATACTTTCCACTACCGTGCTAACTTTCTCTATTCCAACAGCTTTTACATCCAGGATTCCTAGGATTCTTTGATGAATTGCAAAATTAATGATATGTGTTGATGTAAATATTTGCTCAATGTACAGTGATTGATATGCGTTATGGACTTTCTCTAAATCAGGTTTTGCGGATTATTTTCTCCTTAAGGAGAGTATTTTGACACAACTTAAAAATGATTTTTAATTTCTAAGTATAAGAGTGTCTTATTATATTATAACTCGGTGAGTCTGAGATCGATTCACAGAGAAAAGATTTAATTTGTTTATTTTATTTTATCCAAAAAATGAAAATAAAACTTGAATATACGCAATTTAATTTAAGTGAAACTATGAAATTGAATTAGTTAGGATTATGGATCCACTCTTAGTATCAAATAAAATTTAATAAATTCTTGCTATCATTTTTTTATTCAGATTTATTGTCCAAAAGATTTATTGTATAAATTATTATTATTTTCTCATTAATTTTATTATGGATTAAATATTTATTGTGCCAAAATTTAATTTGTGTATAATAAGTCAAAATACTATTTTACCATATCTTATGTTAAGATATTAAGAATTTATTGTGCCAAACTCCCTTGTTTGTTTACAATAAATCAAAATTTTAAAATTTAAAATATGTATAAAATTAAATAGAAAATAATTTAATTTGTATAATTAAAAATAAAATTTGATTAAATCATATTTATTTCCTAAGAGTTTCACCTTACCCTAGCTATTATTATTTAACTAAGAATAATTGAAATAAAAACAATTATTAAAATTAAATTACTCATAATTAAAAGGAATAAAAATAACTAAAATTGAAAATAAAACTAGATTTATTTATAAAAATAATTATGTAAAATATTAAAACACAACTGAAAAATAAGATTATAGTGAAATTGAGAGAAATTGAGAAGAAGAGAGATGCTCCAAAACATAAAAATGAGGCTCTATTTATAGAAAAATACATTCATAATCCAGTATTTTGCGGTCCATCATAAACTTTGTGCATGCTCACCTCACAGCCATTAGATCAAGATCCAACTGCTGGACAAACTTCAAAAGTCAACATTACATGTGGTATCATGTGAAGTGTCCAATTTATTTAAAAAAAGGTTGAGATTTGGCGGGTTAATGAATAGATTAGGTTGATCCGAATACAAAGATTTGGATCCTACAACTTGCTTCACCAACCATTACTACGTGGCACGATTGTGGCCATTGAATTATGAATGGTTGAGATTTAGTCAAAATTGATAGTTATCCAATGCACTCATATCTATTGTAAGCTCATTTTATCATACACTCAATACTTGGTCAACACAAAAAGTCAACTTTCTGCACAAGCTTAATTTTAAGCCAATCTTGACTCATCTTAAGGTTTTCAGACCTCCAGAATCTAAATTTGATATCCGTTTATCTATTTGGAGCCTTAAATTATGTGAAATTAATATTTTACCTAATAAACACACACAAATGCACAAAATTAAATATATTTAAGGCATAATTAATAATTCCTAATATATTGCATAAACACAAATATAAATTATAATATAAGCAAAAAATAACATTTTTATCACTTGATAATCAAACAATTTTTAATACTAATCATATTTCAAATCAAGTGTTTCCTTGAGGATAATTATTATGCAAAAAGACACAATTGTCAAAGGGAGCCGGCGTGCCCGAGGTAACATTTTAACGCTCAAGTTAGTGTTTTTTACTCAACTTTTAGAAATAGAAGATCTAGAGCAGATGGGTAGAGTTTCTATACTCATTTTATGCCCTCTTTTCTCTTACCTTCAAATAGAGGTCTTGGCCTTTGTACATGTATCTTAAAGTCAACTAGAGAGATGTGTCAATATTTTTCTTATGACAAGTGTTAGTGAAAGTCCTTTCATGAAAACAAATATTTATATGTGTCAATATTTTTTCATGACAATTATTGTTTGCTACTTATCATGTTTTTGTGCCCTTGACCTTCAATGGGCTTGAACTTAAATTTAGCACTTACATTAGTTCCTTATAAAGAGGATTGACTTACAACATTTTTTCCATGAGTACATTATGAAGAGTATTTGTTAGCTGTTGTGCAAATTTTGTTGAACTCGCAAGCGCACGAATCTATTGTAGAATAGATTAATGGTGTTGAGTGTCGATCCCACGAGGAGGTGGATTTTAATTGTGTGTAGAATTAACTTTGTAAGTGGGTGGTTGGATTTGTGTGGAAGTGATTTAGATGATGCTAGAATTCAAATTGGATTGGCAGAAATAATTAAACTGGAAACTATTGAGATAAAGCACTTGGGTATCTGGATCCGTATCAACATGCACCATGGGCTAAATAATCCTTATTAATACCAATTAAATCATGAGAGGGGAATCCACACTTCATGAACCGCGCTCTAATCAATATGGTGCTTTAGGGCTTATCGTGCCAAATAATAATAACCTTATACTAGGGTGTGGTAAAACCAGAGCGGTAACTAGACAAGATTATTATTATTTGTCGATTTAAAAGTCAAAACCTCCACAGAAATTAGAGGGGAAGAGAAAGTAAATTTACCAAATAAAGCCCATGACACATGTTGAGACTTCACCTTCAACCCAAGCTTGAAAGAAAATTAGCTACTCATTATTGAACTAGGGGTAAAATGGGAATTTTATTAAAATATGTAGAAAATACAAGATGGAGAAAGAATTACAGAAAACTAAGCTCAAAAATGGATTCAGGGGTATCCAATTAGGGGGGGGGGGAAGCCCCCTTTTTATAGATACATTGAGTGAATCATGGCCATCGGATTAAAAATAGTTTGGATGCACAGGATTGCGCCACGTCATCAGTGAACAGTAACACGGTTTGACCACGGGTTTGACCACGCGGTTTGAACAGTAACACGGTTTGAACAGTAACGCGGTCTAAACAATGTCGTGAATGATCCATGAAACGATCACCGCATACATGAATAGTGACGTACGTGTGAACAGTGCCATTTTTCGTTTTATACTCCTCTTAAGGTTTTCGACTGTCCTGAGTTCAAAAGTGACATCCGTTTTGCTATCCGAAATCTCGTTCATTGTGAAATGACCATGATACCCCTAAAATACACAAAATACTTAATTAAAACAAAACATATATAATTAAATAACAAGGGACTTAAATAAATAAAATTAGAGATGTTAGTGAGATTTGAAGTGTAAAATGATGAATTTCTCCTTTATAAATATACACTTTCTAACACTCAACACACCCCCCAACCAGCTTATTGCTAGTCCCTAGCAAATAAAGCGAAAATAAAATTCAAATCCAAATTTTTTTTTTAAACAAACTTGTTTATTCAATCAGACTAATGATATCAATCAAATAAAAGTATAAGCATTATCTCCAGTCTAAAGAAACATCACACCCACATCAACCATCCATATGAATCAACCAAGTAAATACAGCTACTTTCAAAAATGACATGTCAAACCCCAAAATCTCACCGGTAATAGTGACACTCTCACAAGGAAATTAAACCCAATATAAATTGTCACTTCTATAAATGATAAATTGAGAGAAAATAATGAACAAGCATTATCACACACTCTCACCAAGATGAAGGAAATATGCCCATAGCTTAGAAATAATACGATCTCAAGTCAAACAGAATATTAGTCAACCCAATGTATTTTTTTTTTATGCATTACTACATCTTTATAGCCCATATAGCTAGCTTCTACTTCAGACTATAGTTCCCTAAAATCAAGAAGGACTTTTATTAGGATATAACGTAGGCTAGGGACATGGCTAACAAAGAAAGGAAAATAGAGAAAACAAAATATATGTTTGAGAAAAATAATATCTTTTGGAAACTAAAAAAAATACATTTCACTTATTTATTATTGTATTATATCTCTCTCTCTTTTTTTTCTTTTTTTTTTAGAGAATTTTTTTTTCTTTTTTTTCTTTGCTTTCTCTTTTTTTTTTCTTTTCTTTTTTCGGTATTGCACAACTGTACTAAACAAAACAATTATTTATATTTTTCTCAAACATGAATACGTGATGGAACTTGTAAGATATCGGGTAATACTCCAAATTGGAGTGGGTGAAGACGGTAAGTTGACAAAGAAAAGTTTTTTTTTTATTTTAATAAAAGGCTCAAAAGGGCTAACTATGGATATTTGACATAAGGGATGGCTAGAAAGGCTCAAACGGGTCAAAGACGGCATTTCCATCATCTTTTAGGGCTCTAGATACTCCTCCATATCTACTAGTTAAATGGACCTTTAGATGTAGCAACGCATTTTTTTTTTTAACTTTTTTTTTAAAGGGTTGACTCCAAGGAAATCTAAAGATCATGTATAAAATAATAATACTGCTAAGCTGTATGAAGAATAGGCAAAAAGGGTTACTCTCCAAGAAAAATAATAGGCTCAAAAGCTCACTTGGTATTCATTATGACATGTCAATTCTTTCAAGCAACTCATATTTATCTCCGACATCAACATGTAGAGTAGCAAACATAGTGTAACATCACTCAAGACTAAAGATAATACAAATACTAAAATTTGAAAATCATCATGTCATCCAAAAATAAAAACAAAATCACACTATTTTTTTTTTTAAACAATATTCTACCCTCCAACCTATTCTAAACATGAAAGGAAAGTATGCATGCAGAAATGTGAAAATGATGCAGAAAAACTAATTGAAAATGTTACACTTAAAATGATAGAAAAATGATTTGTTTTTTTTTTTAACTAAGAAGATGCGTTTCTAGAGGCACTACACTCTATATTTAGCCATCTTTGACTCAAAATTTGAAAATGTATATTTATAAAGGAGAAGTTAAAAAGTTAGAAAGATCACACGAAAAATAAGAAATTTTTTTTCATTATTATTATTTTTTTTTAACTAAGAAGATGCGTTTCTAGAGTAACTACACTCCATATTCAGCCATCTTCAACACAAACAGTTAGCAACAGTTAGTTTCTACAACAAAAAAATAGTAAAAACTTAACCAACATTCTACAATTGTCAACTATCCCCTGCCCCCAATCAGAACTAAACATTGTCCTCAATGTTTTAAAGGAAAGAAGTAGAGTTTAGAAGACATCACCTGGGTGGTGCAACACAGAATAAAATATTTACAGGCGGAGATTTAAATCTAATTTGTACTTTTTACTGCTGCTATTGTTATCATCGTTATTTGTACACTCCAACACCAAGGTCTTCGGATCTGGCTCTGGTCGATAAGCTTGTAACAGATCAAGTAGCTCATTAGTAGTGTGAGCACAAATAAAAAGCTTTTTCACCGTAGAGGGAATGAAGTAGTTTTTTATTGCATGGTTAAGAAATGCGATAAAGCCATCATAAAAATTATTGACATTTAACAAACCGATGGGTTTCTGATGAATGTGCAGATGGGCCCAAGATGCTAAAGTGATAAGTGCCTCTAGAGTTGCAAGATCTCCTGGTAAGAAAATAAAAGTATCAGCATGATTAAGCATTTCGGTTATTCTTTCTTGTATACCTGAGACAACTAACTCTTCTCCAGTCGGTGAGTTAGACAAGCAGCCTAAAGGTTTTAGGGTTTGTGGTATGATGCCTAACACTTGACTTCCTCTGACAAAAGCAGCTTCTGAGACCAATTTTGATAACCCTCGGTCACCTCCGCCGTACACCAAGTGTAATTTTCTCTCTGCTATGTTTCGACCAAGATCAATGGCTGCCTCAAAGAACTCTTTATATTTGCCATAGTTAAATCCAGAAAGCACACAAATGTTCTTGAATTGTTTATTGGGAGTAGCTGCCATTAGGATAATTCTCAAAAATAATTTGTGAGTGCAAACGAAAAGAATCATATTTAAGGATCTTGGCGGCAGTGGGTCACAGCTGTGAATGAGGTGTCATGTCTATGTCAATTAATCGTGTAATGCACATGGCTTGAGAGTCAAAAAGGAAACAGTAAAAAGGAAAAGCAAGTAATGACAAATATAAAATTATTAAAGACAATAATGCAAATGGTAAAACAACAGTGAAATAAAACAACAGTAAAGTAAAAGGATATTTACAAGTAGTTGTGGATCGTGGCTCACATCTTCCTCTGGTTTTACGTCCAGAAACGGCTTCAACGCTCTCTATGGGTCGAGGATAGGCTTCCCATCCAGTTTTCTTATAAACTGGCAAACAGGGTCGTTTATAGTCAGATTCCCGAGATCATCGTGCATGCTCTTTTCTCGGAATGATGGCCATAATGGAGAATCGCTCCTTGCACATATCCACTGGGATGCGTTTCAAGAGACAAAAGGATATCATCCAATGACTCCTTATTCAAGCCATCCCTAATGAATTGAATCTTATCTTCTCTGTTATCAGACACCATTCCTAAAGAACATCGTTTTTATTGCATATCATTCGCACACTTATGACAAGCAACCGAAATCTTTCGAGCTCTTCGCTTTCTTGCATAATTTCCTTTACCACAACCAGGCATGTATGCAATAAATTTAGGAGGCAACTCACCTGCCAAGCGTACTTTAGCCTCGATTAACCAGCGAATATCAGCAGGTATGTTATTCCTCATGAGCAATCGCATGCGTTCGGATCGAGCTTTATAGATTGTGAGGAGGGCATTCTGAGGAAGTGAAGGGAATCGACTATGAAGCTTTGCTAAGATCTCGTTTCTATCCATACCTTCGCCTCAGAAGATCAGTAATTATGGGAAACTGAAGTAACCGACTTGATTGTCACGGAGTACCGTTATCCGCCACTTAACCGGGGTGACAAACTAAAACACACAAACAGAATAACAAACAAATAAAAACACACAAAGAAAATCACAATCGTCCTCTTATAGAATTTACCTCAAGCTCCAACTGGATGTTGTAGACACTTCTCTCAATGTCTCTGAGTTGGCTTTCTAAATCCTCAACGTGGGATATTAACTCCGGTGGTTGTAGCTTCCAAATACGATGTGTTTTACAAAATCGTATCTGGCCTCTGAGATGAGATTGGACACGTTGAAGTCATCTAAGGATGTTCAAGAGGAACTGTCTCATGATTAAGGTGATAAAAGAAAACTTAATGGTTAAACAAACACACTTATGCACAAACAATTTTAATTAGCAAAAGAATAGTAAAAAGAAGGAAAAAAAAATCAAATCACGAAAAAAAAACAGAAAAATCTTAATTCAAATGTGGTGGGTCACTCAAATTTATTTCGGTGTCCTCTCCATGTGGTTGGTACTCTAGATATGGCTTTAATCTTTGACCATTAACTTTAAACGTGACACCGTTTTTTGGGTCCTTAATTTCAATTGCCCCATGTGGAAAAACAGTATGAACAATAAAGGGGCCAGACCATCGAAAACGTAGCTTACCTGGGAATAGGTGTAAGCGAGAATTGAATAAAAGTACTTTCTGACCTGGAGTGAAAGATTTTCTCATAATCTGCTTATCATGAAAGACTTTCATTCGCTGCTTGTAAACCTTGGCATTTTCGTATGCATCATTATGAATTTCTTCAAGTTCTCACAAATTGAATCGTCTTTTCTCGAGCCAGACTTGCTGCATGTCAAAATTGAATTTCTTGATGGCCCAAAGACGCACGATGCTCGAGTTCCACAGGTAGATGGCAAGCTTTTCCATACACTAGCCTGTAGGGTGACATCCCAATTGGGGTCTTGAAAGCCGTTCTATATGCCCATAATGCATCATCAAGTCTTCATGACCAATCTTTTCTGTCTGGCCTCACTGTCTTTTCTAAGATGTGCTTTATTTCTCGATTGGAGATCTCAACTTGGCCACTGGTTTGTGGATGATACGGGGTCGCCACTTTATGAGTGATGGAGTACTTTGTCAAAAGTGCTTTAAATGATTCGTTACAAAAGTGGGTACCACCATCACTGATTATTGCCCGAGGGAATCCAAAGCGTGAAACAATGTTGCTCTTCAAAAACCCTATCACCACTTTATGATCATTAGTTTTGCATGGAATTGCCTCTACCCATTTCGAAACATAGTCAACAGCAACCAATATGTATTGATGGCCAAAAGATGGGGGAAAGGGTCCCACTAAGTCGATACCCCATACATCAAAAATCTAAACCACTAAAATTGGATTTAGTAGCATCATGTTCCTTCGTGTAATGCTCCCCATTCGTTGACACCTATCACATGAAGAACAAAAGGTGTAAGCATCTCGAAATATAGTTGGCCAATAGAAACCACATTGTAGAACTTTAGTCCCTGTTTTCTTAGCGCTGAAGTGGCCTCCACAAGCTTGTTCATGGCAAAACGAAAGGATGTTATGAACTTCATTCTTTGGGACACATCGTCGAATAATTTGATCTGCACAATACTTAAACAGATAGGGGTCATCCCAGAAAAAATTCTTTATTTCCGCAAAGAATTTGGCCCTGTCTTGCTTGGTCCAATGCTCTGGAAGTTTATCTGTAACAAGATAATTAACTATATTAGCATACCAAGGTAATACTTCCACACTCATTAATTGTTCATCTGGAAATGACTCATTCAATGTCAAAGGTTCTGTGTTGATGTCAAAGTGGAGACGAGAGAGATGGTCAGCCACAACTTTTTCTGTCCCTTTCTTATCTTTGAATTCCAAGTCAAATTCCTGCAAAAGCAACACCCAACGAATTAGTTTAGCTTTTGCATCTTTCTTTGTGAGAATATTTCAGAGCAGCATGATCTGTGAACACAATAATTTTACAACCAATGAGATAAGACCGAAATTTTTCTAATGCAAACACTACTGCTAGCATTTCTTTTTCAGTAGTTGAATAGTTCAACTGTCCATCGTTCAATGTCATACTAGCATAGTAAATAACATGGGGAATTCGATCTACTCTTTGTCCTAATACTGTTCCTACTGCATAATCAGATGCATCACACATAAGCTCAAATAGTAAGCTCCAGTTTGGTGGCTGAATGATGGGTGATGACGTCAACAGTTGCTTTAGCTTTTCAAATGCTACAAGACATGAATCATCAAAGATAAAATGTGCATCCTTAGCAAGTAAATTACATAAGGGTCTAGAAACTTTGCTAAAATCTTTAATGAAACGTCTATAAAAACCAGCATGCCCAAGGAAAGATCTTACTTCTCTGACTGTTTTAGGTGGAGGAAGATTAGAAATGAGATCCACCTTGACTTTATCAACCTCAATACCTTTACTTGAAATTATGTTACCAAGAACAATACCTTGATTTACCATAAAATGGCATTTTTCCCAATTTAAAACCAAATTCTTCTCTATACATCTCTACAAAACTTGTGTTAGATGATGTAAACATTGATCAAATGAGTCACCAAAGACAGAAAAGTCATCCATAAAGACTTCAAGGAATCGTTCGACCATATCAGAAAAAATGCTTAACATGCATCGTTGAAATGTAGCAGGTGCATTACATAATCCAAATGGCATCCTCCTATATGCAAAAGTGCCAAAAGGGCAAGTGAAAGTGGTTTTCTCTTGATCTTTTGGTGCTATGGGAATCTGATTATATCCTGAATAGCCATCTAGAAAGTAATAAAATTCATGGCCTGCTAATCTATCAAGCATTTGATCAATAAATGGTAACGGAAAATCGTCTTTACGTGTGACAGAATTTAATTTTCTATAATCAATGCATACACGCCATCCTGTAGTCACTCTAGTGGGTATCAATTCATTATCAGCATTTGTAACTACTGTGACTCCTGACTTTTTGGGGACAACTTGCACAGGACTGACCCATGAACTATCAGAAATTGGGTAAATGATACCTGCATCTAATAGCTTAAGGACTTCTGTTCTAACAACTTCTTTCATATTAGGATTTAACCGACGTTGCATTTCCCTAGTAGATTTAGCATTTTCATCAAGGTGAATGTAATGCATGCGATCTCTTTGGTTTATACCTTTTATGTCTGCTATGGTCCATCCTAATGCTCCTTTGTGCTCTTTTAAAACATCCAACAACTTACCTGTTTTCTCGTCATTTAGGGATGATGAGATGATTACCGGTAGAGTGCTTTCTTCTCCCAAGAATGCATATTCCAAAGTGTTGGGTAATGGTTTGAGCTCGAGTTTCGGTGGTGATTCTGATGATGGGATGATTTTCTTCTCTGATGGTGCTAGTTGTTCAACTCTGGACTTCCATTTATTAGTGTCCATGGATGGTGCTGAGTCAAGTAAGGCGTTGACCTCATCGACTGATCTGTCAATATCAAAATTCAAACCAAAGTGAGTTAAACATGTTTGTAAAGGGTCATCACTAAGGTTTGAAAGAAAAGTATCATCAACTAATGCTTCAATTAAATCCACGTCAACAATTCCATCATCTGCATTGTGAGGTTGTTTGGCAATGTTGAAGATATTGAGCTCCATGGTCATATTGCCAAAGGACAACTGCATATTTCCAGTTCTACATTGAATGTGAGCATTGGCAGTTGCCAAGAATGGTCGGCCTAGGATAATGGGAATGTGCTTCCTTGAATCCTGTATTGGTTGAGTGTCAATTACAATGAAATCAACAGGAAAATAAAACTTGTCTACCTGGATAAGCACGTCCTCCACAATACCACGAGGTATTTTCGTGGACCGATCTGCAAGCTGTAACACCACTGGAGTTGGGGGTAATTCTCCCAATCCAAGTTTCACAAATACTGAGTAAGGTAATAGATTAACACTAGCTCCTAAATTCAACAAAGCATTCTCAATTGTGTGGTTCCCTATACTACATGAAATAGTGGGGGAGCCTGGGTCTTTACATTTTAGAGGAATTTTATGTTGGAGTATAGAACTAACATTTTCAGTTAAAAAAGGCCTTCTTTTGAACATGAATGTTTCTCTTTTTAGTACTTGGCATAAGAAGGAATTTGTTTTATTGCATCAAGTAAAGGGATGTTAACACTTACCTGTTTGAAGACTTCAAAAATCTCACCTGTGGATTTTCCCTTCTTTCCTTTAGCTAACCTCTGAGGAAATGGAGCTTTAGGAACGTATTCTCGTGGGTTGGTTTCTTCTTTCTCCTCCGGTGGTGAGTCCTCAGCATTTACAGGTACAATCTGATTTTCTTTTGTCGCTGGCATCTCCACTTTGTTATCGATTTCTTTCTCTTTTCGCAAGGTCATGACGGCTTTGACCTCTCCATGCTGTTGCGGTGAACTGGTACTTGCTTCATGCACTCCTTTAGGATTAGGCACTGGTTGACTTGGAAACTTGCCTTTTTCAACAGTCATTGCCAGAGTTTGCACTGAAGAGGCAAGTTGTCCCACCATCTTCTCGAGGCTTGAAACTGATTGGGCTTGTGAGTTGAAGCCTGCTCTCATCTCATTCCGTAGTCCATCAATGGTGCGGTTTTGTTGCTCGATTGTAGATTGAGTAACATTCTTGAAATTTTGGAATGAATCCTCCCATGGTCTGGGTTGAGAGTAGTTTTGGTTCTGATTGTATGGTCTAAATGGTGGCTGAGAGGCTTGAGGAACTTGAGGAATTGGTTGTATTGGTGGAGCTGGAGCTGTTGGTCCATTCTGTTGGAATCCTTGAGACCATGAAAAATTGGGGTGGTCTCTCCATCCAGGATTATATGTGTTGGAGTATGGGTTGTAATTTGATGGTTTTCTCATGACACCGATGGCATTGGCTTGATCTGAATATGAGTCATAGTCATGTGGCTCTGTTGATTTAGCAGTCGTCAAAGATGCTATTTGTCGAGAAAGGCCTTCAACCATTTCTTTGACTTCTTTGATTCCCGAACCGGATTCGCCAATGTGAACCTCATTCACTCCTTTAATTCTTTTAGTATTCCTGAGAGATCGACTCCGTTGTTGGGAATTATCTGCTTGTCGCTGGAAGAAATCCCAAATCTCTATTGCACTTTTTGACATTAGCTCTCCTCCACTTGTTGCCATTAGCCATTCTTGCACATTTGGCAATAATCCTTCCAAGAAGTATTGGTATTGGTGCAATTTCTCGTACCCATGATGTGGACACTTCAAAAGTAGCCCATTGAATCGCTCCCATGCTTCGAAAAATTGCTCGTCTTCTCTCTGGGTGAACTCTGAGATTTCCCTGCGAATAGCATTGGTTTTATGCACTGGGAAATATTTATTTAAAAATTTTGTCACCATTTGTTCCCATGTTGTAATACTATTAGCAGGCAATGTATTGAACCATGAACGAGCTCTATCCTTTAAAAAAAATGGGAATAGTCTAAGTTTAACATCATCTTCTGAAAAATTCTCATATTTAAAAGTTTGACAAATTGTATGAAAATCATTCAGATGATT
This sequence comes from Atalantia buxifolia, assembly GCA_030444775.1. Classification (NCBI taxonomy): domain Eukaryota; kingdom Viridiplantae; phylum Streptophyta; class Magnoliopsida; order Sapindales; family Rutaceae; genus Atalantia; species Atalantia buxifolia. The sequence goes on from CM059837.1 coordinate 7,231,602, forward strand.
ATATGGGTCCTCATTTTCTAGGCCATAGAATGTTGGGAGACAATTTAGCACACTAGGTTTTAGCTCAAAACTCCTAGCAGCTACATTTGGGTATCTTATGCAAGATGTGCTCAAATTAGCTAAGGGACTGAAGTAGTCCTTAAATAGCCTCTCCTGTGGTTCTGGTTGTTGCAAATCCATTTCAATTTTTTCTTTAAGTGCGATGTATTTGTGTGTGCGAAGTGTTCTTTCTAATTGAAGGTCTATAGGTTCAAGATTAGGTAATAATGACCTACGACCATGCATGCAAAGAAAATAAAAATGAGAACAAATTAAATAATAATAAAGAAGAAGGAGAAATTACAATACTAACCTTATTACATTTATTAAACCTTTCTATTAAAAAAAAACACACTAAAACAAATACGTGAAATAAAATAAAAATAAATTAATGAGATAAATGAAAAATTACAAAGAAAAATAACTTGAAAATTAAATTACAAAAATTTAAAGAAGAGAAAAAGAAATTCTTACCTAAAATATAAATTCGCTTTTTTTTTAATTAAAAAAAATACAAGGAAACAACTAAAATAATAATAATAATAATAAAATTATTTACAAAAAATTAATTCTACAAATCAAAATACTTACCTCCCTCAGAATGCGCCAAAAACTTGTTGTGCAAATTTTGTTGAACTCGCAAGCGCACGAATCTATTGTAGATTAGATTAATGGTGTTGAGTGTCGATCCCACGAGGAGGTGGATTTTAATTGTGTGTAGAATTAACTTTGTAAGTGGGTGGTTGGATTTGTGTGGAAGTGATTTAGATGATGCTAGAATTCAAATTGGATTGGCAGAAATAATTAAACTGGAAACTATTGAGATAAAGCACTTGGGTATCTGGATCCGTATCAACATGCACCATGGGCTAAATAATCCTTATTAATACCAATTAAATCATGAGAGGGGAATCCACACTTCATGAACCGCGCTCTAATCAATATGGTGCTAAGGGCTTATCGTGCCAAATAATAATAACCTTATACTAGGGTGCCGGTAAAACCAGAGCGGTAACTAGACAAGATTATTATTATTTGTCGACGAAAAGTCAAAACCTCCACAGAAATTAGAGGGGAAGAGAAAGTAAATTTACCAAATAAAGCCCATGACACATGTTGAGACTTCACCTTCAACCCAAGCTTGAAAGAAAATTAGCTACTCATTATTGAACTAGAGGTAAAATGGAAATTTTATTAAAATACGTAGAAAATACAAGATGGAGAAAGAATTACAGAAAACTAAGCTCAAAAATGGATTCAGGGGTATCCAATTAGGGGGGGAAGCCCCCTTTTTATAGATACATTGAGTGAATCATGGCCATCGGATTAAAAATAGTTTGGATGCACAGGATTGCGCCACGTCATCGATGAACGAATACGGTTTGACCACGGGTTTGACCACGCGGTTTGAACAAGAGCACGGTTTGCACACGGTTTGAACGATGAACGCGGTCTAAACAAAGATGTCGTGAATGATGTCGTGAATGCGATATCCATGAACGATCTGCATACATGTGAATAGTGACGTACGTGTGACAGTGCCATTTTTCGTTTTATGCTCCTCTTAAGGTTTTCGACTGTCCTGAGTTCAAAAGTGACGTCCGTTTTGCTATCCGAAATCTCGTTCATTGTGAAATGATCATGATACCCCTAAAATACACAAAATACTTAATTAAAACAAAACATATATAATTAAATAACAAGGGACTTAAATAAATAAAATTAGAGATGTTAGTGAGATTTGAAGTGTAAAATGATGAATTTCTCCTTTATAAATATACACTTTCTAACACTCAACATTAGCCTATAGACTTATCTATAGAATGCTTATTTGATCATAGACGTATTCAATAAAATGTTTATCAGCTCGTAAGCTCATTCCTTATAATGTTTGTTAGGTAGTGGGATCATTCAATAGAATGTTTATTTTCCTGTAGACACATTCCATAGAATATTTATTTGTTAGTAGGTGCATTCTATAGAATGTATATTGGCTCATAGGTGTATTATGTAGAATGTATATTTGCTTGTAGGTGCATTTCGGAGAATGAATATATGCCCATAGGCCCATTCTATAAAATGCTTTTTAGCTCGAAGGCTAATTCTGTAGAAAGTATATTTAAATGTATCGTATTATGTAGAATGCTTATTTGCCTGTATGCTCATTCTATAGAATGTATATTTACTTATAGACATATTCCATAGAATGTACCTTTACTCATAGGTGCATTCTGTAGAATTTTTATTTGCTTGTAGGCACATTTTGTAGAATGTATATTTGCCCATAGTCGCATTCCATAAGATGCTTGTTGGCCTGAAGAAAGTATATTTAAATGTATCGTATTATGTAGAATGCTTATTTGCCTGTATGCTCATTCTGTAGAATGTATATTTACTTATAGACATATTCCATAGAATGTACCTTTACTCATAGGTGCATTCTGTAGAATTTTTATTTGCTTGTAGGCACATTTTGTAGAATGTATATTTGCCCATAGTCGCATTCCATAAGATGCTTGTTGGCCTGAAGGCTTATATTTAGAAATATTTTCTACTTATATTTAGAAATATTTTCTAAGTGTTTGGGTCGTTCTTTGTAAATAATGAAACTAGCTAGATCTTTCTCTGCAAAATCATGCTTTTAGCTTTTTTTTTCAAAGATGCTCCCTTTGGGCATTGCATTTTCTAAGTGCCTAGGTCATTCTTTGTAAAGAATGGACCTAAGTTGTTATTTTAAAAAAATTACTTAAGTCATTCTTTGTAAAGAACAACCATTGGACTTTCTTTGTAAAATCACAACTTTTTCAATTGTCGACGGCTCTCCCTTTGTGCATTCTACTTAGAAATATTTTTTAAGTACCTAGGTTAATCTCTGTAAAGAATGGACCTAGGTCATTGTTCATAAAAGGTAGACATAAACCATTCTTTGTAAAGAATGAACTAGGTCTTGCTTTATCGAAGACTTACCTTTTAGGTGTTTGACTTAGAATTATTTTTGTAAATGCCTATGTCATTCTTTGTAAGGATTAGACCTAGGTCATTATTTGTAATGATTAGACCTATGTTGTTCTTTGTAAAGAATGAGCCTAAGACATTGTCTATAAAGAATGGATCTAGGTATTTTTTTGTAGAGTTGCGCCTTTGGAGTTTTGTCGAAGACACGCCCTTTACGTGTTTTGATTAATACTAAAAAGTGTAAATTTAATAAATGTTAAAATCATCATTTTGCACTTACAATGGTGATAACACTAACCATTTCTTCTCATTTACAAATGCCTAACTTATTTTATGAATTGTTTATTTGTTTTTAAGACTGATTTTTGTGATTTTTACGAAATCCCTAAATCATGCTAGGATTGAAAATTTGGATGTTAAATTAGAATTCTGGAAAGCATTTGGAAGAAATGCTGGCCCTTTAATATGGTATTATTTGTCAACAGTTGAGATCGTGCCATGTGTTCGAGCTCATATGCACCTTGTTGTACTAGATTTAACACATTAAATTGGTAGCTCAACAACCTTGGAAAATGAGCAAAAAAAGGATTAGACTTTAACTTTAATTTTAGCCATTGATTACGTTTAATCCAATGATCCATAGTGATTGTAAATTAAGACGCTTGGATTGTATTACTAAATCTCATTGTAAGGTTGTGATTATAGCTGACAAAAAATATTATATAAATACCCAAGGTTGTGATTAAAGTTCACAAAAAAATTATATAAATACCTACATTTAATCACTCAAAATTTGCCAATATAAAGGCAAGAGCTCTCACAATTAAGGGTGTACTAGATTTTAGGAGGAAGAAGAAAACGAGAAAGAATTGTGTGGCGGCTTTTAGGGATGTGCATTTTAGGTGTAAATCTAAAGTGACTTTTAGGAAAATATCTCTTTCTTTTCCCTTTGTTTTCAATTTTCTTGTATTGTACAATGCAAAATTTATTAAATAAAATGACTGCTTTGCTTTTAAATACGAGTGGCTAAATTTTCTAAGTTAAAGTGAAAGATGGTGCTTAAGGATTCAAATCATAGAATTAATTACTCTCTTAAGTGAGTTTCAAGTTTATTTTAAGGAAATTATCATTTTACTACTAAAGTTTTACTGACATATCATGTCAGTTCCAAGGTTTACCAAAAGTGCATTTTACTACCAAAGTTTTGCGCCGTTATCAATTTACTACTATTCCGTTAAGAAAAAATTAATGTTTAATGGAAATTGAGTTAAAAGTCAATTTTACTTCCAAGAGTTTGGTAGTAAAATGATAATTTCCCTAAAAATTTGACCGTAAAATGATAATTCCCCTAAAAACTTGGTAGTAAAATGATAATTTATCTATCAAATTAACAAATAATTTTACTCTTACAGCTGGGAATGTCTTTGATGCCCTTATGACATCAACAATTTTTTAACATTGTTATCGAAATGGTAGTGAATTGATAACGGCATAAAACTTTGGTAGTAAAATGCACTTTTCGGCAAACATTAGTACTGACATGATATGTCAGTAAAACTTTGGTAGTAAAATGATAATATCCCTTTTATTTTATTTTTTTAATGTTTATAATTTGTATTTTTTTAACAGTTACTTTTATGTCATGTTAATTTGTAGATCTAGATCTCCTTGGATTTATATAGAATTTCAACATAATGTCGACACTCTAATATATTTGTGCCACATTAGGTACTTGATCTTATATTTAAACATGCAAGTGGTTAATTAAAAATTAAATGGCATAATAATGAATGTGTAGAAGAAATGCAAAATATAAATATGAGAGAATATTATACCATATTTGAAAATCAAAAGTGGATCCCATACCCTTATCATTTTTTTCTAAATTGGTCTCTACTAATTCTTTTTCTGTAATTAATTTATGTTTAATAATTAACTATGAGATTTATTGATTCCTTGTGGTTCAACCACGAACTTATTGAGTTATGTTATAACTAGACACTCTTATGCTTGGGAGTAATAAACACTTTTGAGTTGTGTCACTTTTGAATGGACATGAGTTATTCTTTGTAAAGAATGAGCCTAGTTTATTCTTTGTAAAAAATGGACCTAGTTCATTTTGTAAAGAATGGATCTAACTCTTTCTTTATAGAATCGCTCGTTTGGCATTTTCTCGTATCTTACACTTAGACACTTTACTATGAACTCTAAGTATCGGGGACATTCTTATGGAGAATGGGCGTAAATTATTCTTTGCAGAAGGTTTTTATTGGGCTTGTATTTTTCAGGCTTTTAGGCCTTTTGTAATTTGGTCTAACAAAGGCCACACAAGTGTTACTTTTCAATTTTGAGAACTGAGACTTTCGTTTAATATTTTTATCAGACTTTGCTTAGTGTTTTCCCTCCATAAATTGAATTTTAAAATTTGAAATTTCTCTAAAGCTCCTATCCAATTAGAATTGGTCTATAAGTAGTCTCACATATTTCATTTAATGCTTTTGTAGCTCTCTGGAATCTATCTTAACTTAGCAAATATTGAAAATCGTAAAGATAAAGAGTTAGTAAAAGTACCTTTTCAAAAGAGACAGTTAACTTTCTAAATTGTAGGTGAGAAATTTTCGACAATTCTTTGACAAGCTACTATTGAGAAATTTCGAGTTATCAATCCAAGAAGCTATGTCACATTTTTCAATAAAGGTTGTTCTTTGAAACTAAATTGCTTCAAATGTAAGCAGTTTTGTAGATAATGGCCCTAGGCAATTCTTTTAGATCCTTGCTCTTAGGCACTTTAGTCAAGATTTGCCAGAGCTTTAAGTAATACTCACCTATTAAGTCCCATAAAAGGATAGTAATGGCTATGGTGTGGCAATCATACTGACGAAGCTTGAAGTCCACTTGATCACTGGAAAAAAGGCTGGATCTGAAAAAAAAAAAAGCTTGGTTGTTTAAATTCACAGTAAGTTAAAATGCTTAAATTGATATAAGGGTTCAGGTTTGTCCGATCTTAACCATAAATTTTTTAAACTTGTTCTTCAATATTTAACTAGTTTAAATTTCAGAAAATATGGACACAACCTCCCCAGTTATATTAAAATTTACAAGTTTTATAAATTATTTCAAGCAACATACACATGAAATTTAGTGTACTTAGGGTTGGGCATTTTCGGATTCGAGTCAACCCGATTAGATTTCGAGTTGCTGAAAATTTTATCCGAACTTAATTCGATCCAATCCGAATTAAATTCAGATTTTATCGGGTCAAAATCTCGGGTTGAGTTCGGGTTAGATCGAGCCTGGATAACATAAGGTTTGGATCAGGAAATTACCAATTTAATAATACATATTACATATTATTAAACTAATTAAGTAATTACCAATTTAACATATAATATATAATATATTACCCAATATAGTGAGACACATTACAACTAATCAACTATATATATACACCATGGCATTGGAAGCTTCAAATTTTAAAAGGGAAATTCAGGTTCAAGTTGCCGCTTGCCAGGTTTGGATAGAGCTTGGAGGAACTTGGTGTTGCAAAGACATGAAGCAGTAGATCTGTAGGTGGTAGCAGCAGATCTAGTTGGCATCGGCGGTAGTGACTACGGGCAGAATGAGTTTGCTGCATCTGGTGGCACCACAACCGCTTTCTTGAGTTTTTTATCCAATGCATGTGCGTGTGTCCAACCTTGTGTGTGTGTCACTGTTTTATTTCTTGTCTTCTTAAATCTTGAGAGTTGAGATTTGATAGCAAGATAAGAGTAAGATGGGAAATAAAGTATTAAAGTTGAGTTGAGATTTGAGAGAGATGAAAGTGTTGGCTGCCGGTTGCTCACTGCTATGTGTTTGAGTTTGAGTGGGCTGAGAGAGGTGTAACCGTGTGAATGAGTGTGTGTTGTGTGTATACGCATGTGCTGTGTGGTGTGTGACTGTCGTGCCTGTATTAATTCCTATTTTTTTTAGCCAACTCGATCAGGTTTTTGAATCGGATCGGGTCAAACCGAATCCGATCACGACCTGATTAGGTAGGCAAAAACTCACCCGATCAGATATTATCCTCCATCCGATCCGACCCTAACTTGATTTTTTTAGATCGAATCGAATCGAATAAATTGCCCATCCCCAACTGTACTCAAGGTATCGACTATATAATTATGTGAAAAATAAATTAAACAAAAGGTTTGCAAGTCTTAGGGTCGGGTAGGGGTAGTGGGGATCCAAACCAGACTCGTGACCCTTAAAATCAGGTCAACTTGGGAGTTTTACTATTAATACCATTGCGTGTACCATGGAGTTGAAAAGAAAACCAACCCCATACTATTACAGTATTTGGTTCTCACGTGCATTTAGGTAAACTGTCACTGTAAACAAAACATGTCTAGTTAAATCTTTCAACTGGAGAGAAAGGATGATTGACTAAAAAGAAATGACGCATAAGGAAAATTTAACAGCCATAAACTATATGTTGTTTGAGTTCATATACAACAAAACAAAGGAACTGCTTCAGTTTTCTTAAAAAAATAAATAAATAATTGATCTAGGCACTGTGAGTACTTAAAATTAAAATTAACTACTATGTTATCTATGGATAAACCACTGTCTTAGTAATTCTTTTTGTTCGAAAACTGTACAGTTAACACCATCGTCATTTTTAACAACTTGCCCATAAATCTAATATTCTCGTTGCCTCTTAAACAATGGTTTTTAAAATGTCCACCACAAGCCATTCATGCCCTTCCCAATAGTTGTACCTTGTCTTGGGGCGTCTTTGGCTTTATGAGAGAAAGCCTGCTAGAGAGTAAACTCGATCTATCTTTCCGGCTTAGCCGAACTTCTCACCTGATATGTTTTGTATGCCCTACCATGGGGCCATCTTGCCAATAGTGATTTCTAATAAAAGATATTAATCACCAAGATTCACTTTTAACTTTTCAAATTCACGTTTAAGCCGTTATAAAGCAATCATTCCAAATGGACCGTTATGGCCACGTTTGACAAGCAGGATTGGACTAGACTAGTTATTAGGATTAGATTAGATTAAGCTGATCATATTATAATATCTTATGTTTGGTACAATACCGCATTATGTTATGTTAAATTATATTTAAATAATATTAAGTAATATTTAAATTGATATGTAGGTGTGCATATGTGTATAAATTATTCATGAAACTTTGTAATAGTAACTAAAATAAGTTTAAAAAGCAAGTAATAAGAAGATTAAATGATTTGTAAATACTTTATTGGGTAGTCACAATATAATCAATTTTTATCAAATTATTAAAATTTTATATAAAATCAAATAATTAATGGTATTATCAATTTTCATGATTATTAAGTTCAATAACAAATTAAATTATTAAATGGTTAATTTTATTGATAAATTATTAAATATAAAAGTAATGAAAAATTAATCTCAAAATTTATTAGAAGTAAAAGCGCCATTTTCATTAGATCATAGATAATAAATAAAAAATAAATTTAAAAATAAATTTAAAATTAAATTTAAGTAAATCATAAATAAATAAATAAATAAGATTAAGTACAAATAAAAAAAATTGATGTAAATGAAAGTCTCATAAATAGACAATTTTTCTTTCTTTAACCTTATCCCAACTAAACCCATGTATAAATTAAGATTACTAATCTCATGATTTGAGGATTAAATCCAAACTTAGTCCCCTTTAGTCCAATCCAACTAAGCTTGCTAAACATGGGATTAATATTTTATCTTAAAATAACTCCAATCCCATACTTAATCCTAACATCCAAACATGACCTAATAGAATATATTTGCCAAACTACATGTTCAAATTTTTTCAATTATTCAGACGAAAATTTAATGTTTGGGTTGGATCACATAAATGTTTTCTAACACATGTCCAATCCTTTGGGCCTACCTATTAGGGTGATAGGTATAGAGCATAAGTATTTCAGCCCTAGAATCGAACGAAACTGAAACCAAATAGTTCATGAATTTATGAACCAAATGCAAACCAAATTATAGAACCAAACCGAATCGAACCAAATTAATTTGGTTCAGTTTGGTTTAGTTTCATCCTATATATTCATTATTCAATAAAAAATAATACAATAATAATACACTATTAATACAACAATAACTTTGATTCTATAAATTAACAAACAATAAGCAACATAATAAAATCTAACAATAGTAAATTGACATAATAAATTTAAAAAATAATTTGGAAATCCATAAATAATAACCAACATAATAAAATCTAACAATAATAAATTAACATAATAAAGTTCAACAATAATATAGAAAATCGACTATACATTAGAAAATAAACTTTAAACTTTCATTGCCAACGAGTACTCTCTCAAGCACCATTTTTTCATTCTTTAACTTCCACATTCACGATGCTTACATTTGCTCTCAAAGTCAAAGCGAGCCATTAGCAAAGCATTAACAATTAAATAAAATGAAATAAAGTGTATGTTATGACATATATGATCGCATGTATTAACTAACAAACAAAAATGAAAATATAAATTCTTAGCCATTTTTTAATTTTAGTTTTTCTTAAACCATTTGGTTCGGTTTTGAACTGAACCAAATAAAAAACCAAATGGTTAAGAAATTCTGAACCATTTGGTTTTTATGCTTCGAACCAAACCAAACCGAATTGCCATAATATGGTTTGATTCAGTTTAGTTCAGATTGAACCGAACCAAATGCCCACCCTTAAGATGACATAAAAAATTTGGGGACACTATATGAAAATCATCATCAATTCACCAATATTGATGAAGGGGAACATAAATCCCATTATGTATTGAGTGATACAGTGCAAGTAGAAGAAATTGTGGTATGTCGGTGGTGGTGACAATAAGAGAACATCATTTTCTTTTGCTTGGACACGAAGCAAAGTGTGCTTCCCTCAAGAAACAAAATAGAATTTTTGTGATTGATTAACGTTGTGCTTTTTTTCTGCTGGCAAGAAAATGTGCATATATAAAGAAACCGCGGGATACGACCTAGTTATAGGAATAATGCTTCGAAGTTATCTTTTCACATAGAGATAGAACAATGGTGGGATTTTATGCAAAATCAATTCAGTCATATTATGCACTTTTTTTTGTCTTATTGTTCATGTTTATTGTAGCTATCCTAATTTGTGGGAAAATGTGATAATGAAAGACAATTTTGATGGAGAAATTATTCCCTACATGCGGATTCCCTATCCCTACCCTACTAAATTTATTGGGGAATGGGGTGGAGAATGAGGTAGGCCTCCCTACCCCCACCCTACCTTATTGACATCCTTAATTTTTATCCAGGTAATTAGGATTTGGTGCCATAGGTTTCTGTAAGTAATGTCAATTCTTTATTTTATTTTCCCCTGAGATGTTTTACTTTTATGAATGATGTATATAAAAATAAGATGATTTTGTTGATGAGTGAGGTAATCATTATTGCCAAAACAATGACCAGAAAACTTTTCAAATTATAAAAGATTAAATAAAACATGTACCCTTTTAACCAAGCCCTTTCTCGAGCTTTTTAAGATTGAACTGAATTGTAAAATGAGTTCAAAAAAAGATGATTAATTGACATGGTATATCATTATTAAGAATCCATTTGTATTAATTAATGATATTCGTGTGAATGAGAAAAAGTTGTGGTCTCATAAAATTGATAAAAATAGTTGTTGTTAAAGATAATACTTGCTCATGCTACCTCCGTAAATGTTGATTATTTTACCAAACTACAATCCAAAAAATCTGTGTAAGTTTGGGTAAGATACTAGGGCTATAAGATGATTATGATTGAATACGAATAAATTATTCTTAGTTATATCAACCAAAAGCTGTAAATGGCAAATATACAAAATATCCTTATCTAATGAATGATGATCTTTGTCGCAATTAAGTTTCCAGAAGAAAAAATTATGTTATTACAAATGTAAAGGCATATGAGCAATTATGTTTACTTCATTTGTAAATAGGCAATAGCTGAACAATATGTAAGAGCAAAAGGGTGAAAATGCGATGCCATCTAAAACAGGAGAATACATATAATTAAATATGTATCAAAATTGGATACATATGGTGCAAAGTAAAAAATACATCAATTGGTATGCTTAGTTGTTTGACATTTTATCTATGTGGTTCACTATAAAAAAAATGATTCAATTGGAAAGCTTCAATGTTGTAAAATTGCATCTACTTATGATTGTGCCTATGTGAATCATCAGGCAAGGAAATGTGTACCCATGGATGACAAAGGTGAATCAGTGGAAGAAATGGAGGTGGGGGAAAAAATTGGTCGAGGAAAACATTACGTATAATAGACATACTTCGAAGGTCAAATCGTGAATGGGATGAACACAGAAGTCATTTTGTCATCACAAAGGAGTTGAGGTCTATTTTACGGTCTTTGGAATTTGGATATTCATGTCAAGAAAGCTATGATTACCACCTATCAAAAGTTGAGGATCATTTAGGAATAGGAAAAGAGAAGATTTTACCGAAAATAAGCAAGGAAACATAAGTGGATGCTCCTAAACATAAAGATAACATGGATTCCGGGAGGGAGATTGCTAATTGTAAGATGTGAAGGGTGTCATGGCATGCATCGGATTCTAATTCCGATGACGAAGTGATTTACAAACACTTAGAATTCAAGATATAGAGAATTAACAGCACAATTAAGTCAATCAATCTACCATTGGATGTTATAAATGACAATCTTTTTGATGTTGATTTTCAAGATGAGGAAAATGATCTGTCAGGATATAGTAGCGATAATGAAGAAGATGTAGAGGGTTATGAGTTTGATAATGAAAATGTGAACCTTCAATGGTTCTATAAAGAGAATGAAGAGGTCTTAAGTGGGAGAAGCGTCTTTTTTTCAGGTGACAAAATAAATTTGTCGATTGGGAAATTGTTTCATAATGCTTTAGTTTTCGACACATAGTTAAGGCCTTGGTGCAAAGGGATTGTTTTAACCTATGCCCGATGATAAATAATAGACAATATATTTCTTATGACTGCTCATACATGATATGTGACTGCATATTAAAAGGAAAAAAATTAACAAGTGCTTAATGTTTCAACTGATAAAATTCAATCATGTGCATACCTGCTTGGAAAAAAAAGACCTTTTAAAGGCACATTAGTCTAGGTAGCTTATCAGTTCATGTACAAATGGAAAATACTATAAAGGATGAAATTTTGACTATTATGGGGTTGATTGCTGTTGAGTAATAGAAAGTGTCTAGTTATAAAAGAGAAAATCATCATTTTACACTGTAAGTCTCACTAACATCCCCACTTTTATATATTTAAGTCCTTTGCGATTTAATTATGTGTGTTTGATTTTTAATTAAGTATTTTATGTATTTTAAGGGTACCATGGTCATTTCACAATGAACGAGAGATTGGATAGCAAAATAGACTTGCAATTTGGACTCAGGACAGTCGAAAACCTTAAGAGGAGCATAAAAGGGTAAATGGCACTGTTCACATGTACGCATCGTTCATGGTATCATTTCACACCTTTATTCACATATACGGTTCGATGATGTGGCATTGATTGATGACGTGGCAGCATGCGATTGGACAAATGATGTGTCATTGACTACTTATGTGGCGTTGACTGATGATATGGCTTGACCGATGATGTGTCACAATCCTATTGGACCAAAATATTGATGTGGAGTTGACCGATGACATGACAGTATATTAGTGGTCCAAAAATCATGCGTATGATATATGTATTACACGAAATGACAGCTCTGATGATGTGTTCTATTCAATCAGATCTTGCCATGTGGCGCAATTCTAAGCGTCCAAATTGTTTTAATTCGATGGCCATGATTTACCATTGTATCTATAAAAAGGGGGCTCCCCTTCTAATTCGACACCCCTGAACTCATTTTTTAACTCTATTTTCTGTAATTCATTCTCCATCTTGTATTTTCTATGCATTTTAATAAATTTTTATTTTGCCCCTAGTTCAATTATGAGTAGCTAATTTTTTTTTCAAGCTTGGGTTAAAGGTGGAGTCTCAACATGTTCCATGGGCTTTATTTGGTAATAATCTTGTCTAGCACCGCACTGGTTTAACCGGCTCTATAGTACAAGATTATTACTATTTGGCACGATAAGCCCTTAGCACCATATTGATTAGAGTGTGGTTCATTAGGAGTGGAAACCCCTCTCATGATTTAATTGGCACTAATAAGGAATATTAAGCCTATGGAGCATATTGATGCGGATCCCGATACCCAAGCGATACAATTATAATAGTATCTACTTCAATTTATTCCCACCATTTTAATTTAAAATTTAGGATAATCTAAATCACTTTCACCATAAATTCAACCACCCACTAAGAAAATTAACTCTATACATAATTAAAATCCACCTCCTCGTGGGATCGACACTCGACACCATTGATCTATTCTACAATAGATTCGTGTACTTAGAAGTACAATAAAATTTGTACAACAACTGCCCTATTGGAAAGCTAATAAAAGCATAACTTATCGAGAATGAGATTATAAGAGCTAACCAAGCAAAGGCCTACACCAAACTGACTTAGTTCACTGTTGCAGTTGAGGAATCAGACCATTCACACAAGGTAATCATTCAAATAGATAGAAACATATTTGCACGGGAGCCCAGGTTCAAAGGTTTATTTTTGAGTGGATGGATGGCCACTAGGAGGTAGGGTGCACAAAATCGGGTTTGGGCAACCCGATCAGGTTTCATGTTGTTCGTGTTAGATAAAAATCAATCTGAATAAAACCTGAATTGTTGACTCGACCCGATCCGAATATAATTCGGATCGGATCGGGTCGAATCAACAATTCGGGTTAAATTCGGGTAGGAGCGGGTTTGAATTTAAAATGGGTAGGATTGAGTTTGGTTCATTTCGAGTCAATTCGGGTCAATTCGGGTCTAATCGAGTCAGTTCGGGTTGGTTGAAATTGGGTCAATTCGGGTCAAATTCGATTAATGCAATTTTAAGTTCTTTTTTTTCCTTTTTTTTGTAGTTTTTAGGATGGTTTTAAGACATTTTTCTTAATTGTAGTCAAATGAAAAGAAAATGCTATGAAATCAAATGAATAAAGTTAAAATGCTATAATAATATTATTTGCCTATTGCCTTGGAGGGTAGGACTATGATTATTATTTGCTCAATCAACAAAGTCCAAACTTAATAAAATTTAAAATTGATACAAACTTACAAAGTCCAAAGTTAATAGGCTATTAGTCTCCATTCAAATTATAATTTTCAAATACTAGTCTTTGAAAGTTTGAAACACAAGCTCACAAAGTCACAAAATTTAAACATAATTTAATTGATCGAAAAGACAAATCACAAAGTTCAAACATAAAAACTAAATAAGCTTCCTTGGTTCCTCCACCTCTCTACGCAAGCACTTTGACAAGTTCTAAATTCAAATTCTTATACTCCAAGTCCAAGCGCCGATTGATAAAGAAGGATTGAAGAAATATATAGTAACTATTTTCTTTAAGCCACGTTGCAAATGAATAAACTCAATTCATATAAAAAATTCAACAAATAAACAAAATTCATATCTTTGCACATCAATTACAAACACATAAATAAATCCGATTCATATCTTTAATTGAGCTAAAGGGATGTTACAATCTTTCAAATTTCTATTATATCATTATAAATTTATAATTACAAATAAATATAATATGTTTAGTAAATTTTTCAATACACACACACTTGATCATATATAAAAAAAAAAATTAAGTCAATCATGCTTATTTTATGGCATTCATCACCAAATCAAGTTAATAATAATACAAGACGATAATACTATTCTATCAACTTCAACTTATCTAACTAAAACAATTATAAATTTATAATTTTACAAACTACAATTAGACTTAAAAATTTCAAACTATAACAACTATAATTATAGTTTAAATTACAACCTAATAGTATAATACTATAATATCAAATTATGAATAATAATATATATTAAAAGTTACCTTTCAACCACCCGTAACACCAATGTCGGTTCTCACCACTTCCACTGTTGAAGCTTGCGATCTTACAAACTCTATAAAATCCAAAAAAAAAAAAAATAAGTAACTCAAGTAAATGAATACATGTAGATGTTATATATAAAGTTATAATGCATTTTAAATATATTTTATATATAATGTACAATAAAAAAAAAATTACCTTCTTGTAATTCTATATGAAACATTTGGTCCTTAATGTCTTTTTGGAGGTTGTAGACGGGATTGGCAAAAAGTTTATATTGCAGCCAATTTTCACTACATATCAATACCTCAACCATAGCTGGGGTTAAAGAACTCATATACTCATCAATAATACGACACCCGGTGATAAAGGCAGACTCATATGCCACTATGGAAACAAGAATAATGAGGACATCCATTGCAACTTTCTTTAGAATTGGATACTTCAATCCATTCAACTTCCACCAAAGTAAAACATTAAGTTTAAGATTGCTTAGATCTTCAACTAGGTCCTCCAAGTACCTTTCCACCTCAGATGCTACTCTTCTGCTCTCATTATGAACAGAAACCTTCTAGGCATATCCAAGGAAAGGGCGAGTAACTCGAAAAATGTCATCACTTTCACCACCAGCAATATCCACCAAAGTAGCCTCAGTTATAAAACGTTGAAAAGAACTTGTACCACCATAGCGACTACTAAGACCACTCTCAATATACATCGATAGTGTAGAACTAGAGGAGAATGCACTATATGCACTATAAAACTCATTCAACAAGTCCTTCACTGCTTTGGTTATTTCTTCAACCATCGAACTATTATTGCCAAAAATGATCTCAAAACTATGTTTAGCAAAATCCATTTTTTCTCGTGGCTCAAGAATAGAGGCAACAATCAACATTTTGCTTATCTTCCATGTGGACTCCCAATACTTATCAAATTTTTTTTTCATACTATAAGCCATAGAGGACATCCAAGAATCTGTACTTTCTTGTAGTGCAGTCAATGAACTCTCAATTAAACCAATAGTATCATAACAAAGATTAGAAGTCACATTAAAGAGGCAGAAAACAATAATGTGGCATCATAAAATACCTTAAAAACTTCACAATTCATTCATCACTCTCCTAGTCCTCCGGTCCAGGTGGCCCACCCTTTTAATAATATTTTTTTTTTAGCAAAGTATGTCTCATAAGGTTTATCCACTTCTACCATTCTATCAAATGCTGATTGAAATTTCAGTACAATCATCAACATTAAATAAATGAAATTCCATCTGTTAAGACAATTCAAAATAACAATTCCCTTTGGACCATTCACATGTTCAACACATTATTTAAATGTCCACAGCCTTGTTGTGAAGGATCTCACGTACTTCATAGCATTTCGAATAGCGGCAACATTAGCTTGCAACTTACCCAACCCTAAAACAACAAATAAATTCAAACTATGTGCACAATAACACACATGCATATATTGTCCCACCAACACAAATGCATCATTATTCCTCCAAGCAAGCACCTACATAGTGACATAACCAATGGCAATATCATTTCTAGTTATATTATCAGTAGTTATTATAAACAACCTCTCTATCCCGCAGTCTTATAAGAAAGCCATAATTTTTTTGCTGATCAACTTTCCTCTATGATCTTCGATTGTGCTAAAACTAATAATCCTCCTATTTAAACACCAATCACTATCAATAAAATGAGTTGTAATCAACATGTAACTCATGTTTTGAACAGAAGTCTATATATCAGTTGTAAGAGGCACCCGCTGCTTGTTGTTACAAATCAAACTCTTTAACATTATCTTTTCCTCAAAAAATAACTCCATAACATCTCTGCCAATAGTTCTTCGAGATGGCATAACAAACTGCGGGATAACTATATTGCGAAAATGCCTAAATCATTTGTTATTTACAAAACTAAGCGGCAACTCACCCATAATGATCATTTTAGTTACTGCCCTTCGACACACGTCTTGACTCCATCCTTTAGCCAAAACTAAATTACTTGTATTTTCTTCACCGGCTTCAGCTGTCAAATTTTGTTGACTTTTACTTTGTTGTTCCTGAAATTCCTTGTATGATTCAAATATCTTTATATGCTTTCTCATATTTGTTATCCCATCAATCCTTGAGTGACATTGATATTGTCTACCGCAATAGTTGCACTTGCATTTTTTTGGATTATCTTCAATTAAAGTGAAATGATTCTACACTTTCGATCTTTTCTTCATTGGCAGTCTTTTCCGCTTTGCCTTTTTCTTTCCTCTTTGAGTTCCTTCCATTTGTACACTTTGTTCTTCATCGTCACTTATCGAATTCGATCTTGAGTGTCCAAGCATCTGAATATACAAAATAATAATTAATAATCATTAATTCAAAAATCGAAACACAGAAATATTATTAACATAATCTAATTAGTAATTTCGATTCAAATTGTTCATACGTCATAAACAAAAGCAAGAAATTCATGATTAATTAATTAATGTATAATATCCAATTACCCATTCCCCATAATAATATGATATTATTTGCCTATTTATGTCTTAATTCTTATTATAAACCCTTTAATTTCAAGCCCAAATTACTTTGACTTAACGACTTAACGGATGATTAATATATAATAAAATATTAATTGAATTAGTTAATTTTTTTAAGGTTGAAGGCTTGAAGCTACTGCACAAGTGCACATAATCACATAACACATTATAATTATAAAATATATGTAACATAATACTTACTTTTAATATTTAATCTACCTAATATCCTATTTTATTCATAAAAAAACCAATTATTAACTGTTATTAACAATTATTAACAATTATCAATTAACATTATTTCAATTATTAATAATTAACAAAATTTTTGTTATTTATTAACAATTAATAAAAATTTATTCATAACAAAATCATAAATACACCAATTTTCTTGATTTTATTACTAACATTTAAAAATACATAATTACAACAATCAAATAATAACCAATTAAGCATATATAATTATATAGTATATATTATAACATGAAAGTTATGAAACTTGAAAGTTGAAAGCTTCAAAATCGGGTTCGGCTTACAAAGTCACAAAGGGAAAAAGCCAGAAACTCGGGTCAGGTTGAAGGCTTTGGCCTTAGAGCAGCAGATTGGTGGCCACAGTAGCAGACCATAGATGGGTTTTCAGCAACAAATCGGTTTCACTTGGCGGCAGCAGATGGGCGGATGTGTAGCGACAGATCATGGATGGTTGGATGAGCAACACGGCAGCAGCAGATCGCGGCGACTTGGCCGGAAAGGACAACAGCAGATCACGGGATCGTGGTTGTTGGGTGTCACCATGTCAGTGTCTCACGAGGATTGAAGAGGGTTCATCGGTTCAGGGTTGTCATCTTGTATGTGTGAGTCTTGTGGTGACTTGTTTGTGTTGTGATACTGATTTGTGAATCACTGAATCTGTGACTTTGTGTGTGTGTGTGTGTTGTTTTGGTGTCTGGTGGTGTGTGTGTATGTTTAGGTTTAGTTTTTTTTTTGGGCGACTTGATCAGGTATTCGAATCGAGTCGGGTTTACCTGACCCTAACGGGTTTCAATTACAACCCGATCCGACCCAAACTTGAAATTTTTCTGGTCGGGTTGGGTCGAGTAATTTGCTCACCTCTACTAAGAGGTGAATATGGTGAGGTTATGTTGACAGCTCTTGGACTTGATCGAAATGACAGAATATTGTCTATAGCAATGTCAGAGGTTCACGCAGAAACTTTTTTCACCTATTATGATTTCTTGGAAAAACTGAATAGGGTTTTAAAGGTGGAAAATGGCCATGGATTTTTTGTACTGAGTGATACTGAACATGGCATTACTAAAGCTTTAAAAATGTAATTTTGTCAGGCAAAGAATCGAATATGTGCTGGAAAGGTATGTGAACAAATGAGGGCTTCATTCTCATGTCTATTATTGGACCAACGTTTCTGGAAAGCATGTCCTAGCATAAGTGCAAAGCAGTTTAATTGTTACATGGATGAAATAAACTTGAAGAATGATTTGGCATGCATGGCTTAAGGAATCTGGATGGGAGAAGTAGGCTTTACACTACATGCCTACTTGCACAAAGACCACACATGTCACAAATACAATGATTCAACAATTTTAACTATGGATGGAGAACTATGTTGTGCAAAACATCACAAGGCGATTTAAAGGCTTGGCTAGAAAGATACAAAAGCTAATGGATCATAGACGTTCAATTGACTAGCTGTGGAAGGACAAGCTAACGCCTATAGTTTGTAAGAAGGTCATGATAACAATCGAAAGTGGGCAAGACGTTAACATCAAAATAGAAAAAGTCAGCTCATTTAAGGTAGTTACAAATAAAAATGAGCATTTTTACGTGTACACATAGGTTTGAAGACATTTTTAAATCAGGAAACCCTTTTTGCATTAAAATTGAATGGTACTACAAGTTAATTCATGTTATCTTAAAGTTCATATGCACTTTCTATTTAGGGGTGAAGGAAAGCTACATGTCTCCCACTATTGCCTGATATGCGGATGATTAAAATCATGATATGATTAACTATATGTGCCTTCTATAAGTTTAATCATCCACCTTACTATGTCCTCCTCCATTTTCTTTCAGTTTGAGCTATGTGTCCCTCCTCTTTGAATTAAGTATATATTAAATGATGAAGCCATATTAATGATATGCCTTTCTTTCACATTCTTATCATGATTAATTTGCTAGGTTGTAGATTTCTAAAAAGCACATGCAAACTTCACAGTTGTGTCAATTTATTTAAAAGGTTATATCCTTCATTTGCCCTCACGAAAAGAATAAATTTTCCCAATTTGTTTTCTTCTTGATCATGTCAATTTCTTTATTAATACTTCATTTTGTGCATTGGCTTGTGGCTAGGTTGCCAACTAAAGAACTGGTGAAAAATACTTTAATTAAGTGTTCTTTTTTTTTATTGTTGGGATTGATTATTGGTTTTGGCAGTAAAATATTATCTAAATATATTATATAATTTTGCAAGAATATGATAGAGATATATGTCTATCTATCGCAAGCTTTTTAAATCTGACATCAGTCCTGCAGTAGTTGATGAGAACATAGAACTTGAGAAACTTGCCCGTTGACTTCATATTCAAATCAATTGGCTACAATAGAGGTATTACTTTATATATCGATATAACTATAAAATATGTCACTGTTATATTTTTTCCATTTTCATCCTTTATCATAATAAGTATAAAATATTATTGAATATTTTTTCATATTTGTATCCATATTGGGGTAGAGCAAATGCTCTTTAGAAATGGCTAATCTAGTGGAAGGGTATGGTGTTCATGACATATGGGTCACTTGGAAAGAAAGTGAAAGATGAAATTTTCAATTTTTCATTTTTTTCTAGATAATTATATAAGATTCCATTTTCCTTCATTATTTTTTTCAGTCAATTGCATAGGAAAGATTGACAATGATTTTTTCCATTTTTTTTTTCGAATTCATGTTATGAGAGTAAGTTCCATATAGAAACATTACCTTTCACTACATTGTTTTTGTATTTTTGCACCCTAATTTGTATAGGATGTTGGCTCACCCATTTGTTCAACAGACATTAGAATCTCAAACTCACTTAAAGAAACAGAAAACTAAGCAATCTCAGTGGTCACTTGGAGTTTAACAGCTTTACGAAAAGAATGACTTGTTTCATTTATTTTTTCTATTTCTAGGTTCAATCAATCCTGTAGAGATGAGGGCGAACCATTTAAGTTCATATAAACAATAAAATGGGAACAGTTGCTGGAAATCATACAACTTAAGGAATCCGATGATGAAGATTCGTTGACGGCATAAGAGATGGTCATTATTCATACAACAAGAAAGGATTGAAATGAAACATAATGCTTTGAAGTTTGTAAATGGCCTTCAGAATTTCTTGTTGGGTCATGCGAACAACATGCTTACACACTTGTTTCATTGTTATTTTATTTGTATCCTCTATTGTCACAATGTCTATCAAGTTTTACGTATGTATTTTTTTTATATACCTACGTAAATATATTGATGTAATATGATCTCTTCTTTTGGGTAGATGATTGTTGTCATAATAGGACTGCATATGTTTAATTTTTATCATTAATAATTTCATGTATGCATTGTATATTCAGCTCAATTTCTATGGATTTCGATTGCTTAGGAGGAGAGGTCATGGTTGCAGTAAATTAGGGATATCATTTTGTAAATGATGTTGATTGCATAGGCAATTTATCAAGCTCTAAACATCCTCCAACTACTGTAACTTTGTCATCCTTAACTTATTCAGTCGAACTCACAATATATGAATAGTCTGATTGACTGAATATATTACCTATAAGTACGCTATTAATCAAAATTCAATACTGCTGAATTAAGATAAACTCGTACAATCTATAACAATTGTTTTTTTTTCCTATTGCTACACCTTAATTGATAGAACTATAAATAACGTATTGTGCCTACTTTTTTCGACCATGACCTTTTTGCTTCGACCTTCTACCCTGAGCAATGTACTTCTTCTCGAACAACTTGGCATGTGCACTTTGTTCAACCTTTTTCGTTATACTAAATCTATGGGAACATTCTAGTATTTTTTTCCCTTCACATGGTTACTACAGCACATCACCAACTGAATGGCCAAATTATTTCTAGCCTCATCTAAATCATATTGTGCAATTTAAACTAAATGAAAAAAGCTTAAATCATTTAGTATGCAGAATATTACTAGTGTTCTAAAAACATATGCTACATCATGATTATATTTTCAATCTTACTATCATTATTATGCAACTTCAATAGAACCATCTCCTTATTGACAAATAAGACATATATAATGAATTGTAGATACCAATCTAACCGCTAAAATAATTCATCATTATATTGAACTTATCAATAAACATTGTATGCATCCAGGTCTCATTCTTTCCTAAGATTCTGCATATATCATATGACAAACAGTCTGCAATCATAACTATTAGGTTGTCTATGCATTCTCTTGCTATGAACCATAGTAAAAATCTGAAACAAGAATTTATTTCCAAATAACATCTTTTTGTCATCCTGCAGTACTTCATCAAGCGCTCTCATCTGGAACAAAACAAATACCCAACAAAATCCTAAATTAACAAGACTATGACTCTCATAATTATTTAATCTAAGCTGCACCACTACATAAATTGCTATCACTATTATTTTTGCTTCTTCATATAAAGATATTTCCCTTGAAAAACTATATGGTGGATCCTATATCTCAGTACATCTATTAGGATTGTTCACCACAACAATATACCAGTGCAACTCCTCATGGTTTATGGGATATATATTTAGGCCAAATAGAAATTCCACATTATCAACAAATCACATTTTTGTCATAGTTATAGTTAGTAGTAATTTTTTTCCATACATGGTGACACCGCGATAGGTCTTGCATGCACCATGCCCTCAAGCCCTTCCACATCCCTAGCCACAAAACATCCCTTCCTTGAACTATAATTTATTGTATTCTTAATTAAATTCAAATAATTATGTAATGTTACATAATGTCGTATGTCACGTTGTATTTAATTATAAAAAACATAACTCAAAGATATTATAATCTGCACATTTAAGAACATCAACAAATTCCAAAACTTATCTAGCTTTATTTCGATTTGCTTAAGTTCCACTTTGAGTTGTTGTCAATCACATCCGTATGTCTTATATTTTTCGAGTACAATTACAACTTAATTAGTTTTAACATCACTAATGGGAAAAATCTAGATAATAATAACATTTTGTTCATATGGCTACTACAATAGCCATCACTGTAGTTGAATGCACAAGTCTTAAAACTAAAAACAACATATTGCTTCATGGACACGTTTGATAAACAAATAACTGAGAAACAACAAGAAAACATAATTGTAATAACTATCTTCACTCCATATACTTTAATATCATTTTCATTTTTAATGCTTTACATAAGTTGTGCGCCGCGTGCAATGACATTAGATCCAAAATACTTACTGCAAAATATGTTGGAACGAACCACCTCCTTAGAATTTGTGCCTCTTTTTTATGTTAATTCTTT
Source organism: Atalantia buxifolia (assembly GCA_030444775.1). Classification (NCBI taxonomy): domain Eukaryota; kingdom Viridiplantae; phylum Streptophyta; class Magnoliopsida; order Sapindales; family Rutaceae; genus Atalantia; species Atalantia buxifolia. The sequence goes on from CM059837.1 coordinate 7,254,709, forward strand.
GCTAGACTCTCCAAAACAACTGAAATTATCTAAACATAAAAGCACAAATTTACGTAAATCAAATATTTTATTTTCTGACCAACAAACTTACCCCTAACAATTTTTCCATGTACTAATTACTCATCGAATCATTCATCTATCTTTTTTGGCATAGCGACAACATCTCCTTTTGACTCGACCAATTCATTTTTGTAATGACAACATATCACTATAAAGCAGTCAAAAATCACAAGCTATTACACAGACATATAACCATAGACAAACATTATAAGTGCTTCAGTTATGCTTGATGAACCATGCACCCTACCTTTGATGTAAATCTTCATTCATTATATATTCAATCAACTTAATATGAATATCAAACACAGGCCAACACACAATAAATGGGCCAGTCCTGAAACGGGCTATATGTTTACATTCCATTTCCCAGTTATTAAATTGCTTGTTCGTCAGCCCAACCAGTATTTCAGTGTAACACTTTGAAGGACCCTTTACCTGGGATGAAACATTTTTGGTATTATCTATTTTATCCTGCGTCGATCAGAAAACCACTAAACAATGTGCTATTAAAATTAATCTGACAATAATTCCCACATATTCTTTACTAGCTTAATAAGATTACTTTTAAATTCATCTAAAGACAAGCTTAACAACTGTAAGACGCAATAACTGATCATTAATCATTAGTCACCTCCAACCTTCTAAAAAGAGGCATTTCAATATGTTGTCTTTTGAGAGACAATAAATTGTATCTCTCTGATGAAACATGTTCATCACCCGCACCATCCTCCCTCACTAACTTACTTTTCTTTCTACTACCATTGCCATGCCATATGATCCCTTCGTCAATTTCATCATTTGATCCATCCATTTCAATCGATTCATAATTTAGAGCTGTAATCCGTCCAATTTTAACTAAACTGCCTCCCATGTCCTTTATTTCAAAAATAATCTCGGTAGTCACCTGCTTTATATTAGCAACATTGGCTTGCAGCTCATATACCCATTGTCTAATCTCTCTGCCATACTCTTTCTACTCTCCATTTACCAATTGATAACTTTCTTCTCCTTGATAGATTGCTTTGCAACCTTCCATTACACTCCTAGGCATAGCAACCTAAAGCAAGGATTATTTACTAGTCATCTTTCATTAGCAATACCATGCCATACAAACATGCCATTAGATTCCTATTTTCAATTTCAAACATACTATGATTATTATACAATGACATGCTTAAACCATTTCACTATCTTAATTTCTACATTTTTTTTCTTTTTCTGATCATACGTGCTATCTTATGATCAAACCATTGTTACGTACTAAAATCATACCACCCTAATTTACCATTTTTCAGTTTTTTAGCCCTTTTATTATAAACACCAACCCCATAATTCTGATTACAAACCTTTTAAATTTTAAATATGTACTCCACTAGGCCTTCCCATAATAATTACCCATTAAATACAAAGCCTTACCTGACAAAAACAGAAGCAAGATCAAAGAGAACCCACTAATTTCCCAGGGGAATATTTTATAAATGTATTCAATGGTCTGACAAAAGAGGGGTTTTCTTTTTATATTGAAAGCCAAACGCATGAAATTACCAAAGTTTCCATACCTAATTATTAAAATAAAATAACATTCTAACAAAAAGTATGAAATAAAAAAAAACACTAAGTTCTCTAATCTAGACAAACAAATAGCATTCTATAAGAAATCCAAAAATTTGCCAACATTCTACAATTTGTGATTCGGGTTCGAATCATGTCGAATTTTCCATCAATCCAAGGGGCCAATTAGCTCAAAATCGAATATTCACAATTCAACACGCTTTAAATACACACCCAAATGGACACGTGTACTAAAATTTACAGCCCCTTATAGGTTTAAAGGTCACCATTATTCGTACGTCACTAATAACGTTAGGCAAATAAAACAAGAAAAGCATAAATTATACTCAAAATATCTAATTAGCCACTTACATAAAAAGCTACAGTTACAACATTTATTGAGCAATTCATTCTTGTATGCCTTGTCCTTCTCAATGCCTCCTTGGTTGTCTAACCACTTCATAAATTTTCTAATTTTGTAAGCATCCCACCTCACAACTGGACACATTGATGCGTCTTTACTACTTTTCCCATATACTACGGAATTTATGTACAATACCTATACTACCTCAAAAAAATGGGCAGACAATACAATTTCATACATTACGATTCTTATACACATAATACAAATTGTACAAATTAGTATTGAATTCACAATAAATAACCAATTGTCTTTATTAATATATCAAGTCCTAGGGGTTAACGATTAAATGATTTCAAATCAAACATTTGTTTGCCCATAAGGCCTTTGGTTTGTAAATCACTTTTTTCATTACATATCCAACTTCTATAGAAAACATCTATAAAAAAAACAAAAAAAAACTGTAGGAAACATATTTACCTGAAGATAAAGCATACAACCACAAACATATGCCAACTTCTCTTCCTTCTATCTTGCTATCCCATCTATCGTCTACCGAAGCAAAAAGATAGCCAATTCTTTGATTTGAATGTTTTCACATCCTTTAGTGAAAATAAAAATTTTGAACTTATATGGACTTCCTTGGTGGACATGACACTGAATACAGTGTAAACAATATAAATGCTACTTTAAATTCATTATCATCACAACTTGATCAACTTAATATTTTAACCAATTGTTTATACACCTAGACATGGCTTCAAATCTCCCTACACGTCCAGAAACTTGTTTCATGTCACCATCTAATTCCACATGCATTCCTCCATCAGAAATACCCATTATTTGTCCAAAACTTTGTGCACTTAGCTCTAACTCTAGACCATTAACACATAATACCGACCTTTCAGTGTCAGCCCTCTGTAATAATCACTCATAAAGTTTTCATTTCAAACTACCACACTTCATCTCTAATAATTACCCAAATCCAATAGAACAAATGGCCACTCTTTTTTCTGCTAGCGATTTACGTACACTCCTCTATACAAACTTCGGTCTTTCTCCATTCAAACAAACTCCTATGTTCCTTCTAACAGTGTACTTGTGCCTTTTATGAGTTGGCAAATTCTTGAATGTCATTCCAATTTCCTTCCTGATCTGCAATGTAGTAATAAAAATAAACTAAGCTCTCATTATTCATACAATCTTGTTTCTTATTCACACTTTTCAAGTTCATCCAGTTACCACTTTAGTTATACATGCATTTTCATCCTTTCCTTAATCTTTTGTATTGCTTTTCTTTTTATTGAAATTGTCAAAAAAAAAATCATTGCATCAATCCCATCATTAAAACTACTAAACTTTTACTTTTTATATATCCAGGTTTATTTATTTTAGTCTTTCTTATTTTCCTTTATGATCATATTTCCTTATCATCGGCATGTGAACAACCATAAAATAAACAACATTGGCTATATTACATTACCACAACACTATCAAATATGTTTATCTTTCTTCAATAACTACATTCAAAATGTCAGTTGCACCCATCAATTAAATTTCCCAATTACATTACAAATTTATAATTTGTTACCTGTTCTCATATATCCATAAACCTTACACGTAAATAAAAATTCAAACATCACAATCATATCAATTAAAAATAACCTTTAATATATTGTTTAGAATAAATACCAGAATCATACTTACAATTACGAAATAAAACCATAATTAATTCTCTCATCTGCACTGTTTTCAACCTTCGCTTTCTTCTCTTCATGATAAATGATCTAGTTTAAATCCAATTCACCTGTTAATACATTGATGTAATTTTCACAGAAACCTACTTCCCTTTGTTCTGTCGTTTCTTTCCATCTACAACTCTTTTTCCTTTTTTTTCACAAAAAGAAACAAACCAATTTCCTACTTTCATCTTTCCATTCCTAACCTTTGATATGCGCTCTTCACTGAGTTTCGATTACAACCTTAACCCATATTCTTTAACTCTGGCTTTCGTCAGGATTGATTCTGGGAGTTTTCTAAATAAATGTGTTAAAATAACAACGAACCACCCATAACAATGAACGATGTGTGGGAAATTATTTAGTGAAGACAACTTAATTAGATGAGGTTTGCAATTTTAGCATTTTTAGTAACATTCGGGCACCTCTAGCTTCGGTTTTAGAGTGCAGTAACTTTTTTGGTTTCCCCAATTTGTGAATCTACAAAATTGAATAAGGAAATTGATAATATCGTTTGGTGCTACTCTTATTTTCCCCTATTTGAAAACGTAATTATTGTAATTTTTCCCTCTTGAATTTTCTGCATACCCAGAGTTTCAACTCATCACTCTTCTTTTCTCTCTATAAATTTCATTATCGAATGAAAGGAATTTAGATCTATTGTAAAGAGATGCAGGCAATTAAAAACCTAAAATTAATAGCTCAATTAATTTTTGAAAATACAGTTCACCGTTATTGTTCACGGTTACTGTTCACGGTTACTGTTCATCTGCCCGCATTAAAAATATTAATTTCCAAAATACAATAAATTGCAGGAAATAAGTGACCCGAAGATTTTTATGTGGTGCAAATTAATCAATTCTATATCCACGAGGCCACGCCTAAATGAAAAGCAATTCATTAAATTAAGCTGTTACAACCTATGGATTTACCAAATTTAAGACTCTCACTTACAGTTTATCAGCATACAGTTTACTCAACCTTAAATTGAATATGCTTCTCTTAAATAATTGCTATCCCTCTTGATTCACGATCTTCAAAGCACTTCACAAAGTGGTCAATAGCAATTCTTCAATTTTTCAATATCTAGTGATCCAAGATCTATATAGACTCTCCACATAGATAAAAAGAAGATAAGTAAATAAATCAACACAACATTATGCTCTAAATCCGGATTCTCTAGGGAGGAGACCAAATTTTGCTTCTCTACTTTATGCTCTGTGTTGTACACTTTTAATTGTGAAATACCTCTCTTTATATAGGTACTAGAGTTTCACAAAAATAGCAAGTCTTAAAAGACTTGGATTCTTTCCAAATAAGAGTTTCTTTTCTCTTATAATTCCTATAAATCTGAATAGGAATAAATAAGATCTTCTTACCTTGCTTGTCTCCCAAGAAATATCTAGGGCATTTTAATAAACTTCTTGTTTAAAGTAACTTCTTGCTTTAAATAGATCTCATGCGCCAATTATAGAATCTCATTATTAATTGACTTGCTTAATTAGACATCTAATTAAATTAGAAAATAAATATTCCTAATAAATTGGAATCTCACTAAATTAGAGAATTAATAAATTAATCCCTATTACAAGATATGTAATAAATAAAATTTTATTTTAACTAGACTTATCATAAGATACCAACTCTATAAATAATGAATTTAACACCGAATAACCTCGTAACTGCATTATTCCAAAACTGTATTGCCAGGTTGTCCATCTTTTGTTATAATATTCATTTTACCACCAGTACCCATACCTGATTTTTTGTTGAATTCCTTTACATCCATTGGATCTAAAAATTGACAAATGTTGTTTTTTGACTGGAACGCTGATAGCTAGCTATTGAGACTTTTTATCAAAAGTAGCGTGAAAATGGATGATTTTAATTAAAATGGATGAGTCTAAAATGGATGATTTTTTTATTCTAATTAAAATAGATGTTTATATATACTTTAAGAAAATTATGTGAAATAGGTTTATAGAGCTCGAACGCTTTTTGAAAAAAAAAATAGTTTTGAAGCCACAAGAGGGAGGGAGAAAGAGGAAATTTAATATGGTGCGGTCCACATTAATTAGTTAATTTTTAAATTACAAATTATATGTCCACTTTAATATTACCCTTAGATGAACTCTAATACAACAGTTTAAAAAATTGTATTTAAAATTGTGTGTGAAATTGTATCTCTCGAAAGTGTCCCATTTATTACAATTAGTAATCATTAATGGTTTTTTATTTAAATTCATACAATATAAATTATTATGGGACCTTATGAAATATATGTACATTAAGTATTGTGGAAATAATATTTCCTACTAAATATATTTATTTCAGTGATATCTCAATTTTTAATTCCAATTATAAAAGAAAATAATGTAAAATTGTAAAGCTAGATAATAGATAAAATTTTTAATTTCAAAATTATATATTTTTTCATTTTCTGGTGAGTAAAAAAAATTATCAATCCATTATATAAAAAATAATTTAAAATATCAAGAAATATCATCAACCTACAAATTACTTAAGGGTGAAGATCTATTATTTAAATCCAATGGTCAGTAATAATCCCACATTATTGATAGTGAATTTTTATATCAACAGCATTGAATTTTCCTTTTATCAATTAATTAAAAAAAACTTATATTACTTTTAAGTTACATGTTATGTTTTAATTAGTTAATTATTCCTTACATATATATTAAGCGGATGCTAGAGATTAAAATACTTAAACCCATCCATAATAACCCCATTATCAATACAAATCCAAGTAATCTAAATCGATAAAATTTTAAAAAAAAAGTTGCCATAGTCAGAAGAAATAGATATTAGAAAGTTCTAATATATTAGAAATAAGATAATAAATAAATAAACCTCTACGCCGCATATATTATTTTACTCTAATATGTTGTTTAACCCTTTTATATTTCTATCCAAATTGGTTTATCTGGATTTCCTTGGTTGGTTTCATCAAGGTTGCATGATGAATTTTGTTCTTAAATATATTTTAATTACCTCCGATATTTCAAATAATGTCGATGTGATTGGGAAAAAAATGGAAAAAGAATTATTTATATTGATTTTTTTTCATATACTTAATGGGTTGATAAATATTTATATGAGATATAGATTTCTTTCCTTTGTTTTCGCCACAATTATTTTTGGAAATACATGACAAGGTCTCCATTTTGCCACCGGCTAGCAATGATTCTCGACTTCTCATTGACAGAGCAAATAACACGACGAGAGCGTGAAGCGACAAATGGCTCTCGACATGGGCATGTTCGAAACCATAAACCCATTACGCTTCATCACCTTCACCATTCCAAGTCCCCCTCTCGCTCACCACGACCACCACAGTGACAATCATCTCCTCCGAGTCGCTGTTCTCGATTCACCGGTTCAACTCAGCGACTCACTCGCCCAACCCCAAGTAGCTCTCATGTTCGTTCCCAAGCATCGGGAGCACGACTGGATCTTCTCGACGGAGTCGGGCCATCTCCAGCTTCTCCTCAGCTGCCCCCAGTTCTCACGCCTCATATTAATCGGTGATGAACCCACCGCCGACGACTGCCCCGATTTACCCATCGCAACAAAACACGACTCTTTCGATCAGAAGAGTCTGGAGGACAGTGTGAAGCCTCTGGTAATTGCACTGTCCCGGAAATTTTGCTTTGATAAAAATGGAATTTATAGTGTACCCCTTTTGAGTTATGAAGATAATGTTGTTTCTAGTGTGGTTTTGGAGAAATGTGTTGGGGATTTTGCTGGTGAAATGCTTGTTGAAGATGTAGAGATAGAGAGCGAGGGTGGCGAGTGTCGAAAGAGAGAGTTTAGGAGGAGATTGAGGTTTAAAAGAATGCCTAATTTAGTTCAAACTGAGGTTAAGCTTGTGCCTGAGGCCGCTATTTCCTTAGATTCGGTAAAAATTGGAGGAAAGGTGCAGTTTAGGCCTGATATTGGAGTTTTGGTTCATGTATATTTGGTGCCAATGGTTGCTAGTTGTGCTTTGATTGGTTCTTATATTGGAGAGCGCATTCGGTTTGGGTTTAGGCCGAAAGCCTTGTGTGTCGGAGTTGGTGGAGGGGCTTTGGTTGGTTTTCTGAGAACCCAGTTAGATTTTGAGGTTGTTGGAGTAGAAATGGATGAAGTAGTTTTGAGGGTTGCAAGGCAGTATTTTGGATTGGAAGATGGAGAGTTTCTTCGGGTTTCTGTTGGAGATGCTATAGAGTTCTTAGAGAAACTTGCTCGTCAAATTGTTGGGAAGAATCCAGGTTCATTTGGTGCTTGTAGCCTAAAGGATGGTAATTTTTTGGATAACGGTGACGGTTTAGATAATAAATTTGATGTTATTATGGTTGATTTAGATTCTGGTGATGCTAGAAATGGTACAAGTGCTCCGCCTTTGGCATTTGTCAGGAAAGATGTACTTTTGACTGCTAGATTGATTCTTAGTGATTTTGGGATTTTTGTTATAAATGTGATTCCTCCAAACAGGTCGTTCTATGATATGTTGATACAGGAATTTCGGGAGGTTTTTCAGGAGTTGTATGAAATTGATGTTGGAAATGAAGAGAATTTTGTACTTATTGCCACAGGGTTGTCTATTGTGTCTTCGGCTAGTGATTGTGAGAATGCTTTTATTAAAAAGCTGAGACTATTGGTTTCAGGAGAATACATGGATTCCATAAGGAAAATTTGACACCTGAGGCTCTGAGACTAGAGGATCATGATTTCTGGAAAATGTTGCGTTTCAAGGAATGGTTCATGAGAAACATGAATTTTCTGTTTCTCAGATGCTCTTTCTAGACTTCCTAGGTAAAGAACTACTCCAAGCTGGATGCTTGTGCAATATCCTGAGTGGTTCTCAATGTCAACTTCCTAGGTTTTTACAAGAAAAGCAAAAATTTGCTTCTGAAAATGTTTTGGCCAAATTGATTTATGTAGTTGAGGGTTGAATGGATCGAAAGCATAAGCATGAGGACACCTGCTGCATTTGAAGACCTTTTTACTGATTAGTGAGACTTTCATCAGCTTGTGTTCCTAAGTAAGATCAATTTACTTAACGTGCCAAGTGATTGTCATGATCCTCCATGGCTCTAAGTTAAATACCTTTCAATCTTAATGGTTTGGTACTTCAAATACCTTCTCTAGGTTCAGAGTTGCAGTTTGGGATTGCTGTTCTTGATTGCAATAATGATCCTCCTGAGCTCTAGTGGGTAATCAACTCTTGTATCTTATTCTAAATTCCTGTTATCTGTGGGATATATTACACACTTGGTTGGGTGAGGTAGCCGAAAATTGTTTGATTATGGTTGTGAATTGTGACAACCTAGTTACAAAAGTGTTTTTCCAGTAGGATTGGTCTGGACTTATGCAATCTTATGGTGTCTTCATTTCCATTAATGGTGTCTACCGTTGATTTATCTAAACGTTGTTCCCATTATTTCTGAGGTGAACATGACATGCTTTGTTATTTGACCTTCCTTCTGTATTTCCTCTGTTTCTATTTTCTCCCTTTTTTATTAGAACTTTACACCTATCCTAACGTTTCTTGCAGCCCTCATTTTCTGATTGTAAACTAATCCTTGTCACTGTTTTTAGGTGAGAGGTTTAAGAGATACAAATGTTATATTGAACCTGCGTCGCTTAAATTGTTGGAAATGATCATTTTGATTGATTTGCCTTGTCCTCTGAATAATATTACTTGGTATCTATTTAAAGAATGTTATAAGCAGTGATTATATGAGATTCTACCAAATGCTGCAAATTCCTCCTGATATAACTGGAATTGGACTAAAAAGATAGTCAGATGATTTAATGCTTTGCTTTCAAAAATGCTGGTTGAGGATGATAGAATTTTACTTTAGCAAATTGCTCTGTTTAAAGATAATGATCGATTCAATTTCTGAAATGCCATGTTTGATAACTGTAGTGTACTTTGATGTTTCATAATTTATATTCCCAATGTAATTTTGTGTTCATCGTTGATTTAGTTAATATAAAACTAATAATAGCAAAAAGGAATAAAGTAGAAAAGAGCAGTCTCTGGTTTTTCTTCAGGATAATTACTTCTTGGTTATTGTCCTCAATAAAATTTCCAGACTTCATTTCATTGTCATGATAATCCCATTACACTTGTTTGTATGCGTTTTAACATTATATGAACAAAGTTATTACTTTTTTGATAAATAATTGAGCTAAATAAAGTTGAAAAATTTAACGACGCTCCCTGAATCAGTTTATTTCTGGTTTTGTTAGTGAGGTGGGGGGCTAAACAAAAGGAAGAAGGATTTGAATAGCTGTCAAAACGGAGATAAAAACTAACACGTTTCTTGTGTTTTAGATGGAAAAGTACTGAATTATGAATTCATCTCGGTTCAACGTGAGTTGCATAAGTATTGCGTTTTTTGAAATCTGTTATAAAAATTCTAACGTTGTTTTTTTTATGGTTATAATTGACTTGATTCATTCAGCTAATTTGGCTTGTATTGACATTTTGAAATTTGATATCCAAGTTTTGAATGATTTAGTTTTATATTTTACATGAAATGATAATTTTTTTGTTTGTAGTACTTGTCACAGACTTCGGTGTCACTACCAGGCAGCATGGTTGAATCTATCAAGTCTTCTGTAACCTAACAGCACCATAAAAAAGGCTAGAGTTACACACTATGATTACAGTATAGGCTGATAGCAAGCTGGGTTGAATTCTTAATTTTTGCAGTTATACATTTATTGTTAGTATCATATAATCTGCCTCTGCTGTTGAAATTTTCATAGGATAAATAAATTAGTCAAAAGATAGTGGCTCCTTATTTTGGGGAATTATGGAGTATGATGTGAATACATGCTTCATATTTGCCTTTTTTTTTTTCGTCTCTATGGCTGTAATCTTAAGGAGAGCTTCCCAGCCTTGCAGTCTGAACTCGCCCAGCTTGCTGAAAACAATGCTTCCCTAGCACTGGACAAGGATCTAGTTGATGAAGCCCGAGACACAGCTGCAGTACACATGGTTGCTTATAAGCAACGAATTGAAATGCCATACAACAAACATGTCAAGTTTCGAGAATTCAAGAAGGGGGAACCTATTCTCAGAGTAGCAATGGATGTCAGGAAAGAGGCCAATTCTGGAAAGTTGGTGGAAAAGTGGGAAGGACCATTCCAGATCAGGAAGGTACTTGGCAAAGGAGCCTACAAGCTTAAAATACTTGATGGGGAAAAGGTCCCCACTGCTTGGAATGTTATTCACTTGAAGAAGTTCTATGCCTAAGAAAGAAATTTACTCAGCACCTTCTTGTTCCTTTAATTCCTACTATCAGTTTACCAGTTTGTTTGCTTGTCTCTTATTTTAAATGTCATTTTCACTTCCCTAAAGGCTATGCCAATGTAGATATCAATGCTATCCTAAGCTTTCTAATTGGGTTATCAACGAAAGTTGTTGTTCAGGAAAGCCTTTTTCAATGCATCACCATTTTATCAAAATTACAGTTCCTTATGAATTTCAAAGAAAATAATTTCGGAGTTGGAATTATTCCACATGCTAAAGGAAAATAATCCACTCGGAAAAATTATTTCGTATGAGCTGTAGTAAAGTAATTCTGCTGGGAATATTATTCCATATAAGCTAAAGGAAAATAATTCCTCAGCGAGAATTATTTTGAGATTAAGGAAAACAATTCCCCAAAAAGAATTATTACGTGCTTAAGGGAAATAATTCCTCAACAAATAATTCTGAGCTTATGGAAAATAAATTCCCAAAAGAATTATTCCACTCTTAAGGAAAATAATTCATCAACAAGAATTATTCCAAGCTTAAGAGACATAATTCTACAGCATGAACTACTCCGTATAAGGGAAAATAATTCTCTCACAAGAATTATTCCATATAATATAAAAGAACACAATTTCTCTGCAGGAATTATTCCGTGAATAATTCTTCCATAGCAAAATTATTTCCAATGAGCATAAAGAAATTATGATCCCCAAAATAAGTTCAATGACTCAATGATTCACTCTAAGGGAATAATTCTCTAGCAATACTTATAAGTTTCAAAGACTGAACTCCTAAATCAACAAAGATTCTGCGTAAACTTAAATTTCCCGAAGGAGAAAAGCAATATATATATATATATACACACACACACATGTAAAGCTTAAACCTAAATATGTCTATAAAGGCTTAAAGAAATCATTCCATGTGCAAAGGCTTTATGGAAAGAAATATGTCTATAAAGCAAATCCAAACTCCAAACAAAGAAAGATTATTTTTCAACAAACATAACCCCTACACAAAAGACTCCTACTTCTAAATGGTTTCGAAGAGCCAAAAACGACAAAGAAAAAAAGAATCCCCACTATATAAAACCTAAAGGTAATGCCTTTCATGAGTAAATACAAAGGTAAACTGAGAATAGCTAAGTCACGGAACTCTGCCTTCCCCAGCCTTCGAGGTACTAGCACCGGTACCTCCCTCCTCACCATCCTCTAGATCCAGATCAAGAATCACACTGTCTCCATAACCATCCTCATCATCATCGGAAATTATCCCACCTTTTTCATTTAAATCAATAGTAGAAACATCCTTGCCAAGATGACACAACAACCAACCGGGTTCATAACCAACCGACTTGTCAAACTCTTGAGGCTTCACATCATTCCTATAACCGCCATCACAGCACCCACAGTGATAGTACAACGCCATATATGTGTTGGATGCTTGATCAAAAACCTCCCTAACAACAAACAATTTTTCCTCAACAATACGACAACTTTCTCCTTCCTTAGCCAACTCTTCCCTAAGGAAACTCTCTACCTTCTCCCACGTCTACTTCTTCTACCTCAAAAGGAGCAACTCAGTATGCTCTTGCTCTACCTCTTTGACTTTTCTCTCTAACTCAGCAATTCGGAAGTTCCTTTCTATAATACTAGGTTTGGCACATTCTAACTCAGACAACTTCTTGTAAAACTACACAGATCCCTTGTAGTCATCATTCAAACGTTTTAGTTCTGCAATCTTTAATTCAATACTAAAATATGAAAATCAAAGTACTTTCCTTCATTTATCGCTGCATACAACATATAAAGTGTTCATCCACCTTTACTTCAGGCTTATAGCCAAGGAGCTTTTTCACCTCCAAGAAGTCCCTCATAACTATTGTATCCAATGATGAAGGAGGAAAAGTAGTGCCAGAGGATTCCCTAACCTTGGATGCAACAAAAATTCCTGGCACAACTATTTCTTCATAAGCCTGTTGATCATTTGTCATATCATTCATGGCCTTCTTTTTCTCAAAGGAATGATATTTCATACCTGAAACACCCTTATCTTTCCCAGCCAGAATAGACTCATGATGACTATCGGAAGACTGACATATATCCTTCCCAACATTGGAAATATCCACTGAAATCAAAACAAAAGGAAAATAAAGAACTTCCCTACTAAATACTAACATCTACCTAAATATAAAATATAGAAAGGAAATTATCACTAGCAAAAAGCTTCAAGGAATGAATTCACACCTGATTGTATCTTTTTGAAACACAAACCTTCTGGGATCAGCTTTACACTTTGGTTAAGTTTCGGTACTTTAGACTTTAAAAGCTCAGGAGCAAACATTTTAGTTGAATCTGCAGCCATAACAATTGTACCTCCCTCGCAAGCTCATATAGTGGTAGGAGCTGCTTCCTCCACAAACACACCCTACTTTTCCTGTTCAATATTCCTCGAAAGACAAGTTTTGTTGGCGAAAGTAGCTACACAAACAAAATAAAACATGAAACCATATAAGAATAAATGGAAAAATCAATAACAAAAGGAAAAGTCATAGAAAATTCTGACACTTATCATTGTTCCTTCCTTTTTGATTTTTTTCCTACACGCGCATCATTATTCTCCTTCTCAACGTAAAAAGCTCCCCTGCTCGAGCTAGTTTTAGATGAAGCCACCTTGCCCTTATTCCCATGGGCTTCTTTCATCACTACTCCTTCAGTGGATCAAAAAAGATACTCATCACGATCCTCTAAAAATCACAAAAGTATTAAAAAGATAGCAACACAAGCAGATCAAAAGAACTTATATACCGTCAAATTCCAACTCCTCGGAGTCAGCTGGAAGAAGAACTTTACTTGGTTGCTTCTTTTCTACATCCTTCAAAAGGTCAGAATATTTTCCTTTTTGCAAACCAACATTCCTATGCTTCCCGCCATGAATTTTTTTTCTAGGATCAGCCAGCATCTTCTTACTCCCAAATGAACTCCCTTGCCTAGCAGCAACACTTTTCTCTATAAGTCGCTCCCTAACAACTTCGCTTGCTTCACTACTCTGTGTCTCAATAGGAATTTTTTCCTAAGGCTGTATTTTCTTTTTATCAATCTTCTATGGGATATGCAATTCCATAGATCCGTAAAGGGGAGACCTTGGACTCAATACAGGCTCCTTGACCTCAAAGTCAATAGGAATCCTCTCCAAAAGAAGAATATCAAGATTCTCATCCTCGTTAGTCATATATAAGTCAAGTATTTCCCTCGTATCCCTATTTATTTTATCATTACCAGAAAGGCGAGCCAATCCAAAGGGTAAAACAACATAACCTCCTCTCAAGCACAAGTTGTTGAATTGGCCAAGCGTCTTAAACAGTGACGTGAAATCAATTCTGTGACGCACGGAAAATCCTTTCCCTAAAAATTCCTCTCCTGATAAGCCACTCGAGCACCCAAAAAAGGAGGATCAATAATAGGCCCAAGTAAATACAAAAAAAGGTAAGTAATATAAAAAATAAAATAATAGGAATCCATATTTTTGTACAGCAAAAACAAAAGGAATATAAACTCATGAAGGTTTCTCTGAAAGGCATAACTCAGAACATAGGATTCCATGTGCTTCCTCTTACATCAATAATCCGTAACTATTACAGGACGGTTAAGTGACTACCCCTTAAATTGGTCCCTTTTTGTTGCAATAGGAATTTTATATAAAACAACCTTATCCTCAGACCTTATGGTGGTAAACCATAAATCCTTCTCGTCTTTAAGACTGTTATATAACAGATTAAGAAATCATACAGTGAAAGAAAATGGCACCCCTTCAGAGCCAAATTAGTGGTGGCAAAGGCTTGCAGTAGTACTAGGACACAGGTTAATCATTAAGGGTGAAACTCCACAACGAGAAAAAAAAAATTCCATAACCAGGGGAAGAATAAAGAATGATAATACCTCTATTTGTTGACGATACAAAAAAATTGACTCCTTGGGGTTCATAATATCAACGTTGTCAGCAAGTTCTCTCAACTGAATATCAGGGCATCCGCACTCTCAACAAATCGCTCAAAAGTGATCCTTTCTACCCTAGGGGCAACCATTTTCCTATCAAAAAAAAGAGGGGAAAGAAAAATATAAGAAATGAAATTCAAAGCCGAATAAAAAAAAAAGGAAGGCCGAAAGGGAGAAACAAAGAAAGATGATGCAAACATCAGAAAAAAAGAAAAAAGAAAGAGCAAAAGGAGACAAGAAAAAAAACCAAGGAAGAAGATGCAAACAAGAAGAAGAATGAGAGGAAGGCCAAAAAAAGAGAAGCAAACATTAAAAGAAAAAAAGAAAAAAGAGTAAAATAAAATAATAATGTAGAACACTAGAGAAAGTGAGGCTTTGAAAGTAACAGGAAGAGTAAAAGGAAATTATGGAAAAAATAAAGGCTTTAGAACAAACAAAAAGGGTAGAGGAATAATTTTTTGAAGAATGTGAAAAAGAAGAAGAAGGAAAGGCGGTGATCTAGGGGAAATAAAATGATTATTTAAAAAATTCCTTATAGGGCCAAAACTCAAAAGCCTAAATAGCAAGTTACTAAATGAAGCTAAAAAGGCGTCCCCAATGACTACTTCAGCAAGTAACTGATGAAATTGAAATATTCATATATAGCATGCAAGTATGCACATAAATTTAAAAAAAAAGGAGAAAAAGAAAAAAAAGTCAGAAAAATCCCATCACCCTAAAAAAATATTTTAAAAAAACAACAACAAATTAAAATATCATTTAAGCAACTCAAGAGAGGAGTAAATTGGGTTATAAAAACTTATGCAAAATAAACCACACAACAATTTAAATCTATTGCTTTAATAAGAATAAAAATAATAAATTTAATCAAGCAAAATAATAAAAGAATAAGGGAAGAGAAATCAAACACTTGATTTTTACGTGGTTCGGCAATCATCGCCTACGTCCACGCTTTCAAGGCTTCAAATGCTTACAATTGACTTCTAAGGTGTCAATGGACTTTCACAACAAGAGATTATTCTCAATCTCTTAACTCAAATATATCCCAACACTTACAATCTCTTAACTTGATTTTACAAAAAAGATTACAAATGAATTTCTCTCACACAATATGTTTGATCACAAATAAAAGCTTAATGTGTGAATGAATGAGATGAATACAAGGATTTAAAGCTCAATGAAAGTTGTATGCTCAATATTTTGTTCAATGATAATCGTTTGAATTATTATTGTTTGAATTTGATTGAATTTATTTATAGTTGGAGCTGAAAAATAATCGTTATTGACTTTCTGTTCGAAGTCAAATCGCTGTTAACTCGAAGTCGGATCGCCGTTTTGACTAGTCCAAATTATCGTTGTATAGAATTTCAAATTGTCGGATAGCCGTTTTCAAGATGTCGGATCGCCGTTAGTATCCAGAAGCTAAACTCCAATTTGTTCGATGTCGACTAGCCGTTATCAAGATGTCGGTTAGCCGTTTGCTGCAGTGACTGCTACAGTGAATTATTTTTCATAATTATAGTTTTCCTCAAAACTTTATAAAATTATATTGTGGCCCAAAACTATATGAAACTTTTCACATAAGTCCTTCTCCAGAATTCCAAGCAATACTTGTTGATTTCAAAGTTCTCAAAACTCTTTCAATTAGACCATAAACTTGAAAAACAACCAATTTCATAAAATTATTTTTCCATTAAATATAAGACCTTTATAATGTGAAAACAATTATTTATTTAAAATGTATAAAAAAGTAATTTGAGCTTTTAAAAACTTAATCATTCTTAATTTTATTTGTTATGATCAAAATCAATATTATGGATGCATAAATGTTAACAATCTCTCCTTTTTTATGATGACAAACTTTCATGTATTTAAAAAATGATTGCACAAATTACTCCCCCTAAATGTAAGCTCCCCTTATAATTTGAGCTTACAAGATTAATCATTTTTAATCTTATTTGGTATCATCAAAATCAACATTATAGAAACATATTTGTTAACACAAATGTCACACAACCGCCACTTTTCGGATAAAGTATTTTGTAAAATAAAAATACACTTGTGGAGGAGTAATGTAGGTGCCATACTTTACAGGCACCAAATTATATCATGTGGCCATATAAGAAAAGAAAGAAATGAGTTATCCCCAAAAAAAAATAATAAAGAACTAAAAGAAATAAAATCCAATATGTTCCAGTAAAGTGACACTCGAGATAAAATTTCCTAAGAACTTACGAAAAGAACTAAAAACAGAAAACTCACTCTAATTCTGAATTCCAGGTCTTAAGGGATCACGCCCAAGATCATAAAAATAAGGAAGCACATGGGTATGAAATAAATAACGTAGGTATAAAATAAATATGTTTATTTCTGTCATATCAAAATTCACATCCACATGCACAATACTGATGGGTGACACGTGCCATTAAGGAGAGAGCCCAAGGCAAAGCCCTAAACCCTTATCACTTATCATCTATAAATAGGGACTGTCTCACTAAAAAAAGGGACTCCCTGGCCAAAAAGAACATTGTTCATCCATAAAAGAGAGAAAAACTTAGTCTTATTCATTGTTCTTCTCCTCTGTAGTCTTAATCGAGCACTAACTTAGGCGTTGAAGTGTCTTTTTTAGGTACCCACCTCACTGGATTCAAGTTCAACAAGCATCACAATTTCTCCACAAATCAAAAATACGTGTGAAGGTAAATTCCAGCCCCTTTAAAGTCAAACTGTATTTTATCATTCTCATTTCTAAATCATCAAAATAATATCCAACAATAAATGTCTTAAACCTCTAAAGGAAAATAAGTGATGAAATAACATATTCTCAAATAAATATCATCCCAAAGGAAGCTAAAATAGTCATAGATTGTTAACGTAACATTAATCCCTAAAAGAAACATAACTCTTATTTTTCCTCTCATGACCTTAGGCTCATATCATCTAACTTTATCTACAAAAATTTAGTAACAAGGGGTGAGCCGTTAACTCGAAAAGTAAATTTATGCACAATACTAAAAGCCATTAGTATATAATTGATTGAATTTTCTTAAACATGCATAATAATATGGGAAATTTATCTTTGTAAATCATCACTTAGCAAAAATAAATCAAAATATCAAGTCATTTAAATCTGTTAAACATAACAATAGCATTTTAAACATAATTTGCTTATACCACATAATATCACCTGCAGACCTAGTGACCTGGCCATATAACATCATTCAGGGTATTGTACCCCGCAAGAATCATTAACATTAACATCATATGTGAACAAAATCCAGCTAGCCTTCTATAACATAACACAACATCACTACGGACAATAAGCCAAATCATTTAAAACCGTCCTTGAACTTTTAATTATTTGTAAGCTTCCATAAATTACATTCAAATAATTGATAGTTATTTCAAAGTATTTGACTTTAAATAATTTAGTAAAAGTTTTCATTTTTAAGACAATTTATATGAGTTTTTAATAAATAAAGTTTTGCTATAAACAATTTTAAAGAATGATTTTATTTAACAAAATATTGTAACAGACTAAATAAATCAGTTTCATATACTTTTCATTCAACATAATATATACCTCGAATTAAAAGTAATTTAATAGTGAAATACATGTACCATGCATGAATCTACTTACCTAGATCCTCAGCAATGAAAAGAACAGTAACCTCAGCCACGAGCTCACTATCATCCTAAAACATCAAGACACATTCCCATCCACATTATTCCTCATTCTAATCTTGATATAAATCCAACACAATCATGCCTAAAGCACTAAACCATCAAAGCTCGTCTAAACCTAACCATCCTATACAAGCTGATTTTTACCAAGCTATCATATGTCGGAAAATTGTAAAAATTGAAAAAAGAAACCATAAACATGTGTAGCATTTCATATAAAAATTCAAAGAATGAATAAAAGTCAGAAACATGCTGCAAAAAGAATTTTACATGCAAATATCCACATTGTCTAGCAATGATAGAAAAGAGGTAGCTAAATTAGAAAATTTGTAAAATATTTAATAAAAATTATAAAATTAGACCACTTGATTTCACAATAGTAGAAACATGAAAAAACAACATATCAAATTTCTAGAATTTTTTAAGATGTGAAACTATTTTAAATGAATTTATATTAAGAGACCAGCAAACTTGTCTAGAAACTTTCAGGTTTGTGTTTTGTACATAAAAAATTCTAACTTAATGTTAACTAACTCAATGAAGATTAGTAAAATAAACTTTAAATCATAGAGGACTCGTAATAGTATAGAATACAATTTTTATATGCCATTCTAAAGCCTTTTAACAGCCTAAAGTAATTTGACCATTAGCCATTGCAATTCTGGAAAGCAGTCTCTAGAATTGCAGCCTCCCAACATAATGATTTTTAATAATTTTTATACTTAACCAACAATTATGAAACTAAACATACTGAGAATTAAATAAAAAAATCACCATAATTTTCAGTGATCATTTGGCTAGTCAAAGAACAGACATGCTGTTGAAAATCAAAATTTTGCATTTTGCAGCACCATTATTCTAATTTTGAAAATTCGCAATAAATTGGTTACTTGAAATCTCTTAGCACAAAATACATCATTGAAAACCTTAGGATGTTTATTTTTAATTTTATTGAAACATTCCTGTAGAAATTAAATAAAAAAATAAAGGAAAAACAATAATAAAATCACACTGCTCATGCCTCATAATGCCTAGCAAGTCATTCATGACAACGAAAGTAATGCATGCATTCATCATCAGACAATTAAGGTTGCATTAAAGAGCATGTATTAAAGAAGGATAAATACCTCAAAACTTCCTTCAAAAGTGCATAGAGGAAAACCCTAGAACTTCTAGGTTTTTATACGTTTATTTAGTTAAAGAGTTTTAAATTGTAGGGAAATAGGAAGAGTTTAAGTATTATTAAAACACATGCTTTTATAAAATAAATTATAAGATAAAGATAGATAATCCAACATGTTTATTTAAAAAAATTAAATAAAAAGAAATATACCTTATCTAAAATAATGCTAATTAAAATAAATTCACACAAACAAAAGATAAACAATTAAATAGATAAGCTTAATTAAATTCAAACAAATAAGGAACCGATGTTATAAGTTCTCCCCTTAAAAAAAAAAATTTCGTCCTCGAAATTTAGAACATTACCTCAATCATTGAAAAGTCGGGATACTTCTCCCTTATATCAACCTTTCGCTCCCAAGTAGTCTCCTCCACAGTATGATTCATCAAACGAACCTTTACCAGCGGAATGACTCGAGCTCTTAAGAGTTGCTCATTCTTATCAACAATCTCCAATATGGTTGCTCTTCGTAAGTCATATCCTTCGAGATTTGGATAAGTTGGTAATCTAATATGTGAGAATAAGCAACAATGTACTTCTTTAATACTATACTTCTTTAATACTGACACATGAAACACATCGTTAAGCCTTGATAGGCTTGGAGGCAAGGCTACTTGATAAGCAATTGTACCAATCCTCTCAGGAATCATAAAAGACCTAATAAACCGTAGGCAGAGTTTACCTTTCTTCCCGAATCAAAAAACACCCTTTCAAGAAGACATGGTCTCCAATCTGAAACTCCAAATCTTGTCTAAGTGGGTTTGCATAACTTTTCTTTTTGCTTTGAGTTGTATAGAGACCCTCTCTGATCAGCTTAATCTTATCTGTAGTAATCTGAACTAACTCTGGCCCCAATAACTTCCTCTCGCCAACCTCCTCCCAACAAATGGCCGATCTATACTTTTTTTTATAAAGAGCTTTAAAGGGTGCCATGTTAATGCTAGAGTGAAAGCTGTTATTATAAGCAAACTCCACCAAATGCAAGTGATCTCCCTATCCACCTCCCAAAATTCAATACACAAGCTCGCAACATGCCCTCAAGAGTTTGGATAGTTCTTTCTGACTAATCATCCATCTGATGATGAAAAACTATATTGAAATGCAACTTGGCACTGAAACTCTCATGCAAGCTACCCTAAAAATTTACAATTACGGGGGGCGATCGGATTGGGTTAACCCGAACGGGTTAAAAATTGAAACCCAAATGGTTTAAACTTAATATATATAAGAAGTCTTTCTCTCACACTTAGTGCACGCACGCCCAGAATCAAAATCCCTAAATCTAATTTTCTTTATTTCTCTTTTCACTTGTTCTTCTACACAATAGTGGCACTAGCACAAGTGCACAACCACTCCTTTAGTTGTACCCCACAGTTATCCAGCCCTACCAACTCCCTTTCATAGTCGACAGCCTCACTCACAGACACCTATATGTTAACATTTAAGTTGTAGCTCACAGTTACCCAGCCCTGCCAACTCCCTCTCACAGTCGACAGTCTCACTCATAGACACCTACATGTTCACGTCGGCTTTACCAAAAATGTATGTATTTAAATTTGTTAATTTAACTAATTGGAAAATTGTAAGAGAAGCTTACATTTAAGGGGAGCAATTTATGAAATCATTCTTTAAATACATGAAAGGTTTGTCATCATAAAAACGGGGGAGAATATTAACACATATGTTTCCATAATGTTGATTTTGATGATAGCAAATAAGATTAAGAATGATTAATTTTTTAACCTCAAATTGTAAAGGGAACTTACATTTAGAGGGAGGAATTTGCGCAATCATCTTTAAATACATGAAATGTTTGTCATCATCAAAAAGGGAGAGATTGTTAATATTTATGTTAACATAATGTTGATTTTGATGATAACAAACAAAATTAAGAATGATTAAGTTTTTAAAAGCTTAAATTATTTATCATACATTTTAAATAAATCATTATTTTCACATTATAAAGGTTTTATATTTAATAGAAAAATGATTTTATGAAATTAGTTGTTTTTCAAGTTTATGGTTTAATTGAAAGAATTTTGAAAACTTTGAAATCAACAAGTATTGCTTAAAATTTTAGAGCAGGATTTATTTGAATCGTTTCATAAAATTTTAGACCATATCATAATTTTATAAAGTTTTGGGATTCATAAAGTATTATTAAGAAATTCTGAAATTGGACTTAATTACAAATTTTATAACGTTTTGGGCCATAATATATTTATATAAAGTTTTAGGGTCACATCATAATTTTGGCAAACAGTTCAGCTTCATGACATTCTTGTCAGAAAGCAAGCGGCTAACCAGATGTGACAAACAGCTAGCTGGATATTGGGCAGAATTTCTCTGGATGAAAAGCGGCTATCCAGATTTCGTAAGCAGTAATCTGATTGTTGGACAGCAAGCTTCTGGAGTATAAACGGCTATCCGAATATTGTAAGCGGCATGCCAGATATTCTGAAATTCAAATTTTTACTATAACGGTAACATAAAAGCGACTAACCAAATTCCATAAACGACAAGCCGGTTATCAACAAAAAGTGAATAACTGTTAGTTTTTGAGCTCAAACTATATAAACTCAAATCCAATTCATTATTGGTAATCTTTGCAAGCATAAACAGGTGCACATAACATTTATTGAGCTTTAAATTCGAAAATCATCATAGATTAAATCTTCATTGAGGTATTATTTGTATATTCACTCTAAAAGAGAGTTGTTTGTTGTATTTTTTATTTCACATCAAATTGTGAGTGTACAAGTGTGAGAAACACTTGGGTGAAGAGATTGGGGAGATAATCTCTTGATTGTAAAAGTCCATTGACACCTTGGAAGTCAATTGTAAATATTTGAAGCCTTGAGAGGCTTGGATAGTGAAATTCTCAAGCCGGGTGAGTTTGGAGGCGTGAACGTAGGCGGCGATAGCCGAACCCCGTAAAAATCCTTGTGTTTGTTTTCCCTTCCCTTACTCTTTTAATATTGTGCTTGATTGAATTTATTATTTTCAATTCCATTAAGGCATTAGATTAAAGTTTTGTGTGGTTTGCTTAGATTAAATTTTAAAATCCCAATTCACCCCTCTCTTGGGTTGCGTAGTTAGTATTTCATTTGGTATCAGAACAAGGTGCTCTTATTTAGACTTAACCATCTTGAGCTAAAGATCAATGGCAACTCATAATAATTCTACATTTAGGGAAGGACAATCTACCACTAGACCACCATTTTTTAATGGAAACGATTACCCGTATTGGAAAACTAGGATGAGAATTTATTTACAAACTTTAGATTATGAAATTTGGGAAGTTATTTGTGATGATTCATTCATTCCTAGGAAGAATGCTCTAAGTGAGTCGAATAAGAAAAAGATGTTTTTAAATTCAAAGGTTGTGAATGCTTTATTTTGTGCCTTAGATAAAAAGGTATTTCATAGAGTTTCAAATTGTTCTAATGCTTATACAATTTGGAGAATACTTGAAGTTTTGTATGAAGAGACTACAAATGGGGAGAAATTTCATGAAGTGTCGAATTTGGCACTTATGGCAATTGGAGATGAATCGGATGATGAACTTAATGAGGTAAATGATCTTCCTACTTATGATGAATTACATGATACGTTTAAATAATTGCATGATGAGTGAATGAAAATTGGTAAAAAGAATACATGTCTTAAAAAGAAAATGGTAGAGCTCACAAATAAAAATGAATCTGTAAGTGCAAAGATTATATGCCTAGAATTAGATAATAAAAATTGCATGATAAAGTTGCATTATCAAATGAGAAATGTATCACTTCACACGAGCATCTAAAATCCCATGTAGATGACTTGAAAAATAAAAAGGATGCTTTACAAAAATGCAATGATTCATTAAATGAAAAGATTAAAAGACTAGAATTAGAGAATAAAATTTTGCATAATAGATTTGCATTATCAAATAAGAAACCAAGCACTTCACATGAGTATCTAGAGCCACATGTAGATGATTTGAAAAAGGAAAACGACATTCTCAAGAAAAAGAACATTGAACTTAGTAATGTTGCGTTAAAATTCACAAATGGTCAAAAGAACTTAGAAAAATTACTCAACTCTCAAAAATATGTGTTTGACAAAGGAGGTATTGGTTATAAGCCAAATTTAAAGCAAAAATATTATAAGAGCTATTTTGTTAAAGCTATCTCCATTAATAATCAAATTGTATGTCATTATTGCAATCAAAATGGTCACATGAAGAATATATGTCAAATTAAAAGAAATGCATATTATGGAGCAAAATGTATTTGGGTTCCAAAAGAAACCATTGCTAACACTCAAGGACCCAAGAATATTTGGGTACCAAAGCACACAACTTAATTTTTTTTTTTTTGAAGGTACTACAAACAAGGAATGGTGGAGAGTTCCTTGATGAAGCTTGTGAGAATAATCACTTGATCATGGTCTAAGCAAAAATAATGAGGCAAGATGATTTAATTGTTTTGGTAACAATTCTTGCCATATTGATTTTGTTGAATGAATCATGATAAATGGATAATAACTTGAATTTGCAAAAGTATGCTTGTATGTTTACATGATGGAATTATCATTGTGTATAACATTGAGTGATTTATCATCATGCCTTTATTTGATTTTGATGATTGTATGGTCTTTGATTTCATCTTCTTAATTGTCTATCATCTTATATATGTGTGAATTCATATGCCATTAATTGCGTTATATCATCATTCATTTATGAAATTGACATCATTGTTTGATACGATCTCATATGTTTGGTCTTGTATACATTTATGTCTCATGTATTAATTGGCTTATTGAAAAGTTTTGAATCATAAAATATTTTTAAGTTGATCAATTTTTAAGCGAAAAATAAATTGGTGTGTATAAAATAAGTATAAGAGCTTGCCAAAATTCATTAAGAGTCAAATTTCGGATAATCGGTTTAGCAAATCGGTAAGCCAGATTAGTTTTGGTTGCTCTTGGGTCATTTTTCGGATAATCGAATTGTAAAACCAGTAAGCCGTTTAAGGAAGTTTTATTTCTGGAAAAAAACCAGACAACCGGTTCTTCAAACCGGTAAACCGAATTTATTTTGAAATTTTCTGAAAAGTATCCGGCCAACCGGATAAGGAAATCGGTCAATCGATTTCAGTGTTCAAGGTTCTGGACACTAACTGGTTATCTAACTAGATAACCGGTTAGTGAAATCTGGAAATCCGAATTCAAGTAAATGGGTTACTGGAACGTAACCGGATACCGGTTAATGATTTTCGGTAAACCGGATTCGCTAGGATTTTTTTTGTTTCAAAATCGGATAACTGGTTATGCCATCCGGAAAACCGGATTCGAAAACCAAGCTTCTGCCTCAAAATCGGCCAACCGATTATGCTAAATGGCAAGCCGAATTCTAGTTTTTAAAATTGTTCTTCATCTTCTTCCTTCATTTGGCAATTCGGTTTTCTCTCTCTCTTTAAAATCCACCATTTATTTTTAATCAACACAATTCATCGCCTTAAATCATCTCTAAAATCATTTTAATTGATTCAAACTTACCCATTTACTCGATATCTTGAAAAATCTGAATTTGTGCATTTTGATTATTTCAAATTACCACTTCCATAGTGTGCTCTCCTTATGGATTTGATCATAGTTCTCTATTTATATTATGCACCTATATTTTCATATGCATTGTTGCTTTCATTGCGGATTAAGGATGATTATTGTTTGATATTTGGATGTTTTATATTTGGATAATGTGGAACTAATGTGCTTATCTTGAGATTTTGATGATTGATAGGGGGAGCTTTTTACTATATTTGATGATGATGAGGGAAATATGATATGTAAGGGAGAAATACATATACTTTGAAATTCTTAAGCATATGAATTTTTTTTGTTTTATTAAAATGTCACATTAGATCTTTGATGAGTTTAGTTGTCTTGATTTCTAAAATATGATTAGTAATTATAGAGCTTGGATTGTTAACATTATGCTCTTATGACTTTTGCATTCCCTTGCTTAGTTTATTACTTGTTCTATTTTGGATAATATGCATTTTGAATTTTTTTGTTGTCCAAAGGGGGAGACAAAATAATATATCATTTCAATGTTGTCAAAAGGAGGAGAATAATATGCACTTTGAGTATTTGTTTTGATTATGGTGATGATTTTGATGATTTTGGGATATGATGATAATTTGATTACATGGTTGTTTTATATGATAATTTTATGTTATGAGTTGTTGACTTGGTAATTGATGGAATAATGGTTCATGATATTTTGGTGTGATGATTTGTGTATGAAGTTGGCTTGTATTATGATTTATGATAATTTGGGAGTAATATTGCTAAACTTGTATTTGAGGTTATGCTTGTTGTTAGGGAGAGATTCTATCAAAATTTCTACTCGGACAACATCAGTAACAAATTTGCTACTCTTATTCTTTTCTTTTAAGTTTTCTTTTTAATGATGAAGAGGGGAGAAGAATACATGTTTTTTAAATTTATAAAAATTTTTTACTCTTTTTCTTGCCAATTAAGTTTTTCTTTTTTACGATAAGGAGGAGAAAAATGCATGTATTTAAATTTTTTAATTTAACTAATTATCAAATTGTAAGAGAAGCTTATATTTAAGGGGAGCAATTTATGGAATTATTCTTTAAATACATTAAAGTTTTGTCATCATCAAAAAGGGCGGAGAATGTTAACATATATGTTTCTATAATGTTGATTTTGATGATAACAAATAAGATTAAGAATAATTAATTTTTTAAGCTCAAATTGTAAGGGGAACTTACATTTAGGGGGAGCAATTTGTGCAATCATTCTTTAAATACATGAAAAGTTTGTCATCATCAAAAAGGGGGAGATTTTTAACATTTATGTTAACATAATGTTGATTTTAATGAAAACAAACAAAATTAAGAATAATTAAGTTTTTGAAAGCTTAAATTATTTGTCATACATTTTAAATAAATCATTATTTTCACATTATAAAGGTTTTATATTTAATGGAAAAATGATTTTATGAAATTAGTTGTTTTTCAAGTTTATGGTTTAATTGAAAGAATTTTGAAAACTTTGAAATCAACAACTATTGCTTGAAATTTTGAAGAATGATTTATTTGAATCGTTTCACAAAATTTTAGGCCATATCATAATTTCATAAAGTTTTGGGATTCATAAAGTATTATTAAGAAATTCTGAAATTGGACTTAATTATAAATTTTATAATGTTTTGGGCCATAATATAATTATATAAAGTTTTAGGGTCACACTATAATTTTGGCAAACAGTTCACTGTACCGTTACTGTAGCAAGCGGCTAACCAGATGTGACAAACAGCTAGCTGGATATTGGGCAGAAACTCTCTGGATGAAAAGCGGTTATCCGAATTTCGTAAGCGGTAATCCGGTTATTGGATAGCAAGTTTCTGGAGCATAAACGGCTATCCGGATATCGTAAGCGGCATGCTGGATATTCTAAAATTTAAATTTTTACTATAACGGTAACATAAAAGCGACTAACCTGATTCCATAAACAGTAAGCCGGTTATCAACAAAAAGTGAATAACGGTTAGTTTTTGAACTCAAACTATATAAACCAAATCAAATTCATTTTTGGTAATCTTTGCAAGTATAAACAAGTGCACATAACATATATTGAGCTTCAAATTCGAAAAGTATCATAGATTAAATCTTCATTGAGCTATTATTTGTATATCCACTCTAAAAGAGAGTTGTTTGTTATATTTTTCATTTCACATCAAATTGTGAGTGTACAAGTGTGAGAAACACTTGGGGTGAAAAGATTGGTGAGATAATCTCTTAATTGTAAAGGTCTATTGATACCTTGAAAGTCAATTGTAAACATTTGAAGCCTTGGGAGGCTTGGATAGTGAAATCCTCAAGCCGGGTGAGCTTGGAGGCGTGGACGTAGGCGGGGATAGCCGAACCACGTAAAAATCCTTATGTTTGTTTTCTCTTCCCTTACTCTTTTAATATTGTGCTTCATTGAATTTATTGTTTTCAATTCCATTAAGGCATTAGATTAAAGTTTTGTATGGTTTGGTTAGATTAAATTTTAAAACCCCAATTCCCCCCCCCCCCCACTTTTGGGTTGCCTAGTTAGTATTTCATTACACTCCACCAACGCCTGACGCTTTCAATTTGGTTCGAGCATTGTGAATTCCGTTTCGATCCAACTGTCATTTATTCAATCTCTATCGTGATTTTCGAACCAACTGCCATACGTCCCTGCCGTGGTTTTTGATTGAGTTTATTAGGTTACTTATTATTATTTTTATTAATTATAAATTATTTAAGAGATTATGCTTTATAATCCTTTGGTCACAATCATATTATCAATTAATAATATGCTAAGCTTACAAACATAATTGTTATGGTTTGTTATTTGAAATCTAAACATGGTTGGATATTATCTCTAATTTGACTTATTGCTTATTAAATTCTAAACTCAAGAATTTTGAATTTTTTCAACTTTAATCTGCATTTAGCATATTAATTTATTTTTAATTGATTAGATCGGTAAAATGCAAAGAATTATAGTTGATTAAATATATGTTATTGAATTATATGTACATTCTAGAAATTAATAGATTATTAATTTATTGATTAACTAATATCAATATGTCTTTAAATTAATAGATGTTGTCCAATTCTGGCATTATTAATTTATAGAGGTTTTACTGTACATCCATGCACATCTAGCATATTATTACACCAATGAATTGCTTAAATTATAGGATGTGGACCTAGCTTATAAAAACATCTTTATATATTAGAAAAAAAAATTGCTTGACGATCGATATAAGGAAACAAATAATCTAATAATAAATTAAACAAAATAATAACACTAAAAATGATAAAATTAATTGATAGATGCTGAAATTACCTTCATAATGTAACAAGATACTAAAATTAATAGTTAATGCAAACAAACACAATGTAATTTGTTTAAGCCTCATTTATAGAATCCTGTCAATTCCATTGAGGTCACTGTAGCTTATTTCTCAATATTCCTTCATATAAATAGATGTTCATGCCTTTCTGATTCTTACACATCTCTTTTTGAGATAGCCAATGTCCTTATAGTGTCATCATTTGAAGTTACGTCCAGTGCCATGTCGGCGTTAAAATGAGTTACATAATTAGATTCAGTGCCATGCAACTTTATAAATTATCTTTAGTTTTTTTAATTAGACTTTTTTAATAGCAAATGCAGTTGTAAGCATATCTGGCTTTGTGGTTCAGTTTCTTCCTTCAAATAGTTTGATCTAGCAATTAGTTGTTGCCTTAGATGTGGTAAGAGCCTCTTGCTTAGTAAATAGGGTCGGCTTTAAACATAGTCGAGCTAGACTATTGCCTAGGGTCGCATATGTTAGGATGGCCTAATTGTGGTCGTCTAGACACTATATGTTAGGAAGTTTTTTTATTTCTAGTATTTTCCTAATATGCTCAAATTGATAGATATTTTCTATTTTACTAGCATTAGGAAAGCTTATTTTTTGCTTTATAATTAATAATTATCCTATAATTAAGAATTTTTATACAAATTCTACATCCGATAACATTCATGTTAAAGAGCTATAGTTGATAATATATATTGTCGAATCAATAATTCATTATAAGTTTTTCCGGGAAGAATCATTAAATTTTTTATGTGCTTAAAAAGACTTAATTATTCAACATTATAAATTTTCTCACTTTTGAAGTAAAAGAAAATATTTTCTTGATAAGCGATGAAATAAAAATTCTTATTACTGTGACAATGTTTTTTGTGTTGTGCTGCCTAAAAATGGTAACCAAACAACTAATTGTCTATTTCTTTATTAAAAATATTTTGTCTGTTTTAATGCAATTTACAAATGAGCCTCTTAGATAGTCACCAAAATATTCCTCTAATTACAGAAAGATGATCGAATGCTTAGTAGATAAGGCAAATATATGTCAAAAATAATAAGAAAAATTTTGTTATATTAAATTTTGGATAAACTGCAATTTATTCCCCTTAAAATAAAAATATTTAATTTACCATCCAAAAGCATCAAAACCTCAATTTACCATAATTTTTTTCAGAAGATGAGCTTAAACGGGAAGTGCGTTGATGAATTTTCTTTTCTTTTATGTTATCAATAAATGGGGATAAGTTGATGTTTTCTCATTTTTTAGGAGTAAATTGAAGAGGGTAAATTGCAGCTTACCCTTAAATTAATTTAGATAGTTTAGTAACATAAAATTTTGATAAAAGATAAGGGTTGAAAATTTCCTTTTTTTTTTTCTCTTCAGGATGCAAATAGCCTCACCCTAAAAGAAAATATACTTGAAATTTACATATCACAAATTGTATTAACATTGCAGAAATGATCGCTTGATCATTATTAGTATTTCAATAGATTTCTCTTTTGTAGATTGATTCAACAATATGTATACAACAAAACAGTAGCACTTGCACCAAAAAAAAAAAGACAAAACATTACGTAATTATAATGCATTAAATTCTTCTTTTATTAAAACACAGGTCCAATTTCACTATAATTAATCATTATTGCAAAAGCACTCATATAAGATAAAAGAAATAACTGATTATCACACTCATTTGCATCCTCCTGGGGGACAGGGGTAGATATAGTCTTCGATGTTAACATTTATGTTAACATAATGTTGATTTTGATGATAACAAATAAAATTAAGAATAATTAAGTTTTTGAAAGCTTAAATTGTTTTCATATATTTTAAATAAATCATTATTTTTACTTTATAAAGGTTTTATATTTAATGAAAAAATGATTTTATGAAATTGGTTGTTTTTCAAGTTTATGGTTTAATTGAAAGATTTTTGAAAACTTTGAAATCAACAAGTATTACTTGAAATTTTGGAGAAGGATTTATTTGAAATGTTTCATAGCATTTTGGGCCATTTCATAATTTCAGAAAGTTTTGAGATTCACAAAATATTTTTAGAAATTCTGAAATTGGACCTATTTGCAAAATGTATAACGTTTTGGGCCATAATGAAGTTATGGAAAGTTTTGGGGTCAAACTGTATTTTTGAAAATAGTTCACATGGATCCATCAGAAGCATGCATCAGAGCAAAACGGCTAACCGTTTAATAAAAAAGGTTAACCGATTATTTCCGAAAGCAAGGATTGTTAAAATGATGATTAAAAATTAACCTTGAACCGTTTATAGAAAAAGGTGAACCGATTATTGCTAACCTTGAACCGTTTACTAAAAACGGTTAACCGATTATTTCCAGAAAGCATTTTCTTCAAAGGATTGTTAAAATGATGATTCTGGAAATTAACCTTGAACCGTTTACAATTAACGGTGAACCGATAGTGACAAACAGCAAACCGTTTATTTGAAGAATTGGCTCCAACGGTAACTTTTGAGAATAAACGGTTAACCGTTAACGACTAACGGCGAACCGGTTTGAGCTGCGACAGTCTATAACGGCTAGTTTTCAGCTCCAACTATAAATAAGCTCAATCCAATTCAAACAACAACAACTCCAACGATTATCATTGAGCAAAATATTGAGAATACAACTTTCATTGAGCTTTAAATTCTTGTATTCATCTTATTCATTCACACATTGAGCTTTCATTTGTGATCAAACAAATTGTGAGAAAAATTCTTTTGTAATCTTTATCCTTGAGAGATTGTAAGTGTTGGGATACACTTGGGTTAAGAGATTGGGTATAATCTCTTGTTGTAAAGGTCCATTGACACCTTGGAAGTCAATTGTAAACATTTGAAGCCTTGGAGGCTTGCTTAGTGAAATCCTCAAGCCCGGTGAGCTTGGAGGCGTGGACGTAGGCGGGGATAGCCGAACCACGTAAAAATCTTGGAGTTTGCTTTCTCTTCCCTTACTCTCTTTTAATATTATGCTTGATTGAATTTATTGTTTTTAATTTGATTAAGGCATTAGATTGGATTGTTGTGTGGTTTTGTTAGAATATTTTTTTTAAAATACCAATTCACCCCCCTCTTGGGTTGCACACTTGCATTTCATTTGGTATCAGAGCAAGGTGCTCTTGTGTAGACTTAACCGTCTAGAGTTAAAGATCCATAGCAACCCAAATTAGCTCAACCTTAATGGAAGGCCAATCTACCACTAGACCTCCATTTTTTGATGGTAATGACTATCTTTATTGGAAAACAAGGATGAGAGTATTTTTACAAGCATTAGATTATGAAATTTGGGAAATCGTTAATAATGGTCCTTTTATGCCTTTAACTAAAAATGAAGAAGGGGAAGAAATTCCAAAACCTTCTAGTCAATGGAGTGGATTAGAAAAGAAAAAGATGTCCTTAAACTCCAAAGCAATGAATGCCTTATTTTGTGCTTTAGATAAGAAAGAATTTCATAGAGTTTCTAGTTGTGAAAGTGCTTATGAAATTTGGAAGAAACTTGAAGTTGTATATGACGGAACGAATCAAGTCAAAGAGTGTAAAATTAGTAGATTCACTAGGCAATATGAGATGTTTCAAATGGAATCATATGAGTGTGTTCATGATATGTACACTAGATTCACCGATATTGTAAATTCTCTTGAAGCATTAGGAAAGAAATTTAGTGATTGTGAAAAAGTGAAGAAAATTATTAGATCATTGCCAAAAGAGTGGAGACCAAAGAGAACGGCCATAGAAGAAGCAAAAAATCTTAATACTTTATCTCTTGATGATCTTATTGGTTCACTTACTTCTTATGAAGAAGATATAGCTAATGAAAGAATTGATGAAGATAAAAAGAAGAAGAGTTTTGCTTTTAAATCTTCTATAGTTGAAAGTGATGATGATGGAAGTGACTTTGAAGATGAAGGCATTGAAATGATTGCTAGAAAGTTTAGAAGGATCTTCAAGAAGCAAATCAAGAGAAGAAACTTTAAAGATCTCATGAGAGAAAACCTTAAGGTGGAGAAAGGGAAGAAAAAGGCAATTGTTTGTTTTGAATGCAAAAAGCGTGGCCATATAAGATCGGAGTGTCCACTTGTCAACAAATTTAAGAAGAAAGCCATGGTGGCTACTTGGGATGATAGCGATGAAGATTCAAATGATGAGGAAGATTTGCAAGAAGTGTCAAACCTAGCACTTATGGCAATAGGAGATGATGGTGATCTCAATGAGGTAAGTGATCCTTCCTATGATGAATTACATGATGCTTTTAAAGAATTGTATGATGAGTGGATGAAAATTGGTAAAAAGAATGTATGTCTTAAAAAGAAAATGGGAGAGCTCAAAAATGAAAATGAATCTCTAAGTGCAAAGATTAGTTGCTTAGAATTAGAAAATAAAACATTGCATGATAGTGTTGCATTATCAAATGAGAATTCTAGCACTTCACATGACCATTTAGAATCACATGTGAATGAGTTGAAAAATGAAAATGAAATGCTTAGAAATAAGAACAATGATCTAAAGGAGATTGTGCTAAAATTTACAAATGGGCAAAAGATGTTGGATAACTTGCTAAACTCCCAAAAATGTGTGTTTGACAAATGTGGTATTGGTTATAAGCCTAATTTGAAGCAAAAGTATTATAAAAACTACTTTGTGAAGAATACATCCATTAATGATCAAATTGTATGCCATTATTGCAATCAAAATGGTCACATGAAGAATAGATGTGTAGTTAAAAGAAATGTATATTATGGAGCAAAATGTATTTGGGTTCCAAAAGGAACCATTGCTAATATTCAAGGACCCAAGAGTATTTGGGTACCAAAGGGCACAACGTAAATGTTTTCTTTGTAGGTACCACAATCAAGGAATGGTGGAGAGTTCCTTGATGAAAGCTAGTGAGTGTAATCACTTGATCATGATATAGGAGAAAAAGATGAGGCAAGATGATTTAATTGTTTTGGTAACAATTCTTGCCATATTGATTTTGTTGAATGAATCATGATAAATGGATAATAGCTTGAATTTGTGAAAGTATGCTTGTATGCTTACATGATGGAATTATCATTATGTATAACATTGAGTGCTTTATCATGATGCATGGTTATATATATATGATCATAGCTTATCAACTCATCATGATGGACCTGTTTGATATTAATTTTTTTTTAAAGTGTTTAAGCATGATAGATAAGTGGTGTGTTTGATTTTGATGATTGATGATTATATATGTGTTGCTTGATGAATTGATGAAATTGTTGGTTTGTTATAATTGTTTAAGTTTATTTGGAAGTGTTTTAACCATGTTGTGTATTTGAGGATTTGTTCATTTTTAAGGAGAGATTTTGTCGAAATTTTTACTCGCTCAAAATGAGTAATATCTTCATTGAATTATTTCTTTGTGATCATATTTTAATTGCATCTATCTATTTTTTTTATGATAAATGAGGAGATAAATATGATTTTTTTTGGGATAAAATCATTTTGGTTAAAATTTTAAATTGGCCATATATTTAGGGGGAGCATACAATTTGATTTTTGTTAAATATGCATTTTGAACTTTTTTGTTGTCCAAAGGGGGAGACAAAATAATATATCATTTTGATATTGTCAAAAGGAGAAGAATAATATGCATTTTGAGTATTGTTTTGATGATTGATATGCGATGATGATTTTGATGATTTTGAGATATGATGATTATTTGATTACATGGGTGTTTTATATGATAATTTTATGTTATGAGTTGCTAATTTGGTAATTAATGGAATAATAGTTCATGATCCTTTTTTGGTTGATGGATTATATGATGATGATGATTTGAAAGTGATATTACTAAATTTGTATTTGAGATGATGATTGTTGATGGGAGATTCTATCAAAATTTCTACTCGGACAACATGGGTAACAAATTTGCTACTCTTATTCTTTTCCTTAAGTTTTCTTTTTAATGATGAAAGGGGAGAAGAATAAATGTTTTTAAATTTACAAAAAATTTCTACTTTTTTCTTTGCCAATTAAGTTTTTCTTTTTGATGATGAGGGGGAGAAAAATGCATGTATTTAAATTTATTAATTTAATTAATTGGCAAATTGTGAGAGAAGTTTACATTTAAATGGAGCAATTTATGAAATCATTCTTTAAATACATGAAAAGTTTGTCATCATCAAAAAGGGGGAGATTGTTAACATATATGTTTCCATAATGATTTTGATGATAACAAACAAGATTAAGAATGATTAATCTTTTAAGCTCAAAAATACAGTTTGACCCCAAAACTTTCCATAACTTCATTATGGCCCAAAACGTTATACATTTTGCAAATAGGTCCAATTTCAGAATTTCTAAAAAATATTTTGTGAATCTCAAAACTTTCTGATTAAGAATGATTAATCTTTTAAGCTCAAATTGTAAGGGGAGCTTACATTTAGGGGGAGCAATTTGTTCAATCATTCTTTAAATACATGAAAGATTTGTCATCATCAAAAAGGGGGAGATTGTTAACATTTATGTTAACATAATGTTGATTTTGATGATAACAAATAAAATTAAGAATAATTAAGTTTTTGAAAGCTTAAATTGTTTTCATATATTTTAAATAAATCATTATTTTTACTTTATAAAGGTTTTATATTTAATGAAAAAATGATTTTATGAAATTGGTTGTTTTTCAAGTTTATGGTTTAATTGAAAGATTTTTGAAAACTTTGAAATCAACAAGTATTACTTGAAATTTTGGAGAAGGATTTATTTGAAATGTTTCATAGCATTTTGGGCCATTTCATAATTTCAGAAAGTTTTGAGATTCACAAAATATTTTTTAGAAATTCTGAAATTGGACCTATTTGCAAAATGTATAACGTTTTGGGCCATAATGAAGTTATGGAAAGTTTTGGGGTCAAACTGTATTTTTGAAAATAGTTCACTGTAGCAGTCACTGTAGCATGCACTGTAGCAAATGGCTAACCGTTTAATAAAAAAAGGTTAACCGATTATTTCCAGAAAGCAAGGATTGTTAAAATGATGATTCTGGAAATTAACCTTGAACCGTTTATAGAAAAAGGTGAACCGATTATTGCTAACCTTGAACCGTTTACTAAAAACGGTTAACCGATTATTTCCAGAAAGCATTTTCTTCAAAGGATTGTTAAAATGATGATTCTGGAAATTAACCTTGAACCGTTTACAATTAACGGTGAACCGAGCAAGGACAAACAAAGAAACCGTTTATTTGAAGAATTGGCTCCAACGGTAACTTTTGAGAATAAACGGTTAACCGTTAACGACTAACGGCGAACCGTTTTCGGGCAGACAGTCTATAACGGCTAGTTTTCAGCTCCAACTATAAATAAGCTCAATCCAATTCAAACAACAAGAACTCCAACGATTATCATTGAGCAAAATATTGAGAATACAACTTTCATTGAGCTTTAAATTCTTGTATTCATCTTATTCATTCACACATTGAGCTTTCATTTGTGATCAAACAAATTGTGTGAGAAAAATTCTTTTGTAATCTTTATCCTTGAGAGATTGTAAGTGTTGGGATACACTTGGGTTAAGAGATTGGGTATAATCTCTTGTTGTAAAGGTCCATTGACACCTTGGAAGTCAATTGTAAGCATTTGAAGCCTTGGAGGCTTGCTTAGTGAAATCCTCAAGCCCGGTGAGCTTGGAGGCGTGGACGTAGGCGGGGATAGCCGAACCACGTAAAAATCTTGGAGTTTGCTTTCTCTTCCCTTACTCTCTTTTAATATTGTGCTTGATTGAATTTATTGTTTTTAATTTGATTAAGGCATTAGATTGGATTGTTGTGTGGTTTTGTTAGAATATTTTTTAAAATACCAATTCACCCCCCCTCTTGGGTTGCACACTTGTATTTCATTCGAGAGCTTTTTTAAGCTTTTCAATCAAACACTCTTCCCTTGTATGCCCTGAACAATCAACAAGGTCAGGTGATGCTGCAGGATTAATGGAAAATGAAGCATCTGGATGAGATCCTTGGCTGGTACGACTGGCTGAAATAAGTGTGCTTTTAGTGCTTGCCACTAAAAGTAAAGCCAAGATGATGAAACTAAGACTCTTAGACATTTTTATATTTCTCAAGTGAATTGTAAACAACTTAATTAGAATTAAAAGAAAGATGTAACAACTAGAAAGTCATGAGCAGCTATTTATATAAATAAATATTGAGAAATGAGTTACAGTGACTTTAAAGGAATTAAGAGATTCCATAAATGAAGATTAAATAAATTAAGTTGCTTTTGTTTGCATTAACTATTGATTTTAATATCTTGTTGCATTATGAAGGCAATTTCGACATACGTTAAATTATTTTGTTTAGTTTATTATTAGATTTCTTTTCTCTTTATATCAACCATCAAGCTATTTTTTTCTAATAAATAAATATGCTTTTATAAGCCATGTCTTCCAATGATATTTACCACATCCCATTTCAAGCAGGGCATTAACACAATACAATGCGATATATTTGCATGGATATACAGTAAAACTTCTATAAATTAATAATGTCGAAATCATACGCACCAATTAATTTAAACAGATATTGATATTAATTACTCCATGAATTATTTAAGAGATTATGTTTTATAATTCTATAGTCACATTCATATTTTAAATCAATAATTTGCTAAGGTTACAAACATAATTGTTATGATTGTTATTGAATAAACTATGACTCTATTATTACTTTTTTTTAAATCTAAACACAGTTGGATATCATTTCTAATTATTGCTTATTAAATTCCAAACTACAAGAATTTTGAATTTTTTTAGGGAAATTATCCACCGTCCACCCGTTTGTTTTGTTTTTTTCAAAAATACACAAACACTTTTTTTTTCAACGCGCCACCTGAAGTTTGCCTTTTATTGCACTCGTCCACTTCCATCTAACCGTCGTTAGAAAGTTGCTGACGTTAGAGGGGTAAAATGAGCATTTCATTCGAATATCTAAAATTATGTTATATTATGCTTTTTTTTAAAAAAAAAAAAAGAGTAAAACGAAGCCATTTAACTTTATTGCCCGAAAAAACTTAAATCCAGCCATTGGGTTAAATTGTAATTTTGAGGGGTAAAAAGGTCATTTCATTAACATTCCGTTAAATCTACTAACAGAGATCAGACAGAAGTGGACAAATGCGAAAAAAGGAAACTTCAAGTGGCGCATTGAAAAAAAAAGTATTTGTGTATTTTTTAAAAAGGCAAAAGAAACAGGTGGATGATGGTAAATTTCCTATTTTTTTAACTTTAATCCGTATTTAGCAGATTAATTAATTTTTAATTGATTAGATCAGTAAAGAATTCTAGTTGATTAAATATATGTTATTGAATTGCATGTACATTCTAGAAATTAGCAGATTATTAATTTACTGATTAACTAATATAAAAAATTAATAGATGTTGTCTAATTCCGCATTATTAATTTATAGAGGTTTTACTGTACATCCATGCAAATATCAAGCATTGTATTACACCAATGACTTGCTTAAATTGTAGGATGTGGTTAACTTCACTCTAGGACCTAGCTCATAGAAACATCTTTGTATATTAGAAAAGAATAGCTTGACGATTGATATAAGGAGAAAAATAATCTAATAGTAAACTAAACAAAATAATAACCCTAAAAATGATAAAATTAATTAATATATGCTGAAATTATCTTCATAATGCAACAAGATATTAAAATTAATAGTTAATGCAAATAAACGCAGTGTAATTTTTTTAAACCTCATTCATGGAATCCTATCAATTCCATTAAGGTCATTGTAGCTTATTTCTCAATATTTCTTCATATAAATAGATGCTCATGCCTTTTTTATTTTTAAACATCTCTTTTAATTCTAATAAGTTTTTTAGAATTCACTTAAGAAATTGAAAAATGCCGAACAGTTTAGTTTCATCCTCTTAGCTTTCCTTGTAATGGCAAACATTAAAAGCATGCTTATGCATATGCTTTATTTTTTGTTGCTCAAGGCTTATAGGTGAAG
Organism: Atalantia buxifolia; assembly: GCA_030444775.1. Taxonomy (NCBI): domain Eukaryota; kingdom Viridiplantae; phylum Streptophyta; class Magnoliopsida; order Sapindales; family Rutaceae; genus Atalantia; species Atalantia buxifolia. The sequence continues at coordinate 7,293,472 of CM059837.1, forward strand.
AGTGCTTAATCGAGAAGTTTATGAAAGCTCTCAAGGACTATCCCAACCTCTGCCCCCAAGGAGGATGCAAATGACTTTGTTAATCAATGATTTCTTTTATCTTGTATGTGTGCTTTTGCAATAAAAGAAGAAATTAATCCATTATAAGTAAGTAATATTATGTCATGTGTTTTTTATGTGTGTCTATGATGTTTTATTGTTGTATATGTATCATTGAATTAATCTACGAGAGAGAAATTTGTTAAAAGTACTAATAATGATCAAGCAATCATAATTATTACATTAGTACCATATGTCATATTTAATTTTATGTCTATTTTCTTTAGGATGAGGCTATTTCGATCCTATTTTATCGAAATCTTAGTTTATAAAAATCTTATATTACTAAACTATCTAATTTAGTTTAAGGTAAACTTTAATTTACACCCTGAGAATGTTCTATTTACCCCGAAGAAAGTGAAAAAATCAATTTACCTCCATTTACAATTGAGAAAACAAATAAAGAATTCATCAACGTGCACCATTTATGCTCATCTTCTAAACACAAATTAGGGTAAATTGAGGTTTTTATGCTTTTAAAGGGTAAATTTCAATTAATATGCTTTTAGAGGGTAGCCACCTCGACTAGAGGTTATTGGTTGATCTTAACTAAACCACCTCAATCAAACCACCTTGACTAGGAGGTTATTGGGTGATCTTGAGCAAACTACGTTAACCAATAGGTTATTTAGTGACCTCGACCAAATCACTTCGAACAGTAGATAATTTTAGTAACCTCGGGTAGATTGTCTCGACTAAGAGGTTATTTGGTGACCTCAAGCATATGACCTCAATTAGGAGGTGAGTCTAGTGACCTCTAGTAGGTCACCTCGACCAAGAGGTAACTAAAATTACCTTGACCAAATGGGTTTTGAGGAGACATTAATAAGTCACTAGGAAGCAAAACTCAGTCAAACAAACCTCAATTATTTTCCCTGAAATATTAGGGAATAGATTCTTAATGGGCTGAAAATTAGTGTTCTTCTTGGTCTTCTTCATAATTTTAGGGGAGGAGTTTAACCTGTATAAAAGCCCTAGAAAATTCAAAGGAAAAAGGGGCTAAACTTTTCTCTCTCTACAATATCTTTTATTATTTTTTTACTCTTTTCACTATTATAGATTCTTCACCCAACTTTACCAAGACAATCAAAAACTATTTATTTTTATATTTTATTTTTCAGAGACTTATAAATTGGCTTGAAAATTGGAGGGTCTCTCAATGCTTTTTACCATCCTTTGTGATTTCAATTGAATTAACTTGCAGGTTATCTGCTCACGATCGAAGGATTTTCTTGGAGATTAACAAGCCACTTCTCTACCAACAAATTTAATGGTGACATAGGGGTTTAATATTAAGCCACTAACTGGTTTGACTAGATTTCAGTGTCAACACATATCTATATCAAATCAATCTTTACTCATCAACTCTTTTATATAGGTGTGGGAATGTTGAAAAAATAATATTTTGATGATCTATTTAAATATGCAGCAATGATTCCACCATAAACACTTAGACACAAATTAAGTTACAAATTGAGTTGGTAAATTATGTTGTTGCATGAATGGATTGATTAAATAAAAGTATCATAGGATCTACAAAATTATTTTTATAATTGCTTTTACTTTTTAACCAATCCATGTATTTTGCATAATTTGCTAACTCGTTTCTTAAGAATATTTTGTAATTATGTCATTATTAGAGATGTCTAGTGAAATGTCTACTGGTACAATTTGAGATAGATCTAAATTCAATGTAAAAAAGCTTATTTCAAAATTTATGACATTATAGAGTAATTAATATCAATACCTATTTAAATTAATCGGTGTTGTATGATTGTGTCATTATTAATTTATAGAAGTTTTAATGTATATCCATGCAAATATATCACATTGTATTGTGTCAATGGCCTGCTTAAAATAGGATATGGTTAATTTAATTGGAAGACAAGGCTTATAAGAACATCTTTATTTATTAAAAAAAATAACTTGATGGTTGATATAAAGAGAAAAAATCTAATAATAAAATAAACAAAATAATTAAATGTATGTTCAAATTGGCTTCATAATACAATAAGATATTAAAATCAATAGTTAATGCAAACAAACGAAGCATAATTTATTTAATTCTTATTTATGGAATCTCTTAATTCCATTAAAATCATTGTAGCTCATTTCTCAATATTCATTCATATAAATAGCAGCTCATGACTTTCTAATTGTTACATCCCTCTTTTAAATCTAATTAAGTTGTTTACAATTCACTTAAGAAATAAAAAAATGTCAAAGAGTCTGAGTTTCATCATCTTGGCTTTGCTTATAGTGGCAAACACTAAAAGCACACTTATTTCAGCCTGTCGTACTGGCCAAGGATCTCACCCAAATGCTTCATTTTCCATTAATCCTGTAGCATCACCTGACATTGTTGATTGCTCAGGGCTTGCAAGGGAAGAGTGTTTGATCGAAAAGTTTAAGAAAGTTCTCGAAGACTATATCTACCCTTGTCCCCCAGGAGGATGCAAATTATTGTGATAATAAGTTATTTCTTTTATGTTTTACGAGTACTTTTGCAATAATGATCAATTGCAGTGAAATCGGACCTATGTTTTAGTAAAAAAGAAATTAATGCATTATAATTATGTAATGTTTTGTCTTTTTTTTTTTGGTGCATCTGCTTTTGTTTTGTTGTATACATATTGTTGAATCAATCTACAAAAGAGAAATATATTGAAATACTAATAATGATCAAGCAATCATTTTTGCAATGTTAATACAATTTGTAATATGTGAATTTTAAGTATATTTTCTTTTAGGGTGAGGCTATTTGCATCCTTAAGGAGGAAAAAAAAAAAAAGAAACGTTGAACTCCCATCTTTTATCAAAATCTTATATTACTAAACTGTCTAAATTAATTTAAGGGTAAGCTTTAATTTACTTCTAAAAAAAGGAGAAAACATCAACTTATCCCCATTTATTGCTAATATAAAAGAAAAAAAATTTGTCAACACGCTCCCCATTTACGCTCATCTTTTGAACAAAAATTATGGTAAATTAAGGTTTTCATGCTTTTGGAGGGTAAATTAAAGATTTTTATTTGGCGAGCAATGAATTGAAGTTTATCCCAATTAATATAACAAATTTTTTTTTATTATTTTTGACATGTATTTTCCATATCTACTAAGCATTCAATCATCTTACTGTAATTAGATGAATATTTTGGTGACGATCTAAGAGGCTCATTTGTAAATTGCATTAAAACGGACAAAATGTTTTTAATAAGGAAATAGACAATTAGTTTTTTTGTTACAATTTTTAGGCAGCACAAGACAAAAAACACTGTCACAATAATAAGAATTTTTATTTCGTCGCTTATCAAGAAAATATTCTCTTTTACTTCAAAAGTGAGCTGATAAATTAAATAATTTTCTTTATAGACAACGGCGCAAGAAATTTTATAATGTTGAATAATTAAGTCCTTTTAAGCACATAAAAAATTTAATGATTCTTCTCGGAAAAACTAATAATGAATTAGCGATTCAACAATATATATTATCAACTATAGCTCTTTAACATGAATGTTATCGGATATAGAATTTGTATAAAAATTCTTAATTATAGGATAATTATTAATTATAAAGCAAAAAATAAGCTTTCCTATTGTTATTATAACTTAAACTATCTATCAATTTGAGCATATCAGGGAAATACTAGAAATTTAAAAAAAAAAATCCTAACATATAAAGTCTAGACGACCACAATTGGGCTATCCTAACATATGCGACCCTAGGCAATAGTCTAGTTCATCTATGTTTAAAGTTGCCCCTATTTGCTAAATAAGAGGCTCTTACAACATCCAAGACAACAATTAATTGCCAAATCAAACTATCAGAAGGAAGAAACTGAACTACATAGCCAGATATGCTAACAACTACATTTGCTATTAAAAAGGCAAATAAAAAAAAAAACCTGATGATGATTTATAAAGATACATGGCACTGAATTTTATTATATAACTCACTTCAATGCTGGCATGGCATTGTATATAACTTCAAATGATGACACTGCAAGGACGGTAGCTATCTCATAAAGAGATGTGTAAGAATCATAAAGGCATTAGCATCTATTTATATGAGGGAATATTGAGAAATAAGCTACAGTGAGCTTAATGGAATTGGATTCCATAAATGAGACTTAAACAAATTACATTGCGTTTGTTTGCGTTAACTATTAATTTTAATATCTTGTTGCATTATGAAGGTAATTTTAACATATATTAATTAATTTTATAATTTTTAGTTTTTTTTTTAGTTTATTATCAGATTATTTTTCTCTTTATATCAATCATCAAGCTATTTTTTTCTAATATACAAAGATGTTTCTATAAGCTAGGTCCTAGAGTGAAGTTAACCACATCCTATAATTTAAGCAAGTCATTGGTGTAATACAATGCTAGATGTTTGCATGGATGTGCAACAAAATCTCTATAAATTAATAATGCCGGAATCAGACAACATCTATTAATTTAAAGAGAAATCTATATTAGTTAATCAATAAATTAATAATCTATTAATTTCTAGAATGTACATACAATTAAATAAAATATATTTAATCAACTAGAATTCATTACATTTTACAGATCTAATCAATTAAAAATAAATTAATAAAATAAATTAATCTGCTAAGTATGGATTAAAGTTAAAAAAATTTAAAATTCTTGTAGTTTAAAATTTAACAAGTAATAAGTAATATTAGAGATGATATCCAACTGTGTTTAGATTTCCAAAAAAAAAAAAAAGTAATAATAGAGTCATTTTTACTCAATAACAAACCATAACAATTATGTTTGTAAGGTTAGCAAATTATTAATTTATAATATGAGTGTAACCATAGAATTATGTGGTGCAGCGAGGGTAGATAGTGGCTTTGACTTTCACGAAAGATTCTGTGAGGTCAGATTCGCTTAAAGAAATCTGTGGAACTGAAGCTTATGAAGAGAGATGCGGTGAAAGTTTAAAGATCATGCAAGAAACAAGAAACCAAAAACAGCAGATAGTTCAACTTGTTAAGTACTTCGACGAGAGGCTGAAAGAATTGGAGGTAAAGAAATAAAAGCTGAGAAAATGCCAGCAACTTGACAAGCAGAGGAAATGTCTAGAGCACAGCTTTTATTATAAGGAACTGCATAATGGTAGCAGAAATTGGTGGCGTTAGTCTATAGTTCTGATGCTTAGAGTAGTAAATGTATCTATCCTGTCTATCTGTTTAGTGAATTTTTGACCACATGTACTGCTGCTCTATCCTCAGATAACTAGCAGTAAACTATAACATGTTACATGTTACCAACTAAAATCTTGGCAAACTGGCTCGATTCTTTTCAAGGTTTGCTGGACAACAGTATAAATCTTTCTGTTCACATGTTTGATGTATCTCAATCTTTGTTGTTTGTTTTTTGTCTCAATGATTGATGGTCTACCCCAATGCAATCTTTATGAATCTTTTTCCTTCACTATCAATAATTGGTCAATTTAAAAATAAATGTATATGATGATAATATAGGAGTTTAAATTTTGTTTGTTTGGAAAACGTAGTTGACTAGAGTTTTGATGCTTATTCCGGATGAGATACAAACTGATTAGTTATTTAGTCTCTTTAATAACATGAACATATATAGGCTGGAACTTGGGCTGATGTCAAAAGAGCAGCAATTATGAAACATTTTTATGCTCTCTGAAGCTGCTAATATCTGGTTTAATGAATATAAAACTTTGCTAAGGCTTCTCTGTTGCTGCCATTCTAGTTAGCATTCACAATTAAAATTACAGGTAGATAAGTTCCAAAGTCACTGATTATTTTGTGTTGGCTATAGTTAGCTCGCTTTTAGTTTATTGTTCCCTTTGTAATGATGGCAGTAGGTTTTATGCTGATATTTCTCTCCTTATTTCAGGTTGAAGAGTCTAGAACCAAGTTATCTGATGAATCAGCTACGATGCATAACAATTTGTTGGATACTAGGGAAAAGTCCAAGGACTCAGATGAGAGGTTCAAAGTTGTAACGAAAGAAATTCAGATTTAAAACAAGGAAAAAGAAGTTGTAGAAAAGCTACACACTGAAGCAGTAAAGAAGCAGACTGTGCTTGAACTTGATGTGAGGCATACAAGATGGGATTTTTGGAAATTCGCAAGCCAGAGTAATGTTCCACCAGTATTTCGTATACTTATATATGACCTTAGCACATATTTTATATATCATAGGCTTGATTATGTTTATGAGGTTGAGCATGTCGGCTGCATATTTCATGCTTCTAGGATGATGCAAAACAACGGTTGAAATGAAATTTAGAGATGCAATTTGATATGGGTTGTAACCATTGGTCTATATAATGAAATGAGGTTTTAAAACTTAAGATACCCAGAGAGAGATGAAAGTGCCTTTCTTTCTATAAAAATAATTGGGATTTATCAACTTATTATGAAAAAAATAAAATACAACATGATTGTGTAAGTCCATTAATTAACTACGCTAGAAGCAATAATTACTCTTTTCTTGATTCTCAAGTTGAAAAAAATTACGGTGCGTTGTACAAGGGATAAGAAGTCAGGAACTATGTAAGGCACACAATATGAGAATTAAATACTAATTATGAGGATTTATTTATTAAGAAGACATTTATTTGAAGGGTTAAAAGTTTAAAATCGGTTTATCTTCTAGCATAATCTAATGTCACGAAACTCATTTTACCAAGAGTAGAGCTAGTGGCACCCCTCTAAAATTTTAAAACAATTCTTCTGTAAGCTTACAATTTCATCCTCAATTAAATAATGTTTAAATTTGAAATAAAAATCTAATTAAAGCATTGTATCATCTTCTATCAATTAAAATAGGATTATTAATCTAGAATTTAGAAAAGTCTCAAAAGAGCACGAGACTAATAATTTCAATATATTTTTCTTAAGGTTCAATATGATATTATTATCAAATTGAGAGGCAGAGCACTCAATGATAATGTCTCTCATCATCTTCTTCTTCTCCTTACTAAGAACCTTTGCATGATTCTTATTTAGAGTTCAAAGTTTCTTGCCATCTTTAATTATTCTTTTATTCAAAATTCAAATGAAGAAACAAACAAAGAAATTTTATCTTTTCTAGTTAACAGTATTTTGAGAAAATTAGGCTAGCGAAAATTTTGCAACTCCAAGAAGAGATTATGGGGTTTTGTTGACAAATAAGAAGGTAAGATTATTTGTGAAATTAAAATGGGTGTACTTAAAGTAGTGTCATTTTCATATAGAGTTGGATTATTGGCATCTCCTTATGAAATTCTTTTTTCAGTTATATTTATTTTATTTCCAAAAATATCATTTTCTTTTCTTTTCTTTTATTATAAATGGGCTCATGAAGAGCTAACGCAACACTAATCGAGAGTGTGCAATCCCATAATCATCCTTACAAAGTAGTCCGCCAATTTCAGGAGGAGGAGAAAGAAGAACATGTAAGCCTATAGGGGAATTTAAGCTATAAGAAGCAAGAAAATCAGCCGCACAATTTGCCTCTCTATACACATGCTCTAGTTGAAAGATCTAATCCCGCTCTAATAATTCCCGAATAGCCTTGATAAGAGTGGCATTTTCATTTGCTGGAACAAAAGCCAGTGCCAAAAGATGCACTACACTCTTGTTATCCACTCCAACTTGAATACGCCTAAATCCATTTTCCCAAGCCATTCTCAAGCCTTGCAGCAGGCCCCAAAGCTCAGTCGATAGAACTGAACACGTTCCAAGGTTCACTATAAATCCCATGAGCCAATTTCCATTGAAGTCACGAAGCAAACCACCTGCCCCAGCCTGACCGGACCCTGTCTTGGCACCATCCGTATTTAAACTAACACTCGGCCAAACAGGAGCTCTCCACCGTATCATTTTCTCTACTTTCTTTTGCTTTACAGTCATAGGTTGCTGAATACACCTTAGGATCTCATACGTCCAAGCTTTAATATCAATAACTATAAAGCTACTATCCCACGATCCATGATTAAAGAGGACGTCATTCCTCCAAAACCATAAGCGCCACACTGTCACTCCAAAGCACACTCTCCAATACTCTTGACTTGCAGTATTATTACCTCTCAAAAGGTTCATATGGAGCTATTCCTTCAGCGGGCAAAGGAAGAAATTAGGATGATGCTGACTCCGCAGAAGTTGGGACCATACATTCCTAGCTGTAACACAATCATGGAGAGAGTGAAGGATATCCTCAACCGACCCTCCACATCTATCACCAAAGATAGAAACAGTAACATGTCTCCTATAAAGCTCCTCCCGAGTTTTCAGTCGACCATGCAGAAGAAGCCACAGAAAAATTTGTATACTATATTAGGGCCCTTCCATCTCCAAGCCAAACGCCAGTCAATCTGAGATCTACTGCCCATTGACTCATCCAGCAACACGTAAACAGCTCTTACAGAAAACATTCCATTAGATGAACCCCCCCCAAAAGTACTTGTCAATGCCATGAGAAGCTATTGGCGGATGAAATGCAGCAATCTTTAAAAGGAAATTGTTAGGCACCAAGTGGCTAAACAAAGGCCAATTCCAGTTACCAGTTCCATCAATAAACTCCACTACCCTCTTGTTTAGTAATTCATTCGGGATTGGTTGAGTCACAAAATCAGCTATGGGCCTTAAACTTGTCGCCCAACAATCCCACCAAAAACGAACCATCGCCCCATCACCAATGGTCCACCGAATTCCCACTCGAGTTTTCTCCCAAATATTTCCTATCGCTTTCCACAAGGGGGAACCATACCGAGTAGGCAAGCTTGTCGGAACCTTATCCATTTGAACTCCGTATTTTGTTAGCAGCACTTGATTACTAAGTTTATTGGGTTCAACAATCAAACTCCAAGTATTCTTCATAATGAGGGCATGGTTCATGATATCCAGCTTTTTAAATCAGAAGCCCCCTTTAGACTTTAGAGTGCAAACCATATCCCAACTAACTAAACTCATTTTTTGATGTTTAGCCGACCCACTCCAAATAAAACGCCGACATAAAGGATCAATCTTCAGTTGTATACTTCTTGGTAGGTTGATGGTTTGCATTGCGTACAGAAAAATGGCTTGTAAGACTGATTGTGCCAAAGTAATGCGTCCCGCTAAAGACAAGTGAGAAGCATTCCACCCAGACAACCGCTTATCAACCTCATCAATAATATTCTGGTATGTTTGCTTTGAAATCGGATTATGAAGCAAAGGGACACCTAAATACTTTCCCAAGTTGTCAGTCGTTGAAACTCCAAGCTCAGAACTGATTCTGGAAGCTTCCATAGCTGAAATATTCTTAGAGAAATAAGCCAAGGTTTTTAATTTATTAACCTTGGCTCCCGAACTAGCACAAAACTCCTCCATAACTTTGTTGATAATATCAGCCTGTTGTCTAGAAGCCTCTGAGAGCAGCAGAAGATCATCCGCGAAGAACAAGTGACTCAAAGGAGTTCCTAGTTTTGCAAGCCGAATTGGTTTCCAAAGATCTTGCTGAATCGACCTCGAAATCCCATGACTGAGGCGCTCAATACATAATACAAAAATATACGGCGAAAGTGGATCACCCTGTCGAACACCCCTACAAGGGCTGAATTCTGAGGTGAGCTCGCCATTCCAGAGTACATTGATCCTAGGTGTAGTAATACAATCCATAATGAGATTGATAAGCCCAATCGGTAAATTCAACTCCTGCAGAGTGTCGTGAATGAAATTCCAGCTAAGCCTGTCATACGCTTTCTCTAGATCCACTTTTATTGCCATAAAGCCTTGACGCCCTTTTTTCCTCCTCATGGAATGAACAATCTCCTGTGCCACTATAATGTTCTCGGTAATATGACGGCCAGGAACAAAACTGGTTTGATGAGGTCCAATTAAATCAGGGAGGATCTCTTGCAATCTATTAGCTATATTCTTGGTGATCGTTTTATAAGCTACAGTACAGAGGCTTAAAGGACGGCACATCTTAAAGGAATTGGGGAGCTCCGTCTTAGGGATGAGGACCAGCAGAGTTCTATTTATTTCAGCAGGAATATATTGAGACCGAAAAACATCCTTTATTACCTTGCAGAAAGACTCACCCACAATATTTCACTGAGTCTGGTAAAACATGGCATGCGGACCATTTACTCCTGGTGCCTTGAGAGGGCTCATACTGAATACAGCCTGCCGAATTTCCCCTTCTTTAATCTCCGTAGCTAAATTTGTCAGTCGATATTCTTCAATTGGCAGGAAGTTCCCACACACCTGATACGGCTCATACACTCCTTGCTCCGATGTGTACAGGTTAGAAAAAAAATTGGTAGCCTGTTTTTTAATGTCTTCTATGTCGTAGAGCCATTGACCATCCTATGCTTTGACTGCATCTATTCTGTTGCGACGTCGTCTAGTGAGTTTTTTTGGTGAAAATAAACAGTATTCCGATCACCAAACAATACCCAATCCCTTTTCGATTCCTCTTGCATCAAAACCTCTTCCAATTCTCTTTTAAGTTTAGCCTCTAAACGGTACAAACTCCGGAGAGGTCGCCGTTCTAAGGCTCTTTGAACTCCACCAATTCTAGCTAGCAGCCCTTTCTTCTTTTGGAAAATGTTCCCAAAGATATCCTTATTCCATTTTTGCACTTGGGTGATAAACTCCGACACTGCTTGGTAATAAGATACATCAGTATTACAGTTATTTTTCATAAAGTTTTCAAACCTCGAATCTGTTAACCAAGCAGGCATGAAGCGGAAAGGCTTTATTGACTTATTTTTCTGGGAATGTTGATCAAATCTAACCACCACAGGGCAGTGATTTGACTCAACTTTTGGAAGATGAAGAACTGATGCGTTAGAATATTTTAAAAACCAAGCCTTGTTGCAAACAACTCGATCGAGGCGCTTTGAAAGGGAGGCACGCGACCATGTAAACCTGGGGCCCTTAAACTGCAAATCATGAAGCCCATTATTATGAAACCAATTACTGAAGTTTTTACAAACGCCACTAGTTATAGCCAACCCCCCCATCTTCTCTCCTAGAAATAAAATTGAATTAAAATCGCCTCCAACGATCCAAGGATCATTCATGTTAGCCGCAAGGTAATTAAGATTGTCCTAGAGCTCACGGCGGATAACAGGAATTGGGCTAGCAGACACTGCTGTGACCCAAGATTTCAGTACATTATTGCTCGTAATTTTGATATGTATAAATTGCTTATGGTTAAAAGAAATTTCAACATAAAACCGATCTTTCCACGCAACCAAATTCCATCTGAAAATCCTACTGCTTCCACTCTATGAGAGCGATCAAAACCACTTGCTCTAATGAAGTTATCTGCTTTTCTTCCACTAATTCTTGGTTCCATAATCACAACCATATCCAGGCGGTGCTATGAATAATAGACTCAAAAGCTCGTCTGAAAGATTGGGGCGCTGCTCCCTGAACGTTCCAAAACATTATTGACATCAACATAAATAAATATGTAGAAGTAAAAAGATGGACTTTATAACTACTACCCATGAGGCTACTCTGGATACTCCTTGGGCGTTTCCTCCACCATTGACTCTTAATCTTTCGACATTTCATCTTTAACTACATCAGCTTCTGTTAAAGCATGTTCCAGAGTATCATTATCAACATTCTCCTTGGCATAACCACTCATATCGTCAGGGGGATCATTTGGGTGAGAAAAGTGTGGAGAATGTCGATCATGTTGTACAGCTGCAGACCAGACATTATTGTCATTATTTTGCCCCACAGGTGTATTCTGCTGAGGCAAGCAGAATACCACTGTATATGTGGTTGGATCCAAATTGGTAGGGACGGAGTTTACAATATGGCTAGGGGAAGTTGCATGGGTAAAAGGACGAGGGATGAAGCTAAGGTTTGCATGGGATGTATGTTGGACATCATTATTATAGCTAATTGGTGGCTCTTGGATGAGGTCAGTATGTTGGAAAGGATTGGTTGATGTGGAGGCCTCGGGTTGGTTTTGGATAATAGCAGCAGCTTTTTTTCGTTGCTGCAGTCGAGTAGCACTCTTTGAGAGGTTGGCTTTAAAGGTGATCTTGCTGGGGTTACTGGTATTAGCTTGGAATTGGCAAAGTGTGTTGGGCAAAACAGAAGGTTCTGGAGGTACTCGATTAAATGTTCCCTCAGGGATTTGCACAAGGACTTGAAACCTTGATACATGATTACCTTGATGCATCCTATTTCGATTTAAATCATCCCTATTCTCCTTCCCAACATTCGGTTGACGACCCCTCTCGGACGCAATCATCCATGGCCCAAACGGTTCAAGGTGAGTAGCTTTAGCCCTTCTATCCTCCTGTGAATCAGTCATCTCAGCTCTTTGTTTGTCTTGGCTATTTGTATCTTCTCCTGTAGGATGCCCATTATTTGTGTTAATGCTGCATGCTCCACTATGGTGTCCATATCTGCCACATTTGAAGCAAATAACTGGTAACCCTTCATACTCAATCTTCTGAACCCTTCCATTGATTTCAACTTAGGAGACTAAAGGTTGCACAAGGGAAATTCGGACAGCGATTCTTGCGAATTTACCTCGCGTCGACAATTCAGTATTGTCGTCAAACTTGATGACCTCCCCAACTAATTGACCAATTTTTTGTAGAGTTTTCTGATGGTATAAATGCACAGCCAGACCAGGTAGCCGAATCCAGACAATGGCATGATTCAATTCCGTGACTTTATTATCAAAGTCAGGCGTCCATGGCTGCACTGTTAGGTAATGACCTAATATAATCAACGGACCTATTGTCATAGCATTGATAGCATCCCTTGCAGCACGAAACTTTATTAAGAAGTAGTTGTTTTCCAAATCAATTACTGAAAAACCCATAGAAGGTTTTCACATACTGGCCAATAGAGCACAAAGAGCTCTATAGCGAATGTTCTTTCCCAACAACTTTACTACAATCAAGCTCTTCCATGGCTGAATTAATTTTTCTTGTATCCTAGCCGAGAAAGTTATAGATGGCATTACTCCTTCACAATTCTCAGTCACATCACCATCCTCAAACTCCCAGTCCTCCTCACTTCCTCCAATTCCACGTTCTTTAAATTGTAGGGGTCGAACTAGAGTCTCCTTATAAGTCACTGGTGGTGGATTATCCTCATCTGCTCCTTCTTCCCGCATCCGAGCCTTTTTTGTTGAGCGAGTCGCCTGCAACGGCGGCGGAAAATCCCTTGTGAAACTAGGGTTTTTTCCTGCTCCGAGGTTTTCGGAGCTTGCTAAATCCATTACGTTAGATAATATAATCCAATTTAATATCATTTTCTTTAAGTACACTTCTAATTTTTCATTTAATTTTTTATTGTTCAAATTTATAGTTGTATTGTGCTATTTTTAACTTCTTTTGCAATCTTATTATTACCGCGCGTACAAACTAAAAAGTTTTCTCAGTGATGAATTTTGTAATATTAATCATTAGCTTAAATTACACATACTTTATATGATAATTAGAAAGCAATCTTAAGTACAAAAATATTTAATCAATAAAAAATTTGAAAAAATAATACATTATTCTAAATTTATATAATTTATTTTAGTTAAATAGGAAGCAACAATGTAGAAAATTAAAAAAAAAAGATTGATACTGAATGTAAATAATTTGTCTGAAAAATATATATATATTTCTTTGTTTCTATTGTTCTTCATTGTAATTTTGCTTAAAGCGGGGGTTCTATAACTATAATGGAGGAGTGCCAATATCTTCACCCTTTCTTATACTTTTAATGGGGTGGTTTTAGAAAAGGGGCTTAATGAGGAGTTTAGAGGTGATACTAAATACTAATAAAACCACCCTTTTACCCCAGCCTTTGCTGAGCCCATTATAAGTTTATTAAGTAAATTGGTGGGCCTAATCTGAAATAAATTGGGTCAAATTTAATGAACAATTAGGCCCATAATTATTTTAAATTAATTTTAAAATGATTAAATTCCATTAATCACGGCCGAATTAGCCGAAATTACATTAGAAATGTTACAAAACAAAAACCTACATGCTTGGACATTATGCATATAGAAGCTGAACTACCATCTTCCCATCGGATAAGGATTCTCAATTTAATTACCACCTCAATCGTATTGATAATGGCATGAACATGTTAAATAATACATAAACACAAAAAAGTGACCAATAGATTGCTGAAAAGGTTGTCAAAGAGACAATAACAAATGTTTTCACATCTTTCTTTTTCTAATCTGAAACAAAACATGCTCGAAAACTCCTATCGATATTTTAAGCCAATATGTAGTAATTAATGAAATATGATATTTATCTATAATAGTTACAAAACGGTCATGAAAAAAGTTATAAAATTATACGGTATTAACATATTCTTAAAAATTTATTAAATGAATCTTAATTTCAAGATTTAGATTCGATTCATTTAATAAAATGAGTGTTTAGTTTGATTCATTTAATTCATTTAATAGAATTAATAAATGAATCGTGTTCTTTATATTTATTTATATACAATTATATATCAAATAATAATTAATAAACACAAAATTGGACAAAAAAAATATTACAATTTTTTTCATTTCACTCATCTCATCACGCATATTCTCCTTTTTGTACTATTCTCTATTACTTACAAAACTAACTTTACAACTTTGTGCCTATTTTGTATGATTTATTTAATAACTATAAATACTTATTTAATTCTACAAGTTCTTTTTAAAATATTCAAATTATCAAAAAAAAATTCACAATCTTAGTTCATTCATTTCATAACATAACTTTAAAAAACTTACCTATTAAATTAATTTCATAATTGTTAATAAAAACACTTATTATCAACCAAACAACAAAAGTTTTTTTAATAAAAACTCTATTCACAAAAACTTTACTAATAAAAATTCTATTTGAAAAGTTATACTAAATGAAATCCTTGTAATTTTTGTTCTAAGAATTTAAAAATTATAAACATAAATAAGTAATTTAATTAAATGAATTATATCCAAAATTTTGACCCATTTATTATAACAAATCAATTTTTTCAAATTCAAACATGTTTAATTCAAATAAAATAAAGTGTGAGAGATTATTTCAAACTTGATCTTTCATGATCAACGGTTCTGATTCAACGCGACCCACAGAAGATAAAAAAATATCCTCTAAATTCTCTGAACCCAGACACTAACATCAAAAGAGGCCAAACAAGTGCTTTGAAACAGTAACTCCAATTTTGTACACAAGTCGCCTGATTAGGAAAACAAGTCAGCATCACCACCGCCATCATAACAGCACAACTCAACATTTTGAAAGCTACTTCCGTCAACCAAATTCTTGCCCCGCTAAGGAACTTATTCTTTTGCTTTTCACAAATAACCAAACAAAGCACTTTTTACTTTCTTTTTTTTTTATTTTAACACATCATTTTCAATGTGAATGTTTGTATGTATGTATGTTTGTATTGGTGTACGGGCAGCTAAGTTATTGATTTGTGAGGTTGAGGGATATTTTTTTTTCCTTATCTTTGTGATTTTTTTTTGATAATGGAGGAGGAGGGATTCGGGGTTGGGAATGAAACGGCGCCGTGTAAGAGCTGGGCACAGCAAACTGAAGAGAGTTACCAGTTGCAGCTTGCAATGGCTCTTAGACTTTCCTCTCAGGCTGCTTCTGCTGATGATCCCCATTTCTTGGCTTTGAGTTCTTGTGACCGTGATACTGATTCTGCTGAGACTGTCTCTCATCGATTTTGGGTATGTGTTTTTTTTTCTTTTTTAATTCCTTCCCTTTTTGCTTGGTGGGTACCTTTTCTTTTTTGTATGTTGGGTTTGTTTGGTTGCCGAGAAAAAGAGAAAATTTTGATTGGATTGGACACAAGAATTAAATTTACGTAGAAGGATTTGTTCAAAATTTGTTCTTTTTTAAAATTATGTTGGAGTTCAAGACGTTTGTGGTGCTAGTAGTGTTCATTAGTGTTGACATATGGAAACCAAGCACCTGCATAATTTTGAAGTCTTAAGACAACTGAGCTTTGAAAGAACTGTGTTTTTCAGTTGTTCTAAATGTAGGGGTACGGTTGAAAGTTGCATTTGATACACAGGATGGTTAAAATTTAGACTTGCAAAAAGTTCCTGTTTTGGATTTCGGAAACTACCTGGTTGATTGTCATCCAAATGGTTCGTGTTGTCTATGATTTTGAAATATTTGCTCCTAGACTCCAACTTAACAGAACAAACCAAGGCCTTTTCTTTTGTAAATCTCATTTGTGGGCAATCTGAAGTGAAGAAAGATATACTATTTTAAAGCACAATTGTTATCGGGTAGAATGTTATATACATCCATTTATGGTATAACTCACCAATCATGAAAGACAAAGGGCCATTTATGAACTTCATAAATATCACTGATTAATTTTCTTTAGAAGTTGTAATGTTTGCAATAGATTTTTCTGCTTAAAGTCCTCTGATTTTCACTTGCACCAGGTGAATGGCTGTCTGTCTTATTTTGACAGAATACTGGATGGGTTTTACCTGATCCATGGGATGGATCCATATACATGGAGTATTGGTACAAACCAACAAGACGCTGGTCTAATCCCTCCTTACAAATCATTGAAGGCTGTTGATCCTTGTAATAATCTGTCAATTAAAGTCATTTTGATCGATAAATCTAGTGACCCTAATTTGAAGGAACTACACAACAGGGTACTGTCTCTTTTGTGTAACAGGATCACTACTGAAGAAGCCGTTCATCAGCTCGCAAATCTTGTTTGCAACCACATGGGGTGAGTTTTCTGGCTACCATATTTTGTTTATTACCATAACTTCTTGAATTCTTTATCTACTATTCTTCTTAACAAGGTCTCATTCGTCATAAGGGGTACAACGTCTACAGAAGAAGAAGAATTTGATAAACAGTGGTGGGAGTGTGCTGAACACTTGAAAGACTGCCTCAACTCTGTAGTACTTCCGATTGGAAGCTTGTCTGTTGGCCTGTGTGTCCATCGTGCTCTATTGTTTAAAGTAAATCTATCAACTTGGTTCTAGATTGATCTTTCTGCAACTTGTCCTTGTTGCCTTTAATAGCCTTTTTATGTGTCGTTGTTCTTAGAGGAATGATCCACTCTGATTCCATAGTTATTTGTTTGTTCCTTCTGGTGCTTTAAATGCTGAAAAAATTAATTTCTTAAGTTACAGCATAATGAGCATCGGTTTATGTTTCATTTCTTGAATGATAGAGATCTCTGTGAAAACATACGGAGGATCAATATTACTGATGACGGGGAGTTTTGCAGGTGTTAGCGGACTTAATTAACTTACCGTGCCGAATCGCAAAGGGATGCAGATATTGTAGGAGGGATGATGCTTCGTCCTGCCTAGTGCAAATTGGTTCTTATAGGTATATCATGTTGACTATAGTTGATTGGACATTTTTCTATACTTTTATTTTCATTTTAGGGAATGTTCATGCATCTCCAAGTGGATGAAAAAGTCATAGCTTATTATAAGTCTAAGTTTTTGAAGGTAACAAACCATAAGCAATTAATAGAGAATTGCACAATTTAGAGTTAGAGAGGGTGGAAAAGATGAGAACATGAGTTCAATAGGTTTGATTATGTTTCTTATCTACCCAGGCATACTAGATGATTTAGCTTGGTCTGTTGACTTGTATAATACCGCAGGGTAAAAGGTTGATAAATAAGGGGAGATGAAGCACTTCGTCACCCATATATGAGCACAAGAGTGAAGTTGATGATGCATCTTGCACTGTAAAATTTGTAATAGGAAACTTTGGAAAGAGTTTATTTAAGTAAAGATTGATGATGTGAAAAAAGTGTGCCAAAATATACATGTGCTATATGTGTTGGTTTTTTTTTTCTTTTTCCACTTCCACTCAGAATTTTGTTAGCTTTGGAAACAAGCACATAGCTGGTTGAGATCATTTCTCACAGTTGAAATTATTTTTGAAAGCTAGATGTCTACTATTATGTTGTAGTTATATTTAATTGTAATCAAAACATTGTCTCTTAGTGGTAGTAGATTAATGTGTATTATTTCCAGGGAGTATTTGGTTGATTTGCTTGAGGATCCTGGAGTTTTAAGCAAGCCTGATTCCTCTCTCAATCGTACAGCTGCAGTATTTGTTTCTTCACCCTTATATCATCCAAGGTTTAAAGCTGTAGAGACTGTTGAGAACATCAGGTCATTGGCCAAATTGTATTTCATCGACAATCACTCACCTAAATTTGATCTAGATGATGATCCCTCAGGTGATTACAATGTTCCCTTTTGCTGTTTTATTTAAAATTTGTTTTTCATAATGATTGAAATCCAGAGAATCTTACCTTGAGATAATATTCTACTTCATAAGTCTTCTACAAAATTTTACTCCTTATTCATAATTGCGAGGACTAAGGAGTGTTGTTTTATGCCTGGCATGCTCATAATGTCTACTCACGAAAAAAGAAAATTAATAATACATCTGGGTTATGTTAATGTACAACCAAAAGTTTGATACCCTCAGAGATTTTCTTGCATTTATGATTTGTTTTCATGACAAAGAAAGTGCTATAAGTGTGCTTGTACATAGAATTCAAATACATAAGATAAAGTTCAAGCTCATAAATCATGGTGCCCTTTGATATATTAATAGAACCGATCCCTTACAAACAGGTTCTTGGATGGTTAATTTGGTTCTGTCCTAACTCAAAGGATTATTTATATGAGTTGATTGCCTACAGGGCTTGAACCACTGAGGCACTGACACTTGCACCTGCCAGTCGAAAAATATTATTGATACACAATCAATGACCTGAATAACTGACATACTTCTCAAGTGATTTTGAATTAACCTTTACAAAGATTTTGCTTCTTGTCAAAAACAGGTACTGCTATTGATCAAGACTATAAGCCTGATCCACGAGGTATAAATCCATTTACTATGAAACTGTTTGATAAGAACAACTTTTGTCCACTTCAAGCAATAACCATAAATCTTGTGTGTCAGCTCTGTTCCAAAGAGCTGCATGGAATGTTACTGCTGATAGAGATTTGCAGATGCAGAATCCATCCAGTCCATCTACTCATGTCATTGACTCGTCAAACTTCATCAAAGGTCCTCTTCTAAGAAGTCCTGTAAAACCATTTCGGCATAGAAAAAGTCATGAAACTTCAGCTTTCTCTAGGCTAAAGCCTTATGTGACAAACAATCATTTGCTCGTGGAGGCTAATCTGTCAGTAATGAGTGCATCAAATAGAGAACTTTACCTTGAAGAGGAAGGATTAGAAATCCGATGGAGTGAACTTTTGATAAAGAAGAAAATTGGGGAAGGTGTGTGTTAACTCCCAAAGGACTCAGAACTGCATGCTGCACCAATCATCAATGTTTTGAAATTATAATCCATCCATAATGCATAAATATTGTTGAGGAGACCTCACATGAATGTTTTTGAATGCTTTTCAGGTTCTTTTGGAACTGTTTATCATGCTGAATGGCGTAATTCAGTGAGCATATTTTTTTTTCTCTATATATATTGAGTAGAGTATTATTGTTTACATGTTTGTGCTTATTATTTAATATATAGTTGAATGGATTCTAAGTTTCTATTTCTTTTTCTTATTTTTGTTCCATAAATATAAAACCTCAAGAAATTGGATATTTGTGTGTGAAAGATCTCTCTTGTTTAGGATTTTTACTTTCATTTCAGTTTGCTCATATTCAATTTCTGATCAGTATTTGTAGGACATAGTTTAATGAACATTTTTGTCTTTAATAAAACTTAGTAAACTTTCTTCATCTTGTTTTTTCGCTTAGTGGGCTAAAATTTATATTTGGGCATTAAAAAAATGTATTATTCGAAGTTGCTAGATGTCCTCTAGATGAGAATTTTGTAATATTGGGGAATACCGCCCTATTTTCCTGGCCGCTGTTTACTTCTGAAAAAAAAAATAATAGGAGCAAAATGGAATTTCCTTTTCTCTTTTGTGTCTCCAACTTTTGAAATTTGTATTGTTCACAAGATCATTCGGTTTTGTTATTTAAGAGACAACCTATTTACTGAAATCATTTTATTAGTTCCGAAAGTGAACATCTTATAGAAGCCTTACCATAAATGTGAGTCAGAGAAAATATTGAGGGGGGATAATCTGATACACAGAGTCAGTTCCACTTATTTTTTATTGACGCAAGAGAAATAATCATATCATTCTAAGATTTGGCTCTGCACAGAATAATCTGTTTTGCTTGCATTTACAGCATCCTAATGGCAGTTTAAAAGCTCTTAACTTATGTTGTCTCTTTAATTTCCCCGTGCATAAATGTTTAATATTATGATAAGCTTTCATGTTTTTCCCATTCCTTTAAATTTTCTACTATGCTGAAACAATTTTGTTTAACTTCCTGTTCCAATTTTAATACTATGCTTCTTACTCTCAGGATGTTGCTGTCAAGATTCTCATTGAGCAGGAATTCCATGAAGATCGCTTCAAGGAATTTTTAAGGGAGGTACGTCTTGGCTGCTTTTTGCATTATAAAATGATACGACAATGAAGCGTGAAAGAAAGCTAGAAACCCTGCTCTTTCTTTCTTTAAGATTGTTTTTTTTTTATCATTTTTAGCTGTATTGAATTGAAAATTTTCTCTGTTAGGTTGCAATCATGAAAGGTCTGCGGCATCCAAATATTGTTCTTCTAATGGGTGCTGTTACTGAGCCTCCAAACTTGTCCATTGTGACAGAGTATTTATCAAGGTATCTGGAGTTGTTGCAATGTGTCTTTTTGGTATTTCTTTATTGAGGTCATAAAAAATGGAAGGCTCTTTTGGACAATCAGTGTTATATGTCAGTAAATAGAATTCATGCTTTGGATTGCAGAGGCAGCTTGTATAAACTCTTGCATATCCCTGATGCTAGAGTTGTAGTGGATGAAAGACTTCGCCTTAATATGGCCTATGACGTGGTATGTATGTTAGATCTTTTAAGTTTAATTTTTCTAAGCAAATGCTGAGTGACATTTTGCATGGTCAATTTCCAGCATAAATATCAACTTCCACATTGGTCATCAATTTGTACTTTCCATTGGATTTAGGAGCTGTTTATTGCTCTGTACAGGCAAAAGGGATGAATTATTTACATCAGCGTAGACCACCAATTGTTCATCGAGATTTGAAGTCTCCAAATCTTTTGGTGGATGGTACTTATACCGTTAAGGTCAGTGTTAGAAATTCATTCTTCCAGATATGCTTTAAAGTTCGCATTCGTTTCTTTTGCTTTAAATATTTTTTTCTCCTCCGTTTTGGTCAAAAGCAAACCCTATCTACTAGGGTGGCAGCTGAGGTGTTATGTTATTGGAAAAAAAAATTACAAAATAATAAAGAAAGGGAAATATTTTGGGTAAAAGACAATAAGGAAATAGCTATAATTAGATGCTAAACTAGGAAATACCATTAGTTTAACATTGCAATCAAAGAAGAAAATACGTGGCAGTGGAATTTATGTTATCATGGGTGATTTATTTCCATTTTTTTCTGATCGGAATGCCAGAGTCTATTTGCTCAAACAATACAAGAAATGTAAATTATATTTTACTGTTCTTAGGTCATCGTTTTTATCTTGCAGCACGGACCAGCTTGTTGACTGCTGGATCCTTCCTCTTGTTGAAATAACTTTTCTACAGTTAACAAATGGTATAAATTAGAAAAAGATTTTCTGTGCAATTTGTTAATCTCTTTTCTCTCTTAGGAAAGTGCCTTTAATCTGACCTTAGTTGTTCATTCTCTGAGCTGTTTCTATACATCAATTAATTAGTTTACTCCACTTTATCTTAACACGGGCAGCTTTTAATGCATTCTACTTGAAATTTATTTAAGATGTGATAATAATGAACTTATTTACTTCTTTTGATGTTGTATATGATATTCCAGGTCTGTGATTTTGGTCTTTCTCGCTCAAAGCCAAACACATATATTTCATCAAAAACTGCCGCAGGGACTGTAAGTTTTATTTAAAACATTGCTTTCCGTTCAATGGAAGCATGGGATAAATTTTAGTAATTTTTTTTTCTTTTTATTTATTAGCCAGAGTGGATGGCACCGGAAGTTCTCCGTGAGGATCCATCAAATGAGAAATCTGATGTCTTCAGCTTTGGTGTGATCTTGTGGGAACTTGTAACTCTGCAAAAACCTTGGAGAAATTCAACTCCTTCTCAGGTCCTTAATCTATTCCTTGGCTACAAAGCGAGTTTGGTTGATGAATTTTTTGATTAGGACCAATAGAAAATAAATTAAAAAAAATCACCGACAATGACAAGATATTTCCACGCTTGATCACCAGTTAAGAAAAATTAAATTCCTTTGAAGGTGACTGCAACAAAATTTTGCTTCTGTAAGAAACACAATAGGAAAACTGATTTTACTGATGGCATCTGTCTAAATATTTTCCCCCTTTTTTATAAACAGTATAGCTATTAGCTTGAAAAATAACTACTAATGGCAAAAAGAAGGATCCTGAAAGAGTAGTTGAATATCATGCTGATAAAGTAGGAGTTAAACTCTCTGCCTCCCTTGAGTGCTTTTTTACTTCTTCTTGTTCCGGAACTGTGATAATATTTGACACCTGAGAGCCTGGACGTCTTATTTTAGGGATGTAGCTAAAAGAATATGACATATCAATTTTGCAGGTCATTTCTGCTGTTGGATTTAAGGGTAAAAGGCTTGAGATTCCCAAGAATGTAAATCCAATGGTGGCTGCCTTAATTGAGACGTGCTGGGCCGAGTAAGTTTACAACCTACTTCAAAAAAATCCCAGGGTTGATTCTCTTAATTTTTTCTGTTAATGAAAAATGGTTTTATCGTTATGATACTTGATCCAGCATAAGGAACTAACTTACAACATTATTCATTGCTTCACCTCTCCCTGATAATGCACTTTAATTATCTGCAGAGAGCCTGAAATTCGTCCTTCTTTCCCCAGTATTATGGAAACTTTACAACAATTGCTCATGAGTTCTGTTTGTCAGCCACTCTCAGCACAACCCTCATGACAAATCCAGAGGGGTAAAAACCTAATAACAATAGTTGTTAATATGATAGCAGTTCTCATTTGCTAATCATACAGGTACTCCTGCTCTTCCATGCCAGCTTCAAAATTCAATTATTAGTGTTGTTTCTTTCTGGTATCAGTTTATTTAGCCAAAGCTATATCACATGCATAGGTTAATTTGTGCAGCAGGTTTGGTAGCCAGGTGCATTCATTCTAGTGTTGATAGCTGTATGAAAGAGCTAATGTCCAAATGTGAAACAATGCAGGATTTTTGCCATGTACATTTTGTTGCTTTTGCCGATTGAGCGTAGGTAAAAGAGCTGACATTCAAATATATATTTTCATATTCTTGTCTATCTAAGCCAACAAGCAAGAAATTGATTAGTCTTATCTTGCAACCTCAACTATCAGGGAAATTTTGTTCCATACTCCAGTACTTTGTAGCTGCTTGCTGTATATTAGCTGAAACTTGTCAAGATATTAAAGGCATCTTGGCGGAAGTACAAAGAGTTTCCATAGAGTTCTATTTGCACTTGGCTTTTCTGCTTACTAGTGTCATGCACTGTTATTTGGAGCAATTATTAGTCAGATTCATACATCTTTTTGATCCTGACTGCTACATCAAAGGTTAAAGTTACTTGATCATCCTGAATGGTATGTTACTGTGAGATCACAACTGGCATTGAAGTTGGGCAAGTTTTCAGCCGGGGTTTGTGTATTATATATATGTACAATCGTGGAGAGTGAGTGATTTATCAATCACAAAGCTGCTTGACATGTATCCCTTTAAAGCTTGAGCTACTTCGGGTCTAAGGTTATCGGCCATTTGTCGATCACAGGACTGCTAACTATTTGTAGTTGCATAATGCATACCTTGATTCTCTCTGTAAATTGTTCCTAGTGCAAGTTTGAGAATTACTCGTGGCCGTGTCAAAGATTGCGGAAGAAGTAATGAACTATAGATATTCACCTTTTCTTTTCCTCCATCTCACGCCATGCATGCATGCGGGGGTGGGAGGGGAGAGGAGGGGATCAACATCCCCATACCTATTTTTAATGTTTTCCTCCCGTCTTTATCAAAATTACTTGAGGAGATCTCCGTTCCTTCTCCAAATAATAACAGGGAATCCTTGAGAGTCCTTGGTCCCGAATAATTTATATATTTTTTAATTTTTAATTTAATTTAATCATATTAACCTAAAAATTTATGAAATAAAATGAGAATGATTGGGTCTTATTTCATTCTACTCCTTCAAACTTTTAGGATATATAATATTCAAATAATGATTTTCAAAACAAAATTCAAATAATGTGATTTTTATATAATATTGATGCGATTGTTGTTCATAAGTAATGATACTTGTTGATCACCGACTATGGCACAACAAAACCGCATGTGTGGCTGTTAGTTGACATTGCGATGAGTTGGGCTACTCGGTCATTGACAATGCAATGTATTTTTGGGCTATGATGAGATGAAGACGAGTTGGGTGTTTATTATTGTGCGAATAATTTGGAAATGATGAGCAGGACTATGAGAGAATGATTTATAGTTTGATTTGCGAGTTATAGGCTTGTGTGATTGTGTGCTTTTGGTTGTAGTTAAGTCTAAATTATATTAAACATTTTATATTAACTAATTTTATATTATTTGTATAAATATTTTGATATTTGTTATTTACACTAATATTTAATATTTTACAATTTAAAATTTATTATTTATTCACTAAGAATTTCAAAAAATTAAATTATTAAAAATTAAAAAAGAAAAATAGAGAGGGGATGGGGATTTCATTTCATCTCTATTCTTTTTCTGAATAAATAAATGAGTAAAAAATTGTCTTTGTCTCTTGCTCAAATAAGAAATTTAGTATAAAATCGTCATTTTACCCTCTTTAAATGAAAAAAATTCCAAAGGGTTCCTATCCCTGTGGGAATTTCTGACATTCCTACTAAACTGACTTCTTATTGTCGATAAGGGTTTTTTAAAATTTGACAAATGTAACATAGTTTACTAGATAAAAATAAGTCAATATAATATGATTAATTGTGTAACAAACTCTGAACCTAAGCCGAACCAATTTAATAATTTTGTTAATTTTAATCCAACCCGACTCCACTATTGTATTTGGGCTTTTTTAAACGAGCCTTAAAATTCGGATTCAATCCAAATCTGTACAGCCCATTTGTAAACTCGCAACGGTCTTAATCACTAAACCCTAATTCCCTAAAATTCCCCTTTGCCTCTCCACAATTTCCTTTCGAGACACAGCAGGGGCTCACAGCAAGCTACTGAGTAACAAAAAGGTTAATTGTTTTAATTCTAGGGTTTTTTTTTTAAATGAAATTATACACGTTTTAGGGTTTATATGAACAGCACTTAGTTTCTTTCTGATTATTTTTTTCTGCCAGTGAGATGGGGGCCAAACAAAAGAAAGCATTGAAGAAGAATTTGAAGAAAGTTTCTTCACAGTTACCAGTTCCCAGTGATAAAAAAGGCACCGCCGATTTCCTGGTTGGCTTTTTTTTTTCCTTTTTTTATCATAACAGTAACATTGTTGTTGCTGCTGCTGCTGCTGTTGCTGTTATCGATTTTTTCTTTATTTTTTTTTTGGGTATTTATTATATTGAAGCCGCTGGAAGGTGGGCCTGGGCGAAAACTTACTGAGGAGAAGCCACTAGTAAATAAAGCTACGGTGTTATACATTGGCCGGATTCCACATGGGTTCTATGAGAAGGAAATGCAAGGTATATTGATTTTATTGATTTCTTAACTTTTTCTAAAATTGTGTGTTGATTTTATCTATCTGGTTGTTGGTTATGTGGGTTTGCTGATTTCTGGCTGATGATTGCTCTGTCTGCAGCTTTCTTTAGCCAATTTGGTGCAATCAAGAGGCTAAGAATCGTTCGGAATAAAAAGGTCGCGGTCCTTAGCTGTATCTTTGATAATTTCAGTTACACTTGCATTATTATAGCTGACATTAACTCACTTATTGGTCTGATGTTCTTTCAGACTGGAAAGTCAAAGCATTTCGGGTTCATCGAATTTAATGATCCTGAGGTTGTATTTCTGTAGGAATTTGATGATGCTCAATTGCTTAAATAATTGTTTCCTCATTTTTGTTCTGATGTAGCTTTTGCTGAGTGCAGGTAGCAGAAGTTGTAGCTGATGCCATGCATGGTTATTTGTTGTTTGAGCACATTTTGCAAGTGCATCTTATTCCCCCTGAACATGTTCATCCAAAACTGTAAGCAGTTAAATAATAATCTCTTACTGCAAGTATTAAGGTGTATGAATTTATGATCATTAACTCTATATTATCTAACACTTCAAATTGAATGGGGAATATGGAAGAAACTAAATGAATAGGAAGAGAAGAGAAAGAAATGCAAGCTCTTTTAATTTTTCCCTTTGTGTTGGGGAGGGTGGCGGTCATTAAGAGGGGCCATGTGGTTGTTGGTTAAATTGAATAGCAATTCCAGTCCAGAGTTACGTGCACTTACGTTTTGTCTGCAGGCTTGATTAATAAAATATTGTGTTTAATTAGTAGCCATTTGAGGGGGAAGCCTCTCAAGAAGTAAACTCTGATAATATTTTTCTATTTTCTTTATTTCTCCACTCCCCTGGTAACAGAATGATTGAGCCTGTGGAAAATTTATTAGTTTCCTATCTTCTTAAATTAAAAATGTTCAAAACAATTCATTATATACAAGAAAAGAAATTTGTTTAGGCCATTGCTTCTTTAGATATGATTTAATTCTGAACATGCTCAGAAATTACATGGACTTTTCATTTTAACTAGGCATACCTATTTTGGGTACCTTGTTACTTGATTTAGGTATAGCTTTCAGCTTATACATTTTCATGGAAAATATTAATTTATCTGTGGAATGAAGCGCGCTGTCTACCATACTGGTGCTAGGGTTCACGAAACCTAGTTCAGAATAAATATGAGGATAACAAATAGCCTTATCCTATTATTAGTTATCAAGGTCATCAATGTGTACATTGTTTCACTGTATCTGTGTATTTTGTGGAAATGTCTATTCAATAGTATGTTGCCATTTGTCTGGGCTGCTGATTAGTTTTTGCCTCTGCTTTTCCCCTTAATACGTAGATGGAGAGGCTTCAATCCTCGATACAAGCCAGTCGACTGGGTTCAAGTGGAACGTAAGCAGCAAAACAAGGTAATATAATGTGGATAAGAGAATTTTTTTTTTCATCATGCTGTTATTTTGATGGTTGTAAACGGAAATTAAAGAAAAATATTCCACTTTCAAGAATTCTGATTTCTTTGCAATGATTTTCCAGGAAAGAACTTTGGAAGAACACAAAAAATTGGTGGAGAAAATCTTGAAGCGTGATCAGAAGCGACGCAAGAGGATAGAGGCTGCTGGTATTGAGTATGAATGCCCTGAGATTGTAAGGAGCATTATTTTTTTCCCTCTTTAATTAATTAATTAATTGAGGAAGGAAAAGCTATTGTCATTGAAATTTCAATGCTTCTTTTTGTGAGTACAACTACAATTTGAAGTTTTGAAATTCTGAGATGTATATCTCTAGTTGACACATTGTACAGTTGCATGTTGCCCAAACTGCATTAGATGAGTTAGGTTGGTGATAAAGTCACCACAGGTTGATTGGTTTAGTTTGTGATGTTATTTTGGGCATAAACTTTGTTTAAAGTTTGGAAAAAGGCTAATTGTCACATCATATATTGAATGAATAATTAATGCAGCAGCTTGGATACTCACAAGCTGCTGATGCTGTTGTTTTTATAATTGTCATAATTAGACACAAGTGGATAAAAGGCATACTTATTTTTTTACCTTTTGCTGGGGCATGGCTGAACTTTTACTATTTAACTGTTGCCTGCCGTGGAAGAGAAATAAAGTTGTGACATAATAATAACTCGAAATGCCAGTATGTGGAATTTTTCGTTGACTAATGATTTATGCTGTTTTGCAGGTGGGTAATGTCATGCCTGCTCCGAAGAAGATCAAGTTCAATGAAGGTTAGGTTTGCTAATTGACTAATGATTCATGTTTTTTTCCTCCATAGTAATTGGTGTTATATACTTTGATGATACGATAATATGAATGTTTCCTTCTTTGCTTTCCTCTGCCAGGTTGATTGCGGCCCACAGTCTTCACTATTTCTCCCTCACCATTGGAAAATAGAGTGGTTTTCTCATATGAGCTGAATCCTAGACTCCCATGGGCTTCTGGATCCCTGAATGACCTAAACAAAGTCGATCTGTACGATCTTTCCTTTTTCGGCTTTTGACAAACTTAATAGATATTTAAAATGTTAACAGATAGTTTCAAATACGTTGATAATTGTTGTATGTTTTCTCCAATGTAGTGATCATATTGAGGTTGCTTCTTCTTTCCTATATTCTCCTCTTTTAAAAAAAAATTTAAAAATTACTTTGACAAACTCTCATAATGTCGTGATTACACTTTACTAAAATGATTAGTGTGGTAGCTAATGATAATTGTATTGCTCTTGGAATTAAAGGATCAATCAGCTATGCTTCTCAAGGTAAGCATTATCCACCTGAATTGTATCTCACAGAGACACGAAATCAACCACCCCAACGATCCCTAATAAAGAAATCAATGGATTTTGAAGCTTCTCCTTTGAACATGGATTATGCCTAGAGGTGACTTGCCTCTGTTAACGTTTTCAAGAGCCCCCAAGTAGAACATTGTGATGGCGCTTTGTATGAATTCCAGAATTCCGCATCAGTAGTACTGAGATGCGGAACTTAGTATGACACTTTTGTTGTTAAACATAAACCTTAAAATTTTTTAAAGATTGCCTAGTGTCAAGGGATGAGTATATTGTGCAGCAACTCTTGCAGCATTTAAGACAATTTCTAACAGAAACGTTGTTAAGGATTATAAAATTTTTCAAGCTAGCTAAGTAAGGATGTTTACGAGAAAGCTAAAAAGAAGAGAACAATATAGTTAAAAGAGAATTTTATTACTCGCAAGAGAGAATAAAGGAGAGCCTTTCAAAGATGCTTGAGTTGCTTATGTGCTATGTGTGTGGTGTGGTGCTGAGCAAAATGATGGGTATTATGCTCTATTTATAGAGTAGCTTGTTTAGGTATAGATGATTCCATGCAAGTTGCCTAAATATTACCTAGGTTCTAGCGTACATAAATGTGGAATTTTCTAGACATATACCAGTTTAGAGACGTGTAGAGAATTTTAGAATTGAGCCAAGGCTTGTTTACCTTAGCTTGCGGATTTTCGGCTTGATTTTAGGTTGTTTACGAGTTAAGCGCACCGTGGTTCGCCAATTGGACGAGATAACTCACTGCTGGACGGACCTTTATTGAGTAAACCCATGCACACCAATTTAGCTTCCGTTGGTGGCAAATTTAAGTGGCCCGTGACGTCAGTCTAACCTGAGCATGCTATGTGCTGAATATTGTTGAATCAAAATATCTGCAGATTAAATTATATAATCGGACATTGACATTGACTGTAAGTTTCCAATAAGGCTAGTTGATTATCTTCTGCCATTAACATTAAGCTAATTAATTATGAGTAATGCTAGACACCTGAACATTTAAATCTTAATTTAAATTTTAACTGATATGACATTTATGTATAACGGATTGATGATTTTATAAGTTATGATATCCACACATAAAATTAAAAATTAAATTAGGACTTAAATATTGAAATTCTAAGATCATTCATTAATTATATCCGACTTCAGCAGGACAAAACACAATAGTAAATATAATACATGCCACTACTCAAAGAAGGGTAATGAGAATGAGAATAAGAAGAGCAGCAATGAAAGAGTATTTGAGAGCAGCAACAAGAATAGCCAACGAGATTGCTAATAGCTGCCACAGCACTTGCACACTTGCCCATGTCAGCAGACCCGTCAATCCAACGGCGAATATGTTATCAGGATCCGGATTCAATATGTCACCCCACTTCAGATTGAACCCTGACCGTCGATCTTTCTCTATATCATCCTCATTATTATTAACAAACGACCCCTTTTGATTTTGATTTTCTTGGTCTTTGCCATTGCTGTTGTCGTTGTTGTTGTTGCTGCTGCTGTTATTCTTAGACTTCTGTACAAAAAGAATGAATCTTGGAGCGAATTTGTAATGGGTTTTCGATTTGGAGAGAAAATTGGAAGGAAATTTGTTCCGTTGGTGATAGATTGGAAGAAGATTTAATAAAATTGGTGAATTTGCAACAGATTTGAACCCTAACATGATTTTGTCGAAACAGGCAAGGAGAGGAAGAACTTGCTAAATTGGCGGTCAAGTGTTGGGCGCGCTGGGTTCACGATGGGCCTGGTTTGGCCCAATGGGAATGCCATGGGCTTGGCGTATCTTGCAGACCATATAGGATCGTAATCTTTTGTACGGACTAGGTAAAAGCCAGCTTAAAAGTTAACTATTGATCCGTGTTGGTATATTGAGCTAGTAGGTATTCCCAACTAATGTAAAATTATCTTCTTTACAACCTTTTGGCACAAGAAAATTAGTCTTTTCACTTGGTCATTAACTTAGTAGTTATTCTCCTTAAGCAGGAGATTAAAAGTTAGATTAAGAGTTGATAGTTATTATAAATGAGCGAAATAAAAAAGTGAAATTTTTCATTTGATCCAGGATCATCCTCGAGACATACTCCCTCACGAGTATAATGGTCTTTTTACCTGATACTATTCCTCAGCTCAATAAAGCATTGAACACATTTAACTGCCGAGTTCTGATGAAAGGATTAGAGTTGTTATTGTGGCACCCGTCAACATATGAATAACAAATTCTATTCAAGCATGCTAGTAAAATTGAGCGAGACGAACACAAATGTGAGATTATCAGCTTGACATCAAATTAATACTTCAATTTTTTTATCATCGTTATTCAATCTTAAATATGTAAAGATTGTATTTAACCAATCAAGAAAAATGGGTGCGAGAGGATATGAGGGATTAGATGGAATCATCAAACCAACGAGGCACGCACTTCACAAGAGGGGGAAAAGAAATTGCAAAAATGTTTCCGAACAAAGAGATTACCTAATGATGTCCGAACAAAAAGGGATACTGTCTTTCAGAATCATCATCATCTCCAATCAAATCAGTCACACCCGTTCATTTCCCACCCGGCTCCCACTTCCCATCATTTCATCTGCATTCTGATTTACAGCTGTGATTATAGGACCCACATTCCCTTTTTGGCAAAGAAAACTTAGACAAGCCCCCCCCTTTCCCTCCAAAGCTGCCCAAACGCTGATAAAAATCCGACTCTTTGTGAATAGCATTAAAGATTTCTTAATTAACTTTAATCATGCGGCAACATCTGCCACGTCAGATGAAGTTTCCCTCGTCATCATTTCCCCTCTCCCAATAATTTCATCTTGGCTTCGCCTCGCGGCTCGATCGGCTAAACTCCACATGCATGAGTGTGAATTGATTCGCTCCTTGTATTTTCAAAATTTAGGGAAAAGATTCATTTTTGGGGATTTGATTTTGCTAAAATTTATTTAACTAAGAGTCGATAGTGAGTACAAGTTGATGCGGCCTAAATTTATTAGTTTGAAAAAAATATAAAATAGTAGTTTAAGAGTTATTTTATTTAATTAGTTGAATTATGTCACATTAGTTTATACAAAATAAATTTATAATTTTATCTTTAATTATTTTGATTATCATCAATTTTCACTTATTGTATCTAAAGTTATTATTATCATTTTTTTTAAATACGTTAAAATTCACTTCATTTCATCGAACACAGAGTACACACGTTACGTCACAATACAATAACAGACAAAGCTTAGTAAAAATCGATCACAATAATTAATTAGTCAAACCATAGCATTTCCACACTGAATAACAGAAGGAAACCTTGTGCAGCACCATCAAATGTGGTGCGCATATCTAACTTGAGCTCTATATGATGTCCCTCAACTCTTTCATAGCATCCTCCTTGAACTGATTTGGGTCTTTCAATTGCTATTGTGATGGATTTTCTATAGAGATCCACATATATATTGTATCATAAGATCTCCTAGATCTTAGTCTCTGACTTTAAAAAAGAAAAAAAAAAGAAAGAGATATACTACAATATAAAAAAAAACACTACAATAAATAAAATAGAATAAGATAAACAAAATCACCATAAATATAAAGATTTGAGTGAACAAATAAACCAGCACATATCTG
This sequence comes from Atalantia buxifolia, assembly GCA_030444775.1. Taxonomy (NCBI): domain Eukaryota; kingdom Viridiplantae; phylum Streptophyta; class Magnoliopsida; order Sapindales; family Rutaceae; genus Atalantia; species Atalantia buxifolia. The sequence continues at coordinate 7,325,750 of CM059837.1, forward strand.
AAAATTTAAGTGGATAAACCAACCACCGCAGACCCGAAGATCTGAGTGAAGAAAATAAACACAAAACAATAAAAAATAAAAAAGTGCAAGAGAAATAAAGGAGTTTCTTGTGAAGAATCGCTTGAGAAGAAAGTTTTTTGAGCAGTAGGAGAAAGAGGGGGGGAGGGAAGAGAGAAAGCTATGCTGATAGTTGTATTGTATGCGAATTATACTCAGAAATAATATGTTGTTCTTGAAAGGTTATATCCAATAAGTATCATAATAGTTAAGTACATTTTGAATAATTTTTAAAAATATAGAGATTAATTAATTTGTCAATTAGCTCAAACTGTAAGGAGTAAAATGAGCATTTTTGCTCACATGGACGTGTCCATGTTGCATCATTACTAGCAAATCAATCACCTTTTTTAAAAAAGAAAAAAAAATTAGTAGCAATGATATTTTATTGTATGCACAATCTGTATATCGTTCAATGCGTGTCACATATAATTATTTGCGGCTTGCAAGTTGTAACAATAATGTTGTTAATGATAACGAAAAAAGTTGGCAATGTAGTAGTATCCCATTTGAGCAAGTGAGGACTCTTTACTATATCTTGATTAAGATTCGAATTTCATTTTGCCATCCCTAATAATAAAAAAAGGATTTTTTTTTAATTAGATGAGACTAATGTTCAGATTATAACTCATATTATATGAGATTTATAACTGATATTTACAATCAGACAATTATTGAGACTAATTTATATTAATTCTTATATAGCACTGCAAAGATTTTTACTCTCTCTAATATTCGAGAGATGTCTATTCCACTCATATTTCGAAAGAGAGAAGACGGTCTTTACTTAATTATATATCAGTCTTTACTTAATTATATATCAGTCTTTACTTAATTATATATCAGTCCTCACTTAATTATATATCATAATTAAAGAAGAAAAAAACCCTCACATGTATCGTGGAGACTTAAACTACTGCACTCATAATTATAAGTGCAGGGTTCTGACCACTGGACTAAGACCGGTTAATAATAAAAGAACTTACTCTTTTAAAAACTTTTGTTTTTTTCATCTTTCAAATACCTTTTATGGCTCAGTCTGGGGGGGCTTCAGCTTTTCACGTCACATTACTCTTACGGCTACAGGAGAGGGCCACAAACGTCTGAAAGAAGTAATCAGATCTGAGCGTGTGGCTCAGACATGGACTGAGAATCTTTGACAAAAATGGACGGTTAAGAATCTACAACAGCCACTCGATGATGTCAACAATATCTATGCATGCAGTATGCTTCACGTTCTTTTTCTTCCTTTCGGTCAGAGAATTGAATAAGAAAATCTCAGTCTTCAAAATCACCAGGACTGGACTACGTGCGTCTCCCAAAATCAATTACCGCACACATAAAGCAGCCCAATAGTTTACTTCTTTGCTTCTGAAGTTGACACAGTGGAATAAGAATGCTTGGAAGGAAAGAGAAGAGAAAATGGACACCATGCTACTTAACAACGAGGCACGTAATTTAGGAGTACTGATATTTGAATGGCACGGTGATAGAAGAGATGTTAATATTCATTATATAGTAACATTTTTACACATTTAAACAATATACTATTCATAAATAAACATTTTTACACATTTAAACAATATACTATTCATAAATAATGTTGTCGTCTCTATCGTTCCTGATACCGTTATAATGTTTAAAATATCATTTTCCATAATCTAGAGATTATGAAATTAAGAAAAATGCTAGAGATAGCAACACTGTCATCAAATTAACAGATTCAAGGTCAAAACGATATCGTTCTCTTAATAAAAAAAAAAAACCAAAACAATGTTTTTTTGTCCCTAGTTCTGTGGACCTGATGATCAGATTGCTGTCTCCTTAGCAGTGCTCACTGCTCATTAATTGACACCTAGTGGGATGTAACAGAGCTCGTCTCAACATTTTGAGCTTTTCTGGAGAAATTAGAATAAGATTAGGGGATTCCTTATCTTGGTGACTACCTAGTTATTGCATTATATGTGTTACGTAAAGTTAATTGATATTTATTACGATTGCTTATTTAATTCGAAGTGAAGAATACATGGGAAAAATTAGCCATTTTTCAGACTTGAATTAAGCAATGTTTAGAGGGCATTTCGGTTCTTTACTAGAGAAATTTGACATTTTGTGTCGGTAAAATCCTGACTGGACGTCTCCACACCTCATAAGATATTTATATTATTTTATTATAATATAAACAGAAGAATGAAAGAACAAATTAAAAAGATAAATGCTCCTGTAGTCCTTACAGTTTAGGTTAATTATCTAGTTAATCAAGTGTTTTTAAAAATTATCTCAAAGGTCTATGCTAGTGTTGTATATTTTTGTTCCTTTAGATCCATTTAATTATCATCTATATTTATCTGCTGCAAGTTAACTTTATTAAAATTTTTAGTCATACCAAACAAAAATATAATTTAACACTCACACACACACACACACACATATATATATATATATAAACTGTTTTTTTTTTGTAATTCAAGAAATATAAAGATCCACTAGATAATTGTTTCAAATTATAGAGACTTAAAGGACATTTACCGAAATTAATATTATATTATTGGCGCTTACTATAACTCTATTTAAACATAACACTAAATGAAAGGCAATCATATCATGATCTTGGGAAAGATTTGGGGTTACCCTTTTCGTAAGAAAATCTGACTAATCTTCTTTTAATTTTCATTATTGCCAACTTAATTCTTACCATTTTTTGTTGTGATTCTTGTAAGGGATTATTAGTAACTTTTTTAGTCAAAGTAAATTTATTAACTGAAATAAAGAGCAAAGAAAATAAATACTAATAAAACTTATAAATTAATTATTGTTAAATTGGTAGCCTCAATTAAATAATATCTTTTGATTAGTCTCAACTTAAGGCTAGTTTGAGAATGTTGTAACTTAAAAAATAATTGTTGTTAGTTGTGCTGTAGAAATAATCAACTATGAAGAGAATTAGTTAAGTGTTTGGTAAATTTTATTTTTATAAGTATTGTAAGTTTTAAAAACAGTTATGAATGTTTGATAAATTTTACTATTAAACTATTAAGAGAAAATAAATAACTAAAATGTCCATAATGTAGGATAAAATTTATTTATACATATAAAACATGTACATAAAATATTTTTAATTGTGTATTATAATAATTTTAACTAAAAATAAAATCTATGATATATTGATTTTTATTTTTTATTTTTTTGTCTTAAAATAGTTGATAATTAAATTTATAATATAGTGAAACAAATTTAGTAATAACTCGACCAATAAATTGATATTAATAAATTTATATTGATGAATTATGACAAAAATTTATTAAAATATTGATTTTGTTTCTAATTTGAATAAGGATAATTTTAGGTTTAGGTAATAATTTTAAGGATATTTATGGAATTATGTTAAAGGATAAAGTTGATTCTCAAAATCATAATCTAAAAGTTACTTTTTCCCTACTTTTCAAAATCAGTTGTATAAGGGATTGATTTTGACAAAAGTGATTTTGACTTTTTTTTTCCCCAAACACTAAAATTAGCTTTTAGATATTTAAAATCACTTTTAAGCCTCCTAAAAAAATCTCAAACAGGTCCTTAGAGTTAATGTACTATAAATCAATAATACAATAAATTTATAAGATAATACATCTTAAAAAAAAGAGAATATTAAAACATTATTTATTTGCAATCTCTAGTAGGAAAATAAAAGTGAACTTCTTTCTTTATAAACAAGATACAATATCCAATAAAAAATAAAAAAAATAGGGATTAGAATCCTCTCCTTGCTTAATGAGCGGCTAAGATTGAATTTTTATTTTTTAACATTTAAGCCAACTTTTTTCACTAAATTCTAAAGATGAGGAGGGCCTAAGAGGGGGAAAAAAATCAAGTGGAGGATCCTTATCTGAAAAACGGATGTAATATAAATTATTGGGTGTTCATGTACCTTAATGATTTTTGCTGAATTTTTATTTTTTCTACAAGAGCATTAGATATAAAAGAGCACAAAATCAAAGAGAAAAGGACAACCTCATTACAAAAACTAAAAAGGCCATCAAGAAACCTCTGATCTGTGGGAAGAAATTATCCTAATATACTTCTATAATTGTGTATTCAAATTGACTCAAGCATACAACTATGCAAGTGAAATCTATTTACTCTTAATGAGTAAATAGTTCTATAATACTCAACGGTGCCCCACGAACCCTAAACATTAGCTGAAACAAGAGCCAACAAAATGGGCATTAATGGCTGAGTGCTTACAAAAGGAGTGACTAGTGACTTAGTGAGCCATATATATTGTTGTTGGTCTTAGCCGCCAACAAGGCTGGCTTTACACATGAAAATGCTCTCGGTCAAAAGTTTAAAATTACAAAAAAAGGATCAAATCCTAAGCAACACTGTACCAGTAACACGAGTCATCTAATTACTGCTTCCATAGGGGCATCATCTTCGTCTAGTAATGAAACACTTGTCACCCTTTCATTGGTTACAAAATATACGTACACACTAAGTGGCAGTAGTAAGTGATGAAAGTGTGATGAGAGTTTATGCGGTAGAATCGGATCCTGTCTCCCAAGAAAAAGCGTCCAATTTCTACAGACAAAAAGTCACAAATATTTGACTCTCTCTATCTTTCTTTTGTTAATTCACTCAAAAACCTAATAAAAGTTAAGTGTCTGTCTTAATGGCTGATCAGTACGGCCATCAGCTGCCTGATCTCGGGAGCTTGGCCACCGGAAGAACCCATTTTCTGGTGAATCAAGAAACCCCACAACCCTATTTCTTTAACAGGAGTATTAACAATGAGACAGTGATGCTTGCAGCTGGTGAAATGGTGTTGCCTGCAGCAGGTGGGCTCGTTAGGTTTGGTCATCATCATGATTTTGCTGCTGCTGCTACTAATCATCCTACAGCAGTAGTGGATATGGAGAGTAGTGGATGGGGTAATACTAATGAAAGTGGAAATGGTAGATGGCCGAGGCAAGAGACACTTACTCTTCTTGAGATCAGATCTAGACTTGATTCTAAGTTCAAAGAAGCTAACCACAAAAAACCCTTGTGGGATGAAGTTTCTAGGTACCAAATAAATTGCATTTTATTTTTGTTATTTTATGTATCATGTATCTATGTGTGTGTTTATTATTATCTCTTTGCCGCCATTCAAATTGGTGTTAGATTTTCAATTGATTAAGAAAAAAAAAACCCTATTTCGGTTTTCTTTTTTTTCTTTTGGTTAATTTCTATTTCAGTACAGAACAAAGTAAGCCAATGTTTGGTGGTGATTCAAAATTGCAAAAGTTTATGAGTTTAGCAGAGAAGAAGTGTTGATATATCTTATTTTTAACTCGTTTTGTTGTGTGCAAAAATGTAGATTCCTCCGCTGGTTAAGTACCCATAAACAGGTTCTTTGGTGAAGAAAATGACTGTTTAACAGTTCATAACATTCTTTCTGTAAATCCTATATTTCTTTTCTAGTAATAATTATTGGTGCCGTGGAACCGAATCTACATATAATTTAATAAAGCAAGAAGAATCTGTGGCACCTTCTTCAAGATATTAGAGGAACATTTTTGAGATCTTGATTCTTGATCCTTTAATTATTGAGAATGCTTATAATTAATTATATTATTCTGAGGAATTAATGCTCTTGGCGGTATATAATTATATCTCTAATAATTACTGAGCCATCTTATTAAACTAGGGCTAAGGATTTTCTATGGTGATTATTTTTTATTTCTTCTAATCCTTTTATTTATTTGTTTTGTAGTTATTATTATTTTTTCTTTTTTTTATTTTTCTTAAGGATAATGGCGGAAGAACATGGGTACCACAGAAGTGAGAAAAAATGCAGAGAGAAGTTCGAGAATTTGTACAAGTACTACAAGAAAACAAAGGAAGGTAAAGCTGGGAGACAAGATGGGAAGCACTATAGGTTTTTTCGACAACTTGAAGCCCTTTATGGGGAAACAAGCAATAATCAAAATTCAGTTTCAGAATTATCCCCTCTCGACCAAAACACTACTAATTTTCTTCATCAAACACCAAATCAAGAGAATCAAGAAGCGTCTAATCATCATGAGCAGAAGCTCAGTGATCAGAGCTTAAGTTTCTCCAACACATCTGAATTTGAAACGGCGTCTTCAGGAAACAATAACGATGAAGATCTTTCAGCCATTGCCTTTATGATGAGCCAAAAATCAATGGAAAAGCACAACAAGATGAATGAAAGCCGAAGCGGTAAAAGGGTTAAAAGAAGTAGTAATTGGAAAGGTAAGGTTAAAGAGTTTGTGGATGCACAAATGAGGGAGTTAATGGAGTCCCAAGAAGCATGGATGGAAAGAATGTTGAAGACTATTGAAGATAGAGAGAAAGAAAGGTTGTGTAAAGAAGAAGAATGGAGGAAGCAAGAGATGGCTAGGTTTGATAAGGTGCATGAGTTTTGGGCTAGGGAGAGAGCTTGGGTTGAAGGGCGAGATAACGCGTTAATGGAGGCTTTGAAGAAGGTTACAGGCCGGAGAGAACCAGAAGTAGTTTCGTCATCATCTTTGATAATGCATGATTGTAGATGGAATGAACCCGAGACGTTGAACTTGATGCAACTTATAACAAGTTTGGAACCTAAATTTGAACAAAGTGGATATTCAGATGAAAGCATTTGGGAGGAGATAGCTGCGAAAATGGCAAGTTTTGGTTATTATAGGAGTGCAATTGAGTTTAAAGAGAAATGGGAGAATATGCAAATGTATTATCATCATCATGGGCATGATCAAATTGCTAAGCAAAAACTTGAAAGAATGGAGTTATTCTTACCTTCTAATAATCCTTATGCAGGAACTCAAGGGCATCAGAGCTGCTTCCACATTCAGCAGATAAATGAAGGGCAGCAGCAATTTTGGGAGAAGGGAAAGACTAAGCGAAACTAACACAAGAGGGCCAAGTTATCGATATGTGTGACAAATTAATGGGGTTTGTTTAGTTTTGTTGTAAGTAAGCACTGACTAAATTCTTGATTGCAAGAGAAACCTAATTGCATATGCGTGACTGCATGTGACATGATCATGGTTACAAAATGGTTTCAGTTTTTTATTTGTGGTTAATTTGACTCAAAACATAATTGGGGTTTATGCTTTTGTTTTCAAGAACTATTAAAAATTGTTTTCTTAACAGATTTTTAGGTAAAGATTGCATTTTTCGATGCGATGGAAGAATTTCTATTATTAAGAGACAAGATAATATGGTATATTTTCTTTAATGAACTATTATGTTCTTGTGTTAGAATCTTCATCATCAAGCCCATATTTTAGGAACTTGACTGAATGATTTTTAAACAGTTATTTAACTGGTCACTCCAAATTAAATTTTAAAAAAGAAAGTACTGCAGTAGAAAAGTCACTTTAGACTCTGTCATTTCTCTATCTTTCTTAAAAAAATAAAAAAAGAATAAACATATATTACATATACCAAAAATATCTATAAACAAAAATTATATTTTCACAGAATTTGTGCACAATATCTTTCAAATCTTTTTTTTTTCTGTAAAAGAATTTGAGCATTGATCGATATTTACACGGTTATGCGCCCCTTATCATTAATTGATCTAGAGGGTAAATAGTTGAGAGCTGTATTTGTATCACGATGATGATGGATATATGAATATTCATGATTAACCTAAGGCCATATCAATAATACATATATGCTTACGTATGTGATTAAAATAGAAGCCCTCTTATCTATCTGCTCGAACTGTTTTAATTTGTATATATTCATGAATCATGATTTAGAATATATAATTATGCATATGCATTTTAGGGTTTCTTAGATAATAGCTAGGTGGCTAAATCAGTGATCGCCTCAGAGTATATAGCAATACATAATTGTGCAACTTAAAGGCAGTCGATGATATTTCTAAAAGAAGCAATGGAACCACAAATTAATAATATTGGTGGTTTCCCACCAACAGAAAACATCTTTAGCCAGCTATTCGGATGAAAAAACGTACAGCATTATGCACAAATATTTACATTTCTGCTGTTGCTGTAAATATTAAGTTTATCCAGCCTTTGCCTGGTTCTGGGATTCTATTATATGGTTCACGGCAGAGAGAAATATATATATATATATATAGAGGACAACTAAACGAAGATGGCATGCAGAGAGATGAGAAGTCACTGCCTAATTGCTCAAAGTCTAATTTTTTGTGGTCAATTTTTTGAAAATAGAATTGTCATTTTCTAGGTATATTTATTTTTTATGTTTATACTTTGTATTCCATTTACAAAAAGAATAATATATACTACGGTTACCACATGGCATCTCAATATTTCAATCACAAGTACTAACGTAATGATATGATATTATCCATCTATTAGACAGTCAATTTTATTATTTTTCACTTAAGATTATAAAAATTTAGGATATTACTTGCGGTCTATAGCATTACTCTGAAAAGACATTAAAAGATAAGGACTTGTAAATTAATGTATTATTTTCTTGTTATAAAAAATTTAATAGCAACACAATTTTCATCTTGCAGTCATATTTTAGTACAACAACTAAAAATTAAAGTTAGAAAATAAAATGTACTGCTGTCAACTCATCAATTTTTTCTGCTACTGCATTGAATGTTATCGGTGGCTCAAATCAAATTTGTCATTACCTTAAATTGAAAAAAAAAAATAATAAAAGGATGCCTACCCCTTTTTCTTTTTTTGCCTTCTATTTTGAGAATTAGAAATATGTAATTTGGTGAAGATAGGCAGTTGTTTTATAGTGCACTTATTAGTAAGAATTTTCAGTCATAACTTTTTATATCTGCGTGAATTTAAAAATATTGTATACAGCTATTGGAAGATTGATGAAATTCCACAAAAAGTTGTAATTTGGGCTTCCATGGGCCAAGTTAATAGTGGTAGTGGCTCAATATCCAAGCCCACTTTATGAAGATTTGAATTGTTCTATGAATGCAAAGTTAAAATTGGTAGTAGGTATCAAATGTTATCATTTTGGTTTCATTTAAATCAAAATATGCCTCGGAATTCTATTTAAAATTAGATTCTTGTTTTGTAATTTTTTCATTGAACGTTATTCAGTTTATCTTGCCCATAATTGAATTAAAATCCCTACTTTTCCTTCCTAGTGATTTCATCGAATTATTTCAAATAGTGTTTAGGTTTCATGAATAATAGAAATTTTAATTCTTCAAAGGTTTAAAGATTATAAGGCATACTCAAGTATAATTGCTATTAATTAATGGATTTTGTTGTTCTATAGTCATGTCAATTACTTTTTATTCTTCTAAATATCTATCTTTTGTATTTAATTCAAAATTTCAAGAGACAATTTAGGAAGTAATAACTTATTGGTAAATCTCCTCGCTTCGCACTTGCTTCGGTAAGGGTTCAAGTTATTAAGGGTGCTCAGAATCCAATCTAATCCATTCAATCCATTTTATTTGTAAAAATTTGATCTATAAAAATCCGATTCATGAATTGGTGGATTGGATTAGATTAAAAATTTAAAAATTCACAGTTGGTGGATTGGATATAGATGTATTTTTGTAAATCCGCAAAAATCTACGAATCCAAAAAAATAAATTTATTTATTTAATAAAAAAATTAAACTTATAAATATGACATTAGTACTTATTAATAAATAAATAAGTTAAAATATAGTTACATTAACACCATATTATATCTTATCCGATAATAATATAAAATAAAAAATAATTAAATCAACAAATATAACTTCCTAAATAGTTAATTTTCACGTATTGATCTAAACAAATGAGATTTTTTCTTTTTGGTGTGTTACATTTTGAAACTTTGAATGTATTTTCTATTTTTATTTAAACAATTAATTTATGTAAATCCTATTTAATTTTGAACTTGATTAGTAGTAAAATTATTTTTATATTAATTTTTTTATTTAATTAGTTCATGGATAGGACAGAATTAAAAAATTTTATCCTGCAAACCAATCCATAAAATGGTGGATTGGATATGGACTGGGTCAAATCTACATCCGATCCTCAAACATATAGATTAGATTTAGATTGAATTGCACCAATTCGTGGATTGGATTGAATTTATATTGAATTTCACTAATCCGTGAATTGGATTGGATTAAAAATTTATAATCCACAAAATCGTGAATTGATTTCTAATCTGTAAAATTCGATTCGCAAACACCCTTACAAGTTATGCATTTTTTATGCATTATGGAAGATAATTTTCTTCCAAATATATCAATGTAAATCAGGTTCATTTTGGACCTAAAATATTTAGATTGCATTATCATGTACATGGTAGATTTTATTAGAGGTTTATATATATTACCATTGATTATAGTATATTATAATGTAATTAAAAAAATAAAATTGTCTTAATTACCAAACTTTCTTAACTCGCAATTATCTCAACATTCAACATAACGAGAACATTGATATGATTTAGAAAGAAAAATTACGTCTTTTCATCAAAATCTTAAAATCCAAACCTTCCAAATTAATAATTTTAATGGAGTACTAATTTGAGTTGTGCTATTTTTTTTTAATGAGTCGTATTAATAATCTGATAAAAATCTTGATACTTTAAGATCTGATAAAAATCTTGATACTTTAATCGGTTAAGCCGTAAGGGTCGCCACAAGAAAAAGGAAAATTTAAAGTCAAGGATAAAAGTTGCAGCTCAGGTACATAATAGGATTAGGAACCCCGCAATCAATTTCTGAATTAATTTCGCAATGTGTTAATGCGCCACTAGCCCAAAAATTATGTCTTGAAAACTTTAATTCTGTCACCATCAAACCCTCCTAGTTAATTTCGTCTTTTACATGCATTGCCTCTTTCTGTAGCAGCACTTTGTATAGAAGTGCTTATTTATTTACTGATTGGGCAAGTTTGAAAGTGCTTTTACACATATGCTAGGTACACCTAAAAGGTTAAAACTTAAGCACATGGCATTTGGGACTCGGAACAAGTTACAAGAGCCTCGAATACCTGTCGGTAGGCAAATTAATTTAGATCACTTTACATCTTTATCTCTTGCTTTCTATGTAGCCTTGTTCCGTCATTTTCTTGGTTCTTTTTCAATCCTACCTATAAATACAACTCTTGTTTGAGTGCATTTATGATTTGATTCAACCAAACAAAAGCTAATAAGCTAGCCAAGGGGCATTTCATTGATGTTCCTTTCTAATCATCAACATCGTGCTATAGTGCTATGTGTTTATGAAAAAAAAAATTTTGTTGAATAAATTACTAGCAGATTGTATTTATTATTTCCTTCATAGAAAACTTTGACACCATATACGCATATCAAAATTCTGCAGAACTCCATAGTTTGGGAGTTTAAATTTTGCTCTCATGAGATTTGACTAAATGGGTTTTAAGATTTTACTTGGTTGGCTACCTAATTTCGAATCATCAATAATATAAGACATTTAAAAATTAATTTGGGTTTTGTCTAAACTAATATCAAAATTTTTTGTACTAAATGCATAAACATACGACAACAAATTCTGATCTTCTTACGTTTTATTAAAAAAAATTAGAGAAAATGGTGATGGGAGACAATTAAGGAATTACAAGCAATGAAAACTACGTTTTTGGTCCCCAAAATCGGTTATTAAAATATGGGACGATGAAAAAGGACCATTGATTATTATCATTATCATCATAATTATAATCTTGATTTTGCCACCAAAATTAGGTGGCATTCACCTAATACATTGTTAAGGATTTTCATGTCTACCGTTTCGTTACATCGAAAAGATTTTCGATCATTACGTGTTTATGTTCTAAATAATATGTCGGTTGATGTGCCATTCATTTGTTGATATTGTGAAATTATCTCTAAAGAGAAGTCATGTGTAATATTTATTGAGAAGATAGAGATTTAATCACATGGTTCTTAAGGCAATTTATTGAAATATTTTACTACCCACTTAATAAATATCATAAACTTTTTAGGATAAGTTTTAGGGATAAATATTCGTTTATCCCCTATATTTTGAGTTAACTATCTGTTTAATTCTTATATTTTAAAAAACACATCAAGATATCTCTGTTATTAAATATGTTTCACTCTTACTTTTTCTTTATTTTTACAATAACAACCCTCGTAATAATATTCTTGGGGATATTGATAAAAAAATAATTTATCAAATTTACCTTAAAAGTAATACAAAAATTTACACAAACTTTTATATTATTATTTTATTTTTACGAATGTTTAGTAAATTAATTTTTTATAAAATAATTATTAATAAGATTATTTCATAGGTGCAAAAAAATACTAGTTTTTTCACATTGATATTTATTGATTAATTTATTAATAAATGATTATTGGATAATTTACTATAAATTAATTAATGTCAAGAATATTGTTGAAAGAGTATTATTGTAAAAGAAAAAAAAAGTGAGGGAAAGAATGTAATATATTTAATTGTAGAGGTATTTTGTGGTATTTTCTAAAATATAGAGACTAAATGAACACTTTAATCAAAATATAAGAATTAAAGAAGCATTTACCCTAAGTTTTGGTATCACCAACCTTACTCTTGTATGCCAATATATAAGAAACTTAAATTAATTAAATAAATTTAAAATGAATTAATAAATCAATGAAGGACAATTGATATATGTTTTAAATGGAAATAGTTCTACTATTTCAAAAATTTTATTGTGAGATTACACCCGACTTAATTATAGGATATATTTTGAAGCAATTCTTTTTTAAAGCAATCATAGTGGTCAAAGATAGTGTAGAGAACTTTTAGGACGAAAAAAGAAATTAGCGACGATTTAATTAATTAAATATTTTAATTATTTATTTTAATTTTTAAGTGTGTTCTAGGCTTTGGGGGAAATTGTTGGATTCAAACAGTTGGGCCGAATTCTACCGACAGCCCTTGGCCACGAAACGATAATGCCCAGCAAACTGCTGCCAAGTGTCAATTGTGTGCTTCAAAGTGGCTTCATCAAATTTTCCTGATACCTCTTAAACTATTTGTTATTTATTTATTTTAAATATTTTTTCCCCAATGTTGCTTCTCTCTCTCTTAATTGTATTTTTCTCTTCAAAGCAATAAATACGCAGAACTGGTTTCAATTTTTTTTTCGTTAATTAAATATTGTTGTTATTTTCAAGCAATTGAACTGCTGCATGCTCTGTAGACAGTACTCCCAACCGGGGGCTTAAAGAGCCAACACAATTTTTAATTTTTGATTGGCAAATTAATAGACTCCATCAAAATTTTAAAACCTCTATTGAACCTGTTGATGGAATTATTCTAAATATATGTAAAGAATGGACATGGCAAGGTTTATGAATGCACAAATATTTCATGAAAATAAAAAAAAAGAATGTTCAGTTTGTGTAAAATTATTTGCCGGCGTAATGTCTTATGAAAACAAGCCATGTTAGTGTCCACCCAGTCTCGATCCAACCGTACATATACGTGGGATAACACTCATGCACTTATGACTTATTTTTAACTTAAATTTTCGGACTTAGTTAAATTTAATCTAAATATATGTAAAGAATTGACATGATTTATGAATGCACAAATATTTTTATTGGCAATGAATGTCTAATTTGTGTAAAATTATTTGCTAGCTGTGCCATTATTAGCAATTCAACCCTAGCATGACGCAGAGAATGGCTCGTGTCGTGTTAATATTGTGTAACTACATTAATTATCAGACTCTGACGTCGTAATGCTAATGAAAAGATATGTCTTCTAATGTTCATCCATTCTCGACCCAACCCTGCATATGCATGGACAACACATATGCAATTATGACTTATGTTTAACTTAAATTTTAGGCCTTAATTAAAGTGTTTCCTTGGAAAATTTAGTTGTAGTAATTTGGGGAATGAGGATAACTTTTCAATATTCTAGTAGGTTTATGCTAATGAAAAGGAAAAAAAAAAGCAAAAGAAAATACAAATAACTAATGGAATTAATTATACAAATCCGTTACATGGTTGAAGTAATGGCTATGCTAATGACAGTGTTGGGGGACTTAGAATAAGATTTTTAGGTATCTAACCTACAAGATTAGTCTTTTAGGTGGAGTGACTTACCTCCTTATAAACCCAAGTATTTCCCCTTTACTAGCCAATGTGGGACACAATTCAACAATCTCCCCCTCGGACGAAACCACAGCCGGACTCCCCTTCTTTCGTCCGACACACCTGAGTTGTTCCACCACCACATTCTGGCTACTATAGGGTCTAGCTCTGATACCATATGTTGGGGGGATTTAGCATAAGATTTTTAAGTATCCAACCCAAAATACTGGTCTTTTAGGTGGAGTGACCTACCTCGTTATAAACCCAAGTATCTCCACTTTAATAGCCAATGTGAGACACAACTCAATAGACAGTAACCATTTACGATTGAATTAATGTGGATCATGCAACTACGTTCTGGATCATTCAATTTTATGTGAGCGAGTATGTTAAAATTAATTTGTTATATTAGAAATGTCTTCAGTACTAAGATATCCTCTGATTCAGCATATATCTACTTAAAATTAAATGCATTTGAATTCGGTGCTAAAGCTCAAGTTATCTTTCTTGGTTTCAAGCTTCTAACACTAAGGAAAAAACAAAAAAAAATCAAAGTCCATCAATTCCAAAAATATTATTCTAGATAATTCTGAATCCTCAAGATTTATAACATAATTATATTTTCTTAATTAGTTTCTCTTTTTAGCTTTCTAGAGTAATATCCTAACGAGAGTCTCAGATTTCATTTGGCTTCATTTTTGTAATTTTTCATTTGATCCAAAATCTTATAAGTTGAATTAATCGAATTGAATTTCTTCTTTCTATCTCAGAATTTCATTCACTCGAAATTGATCTGATTCTATTTCGATTTTTTGAAATTGGGCTCAATTTTTATTTTCTAACCGTTCAATAACCCCCTTGTAGTTCTTCTAAATTTCGAATACCATTCAAAATCTTCAATAAGTGATCTCTTAAAACATATATAAAAGGACAAAATATATTACATTACGGTGTACGTTTTTTATCACTTTAATAATGCCTATTTAAAGTCTCAATTTTTTACTACCAATGTTTGAGAAAAACAATCCCTTTCATTGTACTTTCAAATAGAGCGAGCGAAATCTAGAACTTATTCTACGTCTCTAATTTCTTGAAGCTCTGAATCGCATCAAATTCCTAGGACAACAGTCAACTTTATAACAACTACTTCTGCTCCTTTAATTAATTTCTAGATAAACTCGATGTGCATGCAGCAGTTTTACCAGCAGTATGTACTTCCGATTTTGCATGCATTCAAGAATTCTTGAATTTGGTGCATGCATTAAATAAACCTAACCGTCCATCCCCACCCTCCATCTAACAGCTCCGCGTCTACTGTCACCCCCTTTTCTTTGCCGTTCCTTTATATTTCATATGTTCAGACGCTTCACAGTTTAATTAGGTTAAAAAAAAAAAAAAATTCCCAGTGCTACTTTGAGCAGTTGGTTTAATTTTAGCCCATAGAATTTTTCACTGGTTTTCTTCTTCTGCACACCAGCCTTAATTAAAGCTCCTCACCAGTAATTTCATGCGCTTCTCATTTTTATATCACCTCCTCACTTTCTCTCTCTCTTCACATCATTAAATCTTCCTCTAGCTCTTCTTTAGCATCAACTCTTTTCACCTCATCTATCATCATCATCAATGGCCATGGCGATTCATCTCTTCTTCACTTTCCTAGCTTTTCTTCTTTCAGGGTTAATTTTCTTTCTAGCTTCCCGGAAAACAAAATCAAAACGTCTGAATCTTCCTCCAGGCCCTCCAGGCTGGCCAATTGTTGGCAATCTCTTCCAAGTAGCTCGCTCCGGCAAGCCTTTCTTCAAATACGTCGATGATCTTCTCCCAATATACGGTCCGATTTTCACCCTCAGGATGGGAACAAGAACCATGATCATCCTGAGTGACGCCAAGTTAGTCCACGAAGCCCTCATCGAAAAGGGTACTCTCTTCGCCACTCGCCCTAGAGAAAACCCTACCAGAACCATCTTCAGCTGCAACAAGTTCACCGTCAACGCAGCCCTTTACGGGCCTGTCTGGCGGTCCCTGAGAAGAAACATGGTGCAGAACATGCTCAGTTCAAGCAGAATTAGGGAGTTCCGTGAAGTCAGAAACAAAGCAATGGATAAATTAATCAACAGGCTCAAAGCTGAAGCGGAAGCCAACAACGGAACGGTTTGGGTGCTAAAAAACGCCCGTTTCGCCGTGTTCTGTATCCTACTAGCTATGTGTTTTGGGATTGACATGGATGAGAAGTCGATTGAGAAAATGGATCAAGTGATGAAGAGTGTGTTGATTGTTTTGGATCCGAGAATCGACGATTATTTGCCAATTTTGAGTCCCTTCTTTTCCAAGCAAAGGAGGAAAACACGGGAGGTGAGGCAAGAGCAAGTTGATTTTATGGTACCCTTTATTGAATTGAGGAGAAAAATGCTTCAGAATCCAGGATCTGACAAAATGGCAATGTCGTTTTCGTACTTGGACACTCTATTTGACTTGAAAATTGAAGGGAGAACATCAAGGCCGTCCAATGAAGAGCTAGTCACGCTCTGCTCGGAGTTTCTCAACGGTGGGACCGACACGACGGCTACGGCAATAGAGTGGGGGATAGCGCAGCTGATTGCAAACCCTGGTGTTCAGGAAAAAGTCTATGATGAGATTAAACGGACGGTTGGTGATGATCCTGATCGAAAAGTTGACGAGAAGGATGTTGAAAAAATGCCTTATTTACAAGCCGTGGTGAAAGAATTGTTACGTAAACACCCACCAACTTACTTTTCTTTAACCCATGCAGTAACCGACGCTACTACACTAGCTGGCTATGACATACCAACAGATGCCAATGTTGAGATTTTCTTGCCCGGAATTGGGGACGATCCGAAATTGTGGGCCCACCCGGAGAGGTTCGATCCGGAAAGGTTCGTCTCCGGCGGGGAAGACGCCGATATCACCGGCGTCAAGGGGGTTAAAATGATGCCGTTTGGGGTTGGGAGGAGGATTTGTCCCGGTTTGGGCATGGCAACGGTTCATGTGCACCTAATGATAGCAAGAATGGTGCAAGAATTTGAATGGGGTGCTTATCCACCAAATAGCAAATTGGATTTTACAGGCAAATTGGAATTCACTGTGGTGATGAAGGATGCGCTTCGAGCTTGGATCAAACCAAGGGCTTGATTCAATTCAATTGAGGTGATGATACGTTAATTTATTTTTATCAATTTTCATCAAGTAATGTATAGGGTTTAATTTGTGTGCCTCTTTATATTATTTTCTTTTAAAAATGGTTTTTGGGTTCTTTTAATTATTTTTATTTTCTGTTGCCAATATCATGGGTTGGCCAATGAATTTCATGTTAATGGAACTGCAATTTAAGCAATTTCGTTCTTAAATTTTCAAAATTGAGTATTTTCCTCTACCCATGGTACAATTAAGCATGTGATGTGACTACGCATGGTACGTATTAGGGTGCAGTACCAGCATTTTAGAGTACCATAATTCACAACATGAATATTGTTAAATAATTAAAAAAATAATAAAAATCAATTAAATTTAATCACTTAATAGTGATCCGTGCTAAGACTATAGGGTACGGTAATCTTAGAGTACATCGGATCATACACTTGCTTATGAATGTAATGCAGATATTTTAGTATTTCTTTAAAAAAAAAAAGAAGAAGATATTTTTGAGAATTACGATTTTGTCTTTGTTTAGATGGGCGGTGCTGCCGCCTGCTGGGTGGCCTGTAATCAGGCATAACAACAAGAAGAAATGAGGTCTATATTTTTCAGTGATTTAATCTCCAGGACCTCTTTTTTTCTTTTTTTTTTTCTTTTTCTGGAGTTAAGTTTTTAACTCACCAAGATTTTGCAGCAATAAATAATAAGTTTTTAACTCACCAAGATTTTGCAGCAATAAATAGTCTTTGAGAAAAGGACCAACGTCGGATTCATAAATTTAATTTTGGAGTTTAAGAAACTCAGAATCGCATTTGGAATGGATTCAATTTTAGAAGCCAAATTTTGCTAAGTATTAATTTATATGCGATTCTTTGAAATACAGTGCAGCCCTTTTCTTTAGTATACGATTCCTTGATAATTCTGCTTCATTCCAAATGAAAAATTAATAAAAGAATGTACATGGTATTAATCCATCAAATTTTCCATTATTTCTATTTTAACAGTAAAAAAAATGTCAATAGAAATTTAACTTGATAAAATTTAATAAAATTTTGGGGTTACGGTCTACCCTTGCTTATCTTTCAATTGGGTGGTATATCACGAAAAGTTTTGTGAGAAATTAGAAATGATTTATTAATGAAATGCACGTATCAACAACCTTATCCAAGTAAATTGCGTCAATTATTAACTGTAATGGCATGTAAATATGACTTTCAATAATGAAGTGCTTAAATTATTGTGGACAGCAACCTTTTGGCTTTATTGTAAAATACTAAATCAATAAAATAGACGTTGAAGAAATCGGGAGTGAGAAGTCACCATTTAGTTAACGCCCTAACGCTATTTTATGGCCGATATTTAAAAGTGAAGCTTGTATTCACATTTCCAACTACTTCCTTTATTATCCTAATCTTTGTGTTTGGTGGGACAAATTTATTGGTCTCTCTCTTTATATTTGTTTGTTTTAAAGAGGCTTATTTGTTCAAACCAGTTGAAATTAACGTTGATAAGTAGTGTTAAAAAAATGATGTATAAAGTAAAAACTTTAAGTCCTTGTATCAAATCAAAGTTCATATATGTAATTCTTTAATAATTTATATAGTTTATAACATTAAAAAATGAAATTGAGAGCGTAGAATAATAATGAAAAAATTATAAATTTAGATCTTTTTTGGGAACAAGGACATATTTAAAAACTTAATTCATTGGTAAATAAAATTGTAATAAAATTTAGTAATTT
Organism: Atalantia buxifolia; assembly: GCA_030444775.1. Lineage (NCBI taxonomy): Eukaryota > Viridiplantae > Streptophyta > Magnoliopsida > Sapindales > Rutaceae > Atalantia > Atalantia buxifolia. The sequence continues at coordinate 7,344,758 of CM059837.1, forward strand.
ATAAATTGGACCTCAATATCAAAATTTGTTTATAAACTACGTATATTTACGAGGTAATTTTTAAACCGCAACATTTCTCGATGATTGGATAGAGCCTCGGTCACCCTGCAGGTTTTGTGGACACTGAAAGGTTTTGTTAGGATAACGATATAAATTTTTCCGCTTTGTGTTTATTTTTATTACGATGATACGTGTTGTATCATAGTACCTACAAGGTTTATTGGACCTACACTCCCTAACATCTTATTTATGTGCTCGATTAAAATTGTCAATTTTTATATAAGTACTCTCATTTTTTCTAATGCGAACATATTTTTAAATTGAGTTATTTTTTAATAAATTATAAAATCGTGCGATTTAAAGAGCGTTAAGAGTTAACTCTCTTAAATTCTATGGTTTAAAGAACAAGTTTACATGAAAAAAATTAAGGCGTCCGTACTAAAAAGAACTCATATATATATATATATAGGTGTGGTGGCCCTCTTTCTTTTATTTTTTAAAATTGTGGATATGTTGCTAAGCTGTGTAGTTTAATAGTATTAAAATCTGATTTTATTAAACTAAACAACTCAAAAGTGTGTCTTCATCAATATATCATTCTCTAGTGCAAGCGCTCTCATTTTTTTCTGTGGTGTTTAAGGAAGTTAATTTTTAACTCTTTTAAACTGCACAGTTCAAGAACATGTCTGCATTAAAAAAAAAAAGAGGCGCCCATATATATATATGAATAATTTTTATATAGTTATACAAAATTATGGTTCTAGTTTGCGTTGGTTATAAATAAGACTAAAACCTATTGTAATAAATTATAGTTTTTCTACATCATGTTTTAAGAACTTGCCTCCACATAATAATAAATATCTATAGATTGTAGAAAATAAATTCCATGTTACATTAAAAGTTTAGGATAGAATAAAATATTTTTCTAAGGTTGCCTGGGACAATTATCTATTCTTTAGAGTTTTTATCAAATTATTATATAATGTTTATAGAATTTACATTGAGAGAAAAACATTAAAGAATGTAAGTGTTTAGACTTTTACGATGACTTTATATATTTGTGATTGCATAAGAATAATGTAGTGCATACTTCATTTTTATATCACCTGGACTAAGAATAATTAAGATAAACCAAAAATTTTTGTAATCACACCTCTATTAAATTAAAACCTTCTTATAGTAATAAATATAGTTAGTCCCAACATTATAACTTTAGAGATAATTTACTGTAATTTGTATTTTAAGCAGTGTGCCACCAATTATCACTTTTGATACGTCTAAGTGTTATGTGACTTCATTATTCATCATTAATAATTTAATATGGTATCTTACCACCAATTATTAAATGACACATAAAAAATAAGATGATGTAGGGTGTTATTTTAGGATTTTAGAATTTTTTTATTTAATTATTTTTAAAATTTTTTATTTTTAATTGAAGTCCATTATAGTATGTGTTTTAGTTTTTATTCTTATTATTATTGTGATTTAGTTTCTCTTTTAAAATTAAATTAGGGAAGTACCCTATTGTAAATAGGGAAGTTCTATTTTTGTTTTCATAATTTCTAACTTTAATTGTTCAATAAAGCTCCCTTTATAATTCCTTTGAGATTATTTATCAAAATCTCTCTTGTCGAGTTGTTTAGATTAGAGTATCATCTAATCTCACATTTAAGCATTATCAAAATCCCATCGAGTTTGAATTTGCTCCCCAGTCGCAGTAAATGTTTTGTTGGAGAACCCGTCTCTCCCGCCTCGAGCGGGGACTTCAAATATGGGTTGTGGTACGAGCTTAAAGATGCTTCCCACAGTTAGGGCCTTCCCCAGGATACCTCGTAGTTAAGACAAAAAAAAAAAAATCCCATCGAGTCTTTAGGATTAGAATGAGATCTAAACACACTTTAATGAAAGTGTCACTTAATCGTGTTGGCTTTGTTTAATACTAGAATAATATCTAGTGTTTTTTCTATGTTATAAATTTGATTATACTACCTCACTCTATTAGTTCGTATCAGAGTAGTTCTGTACCAATCACAAACTTTCCTATCAAATCCATCACTAAAAATGAAAAAAAGATCGAAAACCCTAAAATTGAAAAACCTGGCCACACCAAGCCTCCACCATTGCCCGACTATCCGGCAACCATCACCCCTAGTTGCTGCAATCATCAAACTCATTAACCATAGCCGATTAGACTCCAGCCATCGCTGTAAAAAGCTGTCGCCATGCAAAAGCACCCAAACTTGCGAGCCAACACCCTAAAATCCACCACTTACAGCTTTCTTCACAGTTGATCATGCATTTTGACATCCACCCTAAAAGACTTTTCAAATGAAATTCTTTAGATTAAATTATTCTTCCCTCTTTAATTTTAAACAAATAGAAAAATAATATCTTATTTTAATAATCTTATTTTAAGAGTCTTTTAGAACATTTAATATAATATTAAATTATTTAATATAATCATTCTTGAAGAGAGAAAAATACTACAATTGTTATTATTTTGATAAAAAAATTTGATTAAAATAAGATAAAATAATTTTTATTTAAAGATTTAAAATTTTTTATATTTTTGTTTACCGCATAAATAAATAAATATTTAAAAAGAACAATTAAAAAAACTTTAATGATACTCCAATAAGCGACAAAAAGTAAAAGAAAAAAAGTCAGACTGTCTGTCAACTCGTGTCATGCATGTTCTTCACTTCTTCTTGAAGCTTAAAAATATCTTGGCCAAGGGCTCTCGGCTCCTCCATCAAATCATATTTATCACCGTTCACTTTTTCTTTTACCAGAAAAAAAAAACAGTGTTTATTGAGACTTCCAGATTCTCCAGTAGATTCTCAAGTCTTCTTTTCCCATCTCCTTTCGGGCTTGTTATAAAAACACAAAACACACAAAACCTGACCATGACTAGAAACACAGCCAAATGCCTATGTGACAGATATATTATTTAATTTTCTCTCTTTTTCACTTTCCAGGGAGTGCTAGAAAAATGATACTATCAAATCCATAATTTTGGCAACATACGGACAACTGTTCTTTTTTGGAGAATCTGAAGATATTACAACTAACTAAATCAGAATACTCTACTCTCTAGACACAACAGATCAGAGATAGAAGGCCCACCAAGAGTCGCACCCTAGAATCCAAATGAAACGATCCAAGCATTTGAAGAAGATAAAGACAATGTTTTATAAATTAAAAAACTGCCCAGAAACCATCACTATTTTAAAGGAAAAATGAAAAAGACAAATTACTTCTGCAATATGTACAGTAAGGCACAAGAAAGATATAATCAACTTCGATGTTGAAGTATCCACGGAATCTGAATGCCAATTGTTGTTTCAACGACTAGGATAAACCAGTTTTCTAGCAGAAGGCAAAAGTCTCCATAAACTTAGCTTAGATTCCTGAGACTACCATGGAAGTTTTAAGGATTTGATGGACTTTCTACATGCTTGTTTCCCAAGTCTTTTGTCATCTGGTTACCCTCGATAGTTGGGGAGGTGTTCCCCCCAGAATCTGTTATATCATCATCTGATGCACAATGATCCTCTGGAACGGAATCCATCCCACGGTTGCCAACCGTCCTGGATGAAAACCCGTGTCCCGATAAATAATTATATGAATGTGTATCAAAAGATTCTGTACCATAATGAGACCGGATAGCTGAACTAAACATAGGTTGCATCAAGCGCTTTCTCTCAGGCAACTCACGCAATGATACTCGACAAACTGGACATGTGGAATGCTGGTGTAGCCATATGTCTATGCAGGTTGCATGGAAGGAGTGACCACAGTAGGGAAGAATGCGCAATGTATCTTCACCATGGTATTCCGCAAGGCAAACAGCACATCTGTAACAAAAAAATTCACATTTCCTTTTAGCAGATATTGAGGGCTAAAAAGATACATATTTTCATACAAAAGATATAACTCCAAATTGAAAGCTCTATACTTCCCTGTGTAAAATGATATTACAAAGCATGCAGATTAATAAACTTTGAAGGGACTGCAAAGAAATAAGAGAAAAGGGTAACAGAAAGAGGATATACTCCAGAACCCCCATCAGATGGTGTTATGTTAAATCTGATAGAACCAGGGTCTGATTTAGAGCAAAAAATGCATGTCAAACAGATTGATTGGTATAATGCAAATGTGCGTTGGACACAAAAGATCCTTCACAAATCTGTTCATCATTCAGCTTTATTGCATGACTGCATAAGCAAGGAAACGCACACACTATTATTACAAGTTGACTAGAACAGAACCTTGAGGCAAATTAAAGAAAATTGTGAATCATCTAGTCCAGTTTAGAAGAGGGATGTATACCTCAACAAGTTTCAAGAGTGACCTAAAGTAATGTCAATACCTCATTCCGTTTTCCTCACAGGGAAAAAAGAACATTTTTGTTCTTACAAAAAGAACAGGTCATAGTGATCACAGTGATTTTTTTCTTTTTTTCTGAAGGACAATTAATCAATAGAGCAAAGCACTTCCATCCGCTGGTATTTCTTCCATCCAAACATTACAGCTCGAGTTTCTGATAGCAAATTTAGCTAACCTGTGATCTTCTCAATTACAAGCTCTAGATATATAATGACCTTGAAATTCTCTGCACCTTGGATCAGCAATTGAATATCTAAAGCTGCTATTCTCCTTTTTCCCAAAACAAGATTAACAACATTTGAATCGTCTGATACGATGATTAATGGAACTAAAAATCAGCTTCTTTTGCAACTTTAATCCCACTTCTCATTGCTTCTGCTTCAACATATAACAGTGTTACAAAGGTATTGTATTTTCAGAAGCTAATATGATAAAATATTAGAAAAACTACTGTTTGGCCAGAAGTTTAGAATCCCTATTGATTACATAAGTAGACTTCAAAATCAACCCCTAATAAAACAGAGGATCAACAAGATTCATGTACTCCTGTCCAGGCTTCCTCCAAAATATGTGCTTGATATTCCTTAAAGACTGGCTCACATATCAGCCAGCATACATAAATGAACTAATTTCTCCAAGTCTCTTACTAAATTCATGAAGGTGCTCTAAGCTTGGGGAGCACAGGAAGAACTCCATTTCCCCCATGTTATAATCTTCAGCTTTTCAACTAACTTGGGTACGGAACAGGTACATCTTTCAAAACTAAAAAAATTACATGTCAGTCTGAAGAAATATTGATCTAAAGATGAGAAATCTATTACTCTTTGCAAGGACTATCTCCCATGGGATTAAACTCAGTGATGCAATAATCACTTTTTCACTTAATATTGCTCCTGTAAAAGAATATTTGCCCACCAATCAACCACTGGAAGCTCAGAGAAGAACGGTTAAAGGATCACATACAAGGTTACAGTAAATATATTATACTAAAACGCCTATTGATGGAACATCTTAAGTCAAATATAAATGCAAACACTACTAGATAAAAGCAATTCTGATTTTGCACCAAATTTAATCCACTTTCCAAACAGTTACAAAGAAATGTATGATTCAGCAAAACCTAAAGCAAAAAGCCTGCGTCTACGCTGAAAAACCAGCATTTGCAGTCTCTGGCAGTAGTATGACCAGCATCCAGGGCATTATTCATATTGGAATTTAAAGCAGACAGGAGGCACATTTGAACAAACCCAACCATGCTTTGGCCAGCTAAATTTTTTAAAATCAAGAAAATATTAAGGAGCAACCTTCTTAGGACTTAGTCCCCGAGTTCGTGCCACATTAGTGTGCTTGCATTTTGTTATTTTAAAGTTCTCTAGAAATGATTCAAAATTCAAATGATAAATCTAGGATATGCACTACAAAGAAATTGACTAAAACAACTTTCTGGTTTTCTCTCCCTGCATAACGAGCTTCATGCTGGCGGCATACAAGCTATTACCTACCATAGAATGGTAGATTTGCCAATGCACATGTTCCAAACTTTATTAAATACAAGCCTTGGGAAGGGAATGCAAATAGAAGCTAATTTTAATGCTGTAAATCCTAAGATTTTTAATCTCAACTGAAAGACTAAATGAAAGAAGAAACGCCTGAACCAGACGTTTGTCACAGTAAGAATTAAAAGAGGAACATACTGAGTATCTTCTGCAGCTGCAAAATAATCATCACTGAACTTCTTCATTGGAAAGTTAGCCACAACTACAGGCTCAACACCATGTAACCCTCTTTCCAGCTGTAACATAACAAAACAGCAGCGGTCACACTCACAAACAGTCACAAACACCCCACAGAAGATAAAAGGAGAGCAACAAACAATTTGACAATAGAAAATAAAGCAAAAAAGATCAGTAACCATACACCAAACGAACAAGAACAGGCAACACAAAATCATAAATAAACAACTGATAATACATTCACATATGGATTTCCTAAATTTAAATGAAACACTTAAAAAAAAAATCCCATTTCTAGAATGAATGACAAATAACTAAAAACAGATAAATAGCAAAGAAAATGCTTACAAGGCTAAGATCAGATCTAGAGGCAATAGGAAATGATCTTCTTGATGAGTTCAAGTGAATCCGAGCGCAGATAAGCCTCGTACACACAAAAACTATGAACATGATGCTCACAGCGAATCCTATCACTGTCATCACCAAATTCATCCCTGAAGAAATCATTTTGGTTAACTTTTCTTTTGTTTTAATCACAAAACTACTTGATTCGCCAAATTCAACAGAACCCAGAACTTCAAGTTCTCATATTCTTCAGTTTTATTACGACCATAATACCATTTTCCAATCTTTGTAAGCTCATTTTAACAAAATCACAGAAAAGAGAGAAAAATTGAAACTTTGAATGAGTGATGAGATTTTTGATAATTTACAGTGTGAGTATATGAGAAAAGGTGGCAAATTTAATACGAATGGGCAAAAGGGTTGAAAGATGTGTTAAGATTGAAGACATTGAGGGGTTGAGCAGCGCCATGGACCGAAGGTTTAGTGGAGATTTGTAAAGGGCAGATCGAATCTAAATACAAGTGCTAATTTGGACCAAACTGAGAGAGAGAAAACTCATCCAAATCTCTTAAAAAAGAAAAAGAAAAAAAAACAAAGCTCATCCAAATAGAATCTTGTGGTTTACTTTATTTATTTATTCTTTTTTTATTATTTTTAATTTTCTATTTTTGATTGAGTTATTCGCTTTTTTCCTGTTAGTTTAGTGGAACTTCTTTTAAATTCTTATAGTTGTCTTGTCTGTGGGATTGAAAATTTTTAATGATTTTTAAAGATATATCATTTATTGGGAATTGAGCTTTCCTTTGTTAAAAAAATAGAAAACAAGTAAAAGAATTATTTCACTGCCAATTTTGTGCATTGCTCATTTGTTTAAAAGACAAAAATAAATCTTACTCAAAATAAAAAAGGATTTAACAAGAGAGGAGAGAGATGCTATGTAAGTGTGACATAAATAATTATAATTTTTTATATTAAGATTTAAATATTAATTTAGGTCTTGTTTGATATTGAGATGCTGTAATTTTTAATTATAATTATTGTGAAAAATGTAACTATGAAATAAAAGTTAATATTATGTAGTAAATATAATTTTTAAATAATAATTTTGACAAAATTAGTAAAGATAAAGTAAATTTTTTATCATACAAATATAAAATCAAATCAACTTAACTTTTAAACTATATTAATTAGTGTTTACTAAACACTTTAATATTGTATTTTAAATTGTAACTGTCCAACCTCAATCCTAAAGATGATCTTAATATATTAAATAATGTAAAACTAATACATGGATGGTACCTAGTTCAATTAGTAAAGCTCTTTCTAGTGAAAATTAGAAGTTTCACCTTGCTCACATTAAGTGTGAGAGAAATTGGGTTGTTATTCATAGAGGAGGCAAAACAAGTCATTGGATCATATTCATGTCATATTAAATATAGGCTAACCCAAAAATAAATCATTTAGTAACACATAAAAAATAAACAATGCACAAAATCAATTAATAATCATGTTAAAATATTGAAATTTGAATCTAACATTGAAAATAAACAGGTGACCCAACAGACTCATTTAATAATCATAACATGATACAATCCAATAACTCACTTAATACCTATTTAATATAATTTATATCAAACATTGCTATTTGCTAACTCATTTGACATAAATTGAACTCCTTTATATTTAAATAATATTATGTATCAATATATATAAAATATGCATGTCTACCAAAATTATACATTTACATCAATGAAGTTTTAAACCTATTTAGAATTTACAAAATAGAATAGCATATAAATATTCATCCTTCACAAAAAAATATATATATAATGTCAAATATTTGAGTTTGGATGACAAGATTCTGCAAATTAATAAAAAACATAAGTATGTTTGAAGTAGTTTTGGTTAACTGTTTAATAATTGTGTCATTAACCAGATAAAAAAGTCAAGAAATTAAACCCTAATCTAATATAAAAAAAAAATCATGTTGAGCAGGACCAAATTTATTTAATAATCGTGTCAATTTTCACGATTTGAACGTTTTATGTCAGATAAAAAGATCATGTCAAATTTTGTTAGCCTTAATAATTCTATAAAAAATAGTTTTAATATGTCCTTGTACATAAATATGAATGTTCGAAAGAAAATATATATTTGAACAATGTGTTTGTTAATAATAATAATAATAATAATAATAATAATAATAATAATAATAATAATAATAATAATAATAATAATAATAATAATAATAATAATGTTGAGACTAAGAAAAAATATTATTTTAGTGAGGATATTTGCTAATCAATAAATGAATAATTTATTAATTATAGATTAATGAATATTTATTAATTCAAGAAGATTTTTATATTTTAATTATTTGTGTCATTCTGATATGTAGATATAAAATTCATGCACATACATTATACATAGACATAAAATTCATGTACGTATATTGTACATATACATATATTGATGTATTTCTTCTTAAATTTAATACCCTAGAAGATAAAGTAGTTCAGATGCGTAAAGAACATAGAACATAAAATCTATAATACACCAATAAACTGTATAAATACATCAATCATTAGTTTTATCTTCTTTCTAAATCATTAGATGTCGCATTCTAAAAAAGATTTGAATTGAGAAAATTAAAGTTGTCAAAAAAAAAAAAACTCTTTAACAATATGAATTTTATATGTTATATATTATTAATATATTTTGTATTTGACTACTTATTAATTTATATTTTCATCAGGCCTAAAGGAATAAAAAATAAATTATTATCTTGTATATCTAGTGAAATTATTAATTTAGTATATTGATTGAAGTCGAGACATAGGGGTGCTCAAAATCTAATTCGATCCGCTCAATTCGTCTAATCTGTAGAAATCTGATTCATGAATTGGTGGATTGGATTAGATTAGATTGAAAATTTAAAAATCCGCAGTTAGTGAATTGAATATGAATTTACTTTTGCAAATCTATAAAAATCCGCAAATCCAAGAAAACAATTATTTAATAAAAAATTAAACTCATAAATATGACATTATACGTACTAATAAATAAATAAGTTAAAATATAGTTATTAACACCATATTGTAATTCAAGATCTAAAAAAAATCATATTATATTTTATCTGATAATAATATAAAATAAAAATAATTAAATAAAAAAATATAGCTTCCTAAGCCGTTAATTTTCTTGTACTGATTTAAACAAATAAGATTTTTTTCTCTTTGATGTGTTATATTTTCAAACTTTAAATATATTTTCTAGCTTTATTTAAACAATTAATTTATTTAAATCTTATTTAATTTTGAATTTTATTGGTAGTAAAATCATTTTCATATTAAATTTTTTATTTGATTAGTTTGTGGATAGGACATGATTAAAAATTTTTAGCCCGCAAACCAATCCGCAAAATGATGGATTGAGTCAAATCCGCATCCAATCCATAGACGTATAAATTAGAATTGATTGAATTTTACCAATCCGTAGATTAAATTGGATTAAAAATTTATAATCTGTAAAATCGAGGATCGGATATGTATTGATATTCAATCCACAAGATCCGATCCGTGACACCCCTATCGGGACCCAAAAATTATTATTTAATCAAAGTTAATTACATAGATAGAAAATAATTAGATTATTTTGTGTGTGCGCGTAAATGCTGACAAGATTTATTAAAATAAAAAATAAAAAAGAAGTACATTGCGAAGCTCTTGAACAAAACAGAATCAAGAAATGTCAATATCGGGTTTACTCCAATATCCTCAAAAAGACTTTCTTAATACGTCTAGAGAGGTATACTTATATGAATCCAGTTTCTTCATCACTCAAGTAAGCGGGATTACACCTCTAATTTTCTATTTAAGAAAGATTATAATTATAAGAAGGTATATTTGATCATTACATTTTAAATTTAAATGGATTATTAAGACCCAACTTAAAATAAAAGTCATAAATCTTAACTTTTTCTATTGGGATAGCAAGTGATAATTTTAAAAAGCTACGAAAGCAAATAACAGTCATAAATCTTAAATTTTTCTGTCGAGATAGAAAGTGATAATTAAAAAAAAAAAGAAAAAGAAAAAACCATGAAAGCAAACAACCTGTAGTGTCTTGGTAGTTTGAGTTTCAATCCAAATGAAATAGAATAATTAATGAAGACACTCTTGAGTGGATTTTAAAAGTTGATTTTCTTATAAATATTTGAAAGTATATTTGGTTCTTTTAGGCTCAAATAAATCATGATTGTATTATCATAAAGTTAACTAGAAAATTTTAACGAACTTTTAATCAATAAATTGTAAAGAAATTAAAAACAGAATAACGCATCAATAATTAAGATATATTTGGTCAAGAAAAGAGAAAACTTCAAGAATCAATTCCAATCTCGAGACAAGTTGGATTTGTATTAAAATTTTCAGAGGGGTGGGTGGAGTATTTAATTTTTTCAAACTGAAAAAAAAAATTAGTTTTTCTTTTTTTCCTTTTTTTAGTACCTCACTCCTCTTAAACGTACGTACTTCTTAACTTTGAACTTTTGACCTTTTTTTTTTTGTCATAAGTAATTAAGAGTCTGTTTGGAATTTTTTTGAAGCTTAAAAGTAATTTTATAAAGTTAAAAATTAATTTTTGTATTTAGTACATTTTCTTAAAAAAACTACTTTTGTCAAAATTATATCATCCTACAATTGATTTAAATTTAAAAATTTAATTTTGAGAATCAGTTTTATATTTATACAATTTCATGTACATCATCACATATATTCTAAAAATGTAAAATTATCTTATTTAATTAGGAAATAGAATTATTAAATTTAAAGAGATTATTATTCTTACTAAATACCAATTATATCGAGATAAAAAATAAAACAATTAGTTGTCATTATTAATATACCCATAAAAAATATTATATACATATGTTTATAAATATATAAATAAATTTTATTCAATATTATGTCTATTTTAATCAGTTATACTCTTATACTAATTCAACAGTAACATTTATCAAACACATTTGATTACTTTAAAAACTCACAGCACTTTTAAAAATAAATTTTACTAATTATCTTAGCTGATCGTTTTTACAGCTGCATTTGTATAGTATAACTAACAAAAATTATTTTAAACGTTACAATATTACTAAACTGGCCCTAATAATTATGTTATTTCTGAAGATTAAAAAAATTAGTACTTAATTTCTATGGATAATCTATTATAAGTCAATTTGACCGTCTTGCCAAAAGATTTTCTTTTAAATGATGAAAATGAAATCAGTATTTCATTAATTTTGAATAAGAAATTAAAATTTATTTGTGTATTAAGTATTTTGACAATGATAGAAAATATTTGGATTAACCAAGTCATGTTTATTGCCTTACAAAATAGACATGGAAATAATTTTTTTTTAAAATATTTAGAGTCATGCTTTCGTGGCACAGTGGCACAGGCTTCCACAATGGATGTGTGTCATTGTATGAGTGGCAACATTAGAAATAGAAAATAAATAATAAACAATGAACAAGTGGAATTGCTTGCATAATCCAGAACCATTAATTAAGAAAGTCAACTTCATTGATATATTAGAAGGCATTCATAGAAATTGGATCACCAGACTTTTTATTTTTTTGTCAAAATCTAACTCAACCCACTTAATTTTGATTATAATGCGATCCTAATTTGTATCAGAATAATATGTGCGATAAATTTCATAATTAATAAATTTACTATTATACCATCTAATACATAAATACTACATCAATTAAAATATAAATTAGAATTTAAATATTAAAATCCGTAATATTATTATTTTTAAAAACTAATTATCCTTACTAAATTTATTAAATAATATGCTTATTGATATCTTAAAACTAATTGTCGTCACAAAAATAATATAGTAACTGTTGCTTTATTTTTTTTTTATAATAATTTGAGATGTGGTAAAAACATCATTAACGTCGATATTCACCTACAGTCTTAATTGAAAAAAAGTAATTTTCTTAAAAAAAAACCATGTATTTTTAATGCATGCTTATGCACAACATGCAATGAGAATAAAAAAAAATTAGGTTGATTTTGTCCTAATGATTTAAAAGGACGCGAAATATAATAACTTGTTAGACTATACTCGTAAGACGAGATGATAAATTTTTAGTTTCCAAGTTAGCGATTTCTCGAAAGATAAAATTCAACTGAAAAATAAGGCAAAATTGAAACTAGCAATGACGAGAGGATATGGAAAAAGAAATATCTAAAACAAATTATCAAAAAAGAAAAGAAATATGTAAAACCAAAAGATTTTGTAAAATATCAAAAGCATTGGAAAGACAATGTAGGACTAGGAGACAACATAACACTGTTAAAATAAAATAAAATAAAATAAAATGTTTCAAAATATAATTAGTGCAAAATCAATCTATTAGCCCCACGTTCATGATCAATTACCTTATCTAGATTAATTATATTATTCAATTCATATACTTTTTGAAGCTTTCATAACAATCTTAACATTAAAATAAAATAAAATTTAACTTTTTGCCCTGAAAAATGTAGAGTTACCGACTAGATATTTTCATCTCTACTTTACTTTGTCAATCCAATTAACAAGAAGTTGGCTAATTTAAAGGCAAAGTATGTATCATACCACCCACCAGCACTCACCAAGTTGAATTAATCTTCTAATTATTTAATCAATGTCACAAATTAAGGTGATGGGTTAGGAGTCGTGTTCATCTAACTGTTTAGATATTAATACTAACATTTTTAATTTCATCTGACTGTTTAGATATTAACACTAGCATTTTTAATTTGTAACTGTCAGTATTACGAGAATTGAGATCAACTGACATTTTACTTTTGTTAAAATATCAAGGATCTCAACAATTGAATTTTAATTAATTTAAATCCTAGTATACTTAGATGGAGTTAAATTATAAGATTTTTTTTTTCATTCTCTTACGAAATATATATATTCTTTTCTTGTCTTAAGTAAAATCTTTCCATTATAAAAAAAAAAAGTAAAATCTTTCTATACATGTCAAGCCATTACATATGCATGATTAGGGCGAAAAAGAAAAAATTCACAAGATAATGTGCACACAATAATTTTATGCACTAGGAAAATTCTCTTCGAACTCTTTACATCGATCTACACCGTTCAAGTTAGCTCTGACAACAAAATGGCTTATCTGTTGAAAATTATAACCACCACAAAATTTGAGTATTCTTTCACATGAATAAAAGAAAAAAAAAGAAGAAGAAAAGAGCAAGTCGCTTGGAGTCAAGAGAAAGAGATGGATAGAGAGATGTAATTTTAAACTTTGTGACTGGTAAAAAGATCATAAATATCCACCATAATCAACACATAAAAAGATCCAGGAGTTCGTTTTCTCACAAAATATCTATGTAAGTTAGAAACTTTCATGTACTACTAAAGTACATGCACATGCACAACAAGCAATAAAACAAGCATTTGATTTAATGGGACGTGGTGAAAATTATACCGTAACTTAATTGTCAGACTTTACTAACAGATTCAAAAGAAAATATGTAGATGGATTCAAAATTCAAAAACTTCGAAAAAAAATATTCAATTTCTTGAAAGATAAACTTTATGTTGACTGAAAAGTAGGACAGAGACTACCAATTATGATGTCATAGAGTAAGAGACAGCATAATGGTTTAATTTTTTTCTTTTTACTTCCTTTTTTCGAATTGAAACCTTTGTATTCTGTATTGATAAGGAAAAATAACAATCTATATATCAACCCCACATTTACCAACAGTCACCTTATCCAGATTACTATATAATACAATACAGATATTTTTATTTTTGATGTTCCGATAACAATATTCTTAACATAAATTATGGCATTTTGCTTCGAAATGTTACCCCGCGAGATATTTTCATCTCAGTTTGTCAATCCAGTTCATAAAAGGTTTGGATAATTTAATTTTAAAGTCAGGATGTGCCAAAAATGTCAAAGCACGTCCCACCAGCACTCACCAAGTTGGGTAAACGTTAAATTTAAATAATATCACAAAATTAAGGTGATGGATAAGATTCATGTTCATCGCACCGCTTACTTATTAACATTGATATTTTAATTTGTATCATTAATTAAGCTGTACATAAGTGCACGAAAGATGGTGATCAGTTATTATGAAACAATGTTACTAATCAAACAATTTTTTCGTCCCAAGGCCAAGTGGGAAAGGGTTATTCTTGAATGCTTATAGAAGTTGGCTTGTGACAATGCATGGCTGCTGCCAATATAGATGGTAATTAAAGAAAAATACTAATGAACCTTAAGGCTAACAGAGAGCGTTGACAGAATTAGTTATAAATTTGGGTAGGACTATCGTGTCAATTGATTATTTTCAATTAACACAATAACTCGCGGAAATAGTACCTCTATTTTTTTTTAGTCTGAACCACAAGGTGGTCCTGAGTGGACCCCAACTGTGGGAGGTATATTTAAGCCGGTACCACAACCCAGATTAATTCTCGTTTGCACCGGGTCGGCCCATAAGGAGTAAAGTGCTGGCCAAAGTAGTCACTACATACGAGAGTGAGGCTTGAACTCCTGACATCTTTTAAGGAGTGAGAATATCGAACCACTCGTACCAACCAACTTTGGTTAATGATACCTCTATTTCTATAAACTTTTTGTTAGATTTTTTCCTTTTTTTGTTTTAAATATCAGCGCTCGTATAGAGTCTAAAGTATTCAATGCCATTAATTTGACTCAAAGCAAAACGTTTCATGAATGTGATATATTGTAGATACGTAGAAGAAGAGATTCAAGAACCTCATTGTTTGTAGTAAACATTTTTTGATTGAGTAAATCAAAGTGACAAAATTTTTAAAGGAAAAACTAGCTAAGAGTTTTCTCGTGTAAATTATAGAATGTAAATAAATGACTAAGGAAAGTAAAAGATAAAAACAAATTCTCAATATTAATGCGTAACTGCATACTTATGTGTTATTATGCTTTTATCTTCATCAAAATAGATGAAATTCATTGATAGAAGTCTTAAGAACATTATTCCGCATGGATTGAGAATGAATTTTAAGTTAAAATATCCTTTGATACTAAGAATAATTACTAGTTTAATACATTAAGCTTAAGATAACCCTTAACGCCTAAGATAGTTTTTAAATATGGTTATATGGTATCAGAACAAACACATGCATGAGTGGGCTCACATTATGTACCTTATCATGTGATCAAGATCAAGTAAACAGACTGATATACATAATGACTGTTGGGGGGTTATGGACAATATCTTATATCGATTAAGAATGAATTTTAGAATAAATATATAAAGGCTTCGTCTATTAAGAATAGATTAAAACGACTATTCTAGAGTTTAATTATTTTAGGTCTTTTTGATATTTGCTATTTTAAATTATAGTCAAATTAGATTTGTGTTTCTGTTTAGGACTTTTATTTCTAATAAGTTAATGCAAAATTTTTTAATATAAAATTGTTTGTGTTTTAAATTTTTATTTTTTTTAATATAAAATTTTGATTGAAAATAATCATCTTCCATAAGTTAATATTCTTTACTTTTATTTACATTAAAAAATAATATTAATTACAAGAGAAAAGAACAATGGAAAATATGAAAGCTAACTCAATCACATAGAATCCAGCTGATTCTATAAGATTAATTCGAGAGCTTAATAGTAATTTACAACTATTAAAAACAATGCAAAAATGAATAACAAATAAGTGGATCAGGTGGGATCAGTCTCATTTTTTTACCTTATTTGTAGTAATTGTAAGTTACATTAAATGTAACTTAAAAAATACCCTAATTTGAGATATGAAATTTTGATGCACAACAAATTCACACTTGAACATGACATATAATAAATTCTATGAAAACAAAAATTATTTAAACCTTTTTTCAGCAAATTAATTATTTTAAAATTGCCTCCTATAGATATTGCATCTACCCTATTACAAAATATGACTTATTTTTCAATAAAAATTTTCTAAGATATCTTCTTTAATAGGATTCTTATTAAAAGAATAAGTAATTTCCTTGTGGGACTTGACTTATTCAAGGAGGAGTACAACTAGTATAAGAAAAGAAATACTTCTCCTACAAGAAATAATCACTATATACAGAGAGAGGTTGGGTTCAGTTATTGGTATAACATAGCAATTAATTTTTTGCAAGTAAACAATTTTTAGTGTGATAGAAATGGTAGGTCTATTGAGAGATTAGGTGTAATTTGTTGGGGTTATGGGCCACAACAATTCTTCTGTGCTCTTGTAGGTGTAAACACCTTCTGTGTAATTCCATTGAGATGGCAGTAAGGTTACCTAGGGCGTAATTGCCCAGCCCGTTGGCACAATTACAAATGTGTGCAGCCCCTCATGTCCACCCGCTGCTTAGTGTGGGGCTCTGTGCTTCCATGATATAAGAAAATAAAGTTGTGCCTTTACTATTAGCTTAAGCTTTTAGCCTAGTGGTAAGCACTTAATCCTAACAATTGGTATCAGAGCGAGGTCATGAATTCAAGCCACCACAGAAGCAATTTTGTTGGGGGGGATTGTTAGGGTTATAGGGCCTCAACAATTTTTCTTTACGCTTGTATGTGTAACATATTTATGTGTAATTCCAGTGAGGTGGCAGCAAGATGTGTAATTCTATTGAGGTGGCAGTAAGGTTACCTAGTGATACGAATCCTGTCAAAAACTGATGCGACCCAAATCAATTTAGTTCCCAAGATCAAATCTAAACCAGGAATGAGATAAAACCTCGACCCAATGCTTATTGAAAGCACGAACCTTGGTATGTGAAGACATCACAATCAGCTACGAATGGTCTGATTGATAAGTCAAGAGTTTGAATGCCACAGAAATTCGATAAGCTCAAAGAGTTCGTAAAGAACCAAAGAAAATTAACTCTCTCACTAATTGCATAAAAAAAAAACTCTTTTTTGTTTATTGGATACGAGTACATTATTTAGGGCTGGTTACAAGAATTTTTGGAAATAAATCCTAAACCAAAAATCAAATCAGAATCTGAATCTTCCATAATAGGAAAGAATCTAAATCAAATTAGAATCTTAATCTAAGTAAATAAGAAAGAATTTAAACCAAATCTGAATCCTAATCTAAGTAAATAGGAAAGAATCTAAATCAAATTAGTATCCTAATTGGCTTTAAATGCCTTACATCAATTAAATGGAAACTAGGCAATTAAGATAGAAATAACTAATTTATTTCCCTAATAGCCTTCTCAAGAAACGAGAAAGTATCTAAAAAAGAAAAATAATATATTTTCCTAGCATAACGTGCAAACCAACTCCCTATTTCATGGAAATGATTATTTGGAAACTTTAAGAGCCTCAATCATGCATTTACCATGTGCGATTCCTTTAACGGACCTCCACGAATTTGATTGAGCCCAAGTTGTTTGAATCAATCCATTAAGCGCTTCTTTGAATTTCTTTGCTCGAGCTCTTGTAGCGGGTTCGATGGGAACTTGAATAGGATCTGAATATGCTTCATCCCATACGCTTGTGATTGTTTTATCTTTAATCTCATCACTCAGGGCGTAACTGCCTGGCCCGTTGGCACAATTACAAATGTATGCAGCCCCTCATATCCACCTGCCGCTTAGTGTGGGCTCTGAGCTTCCATGGTATATAGAAATAAAGTTGCACCATAGCTATCACCTTAAACTTTTAGCTTAACAGTAAGCACTTGATCTTAACAATTAGTATCAGAGCGAGATCACGGGTTCAAGTAGCCACAAAAGCAGTTTTGGAGGGGGGGATTGTTGGGGTTATGGGGCCCCAATAATTTTTTGGTGCGCTTGTAGGTGAAATACAAGTGTGCAACCCAAGAGGGGGGTGAATTGGTATTTATAAAAATTATTCTAATAAAACCACACAACAATCCAATCTAAAGTCTTAATACATTCGAAAGCAATAAGTTTAAACAAATCACAATAATAAATGAGCAAGGGAGAAGAGAAACAAACACACCAAATTTTACGTGGTTCGGCAATCCCCGCCTACGTCCACGCCTCCAAGCGATCCAAGCTTGAGGTTTTCACTATCCAAGCCTTCCAAGGCTTAAAATGCTTACAATTGACTTTAAGGTGTCAATGAACCTTTACAACAATGAGATTATATCTCAATCTCTTCACTCAAGTGTCTCACACACTCAAACACTCACAATTTGGATGAGGAAATGAAAATTACAATAAAAACTCTCTTAAAGAGTAGATGAACAAATTGAAGAACAATAATGATTCAATGAATAATGATTTGCGAATGAGAGCTCAAGATAAGTTGTGTGCCTTTTCTTTGTACTTGCTAGAGAGTTTGAAAATGAATTGGATTTGAATTTTTATAGTTAGAGCTAAAAAATAGCAATTATGAGCTTTTTACTCATAACCGGATTACCGTTTATGGTATCCGGAATTCCGCTTGTATGTTACTGTTAAGGTAAAAATTTAAATTTTCAAACATCCGGAATGCCGCTTGTGATATCCGGATTACCGTTTATGCTCCAGCAGCTTTCTGCCCCGTAACCGGATTTTCGTTTAGCACAACCGGATTGTCGCTTTCCATCCGGAGAGTTTTTGCCCCGTAACTGGATTTTCGTTTATCATATCCGGAATGCCGCTTGCTACAGTAACGGTACAGTGCACTATTTATCAAAATTACAGTTTGACCCTAAAACTTTATGAAACTGTAGTATGACCCAAAACGTTATAAAAGTTTTCAATTAAGTCCAATTTCAGAATTTCTTAATAACACTTTGTGAATACTAAAACTTTCTGAAATTATGAATACACCCAAACTTTGTAAAATTTTAGAATAGCCCACAATATTGAAATATTTTCAAATAGGTCTAAATCCGAAATTTAAAACAATATTTATTAAAAACAAAGATTGTAAAATTCTTTCACTTTAGTTCACAACTTTGAAAAATAACTTAACTCCGTAAAATCTTTTTTTATTTTAGAAGTACAATCTATAAAACTTCATTTTAACTACTCTTAATTTTCTTTAATCAACACATGTGGTTTGTTATCATCAAAATCAATATTTATAGCCATATAGGCTAACAATCTCCCCCTTTTTGATGATGACAAAACACATTAAAGAAAATTAATTTAGTTATGAAAGCTCCCCCTTAATCAATACAAGGTTAAGAAATAATTTCAAAAAGATTTAAAAGCTCCCTCTGCATAAATGCATATCAATTTTCATAACAAATAGACATATTATATCTCCCCCTTTATCATAAAAAAGAATAAAGGCTCCCCCTATCAATCATCAAAATCTCAATACAAGCACATTAGTTCAAAAAAAATCCAAAGCATGAAAAGATATCATAACCAACAAATAAAACAAATCCATAGCATCCAAAATTTAAGTAAAGAACATAATAAATACGCAAAGCAAATGCATATAAGCCAAATCAAATACATAATCTAAAGTCATAACAATCATCCATATAATCGAAAATAAAAAGACATAAAGCAGTAAATGACATGTAGGTATGTCCAATACAAGCATAAGAGACTACTGAGGTGGTGAGGATGGTGGTGATGGAGATGGATATGGATATGGATATGGAATATCGAAGTGCTCAAAGAGGAGGCGTTGGCCGTGAATGAGCTGCTGTTGCTGCTGTTGAAACTTAGTCTGCCGCACAGAAAGCGTCCTCACCTCATCCATAATCTACTGAAGTATAACCTCGCCAGAAATAGGATGCTCGGGAGGTGGTAATACATGTGCAGAGGCAGTAGGAGCAGAGGTAGACACCGGAGAATCTCGACGACGACGCTGGCCTCGAAACGGAAGCGAGAAACCAGGGAGTTGAGCAGCAGAAATCACATCTTTGAATTGCTGATCATCACTCGGAGCAAGGAAAGTGTACTTATTTTCAGTGACTTTGACCCAAGTGTGATCACGCCACTCAAAACCTAAGTCAATAACAGCATCATCCCCTATACCCTTAGAAGGTTTAAACGATGGTTCATTAATCGGAACCTTAAAGAATTTAAGGATTCGGGTAATAAAGTGACCATATGGAAGGGAGCGAGAAATCAAGGAAGGTATGGTCAACATAATTCGGATGATGATATAACCTAAGTTAACCGGACGACGATTAAGAATACAGTCAATCAAAGCAACGTCCATGTGAGAAACCTCATCCAAATGCCCTAATCTAGGAAGAACAATGAACCGAATAAAGCGGAGTAAAATAAGAGTTTGAAGACAAAGACAGCGAGTACAGAAATGAATGGTACAATCTTCAACAGAAAGATCATTACGCCGACAAATATTTCGAATGGCGTTAACATGAATATAACTATCAATTTTGGGAGATTTCCTAGGCGAAAAAATTTCTAGACCAAAATCGGATGATCCTGGGATAGAGTTCAACAAAGAAACATCACAATCAATCATAACTCCTCCAACATTGGTGATTACTCGAGTCATTTTCTCCTCGGAAATGTCCATATTCGAGTAAAACACTTTTACTAAGTCGGGATAAACTCTTTAGTCAATCATAAGAGCATCACTCCAATCAACATCACCCAACAATTGAAATAAGTTTCTATAACTAATATGAAGACTATGAAGCTAATTGGGTTCAGAAATATAAAACGTATTGAGTACCTCTCGAGTCCAGAAATTTTGATGAAACCGGTTGATCAAATGCTTGTTCCGAAGGTGTGAGGACTCAAAAGTGGATTGAATGGAGGTGTCGCTGGCTTTGCCGTGACTACTTGGGGGGTTGAACCGGTTCTTTGCCTTTTCTTCGAACCGGCCGTGAGCTTGACATGGTGAGTTTGAGTGATTTGAGGTGAAATGAGGCAAGGAAAATGAAGATAATGAGGATTGGAAACAATTTTGAGAAACAATTCGGCTAAAAAATAACTTGAGAGGAAGAAATTTAGAGAGAGAAAAATTTTAGGAAAACCCTAGGTTGATTTTGCATCTAGAGATTTTGAGGTTGAAAATGAATTTGAAAGTTGATTTTGGACACAAGAACGGATGGGGAATAAGTTTGATGGTTTGATTTGCATAAAAAACAATGAAAAATGATGGATTTTGGGGTGAAAATGAGAGATGGGTAAACGGTTTTTAGAGAGAGAAGAACCGGATTGCCGAAAATAAGGAAGAAGATGAAACAGTTTTAAGAGCTGCGAATTTGGCATTTCGGATGTGAATAAATGGATATCCGGTTGCGTTCCAGAAGCTTATTTTCGCGAATTCAGATTTCCGGATAACATAACCGGTTATCCGGTTTAAGAGCAGTAAGTTCTCTCGCGAATCCGGTTTACCGGATGTTAGTAACTGGCTATCTGGTTACGGTCCAGTAACTACTTAAGCATATTCAGATTTTCAGATTTCACTAACCGGTTAGCCGGTTAGTGTCCAGAACAATTAACACTTAAAGCTGCTGACCGGTTTCCTTATCCGGTTGGCCGGATATTTCCCAGAAATGTTCAAAAACAATTCGGTTTACCGGTTTGATGAACTGGATTTCTGGATGTGAGGCAGAAAGTGAGTTTTGCAAATCCGGTTTACCGGTTTGGTAAATTCGGTTATCCGAAAGTTGATCCGAGAGAAACCAAAGCTAATCCGGCTTACCGGTTAGCTAAATCCGGTTATCCGAATATTGGCCCGAGAGTAACAAAGAAGAAAACGGATTTTCGGTTGAAAGGGAGCGGTATACCGGTTTAGACTTATAAATATTTTTACCTCTTATTAAATATTGGCAAGCTCTTATACTTGTATTATACACACCATTTTATTTTTGGCTTAAAATTTGATCAATTTTAAATCATTTTGAGATTCAAAATTTTTCAATAAGCCATTTAATTCATGAAACATAAATTCATAAAATAACAAACATATCAAACTATTTAATTCATGAAGCATAAATCCATATAATAATAAACATATCAACTTAATCAACAATTCATAATTCATGATCCAACATTCATCATTCCAAGCTCATGTCTTATCTTTATAAAAAGCTCTTGACTAAGAGGTTTTGTAAAGATATCTGCAAGATTATTTTCAGTCGAAACAAATTTAATCACAACATCTCCTTTTTGAAAATGATCTCTATGGAAGTGATGCCTAATTTCTATATGCTTTGTCCTAGAATGTTGAATTGGATTATTGGATAGGTTAATAGCACTAATATTGTCACACAAGATAGGTATTTGATCGAGTTTAATGCTATAGTCTCTAAGGGTTTGTTTCATCTAAAGAATTTGTGCACAACAATTACCAGCGGCAATATATTCCGCCTTGGTGGTTGAAAGAGCAACTGAGTTTTGCTTCTTACTAAACCAAGAGACAAGTGAATGACCTAGGAAGTGACATGTTCTACTAGTACTTTTTCTATGAACCTTATAACCAGCAAAATCGGCATCCGAATAACATGTTAAGTTAATATGTGTTCCTCTAGGATACTAAAGGCCAAGATTAATGGTGCCAATCAAATAATGAAAAATTCGTTTAACGGCGATCAAGTGTGACTCTTTAGGACAAGATTGAAATCTAACACACAAGCATACACTAAACATAATGTCAAGCCTACTAGCAGTCAAATAGAGTAAGGATCTGATCATACCTCGGTATGTCTTGATATCAACTTCCTTACCTTTCTCATCTTTGTCCAGCTTGATTGTAGTACTCATTGGAGTGCTTTTTGCCGTTCCATTATCATAGCCAAATCTTTTGAGTAGATCTTTCACGTACTTGGCTTGATTTATAAAAATTCCTTCCTCGTTTTGTTTGATTTGGAGTCCAAGAAAGTACTTCAACTCTCCCATCATACTCATCTCAAATTCTTTGCTCATACAAGATGAAAATTCTTTACATAAAACTCATTAGTTGAACCAAAATAATATCATCAACATAAATTTGAACAATAAGTATATCTTGATTTTTATGCTTAACAAAATAAAGTTGTGTCCGCTTTTCCCATCGAAAAATTGTTATCTAACAAGAAGTTTTTAAACCTATCATACCATGCTCTAGGTGCTTGTTTAAGACCATACAAAGCCTTAGATAACTTATACACATGGTCTTGAAATTTTTCATTTTCAAAACTAGAAGGTTGTTCACATAAACTTCCTCCATAATATAACCGTTTAAGAAAGCACTCTTGATATCCATTTGATATAAAATGAAATCCTTATGACATGCATAAGCTAACAACATCCTAATGGATTCTAATCTAGCTACAAGTGCAAATGTTTCATCAAAATCAGTTCCTTCTTCTTGGTTGTAACCTTGAGCCACTAATCTAGCTTTATTTCTTACAACCACACCGGATTCATCCATTTTGTTTCTAAATACCCATTTAGTACCTATAATGGATTGATGTTCCGGATTAAGGACTAATTCCCATACATTGTTTCTCTCAAATTGATTCAACTTCTCTTACATTGCCATAATCCAAGACTCATCATTTTCCGCATTCGCAAAGGATTTTGGTTCAATTTGAGAAATAAATGCAGCATGTTCACATGTGTTCCTAAGTGATGATCTAGTTGTAACACCTCGTGAGGGATCTCCTAAAATTACATCCTTAGGGTGAGAAGAAACATACCTTTACTCCTTGAGGAGTGTTTGAGAAGTACCTTCATTTTGCTCTGCATTTGTTTCTTCATGATACTCTTCTTGAATTCCATGAGTTGCATCCTTTTGGTTGTCATTTGATGATTCTTCTTAATGCTTTTCTTCTGCATTATCATCAACAACTCCTTTTTCCGCAGAGGAGGGATTAGACTCATCAAATATGATATGCATAGATTCTTCCACAACCAAAATTCTTTTATTATACACTCTATAAGCTTTGCTTGAGTTTGAATAACCAAGAAAAATACCAACATCGGATTTTGAATCAAATTTACCTAGATTATCTTTTGTGTTTAAAATAAAACATTTACAACCAAAAACTTTGAAATAGCCAATGTTGGGTTTTCTATCTTTCCAAAGCTCATATGGAGTTTTATTAAGATTAGGTCTAACCAACACACGGTTCAAAACATAACAAGCGGTGTTGACGGCTTCGGCCTAAAAATATTTTGGCAAAGAGTTTTCATTTAGCATGGTCCTAGTCATTTCTTGAATAGACCTATTCTTTCTCTCTACAACTCCATTTTGTTGAGGAGTCGTAGGTGATGAAAATTGATGCTCAATGCCAAACTCATTACAAAACTTCTCAAATGCATGATTTTCAAATTCTCCACCATGGTCACTTCTAATACAAGTAATTGAATATCCTTTTTCATTTTGAACATTTTTATAGGAAATTTTAAATGCATCAAAAGCATCATCCTTATTAGTTAAAAACAATACCCATGTGAATCTAGAGTAATCATCCACAATCACAAAAGCATAATATTTGCCACTTAAACTAGCATATCTAGAAAGTCCAAATAAGTTTATGTGAAGTAATTGAAGATGTTTTGAAGTAGAGATATTTTTCTTGCTTTTGAAAGAAGTTTTGATTTGTTTTCTAAATTAGCAAGCTTCACAAATTCTATCTTTTTGAAAATTGATTTTTGGAAGACCTTTAACCAAATCATTTTTCACAATTTTTGAAATCAAATCCATATTAGCATGACCTAATCTTCTTTGCCACAACCAACCATCATCATGCAATGCGGAAAAACATTTATCATTTGAGGATGCACAATCTATATTGATGGTATAAACATTAACACATCTATTTCCTACAAACAAAACCTTGCCATCACATGCATTCTCAATAAGACATTTTGATTCATCAAAGATAACTCTATATCTTTTATCACATAATTGACTAATACTAAGAAGATTGTGTTTCAAGTTTTCAACCAAACATACATTTTCAATGAGAGTAGAGGATACATTACCGACATTGCCAATGCCAATGATTTTTCCTTTTGAATTATCTACAAATGATACCTCTCTACCATTTTTGATCTTGGTAAAACTTGAAAACCAAGAAAAATTCGCTGTCATGTGTCTTGAACAACCGCTGTCTAAATACCACTTATTCTTCTTCTTCTTCAAGCCCTGCAGAAAAAGTCTCAAGTTTTAGGTACCCAAACCTTTTTGGGTCCTTGAGAGTTAGCAATGGTTCATTTTGGAACCCAAACGCATTTCACACCATAATATGCATTTCTCTTCACTGGACATCTATCTTTCATATGACCATCTTGATTACAATAATGACATACAATTTGATTGTTAATAGATGTATTCTTTATAAAGTAGTTCTTATAATATTTTATTTTAAATTTGGTTGTAACCAATCCTTCCTTTGTCAAACACGCACTTTTGTGAATTAAGCAAGTTATCCAATATCTTTTGCCCATTTGTAAATTTTAGCACGATCTCATTTAGATCATTGCTCCTTTTTTTAAGCATTTCATTTTCATTTTTCAAGTCATTCACATGTGATTCTAAATACTCATGTGATGTGCTAGAATTCTCAAATAATGCAACTTTATCATGCAATGTTTTATTCTCTAATTCTAGGCAAGTAATCTTGGCACTAAATGATTCATTTTTATTTTTAAGCTCTACCATTTTTTTTAAGGCAAACATTCTTTTTACCCATCTTCATCAATTCATCATGTAATTCTTTAAAGGCATCATGTAATTCATCATATGTAGAAAGATCACTTACCTTATCAAGTTCATCACATGATTCTTCTCTAAAAGCCATGAGAGCTAAGTTTGTCATTTCTTATTGCTCTTCCTCATCGCTATCACCATAACTTTCTTCTTGAGTTTGTTGAGTAGAGGACATTCCGGTTGTATGTGTCCGGGCTTCTTGCATTCATAGCAAGTGATTGGTTCTTTCTTCTCATTTTTATTCTTGTAACCTCTGAACTTTCTCTACTCATTATTGTTCTTGTAAAATTTTCTGAATCTTCTAGCCAACATTGTCAACCCCTCATCATCCATCTCGCTTTCCTCATCACTCTCACGTTTTGAGGCTTTGAGAGCCATGTTTTTCTTCTTTTCCTCATGCCCTTTTTCTGCTGCCAAATCCTCTTCATATGAAATGAGAGAGCCAATTAAATCATCAATAGGTAAAACATTTAAATCTTTGGCTTCATCAATGACAGTTCTTTTTTGTCTCCATTCCTTAGGTAGCGACTTAATGATTTTCTTAACTTTCTCGCTATTAGAAAATGTTTTTCCTAAGGCTCCTAAAGTGTTCACTATGTCCGTGAATCTAGTATACATAGAATATACACTCTCATTTTGTTTCATTTGGAACAATTCATATTGTCGAGTGTACCTACTAATTTTTGACTCTTTCACTTGATTCGTGCCTTCATACACGACTTCAAGTTTGTGCCAAATTTTATTAGCACTTTCACAACTAGACACTCTATTAAACTTTTTCTTATCAAGTGCACAAAATAAGGCATTCATAGCTTTGGAATTTAGAGAAGCTTTTCCCTTTTCCAATTCATTCCATTCTCGTAAAGGTTTTGGAATATCTTCCCATACTTCATTTTTAGTCAAAGGCATGAAAGAACCATCATTAACGATTTCCCAAATTTTGTAATCTAAAGCTTGCAAGTAAATTCTCATCCTAGTTTTTCAATACGAATAATCGTTTCCATCAAAATATGGTGGTCTAGTGGTGGATTGTCCTTCCCTAAAGGTAGAATCATTATGAGTTGCCATTGATCTTTAGCTCTAGACTGTTAAATCTAAATAAGAGCACCTTGCTCTGATACCAAATGAAATACAAGTGTGCAACCCAAGAGGGGGGTGAATTGGTATTTTTAAAAATTATCCTAACAAAACCACACAACAATCCAATCTAAAGCCTTAATAAATTCGAAAGCAATAAGTTTAAACAAATCACAATAATAAATGAGCAAGGGAGAAGAGAAATAAACACACGAAATTTTACGTGGTTCGGCAATTCCCGCCTACGTCCACGCCTCCAAGCGATCCAAGTTTGAGGTTTTCACTATCCAATCCTTCCAAGGCTTAAAATGCTTACAATTGACTTTAAGGTGTCAATGAACCTTTACAACAATGAGATTATATCTCAATCTCTTCACTTAAGTGTCTCACACACTCAAACACTCACAATTTGAATGAGGAAATGAAAATTACAATAAAAACTCTCTTAAAGAGTAGATGAACAAATTGAAGAGCAATAATGATTCAATGAATAATGATTTGCGAATGAGAGCTCAAGATAAGTTGTGTGCCTTTTGTTTATACTTGCTAGAGAGCTTGAAAATGAATTGGATTTGAGTTTTTATAGTTAGAGCTAAAAAACTAGCCGTTATGAGCTTTTTATTCATAACCGGATTACCATGTATGGTATCCGGAATTCCGCTTGTATGTTACCGTTAAGGTAAAAATTTGAATTTTAAAACATCCGGAATGCCGCTTGTGATATCTGGATTGTCGTTTATGCTCCAGAAGTTTTCTGCCCTGTAACCGGATTTCCGTTTAGCACAATCGGATTGCCGCTTTCCATCCGGAATGCCGCTTGCTACAGTAACGGTACAGTGCACTGTTTGTCAAAATTACAGTTTAACCCAAAACTTTATGAAACTATAGTATGCCCCAAAACGTTATAAAAATTTCAATTAAGTCCAATTTCAGAATTTCTTAATAATACTTTGTGAATCCCAAAACTTTCTGAAATTATGAATACGCCCAAACTTTGTAAAATTTTAGAATGGCCCACAATATTTAAATATTTTCAAATAGGTGCAAATCCGAAATTCAAAACAAAATTTATTAAAAACAAAGATTGTAAAATTCTTTCACTTTAGTTCACAACTTTGAAAAATAACTTAACTCCATAAAATCATTTTTTTATTTTAAAAGCACAATATATAAAACTTCATTTTAACTACTCTCAATTTTCTTTAATGAACATATGTGGTTTGTTATCATCAAAATCAATATTTATAGCCATATAGGCTAACAGTAGGTATAACATCCTTTTGTATAATTTCATTAAGATGGCAGTAAGGTTACCTAAGGCATAACTTCCCAACCCGTTGGCACAATTAGAAATATGTGTAGCCCCTCATGTCCACCCGCTACTCAGTGTGGGGGGCTCTGCGCTTCCATGGTATAAGGAAATAAAGTTGCACCTTGGCTATCAGCTTAAGCTTTTAGCCTAGTGGTAAGCACTTGATCATAACATTATTGGGGTTTTGGGTGTGAGGAAAATACTAGAGTGATTGTAATAATTTTTTACTGTAATGGATTTTTCTCTCATCGTCCTTGGTAGCTGTGGTTTTTCTTTGATATAAGTGTTTTCCACATGAACTCCTGTGTTGTGTGATTAATTTTATTCTCTATTTATTTTTTATTTACTATTTACTTGATATTTTTGCTTGCAAGATCCTAGTTAGGATTAAAACTCCTAACAAGTGGTATCAAAACTAAAGATTGTTTTGTAAAGTAATCATGTCTGCAGACAAAATTTAATATCCTATGAGAATTGAGGTCAAAAGTTTGATGAAAGAATCAATTTCAGCTTGTGTTAAGTTCAAGTTAAGAATATATTGATTTAATTTGGTTACACAAGGAAAGCAAGGGTGATTTAAACCATGTTCCTACTATTGATGGAAACCCTAAAGGTGTATGGATAATCAAGACACCGTTAGGAAATAAATGGAGAAAGTTCGGTGAGTGACTCCTTGTTAGTATATGAAGATACCGATACTATTGTTAATGAAAAGTCTCTCATCATTGTGAAAGACGATGGTCCCCTATAATAGATGATGAAGAAATCCTCATGGCAAGCCGCTAGTGCCATCAAAGAGGATGTGTTATTACTAGTGGGTCCATAAACTTTGTACACAAGGCATGATTTGACATTTATGCAAGGTGTGTGGTAGAATTTTATGTTGATGGATGAGGACTTTCAAGAAAGTCAAACATGAGAGTGGGTATTTTCAGTAAGGTGATGGACATGTGTCGAATATGTCTACTCTGGATATGGTGGATTATGATAATTCTCGATATAGAGAATTTTTATTGTTGGATAGAGGACAAGATTTTACTTATGGTGTAGAAATTCTCATAAGCCTTATGTGAGTGTTGTCTTAGTGGAGTAAAGAAGGTGGAGATGATATGGTTGTGTGGATATACAGTGGATCATATTTTGTCGCTTAATTAAAAAAATCGCCAAGGTGAATATTTTTAGGAAATATATTTTATTTTTCAATAAAAATTTTCTAGAATATTATCTTCTTTAGTAAGATTCCTATTTAAGGAATCCCCTTTGGGATTTGACTTATTGAAGGAAGAGTACAACTAGCGTAAGAAAAGGAATACTTCTCCTCCCAGAAATAATCTCTACATATAGAAATGTTAGATTCACTTGTTGGTAGAACACAATAATAAGTTCTCTGCAAGTAGACCATTTCCATTATGAGAGAAACGGTGGGTCTATTAAGAGATTGAATGTTATTGAAGGAATAGTACAACTAGTCTAAGAAAAAGAATACTTACTTCTCCTACAAAAAATAATATTTATATATAGAAAGATTAGATTCACTTGCTGGTAGAACACAATAATAAGTTCTCTGCAAGTAGACTATTTTCATTGCGAGAGAAATGGTAGGTCTATTAAAAGATTGATGGTGCGTTTACTTCTAAGGAATGAGAATGGGCTGGGAATGGGAATGGGCTGGAATGGGAATGAGGAATGGGAATGTGATTTTAGTTATTATTAATTATTGTTATTAATATTAAAATTTATTATTTTAGTTATTATTAATTATTGTTATTATTATTTTTATTAATATTATCATTATTAATAATAAAAATATTGATAAAAATAATATTAATAAAAATAATTAATTTATCATTATTAACAATATTATCCTTATTATTGTTCTTATTATTATTATTATTAATTTATTATTATTATTATTATTAAATTTTATTAAATTTATTATTTTAGTTATTATTAATTATTGTTATTAATATTAAAATTTATTATTTTAGTTATTATTAATTATTATTATTATTATAATTAAATTTTATTAGCTTTATTATTATAGTTATTATTAATTATTGTTACTATTATTATTATTAAAAATAAATTTCATTAACTTTATTATTTTATTTATTATTAATTATTGTTATTAATATTAATATTTATTATTTTAGTTATTATTAATTATTGTAATTTTATTAACTTTATTATTTTATTTATTATTGATTATTGTTATTAATATTAAAATTTATTATTTTAGTTGTTATTAATTATTATTATAATAATTAAATTTTATTAACTTTATTATTTTAGTTATTATTAATTATTGTTATTATTATTTTTATTAATAATAATAATTATAAATGTTAATAATGATAATATTAATAAAAATAATAATAACAATAATTAATAATAACTAAAATAATAAAGTTACTAAAATTTAATAATAATAAAATTAATAATAATAATAACAACAATAATAAGGATAATATTGTTAATAATGATAAATTAATTATTTTATTAATTATTATTTTTATCATTATTTTTATTGTTAATAATGGTAATATTAATAATAATAATAATAATTACTAATAATAACTAAAATAATAAAATTTAATAATAATAATAATTATTATTATTAATAATAACATTTAAAATAATAAAATTATTTGTGATTTGAACAAGGGTAATTTAGGAAATATGAAAAAATTAGAAGGATAAAAAAGTAAATTTATATTTCATTCCCATTCACACATTTTCATTCTCATTCCCACATTTTCATTCCCAACCCCCCCATGGGAATGGGATTCCCATTCCTTATTCCCAAATTGTGTGGGACCCACACATTTTATTCCCATTCTCAAATTACATTTTGCCAAGTAAACATGAGTTTCATTCTCATTCCTTCATTCTCATTCCCCATTCCCATGAAGTAAACACACCATGAATGTTATTGGAGTTTTAAGTGTGAGGAAAATACTAGAGTGATTGTAATAATTTCTACATAGTGGATTTTTCTCTTGTCGTCTTTGGCGGTTGTGATTTTTCTCCGATACAAATTTTTTATGTAAATTTTTATATTATGTGATTGATTTTATTCTTTATTTATTTTCTATTTATTATTTAATTAATATTTTTACTTGTAAAATCTTAATTATATTAAAATTCCCAACGTACTCTATCAATCCAATTCACAAGTTGGCAAAATTAAATCCATGATGTCAAGCCCACTCAGCATTTACCAATTATTACAAAAAAAAAGTGTACGGGTAAAGAGTAATGGTCATCGAATATTATTATTTAAAATTTTTTCCCGTTTAGTAAGAAACTACAGATGGCAACTCAATGATTCCAGTGGAAGTAGAAATTGGCAATTAATTAATTAATTAATTTTTTGTAAGATGAGATGATTAATCAATTGTTTCGAGTAGGCAAAGGGCCAGGTTAGAGACCAGGTGTTTATCACTCTTTTTTTACTTAATTAATTCTTTATTATGTGTTTGTATTATGTTTTGGATAAGATAATATATGTTAGGACTCTTAAAAGAATCAAAATATTATATTCTAAATAGAGATTAAAAAGATAATAATAATTGTGACGCTATTGATAGAAGTGAAAAAAAAAAGAAAAAAAAAATTAAGATTTGCTATGTTCTCTGAATTTATTATCTCAATTTCATGTTCAAATATGAATATGAATTTTTCCTAGTTCCACCAAAATTGGGTGTGTCATAAATTGATAAGAAGAATTAATTGTCATAATGAATACAGATCATTATTTTAACATAAAAGGAGGAAGATCAACGATTTGGAAAATATTGATGAGAAATATAACGAGATTAATTGGATTATAAATCTTTAATTTGTTCGTGTTTTTTTTTCTCTGTCTCTTGATTTTTGTGCGTATGAATAACTTTAGAATTTTAATATAATTAAACTAATACAAAAGCACTACAAGGCCGAATCTTACAAAATCATTAAAGATAAATTTACATGCACTCACAATGATACGTGGCACTTATCTTCCTGTGATTCATGATTAATGAGATTTTTTATGCCAAAAAATAGAACTTTGAATCACATGCTTTCCCTTTTGCTTTCTTTTGAGAATTTTGTAATAAATTTAGTTCCATTTGATAGAGGAGCAGAGGAGAGGGGCTCGAGACAGCGAAGACAATTAATTTATTAATTAATCAGAAATACAAAAAAACAAAGAAAAAACTAAAATGCCTGCAGCGCATTTTGAGATGTGATACTCATATTTATATAAAGATAATGCACATGTTGAATTTTTTTTTTTAAAAAAGAAGAAGAAGAAGAAGAAGAAGAAGAAGAAGAAACTAAGCCTCAATTGTCTGTGCATTTTTCAATCTTTTCAATATTTTAAAAAAGAAAAATTAATTGATTGCAGCTAATAAGTTGGTGAACTAATTTGTATATTTTAACAATGATATCAATAAACATAATGTAAGATGTCATTACTTTGCTCTTATATTAGAAATATCTGTGTACTTAGATTCTGTCACAATCATAAAAGCGTAATTGAGAGGGCAATTCCACCAACATGTTGGAAGTCTACAACCACCACACCTACCATTTGCCTCGATGCCGCCTTCATTTTTATCTTTCTGGTAACAATCAATTTCTTATAACTAATGAGAATGTTCTACATCCTCCGGGTTTGGCAAAACACTTGGGCTGGGCTTGGGCATTTTGAACCCGATCAGCCTAATCTTTTATCCTTGCATTGGATACATTTATCAATCAGTTTAGACGCCCATTCTCTAACAAATTTGAGCTGATTTGTTAAAAAATATAATGAGATGATATAGTAACAAATGTTACTTTCATTTCATTACAGTCTTAATAAAGCATAAGATAGGAATGTACAATGACAATGCATGCTAGCTGAGAGTGGTTAAGAAGAAAAAGAATCTTTTTTAGGTGAATCTTGATGGATCGAGAAAAAATTTATTGATTAAATAAAAAGATATATAGTTATCCCTTAAAAAAACCATACTATTAAAAAAAAAGAAAAAATAATGAATGCCATTAAAAACAAATACATAGACGACTTCAAACTCTTATCGATTCTCCTCCGAAATCAATATTGGTCGAGAATGATGATGAAAGCCTTTTATGAGGGCTGATACTAGTGGTTGAATACTCATCAGAAGCATGAGCTTGTGTACAAGAGACATAATCCCACCAAGAGTTGGGGTGGTCCCAATTTTGAAAATGCATCAGGAAAACAATTCCATAGGAGAGGGGGCTCATCACACGATTCACACCCATAATATTCCGTAGTAAATTGTGCTTGCCTCGTCCACGAGTGAGTTTTGGATCGATCCGCAAGCACTTCTTGCGAAGCCTCTTTTGTTGAGATTTTATTATGACAGGTTCAGAGTCTTCTTCCCTTTCTAGTCTTTAACCCAAGGGGCTATCAAAAAAATTATGAGTGCCAGACGAACAACGACCGGTAGCCTGAAACTGAATGATTAAAGCAAGCTCTTTTTGGGGCTTTGTGGGGAGTTCACGTAGATTGGCATTTAACATGACTGATTTCTCATTATTTTTGTCAACAAAAGGCTCAGTTAAATCTACCAGCAGATCACATTTTCAGCAGCAGTATCTTCATTGTTATTTCTCGTTCCAATATAAACAATAAAGTCATCATTAAAACCAACAACTAGGTTCAAAGTTTTTACTATTACCAGCAGCATTAGGACCAAGAATATTTGTTGTAGCAATAGGCGCACCATTTGCACCAACCAAATTCTGATTCCCCAAATTGTCTGCATTTTCAACAATATTGTCCAAAAGATCCCCATCGGGCGTGTTTGGTAGCCCACATTGCAAAGGATAAAACCACTATTTTGTATTACATTTATGGGTCCGCTTATAATACAGCCGCTGTACCTCATACAACCGCTTTTTATTATTTTATTAATACAACCAATAACCGGCCACCGGTACTCTCATATTAATTGCTTAAAAGAGGCAAATATTAAATGGTAACTATCATAACGCTCCCTCAGTTTAGGTAAATATTGAGATAATCAATCTAAAATTAGAAAACTATCAAAGACCCCCTCAACTTAAAAAAAGAAAATACTACTTTTTCTTTTAATTCATGAAAAATAGTTAATATATTTAACTTATGTACTAATAAAAAATATAATTAAGTAAAATTAATAGATTAATATATTTAAACAAAAATAATTATTTTATTTTATTAATATTACGTTATAAATTTAATGATATTTTACTTTAAAAATGTAACTTAAGTACTAATAAGAATAATATTTTAATATATTAAATTACAATAAATTATATATTAATTAAAAAATAAATTATATATCAATTAAACTATTTTTATATTACTTTATAAATTTAATGATGTTTTGCCTAAAAAAATATCAAAACAACTTTATCAACTTTTAATCAAATTAAAATCCAAGTATCTAAACATATAATAAAAACGATTCATTCCTAAATATTTGGAATAAATCAATCTCAATATCCCACAATAAACATATAAGGACTTAAATCCCTACCTATGAAAATGATTGCAATGTTTATCCAACTATCGAATAATTATTATACCAAACATCATACTTACCATTCAAATGTTGCTGTTATTATTAGTGGCTAATATTAATATGTTCTTTGTATACCCTCTATAAAAAAATCATATATTAGACAAATATAATATTTGATATTTTTAAATAAAACTCACAAACAATCTCTTATGCAAATTAATTCATACAATATTATGTCAAATTAATTACTTTATTTAATATTTTTTGGTATAGTAAATTTTTTTTGCTAAACATTAATCAAATTCATAATTGTTCATAATATGGATAATTACAAATTGAATGCAACTAATATTGAATAATGTTATATTAAATTATTTTTACAGTTATATACTTTAAGCGTGACACTTACATTTCTAAATTAAATCAAATTGTTTGAGTAATACTACACTCACTTGATGGTTCATGATTTGTATACTGAATAGTCAATTATCACAAAATTAGTTCAATCTTACATTTATATCTATATTTTTTAAAAAATTAAGTTAATTTATATAACATCTAAAAATAATAAAATTATAAAAAAATATTAACACGCTTAAATTTTACATCTATATTTTTTAAATTAAATTAAATTATATTTTTGGTGAAACAATAAGTACTTAGGTTTTATTTAGGTGGGTAAAACTACAGCCGAGACAAAAAG
This sequence comes from Atalantia buxifolia, assembly GCA_030444775.1. Lineage (NCBI taxonomy): Eukaryota > Viridiplantae > Streptophyta > Magnoliopsida > Sapindales > Rutaceae > Atalantia > Atalantia buxifolia. The sequence goes on from CM059837.1 coordinate 7,380,489, forward strand.
TAATTTTTTTTAATACCGCGTACATTTACAATTTTTTAATTTTTCTCCCAAATTTTGATTCAAAATATAAATATCTCTCATTCTTCCATTGTTATAAACCCTAGTCGCTCAACTCAAAGATATTACCGGCCGCCATTGTAGATGCTTAACAAAAAGAAAAACAAGCGGCCGCCATGAATTTTTACTCCTAAATTTTATAAATCTCACTTTTACCTTCTGTCTTTATCACTATAGTCCCTAGATCCCTTATCTTTTCATCTTCGTTAATCTCCCAAAATCAATCAATAAAAAAGTTGGCTTCTTTCGAACACTTACAGTTCGAGGTCAATGGGTAAGCTTTGAAATTGTATTCAAAATCTATGCTCAAACATTTCGCATAAAAAAATTTATAAATTCAGTTCCCTTTTCTTGAACTCATCTTATTAGGGTTTAGATATTAACTGTAATTATTTTTTATGTATTTTGAATTGTCAATTAGAGTTTTCAATGCCATTTCTTTTTCTTGCATGTTTTATGGTTCAATTCTAGATGGATTGGCAAGGGAGAAAATTGACGGATGATTTGATGCAAACAATGCTTTTGGTATCCTCTCAAGTGGTTGGATCCAAGTCCAAGTGAGGCTGATGAGTGATGAGTAGCCTAAGCTTGAGCTTAGTGTCACCAATTCAAAGAAAATCTGCTAAGAATATAATTAAGGTAATTTTTATAGGTAATAATAAAGGTAACTTATTAATTGATATTACTAGGGTAATTTGGTCATTTTTTATTTGATGAAATAGATGAACTATGCCTTTATTGAAAGAAATATAAAAAATTATGGTCCAAATGTTTAAATAGTTGAAATTAAAGAAAAAATTGCATCTGAATTCTGGAGGTCGACAAAAAATTTATGTGATAATATATTTGTGTGTATATATGTGTATATAACTTGTGAAATTCAGTAATGAAATCCGATTAGATAGCATGAATTTCTTTACTTCTGAAGAATTCATTAAATTAAGGTCACATGTATTCTGCTTCTTTCTGTTTGTTTCCTAATGCAAATACAAGTAAATGCAGGTATAATGCTGATTTCTACAATAATTTTATTTCTTTTTAATGTTTCATGCTAGAAAAATTAAAAAAAAAGGTTGAAAAAAGACATTGATTTGAGTTTTTTTCTCTGTTGTGATATCGATATTCCTACTATTTACAATGCTTTGATAATTGGTAATTTAGTTATTTTTAAGTACTTTGTCTACCCGAATATAGTGTTTGGGAATTCTGACAAATCATAAGAATTGTGGGAACTACAATAAATAAACAAACAAATAAAAAAATGAACGAGGTTTGTATTTTGATTGTATTTTACTTACAAGAACAAATCTAAATGTAGACAAATTTTTTACGTGCTTAATTTCTATTGCATTTTGTAAGTTTTTCATATTAGATGCTATTTTCATGATATATATTTTTTTCCCAAAGCTTGTAAAAAATTCTTGTAAACCTGTGCGGATGAATGGAAATTTTGATTTGGTTCATTTTTTAGTGCGTTGGATAAATTAAACGCGCTTAATTCATAATCATAAATGTTATTACTATGCTATTAGATTTTTATAATGTCATATATTGGTCGTAATAAATATTGAAAAATTATTTTAATTAAGCCCTGAAAAATTGAAGAACTTATTTTGTAACTAAAAAATTGTATGTATATTTAAAAGAGAATGATAGCCAATTATAGAAAAAAAAAGTGTTGTTAGCAAAATTACAATTACCTAAATGATAAATGACCATCAATGTGAACAAACGTCAAAATCTCAAGTATGGATGATTAAATTCATGACCACATTTTCTAAAGTTATTTCAAAGTGAAAAAAGATATTTCAACACTTCAAGTTCCATAGAATGAGTATGCTAGTCGAGAATATTTTTTTATATTTTGAATATTGTTGTTAAAAAATCATCAAAAAAATATGTTGTTAAAATTAGAATATAGTTTTGTGTTATTTTATATTCAAGTTTCAATTTTTTTGTTCAAAACAATAGATATATGATCCTGCCTAAGAATTTAGATCATACCTTTGAAATTTGAATATTTTTGTTATTTTTTGCAGCCTTTTTTTCTAATTTCATTTGGTTTTTGTATTTTTTTTATACAGAGACCCCTAAAATCTAAATCTCAAATTATTAACATTTGATTTAACTTTTGGAAGATGTGAATTGATTTAATTTTATAATAGTTTATATTAATAGTTTTTAAAGAGTTATTTTCTTCAAAGTTTGTAAAAATTTTTCTGAACAAAAGTGGTTTTAGGCTCTACTCTTTTCGCAATTTTAACTTTTCAATAAGCCTCACATTAGGTTACTATTGTAACTAAATGCTTAAGTGATCGAAGTTCTCATTCTTGTAATGAAACTCTTGATTTGAGTAATTTTTAAGTGCATTGGATAAATTAGTAGGACATTATAATTTTATTTGCAAATAAATGTCAATAAATTTATGAGCAAAAAAGACCATTTGAAAAAGATAAATTAATTAAACATGAAAAATCATATTACAAAATGTTCTTACTATAATGTTAGATTTTCATTGTACCATATTGGCCATAACAAATTTCTGAAAATTATATTGAAGAACTTATTTTATATATAAAAAATTATATACATATTTAAAAATGAAAAGGAAGAATACTCATTGTAAGAAAAAAATTTGTTAAAAAATCTCATGATTGTAGTAATAATAATTGTAGCAATAGTTTAAAGCAACAAATAATAATAGTGGTAATAATACAAGTATAATATAATAATATTTATAATTAATAACATAAATATTTTTTTGAAGTAGTTCGAAATTACTAAAATAATCTGAAAGAAAATTGAGTGGTAAAAATGTAATTCGAATTCAAAAAAAATCTTAATTCTTGATTTATTTTAGTTTAAAGATAAATAAATATGGTTAATTGGCATAACATTTACAAAAATCAAAATTTAAGTATAAATAAATTCAAGTTCAAGAAATCTTATCAATTCAATTGATCCCCCCCCAAAAAAAAAAGATAATTCAACATAAATAAATTAAGAAAATTTCAACTTTTGTAAGTTTAAACTTTTTTTATAATTTATGCTGTCAAAACTTTTAAAACATAAATTTTTATTTTTTTGAAAAACACAGCAATTGCACGCACCTGTACATCTACTTTTAATTTACTGTCAAATTTTTGAAAAATTAAAGAAATTATTTAAAGAGTAAAGAGAAAGCTGAAAATGAATGCATTAATTTACTTGATAACTAAAAAAAATTAATTAAAATGATAAAATGAGAATAAATATGTATAAAGATTACTCACTCAAGTACACACACACACACAAAATCAAATTCAACAGATCTGAAGTGAAGAAAATAGAAACAAAAAGGACTTAGATTTTAGACAAAATATTAGAAAAGATTAAGGGTAGTAATAAAGATTTTTTAGTACTACATAGTAAGTTGATATTTACAAAAATAGTAAGGAGTTAAACATAATTCACCTTATTAGTATTATTGTTATTGGTAATACGAGTACATTGACTATTTAACCCAATAATTGGAATATTGCCAAGTTAATGGAAAGGTTCAAACCAAAATTAGTAGAATAATAGTTGAAACAAATAGACCCATAAGAGAGAAAGTATAACCAAAATTAGAGTCTTACCAAAAATAAAATTATGAAAAATAAAATTAGAGTAACAATTAGTTGAAACACATGGACCAATAAGAGAGAAAGTGCAACGAAAATTAGAAATTCATCCAACGAAAAATGAAAGTTAGTTAGAGCATAACCAAGATTTTGGCATTTAACGAATTTAGTAGGAATATCAAACGTAAAATTGGTGGAATAATAAATTGAAACATATGAACCTATAAATGAAAAAACTTAACCAAAATCGGGAACTAATCTAACAAAAAAAAATAATTTGGGTATGTAACCCAAACAACTGAAATCTTACCAAGTTAATTGGAATATTAAACGCAAAATTAGTGAAATAATAGTTGAAATATATAGACCCATAAGGGAGAAAATATAACCAAAATTAGGAACTTACCTAACCAAAAATAAAATTATGAAAAATAAATCTGGTATCTAACCGGAATAATTGGAATCTTACCAAATTAATGGGAATATTCAACACAAAATTAGAGTAACAATTAGTTGAAACACATGAACCAATAAGAGAGAAAGTGCAACGAAAATTAGGAACTCATCCAACAGAAAATGAAAGTTAGTTGGAATATAACCCAAAATTTTGGCATTTAACAAATTTAGTAGGAATATCAAATGTAAAATCGGTGGAATAATAAATTGAAACATATGAACTTATAAATGAAAAAACTTAATCAAAATCGGGAACTAATCTAACCAAAAAAAATAATTTGGGTATTTAACCCAAACAACCGAAATCTTACCAAGTTATTTGGAATATTAAACACAAAATTAGTGAAATAATAGTTGAAATATATAGACCCATAAGGGAGAAAGTATAACCAAAATTAGGAACTTACGTAACCAAAAATAAAATTATGAAAAATAAATCTGGTATCTAACCGGAATAATTGGAATCTTACCAAATTAATGGGAATATTCAACACAAAATTAGAGTAACAATTAGTTGAAACACATGAACCAATAAGAGAGAAAGTGCAACAAAAATTAGGAACTCATCCAACGGAAAATGAAAGTTAGTTGGAACATAACCCAAAATTTTGGCATTTAACGAATTTGGTAGGAATATCAAACGTAAAATCGGTGGAATAATAAATTGAAACATATGAACCTATAAATGAAAAAACTTAACCAAAATCAGGAACTAATCTAACCAAAAAAATAATGTGGGTATTTAACCCAAACAACTGAAATCTTACCAAGTTATTTGGAATATTAAACACAAAATTAGTGAAATAATAGTTGAAATATATAGACCCATAAGGGAGAAAGTATAATCAAAATTAGGAACTTACCTAACCAAAAATAAAATTATGAAAAATAAATCTGGTATCTAACCGTAATAATTAGAATCTAACCAAATTAATGGGAATATTCAACACAAAATTAGAGTAACAATTAGTTGAAACACATGAACTAATAAGAGAGAAAGTGCAACGAAAATTAGGAACTCATCCAACGGAAAATGAAAGTTTGTTGGAACATAACCCAAAATTTTGGCATTTAATGAATTTAGTAGGAATATCAAACGTAAAATCGGTGGAATAATAAATTGAAACATATGAACCTATAAATGAAAAAACTTAACCAAAATCGGGAACTAATCTAACAAAAAAAAAATAATTTGGGTATTTAACCCAAACAACCGGAATCTTATCGGGTTAATTGAAATATTAAATGCAAAATCAGTGAAATAATAGTTGAAATATATAAACCCATAAGGGAGAAAGTATAACCAAAAGTAGGAACTTTATTAACGAGAAACAAATCTACTTAGAATTTAAGCCAAAATATTAGTATCTAACGAATTTAATAGGAATATTAAACACAAAAATAGTGAATTGGAAAGTAGAAACAAATGAACCTATTGGTGAGAAAGTTTAACAAAAAATAGGGACATGTGAAATTAACTTGAAATATTTACCTAATATATTGATATTTAACCAAAAGTGTTGGGACATAATTATTTTACCTTTTTTTTTTAACTTTCATTTAGATTAAAAATATTTTTCTCATTCAAATATTTTTTAAGTTAAATGTTTATAAATTTCCTTAATTTTTTTCATTTTATTTTATTTTTTCTCCATTAAAAATGATTTTTTTAAAATTATTGAAAGAACAACCGGTAAAATACCGGTTGTTCAAGTGGAAAAAGTAGGCTGTATGTCATACAGCGCTGTATTACATGAAGACTCTACATTTATACATGTCTATATTTGACAGTAAAATAGCTACAGTAAAAATAGCTACAGCAACATTGCATTAATGGGCTGGGCTAAAGCGCCGCATTAACTTTTTTTTTTTTTTTGCCCTTTTGCTTTTGCTTTATAATAATAATATAATAATAATAATAATAATAGTAGTAGTAGTAGTAGTAGAAGTAATAATAATAATAAATAAATAAATATAACTTTTTAATATAATATAATATTTTTACATTATGATTATTAATATAAATTAATAAATATATAATTTATTATTCAATAATATTATAATATATTTTTTATTTTTACATTTTAATTTATTAATAAATTTATAATTTAATATAACTGTAATAAATATTTAAATATGAATAATTTGAATAATATTAATTTAAAATTAATAATAATATAAATAATTATTGGAGAAAAAATAATATTTTAAATTTTTATAAAAACTTTTAGGACCGATCTCATATAATACATAGAAATAATTTGATATAATAGTAAGTGAGCTCAGGGAAGAAATTTTCTGAAAAATAAAACATCAATGCATAAATAATTTAATATAAAATTTACAATAAATGACAAAAATACAAAAAACCATAAATGCATTATAATTTATTGTAATGATAATTTAGTACTGCGTTGACAAGCTATCCGTTGGGGAAGTCATATCTACACTTACTAGACTAAATTATCCATTAGATTATTTACCTTCATATAGAGACATGATAAATAATTATCGTTATCCTTTTGGATATAAATTTGTTAACAGAGCTTCATTGGGAAGATTAATAATAAATTTTAGTTGAGTGTGTAACCATTATTTTAATCTACGTATTTTTCATATCAATAGTCACCGTTGGGGTAATCAATGGATTGAAAAATATTTCAATTTTATTACTGACGAAGTTCATCAAATAAAATATTTAATATATATACCTTCCGAAGGGAGTATCACCGTATAATGAAGTCGAGGTATATATATAATTTTATTATTGAACTAACAATGGAGTTCGTGGGAAAAATTATCTTGAATTTTTCCTTCTCCCACTCAATATTTTAAAATTGGTTTTTTCTTTTTAAAACATACATTAATTATATATTCTTAATTGCATGCTTCCTATAATATTATCTAGATGATATCCAATATTATTAAGCATATGTAAATTTCAAACAATATAATGAGATTCATAATTAATGAATGACATGTATCATTATGCATAGAGTGGCACTACTTATATCTATATGACATGTTATCATGGCATGTTATCATCCAAAACATAACATCTAGAATAATAATTAAATAATCTTAATTCATGACTTTCCAAAAATAAAAAAATACATTAACCCTAAGCCTAATCTTCATTGTGCTTCTTGTCAATGTTCATCTTCCATAAGCTTGTCTTTATTAATGGACTAGGGGAAATTGAGCTTTTAAATTTATTATTGGTCCAATTTTAATTTTGAAAGGAAATAAATAATAATAATTTTTTATTTTTTAAAAAAAAACTTTTGGACCAAAAATAAATTTAATGTTTTCAATTTTATCTATACATTTTAATTCATTAAATTAGGCTTAAAACTAAGATTCATTAAGTCCAAAACTATTTTTGAACTTAAATGCATAAAATTAAAACTTATCTACTCAAAGAAAAAATTATAAAACTATAGAACCTAAATGATAAAAACCATTGAAAACCCTAAAATCCATATTTTTCTCCTCAGCTGCCGCCGCCGCAAAGTCCAGCCTTTGTTCACGATTTTCATCAGTCTCTGACGCCAAGTTACTGTCGCCATCACATCGGAAACCAACCAAACTCCGCTGCGCAGCTTGCTGCGCGTGTAGCGCGCTGCTGGCCACACTGTCCCCGTGCACTGTTAGCAGCGTGTGCCGCACGATGGCTGCAGCGAATGCGTTGGTCGGTGGTCGTTGTTGAAATTTCCGGCCTTCGTTCTTTTGATCTTGTTATCCCGCGATTATTCTCCAATGATTTACAAATCTCCTAAGTAAATTTTGACTTACAGAATTTCTATAATAGTAAACTAAATCAAGAGAGAAGCATGATAATAAAAAATTATGCCTCTTGTTATAAATCCGAAAAGAAAAAAATATAGTGGAGAATTTAACAATGAATTAAGACAAATTGAAAACATATTTTATTCATATATTAATCAAATAATATATATCTAAATAAATCGTGCTACTCTAATAAATAAATATCAAGATTGATTTCATACAAAATTCTTATATATTAATATGAGATGACTTTGATACCAATTATTGGAGAAAAATTAGTTTTTTAAATTTTTATAAAAACTTTTAGGACCGATCTCATACAATGCATATGAATTTGTAATCTAGAAAATCATACATTGACAATCTGATTTGACTTTTTTGCTGAATTAATATAGGCTTCCAGATCACGATTCGTCACCATCACTCATATTAGATCATGATCCATCACCACAAAACATGTTAGGTCACGATCCGACACCAATGATCTTCCAGGTTATGACTCAGGTTTGATCTGTACTTGACGTGTGGACGCCTTTATCACCACTAAAAGCAACTAGCAAGAGAAAATATTCCTCTTAAAATTACAGAGAAAAAATCTTTTTCTTTAATCTGTATAATGTGGCTCTATTAGAAAGTTAATTAAATCTCACATGTGATCCTATTCAATGTAGTCGTATTACATCAATAAATTCATACATGATTAAGATGAATTATTTAATGAATTTATTATAGTTTATACCTAAATAAAGTGTCCAACTTTATTTTTCAACTGCAAACATAATTTATTTAATCATAAGATAACTTGTATTTATGTCTACGAATCCACACACGATCACATAAATACATATAATATGAGTAATTGGACTTTACTCAAAATATCAATGCAATTAAGATACTTGAATAAAATACCTCATTTATTTTATTAATCAAAAAAATTATTTATTACAATTAAATAAACACATATGCTTTTAAAGAGCATTTTTTCCCAACAATAATAATATAAAATATTAATACAATTTAAATATATTAATATAACATAATATATAATTTAAATTAATTACAAAAAATTAATACAATATAATTTAGTATCAAACATTGTACAATATTGTTATAATACAGTGCCAATACAATATATCATAATATAATACAGTGTACCAAACACTCCCTTAAGGTATTTTTGGTGCATTGCATTATGAGATATTAAAATATTGCTCACATTAAATTAATACTAGTACTAAGTTTGGAAGAACATGGGAATGGATTAAAGGGGTTGTGCTAATGCGGCAACTGCTGCGTTTACTTGCTTTTTTTTTTTTCTGTTGCTTTTGCTTTTATAATAATAAAAAAATAAATATAACTTTTTAATTTAATATATTATTATAAAATATTATTATATTTTATTTTTACATTATAATTTATTAATAAATTTATAATTTATTATAAATATAATAAATATTTAAATTTGAATAATATTAATTTAAAATTAATAATAATATAAAATATTAATACAATTTAAAAATAAAAATAAAATAAAATATATAATTTAAATTAATCACAAAAAATTAATGCAGTATAGTATAACACTAAACATTGCACAACATTGTTATAATACAGTATTAATATAATACAATATAATATAATACAATACAACATAATATAATACAATATACCAAACACATCTTATATTCCAATTATTCTCAACGTCAACCAATTATCTTTATCATTACCCTTTTTACTCCTACATTGACTTCTATCATGCCAATTAATAATGCCGCAAATAGCACATTTGGGAGGTAGATTCTCTTACATCGCTCTGACAAGAAATCCATCATCTGGTAATTCAACCATAACCGAATTTAGGAGAGGCCCCAAAAGGTTAACATCAACAAGAATGCTAGCATAATACACCAATTTTTTTTAGTGGCTTTATTAATTTGCAAAGGCCGACCAATTCCTTAAGTTATCCTCATTAAATTTTTTGGATTCCAAAATTCTGAACTCATCCCATATAGTCTAAAAAGGAACCAATTTATGGGATCAGATCCCCAAGGCTCAGTAAGCCTACCAATAAGATTATTTTTGCACATAGCAACAAATTGTTGAGGGGTAGATTATTCAACCTTACAACAAACGGTTTCTCCTTTACTGGTGGAACAGGTAAAATTTGGGGCTTAAATCTAAGATCATCCTGAGCAGACGCTAAAGAAGCAAGACTTCGAACATTAGTCTTAACAACGGCAATACTAAAAGCCTCCGCTTGGTCATCATTAACTTTAGCCTTACCCTTGTCAGCCATAAAATGCTGCTTGAAGTGATCCGTCAGTGAGGGATGTTTATTGAGCAAGTCTGACAACCCAGCCATGAACTGATACAACCACTGCATAGCTGGTAGCTCAAGCTAGGCCTAAGAGACAGCCCAAAATTCCCTTCAAGCTTCAAGATTTTGTGTAGGAATGATGGTGCAACCGATTACAGCACTTAGATACTCTTAAAGATATTGTGCTGAATTTGTTATTTACTATTATTGCAATTCTATTTTGCTGTGCTGTCAAGTTTGTTAGAGAGAATATTGTGCTGTCAAGTTTGTGCTGTGAATATGTTTTGTCTGTAGCTCTCTTGGAGGAGTATTTAAGGAAATGAATGAACAAGAAAAAAGGGTCTCCCTAAAATCCAAATACAATTCCTCTGTTCCTCTATTTTCTCTAGTCTCTACTCTTTACTCTTTTTAATTCTGGAGGACTCCACCTTCTAAAATGGAAACTTAAGTTCCAGAACTTGCTGCTGCTATCTGTCAAGTCCATCATTTGGTGCTTTCGTTGAGATTAGATATGGGTATTGTTGTATTGGTTGGTTTCCATGAAATGGATTTTTGGTTATAGGATTGTAATTTATCTTCAATCAATTTGGCTAAAGCAATTGCATCAGGAAGGTTAGAAGGTTTGTGAATAGCTAACTCATTTTGAATGGTTGGTTTTAAACCTGAGATGAAGCAATCTAAAGTGGCATTTGGGTGAAGGTTGGTGACTCTGTTACAGATGTTTACAAAGGCTGATTGGTAAGCCTTTACAGAACTTGTTTGGGTAAGTTCGAATAAAGTGGCTCAGTGATTCATATAAGAGGAAGGGCCAAACATGCTTTCAATAACTTGGGTGAGAGCTGCCCAGGAAGATAATTGTTGATTCTTGTGCATCCATTAGAACCAAGAGAGTGCTTGGCCAGTCATTTAGAAACTGGCAATATCAATCCGCTGCTCCTCTGGGGTTTCATAGAAAGAAAAGTATTTTTCAGCTTGAAATATCCAATCTAAGGGGTTAGATCCATCAAATGTTGATAGATCACATCGTATAGATCTTGTGCTTTGTGTGGGTTGTAGTTGAGCTTATATAGGTTGTGTATTTTGTGGTGTAGATGGTGCAGAGGCTGGTGGGTTTGTAGGGGAATCTGAGAGGGTGCCATCATAGTAACTCTAGCAGCAAGCTCTGCTATAGAGTTTTGTAGGGCTTGTTATGCACATTGCAGGTTTTGTTGTGAACTTTGGTTAATTTGCTGCTGTTGTATTATGATTTGGCGTAGGTCTTCAAAGGATTTTTGGGTCGATTCTTTGAGTTGTGTGACCTGTTCTTCAAGGGCTCAATATCGTGTTTGCATACCCTCGTTTGCCATCTCTCACGTAAAGTGAAATGATGGACTTGACTGATAGCAACAGCAAGTTCTGAAACTTAAGTTTCCACTTTAGAGGGTAGAGTTCTCTAGAATTAGAAAGAGTAAAGAGTAGAGACTAGAGAAAATAGAGGAATAGAGGAATTGTATTTGGATTTCAGGAAGACCCGTTTTTAGCCTCAACCACAAAATTCCCTTCAAGCTTCAAGATTTTGTGCGAGAATGATGTTGCAACCGATTATAGCACTTAAATACTCTTAAAAATATTGTGATGGATTTGTTATTTACTATTATTGCAATTCTGTTTTGCTGTGCTGTCAAGTTTGTTAGAGAGAATATTGTGTTGTCAAGTTTGTGCTGTGAATATGTTTTGTCTCTAGCTCTTTTGGAGGAGTATTTAAGGAAATGAATGAACAAGAAAAAGGGGTCTCCTTGAAATCCAAATACAATTCCTCTATTCCTCTATTTTCTCTAGTCTCTGCTCCTTACTCTTTCTAATTCTGGAGGACTCCACCCTCTAAAGTGGAAACTTAAGTTCCAGAACTTGCTGCCGTTATCAGCCAAGTCCATCATTTGGTGCTTTCGTTGAGAGATGACAAATGAGGTATGCAAACACGATATCGAGCCCTTGAAGAACAGGTCACACAATTAAAGAATCGACCTAAAAATCCCTTGAAGACCTACGCTAAACAAATATGCGGCCAGACCCACGGCCTCCACTTTTACCCCTCCCACCATCAAATCCATCAAACCCACCAAAGACCGCCCTTCCTATTCGTTGTCTCACGGCCGCCGAGATGCAAACCCGCCATGCTCAATGCTTGTGCTTCAATTGAGATGAACGATTCAAGCGCAGTCATCATTGTCGCATTTACCCTTTTCTGTTATTGTTGACAGAGGAACCATCAGAAAGTTTTCAAGAAGAAGAAGAGATATTGGTGGAGGATACGGTGCTTAACGAAGAAACAGCGAATCTAGGCCCCGAAATTTCTTTTCATGCTTTGATTGGATCAACTGGTCCCCAAACCTTCAGACTCAGTGCTAAAATTAACAATCAACCTTTATCAGTATTGATTGACACTGGGAGTACGCATAATTATCTCCACCCACGGTTGGCTCACTTCCTTCATTTGGCTATTGAGAAGACAATGAGGTTTTTGGTAGCTGTCGGCAATGGGGAACCGATTCGCAGCGAAGGTTACTGTTTAAAAATTAAATTCGAGATGCAGGGTGTTGAATTTAAAGCTAACTTTCGTATACTAGATTTTTGTGGAGCTGATGTTGTTTTGGGGGTACAATAGCTGGAGAAGTTGGGGAAAATTATCACTGATCACAAAGCCCTAACTATGGAATTTACATATAAAGGGCAGCCTATTAAACTTGAAGGAGCTCAAAATATTCAGCCCAACCCCACTTCTATATCCTTTCACCAACTCAAAAGACTACAACAGATTACCTCAATAGCTCAGTACTTCCGTTTAGAACTCGAGCCAGTCAATCCATCTTCAACCCAGAATATTCACTAGTTTGTAGATTCCACCTTCAGCAAGATTTCCTAACACTACTATACCAATATTCAGCTGTATTTAGCATCCCAAAAGGCCTTCCACCAAATAGACGCCTCAACCACAAAATCACTTTTCTCCCGCAATCTACTTTTGTGAATGTTAAACCATACCGCTACCCCCATTACCAAAAAAATGAAATCGATAGGCAAGTTCAAGAAATGCTTCAAGATCAAATTATACAACCTTCCACCAGCCCATTCTCCTCACCCGTCCTCTTGGTTCGCAAAAAAAATGAGAATTGGCGATTTTGTGTCAATTATAGAGCTCTAAATGCCATTACTATCAAGGATCGATTTCCGATACCTACAGTAGATGAATTACTAGATGAATTATATGGAGCCATCATCTTTTCAAAGATCGATTTACGGAGTGGGTATTTTCAAATTCGGATCCACCTATTCGACATTTCGAAAACCTTATTTCGAACACATGAAGGTCATTACGAGTTTCTTGTAATGCCCTTTGGGCTGTCCAATGCCCTCTCTATATTTCAAGCTACAATAAACTCTATTTTCAAACCTTATCTTCGTAAGTTCATTCTAGTCTTTTTTGACGACATTCTTGTTTACAGCCGATCCCATGAAGAACATCTTTATCATCTCAAAATTGTTCTCCAGCTGCTCTATCAAAACTAATTGTATGCTAAGTTGTCCAAGTGCAGTTTCGGCCAAGCTAAATTAGAGTATCTCGGCCATTTTGTTTCAACCCAAGGAGTGAGTGTTGATCCCACCAAAATTCAAGTTGTCTTAAATTGGCCTAAACAAAAAACAATTGCTGCTGGGAGGGGTTTCCTGGGACTCACAGGATATTATCGACGTTTTGTAAAGAGGTATGCCCAAATTACAAGCTCATTAACTAATTTGCGTAAGAAAGACGGATTTGACTGGGGTGAAGCTGCTGACTTAGGTTTTGAAAGTCTTAAATGCGCTCTGATTGAAGTTCCTGTCTTAGCCTTACTGGATTTTTCCAAAGCCTTTGTAGTGGAAACAAATGCCTCTGGTCTCGCTGTGGGTGCGATTCTCTCCCAAAATCGACATCTAATTGCTTATTTTAGTAAGAAGTTGCCACCAAGACTTCAATCGGCATCTGTGTGTAGTTGTGAGATGTATGCAATCACGGCAACAGTTTGATGATGCTGACCATATCTCTTGGGTCGACCCTTTACCATATTCACTGATCATAAAAGCCTCAAGAATTCCTTACACAAACTATACAGACACCAGAGCAGCAAACTTGGTTGACAAAGCTGTTATGGTTTGAATTTACAATTGAGCATAAGGCTGGAGTGAAAAATAGTGGACCCGATTCTCTTTCACGATGGACAAGCGAAGCACAAGGTAATTTGATGTCAATTTCAGTTACTACTAGCATTTTCTTAACTGAAATTCAAGATGCCCTTGCTTTGGACGACACGACCCAACAAATTCTTCAGTCAATTGAGAAAGGTGCTTGCACAGATAATAATTTTTCTATTCAACAAGACTTACTTTACAATCAGGGTAGAATTTTTGTTCCCAATAGTATGGAGCTCAGGAAATGCCTTTTGAATCTATTCCATGGCTCGGTGATTGGCGGGCATTCTGGGGAATAGAAGACTTATGCTCAATTATCAGCCAATTTTTATTGGCCGCAAATGCGCCGAGAAGTATAGCAACATGTCCGAGAATGTCCAATTTGTCAGCAAATCAAACCAGAAAACTTTTGTTCCAAAGGGCTTTTACAACCACTACCCATGCCATCAAGAGTCTGGGAAGACATTTCCATGGATTTCATTACTTCTTTACCACAATCAAATGGTAAGATAGTTATTTGGGTCATTATTGATAGATTGTCCAAGTATGGTCATTTTTTTGCCTTGCCTGAGGGAGTTACTACACCGAAATTGGCTGAATATTTTGTTCGTGAGCAGTTTGACTTCATGAATTTCCTAGATCCATTGTTACTGATCGTGACCCTTTGTTCATTAGTGAATTTTGGCGAGAACTATTTAAATTGCAGGAAACGGCGTTACGGCCTAGCACTGCTTATTACCTGCAAACTGACGGGTAAACGGAAGTGGTCAATCGTTGTCTTGAGACATACTTGCGAGCATTTACTAGAGACTATCTAAATAGATGGTGTGCAGCTTTACCATGGGCAAAATATTGGTACAATACCAGTACACACAGTTCTATAGGATTTTCACCATTCCAAGTTGTTTATGGCAGGCCCCCGCCACCTCTTGTACGATACTCCAGCGAAGACACCCCTATTGATTCTTTAAACTCTGCATTGTTGGATAGAGAAGCTCTATTGGCCACTGTCAAGCCGAACCTTCACAGAGCACATGAAAGAATGCACACCCAAGCAAATTGTCATCGTCGCGATAAGGAGTTTGAGGTTGGTAACTGGGTTTATATTAAGCTTCAACCTTATCGACAATCTTCTCTTGCTCACCGTCTAAGTAACAAGCTTGCCAAGAAGTATTATGGTCCTTACCAAATAGCTACAAGAGTTAGAAAAATTGCATATCACTTATTGTTACCACCCGAATCTCGTATCCATCCTGTGTTCCACATTTCAATCCTTAATTTATGTCCAAACCCTGCTGAAGTTATTCCCGCCCACCCACCACCAACTGCAGAATCTTATTCCATACCTCTATGCATTTTGGACCATTGAACTGTCAAGACAAATAAGCAAAAGGTCAAGCAAGTCTTAGTGCAATGGTCTAACACCACACCTGATGAGGCTACATGGAAGAATTGGGAACCTTTCCACGCCACTTTTTCTCAGTTTAGCCTTGAGGACAAGGCCCATTTCCATGAGGATGGTAATGATACAACCATTGCACAGCCTGTTGCTTAAGCTAGACCTAAGAGACAGCCCAAAATTCCCTTCAAGCTTTAAGATTTTGTGCGGGAATGATGGTGCAACCGATTACAACACTTAGATACCCTTAAAGATATTGTGCTGAATTTGTTATTTACTATTATTGCAATTCTATTTTGCTGTGCTGTCAAGTTTGTTAGAGAGAATATTGTGCTGTCAAGTTTGTGCTGTGAATATGTTTTGTCTGTAGCTCTCTTGGAGGAGTATTTGAGGAAATGAATGAACAAGAAAAAGGGGTCTTTCTAAAATCCAAATACAATTCTTCTGTTCCTCTATTTTCTCTAGTCTCTACTTTTTTATCTTTCTAATTCTGGAGGACTCCACCCTCTGAAGTGGAAACTTAAGTTCCAGAACTTGTTGCTACTATCAGTCAAGTCCATCATGAACCTTTCCATGGCAGGATCCGCCATGGCAAGCACCCCAAAAGGAAGCTTGGAAGGGAAACTAGAGCTCAGAAGGAAAATAATCGCACAAGAAACGGAAGAAAGGTGTGAAATTGAAATGCTACTTTTACTAACATGTTATAGGGTGTTTAGTATTGAGGTTGGACAACTTTAGCTTTTAAACTGTAGTATTAAAATATTTAGTAAATACTAACTGTTGTGACTTGTAATTAATGTTAATTTGATCTATCACTTGTATAATAAAAAACCAATAATATCTTTATTATTTTGGTCAAAATTATTATTTAAAAATTCTATTATTATATATTATTAACTTTTATTTTATATTTATAACTTTTTTTTTCAAAATAACTGTAACTTTTGAGTTACAATATTTTAATATGAAATACGATCATAATCGTGTATAACTTTTAAGTGGCATTACACAGTATCATGATCCAAGATAAGTCTAAACATATACTTGCAATTCAATTCGAGACTAAAACAGTCACATCGCAACATATAACTATATTAGTTTGTTACAAAATTATGGATCAAAAGATTTTTAAGTAAGATCGTTTCTTTATCACATCACAACATATAAATATATACCACCATTCAATCATAGTAATAATGTGTTCGTACTGATCACTGAATTTAAAATTATCACAAACAAATTATCATCAAATGATGATCGACAATTAGAACCGAAATGGACAGCATTGCTAAATTGAAATTAATTTATATTAGATGTTTATCTATTTCTTATGTTACATATTTTTATTTTATCTTCATAAAGTAAGGAAGGTTCGAGATACATATATTAGATTATATAGAAAATAAAAAATTGGCTATGTTAATTACTCATTGTTTGAACACTGTTAGATGGTTAGAAAATAGATAAATTATGACGATTTGATGATACCCAAATTACAGGGTAGGGTACCCATATAGACTGTAGTCACAGCAGCATAAAAAGGTTAGTTAAAAAGAGTTGTTGTTGCTGATTATCCACAAAGCTGGCTTAATTCATCTACTACCACATCAATGTCTTCATCCCTTTTCAATTACGAGGTATAATTAATCACTTGTCATTCATTGCAAATTATTTGCCGAGAATTTGCTTTTTCCTTCATTTGTGAAGTAAATAAATTTATGACAGTAACATCTCTAATAATTTATAATTCTCATCCATGACAATCAATTACGTTAATTTGTATACATACTTGTATTTATCCTGTATTTATTATCTAAAGGCCGTTCATTTTAAATACCAATACAATGTTAAAGCACGAGACTTCTTTTCATTCTCTTACAACACACACACACACACACACACACACACACACACACACACACACGTTGTATGCGTGTGTGTGTATATTTTTTCATGTTTTCAAAACCTTTCTATATCATAACATATTTAAGGATCGATTTGCAACATACTACTACAATAACTAAAAATCAAGCCATTACGTACTGTCGATCAGAAAGAAGATGAAATAAACAAGATAATATGAACATAATATTTGAGCTTCGCTAGGCAAATCTCTTCAGCTTTTACATTGGTCTCCACCGTTTAAGTTGGCTCCGCATAATAATCACTCATCTATTAAAAATTGATTTTAGCGGATCTAGAAACCATACATCATAACACGTAAATAAATGTCATAACCCCACCATAATTAAATTTGAATTTAGGTGGAAGAAATTTTTTAAAATTTTCTTTCAAATGAATTGGAAAGACAGGAAAAAAAAAATGTTTAGTGACAAGAGATGGAGAGATGGAGGGAGAGACGTCAATAAGCAAATTTAAACTGTGTGACTGGTAGAAACATCATTAACATCTATTATAGTCAACACATAAAAAGATTAATTAAAGAGGTCATTTTCTCACAAAATATCTATGTAGAACCCTTTCATGTTAGTACTCACTACTAATGCTGTAATGCACATGCACATGAGTAACATGCAGGCAATTAATAAAATAAGTAGTTGATTTAATGGGACGTCGTGAAATATAGGAATAGATTATATAAAAAATATGTAGACGGGTTCAGAAACTTCAAAATTAAGCAATTTTTCTTGAAAGATAAAATCTTAGTAAGTTGACTGAAAAAGAAGATAAAGACAACCAATTATGACAATATTGTAAGAGACAATATAATGGCTTATTTTTTATTTTTCTTTCTTCGAATTAAAACGTTTCTATATTAATTAATAAGGGGAAAAAAATCAATCTATGAACCCCACATTCATCATCAATTACCTTATCTAGATTACTATACAATACATATAATTTTTTATCTTTGGATAAGTATCTTAACATAAATAATGTCTTAAATTTGGTTTGAAAGTTACCCACAATATAATTTCATCTCAATTTGTCAATCCAATTCAGAACAAATTGGCTAATTTAATTTTAAAGCCATGATGTTTGTCAAAACCACCCACTAGCACTCACCAAGTTGAATTAATCGATCCAGCTCCGGTGCAACGGGTGCAGCATACCTGTCTTTTTGTCTTTTTTGACTGAACCCCTTAATCTCTTCTATATTTACAGTTTACTAAACTAATTTCTCTTCTCTTTTTGTTCAACCCCTCATCTCTACATTCTTCCGGATTTTTTCCATTTGAATTAAACCTGTAACCAACTAATTGTAATCAATAAGAGACAACTTGATATTTTCATTGAAACCATTTCTTTGTTGCCTTAAGATTCATTTGCTCAATATCATATAAGCAATAATGAATTGAACTTTTTATATAAAAGAAAATTACATAGATATATTTTCATTATGTGTTTTCTTCCCCTTTTTTCGTCCATGTGTCTCTCTATTTTCTCTTTGAATAATCTAGCTTTGGAGCTTTCCAATTATTGGTTTATCATCATCATCATCATCAACAATAAAATTCCACTCTTTTAGGTCAATGAGTTTATTTTTCAGGTAAAAAAAAGTTTTAGCAAATGATCATTAGTGAAAGCTTTAACAAAAATTCATCTTAGTTTCTATTGTCTTTGTTGATGCATCTGACTTGTTTCTTTTAATTATAACTTGTGAAAGTAGGTAGTATAACATAATGGTGATGATTAGTGAGAATTTGGGAAGAAAGATGTTGGTGCAAAATTTTGCGAACTTTGCACTACTGTAAAAACAAAAGGACCTTTAGAACGGTTATTACCGGTCATCTACCCTATGGCATGACCGTTGAGTGACTCTCATTGGTTATAGTGCCAAGAAAATAAGATTACTATTTTTATACTTCGTGTTATGTGTATGACGTATTATCCATCACCATTCTGTTACTTTGATGAAAAATTTTCACACATGAATAAAATCTATCATAAATACTTCCCATTCATGACTGTCCTCTGTCATATAAACATGACATATTTAATTGGAATAATAAAATTATCTAATTATTTTAATTAAATATTAATTCCTTAAAATTATTTTTATTAAATCTAGAGGGAGTAACAAAAATTTCTTGAAGATACTTTTTGGTGGTAAATCAAGCATATTTTAATTATTTGGCAAGAATTATTGAAATTTGCACCAATTCTATATATATATATTTTTGGAGGAACTGAAATATGTTAATTGAAATATATTCTTTAAAATATTATATAAATAGAAAAATCTTGATATTATTTCGTCATTAAAACATTCTATTCTTTCGTTGCTAAAACCACCTTTTGCGATGATATATTCTTTTGTCGCTATAGATGGAATTAGTGGTGATTGGAATTGTGCTATATGGTGTATTTTCGTCACTGAATATACGCTTTTTTCTACGAATAGTTTCGTTGCAATATGTCAAAATTTGGTCGCTAAAGAATTGGGTGCCAATAATTTTTTTACAGCTCAAATTTTTCGCTGACAAAACAAATTTGTGGTCACAACAGCCCCTCTTTAGCAACAAATTTTTTCGTCGTTAAAAGTAATAATTAAATATTATTTTTACTGTACCTTTGGTGACGAAATGTTTTTTCCTTACTAAAAAGTTCTTATTGGGATTTTTTTTTTTCACTAAAGACTGATATTCTTATAGTGAATTGAAGCTTGGGTGAGGGGTTAAATTTGTTTATAGTTCACTCTAATATCTCATAAATTTATCCAGACTAGGTGTTGCTTTCATTTCATTACGGTCCTAATGCAGCATAAAATAGTAATTTGCAATGAAAATATATGCTAAATGAGACTGATGAAAATGGAAAAACCAAAATATATTGTTTGGAGTCATGGAAAAAGCTACGTTTACTTCATACTATACTTGTGTACAATCTTTGGGTGCGATCATCCAATCACATTTATTCCACAGCGTGCTGCATGGTCGAAGAAAAGTCTAAAATTAAAGACTAAAAATAGCTTTACAATTCCATTCAAGACTAAAAACAATCACATCACAGCATGTCTTAACGGAGATAGAGCAAAAATTTACTCTAAAGAAGATAATTTTAAACAATAATAATAAATACAAATTATACAAAAATTATATCTTTCATTCCAAATATATATTATGTCAACATCATTTACAATTTCTTACGGTGCATTTTTATGGGTTGATAACGTTATTTATTAGGTTCGTTAATTATCAAAACTATCCAAAACGTGTTTCTCAATAGCCATGGATTAGAGCCATTGGAATTTTAATTTTAAGTTACGGAGTTGTTCAAATAATTTTAAAAGACAAAAGAACAAAACAATAAAATTGATATCGGAAAAAGTGAAGCATGCAAATCCATGCACAAGAGTGAAGCATCCACAAGAGTTGAGCAAGAAGCATGAAAAGGAAACGTGAACAATGCAAAGCCATGCACAAAAGGAAGCATGCAAAGCCATGCACAGTAGTGGAGAGTAGAGCATGGAGTATGGAACATAAAGTATGAAAAGTAAAATAATTAATTAAAGAGCATGGAGTATGAAAAGTCAAAAAATTAATTAAAATGGGAGCATGGAGCATGGAGAACAAATAATTAATTAAAGAGCATGGAGCATGTAGCATAGAGTATGAAAAGTTAAATAATTAATTAAAGTGGGAGTATGGAGCATTAAAAGCAAATAACTAATTAAAGTGGGAGCATGGAGTATGAAGTACGAAAAGTCAAATAATTAATTAAAGAGAGAGTATGGAGCATGAAAAGCTAATAATTAATTAAAGTGGGAGCGTGAAACATAGAGTATGAAAAGTTAAATAATTAATTAAAGAGCATAGAGCATGAAGCATGAAGCATAAAACATGAAAAATCAAATAATAAATCAAAGTGGGAGCATGGAGAATGGAGCATGAAAAGCAAATAATTAATTAAAGAGCATGGAGCACGGAGGAGTATGAGAAGTTGATTAATTAATTAAAGTGGGAGCATGGAGAATGAAAAGTCAATTAATTAATTAAAGTGGCAGTAAAAGAAAAAAGGGAAAAATCTAGAGCTTCATAAACCAACTTTGAGAAGGAGATAAATATGGACTTAGAATCAAACTCTGATTAAGTGGTGGAAGTAGATCATAATAAGGAGATATCAACAACTTAGAATACTAAAAAATTGTATTATAAATAGAAAGCCCTTAACGCATGAGAGGCAAGCAAAATCTAGAGGCAAATAGCTAAAAAAATAACTTTATTGTAATTATTATTGAATAGTGAAGTTTGCTCTTTTCACTTCGGCGAACGTAGGGCAAGTACTAAACCACGTAAATTCTCTGTGTTTTGCTCTTTATATCGTCCCATTTACTTAATTTTCTAGTTGACCAAAACCAAGTGTCAACGGATTGGCGCTGTCTATGGGAAGATATAATTAATTGCAATTAAAATCACTCAACACAAAATCATGAGTCAGCAAAGCCAACATAGTTATCGCAACTGTGGGTTATCATGCGTCCCAAGCCCTCCAAGGAGGCAGCTTAGCAATATGGGTCTGCAGCTGTCACTTGCGCATCAAGTGGCTGACCTGACACGAAACATGAATTTGGTGCTCCATTATATAGAGAGAGCCAATGGAACTGTGGGTCTACCCTACCAGTTGAAGAGCAACAACAACATCACCAGTATCATGATCAATAGCACGGTTATGAAAGGGAAAGATCTTAAAATGAATCATAAGTCAAGAGCCATGCAAGCCATGCCAATTATGAAAAAGGCAATCTTCGACAAGCATTGAACTCTAGAGATCTGCTATAGAAATTGAATGAAAAACACCAATCTAGAATCCAATCCAGGGGCATGAGGAATTTGAGTCTAGTGCTGACTCAACGAGCTTGGAGGCAGAGTTTAAAAAAAACTTAAGAAAAAGATAGATAGATATTGAGTAAACTTTTATTGGACTAAACATGAAGGAAATAGAGCCTCCTTTCATCAAGGACATCAAAAATCCAAAATGCTCTAGATAAAGTTATATGGAGGAGAGAAAGATCCAATAGAATATCTAGAGACTTATAGGTCTTAAATGGGGCTGTAAGAAGCATTAGGAGCAGCCATGTGTACGGCATTCTCATTGACACTCATTGGAGTAACGCGTAAGTGGTACAAAAAGTTGAAACTAGGATCGATTTCTTCATTCGCTTAACTAAGTTATATATTTATTAGCTGATTTGTTGGAGCCAGAGACAATCAGCTTCCCCCGACCCACCTTTTGTTGGTCAAACAAGGGAATGATGAGTCATTGAAAGATTATATTACCTGCTTCAACAAAGAAGTCGTAAAGGTGGAAAACTATAGTGATGTAGTAGCCTTGACTGCCATTATGGTCAGGTTACAGCTAGGAAGATTTCATTACTCACTTGCAAAAAATACACCAAGAACCTTCACGAAGTTGTTGTCAAGAGCACAAAAATACTCTAATACAGACGAGTTAACTAGTGCAAAAAGGGGGGTTGACCTAGATTCACAAACAACAGAAGAAAAAAGAAAGAAGAATGATGAACTAGTTGAAAACAGAGAAAAAGCAAGTAGACCAGAAAACAAAGGTCCTATGATTTCGCAGAGCAGGTTCCCTCGGTACACACTATTTTATATGCTTAGAGCACAACTGCTGATGCAAATAAGAAACTTAGATTTGTTGCAGAAACCTAAGGATATCAAGACAAAACCCGACTGAAGGGACAAAAGCACATACTACAGATATCATTAAGATTATGGACACAACACTGAAGATTGTTTCGATCTCAAAGAATAAATAGAATTCATGATCCATAGAAGATATCTTAAAGAGTTTGTGAAGAAAGACAGTAGAGAGATGCTCGACGAGGTTCCATTTAATTCTGCACAAAAAACAGTAGCATCTGTAGCTATGTGAATAGAAAACCAAGAGATTACAGGTGGTAAACTGATAAGAACTATAATTAGTGGACCATAGGTAGAAGAATTCTAATAAGGCTAAAAAAAAATCATGCTAGAAAGGCTAGAAACACATCAGGATTTTTTCTTGTAGCTTTGATGAGCAGACCTCAAAAGGAAGCCAATATAAGACATAACACCATCACATTTACATATAAAAAGGTAAAAGGAATACATTAATTGTAAGATGATGCCTTGGTCATCTTCATAAGATGATGCGTTGGTCTGCAGAGTTTTGATAAAAAATAAAAGTTCAACGGATATTTTGTATGCAGTAGTATTTGATAAAATAAAGATTGGATGAGAAAAATTAAAGCTAATATTCACACCCTTGATTAGTTTTGGCAAATAATGTTTGATCCCTTTGGGTAGTATAGAGTTGTCTACGACTATTAAGGAACTACCTCACCAAGTTATAAAAATGGTGAATTTCTTAATAGTGTAGCATTCATCAGTTTAAAATGTCATCTTAAGAAGATCAACTTTAAGCACGTTTTGAGCAATAACTTCAATCTACCATCTGATGATAAAGTTTCCTAGAAGGAAGAGTTAGACTTTTAAGAGTTGATCAAGAGAAATCCAGAATATGCTATGTTACGTCTTTGAGAGGCAGGAGGAAAAACATGGAAACCTACAGATTATGATTGACCCAAATGAAGAAAAAAATAAGTAAAGGGTTCACTGATAAAAGAATTAGATACTGTCCAGTTGTATGAAGGAGATCAAAGTAAGTCTACTTGAGTTGGCCAATCACTAACTTTAAAAATGCGTGCACAAATAGAAAATTTCCTCAGAACAAACTCTGACGTGTTCTCATGGTCCCATGAAGACATGCTTGGTATAGATTCTGATGAAACATCCCATCGATTGAATGTAAATCTAGGTTACAAACTAGTGCGGCAAAAAGAAAAAAGGTCTTTCAATCTAGAAAGATATAAAACAATTGCAGAGGAAGTTGATAAACTACTAAAAGCAGGATTTATTAAAGAAGTGTATTACCCTCACGGGCTAGCCAATGTAGTGATGGTCAATAAACAAAATGGAAAATGAAGGATTTGCATAGATTTTATTGACTTGAACAAAGCGTGCCGCGTGCCCCAAAGACACTTTTTCTCTATTTAGGATTGATCAACTAGTTGATGTGACCGTAGGACATGAATTACTTACATTTATTGATGCATATTCTGGTTATAACCATATTTGATGCACCCTCCAGATAGGGAGAAGACAACATTCATTACAAATAAAAGCTTATATTGTTATAATGTAATGCCTTTTGGGTTAAAAAATACTGGAGTAACCTATCAAAGATTAGTCAACAAAATATTTGCTGGACAGATTGCAAGAAATATGGAAGTTTGTATAGATGACATGCTTTTTAAAAGTAAGAAAATGGAGGATCACGTCACAGACTTGGAGGAAGCCTTCAAAATCCTGAAACATTTTAATATGGAGTTAAATTTGAGTAAATGTTCTTTTTGAGTATCCTCAGGAAAGTTCTTTAGATTCATGGTTAGTTACCAAAGAATATAAGCTAATCCAGAAAAGATTCAGGCTCTGTTGGATATGGAATCACCAAAGTTGACAGGAGAGTTGTTGTTTTGAGTCGTTTTATTTCACGAGCAATAGATAAATGCTTGCCGTTCTTTAAAAATATTCGAAATGGAACAAAATCTAGTGTGGACAAATGAATGTGAGAAAGCATTCTAAGAATTGAAAAAGTAAATAAGAAATCCTCCAATTCTTTCTAAACTAGTGTCAGAAGAGTATTTTTATATCTATCTAACTGTGTCAGACTCAGCAGTAAGTTGAGTATTAATAAGAGAGGAGGATAAGGTGTAAAAACCCATTTACTACGTAAGTTATGCACTGCGAGATGCTGAGAAGAGATATTCGATGATAGAAAAATGTCCCTAGCATTAGTAATCTCTGCTAGGAAATTAAGGCTTTACTTTTAGGCCCACACTGTAGTAGTGTTGACAAATCAGCCACTTAGACAAGTCATACAAAAACTAGAAATGTCAAGAAGGTTAGTATAATGGGCGGTAGAACTAGGAGTGCATGATATTCAATCTCAACCCAGAACAACAATTAAAGGAAAAGTTACTGTAGACTTTGTGGCAGAATTTACCAATAATCGACACAGAAAGAAAAAAGTCAGCTTAAACTATACTAGTCTAGAAGTTGTATGTGGATGGATCATCAAATCGACAAGAAAGTAGGGCAAGGCTAATTTTAGTGACTCTAAAAAATATAGAATTAAGTTCCGCCCTGAGGTTTGGATTTCAAACTTCTAACAATAAAGTAGAATATAAAGCACTGCTTGCTGGACTTAGATGGGCAAAAGAAAAGAGGGTAGACAAACTAGAAATATATAGCGAATCATAATTGATTGTGAACTAGGTTATATTAGAATATTAGCTAAAGAAGATAAAATGAGGGAATATCTCGAAAAGGTTAAAGATCTGCTAGAAAATTTTATGGATACACTATAACACATATTTCAAGGGAGGAAAATAGTAAAGCAAATACTCTTGCTAGGTTAGCCTCAGCTTCTGATAAAGGTCTGAATAAACTCATTCCTATGGACCAAGACCAAGCATTGATCAGAAGGAGAATGCCAAGGGTTAATTTTATTGGTACATTTGGAAATTAGATGGATTATATCATCAGCTATTTAAAAGACAAAATTTTGTCGAATGATAAGCAAGAAGCAAGAAGGGTAAAACTGAGGTCAGTACGGTATGTGATTCTAGAGGGTATGCTGTGCAAAAAGAGATACTCGTTGACTTACTTATAGTGCCTATCATCAACTGAAGCAAATTATATGATGAGAGAAATCCATGAGGGAATCAATGGTAATCATTTTGGAGCCATGTCATTAGCTTTAAAAGCAGTTCGCCAAGGATAATTTTGGCTCTCGATAAAAAATAATGCATACAAGTTAGTCCAACGATGTGACAAATGTAAGAGATATTCTAATATACCTTGTCAGCCTCCAGAATAACTCACATTAGTTACTAGTCTATGCAATGGAGCACAAACATCATTGGTTCAATGCCAACAGGCAAAGGGCGAATAAAGTTTGTTGTGGTGGTTGTAGATTACTTTGCCAAATGGGCAGAAGCAGAACCTTTGCAGCAAATTATAAAACAAAAGACAATAACCTCTGTTTGAAAATCTATAATATAGAGATTCGGAATCCTTCAAGCCATTGTTACAGATAACTGGTAATTTGAGAATCCACACTTTAAAGGTTGTGTGAAGGCCTTGAAATTAAGAATTTTTTTCTTCACCAGCCCACCGTCAAGCTAATGGGCAAATAAAGGTTATTAATAAAATAATCAAAGTACCATTTGAAGACCAAATTAGAAAAATACAACGGGTACTATACAAATCAGCTACCATTAGTGTTATGGTCCTACAAAACAACACATACTACAACAACTGGAGAAACACTATATTCCCTAGCATTTGGGATGGAGGCAGTGGCCCCAGTTCAAATAAGGATGTCATTATATAGAGTACAACACTTCTAACCAGAAGAAAATGAGGAACAATTAAATCTCAACCAAGACTTATTAAAAGAGAGGAGAAAGCAGGCCTGACTCAGAACTGCAAATATAAGCAGAGGGTGGCTCGATATTTTAATTCAAAAGTAAATTCGAGAAGCTTCCAGGTTGGGGACCTTATTCTTAGAAAGTATTTTAAAACACCAGAGAGCAAAGTGTTGGAGTGTTGGGCCTAAACTAGGAGCTCCATATAAAATAGCGAAAATTGTTCGCCTTGGAACCTATAGATAAAAGATATGAGTGGAGTTGTGTTGCCACATTATTGGAATGTAGATTATCTAAGGATCTACTAAGAAAGTTGTTAACTCTTTTTATCAGTAGTCTTAATAAGGTCTTCTTTGAGCCAGCAGAAAATTTAATTACTAGGAAAGAATTGTTCCCAGTCAAACTTGCAACGATATATTAATAAAAGTATTTTTCTCTAGTCACTTCAATATATTGTTCTTAATAAGTTTAATTTGCTAGTCTTGTAATAGTAAGGTAGGAAAAGCTAAAAGTGAATTCTTAATGTCTAGAAAAGTTAAGTAAATTCCTGGTACAAGGAAAAAATTGAGTAAATTCCTAGAACCAGGAAAAGGATGAGTAAATACTTGATGCCAGGAAAAAGTTGAGTAAATTCTTGGTGCCAGGAAAAGTTAAGTAAATTCCTAGTGCTAGGAAAATGTTAAGCAAATTCCTAGTGCTAGGAAAAAGTTAAACAAATTTCTAGTGCTATGAGAAAGTTAAACAAATTCTTAGTGCCCAGAAAATATTAAGCAATTTAATGCCACAAAAAGTTAAGCAAATTCCTGATGCCAGGAAAAAGTTAAGTAAATTCCTGGCGTCAGGAAAAAGTTAAGTAAATTCCTGGTGCTAGAAAAAAATTAAAGAAATTCCTAGTGAAAGAAAAAGTTAAAAAAAGGAAAAGTCAGGATTAAGATTTCTAGAAACAAATAACTTCTTAAACCCATAACAAGAAAAATAGGAAATAAAAGCATTATAAAATCCCACTAAGTCTGATACATTCACATATATATATAGTTTTCTAGAGGATGATGAAGACGAGGATTAATCCTGGCATGGTGGCCTTTTTCTTTGTTGCTTGTGTAGTCTTTCATATATATATAACTATAGTCAATCTAGGGATAATGACTTTCTATCATTGCCTTTACTTTAACAGCAACCTTTAAACACTCTTCATCAATGATATTGGCAAAACTCAGCCGAAGTCTTGTATTCTTACATAGCTGAAGCTTTTGCAGTCGACATTTGAAGATTTAGTTGATTGAGAGAGTTAGACAAATCTTGAATCTAAGATTGGGACTGAATCTTTAGATTGTCATAATCTACTTTCAGATTATCATAGTCTGTTTTTAGCTGGGCCACACGATCTTTTTCTTCAGTCAAACTCTTTTCAGCTTTACAATCCGCCTTTTAGAGACTCATCCATACTCAATCAAAGTATTCCTTTCCAAGATTAAACTTTGGATTCTCCTTCGGGATACTTGGATGGCATAGCTAAACTACAGTGGAATGAACAAAAATTTGAATAAAGAGACACCGAGAACCAATCGTGTTAAAACATAAAGAATAAACGATAATGTAATTGACAAATGTTATTTAACATGATGTCCATTGGGTTACAATTTTTAATATGCCTCACATCGTTGGAAGAAATGTATTGAGGCCAAAGTTCGTTGAAAGAGTTGAGATATGTCAGAGAAGGGTTCTCCCAAGTCAAGCTTGGTAAGTCCTCCAATAAACGTAAGGTCCCTTGGCTAGAATCTAATGGAAAATGAGCAGAAGTCAGAAGGTTAGTAGTGGAAAAAGAGCTAATAGATGGTAGATTAGTAACAAAATAGCAGGTGGAGGAAAGGTTTTTTTTTTATATTGAGGATTAGGGTTGGGCATCGGATCGGATTTGGATCAATCCGAACTTATTCGGATTGGATTCAGATTGACCTCCAAATCCAATCGGATAAAAATTTTACAATCTGATCGGATTGGATTCAGATTAGTTCAGATCCGGATAAACTCGATCGGATTGGATTTGGATCAGTTTAGACCCGGATCAATTCGATCAGATTGCCCTTTGCAATTAAAAAAATATGTTACTAAATTATAAAATTTAAACGCCAACCCTAAACTAAATCCTTAAAATCCCAAATCACAAAAAATGGAAGAAGCCCTCACAGCCGCATGAACCTAGAATCGAAGAAACGCTTGCAGTCAAAGCAAAGAAGACAAACTCAAGACTTGCAAGGTGCAAAGAAGATGAAACCAAATGAAAGGATCATAGAACCACTTGTAGCTGACGAACCCAACCAATATCTTTGAATCTCAAGTCATCAATGCCTTAGCTGCATGTCGACTATGTCAGCCGCTAAGGCTGTGAGCCGCACATTGCTACGCTTCCAGCTGACGCCACAGCTAAAGTTGAAGTCCCAAACCCAGCCGTTGCATTTATTTTTTTACTGCAAGGGTTTCCACTGAAATTAGATCTATTAAAGCTTGTGAGGTACAGAGAAATAAGAATAGATATTTGTCTTTCAAAAAATTACAAAGATTTGGGTCTTTTGACTTTCAATTTTCGTCTTTCTTTTCTCCATTTGCTGGCTTGCTGGAGTTTTTCGTATTTGTGTGATTTCAATTTTGTATTACAACTTGAAAATTGTTAACATTTATGTTAACATAATGTTGATTTTGATGATAACAAAAAAAATTAAGAATGATTAAGTTTTTGAAAGCTTAAATTATTTTTCATACATTTTAAATAAATAATTATTTTCACATTACAAAGGTTTTATACTTAATGGAAAAATGATTTTATGAAATTGGTTATTTTTCAAGTTTATGGTTTAATTGAAATAAGTTTGAAAACTTTGAAATCAATAAGTATTGCTTGGAATTTCGGATTTGGACCTATTTGAAAATATTTAAATATTTTAGGCCATTCTATAATTTTACATAGTTTGAGCGTTATCATAATTTTAGAAAGTATTGGGATTCACAAAGTATTATTTAGAAATTCTGAAATTGGACTTAATTACAAATTTTATAACATTTTGGGCCATAATACAGTTATATAACATTTTGGGGTCAAACTGTAATTTTGGCAAACAGTTCATTGTATCGTTACTGTAGCAAGCGGCAATCCGGATTCCGTAAGCGATAATCTGGTTGTTAGGCAGCAAGCTTCTGGAGTATAAACAATAATCTGGATATCACAAGCGGCATTCCGGATGTTCTAAAATTCAAATTTTTGCCTTAACGGTAGCATGCAAGCGGAATTTCGGATACCATAAACGGTAAGCCGGTTATGAGTAAAAAATGAATAACAGCTAGTTTTTAAGCTCCAACCGTAAAAGCTCAAATCCAATTCATTTTCAAGTTTGCTAGCACGTACAAACAAAAGGCATATAACATACGTTGAGCTTCAATATTGTAAATCATTATTTATTGAATCATCTTTGTTCTTCATTTTGTAAATCTACTCTTTAGGAGAGTATTTGATTGTAATCTTCATTTCCTCATAAATTTGTGAGTGTTTAAGTGTGTGAGACACTTGAGTGAAGAGATTGGGAGATAATCTCTTTGTTGTAAAGGTTCATTGATACCTTGGAAGTCAATTGTAAGCTTTTGAAGTCTTGGAAGGCTTGAATAGTGAAATCCTCAAGCTTGGTTTGCTTGGAGGCGGGGATAGCCGAACCACGTAAAAATCTTTGAGTTTGCTTTCTCGTCCCTTACTCTCTTATTATTGTGCGTTATTGAATTTATTATTTTTTATTCCATTAAGGCATTAGATTTAATTGTTGTGTGATTTGCTTAGATTAATTTTTAAAATTTCAATTCACCCCCCTCTTGGGTTGCCTAGTTAGTATTTTAAAAATGACTTGGATTCATTTGATTTATTCGAGCAATTTCAATATGATATTACATATCTGATTTCGAATTAATCCGAACTATTCATCCGATTCGAACTCAGATTGGCTTTGAATTTGGATTACATTGGATGACTTTTTTTTACCAATCCGAACAATTCAAAATCTGATCGGATTGACCCGAATTCGATCCGTATCTAAATTTGCCCACCCCTATTGAGGATGACTAGAAATAATAGCTTGAGAAGATGACCTTCCAACATGAAAAGTAGACTTATCCCTCAGCTTTCTACTAATCTTAGCAAGAGGAAGCTTTTCAATATTCTTCTTTTTACAAGCACCTTCATTCTCAAAAAACATAGCTAAAAAAGGAAAAAAGACATATGTGTTATTACTAGACGTAGCCATTTTATCAAAAATATTAGGAAAATAGTAAAAAATCACCTCTAAGTCTAAAAGATGTGCGGGGGAGATGAAACTGAATATTGATAAAAACTAGGCTGGGAGAGATATATCCGAGATCTATATTCTAATGGAATATTAAGGACACTCAGCAACAATTCTCTTTCTTTGTCAGAAATAAGAGTAGAAGGGGAAGATGTATTCTATGTTATTGCAAAAAAAAAAAAAAATTAGTGAAATCGTGGAATGATATATTAAAATAGGACTCAAACAATTACCTAGGGTGCAAAAATGAGTTTGGACCCGGCATTAAAGGTCAATGTTATTAAATTCCCCAAATTCCCAATCTCCACCGACAAGAAAACACGACTCTTTCTAAGACCTGCCATAAGTTTCTTTTGAACAATTAGAGGAGAACGTTTAGGCCAAGTGCGCACTAATACGTACTCTTAATAAGAGGGCCTTTATTAGGATTAGGAATAGCTATCAGTTGATAAAACAATTGAACTTGTTAGAATATGGGGCCATGAAGGTTTCTCTATTTATGAAGAATGTACATGTCTATCATAGCGCCAGAAAATTGGACTCAATTGAGTAGGAACACATATAAAATTGCTAAGCATATACCTAAGAAAAGAATAAAAAGGAAGTCTGACACCATGTGTGAAAAACTCAAGAAGCATAATGACAATTCTTGAGAAAGATGACTAGGTTTGTCGTTTTTTCAGCCTTTTCCAGAGAAATGGAATGAGGTATACCAAAAGAGATCAGAAGGGATTCGAGTGACATTTTACCATACGATTAACCTCTTCATCTATGCTCCATTTAGTAAAAATGGAAGGAAAAAAAGAAGCAGGGGCAAAATTTACAACAAGTGGTTGACTAGCTACAGGTCGATAATCATCCTATTCTAGAGGATATTCACAAAGCTTAGAGTTAGAGAAATCCTGAGAATCCAAAGACATTACTGACTAAGTATAAAAAAAAAAAACAACAACAGATACTCACAAAAAATTTAGGGCAACCAAAACTTGAAAAAAGACGGAAAGAAAGTTGATTGTTGAACGGGAGAGAAAGAGACCAATTTATATAATTAAGAATTATCTTAGTTGGTAGGTAGAAGAGCAACAACTAATGTTTATATAGGTGAGGAAATAAATCTTTTAAGCTACGGAAAACAAGCTCCACAGAGCTAGGAGGCAATTGATATTGGAAAAAGTGAAGCATGCAAATCCATGCACAAGAGTAAAGTATGCATAAAATAGAGCAAGAAGCATGCATGTAAAGGAAACGTGAAGCATGCGAAGCCGTGCACAAAATTGGATAGTGAAGCATGGAGCATTGAACATCGAGCATGGAGCATGAAAAAGCAAGATAATTAATTAAAAAGCATGGAGCATGGAGCATGAAGCACAGAGCATGAAAAGTCAAATAATTGATTAAAATAGGAGCAAGGAGCATGAAAAGTCAAATAACTAATTAAAGTGGGGCCGTAGAGTATGGAGCATGGAGTATGGAAAGCAAACAATGAATTAAAGAGTATGGAGCATGGAATATGAAAAGTCAAATAATTAATTAAAGTGGAATCATGCACAAAAGTGGAGCAAGAAGAATGAAAAGGAAATGTGAAGCATACAAAGCCATGCACAAGAAGGAAGCATGGGATGCTGTGCACAAGAGTGGAAAGTGGAGCATGAAAAGCAAAATAATTATTTGACTTTTCATATTCCATGCTCTATACTCTTTAATTCATTGTTTGCTTTTCATACTCCATGCTCCATACTTTATGGCCCTACTTTAATTAGTTATTTGACTTTTCATGCTCCTTGCTCCTATTTTAATCAATTATTTGACTTTTCATGTAATTAATTAAAAAGCACGGAGCATGGAGTATGGAAAATGAAAAATCAAATAATTAATTAAAGTTAGGGTATGGAGCATGAAGAGCAAATAATTAATTAAAGAGCATAGAGCATGAAAAGTCAAATAATTAATTAAAGTGGGAGCATGGGGAGCATGGAGTATAAAAAGTCAAATAATTGATTAAAGTGGAATCATGGAGTATGGAGCATTAAGCATGAAAAGTCAAATAATTAATTAAAGTGTGAGCATAAAGCATATTGCATGGAGTATGAAAAACAAATAATTAATTAAAGAGCATGGAGCATGGAGCATGAAAAATCAAGTAATTAATTAAAATAAAAGCACGGAGCATGAAGCATGGAGTATGAGAAGTCAAATAATTAATTAAAGTAGAAGCATAGAGCATGGAGCATGAATAGGGATGACAATTGTGCTCGCCGTCTAAACCCGCCAGCCAAAACCCGCCTGCTGTAGATAATTTTATGGGTTGCGGGTAGGTTTGGTATTACAAATTGAAACCTGACTTGAATGCGGGTAGGTTTGGTATTAGCCCAATATTCAATGGATTGCCGCATGAATATCCACTAAACCCGCAATGTTTTTTTAAATATTTTTAATTTAATTTTACTTGAAAAATATTTAAATCTAAAAAGTATATAAGAAAAAAAATGCAATTATGCAAAGTGCCAAATAATCAAAGTGTTTTTGTATGGACTAATTTTCTTTAACTTAATGCATGAATTATTTCATTATTATAATTTTTTTCTTTGGATTAATATTTGAAAAGTATTATTCTTTGAAAAATATTAATCTTAATCATTATTTTAGGCATCATGTTGGATGAGTGCTAATGACGGTGAATGAAATGAAGGCCTTCTCTTGGAGCTTGTGTTGAACAATAATATGAAATGTAATTGTTATTTTTATATATTAGTTTGTGGTTTTTTTAATAGATTTTGTGTATTTTATACTTAAATTTGAGAATCTGTGTTGGATTGATATTTCAATTTCAATTTTTCATTTACATTAGTTAAATTTAAAATTGAGTATGTTATGTGTAATTTGAGGTTATTATTGTAAATTCATATATTGAACATTTGTGATTTTAAATGTACAAACCTGCAAAAAATCCACCGGATACCATTGCGAATTTGGTAATTGTCAAAACCCACAGCAGGTGGGTTTTCTTAAAAAAGTTAAAACTCACTGCGGGTTGCGGATGGATTTGGTAATTTAAATTTTTTGCAGGTTTGGGTTTGGTAATAGCAAACCCGCTGCGGGCGATGCCCATTGCCATCCCTAAGCATGAAAAGTAAATAATTAATTAAAATGGAATTTTGCACAAAAGTGGAGTAAGAAGCATTAAAAGGAAATGTGAAGCATGCGAAGCTGTGCACAAGAGTAAAGAGTGGAGCACGAAGAATGAAAAGTAAAATAATTAATTAAAGAGTATAGAGCATGAAAAGTCAAATAATTAATTAAAATTGGGGCATGGAACATGGAGCATGGAGCATGACGAGCAAAAAATTAATTAAAGAGGATGGAGTATGAATTATAGAGCATTAAAAGTCAAATAATTAATTAAAGTGCATGGAGCATGAAAAATTAAATAATTAATTAAAGTGCATGGAGTATGAAAAGTCAAATAATTAATTAAAGTGGAAATATGGAACATGAAAAGTAAAGAATTAATTAAAGAGCATGGAGCATGGAGCATGAAAGTCAAATAGTTAATTAAAGTGGAAGCATGGAGTATGGAGGATGAAAAGTCAAATAATTAATTAAAGTGACAGTTAAAAAAAGAAAAAAAATGGAACAATCTAGAAGCTTTAGAAACTAACTTTGAGAATGAGATAAATATGGACTTCAAATCAAAGTTAGATTAAGTTGTGTAAGTAAATCAGAATGAAGTGATATCAACAACTTAGAATACCAAAAAATTGTATGGTGAATAAAAAAACCTTAATGCATGAAGGGCGAGCAAAATCCAAAGGCAAATATTTTTTTTAAAAAAACTTTATTGTAATTATTATTGAATAATAAAGTTAGTTGTTTTGACTTCCAATACGTAAGTTAAGCGTTAAACCACATAAATTCTATGTATTTTTTAATTGACCAGAAATAAGCCTCAATAAAAATCAAAGGAGCAGATTAATAAAGATTATAAAGGCAAGACATAAAAAAATTACAAAGGCATTGCTTATATATAAAATAAAAGGTTCAATTTATCCAAAAAAAAAATAAAAGATTAATTTTTTTTTTTCAATTAAGTGGGGGACAGATTACCTAGTAACAACATGCTACCTACGCCCATGCGTAAACAAAAGGATTTGAATTCAATCACGTCACAACAAATAACGATTCTCTCCTGTTTTTTTTTTTATAAATAAAACTCTAATAGTTTGTTACAAAATTATTTATAAAAAGATTTTTAAATAAAACCTTTCTTAAAAAAAAAGAAATTAATTAAGACCGTCCTTTAGCCCAACATAACATAAACCACTATCCAGTAATAATAATAATTTTTTTTTATCACCTGGGGCTTAATTAAGAGCTAGAGAACAACCGACCGAGGAGTAGCTACCTCGTAAGAGTCATACAGAAGAGGGGATCTAACCCCCAGCGGACTAGGGTACACCGTAAGACAAAGAGGCAAAGAACAAGTAAGGTTCGCCATAAAATCAGCAGCAGAGTTTGTCTCTCTGTACACGTGTAAAATAGAAACATGCCAATCCTTCTTGAGGTACTCCTTGATAGCATAAATTAGAGTAGCATATTCATTAATAATTGTCACCTGTCTAGCCAACATCTGAGTTGCACACAAGCTGCAGTTTCCACATGCAGCCGCCGAATGCCAAAATTCGAAGCAAAGATAAGCATATAAGCCTCTAAGCTCCGCCATTGTAATGGAGCATGAACCAAGCATCATCCCAAAACCAGCAAGCCAGCGACCCGAATAATCGCGAATCAACCCACCAGCAGATGAGACACCATTAGCCTTATGAGCCCCATCAGTATTCAAAGTACACCAAGGCCACTCAGAAGGATGCCACCGAATACACTTATCAATCTTTATCCTCTCCGAAACCAACGGATGACTGTGAATCTTACTCATCTCCTCAGCACGCACAGAAACATCCACCAACAAAGCCATGGGATCCAGAGAAGTTTGGTTAAAAACAAATTGGTTCCGCCAGAACCAAATCCTCCAAACTCCAATACCAAAAAAGATAGACCAGTCAGAGACACTCTTAAACTTACTTATGTCATCAACATTCCCACACAACCAGTTCGAGAGATTGGAGTTAAAGAAAGATTGCCGCTTCTTCAAAGGGACAACTTTTAGCCAAAAAGTCTTGACTGCCACACAATCTCGAAGCACATGGAAAGTATCCTCTACCGAAGCGCCACAACGATCACAAGCCACTGAGATGGGAATATGACGCCTAGCCAATTCAGCTTTGGTCTTCAACCGATCCTGTAAAGCTTGCCAGAGAAAGATACGCACGCTTTGGGGGCCTTTCCACCTCCAAACCGACCGCCAACGATAATCCTCAACAGCGAGATTGATCCACAGAGCATCAAATAAGCCGATTTAGTAGTGAACAACCCCGTTTTAGAGTGAGCCCAAAAACAAGTGTCCAAACCATGCATAGGAGGAGGATGCACAGCCGCAATCTGAAGAATGATATTATTAGGAAGTAAATGCCCGAACCGATCCCACCACCAAGAACCATCATCCTTTATGAAGGCAGACACCTTACAATCGAGGATATGAAAAGGGATATTACCCATGGCATAGGCAGCCAGCGGCAAATCATTCGTGACCCAAAGATCCCACCAAAAATGAACAGATTCACCATCTCCCAAACACCACCGCTACTGACACCCCTCCTGAAACTTTGCACAATCG
The DNA here is from genome assembly GCA_030444775.1 of Atalantia buxifolia. Taxonomy (NCBI): domain Eukaryota; kingdom Viridiplantae; phylum Streptophyta; class Magnoliopsida; order Sapindales; family Rutaceae; genus Atalantia; species Atalantia buxifolia. The sequence continues at coordinate 7,417,820 of CM059837.1, forward strand.
CTATGGTTCTCACCTATGGAAGTCTATTGGCTCGGTTTGGAGTCATAATAATAATTTTAATTCATCACTAAATTAAAATTATAATATACAAATTATCATAAAATGCTGATAAAAAATTAGAATCGAAATAAACTACATTGCTTTCTTCGAATTAGATTACTGCAGATATTTATTTATTATTTATATATGTTACATATTTTTATTTTACACGTATGCATATCGACAAAATTTAATAAATTGGACCATCTAATATGTCTAAACTATAGCATACAGCATCCATAGGTATTATAGTCACAGCCATAAAACAAAGATTAATTAAAAAGCGTTAATGCAGCTGATCATCCAGAAAGCTGGGTCAATTCATCCACCACCTCATCAATCTCTTCATCCCCTTTCTTTCTTATATTCTCACTCATTTCCCGTGCTTTCCTCCTCACTTTCTCTCCATTTTTCTGCACTACCACCTCTTTGATCACTCTTGCCATCTCTTCCCTTTCAATCCTCCCATTCTTGTTTCTTCTCACCTCCATCCCAACGCCAACATCTTCAAGCAGTCTTGCATTCAACGGCTGATCAATCTGCATCGGCATCGCGATAATCGGAACACCAAGCTTCATGCTCTCCATCACCGAGCTCCATCCACAGTGACTCACAAAACCTCCAATGCTAGGGTGCCCTAAAATCTTCATTTGCGGGGCCCAACCTTCAACAACCATGGCTCGCTCCTTAGTCCTCTTTAAAAAATTCTTTGGCAACTCTTCATCAACCTCAACTTTCACTCCACTAGGAAATCGAACAACCCAAATGAAATCAACTCCACTTAACTCCAACCCTAGGGCTATACCTTCCATTTCTTCTTTGGAAAGAAAATACTCGCTTCCAAATGAAACAAACACCGTGGATGATCTCTCCTTCTTGTCAAGCCACTGGATAATATCCATTCCTTCTTCATGATCATCTTCCTCAACAGGGTCTTCAACTAGAAGACCAACAGGAACCAACTTCTTCTTCATCAAAACAGATAGATAATCAATGTATTTCCCTTCGAGATCTCTAAAACTCTTGATCAAAATAATATTGCAAGAGCTGTCACAGCATTGAAGAAACTTATCTTTGTCCTTAATACCGTTTGAAGATGAGTCAACCAAGTGGGAAAACTTTGGTTTCATATAATCATGAATAAAAATTGAAGAAAAAGGGAACTCACCATCATCCTCATGTGGGGTTTTCTTAATGGTGTGAACTAAGAAACCACCCATAGTTGCTGAAGAAGTAAGAAAAAGAACAGCCGGGATGTTAAGTGACAAAGCCAGCGTCGGAGCCCACGGCTGAATAAAATCATAAATCAACAGATCAGGGTTTACTTTTTTCAGTATGTTAGAGAAACTAGAGCTAGCCATGTCAAAGGCTTTTTTGAGAGCAGGCATGAGATGAAGCGGTAACCCTTTAGTTGTGTGATAGTGAGGAGGAAGCTCGGGCAATGAAGGAAGATGAAGCTCGATAAGTTGTATTGAAACCGAAAATTTATCCGAAAGTTTAATGGAATCAAGAATGGCAGGAGTTGAACAAAAGTAGATGTAGAAATTTGATCTCTTAGTAAGCTTCTTGGCTAGCTCTAGAAATGGAAATACGTGACCATGGGCAAGCCATGGAAACATCAACACACAATAATTTCTTTGTCTGTTATTCATGATTTGAGAGTATTTTTGCTACTAGCTAGTGACTTGTTGCTTTGAGCAAGATTTGGGCAGCTTGGGATTTATAGCAAGCGGTTGATAAAGTGGAAGAGGACGCGTAGCCCAGAATATGCGCGTGGAATCAGGAAATGAAGGTTCGCGTTCACCATTAGGTAAGTGTTTTTGGTTTAATATTTTGAATATCAATAATTTTTCAAGGCATCAAATTTTGTCTTTGATTATTTCTAGTGGATAAATATAAGGATTTTGTACGCAACTTTGCTTTTGAGAGGGAAAATGTTTTTACGGTTTCAACCAAATACCTAATTCATGCATTGTTAAAAGTCATTCAAATAACGTCTGTCGTCACTTTTAAAAATAAATGTTAAATCTAAATTTTCAAGTGTCAAATAATATTTCAGTCTGATCTAAATTAAAATATAAATAAGTGTGATGTGCAGTAGACAAAAAATAGATAATAATTTAGCAAATTTGAATAGAAATGGATATACACTAGGGGTATTAGAGGTAATTTTTAAAATAAATGAATTATTTAGTTAATTAACACAGACCTTAGAAACAAAATGAACATTTTGTCTATTTTAAAATGTCAGGTCGCATTTCCATTATTTATAATGTATGGTTAAAATCAACTACTTTTTAATTCACTAACCATCAATAATTCATTTGAATTTTTTTCAAGAAAAAGAGAAACTTCGATGATAATAAAATCTTGGTCTGCAATATTTACTCCAGATCATTGAAATTTTTTCTGGAAAATCACTGCAATCTAGGGAGTTCGATTACGACTTGTGCTCCATACAATGAAATGGCTATATTTATAACCATTTCTGAAGTTGATGTCCTCATTAAAATAATTTTTCCTTTCTGAAACGTTATCGCAAGACATTATATTAATTTTGTAGTCTTTGTAGCGAGTGAATTGTGTACTGTTTTTATACGTTGAATTATTGAGTGTTGATGAGAGCAGATCGCAATCAATGCTAAGATCGATTGAGACTTGTGTTGTAATGAACTGTTCCACTTACTACTTGATGTTGTCTTTACTTCTCTACGTCAACGTATTTTGTCTGAATCTTTGATGGGGACATGAGCCCATGGCTTTGTCAAATCGTCTCTAGAAGTTTATATATAGCATATATGTATGTGTATATCAGTATATGGCCACCGCTGCAATACCCGCATGTATCACATACATGTGGGTAATAAAAAAAATTAAAAAAATATGGGCATCGTTTGGCTGCCACTTATTAAAAAAAAATTTTTTTGGAGTAACCGGTTGCTCCTTATATGAATATTATATTATAAATAAATATAATAAATATAATAATAATTATTTTACTAATAAAGACAACATAATTATAAAAAAAATTAGTTTTATAATAATAAAAAATTAATTTCAAGTTTAATGGTCACATAATCAAGTTAACGGTAGGTGTTTCATGTTTATTAGTTCATTAATTGTATGATTTTTGGAGTTGCAAGTTAATAATCTTAAGTTTCATGTTCATTACCCTCAGTTTCCAGTTCATTTGGTTTCAAGTTTAATAGTTTCAGTTTTAAGTTAATTGTAGGTGTTTCATCTTTATTGGTCCATTAATTGCATGATTTTCGGGGTTGCAAGTAAATGATCCCAAGTTCCATACTCATTGCCCTCAGTTTCAAGTTTATGGTAGGTGTTTCATGTTTATTGATCCATTAATTGCATGTTTTTCGGGGTTGCAAGTTAAAAATCCTAAGTTCTATGTTCATTACTCTAAGTTTCAAGTTCCTTTGGTTTCTAGTTTAATGGTCTCAGTCTCAAGTTAATGATAGGTGTTTCATGTTTATTAGTCCATTAATTGTATGATTTTTGGGGTTGCAAGTTAATGATCTCAAGTTTCATGTTCATTGCCCTTAGTTTCAAGTTCATTTGGTTTCAAGTTTAATCACTACTAGACAAATGGTTTTTACTAATATTAGAATAGTGTCAGTAATTACTTTCAGTGACACTTATTAATTGTGTTAGTATTCTGGCAGTCAGAAAAATAGTTACACTTATTTGTAGTGTCACGATAATTGTGTCAGTGATTATTATTACTATAGTATCACTAATATTGACACACTATAGTATTAGTAATTATTGATATTACATTAGTGTCTATAATTACTGTTACTATAGTATCACTATTTAATTTATTTAAAAAAATAAAAATTTGAATTGGCTCATTGCGTATTGATTTATTGTTAAAATTAAAGGACACAACAAAATAACCAAAAAAACTTAATTTATATTATAAAATCTTTCATTTCATATTTAAATATTATTAGTACATATTACAAATTCCAACACTCCAATAAACAAGAGATGAGAAATCCTACTCTCATAACTGAATAATCTAAATAAAATACATAAAAATTTCTGCCACATCTAATTAGAAGCCTACTAGTTGTGGCTAAATTTAACATTTCTAAAAGCTAAAATGAAAAGGATGATTGCCTCCACTCTTTGAACATAAGTAGTGCAATTACGTTAACACAGCAGTAGCTTCTCTATTCTCTATTCAATAGTGGATGGGTTAGAATACAAGTGAAGTTGAGGAAAAAGACACTTCAAACACATTAATCAAATTTGCATATGAATACATGGAAAAGAGAACAAAATTGCATGTTAATTTCCAACCATGAGAGAGAAACAATAGTTAACAGAAATAAACTTTTGTCATATTTATGATTTTGGAAAATTTCTATGTTTAAAACCATAATGTTCCCTATATCTTCAACTAGAAACAGTGGCTGTTGGATTTCAAGTTTTTCAAAATAGGGAAATTGAATCTAGTAAGCTTGTGAATATTTGTATCTTTACTAAATATACATAATCATTCAACAATGAATAATTACTATGATAATAAAAATAGTTCATACAGTAAACTACATTGCATAATTCAAGTACATATTACTTTTAAGTCTATTCACACAATTAATGCAAATTACAAATTCAAACTAAAAATGAAACCGGAGCAAAGTGATATAGTGTGTATTAGGAAAAAAAAATAAAAAATCACGGCATCTGCCATTTCATTTGCGAATATCTAATTCACAACATAAAACTCGAACATAAAAAAAAGCTTCATTTAACAAAAATAAAAAAATGACGTAGTTACCACTAAATTGAACTTTATAACTTATGATCTGACTATAATTAATCCAATGGCAGCTATGGTTGAGATGATATTTATCCTAGTTTATTTCCCTCAATTGTAGTTATGGTTGCATCCAAATTATTGTGAAATATATTTACTTAAACTTTATAACTTATAATCTGACTATCGAATGGTTATTTTTATGAATATTGGCTTATAATCTTTCCTTTGCACATGGAGACCATTTGAATTATATTTTTTCTATGAGATATATAATACAATTGATATATCTATAATTAAAATCCAATGGAACTATGAGGAAGAAGTCAACTCCACTCACAAATTAATAAGAGAAAAGACAACTCTCATCCAAATATAAATTACGAACATATTTAACTCTTATAAATTACACACAAATTTCTTGAAAATTCGTAAAAATAGTTGCTCAACCACAAATTAACGATGGAGAAGACAACTCCACCCACAAACTACTAACATAGAAAAGGCAACTCTCATCCAAATATATTATTAAAAATATATTTAGAAAGAAAAAATTGCTTTTGCAGATATCAATCGAGTCCAGCTGGGAAGATATCCTCAGCTTAATAAAGAAGACATTGAAGTTGAACCCAAGATTACAAACTAACACGCATGCCTAATTGCAAACAAATGTACAGATTGATGCCTTCCAAAAGTTGTCTCTACAATATATTCATAACAAAACAGATACCATCCAATTTCAATCTTGGGTTTTTTATTAATGCATTACACAAACAATCTATAGTGAACATATATATAACACAAAAATCAGTTTCCTCAGATCCATATATCATGTCCTAGAAGGCTAAAAAATCACAAAACAAAATAAATTATCTCTACATAAAGGCCAAATGACAATCTATATTTGAAAATATATCACCTAGAGGAATACTATACTTGCCCACAGCTAGCACTTTGACTTTTAAACTAAAATAAAGAAAACCAATTATCATCGTCACCTTGAATCCATTCTTCTAATTTTCTGGTTCATCACTAAATTCTCTAATAAAATAAAACCTCTAAGATCACCAATATAATTCAAACAAACTCAATTCATAACCCAATTACAAAATGAAGAATGAACCAACTGATAACAAAAATATCACAACAAGGTCATCCCAGGTTTCAAAATCACCAATAATTAATTTTTTAGAAAAAACTCTTGCCTGTCTCATTCGAAGCAGAACCTTTTCTCTCTTTGCTGCTTCTTCTTTGCTTTCATAAAGCCCAACGCTAACCAAAAACTTCAACCCTAAAGGAAATCGAAATCAGGGTTTTCCATATAGAAAGAAAAAATTAATTATAAATAAAGATAAAACAAAACCTTTTCTAAGTCACGGGTTCCTTGCATATCATCCTCCATCGATCCCACAATTGATATTGGCTTCATCACTCCATACTACTTAGGCAGTGACGGGGGTGAAATCATTCTCTCTGAACTCAACATTAAAAACAATGAAATACCCCCGACAAAAAAGCCCTAATTTTTGGATTCGAACTTTCAAAAAAACCCTAGCTTTGCCCAAATTCTTCACAACACTTTCTGGTTCAAGGGTATTTTAGGTCAAGGATGGCGATTTGAAAGTTGACAGCGATGGCTAAGGTAGATCATTGTTATATATATATATATATATATATATATATATATATATATATATATAGAGAGAGAGAGAGAGAGAGAGAGAGAGAGAGAGAGAGAGAGAGAGAGAGAGAGAGAGAGAAGGAAGAGAGCTTTAGTTTAGAGCAGGAAGCAGCCTTGGGGATTGCTTTTTTACTTTTAAAAAATTTAAATTTTAGGTTTTCATGTACACCTTCCATTAAAACGACATAGTATCTAGGTAATTTAATTTAATTTTTAATATTATTTACTTATTAAGTGAAAAATCAAAATCCAACTCATGTCCCAGTGGTTAGCATTTAAAATTAAAAAGTTAAAGTTTAGAGGTCTTCAGTTCGATTACTAATGGACACAAAATTAAATTTTTTTTTCTAATTACTAATACCTTAGTGTCGCGGATCTCTGATATTTAATTTACAGACACTATAGTATCACAAATTTGAGATATTTATTTGTTAAACACAGAAAATGTCTGAAATGCATGTAATTACTGACACTTTTTAATAAAGTATCACAAGACAACTGTCAGTAAATGCCATTTTTCTTATAGTGAATGGTCTTAATTTCAAGTTAATGGTAGGTGTTTCATGTTTATTAGTCCATTAATTGCATGATTTTCGGGGTTGCAAGTTAATGATCCCAAGTTTCATGTTCATTGTTTCAAGTTTCAAGTTCCTTGGTTTCAAGTTTAATAATCACGGTTTCAAGTTAATGGTAGGTGTTTCATGTTTACCTATTTTTTAGGTTTTCATTTCTTTCATATTTAATAATAATAATAAATCTCAGCAATTCGATCTACTCCAATTTAATCCAATGGCTATTTTTTATGCATGCATGAGATACGTGCATGTACTGTGGTAGCGCCCATGTGTATATATATAGATACATACGTACACACACTAGACATATTCCAATCTATAATTGTAAATTTGTTAAAATTTAGGAAAATTATTAAATCATATGATTTAGTAGTGCAATAAAATTATACCATTAACCATTTGACTTAATAGTTTTTTTTTTTTAATTTTAACAAAGTTCAGAATCTTAGACAATATGTGTGTGTGTGTGTGTGTGTGTGTGTGTGTGTGTGTTTCACAAGTCACGTAAACTCAATTTTACACTAATTAATATTTACTGAATTGGGGTTGAATCAATGAATAAAATTTACTAAAATTAAATATTAACAAATTTTTAATATTTTCTCTTCCTGTACAGACCCCAGACCAAATCTTACTCCCTCTTGTATTTTCTATCTCCTTATGCTCCCTCTTTCTCTCTCTTCTTTTTTTTTTTTAAATCCCTCTTACCAACCAATTCTAGGAAGATTAAGAAAAATCTTCTTGAATTAAAGAAATAAAAAAAAATTCCAATTTCGCTCACTCACTTGTGCTTTGCAGAAACATGGCTATATAACAATACTCAAGTCGGTGAATACGTTCTCAATTACGTGTATGAAATTATAAAATGCAACTATGTCATCAAATGAGATTAATACATTATGACCAACCTTTCAATGCTTCCTATAATATTTTACATTATTCAAAAAGTCCACAGCTATTAAATGAAAAAAAATACAGGAACAATGCATGGATTTAACTTAGCAACGCAAGTTACACAGATTACTTAGTAGAAACAAATGCCCATATTTGACCGTTCATATCCGTAACTCATAACCACTAGGACATGATCCAGTGGCTAGAGTCACTCACTCACAAGTGTGAGAGAAGTGGTTTGAGTCTCCACAGATGCATTGTAGGGGTTTAATTTAAATTTTCTTCCTTAAAACTTATGTAAAGGTAATCTTTCTCCCAGGTGTGGAGTTAACGTCCCTCGAATATTTGAAAGGGTTAAAATTTAGGCGGTGCTATATAAGATTTAGTGTAAAATGGTCTCAGTAATTATATAATTGTGAATATCAAAAGCAATAGTCTCATAAAAAAAAATTGTAACTCATATTTTCAACAGTAATTGGAGAAATATAAGCAAATTATCAAAAGAGAATGATGTTTTACTTCATAAAGTTCAATTAGGACATTGTCATGTGACTCTTGAGAAGCATAAGGGCAAAGATGACGAAAAGACTTAACCGCCTCAATTGCCTTATCTGGTCGATCCAATTGTTTCATGATAATAGCCACGCCTTTCAAGGCATTGTCAACTCAGACTGTAATCTTTATAGTAGTTCTAGCAGTTTTATACTTTGCGAAATATTGAAATATAAGCGATAATGGATTAAGATAAATCTAAAAGAGTTTCCTAATCTTCATAGTAGCTTCTAGTCAATTCTAACATTTCAAAAAGCATCCCTACAAAATGGTGCCCCTAATTCATCAAGGTATTTTTCCAACTTTTTATATACTTTCAAACATTTTCACAAAGAGTTCTTAGATGAATTTGGAGGGTGTAAAGAAGCTTTTGTAACTGAGAAAGAAAAAAAAAACAAACGAAAAGTTTGGGATTAAAAAAAAAAGGAGAAGAGAGAGCGCGTGCATAAGGAGAGAAAAAATATAAAAGAGAGAAAGATTTGTAGCGGAGTCCACATAGAGAGAAAATATTAAAAAAATTTAATATTTAACTTCATTAAATCTCATCTATTGATTTAATTTAAATCCAATGGATATTACTGAGTGTAAAATTGAGAGTATTTTTAGGGGCTGCTAATCCCCCTCATATATATATATATATATATATATATATATATATATATATATATATATATATATATATAGCAATACTTCAATTAGGAATTCCTATCAATACTAAAGTCACGATAAGTTAAAAGACAAAAAGTGTATAGATACTAATAAAATGTATTTTATCTAGTAGTATATTGAAATTTAGTTTTTTTTTTTTTGTCTTTTAACTTATCTAGGACTTTAATATGGTCAGAAATTTCTGATAAAAAACTCACTAGGATTTCTAATAAAAAACTCACTATACATACATACATACATATATATGTGTTATATATATATAGGATTTTGTGAAGGTCTGGAGAAACTATTAAGCTATATGGTTTAATAATGTAAGGACATTATACTATGAAATCATATAGTTTAAGAGCTTTTCAAATTTTAATAAAATCCAGGATTTTGAAGTAGATCAACATTATATATATATATATAAAGAGAGAGAGAGAGAGAGAGAGAGAGAGAGAGAGAGAGAGAGAGATGTTCTAATCTAGGATTCTAGATATCAGAGATTAGATGGCAATGGGCACAAGCTGTAGTGGGTTTGCCATTACCAGACCTGCTCGCAATTACAGGGGGTTCTTATTTGTTTAGAAAAATTTGCCCATTGCTGATTTTAACAATTACCAACCCTACTCGCAACCCATAGCGATTTTTTTTGCATATTTTCTCATTTAAAATAAGAATATAAAAGAATACTTTTAATATTACATAAAAACTTAAATTAGATAATTCAAACTATAAATTTATAACAATAGCCTAAAAGATACGCATACAATACTCAATTCTAGATTTTATTATTATAAATAAGAAATTAAAGTTTCAACATTAAAACAAATATACAAAGATATTAATCTAACACAAAATATTTCTATTATAGGCAAATTATCATCACTAATATCAATGTCTTACTCCATCTTTTAATCAATATACAAGTATTATCAATAATATTAACAAGTAAATTTTATACAACTATCGTAACAATTAATTAAACAAATAAAAACCCAACTATAGTAAGCAATCATTAGGTTCAAATCATTAAGGCAAAATAAACAAAATCAATTAAATTAAAATAAAATATCAGTAATATTAAACTTGAAAATTATAAAAATTTTACTTATTAAAAGCTTATTATGTATATGCTACAGTGAGATAGGTTAGATTTAGAAATTTGAAACTTTAACTTGGATATATTTATGATTAATTTTTTAATGTAATTTTTATAATTAAAATTAAAAATATAAATAATTAAAATAAAGAATGCAGATTGGCGAATACCTGTGCTAGTGCCCAGTAGATTTTTTCTCAATGCCAACCCCATCCACGCCCCGTAGCAGGTTTAAGTTTGAAATACCAAACCCGATCACAACCAGTAAAATTACCTGCAGTGCACGGGTTTTGTGGCCAAGTTTGGGCAGGTTTGCAAGTTGACGAATAATTTTCCTATCCCTATCAGAGATCCTTGGCCATATTAAGGTTAAGGAAAAGCTAAAAGAAAAAAACATATACTCTAATACAATATATTTTGTCCTTTATTATATTAAAATATGTCATTTTTAATCTTTTAACTTATATTTGATTTTGATACACACACACACACACACACATATACAGTTAAGCAAATTATCCAATGTTACTTTATTTTAACTTAAAAGATGAGGATATTTGTACTCACGTAACTTTTTCTACATCAACTTAACTCTTTAAAAAAAAAATTTAAGTAAATTAAATATATATTGTGATTTAAATAAACTTGAAGGCTAGCTTATTTAATCTACGCCTTAGAATTTACCTGTGGGGGTGTGATTTAGGATAGTTCTGGTAGTTTTCATGGGTCGATTTTGCTCTCCTCGAGATAGATATGGGACCACATTTAAAGCAAAGATTATATATGGGGATTAATTATTGTTTTCATTGAGTGGGCTTATGATCGTCGATGACAGAGTCTTTGCATAGAATGGGAGTCCATGCTAGTGTTCTTGCATTTGCATATTAAAAACTTTCTATTTTCAGATCACTGGAGAAATTGTTTAAATCTAATGTCATTTATGGAGGTTCAATTTACTCATATCTATATGGAGAGGAACAATGTTATTAACATACTTTTACTTTGTGGAATGATGCACCTGTTTTGATGGTTTTTGAGACTCGAATGGTCATCCTTTCTCCAAATTTAACTGAGTTTAGTTCTGGTGGGTCACAAAGCTCTTGTCTTTATCCTCACCATTGTTTCCCATAGAGAAGTCAATAAAGTGGCTTCCAAATTCAAAATTGCAAGCTGCAGAATATGTGACTTTTGACAATCCTGCACCAAATGAAGAAAAATGAAAAAGGTTAGCAAAATTTGTCAAATTGACAGATTGCAAAGCGGATGGTGCAATAGTGCAACGTTTTTTTGCTATAAATAGAGATGCATTCTTTATTTGTAAATCATTCCAAAAACAATTGTTAAGCTTATAAGTTTCTAAGTTTCTGAGAGTGTGAGCAATTGGAAAGTGTGTGAGAGTACAGGGTGTATTTGGGTTCTGGGAAAATGAGGTTTCTTTACTCAAATTTGTACTCAAATAATTATTAATAATACAATTATTTTTCTCTTACTCTCGCGGACGTAGGCATATTGCCGAACCATGTAATTCTTGTATCCTTTATTTTTTTGTAATTATTTGGTACGTTTGATTCCGCATTTCGCACACAACAAGTGGTATTAGAGCCGACGGTTCGTACTTGGGGGATACGGTACTATTCACGTATATGGTACTATTCATGTATACGGTACTGTTCATATACGGTACCATTCACGAATACGATGGATGACCATTTATACTTGGGAGACAGTCTATTGTAAGTAATGTGTATTTTTACATGTTTAGGAAAGTTCTGTTAGCAAGGCGATAAGAGTCTAAGGATTCTAATTTTTAATTGGGACCAAGTTCCCATCCAGTCTCCTGGGAACTTTCTTGGTGCATTTATTCACGCGAAATTAACATCATAAAGGCTGTTTTTCAAGTGGAAATAGGTCTACCAAAAATATTTTAGGAGGCACATTAGGTGGAAGGCAAGATTTGTCAAATCGTTATTCAGCACCTGTTATAGGAGGCCAGAATATCGATGTTGAAAAGTTTGATGGGAAAATTAACTTCGTCATGTGGAGGCACGAAGTTATGGATGCCCTTATTCAAATCGATCTCTATATTGTTCTGAAAAATAAAAGACACTTGTATGATGAAGAAATTTGGGATCGTATGAATGAGAAAGCCTGTGGTCAGATCAGATCTTGTTTGACCAAAGAGGTGAAATACTTGGCGAAAGATGAGGAGTGTGCAATGACTTTGTGGTGTACATTGGAGGAGAAGTACCTGCTGAAAAGTCCTGAAAATCATCTTCATGCAATGAGCCAAGTATATGTCTTTCGAATGAAGCCTGGGATGTCCATGCACGATCATGTCTCAAGATTAAAAAAGTTACTTGCTGATTTAAAGAATCTTGATGAAGATATTAAAGATAAAGTCAAGGCTATGATTCTATTACACTTACTACCTGAGTAATATAGTCATTTTGTGACTACCTTGATATATGGGAAGAGTGTGATTGTCTTCAAAGATGTTTGTACAACATTGACTAACTTGGAGATTCGGAATAATGATAAAAAGTTTGAACGAGCATCGTCTGAAGCTTTGATAAGCAGAGATTGGGCGATGGAGAAAAAGAAGAAGCGTGATGAAAAAAATTCTCGATCCAAATCGAGGAGCAGAAATATAGCTCGAGATAAGTGTGCCTTTTATCATGAAATGGGCCATTGGAGGAAAGATTGTTTGAAGGCTCAGAAGATAGATGAAAAGAAACTAATAGCAGCAAACATGGCACATAAAGATGAAAACTCTGATTATTCACTAAGTATTACTCCTACACCATACGTGGCTAGTTTGAGCGAGTGGATACTTGATACTGGAGCAACCTACCATTTGTGTCCTACTAAGGAATGGTTTACGGATTTTCGTAATATAGAATCCGGTGTAGTTGTGATGGAGAATGATCAACCTTGTCGCACAATGGGAATAAGAACAATTCGGCTCAAAATGTTTGATGGAATGGTCAGAGAATTAAAAGAGGCTAGATATGTTCTAGCTTTAAAGAAAAATCTAATTTCTGTGGGTGCTCTAGAGGCTAAAGGCTATAAGGTTACCGTTGAAGACGACACAATGAAGTTTACACATGGGGCTATGGTGATTCTGCAAGGAGTTTGGCGTCACAATCTGTACTATTTGAAGGGAAGTACAACTGACGAAGCAAATGTTGCCGAGGCACACAGTGACACCACTAAGCTATGACATGTACGACTGGGACATGTTGGAGAGAAGTCTTTGCAAACTCTGATGAGACATGGACTCTTAAAAGGTATCAAAACCTGTAAATTAAATTTCTGTGAGCATTGTGTAGTAGGCAAGAAAACAAGGGTCAAGTTTGGTACAGCTAATCACGCTACTCATAAAATCCTTGAATATGTTCACAATAATATATGAGGACTAACCAAGACTGCATCAATTGGTGGAAGCCATTATTTTCTTACATTTGTTGATGATTTCTCTAGACATGTGTGGGTGTACACCATGTGAGCAAAGGATAAGGTTCTAGAGATTTTCGTGAAATGGAAGAAATTGGTGGAGACTCAAACTGGCAGAAAGATCAAAGTATTATGATATGATAATGGGGGTGAATATACCTCTGATCCATTCTTGCAAGTATGCTAGAACGAAGGCATTAAAAGACATTTCACGGTGAGACATACTCCGCAGTAGAATGGTGTGGCTGAGCGTATGAATCGTACTTTACTGGAGAAAGTACGATGTATGTTATCTAATGCTGGTTTAGATAAAAAATTTTGGCCTGAAGTTGTGAGCTACACAAGTCACTTGGTAAACCGGTTGCCTTCTGCTGCAATTAGAGGTAAAACTCCATGGAAATGTGGTCTGAAAAGCATGCACAAGACTATGATTCTCTTCGTATATTCGGGTGTCCAGTTTATTATCATGTCAAAGATAGTAAATTAGATCCTCGTGCTAGAAAAGCTATCTTTGTGGGATTCAAAGGTAGAGTAAAAGGCTTCAAAGTTTAGGATCTCGAAGACAAAAAGTTTGTGTGTAGTAGAGATGTCACATTTGATGAAGCTTCAATGATGAAAGTTTCAAGTTCTTAGCAGGTAAAGAACAAGACCAAAGAGGTATTGCAGTGGGTGGAGTTTGATGTAACTCCATATGTACTAGTTAGTTCTACATCAGAGAAGGGTTCAACTATGAAGGTGACACCTAGAGTTGAAGAAGAGGTTGTTTCTTCTGATATCCCACAAAATAAAGAAACAATTGATGATGAGATAATGATGATTTTATAGCAACAAGGAGTCCAATAAGAGAGATAAAGAAACCTAGATGGCTTACTAAAGACATGGTGGTAGCCTATGCACTTCTAGTTATTGATGATGACATCCCCAACACTTTTGGTGAAGCATTACGCAGCAGTGAAAGTGATCAATGGAAGTTATCCATGGAAGAAGAGATGAAATCTCTCCATCAAAACCAGACTTGGGAACTTATAAAGTTATCAAAGGGAAAAAGGGTTATTGGCAATAAATGGGTCTAAACCAAGAAGCAAGGATCTCCGAATCAATCAACTCCTCAATAGAAAGCAAAGCTCGTGGCAAAAGGTTTTGCTCAAAAGGAAGGTATTGACTGCAATGAAGTTTTCTCGCCAGTCGTAAAACATACTTCTATTTATATCCTACTTGTCTTAATTTCAGAATATGAGTTAGAGTTGACTCAATTCGATGTTAAGACGGTATTCTTACATGGAGATTTAGAGGAGGAAATCTATATGACTCAGTCTTATGGTTTTAAAGTTGCTGGAAAAGAGAATCATTTGTGTAGATTGATTAAATCTTTGTACGTACTGAAGCAATCGTCAAGGCAGTGGTACAAAAGATTTGATCAATTTATACAAGGGCAGAAATTCACTAGAAGTGAACACGATCACTGTGTTTACTTTAGAAGACTACTAGATGGAGTTTTCATCTATTTGTTACTCTATGTTGACGATATGCTTATAGCTTCGAAGAATAGAGATGAAATCGAGAGACTGAAGAAGCAGCTGGCTTCTGAGTTCGAGATGAAAAACTTTGGTGATGCACAAAGAATATTTGGGATGGAGATTTGTAGAGATAAGAAGAGTAGGAGTGTATGGTTGACTCAAAAGTCTTATTTGAAGAAAGTGCTAGAAAGATTTAGTATGGATGACAAAGCTACACCGGTATGTACACCCCTAGCTCATCATTTCAAATTAAACTCTTTTTTATGTCCTACATCTCAAGAAGAGCGCGATTACATGGCTCGTGTTCCATATGCTAGTGTTGTGGGTAGTTTGATGTATGCTATGGTGTGTGCGAGACCCGATATATCTCAAGCAGTGAGCATAGTTAGTCGATACATGCACAATTCGGGTAAAGGCCATTGGCTTGCGGTGAAGTGGATTCTCCGATATCTGTATAAGACAGTTGATGTTGGG
Organism: Atalantia buxifolia; assembly: GCA_030444775.1. Classification (NCBI taxonomy): domain Eukaryota; kingdom Viridiplantae; phylum Streptophyta; class Magnoliopsida; order Sapindales; family Rutaceae; genus Atalantia; species Atalantia buxifolia. Next base: position 7,433,538 of record CM059837.1, read on the forward strand.
TTATTGCTCAAGAAGGATTGTGGTCAACAATGTGTTGGGTACTGTGATTCTGATTTCGTCAGATATCTAGATAAGCGAAGATCAACAATGGGCTATGTATTCATATTGGGTGGAGGTCCAATTAACTGGAGGTCAATTCTGCAATCGACAATTACTCTATCCACTACGGAAGCAGAGTACATGGCAGCAAATGAAGCTGTAAAGAAAGCTATCTGGTTGAAAGGCTTGTTAGGTGATTTAGGAGTAATCTAAGAGAATATTACGGTCTTTTGTGATAATCAAAGTGTGATATTCCTTACGAAGAATCAAACATATCATTCTCGAACAAAGCACATAGATGTAAAATATTATTATGTGAGGGAGATTATTGGGGGTGGTGATGTGTTATTGAAGAAGATTGATACCAAAGATAATCCATCAGATATGTTGACAAAGGTAATTTCTGGAATTAAGTTTCAACATTACTTAAAACTAATTCAAATCCTTCGATTATGTTAAGTTATGTCCTTCTGAAATTTTGAACTACGGTTGACTTAATCTCAAATTTTGGGTACGTAGGCAGTCACAGGATGCAACCACTTTGGGGATGATGATTGGTTGGTAGTCGGCTCAGATTTAACCAAATCTTTGCCGATGTGGAGATTTGTAGAGAAGTCAATAAAGTGGCTTCCAAGTTCAAAATTGCAAGCTATAGAATATGTGACTTTTGAAAATCCTGCACCAAATGAAGAAAAATGAAAAAGGTTAGCAAAATTTGTCAAATTGACAGATAGAAGAATTGACAAATTGTAAAGCGAATGGTGCAATAGTGCAACGTTTTTTACTATAAATAGATATGCATTCTTCATTTGTAAATCGTCCCAAAGAAATTTATTGAGCTTATAAGTTTCTAAACTTCTGAGCGTGTGAGCAATTGGAGAGTGTGTGAGAGTACTGGGTGTATTTGGGTTCTGGGAAAGTGAGGTTTCTTTACTCAAATTTGTACTCAAATAATTGTTAATAATATAATTATTTTTCTCTTACTCTTGTGGATGTAGGCATATTGCCGAACCACGTAATTCTTATGTCCTTTATTTTTCTATAATTATTTGCGCGTTTGATTCCGCATTCCCCGCACAACATTTCCCTAATTATAAAGGTAGTTGATTGGACTTCTTTGTATAAGAGTTGTTTTGGCATGTTATTTTTCTTGTAGTCTTTTGATTTAGGGTCCGGTTGTGGTGGAGTTGCTCCAACGTAAAGCATTGTTAATAACCACACAATCATAACATCTCTACTATAACCACTACTGCCTTTGTTTTATACATGCATAGTTGTCTTAAATATCATTCATATGTTTTTTTTTTCTTTTTAAGAGGAAAGTGTTGTTACATCCTCGTATCATTGAGATTCACTAAAAAAAAAAATCTTAAACTAAATTTTATAAGTAGTCAATTAATAAATTATAAAAATTAGTTATTAATCGACACATATTTTCAAATACTAATAGAGTATTATGGTAATATCTATACATCAATATAAAGTTGGGACTATAAGAGGTGATGTGCTATCACCATTTCTCATCTTTATATATTTTTTATTATCTAATAAATAGAGAAATTTTCTTTCAAATTTGGTTTTTCATCTTCTCATAATTAATTTGATTGTTATTACACAATAACAATTATGTAAAGGTTTTAATGAGGCATATTCTTTGTAATGAACATCCAAGGGGGAGTGTTATAAATTTCTTAAAATAAATGTGGATATTCATAACAAATATCTCTTAGTCTCCCCACTATAACTCCCATTAGCAACCTTTAGCTTTCCTATAACTCCCACTATCTCACAAAAAATTATGATCCATAATTTTTCATTAATTTCATGGAGTGATTATGTAATTATAAAAGGAGAGCTCATCTTTTTTGTTTTGTACACACATAATTAGAATGAATAAAATTACTCTATAGTATATTCACTCATTTTATATTATAATTATTATAATATGTTCTCTCATTTATTGATGAAAATGTTATGTATACTTAACTATACACATTAATATATATATTTAAAGTTAACAAACAAATAATTAACTTTCATAAATAATATTAATTTTATAAGGCTGTCTCATCTTAAAAAAAACTAATTCATATTTTTTATCAGTTTCATCAAAGGTAAAGTAAGAAAAAAAGATAATACTAAATTATTTTTTTAAAACCGCGTGAAGTACGGTTCTATTTACTAGTTATACATAAAAAGTTAGGATACAAAAGTAATGTGACATATGGCATATCATTTACTCATTAATGTTAAAAGTTCATATATTAATATTGAGATAAATTATATAGTTAACTATCATAAACACGGCCGTCAATGATTGGTAGTACATCACTTGAGATTTAAACTTTGATGTCTCAATTTTGCAAACATAACATTGCTGTTTAGTTATTAAAGTAGTTAGTAAATACTATAAATACTTTTGAGTCAAGGTGATTTTATCTTATTAAAAACTGCTAATGCCTTTATTAGTTTTAAAGATGAAAATAATTCATAAAATGTCAATTTGTAGCTGGCGGTGGTAATCATCCAACAACGATATTTTTTATTTAAATATATTAATAAATTTTATTTAAGAAAAATCGTATTTTAAACTGCCTTAAATATCAAGAAATAAAAGAAAATTGTTTAAAGAGATTCTTATAAAGGTGTCAATTATCTGACTCTTTTGAATATTATAATTGGATAAACAAAGAAAATAGATTAATTGGAGTTTTCAACACTCCTCTAAAATCTTTATAAAATCTCTTTTGAATTTGTTGGATTAAGACACGATCCTAGCACACCATAATCTCCCCCTCAACAACACCGTAGGACTGAAATGTATCCATGGTTCACCCAGAGCCCACGTTTCAACCTCCACCAATATGACTTAGCAACACCCGACCTTCGCTATCTACAATGTTTTTTTTTTTTTTGATTACATGAGACTATTGCTCATATTACAACTCATATACATGAGACTACAACTGATATTTACAAATCAGACTATTACTGGGACCAACATACATCAATACTAATGAAGCTCTGCCCAGATTTTTAACCCTCACTAATATTCGAGGGATGTTTACTCCTCACACTTGGGTAAGGAAATAAACTTTCTTCACTCAAATTTTATTGAGGAAAAAATACCCCCACAATGATAATGTGGGGGTTCGAACTGCTGCCCTCCAACTTGGAGGCAAAGACTCTTTTCACTCGGCCCAAGGCCGAGTGGCTTCGCTATCTACAATGTTAGCACATCATTGACTTATTAATATGGTGCTAGCCCACCTATCGATTGTATGATCCAGATTTGATAACATCTCGATCTATCCAGCGCCCACGTTTTGACCTCCACCATTATGACTTAGCGACACGCGACCTCTGCGATCTACGATATTAGCATATTATTGACTTATTAATACTGTGCTAGCCCACCTGTCAGATATATGACCAGGCTTTGATACACATGTGGGATTGAGGTGCTTCTTGTAAGTTGTAACTTCCAGTAGATCACCCATCATCAAATTGCTCCAGTTCCAGTGCACTTAACTTTAGAGTTTTGAAGTAAATGTTATCGTATTCCTCTAAAAACCAATTATCACTAAAAGAATGGACTTTAAGTATTTAAATTTATTTTTTCGTAACCCAAGGTGTGGTCGCTTGCCTACATAAGGTCAACAAAATTTTATTTTTTGTATACCTTAATTTAATTTATAAATACAACCCCATAAATTAAAATCAACTATCTTGCCAGCCTAAAAAGAATATTTCAAATCTTAAATTATTGTCTTCTCATTACATAATTTTATTTTTATAACTCTAAACTCTTGTACATTTCTAAAAAGAAATCAATTAAAATTTAAAATTAAAATATATAATATGAAACAAGGTTTGCAAAAAGTTTATTAAAAGAATAATTTATTTAAGTGTTCAATAGAATTTCCAATCAAAACAGAAAATGAATTAATCTATCTTTGATTTTTTAAATAATTTCAATTAAAATGTGCACTCAAATAAATAGTAAGAAGTTTTTAGAGGGGATGTAAATAACCCAACTCTTTTGCCCAACACGGGGCATATTCATTATTAAATAAACCAATGTGATGTATAAATCTTAAAAGTTATGAACTAATATGACGTATAAGTTTGAAAATTATTAGAGTTGAGATATTGTCACCTTTCCATAGTCCCTTAGGGATGGCAATGGATCATATTTGGATAGTGATCCAAGATCCACTTGATCCAAATCCAATCAGATTGGATTTGCTTCTGTTTAAAATATATTTGGATTGGATTTGAATATCGATATTTAGATCTAATACGGATTTGGATTAGAGTGATGATATTTGACCCCCTCATTATATCTCACCAACCCCCACTAATTACTTTTATATTAATACTTATTTTATCTTTATATGAAATGACTTAAAAGGGTAAATAGTTTCTAAGTACACCTAAATAATAATTTTTATTAATAATTAATAAAACTAGTCTAATTTTTTAAACCCTAATTTCTTTTTACTTTTTTATTTTTTTGGTGAGAATTGATTAAACCCTATTTATAATGATCAATAATATTCTTAGCCAACAATTGATTTGTTAAACGTTCAGTCAAATCTTCTTAGAACAATCCTTGAGAAATGGAAATTCCCTACAAGCATCATAGATGAAACAAAAAGCCTTATATTACCTGACTATTGGTTTAATGTCAATTTAATGAAACCATCTCCTTATCATTGCTACGGAAGTATTGTTTGTAGTAGATGAGCCTTTATTACTTGATTATTGCATGATCCCATAAACCCAACAAGCGCGACAATTGAACCCGTAAGTCTTGGAGTGAGAGTTCTGCCGAGTGACCCATGGTTGATTGTCTTCTTCTTCTAGTAAAGGGAAAAATGAGTTCGTTTAAAATTTGAATAAAACCCTAGAATCTTACTTTTTAAGTTGTTACCTCTTTTCATATATTATATACTCTCTACTTTTGTAACTATGGAAGAAATTAGTTTACAGTACTCACTAGCGGATGAAGAAGAAGTAAGTTTAAAGTTTTTTCCCTTTAATTTTTGTACTCTATTTATTTTCAATACCCTAATAATTTTATATTTCTGACAAATTTTATGATGAAAAGCCTATTAATCATGAAAACAATGTCACAAGAGAATCGGACATTGTAGATGATTGTGCTTGTGTTTTCACCACTGACAAGGTAGATAGCTAACTTTCACTTTTTTATTTTTATTATTAATTAATATGATTCAAAGTTTTCTAATTGGATATACTATAATCTTGTTTTGATTAGGTTTTTAATAGTAGGGAAGAATTAATTGAGTGGATGCGAAATGCTGGCAAGAGAAATGGATATGTTATTATAATAAAAAAGTCAGATGTAAGTGCACATGGTAGAAATCCAAGAATAATTTTCTCTTGTGCAAGAAGTGGTGCTTACAAGTGTGTTTCTAGTCAATGTCAAAACCCAAAATTTCCTAAGGCAACTGGAACAAAAAAATGCAATTGTCCATTCAGATTAAAAGGGCAATATTTGGCAAATGACAATTGTTGGGTTTTGAAAGTGATATGTGCAGAACATAACCATCCTGCAGCAAAACATCTTGAGAGGCACTCATATGTAGGTAGACTTACTGAAAAAGAGAACAACTTATTGATTGATATGTCAAAAAGTAATGCAAGACCAAAGGATATGCTATATACGATAAAGCAAAGAGATATATATAATGCTACTACTATGAGGTCTATTTACAATGCAAGACATAGATACAAGGTTAAAGAACTAGCCGGTAGGTCAAAGATGCAACTATTCATAAGCAAATTGACTGAGCATAACTACATTGAGTGTTATCGAAGTGATGCTGATATAGACAGTGTTAAGGACTTATTTTGGGCTCATCCTTTTGCAATTGACCTATTACGGGCATTTCCACATGTGTTAATTATGGACTGCACATACAAGACCAACAAATATGATTTTCCATTACTAGAGGTGGTTGGTGTCACCTCGACTGAGATGACATTTTTAGTATGTTTTGCATATATTGAACGCGAGCGGGAGGATAACTACAATTGGGCACTAGATAAATTGAAAGGTTTTATGGATAATAATATGTTACCAAGTGTAATTGTGACAGATAGAGAGCTAGCACTAATGAATGTTATTCAAAATGTTTTCCCAACTGCAACTCATCTTCTGTGTAGATGGCATATCTCAAAAAATATTTTAGCTAATTGTAAGAAGTTATTTGAGACTAATGAGGTATGGGAATCTTTCATTACTAGTTGGAATATATTAGTACTATTTGCCACAAAAGACCATTATATGCAACACCTACGACTTTTGGAGAGTGAATTTGTTAGATATCAAGAAGCTATTGATTATGTGAAAAATACATGGCTGGATAGGTACAAGGAAAAATTTGTTGCAGCTTGGACTGATTCAATAATGCATGTAGGAAATACAACCTCAAACAGGTAAATATTCATTAAAATATATTCTTATATTTAATTTTATTATTGAAAAACTAACTTTTTTTTTCTTAACAGGGTTGAGACATCTCATTCAGCATTAAAAAGGCAACTACAATCATTGCGAGGAACTTTTGAGATGTTATGGACTAAAATCCATGCTTTAGTAGAACTAAGCATACAGAGATTAAAGCTTCTCTAGAGAGAAGTTCAACAACAGTGCAACATGATTTCAAACCTTCAGTTTTCAAGGAATTACGAGGATTTGTTTCACGAAATGCACTTAACATGATGGTTTGTGAGTCTAAACGAGCTGATTATATTGGTCTAGATCCATTGGCTTGTGGATACGTAGTTCGACGCACTCATGGAATTCCATGTGCACATCAGATTGCAAAGTATAAGCGTGAAGGAAGACCTATTCCTTTGTCTTCTATACATCCACATTGGAAGAAACTAGACTTATTACCCACTACCAAAGCTGAAACTACAGATTTAAGTTGTTCAACAGAGATAGAGATGATTTTGAAGCGTTTTAATAATAATGATTACATCGGAAAATTACAGATTTTGAAGAAGTTGAAAGAACTAGCAAGTCCAGCATCAACTTATCTTATTGAGCCAGAAGCTAAAGCAAGAACACGAGGTCGACCTTCTTCAAAAGCAGATAATTCTACTCGTCGAGATCCATCTAAATTTGAACATGTATTATCTGCACTGAATAGTCATTCTCCACATTTATCTTCAAGTAAGGTTTCTGTACAATCTAAACTATGACAAAGAAAAAAGGTGCATCAGTCTCAACCTCCTAAGCATTCTTCTTTCATTGATTCATTTCCACAAGGATTACAGCCATATATACATCATGTTAAAGATGTTGTTGCAGATGGTAATTGTGGCTTTCGTGTTATGGCTGATTTAATTGGTTTGGGTGAGGATAATTGGATTCAAGTGAAGAGGGACTTAATTGATGAATTAAAAAGCCACCTTGATGACTATACCCAAATATTTAAGTATGCAGGTAGATCTTATGAGATTCTACAATCATTTTCATATTTTGAAAGCAATCCACCAAATGATTATTGGATGACCTTCCCTAAAGCAGGATATCTTATCGCTTTTAAATATAATGTTGTGCTGATATTCTTATCTCAACTTCAGTGTCTTACTTTTCTTCCACTCAGATCAACTCCATTACCACGGTCCTCTCAAAAGATTATTGCAATTGGATTCATTAACAACTGTCATTTCATACTGGTAGTTTTTCAGACTTTTTGTTAATAATTATTACTTCATACCACGACCCTCTAAGAAAAGAAAAAAAAAAGATTTTTTTAACACTTGTTAACTATGATTTTTTTTCAATATTTTGCTTTTTTATTACAGGTATTCATGAATCCAGGTTCACCGATGCCACCAATAGCAAGTAGTTGGATAAAATATCATTCTTCTGTAGCTAAAGGATGGGCAACTCCATATGATAGGAATATTATTGCTTTTAAAGATTTAGTACCTAATGGAGCAACCAAAGACACAATTGACTTGGATGATGAATAAGTGTTTCGATTATTTATTATTTTTTAAATGATTTGGGCAAGTTATTTTGTAATAAGTATTTAAGTTCATATATTATTTGGAAACTACAATTTTATCCAGAGAAATTGCAACAGCTTATTAACATTAAGAAGAGATATAGAGCCACTGGTTGAATGTAGTACCCAACTGCCCATTGTTATAATATTTGGAGTTAGAGCTACGAAAATTGGTTTATTTACGCTATTAGATATCATGTCGATGTTTTAATTGCCTGGTTTTCTCAAATCCTTAAAACCGATTGTTATTAGAAAGGAATTAATCGGGAAAGAAAAGTCATGAAAAGTTCTTCTGTTGTGTTAACTGAAGCGAGGCAGCTGTTGCTTTGGAGAAGTTTGTACTATCTGCTGAGTATTTCATTAAGAGGAAGCTATATCCAGAATTTTTTTTTTTAAAGAGCTATATTCAGATGTTGATATAGGAATAAATAAGATTTAATTGGTTTTTACTTTTGTTATTTCTTGCAAGTGTAAATGGGTTAAAAAACTATTAAATATTTGATATGAGCAAGGAAATTACCATCAGAAGGGTTACTTGAGAGTTACAATAGCTGCTTTTGAACCTAATTCTACTTTGATAGATTCATAATGCATGCTTATTTAAGAAGGTTGGTCACTTTGGTGGTCAAAATCTGCTCGGCAGTTGCAAAACTTCATATATTGTATATAGAACAAAAAAACAGTAATGATCATTTTTACAGAGAATGAAACTAATAATTTTATTCATTCAGTAAAAATGACAGACACTTTGAAGACTATTCACAGCTATGATGAAATACATAAATTCTCCAATTTGTAAACAAAAAACAACCGGTCAAGATACTCAAAGAACCGGAAAAGCCAATACAAATTGAAACTAACTACAATTTTTAAATATATAATTTCTTGAATTTGTAAACACCACACATCCGCATGCTGAAGAAGGTAGCTGCACTTGTAGGAAATTCTAACCAAAATTATCATGTCTTCCCCCTTGGCTAATTCTTGTATTTCTATACTCACTCTGAGCTTGATAGACTTAGCATAATACTTTGATTTTTCAGGATTGACTCGGCATGGTTCGTGGTCCAATCCTTACTAGAATTATTAAATTCTTTTCCATGGTTACGGTGGCGATTGTGAGAATTTTTTTCTTTTTTAAAATAATTTTTATAAATTTTATAGATTTTATAGATGGGTGCATGAAGTAAGATAAAAATTATAATAAGGGTAAATTAGGAATTAAATGGGGTATTTAAGAGATAAAAATTAATTTAAAATTTTTAATGGGGTTAATTGAAAAGTGGGGGTTTGTGAGATATAATTAGGGGGTTAAATATCACCACTCTTTGAAGTAGGTCTGAATCTATCTTAATATATAGATCTAGATCCATATATCTGCCTATCTTTTAATTTATTTTATTTTAAAAATTTCTTAACAATTGTGTAATTATAAATGATAATAAATTTCTTTCATAGCATATTAGTGGTATTTACCATGTATTTAAAAATCTTAAAACTTAAATATTAGTTTTGTAAATTTAAATGATAATAGGACAAAAATAATTAAGCTTAGCCAGTCCTAAAGCATGCACATGCAATATTGCAAGCCAAGTAATAACGCCTGGCAATTTATTTTATTATATTGGAAAAATAATTTCTAAGGAATATAGTTATTTCTCCCATCCCATAGACTAGCACAAATGGTACAAAATTTTGATTGTACAAAATTGTCTCAAAATTAACTTTTGAAGGATATGTTATTATTTTTCTTATTTGCTTATTTTGGTGTAAAAGCATAAGCTACAATATTTATTAGATTTTTGTGACAAATTATATAATTTGGTTGTTATCACTACATTTTAACCTTTAATTTTCATTCTAAAAGATTGCTATTCTTTTATTGTTGAGTTTTAGAATTCATGACAGATTTAGAGCAGATTTGTATTTTAATTTTTTTTTTGCATCTAGAGCAAATATAGATATTTATTTCTTTTTTGGATTCGTATCTAGAGCAAAAAGGGTGGATCCATGAAGAATTTGGAGCAGATGCGGATTTCGATTTGTATTATGGATCTAAATATGGAGCAAAATAAACCCAACCAACATTTGTCCCATTGCCATCCCTAGTGCTTTTCAAACCTCATCATTAACTAAACCCATTAAATAATATTCAAAAACTAATTCCTTTTTATTCCAAACAATAATTTCTCTCTCTACAGAAACCATAAATGTAGTTTGGATCCCTTGTCTTATATGATATATCATGTATCTTCATACACTCACATGTGAAGTGCGTGACTGCTTTGTTCATGTGAGGAGGATGTAAGATACATGTATATAAGATAGGGGGATCTATGTAGTTTTGTTTTTCTTTTTCTTCTCCTGCCACCATTCACTAATTTGTTGCTGATTATTCTAAAACTTCATCCTGCCAAACTCGATTTTTGTAATGTCAAGAGTCAATTTTGGAGAGTACCATTTGCATAATTTTGGAGAGTATTGAACTTCAAAAGATATCTTATTAGGTGTTAATTCATGCATCTTTTAAGTAATTCATTTTATCTTGATATTAGAATGAGAATACTAATGATGCAAAGAATTTGCAGGCCAAGAGAGAGAGAGAGAGTCTATAATGTGGATGTGTAGGATTAGGTATGGGTAAAAAGAATTTTGTTTTTTTTTTCAAAGAGAGACACAAGAATTTATATTATCCTTCATTATAATTGCTAGAATGAGCGGTTTTATAAAATCTGTGAAGGGATGCTGGTCCCATTTAAATTGTTTTATGATTCATTTTTTTCTTCTAAATCTTAAGGATGGTGAAAACTATTAATCATGATCTAACATGCTTTTTTTTTTGTTATTTAACGCAGGCATATAAAAAAAATTGAAAAACCAAGACCTAAATTTTAAGAAAATTTTGCTTTGTACTATTGGAGTTAAACCTTGATCTGACCACAAGTTCACAAGAAGCTCTTGGTAAAGCTCTTTTGACAGATACAACATGTATTTTGTAAATACTAATATAATATTTACTAACATAAAAAAGTAAAATTACTTTAAAATGCCAAAAAAAGCAATTTTTTTTCCTTAGATGCAATCAACAAGACAACAATGCAGCAATAACTATAATCGAGTTAAATTTGAAAAATTCAACAAATAAGAATTATTTATTTTTGACCTTTTAATTTGAGTTAATTTTAGTAGTTATTTGGACCATGTTGGGCTAAACCGATCAGGCCGCAAATGCTCAAGCCCAACAAAACCTTTTGGAATTCTATTCGGTTCAGGGTCCATTCCCAAACTAGAGGAAAGCGAACAACATTGGCTAAAAGAAAATCGAATAAAATCAATAAATAAGAAAATTTTTTGCTAAAACAATGACAACAATTTCAGAAAGCATGATGACTCTGCCACTCTGGGGCCAAATGTTATGGTCTCCAAAAAGAAGCTTCTCTGTTCATTCCCAACGGACCTAAAATAAATTCTCTCTCTTTTCCACACTGAAAGTGAAATGAAAATAAAGTAATCCCATTTTGGCTTGATCAACTTTATCCTCCTAGGGTCTCATTTCTTTGTTTTCATGTAAATCACCCATCTGGGTTGTCCCAAATTTCTTGTTTTTAGTACTAAAATCACTTTTTTTTATTGTTTATTTTTATTGTTGGAGCTGAGTTTGTAGTTGGAATTTTGTGGGGTTAGGGTTTATCGTTGTGATAATGCCTAGTTCTGATCAGGAGATGCAAGATCAGAGGTATGGACCACCTGTTGAATTATTATTATGATTATTTTGTGATTTGTTATGGGGTTTATTTGCTCATGAAGTTTTTGTTTTAGTTATAGTGATTGTTGTTTTATCAATTGTCTTTCAGTTAATTTATTCTTTTTTGAGTGTTTTGGCTAGGATTCTATTGTGGTTAGTAGATAAGAGAATTGTGGAAAAATAAATGAATTGCAATTTTGAATATAAAATGTGATCTGGGTTAACTGTAAATTCATTTTGGAAATTCTGTAGAATTAATATATTCTGGGAAGTGACTAGGTTATGATTCCTTAGCCTAAGAAAGACATGGAGATTTGATTCATTAATTGTGAATATATGTTAAAAATGTTAATCTTTAAAGCTTCTTCTTAATCTGCTTTGGAGTTTTCTTTTTGTCTTATTGTTTCTTATGAATTAGGACAAATTCCGGCATGGAGGATTCGAACACAATGACCATTGAATTTCTTCGGGCACGCTTGCTGTCAGAAAGATCTGTTTCAAAAAGTGCAAGGCAGAGAGCTGATGAACTGGCAAGAAGGGTATGTCGTGAATTTTATTTTATTTTTCAATTATGTCGCTGCCATTACATATACTGTTTGAGGAACCAGTCTTCTCTCCCTTTCAAAGTCTGCTTCCATGATACTTATAAATGTGAATTATATAAATGGAGTAGGTGGTAGAACTGGAGGATCGACTAAAGCTTGTCTCGCTTCAAAGAAAGAAGGCTGAGAAGGCAACGGCTGATGTTCTGGCTATTTTGGAGAACAATGGGATAAGTGAAATTTCTGATTCTTTTGATTCGGGCTCTGACCAGGAAACACCATGTGAGTCGGAAGTGGGTAATAATTTCAATAAAGAGGAAGAGAACTCAGTTGATTCAAAATTTAGAAGAAATGCATCTGTGGAACATTCTGGATCTGGCAATGATTTTTCTCCGGTGCCTCATAGAGGCCTTTCTTGGAATGGCCGCAGGGGCACTAAGCAGTCCCTTGAGAAGTACAAGGATTCTTATTTAAGAAGAAGGAGCAGTTTTGCATCTACTGGTTCCTCTTCCCCAAAAAATCGTGTAGGCAAATCATGTCGTCAGATAAGACGGCAAGAATCAAAGTTAGTGTGTCTTCTATTCTTTTTGGGGCTGCATTCTATCAATAATGTGATGCCACTTTTTCCTTTCTTGTTCTTTAAAGCTCTATTAAGATTATCAAACTTGCAAGTGTTTTGTCAGTATTTTGATAGTGAGCTCCATATGATAAACACCCATTTGCTAGTTAAACTTGTAATACTAGCGTAAGAACTTATTCTTGACTTTGAAGGTCAAAGAATTCTTTATGTTGTCACAATTTTCTTTGCCAGATTTACGTTTTGTCACATGATATGGATAACCATAGAAAAGTAATTGTAATTTTATGATTGTAATATTTATGAGCATTATATCCCATTTTCAGTGGAAGATGATAGTTTGGTTAGGGAATTTTTTTATTGAGCTTCATTTCAACTTCTTGTCTTTGCATCCTGGATCTGCTCATAAATTCTACCTATCTATTTTAAACCATGTGTTTTCATATAATAATTTATTAGATGTTTGTATTGTAGATCTGCAGTTGAGGAGCTTAAAACAGAACCTGTCAAGGTTGATTCTCAAGAAAATGGAGGTGGCATCTCTTTAGAAGTTGATAGGAAACCTGAGATGTTGAGAGGATCTGAAGCTCAGGAAGAGCAATATTTAGGAGAGGGTTCAGATTCAGGTTGCTATGAAAATGAGAAATTGGTGACCGGTGGTGGCATAGACTTTAATGGGTGTGGAGGAGACAAAGATATGGAGAAGGCACTAGAAGATCAAGCTCAACTCATTGGAAGATACGAAGAAATGGAAAAGGCTCAAAGAGAATGGGAAGAGAGGTTTAGAGAAAATAACAGCAGTACTCCGGTATGCTTACTCAGAACCTATAAGATTCGTAGGCATTTAAACTTGCTTGCTTTATCTTAATACCACTGTTATGCCACATGTGAAAGGAAAGATTTTGGTTACTGCTGAAATCAAATGCTCAAATGGACATTTTAGTGTGATGACAGATATTCCATCGTTTACAGTTATGTGGCATAATACAGCAAATTGCATCCTTTTGTACACTCTTTTATATTTGTAAGCAAAAACTTAGATCTAGTGTTTCTCCAGTTTCAGCCAAAATTAAAATAAAGGGGTGCCTTGAGGGTTTAACTGAGTGGCTAGACCCATAGTTCACTTCCATGAAGTTTGGGCTTGAGCCCCCCATGGGCACCTATCCCCTAAATGGGTGTGACAAATTGCATCTTTGTCCATTGCTTTTCATATACATATGCTCGAACTCAAGATCTAATGATTCCGTGGTTAAAACCTATATTAAAGAGAGGAAGCCCATGATGGTTAGCTGAATGGCTAGACCCACGGTTCGCTCCCATGATGCTTGGGGTTCCAGCTCCTAGAGGAGCCGCTTCCATAAATAAGACTAGATTTTACTGAAGATAGGCCCAGATCTAATGGTTTGATGGTTTCAGCCTGTATAGAAAGAAAGGGGGCTCCTGATGGTTAGCTAAATGGGTAGACCCATTGATTGCTCACATGAGCCCAGGTATGGCTCAAAATGGGCTCGTACATATGGGCCGTGCTATTATAGCATTAAATTGAGGCCAGGTTTTGTAGCAGATATTTTAACTAAATGTCAGTAATTTAGGAAAAATACGAGAAGGACAGGCATGGGAATATCGTTCAGAAACGAATCCTTAGTGAGGAAAACACTATTTCTGACTTATTTTCTAATCTGCAACTTTGGAAAGCATGATCAGAGTTATCTTGTAGAATACTATTTTGTAAAGCATGAAACATAGTTGCTTGCAGAATACCAGTTATTACGACTTCTCTATCTGTTAGAAAGAACAAATATTGGTGATATTAAACTGTTTTATGTTGCTAAATGCGGGGCGAGGGCCGGGGGTGGGGGGAATGGAGATGACCCACCGTACCTTGCATGCCATTGGGTTCTATGAATGATGAAAATTCTGAGTAAATCTTGCTTAGAAATATGTTGCAGATAGTGCTGTAGCTTGTGATTTTAGGAGATTTGTTCAAGCTGCATACTTGCTGAAATGTAAATGCATTTAGACACAGGCTGAGTGTGCTTTTGTCCACTATTATCGTGTGATTCTGTTTTGCCATGTAATATTTGTTCCTTAAATAGTTTCTACAGTTCTTTTTCCCTGCTCATAAAATCATTTTCTCTACATGTTAACATTGTGGTCTCTTGCTCATAAATTGTTCAGGATTCTTGTGATCCGGGGAACCAATCGGATGTAACTGAGGAAAGAGAGGAGAGCAAGGTACAGGTTCAACGTGTTGCTGGGACGGTTAATTCTCAGGTCCAAGAGGCTAAAACAGAAGTCCATCTTTCCAATGAATTGTCTAATACTAAGTCCAATGGGTTTCTGCCTCCACAATCAGGGGATCATAAGTGCAGCAACACCCCTGCATCTGAGCCCCCAGCTCAAGATTTTGCATTTACTATGTCAAACGAAAAGCAGAATCAGGAGGGCCTGGACAACAACCATTATGTACCTTCACATAGTCCCCATCATCATCTACATCCACATGGCTCGCCTGAAAACCAGTCATCCCAGACTGTTTCATCAAATACAGGCAGTAGTTCCAGAAGAGAAGTTTCTGGGAGTCCAAGTGAACAGTATGCATTGGTGCTGCACGAAACATCCAGTGGGTTCAATGAAGTGTTAGAGGCTCTTAAACAGGCAAGGTTATCGCTACGACAAAAAATGAGTAGTTTGCCATTGACAGAAAGTAGATCAGTTGGAAAAGTGATTGAACCTTCTCTTTCTGCTAGTACAGTCTGGGACAGGGTGGAGATTCCAGTTGGATGTCCTGGACTTTTCAGGTTACCAACTGATTATGTTGTTGAGACGTCTAAGGCTAACTTCCTAGTTTCAGATTCTCGACCAAGTTTGGCAAATTACAATCCCACAAGTGGTATTGGGTTAGTTTCTGATGATCAAACTGTCAGCAATTCTTTAATGGATACTAGGTCCACATTTGCTGGAGATAATTTTCAGCCAACTAGGGATCTATTTCTCACTGGGCCTTCCACTGATACAAGGTCAAGCTATTCAGCAGAAGATCGACTTCTTACCAGGCAATACAGTGATACACGATCGAGAATATCTATGATGAGACCATCCTTTGATAGTAACTTAGATGCTGGCCTGCCCTCATCCAGGCAGTACATGTACCCCACTTTTTCCTCATATCCCGACCAGGTGCCACAGGTAGCAAGGAATGAAAGATTATCTACATTCCTTCCGGGTAGGTCAGCTGAGATGTCTCCTAATCTGGATGCTGGTCTCTCCTCTTCCAGTCAGTCTGCAAACCCTTACTTTTCCTCATATCCTGACCTGATGCCACAGATACACACTCGTGAAGGGTTGTCTACATTGCGTCCCAGTAGGTCACCTGGGATGCCTCCTGCTAATCATTTGCCATTTCACAATGATCATACCAGACCATATACGTACAGATAGGTGATGGAGGTCAAATTATTAAATTGTTAGGCATACTTAAAACTTGCTTTAATATTGTACCATTTACCGTATGATCTCTTTGAATCAGTCTCTGGGTGTATAAAGCAGCAACTATATTCATATTCATGTATGGTTGTCTCTTGGTTTTTGTTGTAGCAATATAATAAATATATTATTTTGTACCTGATCAACAATTTAAGCAGTCATCAGTTTTGTCCTCTTTTTTTGTGTCCATTCCACAGTTTAATTTCACTGCAAAGAAAGATTCTGAACTTACCATTCAGACGTAGAGATGATATTTAACGCGCCGTGGGACCCACCATTTAGTAACAAAATAAAGCCGAGGTTGAGTTTGACGTGATCTACACTTACGTATCATTGAAGTCTATTTGACTTGGAAAAGGACGCCAAGTTTAAAGAAATTCTATTGGAAGGGACAGATTGCTTTCTATTCAACCCAAAATACGTAGCGATGATTTGGCAGCACAATGGTCAAACTGTCACGCATATTATGTTATTGCTGGAATCAGCCAGGATAATTTTAACGTAAGTACATAACGAGTCAGCACCGGGTTGCTTGATTAAAATGACTTGGTCATTTGCTTGTAACCTTCAATAATAAGAAATCACTTTTGATTGCTCCACAAGTATCCTTTCTCCTATGAGTGTATATAACATCAAACGCTAAGCATTTCATTATCAATTTTCTCACAAAGCCAACATACACTAATCATCTTAATTAGCAAAAGATCACATATATGGCATCGACAAGCAGAGGGGCCTACCAATTTTTGGGCATATACGATGATGATATGTCAATACTAGAAAGTGGTTTGTATAAGAAAAGTTATGATATTGATCATAGCACTGGTAATTTTCATCATCATTTACGTGATGATGATGATGATCAATCAGAAGCTGCTGCTGCGGGCAAATCAAATGATAATATTGATCCAAGGTTGCTTATGCTGTTAAAATATTTCAGGGAGCTTTATGCTCGAGAAGCCGAGTTATTCAAGAAGGTCTTCCCTGGAATTCACGAAGAGTTTGCTGAGGCTTTCAGGAAAATTGGTGCGATGTTATCCCAAGTGAAAATGCAGCAAAGCCGAGTGAAGACTATGCAAAGAAGCTTGAGCCTTGGTTCACACCGTACACGAGGCATAGGCGGTGGCGAGCCTCCGGGGAGGCTTCAACGTTTCAAGGTCCGCACGGTGGTTGTGGACGACGGTGTTGGCCAGGGCCAGGGTGCCGCCGCCGGCAGCGGGGGCCAAGGTGGACAGGGCGATACCAAGTTTATTAGTTCCAAATAAACTTCATTTTCATTCTTATTCTTTATTTTTTTATACTTTAAGCCTTTAGTTGTTGCTTAAGGATGATGTACATATATTATTATTATTATTATTTACGCAGTTGTACATGATATTGTGAAATCTTCATAATCAAGCTTTTGTTATTTGTTGTACATTTTTCTGTGGACATGTGAAATATCATGGATTTGCAATTGCAAGTTAAGAAAGAAATTTGTCCAAGTACGTAAATAAACTTAATTAATTTTTTTAAATTACTTATTAGTAATCTATATCGCTTTTTTCGATTAAATTAAGTTGACTACCCTAAATATAAACCGATGAGCAAAAATAGAAAAAACTAAGCAAAAAAAGAAGAAGATATTAACAGAAGTAAATGCTCTTTACTCGCTAGAGTAACAGAGTTTGAATTAATCTTATATTTTAAAAAAATAACTAAAATATAATTATTTTTTCAGATCTTTTACCTTCTTTTAATATTCGATGGTCTATCAAATAAATCTATTAAAAAATTAAACTACACCGAATTCTTAGGAGCACACATAGTGTTAAAGCAACTAAAATTTTACTTTTTGAAAGAATAAAATAAAAGTGGAATAGCTAGATGAAATTTACCTCATATGTAACAGTAACACCTCAAATTTAACACCTGCGGTGCACGCGAAGGAGGTTACTTACAAATCATAATCCTTTCTCATAAACTTCAAAACCATAATCCTTTCTCATAAACTTCAAACTGAAATACTTAAAATTTTTATTCAAATAAATCCACAAATCCATATGTGTAATACTAAATAATCTTTTCCGAAGATATAAAATTAACAAAAATCTCATAACTCCCCAACTATAAGTTCATAAAATAAATAACTGAAAAGAAACATGAGTTTATTCCTTCTCTTACTCAACTAGCAAAAAAAAAAAAACGAATCTCTAACTCCAACGATAAACACATCTCTCAACAAGGTTCTTAATCTGCAAAAAGTAATGACGAGGGATGAGCTGTCAACTCGGTAAGTAAAATTATTTTCGACACACTAGACTTATCGATACCAAAAAATATTGCGAGCCTTCTTTTTTATTAAAAAATTATTATAATTCATAAATTTCATAAAACGACTTATTTCAATAAGATGACATAAATTCATAGTAATTCAAAATATCAAAAGCATAGTCAATTATGAAAGCAAATCGTATAACATATACACAGAAAACAAAATGTTAGCTCATGTCATATAGTGTCACCTATAGTTTCGGTGACCCGGCTAGAAACAAAATCATAATCAGAATATCGTGTACACACTCAGAACAAAAACTCAATACTGGTCCAGAACATATACATATATATATATATATATATATATATATATATATATATATATATATATATATAAAAGTAAAGTGCATAAATTTAAATTGCTTTAAAAATAAATTGCGGAAATTTAAAGTGCATAAAAGTAAATTGCGGAAAATTAAAATTAATTACAAACTTTAATTGCTTTAAAAATTACAAATTAAATGCTTACATTTAATTGAAAGCTTTAGAGAGAAATTTTTAGAAAAGGAAAATTAGAAAGACAGGTTTTTTGAAGTTAATCCTTAGTCCGAAGACTATTAGATATATATATATATATATAAGTATTATATGATTAGAATCAAAGTCAAAATAACTATGGACGATGAGACAAAACATTCAAATTAGCTTTTCATATGTAATGATTTGTATGTGGCACTTTGCACTGTATGTGTCACTTTACAGCACTCTTGCCCTCAAGAGGTGGCCCCCATACAATCATAAATAATTTAAATCGTACATAGGCACAAACATTCATATCAGTTCATAAATGTCCATAACAAAAATTTAGACTTGCAAAATATTTTATAAACAAAATCATAAAAGGTAATCATGTAACAAAATAACTTAAATATTTAAAAACATTTATAATATTTTGTTAAAAAATTTAGATTTGAAAACATTTACAGAAACTAATTTTGTTATGAAAATCAATTAATTTTTTAAGTAGTATAAAAACACTTGTACTTATAATAATATCAAAATAATCATATATATTCAATAGATTAAGAATGAAGTTACTTACCTTGATAAAAAAATTTGATTTAACACACTTCTAAGCCTCTAAGAGCCTCAAACGCCTCCAATACCTTAAACAAATACAAGATATAACTATTAAGAATAGCTATTAAGAACTTATTCAAAGAATCTGATTTTCTAATTCATACCCATGCTAGTCTGATTCTCAAAATTTTAACTCTTAATCTAAAAATCAGAATGATATAATATTCTACAACACTATTCTGGACTCCATCTGTACCTCATGTAAAATTTTCAAGAAGATCCGAAATCAAAAACATTTTCAAAATTCTTTATTTCTTGACAAATTCGAAACTGTTTCACAGTGCATTAACTGAACAGAACGGGTTCCGACATTTTTATAAAATCAAATATTAATCAAAAAATTACGAAATTAAAAATTGTGAATATTAGACACATATATCAATCTCTGCTTAAAATTCATAAGTTTTAGAATTTGTTTATTACTACAAATAATTTTGTGAAGTTTTTCATCCTGCTGAAGTCGCAGTTTTACAGTGTAGCAGTGTCTGCTTCGAAAATATATATAAAATTGAAAACGAAGTCAAATCTCATGAAATAAAATTTATTCAATAAGCCCTACATGTCTAGTTTTCATAAAGATAAGGTTCTTAAGAATAATCATTTGAAAAATATATGTTTAATTTCGAGATACTTCAGAATTGTCCAGTATGCTTAATGCATCAAAGATTGATTAACAAGACTCAACAATAAATCAAAGTCTTAATAGAACTTAAACCATGCATTATGGTCTATAACACTCTAAAATCATGCAAATTAAAACCCTAAATAGAGTCATAGGAAAACTTATGGAGAATAGGGGGAGTAAACTTACCAACCTTTATGATTATCTCCCAAATAAAGGTTTGAATCCTAGGGTATGAGTAGAGAGTAACGAGCAATAGAGAAAAATAGAAAAAAATGTTGTGGACTAAGGGTTATAAAAGCAAGAAAAGTATGAATTTATAGAAAATTTTAAGAAGTCTTATTAAATTTGAAAAAGTAAATCTTTTCTAAAATTACTCTATGAATAATCCTTATTAATAAAAATAATAATACCATTTATAACTTCCAATTAAATATAATAAAATAATAAAAATTTGGACGTTACACCATAAGTCTTATAGTATAACATAAGGATTTTAATAAATATAAAATTTCCAAAATGAACAGTTTTTCTGTTCAAAGTGAAGTCGATAGAAGAAAATAAAATATAAAATATATGTGTATGTTGGGCAAGGTCCTACGCGACGTGTAGGCAACTAAAACAGGTTCTAGAAGTTATATCAATGGGTACGTGGAGCGACGCTTCTAGCACCTGTCTATTTTTCTTATAAAACTTCTCTTATTATGTATTTATAATTTTATCTTTTATATTTTAAATTATATTAAATTTAAAATCTTATAAATCCACATAAATTTTTTTTCCTCCGACTCTTTCTCCACTAAAAGCTCTTAAAGTTTATAAATTTTCTTTTGCAAAAGAAAAGTCAACAGCAAAAGAGTAAGAATTTGATCTAAATTATTTTTTTTCACTTAACAATTTGTGTTTTTGTAGGAATATAATTTTTTAAATTTTTCATAAATGATTAATTTTATTAGAATGTTAAGAGACATTACCCTTATGCTTATTTTATACATATTTATTTTAAAATAGAGTGGCATGAACTAAAAAGAATAAAGCGAAGATAAATAAAAAGTTAGTAACAATTATTAAGTGCATGAGGCACAAAAAATCTTTGCCGCAAAAAGAAGAAACTTGAATGAGCGAAGGTTGAAGACAGAGATCTGAAAGGGGGCTGAAATTGAAGGGAGAGACTAGCTGACGGGGATTTATTGAGCAAAAAAGACAAACAAACGCTATTTTAAATATTAAAGAGAATATAAACAGAAGAGAAAAGGGATTTGAAAAAGAAAATGGAGGGGTGTTAATAGCAACACCCTATTAATAAAATAAAATAAAATAATAAGTAGGTGCAGGAAAGAATTATGTTGAAATAAATAAACTCATCTTTTAATTTGATATAATGAAACGTTAGCTTACATTAGGTTATAAGGAAAGAATTATGTAATATATGCATAATGAAATCATGTGGACACAAATTGCCAAGTCTTGTGGGCCATGTCCATTATTAAGGCCCATTTGGAATTGTTTTTGGGAGGATTAAAAGTGTTTTTAAAAATTTAAAAGTTAATTTTAGTGATTAGTAAAAAAAAATCAAAATCACTTTTACTAAAATCAACTCTTCCTACGACTGATTTTGAAAAGATAGGAATGAGTAATTTTTAGATTCTGATTTTGAAAATCCATTTTATCCTTTAATATAATTCCATAAATATCCTTACAATTATTACTTAAACCCAAAATTATCCTTATTTAAATTGAAACAAAATTAATATTTTAATAATTTTTTATTATAATTCACACACACCTTATTTTATTATAATATTACTGTAAGTTTAATACGTATATGATATTGCATGATAATTTATTATTTATTTTTTGTTTTGAGTTTAATGCGTATAAGTTTAACGCGTATATGATAGCTCATTATATTTTTTTATGTTTATTCTTGGAATGCCTAATTATACTTTGCTGGATGTTATTTAATAAAAATTGTAGTTGATTTTTTAAATATCAATTGTTTTAAGATTTATAAAAATTCATAAATTTTATTTTTAGTTAAAATTATTATAATACACAATTAAAGATATTATATGAGTACATTTGTATATGTGTAAGTAAATTTCATCCTACATTATAAATATTTTAGTCATTTATTCTCTTACAACAATTTAATAATAAAATTTACCAAACACTCATAACTGCTTTTAAAATTTACAGTATTTTTGAAAATAAAATTTATCAAACACTTAACTGATTCTTTTCACAACTAATTCTTTTCACAACTAATTCTTTTCACAACTAATTCTTTCTACAACACAGTTAACAATAATTATTTTAAAAACTACAACATTACCCTAAATGGAACCATTTCGTCATAACACAAGTCTCAATCGAACTTGTTTAGCACGGGCATTAATATTCATAATTTCAAACCAAAAACACTTACGTAAGGTAGAAACTAGAAACCGAATCTTCTTAATTTCAATGATTCCACAATCTTCCGCCACGTGTCTTTCCCACCTTATCAGCCTCACGACATAAATGCTCAGCTGCCCGATTGTTCAAGCATGCTAGAAGCAAACGGGGCAATACTCGCAAAAATTAACACATACCCGAATTATCATCATGAGTGACACACAGAGAAACTATAGTGTGTTGATGTTTCCATGGTTAGCTCATGGTCACGCATTTCCATTTCTAGAGCTAGCCAAGAAGCTTGCTAAGAGATCAAATTTCCACATATATTTTTGTTCAACACCAGCCATTCTCACTTCCATTAAACAATCGGATAAATTTTCACTTTCAATACAACTTATTGAACTTCATCTCCCCTCATCGCCGGAGCTTCCTCCTCAGTATCACACGACTAAAGGTTTACAGCCTCATCTCATGCCCACTCTCAAAAAGGCCTTTGACATGGCTAGCCCCAGTTTCTTCAACATACTGAAAAATCTAAGCCCTGATCTTTTGATTTATGATTTTATTCAGCCCTGGGCGCCGGCGCTAGCTTCGTCATTTAATATTCCGGCTGTTTATTTTCTTGTTGGCTCTGCAGCGACGGGCGCTTTCATGGTTCACTCCATTAAGAAAAACTCATCAGGTGATGCTTACGATGATAATGAAGAGTTTCCTTTTTCATCAATTTTTATTCATGATTATTATATGAACCCCTATTTTTCCAAGGTGGTTGAGTCACCATCTTCAAAATGTCTTCTTCAATGCTTCGAACGCTCCTGCAACATCGTCTTGATCAAGAGTTTCCGTGAACTCGAAGGGAAATACATTGATTATCTATCATATTTGATAAAGAAGAAGTTGGTTCCTGTTGGCCCTCTAGTTCAAGACCCTGTTGAGGAAGATGATCATGAAAAGGGAGTAATGGAAATCATTCAGTGGCTTGACAAGAAGGAAAGATCATCAACGGTGTTTGTTTCTTTTGGTAGTGAGTATTTTCTATCCAAAGAAGAAATGGAAGATATAGCCCTAGGGTTAGAGTTAAGTGGAGTAAATTTCATTTGGGTTGTTAGGTTTCCCTGTGGCGCGAAAGTTAAGGTTGATGAAGAGTTGCCAAAGAGTTTTCTAGAGAGGACTAAAGAGAGGGCAATGGTTATTGACGGTTGGGCCCCGCAAATGAAGATTCTAAGGCACCCTAGCATCGGAGGTTTTGTGAGTCATTGTGGATGGAGTTCAGTGATGGAGAGCATGAAGCTTGGTGTTCCAATTATCGCGATGCCAATGCATGTTGATCAGCCATTGAATGCAAGATTGGTTGAAGATGTTGGCATTGGACTAGAGGTGAGAAGAAACAAATGTGGGAGGATTCAGAGGGAAGAGATGGCAAGAGTTATCAAAGAGGTGGTAATGGAGGGAGATGGAGAGAAAATGAAAAGAAAAACAAGAGAAATGGGAGAGAAAATGAAAGAGAAAGGGGAGGAAGAGATAGAATGGGTGGCGGATGAATTGATCCATCTTTGTGGATGATTGTCAACATAATCGAATATGTATACATTAGTGTGTGCAAATTTAATTCCTGTTTATTACTGTTAAGCTCATTAATCTTCTTCTGTTCGAAGTAATTATGTTTAAGGATTGTGGTTTGGTAGTTATCTCTTATCAATGGACTTGTGTAGTTATTTTATTATTTTATTGCGTAAATTTAAATAAATTGGGTAGGGTTGTTTTAGTAAATTCCTTCTTAATAAATTTAATATTTTATAAAATCTGCACGAGAGGAGAGAACGATATTCGGTGATGGGTGATGTCTATTGGAGTCAAAGGAGTTCAATAGACCTTTTATTTGTTTGCTATCGGTGCAATTTGCCGGTTGTTGCTTAGTTGTGTTTGTTTGCTATCAAGCAAACTTTCTTTTTTCATTAAAGTCGAATCAGCAGAGATCAAAGCTCACTAAGGGTGTATTTACTTCATGTGAATGGGGAATGAGAATGAAACCCATATTTATTTGGCAAAATGTAATTTGGGAATGGGAATAAAATGTGTGGGTCCCACACAATTTGGGAATAAGGAATGGGAATCTCATTCCCATGGGGGGTTGAGAATGAAAATGTGGGAATGGGAATGAAACATAAATTTACTTTTCTATCTTTCTAATTTTTTCATATTTCCTAAATTACCCTTGTTCAAATCACAAATAATTTTATTATTTTAAATAATAATAATAATAATTATTATTATTATTATTATTAAATTTTATTATTTTAGTTATTATTAGTAATTATTATTATTATTATTAATATTATCATTATTAACAATAAAAATAATGATAAAAATAATAATTAATAAAATAATTAATTTATCATTATTAACAATATTATCCTTATTATTGTTGTTATTATTATTATTAATTTTATTATTATTAAATTTTAGTAACTTTATTATTTTAGTTATTATTAATTATTGTTATTATTTTTTTATTAATATTATCATTATTAACATTTATAATTATTATTATTAATAAAAATAATAATAACAATAATTAATAATAACTAAAATAATAAAGTTAATAAAATTTAATTATAATAATAATAATTAATAATAACTAAAATAATAAATTTTAATATTAATAACAATAATCAATAATAACTAAAATAATAAAGTTAATAAAATTTATTTTTAATAATAATAATAATAATAGTAACAATAATTAATAATAACTATAATAATAAAGCTAATAAAATTTAATTATAATAATAATATTTAATAATAACTAAAATAATAAATTTAATAAAATTTAATTTTAATAATAATTATTATTAATGTTAATAATGATAATATTAATAAAAATAATAATAACAATAATTAATAATAACTAAAATAATAAAGTTAATAAAATTTAATTTTAATAATAATTATTATAAATTTTAATAATGATAATATTAATAAAAATAATAATAACAATAATTAATAATAACTAAAATAATAAAGTTAATAAAATTTAATAATAATAAATTAATAATAATAATAATAAGAACAATAATAAGGATAATATTGTTAATAATGATAAATTAATTATTTTTATTAATATTATTTTTATCAATATTTTTATTATTAATAATGATAATATTAATAAAAATAATAATAACAATAATTAATAATAACTAAAATAATAAATTTTAATATTAATAACAATAATTAATAATAACTAAAATAATAAAGTTAATAAAATTTAATTTTAATAATAATTATAAATATTAATACTTATAATATTAATAAAAATAATAATAACAACAATTAATAATAACTAAAATAATAAAGTTAATAAAATTTATTAATAATAATAATAACAACAACAATAAGGATAATATTGTTAATAATGATAAATTAACTATTTTTATTAGTTATTATTTTTATCATTATTTTTATTGTTAATAATGATAATATTAATAATAATAATAACTAAAATATTATTATTATTAATTTTATTTTTTAATTAATATCATTTTTATAATAATATTTATACATGTATCTGGTCAATGAAATTACATTATTTAATAGTATGGGTATTTTGGTAAATTGATTATCATTCACATTCCTCATTCCCATTTATTTTGCCAAATAAACACATTAATGGCATTCCAGCATATTTTCATTCCCATTTATTTTTGCCAAGTAAACATTGAAATCACATTCCCATTCTTCATTCCTCATTCCAACCCATTCCCATTCCCAACCCATTCCCATTCCACCCCATTCCCATTCCTTAGAAGTAAACGCACTATAAGGGTTGTGCTAAACATTAAGAAGGGCGAGAGAATGTTGAGAGAAGCGGCAGCTTTTGCTGCTGTTTCAGCTTCTCTCTCGTCATTCTAATAATTTTTTATTTTTAAAATATAAAAAAAGAGAGAAATGACAGAAGACAGCTCACATCACGGGATCCTCATCACTCCCTCCTCTCTCGACTTTCATCACTCTCTCCGGCCTCACTTTCTGTGGCTCTCCGTCACTCTTCCTCACTCTCTCCGGCCTCACTTTCTGTGGCTCTCCATCACTCTTCCTCATTCTCTCCGGCCTGACTATCTTCGGTCTCACTCTCTCCAGATTCTGTCATTTTTCTCCTTTTTTTTTTTTAAATTTACAATAAAAACTTAGCATTTTGCTAAGAAAGAGTGATGTGGGGTGACTCTTGAACAATTTTTTCCATCGTGATCGTCTATCAAACCACCTGAAAATGAGCCACTGGGATTCTCAGCCCTGACAACTCTCATACTTTCAAGATTTAGAGTATGGTTTCAGTCTAAGCTATTTAATTAGTATTGGGATTCAGTTTATTTGCTCTTCTAATTTAATAAGATAAAAAATTTAATTAGAGAAAAACCATTAATATCAGAGGAGCATATATATTGTTTTGATTTAAATACTGATAAATTTTTTTATTGTTAAAAAAATTGAAAAATGGAAAGCCAAAATCTTAGCCTTGTGTTTGTGCTTTTACTTTTCTTTTAAATATTATAAAGATGTAAAGCAAAATGCTAGAATGGCGAGAGAGTGATGCACGTGATGAGTTGTATTCTGTCGTTTTTTCTTTTCTTTATATATATATATATATATATTTAAAAATAAAAAATTATAAAAATGGCGAGAACTGCCGTTTGTCTCAGCATTCTCTCGCCGTTCTTGATGATAGGCATTTTCTAATGACAATTTATCTATTACGTTTATGCCACACGATATGGGTGGTCCAAGAGTCAAAGGAGATCAAATTCAATATATCTTTCATTTGTTTGCCACGTGCAGCTCGCCAGCTGTCACTACAACAAAAGCATGAATTACCAAGAGACAAATTCCCTCGGTAATTTCACAAACCCCTCGGTAATAATTGTTAATGAGGGAAAATAACCATTGAAGTCCGTCATGAAAATGCTTATAGTTAATTCTATAATTTTGATGGTTCCTTAGAAAAATAGATTATTACTTAGGAGTAAAGTTGGTAAAATTTGACACGATCCGATTACTTGACACGAACACGACATGAATAAATAGATATGAGTTGTCAAATTTAACATGATTATTAAATGGGTTGGGTCTAGATCGACACACTTTTTTTTCGTGTCGGGTTAGAATTAAAGTTCTTGACCCATTTACCCGATCAATGACCCGATTATATTTTTTATTTTAAAATAATTTGTAGGTTCTTGTTATCAAAACTAAAATATTAGAGATGATTCTCTCTTTTATTTTTATTTTTTGAAAAGATGAATATAAACACAGTATTTTATTTATAAAATTTTATATATATTTAGAGCTTCAATAATGTAAATGTGTAAAATATTATTAAACATGTATATTTTATAATATTACTTGTAAATGTGTAAAATTAAAATTTCAATAATGTAAATGTGTAAAATTAAAACTTCAATAGTCAAAACTTATTTAAGAGATTAACATACACTTCTACTATTGGCCATTAGTATGGACACACTAACGTAGCAACGAAATCTTTATGGTAGGATACATCCAAATCCTTCTAAATGGGATATTGAAAAATTCATTAGGCTTCTGTGAAGAACTCGAAAACAGAATTAAAGCATTAGAGTTTAATAGTAACTAACTTTTATTGGGCTTTTTGACTTTTATTTATGTTTAAAATATTTTTATTGCTAGTTTAGGAAGCTGTTATGGGGAAATTTACAGAAATAACCACAAAACTTTGACTTTTTTCCATTTTAACCATACAAACTTATTTCTATCAACATTAGCCAAACGCACGCTGTTCTCCCCAAATTACCCTTATTTACGAATAAAAAAAACTTTTCTTTCTTCTCCGTTCTCAAACCAAAAGCAGAAGCAGCTTTACAAATTATCAGCAGCGTGGACGTCGAAAGGCAACGGCAAACGCCGACGGGAATCCAATTATAATCGATCCAGATTCAACATTAATCGACATCAGTGAGTAATACGAGTTATTTTTTAATATTTAAATATAATTTCAGTTGTTTGATGACAGTCGGAGTAATTTACCCTCTGCTGCAACAGTGGGCAGCCTGTCGCACCAAGCTTGCCTGTCGCACCAAGCTTGCGACAGTGCGACAGGCTGCCTGTCGCACTTGGCGTCGTGCGGCGAAGCTCGCGCACTTGGCCGTGCGGCGAGGCCAAGTCGACGAGCGACTGTCGCACTTGGAGTCGCGACGGGCGAAAGTCGCGACGACAGCACTGTCGCCGCGAAGCCAAGTGCGACAGTCACTGTCGCCGACGAAGCCTGTCGCGCTTGGTGCGACGATCGACTGTCGCACCAAGCTTCGCGTCACGACAGCCCCGTCGTGCCAAAAGGCGAAGTCAGCAGTCAGTCACCGACAGGCAGCCTGTTGCACTTACAAAAGAGCCACAACTCGCACCGAAAAATAGATTGATTGTATTTTTTAATAATTTTGACAGTGGATAAATATTTTTTTTTCTTTCAGACCTCATGGATTCAGTTGTGCTAGAATTGTGTTATGATGGTTGGTGGGAGACGGCGGAAAATGGCAGTATGGAGTATGTGAATGGTCAAAACAGAGCTTTTTAGTGGGGAAAAATTGTTTGTTTGATCAGTTTTTATCGAGGGTTTATGAGGTGTTATAATTAAATCCTAATGAATATAGTATTACAATGAAGACAACTTTAAAGTCTAGTAATACATCATATCGTATATGTGCAATGCCTATGGATATATGTGATGATGAAATGGTGAGAGTTGTGTTATATATGGCATCTAATGTGGCCAATTATGGATGCATACCTATATTTGTTACCACGTCACCTCGAGTACCGAGTGAAGATATTGAGCCACATGTTGAAACAGAAACTTCTTTTGGAGCAAATATGCCTGCCCGATAATGAAGAAGAGGTGTTGCCAAGGACAATGTCGCTGCAGCAATATTACTCTCCAATCAACAATAATTATGATAATATTAATAACGACGACATTACATTAGAAGATGTTGGAGAAGGTATATTACCACTAAGGACGTCGTTAGAGCAACGGCATTCTCCGTATCACAACAACGACTTTCGGGATACTGATGATTTTTATGCTGAGACAGAGGTGAATAATGATTGTGCAGAGCCTGCTAATAGTATGAGAGACAGTCATTTCAATAATACAGGTGATGATGGAGAAGCCGGTCCTTCTAATATTCCGTCATTTGAGCATGAGGATGAGTGTGATGATGATATTCCTGTGAATAACAGAGGTAATAGATCTATTCCTCCAATGGTTCGATCGAGAAGGAGAATTGATCCCCTCACAAGTCTTGCTCCAATTTTACCTTCGAACACGGTTGGTCCAAGCTTTATTAGCAGTTGTGACTCAGATGATATCAGTGTGGGTAAGCTATTTGCTGAGAAGAATGAGTTGATATTACAACTGCGTAAGGTTGGCTTTAGGGATAAGTTTGATTTCAAGATTGCACGGTCTACAACGACACGTTTCGAGGCTCACTGTTGTTCAGAATCATGTAGATGGCGTATTCGAGCAACTAGAAGTTCGAATGAGCAAAATGTTCCTTGGGTGGTGCGGAGAATTGACAGTATACACACTTGTCATAATGAGGTATTGGTTGACGGCCGTCATCAAGTAAGAAGCCAAGTTGTCGGTCATATTATTGCAGATAAATATGTTCAAGACAAGAGAATTTATACTCCGAATGACATAAGAGCAGATATGCAACAACAATATGGTATTCAGTTAACATACCAACAAGCATATCGGGCCAGAGAAGTTGGTCTTGAAATAGTTCGAGGCAACCCTGCAGAGTCATACAACTTGCTCCCGAAATACTCTCACGTATTGAGTAAAGCGAATGAGGGTTCAGTCACTCACCTCGAGCGGGATGGAGATGGTAATTTTTTGTACTACTTTGTTGCACTTGGATCTTCCATCAAGGGTTTTATGCAAGATTCGATTCGGCTGTCATTCTTTTGATGGTACTCATCTAAAAGGGTTATATCGTGGAAGTATGTTTGTAGCAACATGTCTGGATGGTAACAATCAATTATACCCGTTAGCCATTGGGATCATGGATTCAGAAAATAATGATGCTTGGGAATGGTTTATGATGAAGTTACACGAGTGATTGGCGATAGACTGAGTTGGTAGTTATCTCTGATCGATGCACTGCCATAAGGAGAGCCGTTCTGAAAATTTTTCACAATGCAAGTCATGGTATTTGCTTTTACCATGTCAAAGGTAACATTAAAGCAAGGTTTAGGATGTCAAAAGCTCTTTGGGATGAATTTGAGCCTGCTTTTATTAATGCAGCAAAAGCATATGGACATGAGGATTTCAAAAGACAACTTGAAGGATTGTGGATGATCCACTCGGGTGCGGCTGATTACTTAGAAAATAATGTCGGTACATGCAATTGGGCAAGGTCTCAGTTTGAAGGGAGAAGGTATAGCATACTTACCACCAACATCGCAGAGAGTGTGAATTCTTTAATGAGAAAACCGCGAAAATTTCCTGTTACTCATCTTGTTGATTACTTTAGGAAAACGTTGCAGCAATGGTTTTATGATAGCAAAATTGTAGCAGAATCAATGAGTACTCGACTAACAACATGGGCGGATGAAATAGTCACTGAAAGAAGAACTATAGCTGAAAGAATGATCGTTCGGCCGGTGTCTCCGCATCGATTTCAAGTTGTTGGTGGTGGCATTAAGGAAGGTTTAGTTGACCTGCAAAAGAGAACTTGCTCCTGCAGAGTATTTCAGCTTGATCAGCTTGTATGTGCTCATGCAATTGCGGCGTGTCTAACTATCCGAGTGGATTTCATAAATCTTTGTTCAGACTTTTACACTACAGAATCATTGGTGATGGCTTACGCACAACCAGTGGAGCCGGTTGGCGACGTGGCTGATTGGGAAGTTCCAGACGAAATTCAACAGATGCAAGTAAATCCACCAGTTGAGGCACCACAACCTGGTCGTTGTAAAGAGCTCAGAATACCCTCTGCTGGTGAGAACGATATCCGACGGACTGTTAGATGCGGACGGTGTAACGAACTAGGACATAATCGTAAGCGATGTAAGAATCCCATTGCATCAAGTCAAAATTAATTATATTCCTTAGTTAAAACTATTATTTTTTTTATGTATTCAACACTTATGTGCCCTGAAATTTTTATGTTATTAATTTTAATTTAAATTGCAATCTTGTTGAAAAAAATTAAATTAAATTTTAAACATTCTATTCTACCAAAACTTACAAATTAAAATAAATAAATTTAATAAATACTTCACGAGAAAAAAAAAATACCAGCCATAATTGGTGCGACAGGCGGGGTGTCGCACCAATTATGGCGCGACACGGGCGCACGTCGCACCAAATTTGGTGCGACACGGGCGCACGTCGCACCAAAGTTGGTGCGGCACCCCCCGTGTCGCACCAAATTTGGTGCGACACCCCCCGCCTCTCGCCGCCTTCCGCATCCTCCTAAAGGTGGGACTTCCCCCGCCTGTCGCACTAATTTTGATCTCACCAGCACACGCACCAAACCCCACCAGCACACCATCATTCTCAAACAATATAAATAAATTATAACATAAATTTCAATATTAAACTTAAGTTTATAAATAAAAAAAATACAACATATTCAAACCTTCAATTCAACAACGACTTACAATATAATATCATCATTAAATATGTCAACTGCAATTTTCTTTCTAAAAAACTGCACATGACTACATCATTAAATTCTAATTTAAGCCCAAACATTAAATACATCGTAAACAATAATAAAAAAACACCGCAATCTCCAGTTCCGGGCTGTTGTTGTGGGACGCTCTTAATTGCAACAACTTTCCAAGGATCGGCACTCCGTAACTCCGGCCGAATATTATAAAAGCCAATATATTCCAAACATCGGGAAAAAATAACTTCAAGTGGCTTGAATTTCAGCTTGTATCTTTTGTCACCTTGAAATGTCAGTAATGAGTCATAAATCCAAATTTTATTTTTACGAAAATCAACCCGGGCTAATACCCAATGCGCGCCATCCAAGTTAACAGGAATGAGCAACTGCAGATTAAAACTTACGTTAATTAATCATGTCCAAAGCAATAAAATTGACAAATAACCAACAAAAAGTGAGAACTTATATATTTTAATTACGACAGTGAAATATAATAAAATACATACCATGTCCACATCCGTCATTGGTTTGGACATAGTGTGTTGTCGCCCTTGAAGATAGCTATTCAAGCGGTCATCGAAGACTAATGAATCAACCGAACAATCTCCGTTGTTCCATAACTGATTCAAGAAAACTTAGTACATGGAAAACCAATAAAGTACCATAAATTAACAAATCTTTAAAGTCACAATAAACAAATAGAAATGATAACTATAAATTATCTCGGTACGTTACCCAAAAAAATGTGTCAGTATGTGTGACACGTTGAACTAGGACGTTCGGATACTGCCGTTGTTTCTCGCTAAGCAAGTGAAAATACTCGTGAATATGCTGCCGAAGAACATAAATATTTCGATTTAAAAAAAAGTATTCACAAATCCACAACACTCAAACAACTTCAAAAATATAATTACCTCATCGCCTAGCCATCCCATCGATGCTAAACCCAAAATTACTTCGAAGAACGACCGCGGGTGTTGAACTATCCGATCTACAGTCATATGACCAGCGAACCATCGATCAAACTCAGCATACAGACTAAAATCCTCCAATCCACGAAATAGATTTATATCCACACTCGTACTCAACTCAATCGCATGGTCCATGATTTGCGGTGGAGGTAAACGCCGGACAGTCTTTCCTCGCCTGAATGGAGGCATCATGTAAGGACTATCAAAAACATACGACGGTCTGTACGCTCGGCCGAACCTACTAATACCCGGAGGTACCTCAGTAAAGACCTGCACGCTCTCCCCACTAACATCCCCGTAAAAACTATATAATGATGTGGGAGTAGAAAAATTTGGATTGCCCACATCAGTATACACTCCATAGTCATCTGGGGCCTGTCCATTCGGTAAGATACACATATTAACAATAAACAAATTAAAAGACAAATGAATAGAATTGTCAAAAGCAAATGTACTTACAGTGAACGAGCGTCCAGTAGGAGAATCCTTGTTGTGACGTTTAGAAAATGAATCGATAAATCCCACCACAGTTTTTTTAAAGTCTTTAAATTCTAACTTAAGTTCGTGGATGTTGCGATCAATCTTGTCCATTCGTCGTCGCATATAATCATTAAACTGCTTTGTCCTTGACTAAAAAAAAAAGTAAACGAAATTTTATAATAACAGTAAATAACAAAAAATTATCTATGCATAAAAATTTTTTTTATAACCTCATAATCACATGCATCATCAGAGTGGTCTGTCTGCTCCTGGTGGTCATTTGCATGCACCTCATCTGCAGAAGTCTCATAATGCTGCTCGGGTGTTGGGCTTGGTATGTCGCCATGCTCGTCTGATTGCTTTGTAATAGATGGCGGCGCGTTGATTGAGGGTTGGTGCTATATAAAGTAGCATTTAAAATAAAAAAAATCGAATTTCCATTAAATAAATAAAATCGTACTCATAGAATACCGACCTCATGAACCGAGTCTGGAATGCGTGGTATGTAATCCTTTACAGTGAGCCAATATTTTTTACTCTTCTCCTTTCCATTCGGTTCAAGAGTTTGTAAAACATCCCCCTACCATGAATTTAACCCAAATTCATAACTAAGTATATATAGAATATAAATTTAATAATGTTAAAAAAAATCATAACTTATTACTTACAAGACGAGATTCGTCATTTAAGAATGAATAAACTCAAGCAAAGTTGATTTTTGAAGACGCCATGGGCTTCCATTGCAGAATGCGGGGAATTTTTTTCTTCGTTTTTACAGCCCATTCTGACGGTAAACCTCCGATCATTTCGTAAATCCAAACCTACACCAACCAAAAGTGAAAAAATTATTAGTACAACTATCAAATATTTAATATTATAAAACTTATAAATAAAAAAAATAACGCACCTGAACTCCGGGTGTAAAACCATAAACATTGTATTTTTCAATTTTATGCTTAGGATTTTCCAATCGCATCCTCCTAAATTTCTCGTCTTTCTCGTATAATGCACAATCAAGACTTTCGCATATAATTTCCCAAGACAAAAAACCCCATGGACGATTGCGGAAATAATCTATATCATCGACTTCATCAAGCCATGTGAAATTAATTTGACAATGACCCTTTCTTGCACTTAAAATCTTGTCCGCAAAATAAAACAGTGCAATCTTTAATGCGTCAATATCATCCATTACTTCAAAATTTAACTGCTCAAATAATGCATCAAATTGCTTAACAGTGATGTTGCGATACAAACCATTAAAATACTTATTCAGTAGTCTATGGTTTGTGCTATTGGTTGCTGCCTTATCTACACCATAGGAAAGTCCAGTAATCAGACACCATTCAACAATTGACAACCGAATCAAATGCCCACCAATCTGAAACCATAACTGATTCTCCCTACTGTCTGCTTCATCGATCAATTGCCTAAGCAAAATATTGTGTAAAATTACACCACTAAATGGAAAGCTTCGACATTTCAAAAAATGTCCAAATATATCTTTCTTGAACAGATTCAACTGCCGGTTTGTCAATTTTCGCTCAATGACTTTTACTACTGCAGATAAATTACACATGCTCGAAATTCGGCCCGGAAAATGATCATTATAAGGAAAATACATCCTGCCTAATTCGAATTCTTTATTCGCCATGTATCTGTAATATTTATAACATAATATTTAACACAGAGAAAAATATATATAGTTCAATAAAAAACAACCGAAGGGTAAATTTTGGTGTGACGGGCAACCTGTCGCACCAAAATTGGTGCGACAGGCGCCCTATCGCACCAAATTGGTGCGACAGCCAACTCGCGCTCGAGCGCGCTCCGAGTGCGAGCTCCTGCCCAGCGATGAGCGCAAGCTCGGGCGCGCTGGCCAGCGACAAGCGCGAGCTCCTGCCCAGCGATGAGCGCAAGCTCGCGCGCACTGGCCAGCGACAAGCGCGAGCTCGCGCCCGTCGCTTGCCGAGCGGCGCGCGAGCTCCAGCGCTCGTCGTTGGACTGGTTCCCTCCATTCAAAATAACCCAAAACAGAATTAAATCGCTAACCTAAGTTTTGAAGACTGTAGATGCTAGATCGGGTGCCGTTAATGGATGAAGTCGCCGCCGATGAGAGCTAGTGTTGCCGCCGGTTATGAGGTTTTGTTCGGTTTGAGAGAGAAGAGGGTAAACGAAGAACTTGGGAGAGGGATAGTTTGGTCTCAAAAATTTTCTTTTGGCTAATGTTGATAGAATTTCTTTTGTGTGGTTAAAATGAAAATAGTTTAAAGTTTTGTGGTTATTTTTGTAAAATTCCCGCTGTTATGAAAGGTTGGATAAAATAATTATTTAAAAGTTATCACATAAGCTGCATTACATCAATGCGGATTGTAAATCAAATAGAAAATCCTTTTTTCAAGTTACAATTGATGGCTAAATTAGTCCTAATTGATTTTTGTTCCTTAGCATATTAGGCTTAGTGGACATCTTGGAAGTCATACAGCTGCCATAGCTTGCCTTATCAGGTGATGACCATTTCTTCCATTTGATTTTAATATTATTTCTTCACTCTAAGGTCTTTGCCTGGATTTTTGACTTCATACCGTACGAACAAAATGTTGAATATGTTCCAATAATCTATATTTTTATGGTTATTATCTCTACAACTCTCATCTTTTAAGTCAAATTTGGAAGCAAAGAGAGGAAGGAATGAAATTCTCTCTTCCTTTCTGGGCGTCTTATTTGACTTCAATGCTAGTCATTGTAACACAGAAACTTTCTGTGGGCAAACGGTCTGTCAGAAAGTCATGATGACATTTTACGGCTGGAACAATTGATTCCAATAGAATATTTAACATCTTATCAATGAAATCGCTCATAAGTACCTCATGACCCTTGAATACTCTTACTCTACTCTTTATCTTTGGATCATTATATTTCATGTTGATGATAAAACTGTCATGATTTTTTGGTTAACATTAAGTCGACAATATGCTAGGGTTCGTAAAATTTTGTCATTCTCAATTTCAGTATCCTAGATTGGCAATAAAAAAAATTCCAATCTCATCTTTTTTTTCTCTTTTACTATAAAAAAATTATTGTACTTCTGTCCAGCTAAATACCTCATCTCACATCATTTTCCCGAACAATCTAAAATATTAAATAATTTTGGGTTTTTTTTTTAAAGTCATCATAATTCATTCTAATACAAAATCTTGAATAAATGCAAGGCAGATTAATCGCATAGCTGCTTTATTTTGACTACATGCATGTTCTATAATCCATTACATGCTAACATTTTTATTGCTTTAATTATTACAAATTAATAGTTAAGTAACTTCATTAAATTTTAATTATTATAAGATATCTTTATACCAATAACACGTATAAATATTAAATCGAGGTACTCTTTCTATGACAAAGTAATAACAATCTAGAAAAATAAAAATTTCAAATTGTGTATCATAACCGTAGCTTTATATAGCCATGGTCTTAAATTAATTTTATTTATTTTAGTCATAGGTTTCAAAATAACTAAAATTGACATTTTATTTCGATTAAATCTATATTTTAATGTAATTAAGATATTTTTTAAATTCTATTTAAAAAAAGATACTTTTTAATTTTTTTTTTTAAAAAGCATAAAATGGGCCAACATATCACGATGGGACGGGATTTTAGAATTTGTCACATTCCCTAGGCCCAATGGAGTTAGTTAAGCACAGACTCTGTCTCTGGGCTATAGGCATTCGGTGACAACACGCATTGTTTGATTTGTTGGGAGTGACAAGCAAAGCAAGTCAGCTGAAGAAACAACAGGGACAGAGGGGGCGGTCTCATATTCTTATTCTCATTACAAATTTGCTTTCTTCCTCATCAGAGAACAAAAAACTGAACCAAAATGCATTATTGGGTTCGAGCTTCTTCCTCCGACTTCGGTGGCACTGTTCCTCAACCACGCAGGCAACCCCCCCCCCTTTCTCTGACTAAGAATTATGTAAAATTTTAGAAGTTTATTCATATGATCGACACTTTGTTGATAGTTCTTGTTTCGATTCTCAGTGGTCATTCCGCCGTTAATATCGGCAAATCCAAGGTGGTTGTCTTCGGTGGCCTTGTAGATAAAAGATTTCTCAGCGATGTCGTTGTTTATGATATTGGTATGTATTTCGTTGAACAAGTTTGATTTTTTTCTCCATGAGATTTCTGTGTATTTTTTTTTTCTAACTAATTTTCATTTTGTTGATACTTTGGACATGCTGTCTTCTATAGGAAGTAGGGTAATATACGCGCGTTATATGATCAGCTTTTTTAGGCATATAGTTTTCAGTTCTAGTGCTTTTATATAGCTTACTCTACATTGGGTGATCCTGTTTTGTGAATTAGTTGCCAAGTAGAAGCGGGTGTTTACCAAACACTTAAACTTTCGTGCTTTTAAAATTAGGCAGAAGTAAAACAGTTACAAGCATATCCTTATTGGGTTCAGAATTTTCCCTTCTATTGATGACAGCTGAAATAAAATAGTGCCCCATCCTTTGTTTGGTTGGGAAAAAGTCAGAAAACTGAAAGTGAGTTAATAGATCAAAACATACAAAAGCTGGACTGGAAACTCACTGAGGTGACAAAACTAAAACCACCACATTTTGTGTGTGTGATCAACGTGTATATAGCTAGATTTCATTCTTGAATGTTTCCATAACTAGATTTGAAGCTACCTTCGAGTTGCCTTGTGTCAACTTGCTTCTGATATTTCATTATAGAAGATTATGAAGGTGAGTTATCTATGTTTGTTCGTGGTTTTTCATGATATTTATCCTAAGTTTGTTAGGAA
Organism: Atalantia buxifolia; assembly: GCA_030444775.1. Lineage (NCBI taxonomy): Eukaryota > Viridiplantae > Streptophyta > Magnoliopsida > Sapindales > Rutaceae > Atalantia > Atalantia buxifolia. The sequence goes on from CM059837.1 coordinate 7,472,370, forward strand.
GTTCAAAATTATGAGCAGATTGGTAGTTGTTTTATCTGATCTCTCTTTTGTGTTGAGGTGAGCGGTACAGGAGAACTCTTTTTTGTGTTCGTTGAGGGGTTAGGACTTAGAAGTATCATCATGTAAGTTGAAGGGTCTTGGGCGGCAGGTTTGGCCAATGAAAGGCTGGCTGATGTTCATTTTTTGTATTTTCAGCTGTGCTTTATTTTATTCTTATCAGGATATAGTGGATAAGGGAAGTATTTCAGAATCATATATAAAAAATGTGCTAGGAGTGGGTGATCACCTCTCATGAATTGCGTGTTTTCACCTTACAGGGCTTTGGTCTTGTTTGCTTAGTTTGGAATTCTTAGGTTACACTGGGCATACAGTTTTATTTGTTTGTTGATTGTGGGGGAAGTTTTGTGACAAAATCAGAATGTAGCATTGAAAACTGGATTTCTTTCATTGGTGAGTGCTTGTTTAAGGAGTTGAATGGTTTCCATTGAGGGTTGACAAGCCAATGGATGAACTGAAAATAGATTTCCTTGGGATCTTGTTTGCCATGCTTCAGATCTAGCATGTTCTATTTTCATGTTTCCTACTGTTGTATGGGCTTTTTAAATCTTATGCTTAGTGTATACACACTTTTAGTTCTCTTTTAATATATTTATTCACTTTCTCTTGTCCCATTGTTGTATGGGCTTTTACATCTTAAGCTTAGTTTATATACAGATATAAACATTTTTTTATTCTTTTTAATATATTTTCCTCCTGCATACACATGCTGACTTTGAGAGACATCTCCCCACTCAGGGGGCACCAACATTGCTTTTAAAGTACTGTTTTTCAAGTTGTGCATTTTCGTTGTTTCAGACAACAAATTATGGTTTCAGCCAGAGTGCACTGGAAATGGTTCCAATGGGCAAGTGGGTCCTGGCCCACGAGCTTTTCACATTGCTGTTGCAATTGACTGTCATATGTTCATCTTTGGTGGACGTTTTGGTAGTAGAAGGTGTGCCTCTATCTAGAACTTTTGCTTGATTTCATCTGTGTGGAATCTAATTCTGCTATTAACAACTTGATATTTCAGGTTGGGTGACTTCTGGGTCCTAGACACAGGTAAGAATGTATTCGTGCAAATCTTTTTAAGAATTGTGATAACAACTATGTGCAACCTTGGAATTTCTGATCGTCTGACATTTACTTCAGCTGTTCACAATTATTAATTCTGTGTTTGTTCCAGACATATGGCAGTGGTCAGAGCTGACCAGTTTCGGCGATTTGCCTTCTCCAAGGGACTTCGCTGCTGCTTCAGCCATTGGAAACCGTAAAATTGTTATGTCAGTGGTGCTACCTTGCTTTCTTTATCAAGTAGCCAGTATAGGTTATTATTTTGTGTATGACTTTTGGTGAATCTAATTGAGTGCAGGTATGGTGGCTGGGATGGTAAAAAGTGGTTGTCAGATGTGTATGTCTTGGACACAAGTAACTTCTTTGCTCAAGCCTAGGGATGTTATTATCTTTATATATCATTTTTTTTTTTTGTGACACAACCGATGTCAAATTTGTTTTATATGCCGTCTGCTTCTTCAAACAGTATCGCTGGAGTGGATGCAGCTCCCAGTTACTGGATCAGTGCCACCACCTAGATGTGGCCATACAGCTACAATGGTCGAAAAGCGATTGCTTATCTATGGTGGCAGAGGTGAAATTGCATCATTATCTTCACATTCCGTCAACAGTCTCTGCCTTCTGTATATTGTGTTATGTGTTTCTTTGAGGATTGCTACTGATTCCTGAGTAGTGTTTATGACTTTGTCCTTATTTAACAATAGATCTTTTATGCAAACAATTGCATACCACCCATATAATGGTCATAATGCCTTGAAGTTACTTGGACGAGTGTCAGTCCTAAAACGGCTTTCAGGCTTTGTATAGTTCATTTATGGACATGCAAAATTTGCCACCATGCAATAAGTGCCTCTTCTCTGATATGAGTGCTTTTCTTAACTTGATAGGTGGTGGTGGGCCAATCATGGGTGATCTATGGGCTTTAAAGGGACTCATTGAAGAAGGTTTGTAGTTCAGTTTTCTACTCCATCTTAACTTTCGACAAATTGGGTGGCAGATTTTCTCTTGTTTCTGGTAATTCTTTCTTATATTGTGGCATCTTCTGGAATCTCTTGATAACCTAAGCAGCAAGTTCCATGTTAGAGAAATTATAACATGTTTCCCATATGAGTATCACACCCATTTTTAACGTTTAGATACTGAAAATTAAGTTTCCCTCTTTTAGATTGTTTCTTTTATTTTTTTGGGTTAGGATTTTGATAGCAATTATAAAAGACCTCAGATTAATAACTGTTGGGTAAGTTTGAATAAGAAAAACCATTGTGGAAAAGGGAAATCTTCCTGCAGCATGAATAGAATTTGGATTGTACTTCCTATCAGGTCGCTTTTTCCCCCCTTTTTTCTCTCTCTCTTTCTTGACAGATCTTTCAATAACTTGAGTTAGTCCTGGCTTCTTTCTAATAAGATTGATGACTATTAGCTTCATGTTTTCTTAATTTATTTATGTACTCAATTGTCTTAAAATTTTCTATGTTCTAAATTGTGTTTCAATTTTTTCTTTGTTGTGGAAGGAAGAGAATGAAACACCTGGATGGACCCAATTGAAGCTTCCTGGTCAAGCACCTTCTTCTCGTTGTGGGCATACTATTACATCTGGAGGGCACTACGTAATGACACATCTAAAACCCATACTATTTGTTTCTGTGTTGATGCAATACAAAATATCTGTAAGGGTAATTAACATGTGATAGAATAGACGTTGTTTGATTATGGAATTAGCTTTTAGAAACTTATATGATAAGTATTAATCATGAAGATGCCAGGTGGAAGGCTTTGAAGTTTTAAGGGGGTAATGCTTCAAACACGTGTCTTCTTGTGGGGCTTCCAGACTGTTTATTCTTGTGGATTTGAACAATTTATCTTTGAAGTACCTATCATACTTAGCAAAGAGATGTGAAAATAGAAATGTCATATACTAAAATTTGCATTGATCTACAACACATTTAGGCAAAAACTTTTTTGCTTTCTGCTCGCTGGTACTGGTCATATCATTGCTTGGACATAAATGTCCGCATTAATCCATGGTAATATCATTGTCAATTTTGACACTAATGGCTATGTTAATTCCCATTGCACGGACATTTTAAAGTAATATGTTTCATGCTAAAGTCTATCCAAATATTTGGTGTTGACCTAAGTAACCTCTTTACAAGACTGTTGCGATTTTCTTTTGCAGGTGGTAGCAAATAATATTGGCATAACCATTTTGTGTCCCAGTGTTTACTATGTTTAATTTTCCTATTGGAAGCTTGTCTTATCAACATTTAAAGTAGTTCATTTACTTAAGTGTTATGACCAAGATTTCTACAGTGAGTAAATGAACTACTTTAAGACAGGACCAAGGTTTCTATAGTTTGACTACAAAAGCATGGGGCATAATTTATCTACATTTAAAGTAGCTTGTCTTATTTGGGCAAAGGGATGGGGCATAATTTATCTTTTCATTCCTTTCAGTTTGATTCATATATCTTACATTTGTAGGATATATGAGATTTTGAGCACAATGTCTAGATTTAGGATCTAATCCACGCTATCTACAGTGGATGTTTACCTTCTTTTAAGATGGTTAGATAAATCTTGTTGTAGACTCATATCGAATTGCACTTGTTTATCGTTTAGGGCAGCTATGGCACTTCCAACAAGCAATACCATGTCAACCGATAAGAGAGGAAGAAGGAAACTTTAGAATTGAGTCTTAGGTCCTGAAGTAGGGTGGATTGACATAAGACACTGAGTTTCTTATGACTTTGCCAAGAATTTTTATCAAAGTGTGGGAAATATTGAGTTTTATACTTCCTAAAGCTCAAACTTTTTTTTCCTACCTTACCTTATTAGGAAGATGTTTTGTTTTGCAGCTCTTGCTATTTGGAGGACACGGAACGGGCGGTTGGTTGAGCCGTTACGACATTTATTATAATGACACTATTATTTTAGACAGATGTGAGCTTTCAGTCTTCTCATGTTGTACTCTTAATAAGTATATTTATAAAGATATGCCATTATGATTTTAATGAATCATCAATTATATTTTTGCTGTAACCATTCTGCTATATTTGTTTAAGACTGTTTACCTGAAGTCATTGTTACTGTCAAAAAGGGGGGGAAGGGAAAAAGAAATCATATAGTCTGTATAATCTGTAACCCTAGTGACCCATAAATGCTGATGCTTTGGTTATTTATATTTATTTTTGCACAGTCAAGTCTCACATTTATAGTTGCTGCTTAGTTTACCTTTCACAATTTTATTCGCATCCTCACCTTTTGCTTTATTGTTTTGGCCCATTTAGTGTCTGCACAATGGAAGCGCTTACCTATTGGCAATGAACCTCCTCCTGCTCGAGCATACCATTCTATGACATGTTTGGGCTCCCTCTATCTCTTATTTGGTGGCTTTGATGGGAAGTCAACATTTGGGGATATATGGTGGTTGGTTCCAGAAGGTACTAAATTTACTTCAAAATAGCAAACTTCTATCGTTTTGCTTATTGTTAGAGTGTTCCTTTCCTGTCAAGAAGCTTCAATGAGATGACTTCATGAAATGGTGTATGTTAACAATTTTTTTTTTAACATTAAAAAGGATTTTGCATGTAGACTCAAAAGATTTTACTTATTTACCGTGGGTTAGCACGTTTTGAGTTTAAATGTGATGTTTGCAGACTGGGAGATTTTGCTGATTTAGTGGCATAAGATATGATGATGACCATATATAATTTTGATTAGTCTTAAATTTTGACATTAGTTTGTTTCTTCTCAAGTTGATTATAGTTATTCAGAATGCACTTCTGCCTTGTCAAGATGGAGAATGAAACTTGAGAGCCATTTTTATCAATAGTAAGTATTAAAACCATGATTTGGTTGCAATATAACCACAGGAGGAATTGAATATACGAGAAAGAAATAAACAAGTTGAAAAATTTGCAATTGCACGATGGTACTGGAAAATTTTCTAATTTCCTGCTGTGTCAAACTCCTATTATCTTTTCCTTTATAGATTTTCTATTTTGTCTTTCCATATTATATATAAAGGATGAAGCCCACGCGATTTAGGCAGGTCAAGAAAGAACCCTTGGGTCTAATACAACGATGTGGCATGACAAATCTAGATTATTAGAATTATTTTAGGCATTTTTCGCGTTCTGTTCTTTTTATCGAATCCTATCGCCCGCCGTTACGTGTTTTTGGACAACTAACCAATTCCTTGTGTGTGGAGGGGGGGGGGGAGAGGAGAGTTTCAACAAAAAAATTTACATATAAGAAAAAGAGATTTGTAGACTCATATCGAATTGAAATGGGAAAATATGATAATCTTCATCATGAATTGTTAGAAAACAGTCCGTAGGATTCGCATGTTACTTGATTTTGAATTTCTAGTCCAAAGCCAAGCATGGAAATGGAGACAAAAGAACCCACATACTACAGAAAGTTTAGGAATTTTCTATTGAGATTTTCTATTGAATGGTATGAAAAGAAAAGAAGAAAGAAATTTTCTAAAGCTGCCTTTCGATACCAATTGAAATTGTGTTGCTGTGTCAGAAGAGGGATAGCTATACTGATTCGGTATATTCTAAAAATACCCTCGGTACTATATTGACGATCTCACAAAGATTCAAATTCAGTGAATTTCCATTCCATTTACTGATATCTTTTAAGGAATTGATCGCCCTTTGACTGTAACTTGAGATTTGAAACTTAACGTTTAAATCTTGCCACTTTTAACTTTTTTTGCAGAGGACCCAATTGCAAAGCGGTATACTGAATCTCCGCCAAAAGTTCTTCCTGAAAATAAGGATGTGGCAATGGAAAATTATAATTCCCAATTTGCAGTCAAGGTAGTAATCTATCTCCACCAAAAGTTCTTCCTGAAAATAAGGATGTGGCAATGGAAAATAATAATTCCCAATTTGCAGTCAAGGTAGTAATCTAGTTACACCCAGTTCATTTTGTTCCATTTTATTTTTGTCTTTGAAGCTGGTGGACCAAGGGTTTCAACTTTGTCCTTAGCGTTAGTGCTCTCGGTTAAGAGTAAAATACAGCGTCTTACGCTTGATGAACTTTGTAAGTTTGAGCATAATCTATGACTGTTGGCTAATTTATGTTTACTCAAATGGAAAATTGTCACACGAAACCATCAACAACATTTAAATGTTCTTTGGAATCCATTGCTAGGATATGACCTATCTTATGCATCCTTTAATGCGTCATTGCAATTTGCAAGGTGTAAAAGTATTTTAGTTTATTTGACTTTCAGAGCAAGTTGTTAAAACTTGCAACATCATATCAGTGGACTTGTGATGCTTGTTATGAACTTTTGTTCTCCCCCGCCTACGCACCCCCCTGCGCCCACCTTCTTTTTCAAGTTGACAGAAGTTTTAAAATATTTGAATCTGGGACCGCTTTTTATGAGCATCTAATTTTCCTTTGACTGTCTCATGATTATATGTACTGCCTATGCTAGTTGCGTCTTGAATTTTTAGAATTGTTAATTATCCTCATATCTTCTGCAGGAAAGCCAAAGGGAAAGTTCCGCTATTGTAGAGTTGCAGAAAAAGTTAGATATTTCAGTTTCACTTTCTCGTCCTGGGCTTCAAATTATGGATGAGTTGGAAGACGAAGAATTTCTTGAACTAGCTTCAAGGTTAATGGGAGCAGGAGTTTTCAGTAATGGACAGGTTTCTCGCATTCAGGTAAGCTTGATATTGTTGATGATGTATCTGTTGGTATTTGCAACTAATAACTTTTGTATGTGGGAAAAAGGCAACTCAGGTGCTTCGTGATCACTGGAAGAAGTCTACACCGAGGTCAATACCAATCAAGGAGCTTGGTCCCTTGCTTCGTGATTATCAACGATTAATCGCCCGTCATCTGTAAGCATCACCTACGAACAATCATCACATGTTTTATAATAAATGCAGTAAAGGTTGAAATAATTGTGTCAATATCTAAGTGTGATTATCTTGTGGGTTATACAAGTTTGAAACTCTGTTCTCATAAAAAATTGTGTTTTCTTTTTCTTCTTTTTAAATGATTTCTTGGTCTATTAGCTGAGGAAAAGTTGCAGATGCCTGTTAATAATATTAGTGGACTGAGGAGTCATTTGGATAACATAACACTTCTTCTATAAGACATAATTAGTAAATTTGGATATTGGTCACCATTTAGCCGTATCTGTTATCTAGCTCATTGATTGATTGTTGAGGTGAACAATCTGTTACGGGACATAGACAAATTGAGTCAACTTCTGTCTGAACTGTTCGGTTTTGGTTTGGATGAGATGACCAATACATTTGTTAGTATCTGTTTACATATTCCAGAGTTTTTCTTTGGATGAAATCAATTCTTCATTGTAACATTGGATAAATTCCCTGCTTTGCTAGCCAAAGGATTTAACAATTATGGCTCCATGCTAGTGAAAACCATATTTGCACATGAACTGAAGTTGATGATCCGTTGTGCTTCATAACATATGTGGTAAAGCTATTTTAGTAAGATCTCTCTATAGAATTACTATGTTGCCCATATAAAACATGCTTCGCATAATATGTGTGTTTGTTTGGTTGTCTCGCACAAATGAGTTATTATCTCATTTCTTAACTTCTTCCAAATAATTAGTTTCTTGTTCGTATCATGTATTTTTACATACTGCAGAGCAAATTTGCAGTCCACTGAGTTGGGTCTTCCTGGAAAGGAGGCATATACGTTTTATCATCTGAAAAACTCTTCTCAGGTATGATTCATGAAGAGTAAGTTGAATAGGCTTTAGTTTTCTATTTTGGCTGAGATTCTTATGAAATGCCAAGTATATTAATGTTCCATTGAGTTCCATGTGGTTATTGCAACTTTTGGTTGATTCTATACCAAAGAAAGTTCAGTTGAAATGATGAAGAAGCACTTTTTTTCTACTAGATATTCTTGCAATATGCCTATAAAGTATTATTTACTTTAGCTTTAGCCATTTGATCATTTTGGCATCTGATTTACCTTGCATTTGATTTACTGTGAATGCAAAATGATTATCGTCTTCTTAAATCAGGCATGGTGTACTTGGCTATTGCTGGTAAAAAAAAGCTATTGAAAATCTTTATTTAACTTCATTTTCAGACCCCAAAAAAATTTTTAAAAATTTTGAGTTTCATTTTCTTTTTTCTTCTTTTTTGGGGTAAAAAAACCAATCATAGGATGTAGCCCAACCCACTTCATGGCTTTTCCATTGGTATTACTGTTATGGACGACATTGAATTTCAAATGAAAATTTTGGCTGTAGGCTGAAAGAATTGTAGAATGCCTCTAATCTTCCATACACAAGTAAAACCTCTATCACTTTGTGAGGAAACTTGAATATTCTTTTGTTCTGGAATCCTGATAACTATGGGGGTTCCTGGTAGTGCGATTTTTTTCCCCTTCTTTTTCATAAAAAGTTCCTGTAGGTCATCAGAAAACCATTTTCTTTTTCTGACGGGAAGCTAGTGCTAGTTGTCTGTTTTGCTTGTAGAGGTAGAGCTATCTGTAGTTCAGAAACGATGGATTCGAAACTTATGCTAGCTTTGTATTGGGTGTTGATATATTTGATTACTCAATCGCTGGATGTGATATTTTGAATTTCTCTGTTCTTTTGTTCTCTCTTTTTTATACCTGCACTGTTCATTTCCAGTTGCATATGGTTGATATCCCAAAGCTCCTGGAAGAATACAAAAAGCTTTTAGCTGACTGAAGTATAATCTGAGGAGCTGTCTTCGTATAAAAATGAAAGAGAGAATCACTACACAGCTTTGAATGTTTTCTCAATCTTTGTATGAGAAAGAGTATAGATAGAAATATGCAAGCATTTGTTCTCCATGTAACTCACATAAGTCGTCATCAATTCTACTGCTGGACTCATGGTTGAACAGATGCAGACCATTCACATTACAGCTGCGAAGTCCTTGAGAAATCTTGCTTGTATCATTACTATATATTTTCAGACATAGTTGGCTATTTGCTTTTCGGATTTCCTCATTATGTAAAACATCTCATAGCATGATATCCTCTTATTAAGTCTAGATTTTTGCCAGGCTTTGCAGGCACCTTAGGAGTTTGGATATACTTTGTATACAATATCTTTTGTTTACGTTATGCTTAATGAAGTTCTTTACCTTGAACACAAAATACATGTAAGTTTACTTTGATGATTGATAATGACATTTGATTTTCCATCATTTTGGATGGTTTCACTCACTTTCAAAGACCCACAGTATGACTCTCTTATAAAAAAAAAAATGAAGTATCTTAAAATGCATACTGTAAAATGCATGCTATGGTGTAGCTGTAAGCCAAAAGTTGTATTTATATTGTAGATTCAGAGTATGTAGGCTCGCCTCTTGAACATTCACAATGAGAAAATTTATACTAAATACAAGCACAAAAAAAATTATCAATAGCTGAAGATCAGGTGATCTTATTTTATGGATTCTATGTTCCTGCTGAGCTCTTCCAGTTTCTTCATCCTCAATCTCTCACTTTCTGTCAGCAGCTAGTAACATGACCACAAAGAAAACAGTGCATTTTTGTTCAGAAAATAGGGGTGAAAGTGAAACACGAACAGAAAAGGAAAGCTGAGACTTTTCCTTTTTGACATCAATTAAGGTTTTTCAATTTACCTCCACTAATGCTGTAACAAGCTGAGCTTTTTCTTTACTTTTTTCATTGAAAGCTTCCAGGGCTTCTTTGTATTCTCTCTCCTGTCACCAGCCAAAACTCTAAATCAAATTCTGTGAGAGCTAATGGCATAATTATATTTTCACTCTTGAGGAAGCAAAACACTAGACCTTTTTCTGAATGCTCTGCCCCAGTGGCTTAAGCTCCCTGTTAGCCATATCAATCTTTTTGCGCACAATTGCAACTTCCTTTCTCATTGGATCTGTCAGCACTTCCAATTCCTAATGACATTTACAAGAACACAAATAATCATAGTAATGGTATTGGTCCTCCTTTTACTGCTGTAGGACAAGCCCCCACTTAGGAGACAAATACACGAGAGTTTGGCTTTGATATCCTATTTGGTAGCTTAAGCTGTTTGATAAATATCAAGGCTTTTGCTTCAACTTACCTCCCAAATTTGAGCCAAGCGCCTTGATTCTTCTTCAGCTCGACCAAGTTGGAGTTCAACTCTCTCCTTGACCTCCATTTTTTTCCTCTCAATCTCTTCTTCTCTAGCTTGAAATGTAGCAATTGCCATTCTTGCCATCTCCTCATCTTCAATCTCATCTGTTGACAGCCCGCTGCCATTGCTGCTTCCCAAGTTCCTCATTTTTCTTGGCCCTGTTTTTTCTGACACAATGGAAAATCACTCCCCAAGTTTTTGCACATTCTCCATTTGTATGCGTATCCTTCTTTTGCTTCTGCTTTACAGTTCTCTGTACACACATAACTTTACTTAATCAGGAAACAACATTTCTAAGAAAGCAAAGGTCCCCCAAGCGTGCCCTCAAAGCACTTTCTTCCCATTTGCCAACATTGCAACAGCAGAAATAGTTCAAAGAATTTCAGTTTGCTATTGAAAATTGGCTTATAAAATCTACGGTTCCCTCAAAAAAAATATTTTTCTTTTCTCCATTTCAGGTTGTTACATTGTCAAGTTCCAAGGCAGCAAGCAAGGCACTTTTCAGAACGAGTAATTATTCTTTACGTACGTAATCTTCTTCTATGGGTAACATCCAATCCTTTTCTTGAAACAGAAGAATTTTATCACATTGGTTTGTTGCTATTGGTAAATCATAAAACTTTGGCTTATTTTTTTGTGACGTCGACACATAGTTTCTTCTATACTTCAACATTTTTCACATATAATGAAAGGGTTTTTTTAATATATCATTATTATTTTTTAACCTTTCGGTAACACAATCCCTTCCCCACGGATTCCGCCCATGTTAATAGTACTTATGTAGTTAGATTTTATTTTGAGGGTTAGTGAAAAAGGTACAAAGAAGAAAAACAAAACAAAAATTATTTGTTTACTATGTGCTACTCCTTTGTAGATAACATAAAGAATCTTAAGTGTTTTTTTTGAAAAATGATAATTTACCATGTGAAAAATAAGAAGATAATAGAAACAGCACATCTTATTATCATTTGGATCGTCAGTAATTTGTGAAAATAAAAATTAACAAATAGGCAACAAAAATTGACTAATGGCCCACAAGTTCACTGTCCCATTAAATTTCACTAAAAGTATTTGAGTAGTGTAATAATCTTTTTTTTTCAAATTATTATATTTTTATAAGAAAATAAGATTACATAGCATACTAGGGTATAAATAGCATCACAAGAACAAAAATTCATAAATTAACAGACTATGATTTGGTGGGCCAAAAAATGGGCTGTCGGCCCTCTAGGTGGCCCAATAACGTCTAACGCGACTCTGGCAGTGGGCCAATATGGGCCACAATATCAACTTTTGTTCCTCGTCGGCCTAAAACACCATTGGGCTTTATCCCACAATCTGGCCCATTGACAATCGCTCCCTATTTTTTTCTTTTTCGGAACAAATTTCACTTATTTAAATAAAAAAATTATATAAAGTAAACGGCTAACACCGACCAAATTCATCTTAGAACAATAATTTCCATTATTTTCCAACTTCGTTTGCACCACTCGATATCATCGTATATAGCCACGTGTCCAATACCGACCGCAATAATATTCTCGCCCAAATAATAAAAAAGCCGCTTTATTTGGACGAAGCAAGCACACAACTTCACAATCTCCCTTACTGATTTCACAGCTTGGAGAGGGAAAAAAGAAAAATTGATCTCTCAGTAAACTAACTTTACCCACTTTCAAATCTGCGCAAATTCGATCATCAAATCGAAAAAATCAATCATGGGTCGTCGTCTCAGATTATTGCAACACAAGGTTTGCTTTGATTTGGTTTGATTCGATTTGTCTCTCTGTTGCTGCTGTTGAACCAATTCAATAATTAAAACCCCTTTCTGGATTGTTTCTTTTTTTTCCTTTCTTGGATTTGTATTTGCAATCTTCAATCGCTGCTTTAGGGTTAAGAAAATTACAGGTTACTTGAAAACACTTCGCTGGGTAGTTGTTGATTATTCAGCTTACTCTTTAAGTTTGATTTTTATTCAAACTAGTCCAATTCTAGTGATCAACTGTGTGACTCTGGTCTAAAACCTAAAGGGGTTCTACGCATTTTAGATCATCGATCACTGATTGAGTAGTGATAAGTTTACCTCTTTGAGGTTTTGATAACTAAATAAGAACGATGCAGTCTAGAAGACATCAAGATTACATGACGATGCCTACATCGTCATCTAAATCATGGAATAATCAAACTGGAAGAAGTGAATTAGGCAATCAGCCCTATCAGATTTCATACCGTGATGCACCGGATAGGGCTCCTAGGAGCTTGAGCCCACGTAAAGTAGATGGGTCTCGGAGGTTTTCGGATGGTCATAGAGCAAGTGATTCAACTGATAGGAGGGATTATGGATTTCATGTGGGTGGAGGAAGGTCTGAAGGAGTTCATGCAAAGTCGCCCCAATACAGGCTGTCGCATAAAAGGGATCAGTTTGAAGATGGTGTTGCCCATAGGAAATATGGGCATCCTGAAGATGAAGATTTCGATCATGGTGCAAACTCTAGATTGAAGGACGTCTATGGTTATGATCACAGTACTTCAAGAGCTAGTAAAGAGAGGGATTATGGCGATAAAAGGGTTGTGGATATTGGCAGTCATGGAATGTTGAGTCAGAAATCAATTCCACTGGAAGAAGAGGCAATAAGGGGCTTATATCAGTTGCCTCCAGATATTGGTCCCGCAAAAGATTATGGTGAACCTGGTGGAAGTTTACCGTTATCCTGTCGGAGCATGGATGTAGGCAGTGCTGAGGGAGAAAGACTTCAGTACCGTCAGCCAATTCCTTCTGATAAATTGGCAGCTTTGGAATCTTACAAAGAAGAGAAACATGCGTACCATTCAAGGGACCGTCAGCCAATTCCTTCTGATAAGTTGGCAGCTATGGAATCTTACCAAGAAGGGAAACATGCGTACCATTCAAGGGACCGTCAGCCAATTCCTTCTGATAAGTTGGCAGCTATGGAATCTTACCAAGAAGGGAAGCCTGCGTACCATTCAAGGGACCGTCAGCCAATTCCTTCTGATAAGTTGGCCGCTATGGAATCTTACCAAGAAGGGAAACATGCGTACCATTCAAGGGACCATCAGCCAATTCCTTCTGATAAGTTGGCAGCTATGGAATCTTACAAAGGAGAGAAACATGCTTACCATTCAAGGGACCGTCAGCCAATTCCTTCTGATAAGTTGGCAGCTATGGAATCTTATAAAGAAGAGAAACATGCGTACCATTCAAGGGACCGTCAGCCCATTCCTTCTGATAAGTTGGCAGCTATGGAATCCTACAAAGAAGAAAAGCATTTGTTCCATTCGAGGGACAAGTTACCAATAATGGAATCCTACAGAGAAGGAGAGAAACCTGTATATCATTCAAGGGATAAGTTACCAGTGATGGAATCCTACAGGGAAGGAGAGAAACCTATCTTTCATTCAAGAGATATTCTGTACACAACAGTGCCAGACTCTCATTCTGAGGATATCTTGAGCACTTCTCATTATAAAGACTTTGTTAGCACCTCTTCGGTAGCACCAATGAATGAGTATTCAGTTTCTTATGTGGATGATTTGACCTTTCCTGCTTCAGATGGATATTCGAAAAGTAGCATAAAGCTAAATGAACCTATTGGTTTTAGTTCATATGGGCAAAGGTCACAAGTGGATTCCACTAGTGTTGCTGAACCAGAAGCAAGAAATTTTATATATAACCCGCGAGGGGCATACGACTCCTCCAGGACTGAGCGTGAGGATTTTGTTTACCCTAAAACATCGCTGATAGTGAGTGATGATCGAGGATATCCATCTGATGATATACACAGAATGACATCTCCACGCATTCAACATGACTACAATCATGCTTCTATGGAATATGATCATATGGATTTGGCTAGACCAAGTAATATGATCCCAGTTGTAGACAGTATTGATAATTCTGAGCATTCTAGAGGAGATTTGAGAAAGAGTAATGCGTTAGACCATCCTACTTTACAAAAGCATACGGTTTCAGACTACCTTGATGCAAGCAGAAAATCGTATGCATATTCTGCATCTAATCATGCAGAGTTTGAGAGGCAAGTACCCCGAGATTATGGAGTATCGCATATGGATGTATCACAAGGTCATCAAATCTCATATTTGAGATCAGATTATGGCTATGGCAGGGATGCAGGCCAAGTTGTTCGTGAAGAAAGATATTTGAGTTCTTCTGACCCATTATATGATTCAGAAGCGCACAAAATTGCTGTTAGAACACATGGAATTGAGGAAGAGCTTGGAATACGTGAACCATATGGCAAATTGTTTAAAAGAAAAAACCTGGAGGATGACATGAATAGGCATGACTCTAGAACTATTATGTCAAGAAAATGGTATGCCCCTGAAGAGTTTGAAGATCTGTATGATGGTGATGAGTGTTTTGATGAAGGTATGAGTGGTGCCCACTTGTCAAAGACTAGGAGATTTAATAACAATGAACGCAGAAAGGGTGGACGAGCATATGATGGACAAGAACAATATGGAAACTTTGCATATGGTGACCGGTTCTCTACCCGAGATTCTTTGGTGCATTCACAAGGGTCTTCGATCAGATATTACAAAAATAGTGGTAAATATGTAAAGGCTAACCCAAGACTTGGTTCTTTAAGTAGGCATAGCTCACATCATGGTGATAGAAGAACTGGTCTTAATAAACAACACAAAGTTTGGAAACGAATTGAGGATTACGATGAGGATATGCATGAAAATAATGGTGACACATCAGAAGAGTGGTCAAATGTTGCACAGTCTGAGCCATCTGAGGACACAGAGGAATTTAAAGAACTGGTACAAAAAGCCTTTTTACTGTATGCTAAAAAGTTGAATGTGAATCCATCTGTTCGAAGAAGATACAAGGAGCAAGGGAAAGCTGGTAGTTTGTTCTGCATTGCATGTGGCAGAAGGTCTGTTTTCTTTTCCTATTGTAAACATTTTAAATGGGGAGCACGTTTACTTCAGTCCGTCTCCAAAGTTTCCTAGCATTACCTTTACAGTCCCTGTGAAGCATATTCATAGAAAGTTTTTTCTTTTGGCCTTATGGAATGTTTTTTATTATGGATAGCTGCAAACTTTAAAGTTAATGCTACGTTTTATGACTAAGTGATATTGTAAATTCTAGAGGTGGATAATTTAGTTTCATGTAGTCTATGTGGTGAGGATTAGTGAACTTTGTTAATAACTATGACTTCTTGAAGCTAGGGTGATGGTCTCTTTTTGAATTGTTGCTTGGATAATAATTTGTTTTTGGACAGTTTGGTCTTTTTGAGCAAACGAGATCATGGCTTTTCCAGTGTTGTTTTGTTGATCAATTGTAGATTAAATATTTTGACGTTAGGTGAATAAGTTACCAGGGTTGACTCCATTTATGTGGTATGAAACTTTATCTCAATTAACAAAAACCAATTATGATTGTAACTCTTGTTTTGTGGACATGATAGGGAGGAAAAAAAAACCAAATGGGCAATTCAAATGTTAGATATCCATCTGAGACTTTGGAGACAATAAAAACTTGAATATACTGTAGCGTAGTAATTTTAGCATTGGGAGATGTTGCAAAAAAATCTACTGACATTGCCCGTTGCTTTCTAAGCAGAGCAGGGTGTCATGTAATTTTGTGTATCTGTCACGATTGCTACACTTGGTAATGATTGAATGAAACAATTTTATATTTGAATGGTTAATTTGTTCTAGACTTGCCTAGGCCTGTAATAATAATATTGATGCAAAATCTGGTTTAGGATAGTTTTGGGTCTCTATATATGTGGGGACTACTTTCAAGTTTGTTTATGGGGAAGCCTACTTTCTTGAAGTTTCCGGTTCAAGTAGACTATATAGATATCAACAATTATCAGACTTTGTTGATACTGACAGGAAATAGATGCTTTTCTACTAAGATAGGGATCAAAAGCCATGTATTACATCTGGACAGTTTCTTGTCAACCTGTAGGTTCATGGAGAACAATAATGAGCTTCAAGTAAGGGTGTTTAGAGATTTCAGGATATTGGCTTGAATTAGTGCAGCCTGTTGGAAGCCTCAAGTGCAACTAATACTACCTTTCAATCTGCTAACGAAATTGAAAGTGTGTAGAAATTAGATTGTTATTGGTGAGATAGAAAGGTGTCAGCTTGCATATTTGAAATTATGTCAGTGAAGTCAATTTCAAGCTTACTTTTCTTGGTGGTTAGCAATTTTAATGGGGCTGGTCAATTTTTTGGACTTTAATCAGCTTCCAGCTCTGAAACTTAATTTATTGATCTGGAGATTGAAGTCATTCTTCATTATAGGTTTGTGATGATTCTGAAGAATGACAAGATAGTCATACGTGCCATTAGTACTGCTGTTATTAAGTTGTTTAATTGAGGGAATCTGTTGCTGACATCATTGATCTGCTAAGCTTTCAGAGCTTATGTGCCATTCATTCGAATATCATCGACTTACATACAAAGCATTTGTTTTGTTACTTGAGCTTTTGCAGGCATCTACTGGTTTGTTGAAGAACTTGTTAATGTTGAAAAAAGTTGTCATCCATGCTCACCTAATTGATGTCACAAAGTTTGTGGCTGACCCTTATGAAGGGTGTGGTTGAGTTGAGAAAAGATCGGAGCCTTGAAACCATTCAAATGCTATTGTTTTAACACTGATTTTGCACCGCATACAATTTTCCCTTTCAGCAGATGGTGTTTGTAGATATTTCCTTCTTCTGAATCTTCCTCTCAATCCTGCCGATAGACGTATTGAGTTTCTTTATGAACATGATTGTATAGTTTTAGGTCATCTTTATATGGCTAATGTTTTCATTGTTAGTTGGTCTCCAAACTATTATTTTCTTTTAAGATACTTTATTATTCATGTTTCTACCCTTCTCTTCTTTATAGTTGACAGGAATTGTACAGCTTGCATTGCTGTATTGTATTTTTATTATATACTACTAGCAATTGCTTATGTCTCTGTGCTCTTGCAGTATGTCGAAGGAGTTCATGAACACACAAAGCTTGGTGAGGCACGCTTTTATGTCTCACAAGATTGGGTTGAGGGCAATGCATCTGGGTCTTCAGAAAGCAATATGTGTTTTGATGGGGTGGAATAGTGTTGTGCCTCATGACATGATAACATGGGTTCCTGATGTCTTGCATGATGCAGAAGCTATGGCTCAGAAGGAGGATTTGATTCTCTGGCCTCCCATTGTTATCATCCGCAACATATCCATGTCAAACAACAATCCTAAAGAGCAGAAAGTTGTACCCATCGAAGGGGTAGAGGCTTTTCTTAGAGGTGAGTGGGATTGTGCAGTACATGTTTAAGTATGCTTGACATTGATGATGGAAAAAGGCAAAATTAAAACACTATTAGAAGAATGCTTATGCTGTATGGTAGGTAATTAGTGTTACCATTGAGGATTCATAATGCATTGTACAACAATTAATAACGAATTGGGGTTGATTAACTTGGAAGGGCATACTGACAATTGGTTTCTCGTACATTGCTTTTTTCTTTTTTTTTAATTTTGTTGGAGTAATTACAGGTGAAGGTTTCATTGGAGGGAAAATCACAGTGTGCCTAGGGAGACCTGCTGACCAAAGTGTCATGGTGGTGAAGTTCTTAGGAACATTCACTGGACTCGGAAATGCAGAGAAGCTTCATAAGTATTTTGTTGAGCATAAACATGGGAGAACAGAGTTTGTGCAGTTGACATCGAGCAACAGCAGAAGCAGCATCAATGTGGAAGCGCAAATGCATGGAGATAAACTAGAGGAGCAACTTCTATATGGGTACATGGGCGTTTCAGAGGACTTGGATAGTGTTGATTTTAACACCAAGAAATATTGTTTCATAAAGAGCAAGAAAGAGATTTTGGACTTGGCAAATGCTCCTGTTAAGCCTGACTAGAGGTAGCTTATCAAAGGGGCTCTCACTTAAAGCTGGTGCTGGAATTCTGTGTTCCCCAGTAAGAATATAACACTTAAGAAACCAAAAATATGTACTGCTTATGTTCCTACCTTCTATCATAAATGGTACTGTAATTAGTACAAATATGTGAACCTAAATTTCTACTTTTTAATTAACACCCCGTTTGCTGATGACAGTCCCATCCCTGGGTCTTCTGAATTATCTGCTTATGCTTCTGTAGATTTTCTGAAAGAATTTATTTTCTCGTATTTTCAGATAAAGTTCACGTAGGATTTGATTGAAGTAGCATTAGATGAGGAAATGTTTAGGGCGAATTCTTACTGATCTCTGATGGTTCTGCTTATTGGTTGTGAGAACAAGTGACCTACACAGCGAGGCAAACTTCATTGTGTCTGCCTCGCAGAGATCATCTGCACATGGAGATTTTCGGTGCATAATCTACTGATAAAACTTTTTCCTGCAAAATTCTGATCATATACGTGTTTTCACATGTATCAATCAATCAATCATGGCACTCGATGAATCTGATTCAATTTGAAATTGTGAATGTGGCGTACTCGAAATTATGAATGTGGCATACGGGAATGTTGTGTCATAATGCCCTGAATTTGCTTGATCTTCGACTTCAGGTGTTGTTGATTAGCTTTTTCATAAGAGAAGGGAGCAGAGAGTGTTGAAAATACAGATTTAAAGTTAGGATTTATTTATAATTTAGGTTATTTTAGGAATAAGTGAGATTATAACGGGAAGATTTATTAGGATTCTTTCCCATGATTTTGTTTCTTATTATTTAAGGAAGGATAGGTGCAGCCTTCTATTTTTTCTCTCTTATTTTTTTGTATATATCTCTTGTACATACTATTCTGGAAAGTAAGAGAAAGAGGAAAAGATTCACAAGTTTTCTTTCACGATTTTCTTCATGCTATCATAGCAGGGCTCTAAACCCTAGTTCTCCTATCAGCCACCATTTCCCTCTCCTCTTTTACCATCTCTTTTCCAACAGTATCCACCTTCCTTCCTCTCCCATCAGTTGTATCCTCTGTGACAAAATACGGGATGGCTTCTTCATCGACATCCGTTACAACCTTACAATCTAAAGGAAATATGGAGACTGCAACTCATGGTGGAACTGATTCTTCACCGATCTTAATTACCAGTTATAAATTGAATGGCAACAATTATCTCCAGTGGTCACAATCTGTCATGATGATCATATGTGGCAAGGGCAAGGATGATCATCTCACGAGTGAGGTGGCCATGCCAGAGATGTCAGATCCTAGTTTCAAAAGGTGGAAGTCAGAGAACAACATGATCATGTCATGGCTTGTCAATTCCATGAACAATGATATATTGGTGAGAATTTTCTTTTATTTGGGACTACAAAGGACATATGGGATGCTGCAAAGGAAACCTATTCTAGCTCTGAGAACACATCACAGTTATTCCAAATTGAAACCATCCTCCATGACTTCCGCCAAGGAGAACAATCTGTCACTCAGTACTTTAATACTCTTACTAGGCATTGGCAACACCTTGACCTATTTGAAACATACCCTTGGAAGTGCACTGACGATACAACCCTGTATAAGAAAATTGTGGAACAGAAGAAAACATTTAAACTTCTCCTCGAACTCAATAAAGATCTTGATCAGGTTAGGAGCCGTGTACTCGGGACAAAGCTTCTACCACGCCCTCATGAAGCTTTTTCTGAAGTTAGGCGTGAAGAAAGCAGGAAAAAGGTGATGATGGGGTCATCGGAACCAACACTAGACGCCTCTGCACTTGCTGCTTGTGCATCCAACCTCTGTAGGGGTTAGTGAAAATTGTACAAAGAAAGAAAGACCATGGTGTGATCATTGTAGTAAGGCAGGCCACTAGAAGGAGACCTGTTGGAAAATTTATGGCAAGCCTGCTGATTGGAAACCTCGTTCCGGAGGTGACCTTGAATCTCACACTCATGCAGCATCCACCACAGACAATCAGGCCCTACCCGAGCCAAATCGATTCAGCAAGAAGCAAATGGAGATTCTTCAGAAGCTTTTCAATCAAGCCACTTTGAACTCCAATGCAGGGACAAGTCTAGTGGCTCAGAAAGAGACTCATTCAGCATTTGCAGCCACTAGTGGTGCAAGTAAACCCTAGATAATTGACACTAGTGCTTTTGATCACATGACCGGAGATGCCTCAATGTTACAAGACTATAAAGCTAGCATCAACAACACTTTAGTCCGGATCGCAGATGGCCCTCACACAAAAATAGTAGGGACAGGTTCCATCAGACTCACGAAGGAGTTACACCTTAATTCTGTGCTTTATGTGCCTAATTTGGCTTGCAATTTACTTTCAATCAGTAAATTCACTCTTGATCAGAACTGTGCAACTAAATTCTATCCAAATATGTGTGTTTTTCAGGACTTCGATTCAGGGAAGACGATTGGCAGTGCTGAGCTATGTTCTAGACTCTATTTACTCAAAAGTGATCAATCCTCTTTCATACAAGATTCGAGAGCAAACTGTGCCAAGTCCAAGAGTCTGTCACCTAGTTATCCTAATTCAATTGTTAGTCCAAGTGTCAATAATGATAGTGAAATTGTTTTGTTACACTATCGATTAGGTCATCCTAGTTTCATGTATCTCGCAAAAATTTTTCCCAATCTATTTATTAATAAAAACCCTTTATCATTTCATTGTGAAATTTGTCAATTTGCAAAACATACTCGGAATGTTTATTCAAGTGTTAAGTATAAGCCTTCTCGTCCATTTGCTTTAATTCACAGTGATGTGTGGGGTCCCTCAAGAATTAAAAATATTTCTGGGGCTCGCTGGTTTTTTTCCTTTGTTGATGATCATACTCGTCTCACTTAGGTGTTTCTCATGAAAAATAAATATGAAGTTAGTCAAACTTCCAAAACTTTAACGCCATGATTCAAACCCAATCAATACCAAAATCCAAGTCCTTAAAACTGACAATGCCAAAGAATATTTCAAAGACTCCCTCAGCTCATATCTTCTCCATCAAGGCATTCTTCACATCAGTTCTTGTGTTGACACCCCTCAACAAAATGGGGTCGCTAAGCGCAAAATTAGACACCTTCTTGAAGTGGCTCGCTGTCTTTTGTTCTCGTCTCATGTTCCTAATTTTTTCTGGGGTGAAGTTGTTCTCACTGCAGCCTGCTTAATCAACTGAATGCCTTCTAGAGTCTTGGGTTTTCATTGCCCACAAAAAGTTCATCTCAATTTCTTTCCACACACCAGGACTGTTTCAGCAGATTTACCACAAAAAATATTCGGTTGCACAACATATGTCCATGTTCACTCTCAACATAGGACCAAACTTGTTCCCCGATCTCTCAAGTGTATATTTTTATCCTATTCTCCACATAAAAAAGAATACAAATGCTATTCTCCTCACACCAGAAAAATATACATTTCCAGATATGTAAAATTTGTTGAAAACCTGCCTTTTTATTTCAAAACTGATGTTCAGGAGGAGAATACGAGTGAACATCAGCCTTGGGAATCTTGGCTGGATACCCCTCATGAAAACCCTCATAACTCAACCACCACTCATGATCAATATGTCCAACAACCACAATCAGCAATCCTCCCAACATCTTCACAGCTTTTTGAGTCATTTGAGTCCTCCCAACCACAATTAGCCGAGTCACCCAGTCATCCACCATCTCATCAACTACAGCATCTAATCTCACCTCTTCCACAGCTTGCTGTTGATAATCTCAATGTTTATAGGAGGAGAAGAACTGGACAGCAGATAGAGCACAGAACTCAGCCACCTGTCCAAGAAACTGAACCAAATCCAAGCTCTTGTGAAGACAACATAGGTATGGATAGTCTTCTAATAAATCAATTGCAGAAAGAAAGGGGGTTCGAAGTTGCACCACTCATCCAATTGCCAAATATGTCTCATTTGATAGTTTGTCCTCATCATACCGAGCCTTTGTTTCTTCTTTAGATAATATACATGTTCCTAACAATGTGCAAGAGGCTCTCAGTAATCTTGGGTGGAAGAGAGTTGTTCAGGAAGAAATAAATGCTTTTGAGAAGAATGTACATGGGCTATAACAGATCTTTCTGTAGGGAAACGACCAGTTGGATGCAAGTGGATTTTTACTATTAAATACAAGGCATATGGAAATGTTGAGAGGCTTAAAGCTCGTCTTGTAGCTAAAGAGTTCACACAGTCATATGGGATTGACTATCTTGAAACCTTTGCTCCGGTTGCAAAGCTCAACACTATTAGAATCTTGCTCTCCTTAGCAGTAAATCTAGATTGGTACTTATACCAACTAGATATAAAAAATGTGTTTGTCAATGGCGATCTTGAAGAAGAAGTGTTTATGGAAGTTCCCCAAGGTCTTGATCTGAATCTTACCGGAAATAAAGTGTGCAAGCTCAAGAAATCTTTGTATGGACTTCAGCAATCCCCTCGAGCATGGTTTGATAGATTTGCGAAGGCAATTGTGAGACTTGGTTACACTCAGTGTCAGACAGATCACACTATATTCCTTTTGAACATCACAAACAGAGAAGATCTCTCTCCTAATTGTATATGTTGATGACATCATTCTCTCAAGAAATGATGAAGAAGAATTGCAGAAGTTAAAGAAACAGCTAGTGCAGGAGTTCGAAGTTAAAGATCTAGGGAATTTCAAATATTTCCTTGGGATGGAGGTGGCGAGGTCTAGAAAGGGAATTGTTGTCTCCCAAAGGAAGTACACCCTAGACCTACTAAAGGAGACTAGTATGATTGGCTACAAACCAGTTGATACTCTCATGGATCCCTACAAGAAACTAGGCTCAGTTGAGAATAGTGTTCCAGTCAATAGAGGGAGATATCAGAGGCTGGTTGATCGTTTAATCTATCTCTCACATACCCGTCAGGACATAGGCTTTGCTGTTAGTGCTGTGAGCCAATTCATGCACAATCCTACAGAGGAACACATGGATGCAGTCTTTAGAATTCTGAAGTATCTGAAGATGACACTTGGGAAAGGATTATTTTTCAAGAAATCAGAAGATAGGATTATTGAGATCTACTCCGATGCAGATTGGGCTGGAGATATCACAGATATAAGATCAACATCTGCATACTGCTCCTATGTCTGGGAAATCTAGTAACCTGGAGGAGTAAAAAACAGCCGGTTGTGGCTAGGAGTAATGCAGAGGTAGAGTTTAGAGCTTTGGCAAATGGAATCTATGAAGGAATTTGGATAAAACGTGTACTCAAGGAACTCGGTGTGTGCAGCTAGTCATCCATTCTAATGAGGTGTGACAATCAAGTAATAATCAACATCGCTAAAAACCCAGTGCATCATGATCGAACCAAACATGTTAAGATTGATAGGCACTTCATCTCAGAGAAGGTCACTAGTGGAAGTGTGGAGCTAAAGTACATTCCAACTAAACAACAATTGCAGACATCCTTACTAAAGCATTGCCAAGACCTAACTTTGAAGACTTAAGTAACAAGCTGGGTTTTTATGATATACACACACCAGCTTAAGGGGGAGTGTTGAAATTACAGATTCAAAGTTAGGATTTATTTGTAATTTAAGCTATTTTAGGAATAAGTGAGATTATAACGGGAAGATTCATTAGGATTCTTTCTCATGATTTTGTTTCCTATTATTTAGGAAATGATAGATGCAACCTTCTATTTTTTCTCTTCTATTTTTGTGTATATATCTCTTGTACATACCATTCTGGAAAGTAAGAGAAAGAGGAAAAGATTCACAAGTTTTCTTTCACGGTTTTCTTCAGAGAGCAACAGCGTGAACAATCAAAGATAAATTACGTTCGTGATAAAAGTGTAATCAAAGAACAATGAATTATGTACGGTATAGGACTGAGTACACAAGCGCTGAAGGTACACAAAATCTATTAGTATATGTGACAAAGCCGCGCAAAGTTTTCTTTTTCCTTTCAGTCGTTCATCCACAATCTTGAAAGCAAAAGCTTTCAAGATTTTACTCATCTTCTTTGGAAGTTGAGGAACTTGATTCCATAGACGAAAACAAAGAAGAACAGTACAACAAAACCGATATGGGCAGCAGCAACAGCTCCAAGGAAGTCGTAATCATATCCGTAGTGCTTGTAAAGGTACTCTTTTACTGTAATCCCGCTTTCTCCAGCTACTTCAACTTTAGAAACCTTGTCGCCTATCTGAGATGTCACAAGACCGTAGATTGTCCAAGCCACTGGTGATGCCCAGTAGTACCATCTCCACCATATTGGAATTTGCTGTAAAATGTAAAATAGTACATTCAAACTTCTTTCGGAAACAAGAACATGTTAAGAGAGTGCATAGTTTCATAAGTACCAAAAACAGTTTAAAAGCAAATATTGATTTGAAATATAAGGTGATCTTAGTAGAATGGGAATAATATGATAGTGGGAATTTCCCAGCT
Organism: Atalantia buxifolia; assembly: GCA_030444775.1. NCBI lineage: Eukaryota > Viridiplantae > Streptophyta > Magnoliopsida > Sapindales > Rutaceae > Atalantia > Atalantia buxifolia. The sequence goes on from CM059837.1 coordinate 7,496,974, forward strand.
TATATGCATTCACATTTTTTTTTCTCTTTGCTTAAGTATGCTTACCGTTCTGGGAACCATGAATCCGGAGAACAAGTTCCAGAAGCTAAGGAAGAAAGACATAAGAATGGTAGCGATTTGTTGGTTTGGAGTGAGAGCTACAAGCATCATTCCATAGAGGGTGAAGTACATAAAGCACATCCACATGAAAAAATAGAACCACAAGAACTTGGTAACTTCCCAGTGGAACCCGATCATTGAGTAAAGCAACAGAGAGTACACTATGGTCTGCATTGAAACATAAATTGCCTCTATGGAAACCTGCAAAGCGTAAGATAGATCATGCTTATGCTCTTTGTTTTTCCTTATTCAAATTTTTTTCCCCTTCAAATCATTTGTTAGTATTGAAGTTGACTGTTGATTTTGATACCTGAGCAAATGCATAAGTCAAAGATGAGTACATCCCTGCTGCTCTTTCGCGGTAGAAGACTGTTCTTTCGATTGCCACAACAGATGTCACAGAGGAAGCGTTGGAGGCTCCAAGGAAAAGGACAGCAGAATACATAGCTCCAAGCAGATTTATCAGGTCTTGTTCTTTGCTTCTGTTTAAATCATTGGTTGTAATCACCTTAGAATTAATTTACTAAACAAACATACAAACAATGTTCCTGATGGATAATCTATTCAGACTACTCATTGATGGGGAAATAAGATATTTGCGGACTTACGTCTTTTCTCCTTTATCCCAGAAAATCATTCCAAATAGAGCTCCAATAACTGTTGTCAGGAAGAATCGAATGGCATTGTATTTCGGATTCCTCCAGTAGGACCAGTGCTGTTTCCAGAAGCAAGCCTTGCATTGAGTAATGAAGTCTTGAGAGTATTTGGTAGTGAAGTAAAGGTCCTTAGATCCTGGTGCTGGACTGCTTAGCTCTTTGATGAGTTGTTGATTCCTCCTGGAGAAAAAGAACGAAGCAAATTAGAAGAAAAAGGTCAGGATGATGAAAGAACAATTTCTGGGTTAGAAGGAAAATGCACAAAGGATCAGTTTTTGAATTTACCTATACAGGTCAGAGTAGGCATAAATTGCAGCAAAATCTACATTAAGTTGAGTTTCAACAGCATTAGAACTGACTTCTAGCACCCATGTAGCAGGATTGTAACCATCTCTGATTTTCGGAACCCCGGGAACAGCCTGCGACACATTTTACATGTCACTTGTGGCCACGACTTTGAGCAGTAAGATGACGTTTTCATGCAAATAACACTTACTTCAAAGTACTCTACGAGTTTGTGAGATTGGCGACCAAGGGGTCCAGCATAAATGACTTGTCCTCCTCTTTTCATCAAAAACAGCTATAGGCAATGTGAAATTGTATCAATAAGAAGCAAAGTTGGTGCATGTCAGCAATGCAGAAAGGGAGGAAAAAAACAACAGTTACCAAGGTTTTTGAGAGTTTTGTGTACCTCATCAAACGCTTCAAAAATATCTATGCTGGGTTGGTGAATTGTACAGACAACTGTTCTTCCCGTATCTACTGTATTTCTTACAGTTCGCATTACAATAGCAGCTGCTCGAGCATCAAGGCCTGAGGTTGGTTCATCCATGAAAATGATGGATGGATTTGCAACCAATTCTACGGCTATAGTGAGTCTCTTTCGCTGCTCAGTTGACAGACCGTCAACCCCGGGAAGGCCAACCAGAGAATTCCTCAATGCCTTCATCTCGACCAATTCCATTACTTCCTCTACAAACATCTGTAGAAAAAAATTATCAAAGAACTGCTGTTAATAAAATGTGACAAGATCATAGGTGTGAAACAGGGATGGCCATATTGTGGACTAGTAGATTGATATAAAAATGCAAAGATTAAAGTTGTGTAACATGCCTTTCGCGTTTCAGTATTGACATCCTTTGGTAGACGCAGCCAGGCGGAGTACAGCAAGGACTCGTATATTGTAACATTCGGAGAATGAATATCATTCTGTTCACAGTAACCGCTGATACGAGCAAAAGTTTCTTGCTTCTTTGGGTAACCAGAAATGCTGATACTTCCTTCGATGTAACCCCCAGTTTTTCTACCTGCTAGAACATCCATCAAAGTGGTCTTCCCAGCACCACTCACCCCAACCAATGCTGTTAGAACACCAGGCCTAAAAGCACCACTAACATCTTGCAACAGTTGGAGCCGATTTTCTTCAATTCCTTGGCTCTTCATTTCCTGAAGAAATTTCATCATTCAGTGATCTTAAATCTCCCTTACTATAAAATGACACGTATAGTACTTAAAAGAGGATAGACATTGGAGAAAGGGAATTACAGCAGGCATGTCGACAAAGTAATTGACATGATCAAATGCAAGTGACAAGGGTTGAAAGGGCAACACCATTCCTTTCCTAGTAGATGTGGCACCAATTATTGAGTTGTCTGGAGTGTTCATTACTGCCATATCAATGCCTGCATTCATTTGGATAGAATGTGTGAAACCTGGCTCATATAGAATCTCTGACATGATTTAGAAAGGTCTAAGTTGTAAGATCATGAACCTTCAAACAAAGGAGCAGTGGATGGTGGACTCATATCTGCTGCCCTCATGTTTTGTTGGGCATGAGGATTTGACTGCTTCCTGCTCTCGTCTCCGTCCTTGTGTTCCACCACAACAGATTTAGTCTCTTTGAAAGCTGCATTTTAGTTTCGAAATTATTATATACTAACAATGGGAATTACTGTAAAGACTAAGAAATAACACTTACGATCAAGGTAAGTTAGAGCTGCTATAAAGCAAAGATTGAAGAACAGAGAAAATCCAAGCAGTGCTAAAATGCATATCCAAAACATGTGGTCTTCTGTGTACATGCCTCTGGCTTTCAGAAGAGCCTTGCCAACAGTTGGTTCATCGACAAGAAAACGTGCGGGATTAGGCTACAACAACGAACAAACAAGGTATTTATGAACATGTGTGCATTACAACAAATTAATTGCTTGAAGAATCCTAAGTGATGATCTTACTGCACTCCATCTTTCATCAAGAAATTCATTGAGGACAATGGCATTCTGACCATACGACATAGGAGAAACGTAGTAACCCCATATCATCCATGGTTTGATGTCATCTGTTGAAGGAGGGGAAACTGCTTATTTACATACTTCAACAAAAGAAGCACTGTACTAGCTAGCATAAGGAAATGAACTACTACTAACCTTTGGCAACAATAAATCCACCAAGTACAAAAACCAACAGCAATGTAAAGGTTCCGAGTGTGTTTGCCACAACTTGTGTTCTACTTACTGCTGCAATGAATCGGAACAGAGATAGACCCATCTGATGCACACTGAAGAAGGCCAATAGCTGGCGGAAAAATCTGTAAGCAGTTTTAAGATGTACTTAAGTACGTGCTGCAAAACTTACACGAACATTACTATTAATCAGGAAGAATGGAAGCAAGTACAGACCTGGTGGCACTAGGAGCAAACCCAATTGTGTAGTATGTAAGGAGAATCCATATCGATGATTCCATCAAGGAGAGTGGAATCCTGAGAACCCAAATTGGCAAGGCAAATGCCCAAGCTGGGAAGAACAGGAAATCCCTTTGCTTGTAAAATACGGGAAGCCTTACTATTGTCAATGCAAGCTCTGCCATTCCATTGAACATAACATTCACAAGACTGAAGAACAATGCACCATAAAATTTCCCTCCATCTATTAATTGACCGTACGTCATCTGTGTTCTTAAATAGACCGTAAAGGCAATGATTGACATGATGGTGATCTGAAATGTCTTGAATACATACACAAAAGAATTGCGCTTCATCAATAGCCACTCTCTAGCAAAGCATGTCTTGAAGAGTTCCCAATTTGAGATGCCATACTTTTTTTTCACCAAACCAGCAGGATGAGTTTTAGATTTATCGTAAGGCACTCTGAGTTCATCAGTCAGTTTTTGACCGACGTGGAATGTCTTGAAGTGTTCAACAAATTCAGGCACTGAGACATATCTGTAAGGCTCATTCTTTTTGCACCAATACTGCTGTTGATCCTTTCTGGAAGTTACCTCTTGCAAGAAATCAGCAGCCCCTTTCCTTTCCGGGCATCTAAAGCCTACGCTCTCAAAGAAATCAAGCACATATTCTCTCGGACCTTGATACACAATCTCTCCCTCCGAAAGCAAGATAATGTCATCGAAAAGATCATAAGTTTCGGGGGCAGGCTGCAGAAGAGAGATTACCATTGTCACATCCGTAATGTGAACCATCTGCCTCATAAACCTCACAATCTGAAAAGTGGTGGAGCTGTCTAGACCAGTTGATATTTCATCCATGAAAAGAGCTTTGGCAGGTCCAACCAACATTTCTCCTGCACTTAGCAAAATCCAAAGACGTGAAGTCAATAAAAACTGAAAATTTATGGTTAAATTTATCAACTAAAGCTTGATGTAACATACACACCTGTAGTAACGCGCTTCTTTTGTCCACCGGATATGCCTCTTCTCATTTCATTACCCACCATAATATCAGCACAGATATCCAATCCAAGAATCTGTGGCAATATGTTTAATTTCATCAAGCATTGAAACTTTGGGGCAATTCCTTAAAATGTTAGATTACAGTTGGAAATGGAAGCGATGGATACAAACCTTGAGCACGTAATCAGTGCCTAGACTGGTCTTTAGGCCTGACATTGCTGTGGCTTTCATGAATGCATCAATCTCAGGATCTGGTTTGATGCCTGCATCCTTTTCTCTCCTGGACAACTCCGCCAAGAGCTCGAATCGAGTCCCAACTCCCAAGCAACGTCCAGAGAAATCCAGGGTTTCCCTCACTGTCATCTCACCATGATGAAGATCATGCTGACTGATATAAGCACATGTTCTTTGAGGAACAAACTCCGTCAATTCGTGACCACAGTATGTGACCCTGCCTGATACCTGCTCATTGAAGTCACATACATGACAAGCTGATCAACATAAAAGCAATATTAATCAATAATAACTAAACAATCATAGCAAAAATAACACACCCTTAAACTCTTGTCACTCTTTCCAGAAAGAGCCTGAAGCAATGTAGTTTTTCCAGATCCTGGAGGTCCCAGAAGCAGTGTCATCCTGGAAAACAAGCGAGTACTTAACATGTTTATATTCTTGCCAATCCAACAATACTACTGATTCTATGAAAACCTTCTAGATTTACCTTGATGGTTTGACAATTCCACTCACGTCATGGAGTATCTCTAATTTCCGTTTCTTTGATGGGAAAAGTCTCAAAAATCCAAGCACTCCCTATTGAATAATCATTTATCAGTGTAAGTTCAAGTTCAAGTTTAATGTGTCAGGTTTTAACTCGAATGCGGACAAAACTAACATTTACCTCTATGGCATTCAAGGAAGTATTCAGCAGAGTTGGAAGTGCCCTGGTTCCAACATATGCGTCTCCTTCAATCGACAAATTCTCAAACCGCACTTCAATTTTAGGAATTTCAATCCCCACCCTTGTAGTAAATTACCAAAACAAAATTTTTACACAACTTACTTAAAATTAACCAACAAAAACAAAACAAAACATACACAAAAAAGATTCTAGTCTCATGATCTTACCTATCAGTTCTTTCTCTAAGCCTCAAAAGAAACTTCTCATTATCCTCTTCAACAACTTTAAGTATGCTTTCCAACAGATTCTTCTTATCTTGCATACCAAGTTCACTAACATCAACTTCTTCATAACCAATTCTTCCATTTTCCAAAACGTGCTTCAACATTGTCTTTCTCACCCGATCATAAGTTGGCAGCCTCTCTATAGCTGCCCATTTCAGCTCTTCTTCATCCTCCTCTCTTCCACTTTTCGCAAACACGTCCCCCGGATTGTTCCATGCCTCCCGGAGACTGGCGGAGGCCCAACCTTTTTTACTCGCCGACGAAAGACTCCCCTTCCGGCTCATTGACCTCCCATTAATGCTCAGTGTCCTAGCCAGATCATCTGTAGCCATGATATATCTATATGTGCTATGTATATATTTTTACAAACACTTACAAGCAAAGAAGTGTAACATTAACATATGAAAGAATAATATATTAATTTCAATGAATGTTTCGAGAGACTAAATTACTTGCATGCAAATGGGATTTGTGAACATTGTGTTTATGTAGGAGAAAGATCCATGGTGATGACAGAAAAGGGTATTAAAGAGTTTTCTTAATTTGCATGGAATGATCCAAAATTTTGTCTAGAAATAATGTAGTGTTGTGACTTTTGAGTCACGCAATGCAAAATTTTATAATTTATAAATTGTTTTAATCGTGGTCTTCGAGGAATCCAGGACGGCTTATTAGGACAATGAGATTATGCTCTACCAAATTATAATAAATCCTTCGTTTTGAACATTTCCTTGTGACATGCAACTCCAAAAGTTGATAATGAACTAAAATTATTTGGCTTCCTGCATGCGTCAAAATTTTGCTCTAGATTCCATATCTTGCCAAGCATATGAGCTTATTATTTCTTATATAACTTCCTTTAGCTACATGTATACAAATTTTTTTAACAATTACAGAGCAAAGACTTCAAGAAAAGTTTAAGGTATGTAAACTTTAGTTGGTAAAAATAGTTTTAAGTTCTCTAACACAAGTTTCAATATTATTGCTAATAAAAATATTATTCAACTCATATTTTACTCTTTTTTTTCAATAATTTCTATTATTTTTCTAACTTGGGGTTTCAGGTACATATATAAAAATGGGGTCCAGCTGTGAGACCACCTTAGTAATGATATTTAAGTGCTTTTTATATCATATTATTTAATTTTTTTGATTAATTCTTATTTTTAACTTTCCCTGCTACATCAATTAAGTTTCATTAAATAGACTAGAATTAGTTTAATTTTCGAACTCAGAAAAATTCAATCTTGTTTGTCAGTGTTATTGCTCAGCGTCTAAACTTTTAAAAATTTAGTATTATGTATACATAATTTTTATTTCAAATCAATAGAGAATGTTGATCATGTATATGAAACTTAAAAAAGTAGAAATGACAAATTGGATCCAACAATAATTTCCCTTTTGTTTTTAATTGATCTAAGATAACAACGATCAGCCGGCCTCACAAATGTACCTGATGGGAAGAAATGAAGATTCATCAACTAAAGAAAAATCATTAAGTATGTTGGATCGGTGAAGCCAAGGTTATTTAAAAGGAATAGTCATTTGAAGACAAAAGAATAAATTCCAAACATTTTGTTCAACCAGTTGTTTCATTAATCCAATGACCACGTACAACCCATTAATAAATTGAAGAGTTCAAGATTTGGCCTTAATGCTTTTGATTTAAATTTTTCTCTGATCCGACAAGAAGTAATTGACTTGGTCCGATAAGAAATCCTTAGAATATGTTCTTTGATATTTAATATAGAAAAAGGTAGATATATCTCTCCGAATATTAATATATAACTTCACTGTAGGGATAAAGATCTTGCTTCTAGTAGACAAAAATTTCCCCACTATATATGTTTGGGAGAAAAAAAAAATGTTTTGCAAGCATTTTTAAAAGAATAATAGGATGCACTTGTAAATTTTAATCTAAATTAATATGGTGTATGTTGAGGAGAAAATCTCTGATTAAATGAATTCAGATTGTAAACTATGAATATTAACTAGGAGACAATCCTAAATTTTAGAGTTATTTTTTTGTACGAGTTCAACGTAAAAATTTTTATATAATATCAGAGCTAAACTTATGTGCATGACAAGTATTAGTTAAAAAAATCAATCTGCATGTGATGAGGATGTTCCATACATTGAGGAAAAAATCTAATATTGACTTACAAGTTACAACAATTTCTATAAAAATAATATAAAGTTGAAATAATCATCAACTCTTGACCTAGTTAGACCAATTAACTTCACGTCAAAAGCCACCCAAATCGTACACACTTTGATGCTATATAATACACAAAAAATATGGTGAACATATTCAAATTTGGCATCATTTTACAACTGAGTCTCCAATTAATTACTTGAAGCGAGCTAAAATCTTGGATTGGAGTTACCATGACAGCTTCTACAGCTAATCTACTTAATAAAGATCTTACTCTTAAATTTAAAATCTCTAAATTTTGATGCTAATTACACTATTAAAAAAAAAAAAGAGGATTTATGTGGCGCCTTATGTCACTGAAAATTTGCGAACGCAAATTGGATAAGTGACCAACTTTGTGACGGCTAAAAGGCCGAGACCAATGACCCTACGTATATCGCACATCAGCGGTCAAAAATCCATTTTATATTTTATAGATAATCAAAGGTTTCGAAGTGAAAAATAAAGAAGATTGATATCGTACACAGAGGCGGATCTACACGTGGCTAGATCGTGCTGTAGCCCGGCCTGTCCAGAAAAAATCATTTATACCTCTTTTTTTTTTATCAATTTAATAAAATAATAAAGTTTTTATTTTATATTTCAATACGTTCCTAACTCAATTGCTCCTATATTTTTATCAATTTAGTATAATAATAAAAATTTTATTTTATATTCAAATATGTCCTTAACTCAATTACCCTTATGTTTTTATCAATTTTATATAATAATAGAGTTTTTATTTTATTTATTAATATGTCCCAAATTCAATTATATTATTTCAATTGAAATTAGTGATATATTTTATAAAATGATTAAATTATATTTTTATTGAATAGATTGAAAATATTAGGGAGCTAAAATTTTATTACTGCTTTAATTTATTTTTAAAAAATTCTAATTGAAAAAAAATGTGTCCATATAATATAATATCGTCACTAGTATTAAACGTATTTATAGAAATAACATATAGTAACAATTATCTATATTTGCATAAAATTTTTATGTGAATTTTCAGATTTTATTTATTAATTATATTAACTAAGAGGACCAGTTAGAACATAAAATTTGAATATTTTAAGGAGCTTTTGATAGAAGAACCATCAACATCTAGTTCTTTAAGAGAGCTATAGCGCCTGACAAATAAACAACTATACCCAAATACATTTTTTGCTTAATTAAGTTTAGTTTATTATTGAAACTTTTGACTAATAATACTTTTATAACTTGAAAGGATGAATAAATTTTAATTGTTTAATTTATTACGTCTGGTAATTTAGTACTTTATTTCGAACATAAAAGTTTTACTTGCAATTTTAATTGACTGTAATTACATGTATTGATATATTTTAATTTGAAATTCTTAATTGATTTTTTAATCCTTATATAATTACATGTTATTATAGGTTGTAATGTCAAATTTTATAATTGAAAAATAGTGCTTTCATATTTAAATTGCCTTTTGTTTTCTACTCTTTTTTTATAATTATTTTTGTCTAAAGTACATATTTAGAGGGATAAGATTCTTGGTGTTTCTTCTTATTTAATGTACTTATATCTATATATAAATTTTTATGTTCGCTTCAAAATATAAATTTTAAAATTTAGTCCAGTGTAATATTAAGTCCTGGGTCCGCCACTGATCGTATAAGTCATTTTATGTTTTAGAAGTCATATTATATTTAAATCCTACGACTGAGATCGCCGTTGTAGTGGCTTGTCGATGATCGGCAAAAAATGCCAAAATTTAGCTTTTACTTGACAATTTTTTACTCAATTTCTTATTCGGGGAAGGGATAGAGATGAGGTGGAATCTCTATCCCCTACCCATTTCCCCACTTCCTTGTATTAATTTTTAATTTTGATTTTATTTTTTAGAATTATTAATAAATGAATAATTAAATTTAAATTATAAAATATTAAATATTAGTATAAATAATAAATATCAACATATTTATACAAATCTGTTATAAAAATTTTGAGCCAACTTAATAAGTTGTAGTCCTAAATTACTATTCGACCAGACTTTATTCTAAAGGTCTTAACCAAAAACTATTTTAAATTATGAGTCATATCGCTTATATTATTTTTATTGTTTTAGATTTGAAACCTGATACTATCTTTCAATTTGTCACATTTCTTGAGAAAGAACAGAAGGAGCATGAGGTGAAAGAGTAAATATTTTTATTAAAAATATTTACTTCAGTATCTATACCCATTTCATTTATTTCATTATTGATATAAAAGTAATTTCTTTTTATTATAAAGTTATGAAGATCGACGAAAATAATTATTTTGATGATTAATATTTTGTAGTGTAATTTTTGTAATAGATTAATGTTAGTGTAAGATATATTGTCAAACCTTACTTTTGTTTTAATTTTTATTTTAATATGATTAAATCAAGTTTAGAAATTAAAAATATATCAGTTATTCGGGGATCTGGGGAATCTCTTTTATTATTCGGGAAAGAGACGGGGATCCCTTTAAGTAATTTTGATGGGGACGAAGAGAGGATGGGGATATATAAAGAATATCAGCGATGGGTGTGGGGATGTCGGTCCTCTCCCCTCCCTATTGCCATCCCTACATACAGTGGTATTTAAAATTTTCATTTAAATTTTATAAACCGTTGGATTTCTTATGAGCCATCCGACAGTCGAGACATTTTGTCCTTAAATCTTGCAAGCGAAACCGGCGGTGAACAATTGGTGGATGGCAAATATCAACGGTAATTATCAATCAACTACTCGTACTTTATATAAATTAAAAATATAGCTATTGATATTCAAAATTTATCAAAGAGCCCCCTCAATTTAACATGAATAATGTTCAATTGGAAACATTATTTTTTTTTAAATTAAGAAACTTTAAAGTTACTCATCAAATTATATTAATATTAATTTTGTATACAAATATAAAGCATCACATATGGAATATTAATTTGATATTTTGAGTAATATGCATACAGCTTATTATGCAAATTATCGCATACAAATTAAAGTAATGTTAAAAATTATTTCAAGTAGCCTTGATTGTTTATTACATAATAAATATTACAGATATGTAATTGTAATTAATGTTATAACAACACTCAACATTATTGTAGCTAATTGTTTTAACTAGATTTTGGTATGAAAGAAAAAGAAACTAAAACTCAATTAAACACAATAAAATTTGTATTAAGAGTAATAGGAGTGCTTTGCATAGCCCAAGGTGCGTTATTTGATATGGCTTTGAATGGAGGTTGAAAGTGAAGGGAGGAAGTGAGTGAGCTTTGGGAGATCTGGGTCTGGAATGGAGGTTGGCTTATGGGTTGTTTTTAACCTGCAAAATAGAGAAGAGAGGTTAGAGATGGAGCCGACGGTGGCCGGTGACCACAGTTCGACGCTCAAATCAGTTTATGGGTAATATTTTGGGTGAGCTTGCCAGCCCTTAACAATGGTGGCTGGAGGTTGAAGAAAGCCTCATCCCCTTTTTTATGTGTGTATTATTGTAGTTATTCATGAGTTAGAAAAATAGAACCTGAGTGCCTTTATATAGAGTGCCCAAGGCGCCTTGGTCGCTTGCCACACCTGGAGAAATTTTATTGGTCAACCCTTAAGAATATGTCATTCCTTTGGCGTGTATATTCATTTGGAGCAATGGGAGCATGCTTGGAGAATAAGTAGGGCATTATTTACAGGGTTTATTCTTTTTACACGTGGCGCATTCTACATGGTGGTGCTAAATACCTCAACAGAAACTATCTGGAGGACTGATAACTCTATGAAATGAGAATTATCATGACACTTTTAGACTTAGACTGATATTACTTAGAGAGTAAATGATGTGTTTTTATAGCATTTTTAGTTTTATTGTGCATGAGCATCTATTTAAGTTTAATTTTAATAAATTGATTCTGTTTTAGACCACTTTATGCTCTGATTATATGCATGGTTGTAGGTGACCAAAAAGCTCAAGCTTTGTGGATGGAATGCTGCAGCAGCAGACTTGCAGAAATGATAAAGAACTTGCCTATAGATGAACTAAAACAAGTCTGAATGAGAGGTCGATGTTGTAGCAATTGTTGTAGCAACCCAAGAGCAAATATAGGCCAGACTACCTGCGCGTTAATTGATAAAGCAGCAAAAAACGACACAAAAAGATATGCGATCCAAGATTTCCAAAAAATAGACATGTGGCCACATGTGTTTGGTTCCCCTAATTCCAAGATATAAAAAGAACACACATGAAAGAAATGAGGAGAGAGGGTCGACACATATAAACAACAAAGGAAAAAAAAAAGAAAAAGAAAAGCATAAGAGAGAGCTAGGGGCTGTAGCAAGGGATTTTAGAGAAAAAGTAGGAGAGATTGCAAAAATCTACGAGAGCGATGTCTTGAATTTAGTGAATCTCAATTCTTAATCTTTATTTGCTCGCTTTCATCTCTCTATAGAAATGTATTTGATGGCAAGAACGTGTGTTGCTACTATTTTATCACCTATTATGAACTACACTTTGATGTAGTTAGGTGTTAAACAAACTAATAGTTATTTGACTTATATATGTGTGTTGCTTAGAATCTGCTATAGCATTTTTCCTTAATTTTACTTATTGCAAATCTCTATTTCGGTTGACCACTCATTTAGTGGATACTAGTTAAGAATGAGCCTGAAAAAGGTCTGACTTAGTGGAACAAATCAAGACAATACATGGTTTTAGATTGGGTTTCCCAAGTTGAGTTAATTTTGATTTAAATAGGGTCATGCTTAACTCAAGATTAGTGAAGAATTAGACATAGAGATTCACCTTATAAGGCAATTGGAATTTAGAACACCTAATGCTATATCTAATGTTAGTATAACAACTGTTCACTATTATGTTACATATAGATATAAGATATCCAAAATGCAACAATTGAGGATGCATGTTGTAGTAGATGTTGTAGGCAACAGTACTATAATTGAAAAACAGTCAATACCATTAAGTGAGTTTAAGTACTTAACTACTTTTTTCCCATTGAGTATATCTTTGTGTTTGCCTTAAGATTTTTCCTTATTGCATTTTAAATTTTGTTAGGTCATTAATTTCATCAATTATTTTAATTTAATTTAGACTGAATTGCACTGTTAAAATTATTGTAGCAAGTCCTATAACATCGATACTTGTAGAGACGATCTGGATACTCATCATTATATTAAATGTTGTGTACACTTACACATTGACACCTACAGCAATACGCATCAACAAGGACCACTGCCTTTGGTGTGTTGTCCTTTACTTTTTAGCAGGCATGACAACCAATTGTTCTTTCTTTTCCAGCAAGATATTCCTTATTTGATTCTACCAAATCAAATATTCTCTTTTAGGCGATAGAGATATTTTATATAGTGTATATTTCGGACGATTTCTCTATCCATTTCACTTCTGATATAGGGTACCCCGCATACCAGCTTGACTATCAAGTGTACCCAGTGTAGGTCGAGTATCCTTTAGTCAATCATACAATTTTTTATTGACACGTGGCGCTCCATTATTGACCTTCAATTTTTTCCCCAAACATTAATGTTTTTTTAAAATAAACCTAATGGCAACCTAATTTCCTCCCAATCAATGTGAGTGAGGCTTAAACATTGTACCCATTATTTCACACACATAAGTATTATGGTTGGTATGAATAGTACCAAGAGTAATATTACACTTTACATATTTTGTATTGTAAATGACAAGTCACTCATTGATAGAGGTTATAAAATTAGCTATTAAATAATAAATAACAAAGTTAGCTAACACTTGCACATGATAATTAATAATTTGTGACACATAATTAATCATACAAATAGTGAATTTGAACTAGGTAAGTTTTATTATTATGTTTTTAATAATTATCTTTGCTCACAAATATAATCAGTTAAGCTAAACTCAATTATGATATGTATTATCAATTATCGCCATCACTCATTTAGATATTTTTTTAACTATTAGATATATTCTCTAATCTCTCATTTTCAAATGAAGGAAAGTCCACTTTACTAAATTTAAGACTTTTGAAACTTCCTAATTTTGTGCTATTCGAGAGAAGTTTAGTCGTATAAATATATTTTTATTTATATGCCTTGAGTTTATTATAATCTTCGCAACTGCTAAGTTATATTAATTGTATTAATTGTAACTAACAGTTGATCCAAAATTAGTTTTCTATAACCTTTTAGTTGCTTAACAAGAAACAATTGAGTCATTAAAAACATTAATTTTAGGTTGACATAAGTTATAGATGATGTAACTTAGCAAGACCCCTATTATCTTATGTGGCATGAAATATGTTTAAATTATTTTTATTTTGTCATTCAACGAAATTTTAATTTTAATAAATTTATAGAAGTCTTATTATTAAGTTAATTATATTAAAATAATTTTAAAGAATTAGGTTTCATTTAGGAAGGTTAAAAAAAGTGCATAAATGAAAATTCATTTAGCAAATTTTATTTGAACTTATTCCAAACATTGTCGTTCAGGGATAATAGGAATAATAAAATTGGTGGTGAAAATCACACTCTTATCCACATCTCACCAAAATGGATGTGGTTTGAAAATTACATGTTTGGGATCTTGCGATTGCTTCTTCTTATTTTCTATTTTATTATTTGACTTTTAAGCCAAATTTGGTGCAATTCATGATCGTATGAGTAATGTCCTTATTTTTAGTTACAGGTCTTTTCAAGGTCCTTAATCTTTCTTACTAGATCTCAAAGGACTTGGGATTGAATAATTTGGTGTAGTGGAACAAAGTTAATGTTTAGAAAAAATGGAGAACACTTATAAAATAAAGTCACATAGAGCCCAAATATATTTTCTTTTTCTTTTTCATTTTTCAAACTTTCTTTAGCTATTAAGATAATTTTTGCTTTATGTCATGAAAATAAAAAATATATATATATTTGGAAATTCAAAAATTATGTAATAAGAAAATGTTACTCATTGTTAATTAAAAAAAATAATATTTTCAACTAATTATATGCATGCATGTATGTCAAGGAATTTTTTTTGAATATAAGTAACTAAGGGTCAGTTTGGAATTACTTTTGAGAGACGCAAAAGTGATTTTGAAAAGTTAAAAGTTAATTTTAATAATTGGTATTTTTTTTAAAAAAATCACTTTTGCCTCATTTAATATGGCACTAATACGTGCAAGATGATTTGCATTCCTTACAAAGGTGCATACACAAATCTTTATTTTACTAATTGGTCTTTTCACTGAATTATTTCCTTCATTTCTCCCTTTGAGTTTTCTTTGGTGATGAATATTTATGATGTTTATCATGCAAATTCGTTTACTTAATAACCTTTTTGAAAATTGGTGTCAGTAAATCTTAATTCTTAAGATTTTACTCAGCTTATATGTTTCTAAAAATTTCTTGAGTCTTGTATTTATAATTTTAGGGTCAGTCGGTAATTTATTGTCATGATATGATTTCATTTTCTTTTCTGGGCCATTTGGTGTTCTACAAGTCAGCGGATAAATTATCTTCTTATTTCCTATCGTGTTGTTTCCGCTGAAGGATAACACTTTTACAAAAAAAAAATTATTAACTTTGTTGAAGGGTATGGTTATTATGCATTTTCAGGATTTATACTAGGATTCTTATTATTAAAAAATTTTTGCTAATTAATTTTACCTATTTAAATGATAAATGAACATAATTATGATGTCAAAAGTTTGATCAAATCTTCTAATATTAGTATTAATATCATTATTATGATATTAATAATAATGAAATAGTATAATGAGTATATCATACATAAAGTGATAAAGCTCAAAATTTTAAGTATAAACAAAATTAAGATAAAAAAATCTGATCAGGTGGTTAAAAAAAAGATGTTTTAAAATTATAATTGAAACAATAAAAAGTTAAGAATGATGGAAAAAATGAAGAATGAAGGAGGCTGAGGGGAAATAATTTTGTGGGTGTTAGAAGGAAATAATATATTTATAAATTAATCATATCAATAAATATTGTTACTGTAGCGTTATATTATCTTAATACCATTTTAGTTAAAATAAGCTTTATAAACGATTCTTGCTAAGTCGTGAAAATTTGAAGAATTTATTTTGTAAATTGAACTCTATGTACATATTTTTTAGAAGACATACATACTTGAAAAAAGAATAATGCTCATTGTAAACAAAAAGAAAAAAATATTGTTAACTAATTATATATTTTTAAATGATAAATGAGCATAAATATGTGCAAAGTCAACACTTAAGTATAGATGATCAAATCTCCTAAATTAATGAACATAGATATCAAATTAAGAAAAAAAAGTTATTTCAGCACTAGTTCTTAAGTTTTGTAACTCATATAAATAAATTGTGCAATGAAAATGCTATTAATATTTTAGTAGTCTACTAATAGTTCAAAAGTAGTATAGGCATATACATTCTTATTACATTTAACTATAAATCTCAAGCGTATGATGATGATGATGATGATAATATTTGTAATAATAGTAAAAATAAATGTAGTAGTAATAGTACAAATAAAATATCAGGCTTGTTTTGATTAAAAGAAAAAAATATAAATATAATGATAATACTAATAATAACATGAATTTTTGGTTAAAGTGATGAGAAATTAATGAAACTATTTTGAAAACAAAATAGAGTGGAAAAAAATTTTATATGAATTCAAAAGAAAAAAAAAACTTAAAGTAGATGATAAATTCAGTAAAAGGAATACGTATAGATGTAAAAATAAACTTGAAATATCCACCTAAATGTTGGAATCCAATAAAAGGATTAGGAATTTAGAACAAACAAATGATTAAACAAAAGTAGAAGAGTCAACTAAAAAAGTTAGAATGGCTTGATAAGAATTTGATAAATTGCATACAGATCTATCAACTTGGAACATCTATGCAAAATGTTGGAACTTAATGAAAAAATAATAGGAAATTGTATGAAAGAAATGCTAATAAAATTCATGATCATATCTCTTGAAATTAAATAATGAATTTCAATATCGAATAAATAAAGAAATTTTAGCTCTGGTTTTAATTTTTGTAACTTATAAAAATTGGTTGTGATAGCTTAATAATATAAAAATAGTTCAAAAACAGACTTTATTGTTGATTTTTCAAAATTATATTGTAAGTTGATATTTGTAAAAATAAGAGGGGGTTCACACATAATTTACTTTAATGTCATAATCATTTACTGTAATAAAATGAGACTCGGAACAACTACCTAGAATTTTGGCATACAGTGAATACAATTGGAATATAAAACAAAAACATGGTGGAAATAAGAGTTGAAGAACTTAACCTAAAAGTTAGGACGATTTACCAATGATTTAATAAATTTCAATGGGAAGTAGAAATCTAAAAAATGAACTTGAAACATTCACCTAAATATTGGAATTCAATAAAAAGTATAGGCATATAGAACCAAAAAATGATGGGAAAAAAGTGGGAGAGTCAACCTAAAAGTTGAAACTACTAAACGATAATTTGATAAATTTCAACACAAATTGAGATCTAAAAACTAAACTTGAAACTTCTACTAAAAAATATTGGAATTCATAAAAAAAAAAAGGAATATACAACCAAAAAATAGTGGAAAAAGAGTTGACGAACTTAAGTTAAAAATTGTAAAGGACTTACTAAGAATTTGATAAATTCCAATGGTAAGTACAAATCTAAAAAATGAACTTAAAATTTCTACCCAAAATATTAGAATTCAATAAAAAGAGTAGGAATATAAAACCAAAAAGTGGTGGACAAAAAAACTCATCCCAAATCGGGAACAACTCATGAAGAATTTGAGTAATTCCAACTAGAAGTATGGATACAAAAAGTAAACTTGAAACTTCCACCTAAAATATTAAAATTCAATAAAAAGAGTATGAATATTGTTGTGTAAATTTTATTGAATTCGCAAGTGCACGAATCTATTGTAGAATAGATTAACGGTGACGAGTGTCGATCCCACGAGGAAATGATTTTTAATTGTATGTAGAATTAATATTTCTAAACGGGCGGTTGGATTTCTGGTAAAAATGATTTGAAATATTCTAAAACTGAAATTAAAATGGCGAGAATAAATTGAAGAGAAATCTATTGAAATGAAGCACTTGGGTATCTGAATCCGTATCAACATGTATCATAGGCTAATTATTCCTTATTAATGCTAATTAAGTCATGAACGAGGAATCCACACCTCATGAACCACACTCTAATTAATATGATGCTAAGGGCTTATCGTGCCAAATAATAATAATCTTGTCTAGATACCGCCCTGATTTCATTGGCTCCCTAGTATAAGGTTATTATTATTTGGCACGATAAGCCCTTAGCACTATATTGATTAGAGTGTGGTTCATGAGGTGTGGATTCTCCCCTCATGACTTAATTAGCATTAATAAGGAATATTTAACCCATGATGCATGTTGATACGGATCCATGTACCCAAGTGCTTCATTTGAATAGATTTCTCTTCAATTTATTCTTGCCATTTTAATTTCAGTTTTAGAATATTCCAAATCATTTTCACTAGAAATCCAACCACCCATTTAGAAAAATTAATTCCACACACAATTAAAATTCACCTCCTCGTGGGATCAACACTCATCACTGTTAATCTATCTACAATAAATTCGTGCACTTGCGAGTTCAATAAAATTTGCACAACAAGTTTTTGGTGCCGTTGCCGGGGAGGTAAGTTATTTTAATTTGTAAAATTAGTTTTTGTAAATAATTTCTTTTAGTTATTTTATTGTAATTTTTTTATTAAAAAAGAACAAAGAAAAAAAAATGAATCTGCATTTTAAGGTTAGAATTTCATTTCTTTTTCTTTTCTTTAAATTTCTGTAATTTAATTTTCAATTTTTTTTGTAATTTTTCATTTATCTTGTTAATTTATTTTTATTTTATTTCACTTTTTTGTGTGTGTGTTTTCATAGTAAGATTGTAACAGCGTGACAAGGTTAGTATCATAATTTCTCTCTTTTTTATTTTTATTAAGTTTTGTTTTCATTTTTTTTGTATTCTTTCCATGCATGGTCGAAGGTCATTATTATCCAATCTTGAGCCTATAGGCCTTGAAATAGAAAAAACACTTCGCACACACAAACACATTGCATTTAAAAATAAAATTGAAATGGATTTGCAACAACAACAACCACCACCACAGGAGAGGCTATTTAAGGACTACTTCAGTCCCTTAGCTAATTTGAGCACATCATGCATAAGATATTCAAATGTAGCTGTTAGGAGTTTTGAGTTAAAACCTAGTGTGCTAAATTGTCTCCCAACATTCTATGGCTTAGAAAATGAGGACCCATATAATCATCTGAATGATTTTCATACTATTTGTCAAATTTTTAAATACGAGAATTTTTCAAAAGATGATGTTAAACTTAGATTATTCCTATTTTCTTTAAAGGATAGAGCTCGTTCATGGTCTAATACATTGCCTGCTAATAGTATTATGTCCTGGGAACAAATGGCAGCAAAATTTTTGAATAAATACTTCCCACTGCATAAAACCAATGCTATTCGCAGGAAAATTTCATAGTTTACCCAGAGAGAAGACGAACAGTTTTTGGAAGCATGAGAGCGATTCAATGGGCTACTTTTGAAGTGTCCACATCATGGGTAAGAGAAATGGCACCAATGCCAATACTTTTTGGAAGGATTATTACCACATGTGCAAGAATAGCTAATGACAACAAGTGGAGATGAGCTAATGTCAAAAAGTGCATAAGAGATTTGAGAATTCTTCCAGCGACAAGCGGATAATTCCCAACAACGAAGTCGATCACTTAGGAATACTAAAAGAATTAAGGGAGTGAATGAGGTTCACATTGGCGAGTCAAGTTCAAAAATTAAAGAAGTCAAAACGATAATTGAAGGTATTTCCCGACAAATAGAATCGTTGACGACTGCTAAATAAATAGAGGCACATGACTATAACTCATACTCAGATCAAGCCAATGCCATTGGTGTCATGAGAAAGCCATTAAATTACAACCCATACTCCAACACATATAACCTTGGATGGAGAGACCACCCCAATTTTTTATGGTCTCAAGGATTCCAACAGAACGGACCAGCAGTTCTAACTCCACTAATGCAACCAATTCCTTAGATTCCTCAAGCCTCTCAGCCACTATTTAGACCATATAACCAGAATCAGAATTACTCTCAACCCATATAATGGGAGGAGGCATTCCAGAATGTCAAGAACCTTATTAACTCCACGATCAAGCAACAAAACCGCACCATTGATGAATTGCGAAATGAGATGAGAGCAGATTTCAATCCCATTCATTTCAAACCTCGAGAAGATGGTGGGACAGCTTACTTTTTCAGTTCAGACCTTGGCAATGACTGTTGAGAAAGGAAAGTTTCCAAATCGACCAGTGCCTACTCCTAAAGGAGTACATGAAGTAAGTGCCAGTTCACCACAGCAGCATTGAGAGGTCAAAGCCGTTATGACCTTGCAAAAAAGAAAAGAAGTCGACAAAAAAGTAGAGATGCCGGCAACAAAAAAAAATCAAATTGTACTTGTGAATGTTGAAAACTCACCATCGGAAGAGAAAGAAGAAACCAACCCACGAGAATATGTTCCTAAAGCTCTATTTCCTCAGAGGTTAGCTAAAGGAAATAAGGAAAAATCCACAGGTGAGATTCTTGAAATCTTCAAACAGGTAAGTGTTAACATCCCTTTGCTTGATGCTATAAAACAAGTTCCATCTTATGCCAAGTTTCTTAAAGACCTTTGTATTAAAAAAAAATATTCATGTTCAAAAGAAGGCATTTTTAACAGAAAATATTAGTTCTATACTCCAATAAAAAATTCCTCTAAAATACAAAGACCCAAGCTCCCTCACTATCTCATGTAGTATAGGAAACCACATAATTGAGAATGCTTTGTTGGATTTAAGAGTTAGTGTAAATCTGTTGCCTTATTCAGTATTTGTGAAACTTGGACTTGGAGAATTACACCCCACTCTAGTGGTGTACAACTTGCAGATCGATCCACGAAAATACCTCGTGGTATTGTGGAGGACATGCTTATCTAGATAGACAAGTTTTATTTTCCTGTTGATTTCATTGTAATTGACACTCAACCAATCCAGGATTCAAGGAAGCACATCCCCATTATCCTAGGTCGACCTTTCTTGGCAACTGTCGATGCTCACATTCAATGCATGACTGAAAATATGCAGTTATCCTTCGGCAATATGACCATGGAGCTCAACATCTTCAACATTACAAAACAACCTCACAATACAGATAATGAAATTGTTGATGTGGATTTAATAAAAACAATAGTTGATAATATTTTTCTTTCAAACCTTAGTGATGACCCTTTACAAACATATTTAACTCACTTTGATTTGGATTTTGATATTGACAGATCAGCCGATGAGGTCAACACCCTACTTGACTCAGCACCATCCATGGACACTAATAAATGGAAGTCAAGAGTTGAACAACCAACACCATCAGAGAAAAAACTCAACCCATCATCAGAATCACCACCGAAACTCGAGCTCAAACCATTACCCAACACTTTGGAATATGCATTTTTTGGAGAAGAAAGCACTCTACCAGTAATCATCTCATCATCCCTAAATGACGAACAAAAAGGTAAGTTGTTGGATGTTTTAAAAGAGTACAAAGGAGCATTAGGATGGACCATAGTTGACATAAAAGGTATAAACCCAGTAGATTGCATGCATTACATTCACCTTGATGAAAATGCTAAATCTACTAGAGAAATACAATGTCGGTTAAATCCTAATATGAAAGAAGTTGTTAGAACTGAAGTCCTCAAACTATTAGACGCAGGTATCATTTACCCCATTTCTGATAGTTCATGGGTTATTCATATGCAAGTTGTCCCCAAAAAGTCAGGAGTCACAATAGTTACCAATGCTGATAATGAATTGATACCTACTAGAGTGATTACAGGATGGCGTGTATACATTGATTATAGAAAGTTAAATTCTGTCATACGTAAAGACAATTTTTCTTTACTATTTATTGATCAAATACTTGATAGATTAGCAGGCCATGAATTTTATTGCTTTTTAGATGGCTATTCAGGATATAATCAGATTCCCATAGCACCAAAAGATCAAGAGAAAACCACTTTCACTTGCCCTTTTGGCATTTTTGCATATAGGAGGATGCCATTTGTATTATGTAATGCACCTGCTACATTTTAACGTTGTATGTTAAGCATTTTTTCTGATATGGTTGAAAGATTCCTTGAAGTCTTTATGGATGACTTTTCTATTTTTGGTGACTCATTTGATCCATGTTTACATCATCTAACACTAGTTCTACAGAGATGTATCGAGAAGAATTTGGTCTTAAATTGGGAGAAGTGTCATTTTATGGTAAAACAAGGTATAGTTCTCAGTCACATCATTTCATGTAAAGGTATTGAGGTTGACAAAGCCAAGGTGAATCTCATTTCCAATCTTCCTTCACCTAAAATAATCAGAGAAGTAAGATCTTTCCTTGGGCATGCTGGTTTTTATAAATGTTTCATTAAAGATTTTAGCAAAGTTTCTAAACCCCTATGCAATCTACTTGCTAAGGTTGTACCTTTTGTCTTTAATGATTCATGTCTTATGGCGTTTGAAAAACTAAAGCATTTGTTGATCGAATGTGTGACATTGAATGATGCCCCTAAACTGGAGCTTACCATTCGAGATCATGTGTGATGCATCTGATTTCGCAGTAGGAGCAGTATTAGGACAAAGAGTAGATCGAATTTCCCGTATTATTTACTATGTTAGTATGACATTGAATGATGCACAGTTGAACTATTCAACCACTGAAAAAGAAATGCTAGCAACAGTGTATGCATTAGAGAAATTTTGATCTTATCTTATTGGTTGTAAAATAATTGTATTCGCAGATCTTGCTGCTCTTAAAAATCTTCTCACAAAGAAATATACAAAAGCTAGACTAATTCGTTGGGTGTTGCTTTTGCAGGAGTTTGACTTAGAATTCAAAGATAAGAAAGGGACAGAAAATGTTGTGACTGATCATTTCTCTCGTCTCTATTCTGACATAATTACAGAACCCTTAACTTGGATGAGTCATTTCCAGATGAGCAATTAATGAGTGTGGAAGTATTACTATGGTATGCTGATATAGTTAATTATCTTGTTACATGTAAACTTCCAGAGCATTGGACCAAGTAGTATAAGGCTAAATTTTTTACGGAAATAAAGAATTTTTTTTCTGGGATGACCCCTATCTATTCAAGTATTATACAGATCAAATTATTAGACGATATGTCCCAGAAAATGAATTTAAGAACATCCTTTCGTTCTGCCATGAACAAGTTTGTGGAGGCCATTTTAGTGCTAAGAAAACAGCGACTAAAGTTTTACAATGTAGTTTCTATTGGCCAACTATATTTCGAGATGCTTATACCTTTTGCGCTTTATATGATAGGTGTCAATGAATGGGGAGCATTACACGAAGGAACATGATGCCACTAAATCCAATTTTAGTGGTTGAGATTTTTTATGTATAGGGTATCGATTTCATAGGACCCTTTCCTCCTTCTTTTGGCTATCAATACATATTAGTTGCTGTTGATTATGTATCAAAATAGGTAGAAGTAATTCCATGCAAAACCAATGATCATAAAGTGGTGATAGAGTTTTTGAAAAGCAAAATTGTTTCACGCTTTAGATTCCCTCGAGCAATAATCAGTGATGGTGGTGCCCACTTTTACAACAAATCATTCAAACTACTTTTGACAAAGTACTCCATCACTCATAAAGTGGCGATCCCATATCACCAGCAAACTAGTGGGCAAGTTCAGATCTCCAATCGAGAAATAAAACACATATTAGAAAAAATGGTGAGGCCAAACAGAAAAGATTGGTCATTAAGACTTGATGATACATTATGGGCATATAGAATGGCTTTCAAGGCCCCAATTGGGATGTCACTCTACAGGGCAGTGTATGGAAAAGTTTGCCACCTATCTGTGGAACTCGAGCATCGTGCGTACTAGACTATCAAGAAATTTAATTTTGACATGCAGCAAGCTAACTCAGAAAAAAGATTACAGCTGGCAGAACTTGAAGAAATTCACAACGATGCATATGAAAATGCTAAGGATGAAAGTCTTTCATGACAAGCAAATTTTGAGAAAATCTTTCACTCCAAGTCAAAAAGTGTTTTTATTCAATTCTCGCTTGCACCTATTCCCAGGTAAGCTACACTCTCGATGGTTCGGCCTCTTTATTGTTCATACTATTTTTTCACATTGAGCAATTGAAATAAAAGACCCAAAGAATGGTGTCACTTTTAAAGTTAATGGTCAAAGATTAAAGCCCTATCTAGAGTACCAACCACATGGAGAGGACACCGAAATAAATTTGAATGACCCACCACATTTGAATTGAGATTTTTCTGTCTTTTCAGTGATTTGATTTTTTTTTATTATTCTTTTGCTAATTGAAATTATTTATGCATAAGTGTGTTTGTTTAACCATTAAGTTTTCTCTTATCATTGTTAATCATGAGTGTCATGGCTAAACAGTTCCTCCTAGACAATCTTAGACCACTTCAACGTGTAAAATCTTATCTCAAAAGGCAGATTCAATTTTGTAAAACACATTGTATTTGGGCTCTTCAACCACCAGAGTTAGTATCCCATATTGAGGATTTAGAAAGACAACTCAGAGATATTGAGGGAGGTATCTTTGACATCCAGTTGGAGTTAGAGGTAAATTCCATAAGAGGACGATTGTAATTTTCTTTGTGTGTTTTTGTTTGTTACTCCATTTGTGTGTTTTAGTTTGTCACCCCGGTCAAGTAGCGGATAACGATACTCCGTGACAATCAAGTCGGTTACTTCAGTTTTCCATAATAACTGATATTCTGAAACACATGAATGGACAACAACTAGATTTTAACAAAGCTTCACAATCGATTCCCTTCACTTCCTCAGAATGGCCTCCTTACAGTCTATAAACCTCAGTCTGAACGCATGCGATTGCTCATGAGGAATAACATACCTGCTGATATCCGCTGGTTAATCGAGGCCAAAGTACGCTTGGCAGGTGAGTTACCTCCTAAATTTATTGCATACATGCCTGGTTGTGGTAAAGGAAATTACGCAAGAAAGCGAAGAGCTCGAAGAATTTCAGTTGTTTGTCATAAGTGTGCCAGAATGAGATGCGATAAAAAACCATGTTCTTTAAGAATGGTGTCTGATAACAGAGAAGATAAGATTAAATTCATTAAGGATGGCTTGAATAAGGAGTCATTGGATGATATCCTTTTGTCTCTTGAAACGAATCCCAGTGGATATGTACAAGGAGCGATTCTCCAGTTATGACCATTATTCTAGAAAGAGTATGCACGATATAGTCTGGGGAATCTGACTATAAACGACTCTGTTTGTCAGTTTATAAGAAAATTGGATAGGAAGCCTATCCTCGACCCATAGAGGGTGTTTAAGCCATTTATAGATGTAAAGCCAGAGGAAGATGTGAGCCACAGTCGCAACTACCTGTAAATATCCTTTTACTTGTTTTATCATTTGCATTATTATTATCTTTAATAATTTTATTTTATCATTGTTTTTTTTTCTTTTTTACTATTTTCTTTTTTACTCTCAAGCCATGTGCTTTACACGTTAATTGACACTAACATGCTACCTTATACACAGCTGTGAACCATTATCGCCAAGATCTTTAAACATGATTCTTTTTATTAGTACTCACAAATTGTTTTTGAGAAGTATCTCATGGCAGCTAGTCCTAATAAGCAATTCAAGAACATTTGTGTGCTTTCTGGATTTAACTATGGCAAACATAAAGAGTTCGTTGAGACAGCCATAGATCTTGGTCGAAGTGTAGCAGAGAGAAAATTACACTAGGTGTATGGAGGAGGTAACCGAGAATTATCAAAATTGGCCTCAGAAGCCGCTTTTGTCAGAGAAAGTCAAGTGTTAGGCATCATCCCACGAGCCCTAAAACCTTTGGGCAGTTTGTCTGACTCACCGACTAGATAAGAGTTAGTCGTCTCAGGTATGCAAGAAAGAATAACTGAAATACTTAATCATCCTGATGCTTTTATTTTCCTACCAGGAGATCTTGCAACTCTAGAGGCACTTATCACATTAGCATCTTGGGCCTATCTGCACATTCACCAGAAACCCATCAGTTTGTTAAATATCAATAACATTTATGATGGCTTTATCGCATTTCTTAACCATGCAATAAAAAATTATTTCATTCCTTCGAAAGCGAAAAAACTTTTTATTTGTGCTCACACTGCTAATGAGCTACTTGATCTGTTACAAACTTATAGACCAGAGTCAGATCACAGGACCTTGGTATTGGAGTATACAAATAATGATGGTAACAGTAGCTGCAGTAAGAAGTACAAATTAGATTTAACTCTCCACCTGTAAATATTTTCTTCTGTGTTGCACCATCCAGGTGATGTCTTCTAAACTCTACTTCTTTCCTTTAAAACATTAAGGATAATGTTTCGTTCTGGTTGGGGGGACGGAATAGTCGACAATTGTGGAATCTTGGTTAAGTTTTTATTGATATTTTGTTGTAGAAACTAATTGTTGCTAACTTTTTGTGTTGAAGATAACTGAATATGGAATGTAATGTCTCTAGAAACGCATCTTCTTCGTTTAAAAAAAAATCCAGACATTTTCTTTTTCTTTATTAAGCTTTGATATTCATTTTTTTTCTTTTTAATTTCTCCTTTATAAATATACATTTTCAAATTTTTGAGTCGAAGATGGCTGATTATGGAGTGTAGTGCCCCTAGAAATATATCTTCTTAGTAAAAAAAATTCTTTTTTTATTTTAAGTGTAACTTTTCTAATTAGCTTTTCTGCATCATTTTCACATTTCTGCATGCATATTTTCCTTTCATGTTTAGAATAGGTTGGGGGCGTTAGAATGTTGTTTGAAAAAACAAATTGTGTGATTTGTTTTAACATTGGATGACATGATGAATTTCAAATTTTAGTATTGTATTATCTTTGGTCTTAAGAGATGTTACGCCATGTTTGCTACTCTATATGTTGATGTCGGAGACAAATATGAGTTACTTGAAGGAATGAACATGTCATAATAAGTACCAAGTGAGTTTTTGAGCCTATCATTTTTCTTGGAGAGTAACCCTTTTGCTCATTCTTCATACAGCTTAGCAGTTTATTATTTTATACACAATCTCTAGATTTCTTTTAAGTTAACCCTTAAAAAAAAGGTGTAAAATTTAAAAAAAAGAAGAAGAAAATATATGTGTTGCTACATCTGGAGGCTCATCTAACTAGTAGATATAGAAGAGTATTTAGAGCCCTAAAAGATGATGGAAATGCCATTTTTGACCCATTTAAGCCTTTCTAGCTATCCCTTTTGTCAAAAATTCATAGTTAACCCTTTGAGCTATTAAAAAAAAATTCTTTGTTAACTTATCATCTTGACCTACTCCGATTTAGAGTATTACCCGATATCTTACAAGTTCCATCACCTATTTATGTTTGAAAAAATTATAAATAATTATTTTGTTCAGTGAAGTTGTGCCAAAAAAACAAAAACAAAAAAATAAAAACCAAAAAAAAATTGTTGTTCCAAGAAAAAAAAAACAATAATAGGTGAAATCCACCTTGCAACTTCCAAAAAAAAAATCTCTATATTTTTCTCAAACATACACTTTATTTTTCTTATTTCTCCTCATTTCTTAGCCATGTCCCAAGCCTATGTTACATCCTAATAAAAGTCCTTCTTGATTTTAAGGAACTATAGTCTGAAATAGAAGTTAGTTATATGGGCTAAAAAGATGCAGTGGTGCATAAGAAAAAAGAGAAAAATAAATAAATAAATAAATTGGGTTGACTAGCATTTTATTTGACTTAAAATAGTGTTATTTTTAAGTTATATGCATATTTCTTCCATCTTGGGGAGAGCGTGTGATATTACTTCTTTATTATTTTCTCTCAATTACCATTCATTAGAGTGACTATTTTTTCGTTTAATTTCTTTGTGAGAGTGTTACTACCACCAGTGAGATTTTGGGGTTTGACATGTCATTCTTGAAAGCAGTTGTGACAAAGTCTACTGGCTGATTCATGTGGATGGTTGATGTGGGTGTGATGTTTCTTTAGACTGCTTATACTTTTATTTGGTTGCTATAATTAGTCTGATTAAATAAACAAGATTGTTTTAAAAAAAATTATTTTGGGTTTGAATTTTGTTTTCGCTTTATTTGCTAAGGACTAGCAATAAGCTGGTTGGGGAGTGTGTTGAGTGTTAGAAAATGTATATTTATAAAGGAGAAAATTATCATTTTATACTTCAAGTTTTACTAACATTCCTACTTTTATGTATTTAAGTTTTTTTATTTAATTATATGTGTTTTATTTTAATTAAGTATTTCATGAATTTTAAGGGCATCGTGGTCATTTCACAATGAATGAGAGATCAGACGGCAAAACGGACATCACTTTTGAACTCAGGACAGTCGAAAACCTTAGGAGGACCATAAAAGGAAAAATGTCACTGTTTACATGTACGACACTATTCACATATACTGTATTGTCTATGTTACTATTCATGACACTGTTCACACATACGAAACGATGACGTGGCATTGACTGATGAGCTGTCATGATTCTGTTAGATAAAATTCTTATGCACTGTTGATCGGTGACGTGACAATATGTTAGTGAACTAAAAATTACGCGTACGGTACATGCATATACACAGGATTATTTTCAACCAAACCACGTCACTGTTCAAGCCGGTTGACTGTTCAAACCGCGTGGTCAAACTGTGTCACTGTACAAACCGCATGGTCAAACCGCGTACTGTTGACTGATGACGTGGCGCAATCCTGAATGTCCAAACTATTTTTAATCTGATGGCCATGATTTACTTAATGTATCTATAAAAAGAAGGCTTCTCTCCCCTAATTTAATATCTCTAAACTCATTTTTGAGCTCCATTTTCTGTAATTCTTTCTCCATCTTGTATTTTCTATGTATTTTAATAAATTCCTATTTTACCCCTAGTTCAATTATAAGTAGCTAATTTTTTTTCAAGCTTGAATTGAAGGGGAAGTTTCAACATGTGTCATGGGCTTTATTTGGTAAATTTATTTTCTCTTCCCCTCTAATTTTTGTGGATATTTTAACTTTTCATCCACAAATAATAATAATCTTGTCTAGATACCGCCCTGGTTTCACCGGCTCTCTAGTACAACTATATTGAGCTTCAAATTGCATAACAGCTAGTTGGAACTCAAATGCAAATCATTTTTGGTAATCTTGGCAAGCATAAACAAGTGCACACAACATATATTGAGCTTCAAATTCGAAAATCATCATAGATTAAATCTTTATTGAGCCATCATTTGTATATCCACTCTAAAAGAGAGTTGTTTGTTGTATTTTTCATTTCACATCAAATTGTGAGTGTACAAGTGTGAGAAACAATTATGGTGAAGAGATTGGGGAGATAATCTCTTGATTGTAGAGGTCCTTGACACCTTAGAAGTCAATTATAAACTTTTGAAGCCTTAGAAGGCTTGGATAGTGAAATCCTCAAGCTTGGGTTGCTTGGAGGCGTGGACGTAGGCGGGGATAGCTGAACCACGTAAAAATTCTTGAGTTTACTTTCTCTTACCCTACTCATTTATTATTGCGCTTTTATTGAATTTATTTTTTTAGATTTCATTAAGGCATTGACTAAATTGTTGTGTGGTTTGTTTACATTAAATTTTTAAAACCCCAATTCACCCCTCGCTTGGGTTACCTAGTTAGTATTTCATTTAGTATCAGAGCGAGGTGCTCTTGTGTAGATTTAACCGTCTAGAGTTAAAGATCAATAGCAACCTAAATTAGCTCAACCTTCATGGAAGGCCAATCTACCACTAAACCTCTATTTTTTTATGGTAATGACTATTCTTATTGGAAAACTAGGATAAGAGTATTTTTACAAGCCTTAGACTATGAAATATAGGAAATAGTTTGTGATGGTTCATTCATTCCTAGGAAGAATGCTTTAAGTGAGTTGGATAAGAAAAATATGTCTTTAAATTCCAAGGTTATGATGCTTTATTTTGTGCCTTAGATAAAATGGAATTTCATAGGGTTTCAAATTGTTCTAATGCTTATGAAATTTGGAGAAAACTTGAAGTTTTGTATGAGGAGACTACAAATGAGGAATTTCATGAAGTATCGAATTTGGCACTTATGGCAATTGGAGATGAATCGGATGATAAACTTGATGAGGTAAATGATCTTCCTACTTATGATGAATTACATGTGCTTTTAAAGAATTGCATGATAAGTGGATGAAAATTGGTATAAAGAATGCATGTCTTAAAAAGAAAATTGGAGAGCTCAAAAATGAAAATGAATCTCTAAGTGCAAAGATTAGTTGCGTAGAATTAGAAAATAAAACATTGCATGATAGAGTTGCATTATCAAATGAGAAATCTAGCACTTCACATAAGCATCTAAAATCACATGTAAATGACTTGAAAAATAAAAATGATGTTTTACAAAAATGCAATGCTTCATTAAATGAAAAGATCAAAGAATTGGATTTAGATAATGAAATGTTACATAATAGGATTGCATCATTTAAATGCAAACAAATTACTTCATATGAGCATGAGAAATCACATGTTGATGAATTAATGAAAGAAAATGAAGTGCTTAAGAAGAGGAGCAATGAGTTAAATGAGATTGTCTTAAAATTCACAAATAGTCAAAAGAACTTAGAAAAATTGCTAAGCACTCAAAAATGTGTATTTGATAAATGAGGACTTGAGTATAAGCTTAAGTTGAAACAAAAATATTTTAAGAATTATTTTGTTAAAGCTACTTCCACAAGTGATTATAAAATTGTATGTCATTATTGCAATCAAAATGGTCATATGAAGAATAGATGTCCAATTAAAAAAAATGCATATTATGGAGTAAAATGTATTTGGGTTCCAAAAGGAACCATTTCTAACACTCAAGGACCCAAGAATATTTGGGTACAAAAGCACACAACTTGAATATTTTTTTTGTAGGTACCACAATCAAGAAATGGCGGAGAATTCCTTGATGAAAGCTTATGAGGATAATCACTTAATAATGGTCTGAGAAAAAATAATGTGGCAAGATGATTTAATTGTTTTGGTAACAATTATTGCCTTATTGAGTATAAGTGATAGTCTTTTAATCATAGTAAGTATTTCATATTTCATCATAACATTAAGTGCATTAGCATAATTTAGATAAGATTATCTTGCCTATTTATTATGTTGAGTGGATCATGATAAATGGATAATAGCTTGAATTTGCGAAAGTATGCTTGTATGTTTACATGATGGAATTATCATTGTGTATAACATTGAGTGATTTATCATGATGGATTTGTTTGATTTTAATGATTATGAAATGCCTAAGCATGATAAATGAGTGATATCCTTAAATTCTCAATCTTTGAATGCTTATATATTTCTTGATTGTATAATGTATATGCATGATATATGAGTTATATGTTTTTTATTGTATGCATTTATGTTTCATATATTGAATGGCTTATTGAAAAGTTTTGAATCTCAAAATGGTTTAAAATCAATCAATTTCTAAGCCAAAAATAAAATGGTGTGTATAATACAAGGTTGAGAGCTTACCAAAATTCAATAAGAGTCTAAATGATTTCCAAGGATTAACCGGTATACCTTTTCTTATCAACCGGAAAACCGTTTTCTTGTTGATTGCTCTCGGGACACTTTTCGGATAATCAGATTTAGCAAACCGGTAAACCGGATTAGCTTTGGTTGCTCTCGGGTTGAATTCTGGATAATCGGATTGGAAAACTGGT
Source organism: Atalantia buxifolia (assembly GCA_030444775.1). NCBI lineage: Eukaryota > Viridiplantae > Streptophyta > Magnoliopsida > Sapindales > Rutaceae > Atalantia > Atalantia buxifolia. Next base: position 7,528,675 of record CM059837.1, read on the forward strand.
AAGCCGTTTGAGAAAATTTCATTCCTGGACAACAACCGATCATCCAGTTATGAAATCCGGAAAGCCGGATTTGCAAAGCTAACTTTTTGCCTCAAAACCGGACAGCCGATTCCTCAAACCAGTAAACTGAATGAGTTCTTGAAAAATTCTGGAAAATATCCGGACAACCAGATAAAGCAACCGGTAAGCCGTTTTTGGCTTTTATCTTTTTGTCCACTAACCGGCTAACCGATTAGTGAAATCCGGTAAGCTGAATTCGGGGTTCATAACTTATTTCTACTTCTTCCTTCATTCAGCAATTCGGTTTTCTCTCTCTCTTTAAAATCCACCATTTCTTTTTAATCAACTTATTTCTACGTCCAGGATTCAGGTGCGTTTTTTTTATTAATAAAAAAGTAACATTAAATATTTAATGGTAGTTTTCATAACTTTCTCACTTTGGTTGTTGCAGGCTTGGATTTACGAAGCGATCGAAGGTCTACTGTCAGCCTGGGTCATGAAAACGAAGAAGAAGATTTCCCGCATCGTGCAATGGAAGCCCATGGCTTCTTCTAAAATCAACTTTGCTAAGGTTTATTCGTTTTCAATGACGAATCTCGTCTTGTAAGTAATATGTATTGGTACTTTTTTTGACATTACTAAATTCGAGTTTTGTGCACTTATTTAAAATTTTGGGTTGAATTCATGGCAATAGAACGTTTTACAAACCCTTGAACCGGATGCAAAGAAGAGTCGTAAAAAATATTGGTTCACTGTGAAAGATTGCATGCCACGTATTCTAGGCTGCGTTTATAAGGTCGGTATCCTATAAGTACTATTATTTAATCGAAATTTTTGACTTTTCATTTACTTATTTTAAATGTTACTTTATACAACATCAACCTTCAATCAACACACCGCCGCCCGTTACAAGGCAATCAAACGAGCATGACGACATACAGAGCCCAACACTAGAGTAGCATCACGAGACATCTGAGGATGAGATGCCTATAAATGACCATTAGGAGCAGACAGACAAGTCTGATGACACACATGATTCTAAGGTTATAAATAATTTCTTTTTCTCATATATATATCATTATTTTTTACTGTTATTATAAAGAATTTTTTTTTGTAATAGTCGAGGACAAAGCAGTTTAATGATTATATGAGACGGCGAATAGACAAGATTGATCATAACATTTATGAACTTAAGTCAGATTTTAAAGATTTTAAAGAAACCGTGGTGGAATTTGTCGATTCACTGTCAAAACCTCCAAACAAGGATTCTCCTACTGGACGCTCGTATGCGGTGAGCAAATTTAAATTTAACAATTGTGTTCGTTTAGCTTTTAATTTGATATTTGTTTAATATGTTCATCTTGCCGAATGGACAAGCCTCAAATAACTATGGAGTGTATACTGATGTGGGCAATCAAAATTTTTGTACTCTCTCGTCATTGTATAGTTTCTACAGGGGTGTTAGTAGGGAGAGCGTGCAGGTCTTCACTGACGTGTCTCCGAGCATTAGTAAGTTCGGTCGAGCGTATAGACCGTCGTATGTTTTTAATTGTCCTTACATGATTCCTCTATTTAGATGAGGAAAGAACGTTCGGCCTTTACCTCCACCCCAAATCATGAACTATGCAATTGAAATGAGTATGATTGTGGATATAAATCCACTTAGAAGATTGGAGGATTCTAGTCTATATGCTGAGTTTGACCGATGGTTCGCTGGCGATATGACAGTGGATCGGAGAGTCCAACACCCGCGGTCATTCTTTCAAGTAATTTTAGACCATGCTTCGGTGGGATGGCTAGGTGGTGAGGTAATTTTTTTTTCTAATTTCTTTGAGAGTTATGGATTTGTGTATTATTTTTTTCTTTTAAATCGACATGTTTCTATTCCTTTACAGCATATTCACAAGTATTATCACTTGATTAGTGAAAAGTAACGGTAGTATCCGAATTCCTTAGTTCATCATGTCACGCATACAGACACATTTTTTTGGGTAACGTGCAGACATAACTTATAATTATTATTTATTATCTTCTAATGCCTTGAAGTTTTGTTAATTAATGTATTTTTTTGGATATCTATGTACTAAGTGTTCTTGAATCAATTATGGAACAACGGGGATTGTGTGGTCGATTCATTAGTATATAGCTACATCTTGAATAGTTGTATTGGTGGGCAACAGCATATCATGTCCAAACCAATGACCAATGTCGATATGGTGTGTATTTTATTTTATTTTACAAACACAATCAAATGTATCTTTTTGTTGTATGTTTTCCAATTTCATATGATACATGATATATTTACGAGAATTTTTTATATACAAGTGGTATTCATCCCTATTAACCTAGACCGCGAGCATTGGGTACTAGCCCGAGTTGACTTTCGTAAGAACAAAGTCTGGATTTATGACTCATTGTGGATGTTTCGAGACAATAAAAAATACAAGATCAATTTTAGGCCGTTTGAAGTTATCTTCCCTTGATGGTTGGAATATATTGGATTCTACAACATCCGACCTGAGTTGCGGAGTGCCAACCCATGGAAAGTTGTCGCAGTTAAGGGTGTGGCACAACAAGACCCCGGTACTGGCAATTGCGGTGTTTTTTTGTTGATGTTTATGATGTATTTAATGTTCGAGCTTAAATTAAATTTTAACGGTAGTCATGGAGAGTACTTTAGAAAGAAGATTGCAGTTGACATATTTAATGATGATATTGTATTGTAAACCGTTGTAGTAATTCGAATGTTGAAACATGGATTTTTTTTCTAATTTACGTACTTAAGTTTATATAATTTTCACGCTCACATTTTAATATAAAATAAAAAACTTAGGAATAAAATTTCATGATATATAAGTGTACAATACACAAAAAAAGTAACAAATTTTTTAACATAATCACTTGAAACAATACAACTAACTTCGACTCGATACAATGGGATTCTTACATTGCTTACGATTATGTCTCAGTTCATTACACTGCCTGTATCTAACAGTCCTCCGGTTGACATCCTCGCCAGTCGAGGGTATTCTGAGCTCTTTATGATGACCAGGTGGATAAACGTGCATCTCCTGAATTTCATCTGAAACTTCCCAATCAGCCACGTCGCCAGCCGGCTCCAGTTGTTGTGCATAAGCCATTGTCAATGATTCCTTGGTGTAATAGTCCGAACAAAGGTTTATATAATCTACTCGAACAGTTAGACAAGCTGCAATTGCATGAGCACAGACAAGCTGATCAAGATGAAATACTCTACAGGAGCAAGTTCTATTTTATATGTCAACTAAGCCTTCCTTAATCCCACCACCTACAAATTAAAATCGATGCGGAGACACTGGGCGAACAATCATTCTTTCAGCCATATTTTTCCTCTCAGTGACTATTTCATCCGCCCATATTATTAGCCGAGTACTCATTGATTCAGCCACAATTTTTCTATCATAAAACCATTGCTCCAATGTTTTTCTAAAGTGATTAACAAGATGAGTAACAAGAAATTTTTCGCGGTTTCCTCATGAAAGAATTAACATTCTCTGCGATGTTTGTGGTAAGTATATTGTACCTCCTACCTTCAAATTGAGATCTTGTCCAATTATACGTACCCACATTATTCTTTAAGTAATCAGCAATGCCCGAGTGGAGCATCCACAACCCTTCAAGTTGCCTTTTCAATTCTTTGTGTCCATATGTCTTCGCTGCATTAATAAAGGTAGGCTCAAATTCATCCCAAAGAGGTTTGGACATCCTGAACTTTGACTTAGTGTTACCTTTCACATGGTAAAAACAAACGTTATAAGCTGTATTGTGAAATACTTTCAGAACAGCTCTCTTTATGGCAGTGCATCGATCAGAGATAATTACCAACTCCGGCCTATCGCCAATCACTCCGCGTAACTTCATCATAAATCATTCTCAAGCATCATTGTTTTCTGAATCCATGACCCCAATACTTAACGGATACAATTGATTGTTACCGTCTAGACATGTTGCCACGAACATGCTTCCACGATATAGCCCCTTTAGATGAGTACCATCCACATCAATGACATGTCAAATATACTACATAAAACCCTTTATGGAAGATCCAAGTTCTACAAAGTAGTACAAGAAATTACCATTTCCATCCCACTCGAGGTGAGTGACTGTACCCTCATTCGCTTTAGTCAATACGTGACAATATTTAGGGAACAAGTTGTATGACTTTACAGGGTTCCTTCGAACTATTTTAAGACCAACTTCTCTAGCCCGATATGCCTGTTGGTATGTTAACTGCACACTGTATTCTTGCAGCATATCTACTCTGATGTCATTCGGAGTGTATATCCTTTTTTTAATATATTTATCTACGATAATATGACCAACAACTCGACTCCTTACTTGATGACGACCATCAACCAATACATCATCATGACAAGTGTGTACATTGTCAATTCTCCTTACCACCTAGGGACTATTATGCTCGTTCAAACTTCTAATTGCTCGAATATACCATTTACGTGATTCCGAACAACAATGAGCCTCGAAACGTATCGTTGTAGACCGTGCAATCTTAAAATAAACTTATCCCTAAAGACAACCTTACGCAGTTGTAATATTAACTCATTCTTCTCAGCGAATAGCTTACCCACATTAATATCATTTGAGTCAGAACTGATAAGAAAGCTTGGAGCAATGATGTTCGAAGGTAAAATTGGACCAAGACTTGTGAATGGGTCAATCCTCATTTTTGAACTGGTCATTGGAGGAATAAATCGATTGTCTCTGTTATTCACAGGAATATCATCTTCACACTCATCCTCATGCTGAAACGACGGAATATTGGAAGGACCAACACCTCCATCATCACATGCATTATTGAAATGAGTGGCCCTCATACTATTAGAAGGTTATGCGTAAACACTATCCGCCTCTGCATTTTTAATGTAATCAACAAGATCATAATTGTCGCAGAAATCATTGTTATGATACGGAGAATACCGTTACTCCAACGACGTCGTTAGTGGTAATATCTCTTCTCCAACATCCACTAACATAATGTTGTTGTCATCAATGTTGTCGTCATCAATGTTGTCATTATTGTCGTGGAGTAGAGAGTAATATTGCTGCAACGACGTCGTCCTTGGCAACACCTCCTCTTCAATATCAGGGCTAGACATATTTGTTCTAAAGGAAGTTTATGTTTCAACAGGTAGCTCAAGATCTTCGCTTGGAACTCGAGGAGATATGGTAACGAATATAGGAATGCATCTATAGTTGGCCACATCGGATGCCATATGCAATACAACACTTACCATTTCATCATTAAATATGTCCATGAGCAGTGCACATGTACGATAGAATGTGTTACTAAACTTCAAAGTTGTCTTCATTGTGATACTATATTCATTAGGATTTATTTGTAAAACCTCATATACTCTTGCTAAAAACTGATCGATCAGACAATTTTTCTCAACAAAAAAATTTGTATTTTTACCATTCACATACTCCATATGGCCATCCCCTAACGTTTCCCACCAACCATCATAACACAATTGAAGCACAACTGAATCCATTAAGCTTGAAATTATTAAAAAAATTTAATTACGCACTATGAAACTAATAAAGAGATTTAATTTTTATATATAACATAAAAAAATAATTATAGACAGGTTGCTTGTCGCACTGTTGCACTAAGAGTGAGTTACAATAAATCTGCCCTTTAGTGTGACATGATGAATGTCGTATGATTTTGGTGTGACACGCACGACTATCGCACAAAAAGGCAGATTTGGATAAATCTGCATCCTGTCGAATGAAATGTTGGTGCGACATGCAGTTGTTTGCAATCACACTAAAACTCTCGCATGTCGAGAAAACATCTCTTACCGCTCTGTGATATAGATTGGTATTGAATCCGGATGGATTATGTTGTATTTGATAGGAGTTCACTTTTACCGTTCGCCGTTGGAGTTTGTCGTTGCTGTTTTCCGTTGCCGGTGATGATTCAAGAGTGCAACGTTGCATTTGGTTTGATAAAAGGGGACAAGGAAAGTTGCTTTTAGTTTGTAAACAATGGTAATTTGAAGAGAAAACCTTGTGTTTGGCTAATGTTGATAGGAAAAAATTTGGAGGGCTAATTGTGAAAATTGTAAAAGTTTTTGGGTTATTTTTGTAAAGTTCCCGACTCTTAAAGGTTACTAACTGTACTTATTGATAATGTAATATTATATATAATTTTTTGTTTTGCTCATGATATTGCTTTACATCAATTTTCAATATTTTAGATTTTCACATATCACTCTGGTCGAAATCATAGTCATGCAGTTGTGAAGTTGGACCATACCAACGAGTTGCTTCATTGTAGCCATATCCAAGTAAGCACTAATCCTATTTGACGTATATAATATTTATAAACAATGTAATATTTATAAACCATGACTTTCTTGTATTTTTCTTCTCTTTATTACGATACTTAATTAAATTTACTCACTTTCTAGCACCCACACACATATATACATATGTATACATACGTATACATACATACATACATATACATATACATATATATATATATATATATATATATATATATATATATATATGTATGTATGTATGTATGTATATATAATGTCAAGTGCAGGAACTATCATTTTTTTATATAATTTAATAATATATTTGCATGGATTCTTTTAAATTATATGATTTAATAATGTGTTTACATAAAAAAAAAAAGAGCTTGACCAACAACCGCGTAGATCAGCTGACAAATGACTGTTCTAGTTGAACCAAGGTCCTCGATTCAAGACTTGGGAATGCAGTTGCGTTAAATACTTGTTGGGAGAGTTTTGAGGCCCTAGTGGTCCTACCCGACTCGAATCTGGATTAGTCAAAGTTCAATGTGGTCTTTAGATACCAAATGATTTAATATACCAAAAAAAACCTTGTTATCTTACATTATTATATAAGGTACATAACTATCTTAAAACCGTTCAATAAAAATTCAATTATTTTGAAAAAATAAAATTATATTATTTTATATTTTTATAACTATTGAATTTTTATCGATTAATTATTGATTCAACGATAAGAGATAATGCTCGATCTACTGTAAAATTAATACAAACTTACAATACTAGTCCAATTGATATAAACTTTTCTAAATTTGAAGTACGCTTACAAAAGTTTAATATCAAAAGTTCAGCTCATTCAAATAAATAGCAAGTTAGTTTTTCTCCAAAAGCAACGGCTTGTCATGACAAAAACTTTTCAGCTAGTTGCTTTCGATAGAAAGAGACGTGTGTCTTAGTGCAATAGGTTTGAATGTCTTTACCACATGCAAGTGTCTCAAAATAACGTAAAACAAACACACCGCAGTCTTTGTTGAGAATTTTAGAAAATAGTCAATTACATATCGAATAAATAGCTAAAATAATATAATATAAATTCGTAATACAAATTAAGTCTTCAAAGTAATAAATTATTCTTATAGATTAAGAATAATGGCAAAAGTCGTGTAATTTGAGGTCGTGTACTCGTGTAGTCATGTAATACAAGAAGTCGTGTAATGCATGGTTGAAGGTCATGTAAAACACAACTAAAGTCGTGAAGGTTGTATAATACAGGATTGAAGGTCATGTAAAATTACAGTAAATTATGTAATGAATGATTGAGGGTCGTGTATTATATGAAGTTATGTATATTACACGACCTTGACTAGTGTATTACACGACCTTGCACGGTCGAATTATAATCTACACAATCCATCAAACTTTCACTATTTCCATGAAGCGAAATAGTTTTGAAGTTTGTTTTTCAATATGTCATGAGAGACCCACAACCAATTTAATCTATTCCTTCAACATAAAACCCAAATTTTTTTTTATTTTTTCCATAAATTTTAAAACTCTATCAACTAATTAGAAGAAGGAAATTGATTATTTACCTAAAGAAGACAGATTCCGACAATTGTGCAGCAATGAATCAGCTTCTAACGATTGTACAACAATGAATCAGCTTTTATCCTTCTCCAAACTCCAGCTCTTCTCCTTCTCCATAAGAGTCGTGTATGAGCCATGTATGTGCTTGTTAGCATTTTTAGTTTAGAATACTTTAGTAATTTCATGTGAGTTTTTAGAGGGCATTCATGAAAATTTCGGTAAATTCTATTTTTAGGATATTCAGATAATTTTAAAAATAATACGGCGTATCTGCTGCAATTACCTCAGTGCTTGGGCTAATTTTTGAATAAACTGTTGATCAATTGAAATGATGGGTTATAAAATGAAAACCTTGACCACGTGTTGAAGAGCGCGATTATAATTGTCAACATACAATTATAATTCTGTCCAATTATTATTTCCACCAGATAACAACAGGAGTAGACAATTTGACGGACCTGTTTCCCTTACAGATTCTGTAGGTAACAGCCCACTCACAAACTTGGCTGTGGATCGCACACGGATCCACATAGGACCCACAGCCAAGCACTATTCATGTGAGAAGCTGTTACTTACAGGAGTCAACCTACCATGCAGCGCTGTATCTCATACAGCGCTTGCATGCAACCGGTACAACCGGTTTTTAACCGGATAATATAATGAAAATTACATTTTTATTTGTTTTTAATGTGAAAAAATTATGAAAAAAATTGGAAAAAAAGGATAAAATTATAATTAAATGAGGAAAAAGATTGTAATAATTTTAAAATTAAAAATAGTAGAAAAAATATAAAAAAATATAAAAATGTCATAAAATAGTTATATTCCTACTTATTTTGTCACATTCCAATATTTATAATGCATATTTCAAGTTTACTTTTCAAATTTTCATTTTTTGTGGCAATTTATCTAAATTTTGGTACATTGTTCCAACTCGTTTTCCTACTAGTTTTTGGTTCTATATATCTACTTTTTTCATACACTTCTAACTTTTTATGTAAATATTTCAAGTTTATTTTTATTTCTCTATAATGTGTTATACTTTATCTAGTTTTTAGTAAATTGTTCCGATTTATTTTTCTACCACTTTTTTGTTATATATTCCTACTATTTTTATTGGATTCCAACATTTTGAGTAAATATATCAAGTTTAGTTTTTTGATCCCTATTTCTCATTTAAATTTATTAAATTCTTGGTAAATTATTTCAACTTTTGGGTTAACATATTCAACTCTTGTTCCCACCACTTTTTAGTTCTGTATTCCTACTCTTTTTACTTAATTCCAAAACTTTGTTCGGGTATTTCAAGTTCAATTTCTAGATCCCTACTTTCCGTTAGAATTTATTAAATTATTGGTAAGTTGTTTCAACTCATTTTTCCATTAATTATTAGTTCTAATTTCCAGTTCTTTCATTAAATTTCCAATTTTCAGGTTAATATTTCAAGTTTATTTTTTAATCTCTATATTATGTTAGACTTTATCTAGTTATTGCTAACTTGTTCCAATTTACATTTCCACAACTTTTTGGTTCAATATTCCTACTCTTTTTATTGAATTCCAATATTTTGGTTAAATGTATCAAATTTACTTTTTAAATTCCTACTTCGCGTTTCAATTTATCAAATTATTGTTAAGTTATTTCAACTTTTAGGTTAACTTCTTCCACTCTTATTTCCACCACTTTTTGGTTCTCAATTCCAACTCTTTTCATTGCATTCTAACATTTTGCTTGGATATTTCAGGTTCATTTTCTAGATCTCGACTTGTTGTTAAACTTTATCAGATTCTTGTTAAGTTCTTTAAACTTTTAAGTTTTGCTCTTCAACTCTTATTTCCATCATTTTTTGGTTATATATTTCTACTCTTTTAACTTAATTCCAATACTTTTTGTGAATGTTTCAAGTTTATTTTTTTATCCCTACTTGTTGTTGGATTTATCATATTCTTGGTAACTTTTTCCGAGTTTTAGGTTAAGTACTTCAACTCTTTTTTCTACCATTTTTTGGTTTTATATTCCTACTCTTTTCATTAAATTCCAATATTTTACTTAGATGTTTCGAGTTAATTTTTTAAATCCTTATTTATTGTTGAAGTTTATCAAGTTATTGGTAAGTACTTACAACTTTTGGGTTAAACTCTTCAATTATTGTTCCTACCACTTTTTGGTACTATATTTTTATTCTTTTTATTGAATTCCAACATTTCCGGTAAATATATCAAGTTCAGTTTTTAGATTCCTACTTTCCTTTAAAATTTATCAAATTCTTTGTAAGTTATTCCAAGTTTTAGGTTAACCTCTTCAACTTTTATTCCCATCAAATTTTGGTTCGATATTTCTATTCTTTTTATTGAATTCCAAAATCTGGGTGAATGTTTCAAGTTTATTTTTCAGATCTCTATTTTTCATTGGAATTTATCAAACTTTTGTTAAGTTGTTCTAACTTCTGGGTTATGCTTTTCCACTCCTTTTCCACCATTTATTGGTTCTATATTCCTATTCTTTTTATTGAATTCCAACATTTGGATAAATATATCAAGTTCTATTTTCAGATCCTTGCTTTCTATTAAAATTTATCAAATTCTTTGTAAGTTGTTTCAACTTTTGGGTCAATATTTTCAACTTATTTTCTCACCATATTTTGGTCATATATTCCTACTCTTTTTATTGAATTCCAATATTTGAGTAAATGTTTCAAGTTTATTTTTTATTTCTCGACTTTTCATTAAAATTTATTAAATTCTTGTCAAGTTTTTTTAATTTTTGTGTTAAGCACTTCCACTCATTTTCCTACCATATATTGGTTTTATATTCCTACTCTTTTAATTGAATTTCAATATTTTATGTGGATGTTTCAAGTTTAATTTTTAGATCCCTATTCACTGTTAGAATTTATCAGATTATTGGTAGATACTCACAACTTTTGGGTTAAGTTCTTCAACTATTATTACTACCACGTTTTGGTTATATATTCCTTGTTTTTTTACTAAATTCCAATACTCTGGGTTAATATTTCAAGTTCGTTTTTAAGATCCCTACTTCTAATTAGAATTCATCAAATTCTTTGTAAGTTGTTCCAACTTTTATGTTAACCTCTTTAACTCTTTTTTCCACGATACTATATTCCGACTCTTTTTATTGAATTCCAACATTTAAGTGAATGTTTCAAGTTCATTTTTTGGATCTCTACTTTTCATTGGAATTTATCAAATTCTTATCAAGTTATTCCAACTTTTAAGTTATGCTATTCCACTCCTTTTTCCATCATTTTTTGGTTCTATATTCCCACTCTTTGTATTGAATTTTCAATATTTTGATTAGATGTTTCAAGTTTATTTTTTGTATTTATACTTTCTGTTAATCAATTTCAACTTTATTTTCAGGATTTTTTGGTTACATATTCCTACTCTTTTAAGTGTATTTCAATATTTTGGCTGATGATTCAAGTTTACTTTATAAATTCATGTCTTCCGTTATAAATTTTCAACTTTTTAATAAATTATTTCCACTTTTAGGTTAAGTTATTCCTACTCTCTTACATCTTACAACAGTTTTATGTTTCTATTATTTTCATTATATTCCAACACTATAGATACATGTTCCATGTCCTTTTTTCAACTAATAATAATATTACTTTTTTATAATAACAACAATATCAGTAAGGCCAATTATATATAACCCTTTATTATTTTAACAAATATCAATTTACTTTACAATACTGATTTTTTTTTTTTTTGCAACCCTTTATCATTTTCAACATTTTGGGTCCTTAATTTAAGTCTTTTTTTTTTTTAATTTCGTTACTTCATGGGTTCTTCTGAACTTGAATGTATATATACTTAAGCTTTTAATCTATATACATATTTATTATCATTTAATCAATTTAATTAATAGTATTTAGTTATATTTAAAATAAATTTATGCATTTATTTCCATCTTTCTCTTTACTTTTCAAACTAATTGCTTTAATTTTTGGGAAATTATCAGCCATATACCCTTAAATGACACTCATATCAAATGTGTGTGAACACTTTTCAAGTGTATCACTCGTATACCCTAAGTTAACAAAACACTTCTGCTGTTCACTAATCCGTTAACTTCCATTTGCAAGCGCTGATATCATAAGGGTAATCTAGTCTTTTTAAAAAAAGACATGTCATCCCATTTACCTAATAAAAAATGATATGTCATATGATATATATTGACAAAAAGGACATGTCATCCAATTTATTGGATAATTGTTAATAATTGCTAAAAAAAAAAGCTACTTTACAACCGAATCTACTCCCCCAAAAATTTAACCTAAATTTTTGAAGATCTACTCCTTCAAGCTCTCATTGGAATTTTTTATGGTATAATATGTATAATTATAAATACTATGTTGTTAATAATTTTTTATGGCATAATATGGATATTTTTTACCGATAATTGTTAATAATATGTACCATTAATAATTCATATTTTTTTAATCAAAAAATGTATTATTAATAACAAAATAAAAAAATTGTGTATTAAAATTTACGTTAATTTTTTAGATAAATTTATCTTTTTACCTCATTTTGAGTTTCAAGGGTGAAATAGTCAACTTGCCACAATTCTGTTAACTTTCTAATAGAAGTTAACGGATTGGTGGATGACAGAATTTTTTGTCAACTTAGGATATACGAGTGATACACTTGAAAAGTGTTCACACACGTTTGATACGAGTGTCATTTAAGGGGATATGGCTGACAATTTCCCTTAATTTTTCATAACTTCAACGATAAATAAATAAATAACAATTGAGAATTATTGCAATTGTAAATGAAATTATCATGCCCTATTAATTTATCCAGTGCACTAAAAAATTAACCAAATCAAAATTTTCATCCATTTGTTTATAAGAATTTTTTACAAGCTTCTAGGAAAATAATTTTTTTATCAATTCATTTAAAATTTTTGTTATTCTATTTCTTTTCAAATAATTAATTTCTTCGACTTCAACCAAAATTCATTTTTAACAGATTTGCATGTAATTGTTGTACTCCTCAACCATTTTATTTTTCAAGTTGTTATGATCAAATAAATTATATATTTATTATACGATTATTCCATGAACCATGAAAATTAATATATTATATCAAAGTTTTAAAGGTTGGCAAAAATGCTTTGTCTATACTTGAAAGAGAAAAAAAAGATTAAAAAAATCGTTATTGATTATTTTGAGAGATTATTTTAATCATTAATTTGATCATCCATACTTGATCTTTTGACCTCTACACAAACATTTGTTCATTTATGATTTCTCATTTTGCTACGAAAAAATTATAATTTGAAAAATAAAATTCTATTTCAAATAAAAAATGTTTTAATTCAAGTTTTAGATCATGATAATTTTAAATAAAAAATTAGAAGATTCTAATTCTTTTGAATCACTTTTCTCGGTTTTAATTAATTTTAATTATTTACGTTTAAAATAACCTTATAAATTTATTTTCATGTTTCTCTTTACTTTTCTTAATATGTTATAACTTAAACAATAATACCATATGAGGATGCAGCCAATTGCTATGCTTCTTAAAAAAAATTATCTTTTAAAATGTTAAGGCAAACGTAAGTTATAACTTACAAAATATTTTAAATTAATAAAATTGATGCTAATTTATTCGTATTAAAACATCATTTTTTTCTATCATTTCAACTTGACTAAATTTCTTTTTCTTGAACTTAATTTTGTTTACACTTACTTTTGATGTTTCGATATGTTACACCAAAGTATACTTTTTTATCTTAAAAAAAATTATATTAAGTCAATTTTTCAATTACAGAATCAGTTCTTCAATTTTTCTGACTTGATTAAAATCATTTTTAAAAGTTTTTTACAGCTTAATTTGGTACTAGAGAATATAACACTTTAACAACAACATTTATTGGTATGAATTTGGCATGTCTTGATTGGAATGGCAGGTACACTAGTCAACTTGCCATTCCTTTGCAAATAAAATAATAAATGCCCTATTAATTATTTGCGATGCAATAAAAATTTAACTAAACTAAAACTTCCATTCATTTAAACAGATGTAATAAAACAATTAGAATTTTTCACAAGCTTGTGATCAAATAGCTTCAAAAAATTTAAATCAATTTACAGCTTCCACAAACTAGACTCCAGCTGCTGCTCATTTTAGATTTCAACTGTCTACACATTAAAACACATTAAAAAAAAAGATATTAGAAAACACAATGCAACCACAAAATAAACAACAATCTTTAGAATTTCAAATGCATGATCCAAATTCTTAGGTAGGGTGAAATAAATTTGGTTTTCAACAGAAAAATTCAGACTTTTAATCTAAAATAAACACAAAAATATATTTTTATTTAACATATATTTTTTAAGGGATTTATTAACAGCAATATTCAAAATGTAAAAATTACTCTCAACTTGCATAATTGTTCAATGCAACTTTTATGTCTACTTTCATTTAACGACCAATTGATCCTTGAAATAAAGAGAAAGATAACAATACATCAAGAATTAGTAAGATCAAAATTCCATTTACCCAAAAATTCATTTTAACTAGTAACAAGTAATATAAAATTAAACAATATGGCATGTAGATTATCATATAAAAAATAACAGGTAAATGTTTCTTTATTTTAAAATAGCAACTCAAATCATATTACATGTTACAACTATAACCCAAGGTATTAAGACAAGCAACAAAATCCAATAAACAATAAAGCAAATAAAATTAAATCTAACAATCAAATAACTATAATTTCAGCTGAAACATTAAAGACAATGCAAGTTTTAGATCATTAAAATATCTCCGATAGCTAAAAGAAAAATGCTAATCAATTAAATTGGCAAAAATACTCAATTAAAATTGAATCTTCTTTGCACATGCTAAAACACTAGTAGAAGTTCCCATTAGTAATATCACCAAATATAATTGAAACTTTAGACATCACAGAATTAGTTAAAAATATACAAAAAGGAGTAGATTACTTTACAATTCCTAAGATATTGTAATACCACAAAGATAACAAATTAAAATAACAACAGTTCAATCTCTAATTTTTCTACTATTTTCATTCCTGCTATGAATTATTGTTTCATATCATATTTTTATTTACTCCTATAATTAAAGAAAACTGTAACGAGCATATCAAAATCCTCCACATGAAAAATTAAAGATAGAAATTCAAGAAAAAAATGGAAAAAGAATGAAAAATCGGAGAGGCTGCAACAAATGACAGAACAGGGACAACATACATATTAGGAAGCAAACAAATGTTTATGCAAAACAATTTAAGAAATGTTAAGGAGCCACAAAAAATCACGGCTAATTCAAATAATCGAAACCATATCTCAATCCATAAATAATGACACAAGAGGTTACATAAAATTAGAGGAAAAAGGACAGTGCTACCAGTTCAAGCACTAGAGAGTGGAGATTGAAATTGAAATGAGGAGATGCAAATTAATTTGGCATCACTTCCACATTATCCATCACCATGTAAGTCACCACCCATTAGCCATTCTCACTTTTTTGGCTTTTAAGAAGCCTTACCAAGCTTTCACAGCTTGAGCAAATTATCATTTTTTCATTCTAAGACAATAAACATGATGAAGATAAAACCTTCTGCCTTGTGACATTTTGTCCTTATTGGAAAAAGGCTTACTTGCTCCTCCAACCTACAATTTTTTCAAAGTAATAAGATTTTAGAAAATACCCGTGATCAATTGTAAACTCAAAGCTCCATACTTAATCCATAAAAAATACAGATCAAGGACTCAAAGCCCTATACTTAATCGATCAAAATACAAATCAAGCATATACAAAAAGAAAAGACCAATGTGCCATAAAAAGGTATTCCCAATATTCTGAATTAATTAGATACTAAGAACTATGGACAACAAGCATAAAACTAGCAGTAATGACAATTGATAAGCATCTCCAGTGCATTACCCAAGTGATATTAGCAAAAGTAAATCTTGACAAAACATTTCCAAAGACAAAGAGTCAAATACAATGGTAATGTCCCCTCCCCACCCATGTAAGCTACGGATTTGAACTACAGACCTAAATCAAAATAAACACGAGCCCATTTTTTGGATCAAACATAAAATCAAGAATTATATAAAGAAAAAATTAGTAAATAAACACAAAAACAATATGCTCTGCTACTCAATCATAAACAAAAACCAAAAGTGAAAAAAGCAGGTAACAAGATAAGGTTACATGTCTGTTTCGATGAGAATAATGACTGTCAGGGCGCGGAGATCTCCCTAAAAAGCCTCCCCTAGTATTCTGATGACTTATAGACGCTAAGCAACAGATGCATATGGTGGGAAAGATTAGGACTTAGATTATTATTATTTGTTGATTTTTTAAAAAACTAAAATAATTTTTCATTTATGCAGTTTGAAAAGCCAAGCTCTAGGAAATCACAATTCAAGAAACATTGACAAAAAAAAGGGTACCTCATCCAAGATTTTTGGATCAAGGACCAAATCATTAGTACACTAGTTTGTGATTTAAAGGCATATAAACTGGCTCAACTTGGTGGTGTAAACAACTAAAGGAACCAATCAAAGAAACCAGCTCTGTAAAACACTTTCAATTTATAAAAAATCATTTACATTTAACTGTAATTTCATCTTAAATTTATCCAATTAAACAAAGAGAAATTTAAAAACTTATATAAACATGCAAGAATTTGTGAAATAAGGGATGAATAGAGAGGAAAGAAGAGTTAGATCTATAAAATCCTTGCATTCTTACTTAAATACACAATAAAATTAAATCTCAGCTTTTTAATATCAAAAATTAATAAGCAGTCTCTCGAATTCGTAGTATTTCCTACTTTAGATCAAATAATATGGCATTTAGATCATCATATCAAATGTAAAATTGACATTTAAGCAAATAGACAATGAGGATATAAACCCAAAAAAAAAAAAATCAAATAACAGGTAAATATTTCCTTATTTTAAAACAACAAATCAATCATATTACATGTTACAACTATAATCCTATGAATTGCGACAAGCAGCAAAATCCAACAAACAATTAAAAAATTAAATTAAATATAATAATCAAATAAGTATAATTCAACTAAAACATTAAAGACTATGCGAGCTTCAGATAATTAAAATATCCCCTGTAACTAAAATAAAAAAAGATAATCAATTACATAGGTAAAAATATTCAATTAAATTGAATCTTCTTTACACATGCCGAAACACTAATAGAAGTTCCCATTAATAATATTATTGAAATATAATTGAACCTTTACAGAAACAGAATTAGTTAAAGATTGGAGTAGAATACTTTACTATTCTTAAGATAGAGTAAAACCACAAAAATAAACAAATTAAAATAACAAGTTCAATATCTAATTTTCTACCATTTCCATTCCTACTATGAATTATTGTTTCATGTCATATTTTTATTTAGTCCAGTGATTAAAGAAAACTGTAACAAGCAGATCAAAATCCTTCAAACAAAAAATTAAAGATAGAAACCAAAGAAACAAAAAGAAAAGGAGTAAAAAATTGGAGAGGTTGCAGCAAGTGACTGAACTGAGGAGTTGAAAACACAACATTCATACCACAAAACAAACAAAATATTCATGCATAACAAATTTAAGAAATATTAAGGAGCCAAAAAACAGGATCATCACAGCTAATACAAATAATCAAAACCATATCTCAATCCATAAACAATGACACGAGATTATATAAAATTTGAGGGAAAAAGTGCTACTAGTTCAAGCATTGGGGAGTGGAGATTGAAATAGAAATTGAAGAGCTGATATGCCAAATTAATTTGGCATCACTTCCAAATTATCCATCACCGTAAGTACCCACGCACTAGCAGCAACTTTCCACAAACATAATACTAACGACAACACTAGTTAAATCTCAATTCTTTTCCACATGAGATTTTATAAACAAAACAGAACAATACAAAACATACTAGAAATATAGACCATCCAAAGTAGTTCAAATTAAATATTAAAATGACAAAGCTTGAAAATAGAGAAACCTTACAGTTTTCAAATCTTAAGCTCCGATGTCACCTAGAAGAACACTTGCCAATAATTTCTTACATTGAATAGATGCCTTCAGCAGCTTCAAACCATAACCAGTAACCACCGTTCAAAAAATTTAAAAAAAAAAGATTCAGATTATTAAACGCATGATCCCAAACAATTAAATCACTAAGAAAATAACTTAACAAACCTCATCAAGGCCAAAATCACATCTTTTTCCTGAAGGTCACCGAAATCCCCATCAAACTTTTTATGCAAAGTGACACAAGAGGTTACGTATTCTGTCAAAAAAAAAAAACCCACCAGATCGTGGATATTGAAATAGAAATTGAAGAGTGGAACATGAAAAATTAGTGTAGAGTGGAGATTAGAGATCGATAAGCACTGATTTTTTTTTCAAAAAGATATACGGTAGCGAGAGTTGAGAGAAGGGAAAGAAAGAGAGGGAAGTGAAGATTTTTGGTTAGAACGGCTAGGGTTTCTCATGAAGTGAAATCTAAAGTATTTATACTTTTAATAAAAAATTAAAGGTTTTCAATTTTACAGTTTGAAAAAAATAAATTTTGTTCAATATTTTCATTTAGCGGCAGTTTGCCCGCCAAAAATTTTTTCATGTCATTTTAATGTACTTATCTTAGTAAATTAATTTAATATAATAATATTTATTTGTATAATTTGTATTATAAATGCTACTTATTTTTAATTGTTACATTTCAGTGACTCTTGATTTTATTAACTAAAAAGTTGTAATTATGTCATGTTTAAAATTTATAACGGTAAATATAATAAATACAAGATTATTTAGTTGTATTAAAATTGTAATTATGCTTGTGGATGGCACCTGGATAAGGGTTTGAATCCCATGTGAGGAGGAAATTAAGTTGTTACCATATTAACTAATAAAAATACAATAATATATATGTCACATTGGTAATTACATTGTGAATTTATGTCACTATAGTCATGGGGCATAATTGTCCAAAAAGATGTATATATAGATTATGGACTATATACACATTCTAATAATAAATGTCTAATATTGATAATAAGTATCATAGTACTCCTAAGAAAAAAAAGTACCATAGTTGAGTTCTTTTTAATCAATGGTTACTAACAACATAAATACTAAGTTTAATATTATAAATCATTAATTACAATATTACTAAAAGCAATAGATTAAAAATTAATATTACATTTAATGTATAGAAGTGTCCATTATAAGTATTTAGGAAAAATGTGGTAACTTGATAGTAGTGAATAAATGTAACCATCAAAATAATGCAGTGTAAAAGAATGAATTAATTTCACATAAATTTGTATGAATTAGTTTGCGTAAGAGATTGAGATACCATATATTTGTCTATACATATCATATAATAATATTAGCAACTAGTATTAAATCAATAATAATAAAAAATAATATTTTATCGTTAATTATAATGTTTGGTTCAATTAACAAGATAATTGTTTGATAATTATCTAATAGTTGAACCAAAATTATTCTCATATTAGTAGGCAGAGGCTTGAATACTCTATATGTATTATGGATTGATTTCTTCTAAATATTTGAAAATAAATCTGATTAATATGAGTCTAAATATTCATATTACATTTTTCCAACAAAAGATTAATAAAATAATATGATAACTTTTTATACAAAATATCATTAAATTTATAATGTACTTAATAAAAAATATTTAATAATTTATAATTATAATTATCTACTTATATTATATAATATTCTCATTAGCAAGAAGTCACATATTTTGAGAAAAAAAGTCTCATTTTTAAATATATTTTCATGTAAAGTTGAGGGGGTATTTGATATTTTTAATATTTAAATTGATTTTTTTGTTATTTGCTTAAAAATAGGGTATCTGAACGATATTTACCTTTAATATTTTCCACTATAATCGAGTGAGACAAGGGGTAACCGGTGGCCAGTTATAGAATCTATTAAAAAAATGATAAAAACAGCTGTATGAGATACAGCTGCTGTATTACAGCTAGACCCTACTTACAGAATCTGTAAGGTAGCCCTCCCCCAATTTTTGACATATAATGTACCATACAATCAATTAATGAACTGTCACTTATAACATTTTAATTAATAATAATAAAATTACGCATCACTCTTCAAGAAAAAGAATCAGCTGAGAACAAAACAAATAAACCTCACCAATTCCACATAATTATGCATTACTCTTCAAGAAAAAGAACTGTACATGATACTAAAATCTGCCTAAACACGAAAGCCCTCAGATTCATACCATAGAAATTTTTACCCAAATTCCCCCTTTCTTTTTGTAATTTTTTTCAAAGAAATAAACTGAATGAATCCCATGGTAAAATATTTGGTAAGTCTGTGAGACTATAATAATACAGAATGTACATCAATCAAAAATCTATACAGAAAGTTACATTATCTTTTCTTTTCATTTTTGATCTAAGGTTGTCCTCCGAAGGCTTCAAAAACAGCGACGAGGCTGCAATTCCTACATCTATCGATTATCATAATCGATAAGTTGAATTGGAGGCAGCATTACGGAACACCTACAACCCATCAATCCAAAAAATGATCTGCGGCTGCATCTGCTGATTCAGCAACTTGAGCTGCTTCAGCAATTCTGAGTGCCATTGTTGCTTTGTAAGTTGCCAAATCAGCATTTTGCATGAGCAGCTGAGCTCTTTGGCGTTTCAGGACCCCTTCTTCCAAGGATCTTTTTGCTGAGGCTTTAGCTTCCTCAACTCTACGCATGGCATTCTGTTCTTCCAAGGCGTCTTGCTGGGTTGCAACCTCTGCATATTGATAACAGAAGATTAGATATATTTAGTCAACAAACAACAAAACAGAAGTTCAGTATTTTTTTGAACAAAAAAATATCCACCAGAGAGGCCAAAAAGGTGAAGTTCGAACATCGCCTTAAGAGGAAATGAGGAATTGCCTAAAATACACATTTGCAATGAACAATATCCACTGGCCATTTATACATGACTCAAATTATTAATTCAAAACATTTACAAATAAGCATTTTGGTCTTTTATACATGATTCAAACCACCATTATTAATTTAACAGCACCTTTTACTTGACATGACAAATAAAACTTTATAACTACTCAAGAGTACTTTTACCAAATGCACCAAACTGTGAATAACCAACATGTAGTGACCCTAAAACTTATGGCTTACATAGTACATGCATAAAAGACATACAAAGAAAGCAATGAACAAACCTGGCAAGAGAATCACAGGTGGTTTGCCTCTTCCAGGTTGGCTTGCCTGTCGCTTGAATGATCTTCTCTTACGTAGAGCAGGCTTTGGAATTAGTGAAGGTTTTTTAGGTTGGCGACCCTGATAGAAAGGAATAACCAGGTTGATCAGATAAGCCAACCAACAGTGCAGCAAGAACAACACCATGAGCCTCAATTGAACACACAAGCAGAATAAGGTAAGATGGGGTAAAAGGGCATGCCATAATATAACATATTACACCATTATTTTGGGCTTGTAGCCTATTTGCGAGATGAACCAAGAAAGCTACAGGAAGGAGCTATTCAAATTGGAGGATTGTATCTTTCCAGTACTTTGCAGCTACATAATTTAGTTCTCTGCTTAAGGATTTTCACAAACTGTCCACATTTAACTATTTCAATGAGGAGCTAAGTTTTCAACTCAAAACAAATGTTATTAAACGTACACAAAAACCTATAATTTTCATTTGTAACTTATTAAGAACATTGAATTACCTGAACAAGTATAAAAAGAGAGTAATTTACCAGTGAATAAAAAAGAATTACTCTTAACAATTTACTAGACTTTGAATATTCATGTAAGTGACTAAACATAGTTCACTGACAAAAGAATCAAAGAACTGAAATCAGAGGGAATACAATAGAGCCAGCAAAGCACGACCACAGGTCAATGTCAATGAAAAGACGTGCTGCTGACTTTTTTATGAATAAAATCATCAATACACAAATAACAATTACTACGACAATGAAATAGTACTAATTTGGTACCTTTCAGTTAAAAAATTATGTCAGAACATCCTAAAATCAAGAGAGACAACTATAGATCAACATTCCTAGAGTTAAGGGAACTCCTAGATATAAACTGAACACCAATAAACCAGAAGAGACATTTTGCCAATAGAAGATGCAAATTAAATAACATAACAAGTCTTTACCTGGAAAACCCTAAGCAGTGCAGCGCGTTTCTGCTTCCGTTTCTGTTTCCAATGATTATACACAGCTAGTACTACTTCCTTCCGACCTAGCTCCAAACAAAGATTAACCGCTGCTTCCTCATTAGAGTAATCATCAGGACTAACAAAGTGAGCCTTCTCAAAGGCATCAACTATCAACTCAAAAGTATCCTCCAAAACATGTTCGTGAAGTTCATTTTCTGTAACAAACTCATTATTGAACTTCTTTAGCCATTCTTCATCTTCAGAATCCATATCATAGTTTGCAGTCCTCTTTGCCAAAGCTCTTGACACCTCATCAACATTTACAGAGATGTATGAATCGGGCCGGCAAAATGGAACAGTATTACTATCCTCATAGCCTAACACTTCATATACCCCAGGAATGGGTATAACCTTAGAAACGGAAAACTGTGCATTTCGATCAGAACACTCCTTATAAAGATCCTTGAAATTGAGCCAATCTTGTCTGTTGGAAAATTCGAGTTTCCAATTATCATCCCCAGCCCATAAAATAGCATGGGTGAAGCGGTTAAAGGACGAAGGTCTCATAATTTTCTGTGCCTTGAAGGAGTATCTTGTTTCTCCATCTTTCTTGACTACAAGGTGCCACTCCTTTGAAGGAGACATTTCTAAAATGACATTGGCTCCTTCTACCCTGTAACATCTGTCTGATTCCATAACCAATATACTCACACAGCAGCAAGATCGATCCAAGTCTAGCATCAATGAGTCCATAGTAGAACTAACTTCTTTAATGCTCAGCACAGAACTATGCTGCAGTGAACTCCTAAGCTTGCTCTTGGACACTGCAGAAGATGAAGGGATGCTACTTTTCCTACTAGTTAAATCAGAAACTAAGGCTCCGCTAGCTTTCTGTGAGCCAATCAGAGAAGGGTTCCTAGCTCTCCTCCTCCTCAACGAACTCCTCCTCTTCTGAATTGCACGAGAATTCAGTGAACTTCTATACTGCACATTGCGTGCAGCTAATTTGGAAGATCTAACAGAAGGATGTAACACCACCTTGTTGACACTGTTATCAACTACAGGCGTCACGGTTTTAGACTCACATACATAATCTACATCTTCCTCATCAGAAGAATCGTCCTCAGAAGCTGAACTATTTACAGAAGGTGGACGCATGAATCTAACAAGCATACAGTGATGAATATACATAAAACAAGACGGAACGGCGGAAAAATCCAGAGAAAACATTGGAATGAGTTGCATGGTCCCAAAAATCCGGCACATTCCAGTGCGAGCAATGGGAGGATCCTGATACAAGATCGACCAAAGAAAGGCACAAATAAATATACTAAGCATAAATCTTAACAATGCATTTCAATAACACCTAAAAGTACAAACGAGCCTATTCATACTAACCACATTGAATTGGTTACAAAAACACCAATGCATACTGCAATTCAATAAAGATACAATCTTTTACATCCATACTGCAATTCAAGAACAAAAAACGAAACATACCCACGAAAAACGAATTCCACGCAAAGAGAAAACTCCGGAAATGGTCTCCGAAAGCAAAAAGGAAGCAAGCCGAGGCAGCTCCACAGTTGCCCTTCTCATGCATCCCAAAACAGAACTCAAAAAGGAAACTAAAAACCCACTAGAAGAACTCTCCAAACCAACACCAAACACACTAAAAGGCACTATCTTTTCACTCTTCTTCCTTCTTTGCCTGCGAGAAAACTGTATCCCATACTTCTTCTTCTCCAAAATCTTACCTTTTTCACCATCATTTCGCTTCCTTTTTCTACTATACACTATCCCATACATCAAGTCCGCACCTTTCAATTCTTCCTTCACTTTCTTGCACAATTTCGCTTCTTTTTTCTCATCATTATTCGCATAGACCTTCAGGTCATCTAAATGAGCAGCCCACCCATTGGGCTTACACTTGGGCCCACCTGGCCCACCATTCTTTTTATTAATCACAGGGTGGTGATACCAATCGTCCCCATAATTAGTCCTCCTGAGCTTGCCATCACCTGAATCAGGCCATAAACGACGGCCGGACCGCAAAACGCGGGCCCCATCAACCCCTTTGACCACCCCGAATACCCTGGTCGTCCTTCTCATACCCACCGAAGGCATTGCCGTTCGGCTCTCAGTAAACCCAATTCCTGACCCGATCTTCTTTACACGTAGTCGACTCAGTGGAGATTTTTTATTTTTTTATTTTATTTTTATTACACGGAAACAAAAAAAAAAATCCGACACCGACCCAGATAAAAACTAACAATTTAACTCATAAATAATCATAAAACAACGTCCCAAAACATGGGATACATCTAATAAAAACCAGGAACTGAACGAGAACATAAGTTAAGAAACTAAGATCTGATCGATAGAGGGGTAACAGAGACCGATTTGGGATAGTGGGTTTCACGTAAGTGTTGTGTTGGTGAAACAGACAGAGAGGGAGAGTGGGTTTGTGAAAGAAGAGGGTGGTGGCGGGCTAGGGTTTATGATGAAAACCACTACGCCGACTGATGAGAGCCGTTAGATTGGGAAATTGACGGTTGAGATTTGTTTTTGAGATGGGGTTCGATGGATACAATAAAACGATAGTCTCCTAGTGGGGGTATTTTTTTCTTTTTTTCTTTTTCCTTTTTTCTTTCTCTGTTGTTTTTTCCCCCCTTTTAGTCTTTTAGTTAGCTCTTTTTAGGTGAGAGGATATTTTCGGATACGGCGTCGAAAGTCTGAGGGTCCATGAAAAGACAAAATTGGGCTTGTATGTGATGGGAGACGTATGGTGGATTTGTACTGCGGATCGGTACTTCATCGGAAGGGTAGTTATGGAATTACGTGGCGATCGAGGATAAAAGGCGGCGACTATTTCTCCGGTAAATTTGCAAAGTAAAAGGCGAGCGCTCCTCTGTAAATTTTGAATCGGTAAAAATGATAGTAACACCTGGACTTTTGTTTTAAAAAAAAAAACTTATTTTGTAAAAAAAACTTATTTCGTTAGATACCTTGAGAAACTTTATTTTGTAAAATTTGATTTAATCTTTTTTTTTTTAAAACGTAGATACAACTCGGTCTCCCCTCATTGTGTGAGTAGAGTTTCACTCCAAATTAACAAATCATATTAACAATAGCTACATTAATGAATATTGTTTGGGTCACTCGGGGTTTAAATACAAAATTTTAAACTTTTCGCAAGAGCGTGTAAGACGAAGAGGATTTAAATTCAAAATTAGAATTTGTTTGGTATAATTTTTTGTATCAAATTTTTTTTTATTGCAGTTTAATTAAACATAACTTAACTAAACAATACAACCTCGTTTTCCTCTTCTCGCTTCTCTGCACACTAACTGGGCATACTCGAGTTATTTTATTATTAAAATTTTTACTCAGTAAAACAAAAAATAATAATAATAAAAACTGGCACTTATAACTAACTTCCAAAAAAATAGAAGAAAAAATGTCACTAGTTTCTCAAAAGTCGAAAAAAAATAATTTAAACAACTTTTTCAAGCACTAAACATTAAAATAGGAAAAACAAGCGAGCGTGGCTCGTGTTTCTCTCATTAGAGTTTAGAAACAGACAATATATTAGATACCTAAATGTAACATTACTTGTCCTTTCTAACCCACAAATTCAAAATTTTTGGATTCATTTTTAAATCCGAGGAGCTAGAGTTGACATTGATAATTTCTTTTATCTTTTTTACATTGTGTACATATATTTTCTTTTCCACATATATATATTTAATCAGAAATTTTTGATTGTAATAAAATTAAAAATTAGATAAAAAAATAAAATAAATACAAATTTTAATGAACTGTATTTTATTATATAGTGTATTAAAATTTAAATTTTTTTATCTTTTAACTAATCTATAATTTTATTAAAATCAGAAATTCTTAATTAAAAAACTACTCTATATATATACATACACATACATATATACATATTTACTATATATATATATAGATGGGCATATCTGCTTTTCCCTTTGGGATAGGTTTTTTGACGTAGATTTGTTACGCAGCTCTTTTAATACCTCATTTTGAAATCAGTTGAGCCTCAACTAATGGCTCTTATCTGGCCATTTGTCTGCTTGCTGTTTTAGACCAAATTTATGCCACGTGTGATTGCGCTTGTGATTCTGAATCCCAAACATTTAATTCTACGTCAAGTCATCAACCGTGATACTTGTCATACTCGCCACAAAAGGTTGTTTCTCTCATGACGATATCATTTTCTGAAAGAAAAAAAAAAAAATGTGTTTTAAACATATCGTGTTAAATTAGATTGGGAAAATAATATCTACACTCACAATATCTGAAAAAATTGGTCATAGTGCCTTTTAAGTTTTAAAGAGAGACACCCTCTTTTAATCATAAAGTATTTTTTTAAAGAAAATTTGACTTTAAATTTTTAAATAAATAAAATATTATATAAATAATGTAATCTACTACATGGACTAATAATATTAAAATATTTTGATATTTAACTAAGTTTAAATATGTAAATTGTTGTATATATTTTAATAATGCATTTGTATTTAGTGTAGAGATTTTAAATTAATATTTACATTAAATAGATTTTATAATTAAAATTTCTCACATATTAATAATGTAAAAATTATTATTTCAAAATATATTCATAATAATTTTAAATTTTAATACATTTATTTTAATATTATGTCTCTATTTATTATAAAATTTTCCTTAATATAACAAAATTTATCTAATAGATTGTAAAATATTAAAATATTTTTAAATATTGAATTTTTTTAAAATGTATATACCATTATATTTGTTTTAATATTATATTTCTATTTATTCTAAAACATTAGAGTTCAATTTTTTTGGAATAATATAGATAAGGTCAAAAAGGAATCTTAGTGTCCTTTTTTTGTAAATTTAAGAGCGATGATGACCATTTTCCCAAACCTTAAGGGTGTAGATA
Source organism: Atalantia buxifolia (assembly GCA_030444775.1). Lineage (NCBI taxonomy): Eukaryota > Viridiplantae > Streptophyta > Magnoliopsida > Sapindales > Rutaceae > Atalantia > Atalantia buxifolia. The sequence goes on from CM059837.1 coordinate 7,555,780, forward strand.
TTCTTTTTCCAATTAGGTATAAAATGTGTTTGATGAATAATACTTAAATTTCGTTTATTCATATTTTTCTAAAAAAATTAGAGAGTTTCTCTTCTTTCCTTCACATATCACCCACTCTCTTTGCAATTTTTTTTAACCTATTTTAATTATTATCATTCTCCTTCAAATTGATAAAAAAAAATTATTATTATCTTTACTTAAACTTCGGCTTACATTTAGGCTATCATCTTTGGTTGACTTCAATTGGGGGGGGGGGAGTTCAAGAGTGATGACAACAACAAGCCTTAATTTGAAGAATTCGCCCTTTATTAATCATTTGTTCACTTATATGACAAAATGACCCAAGCAAAGGCCAATGAACCCTCGTTTGTAACATAGTTGTATTTGACTTCTACGTCCTAAGGCCAATTTGGAGTTGTGTTGTGATCATTTGTGATTCTTTTGCTTTCTTTTTTATTTTTCTTTTGCATAATTAAGTGATTGTAATCATCTCAGAATAATCTATTCAAATGTTACTTTATTTTTTTAATTATCAATTATTGTGCATCATGAATTTTTTGTTATTGGTTATAAAATATAAAAAAGTTATTTTCATGGTCAAGTAGGAGATCAGATGTATTTTTATTTAGGAAAAAATTAGATAATAAAAGAATCATAATCAGTGAGACTTCGAGTGAGTAATTAAAAATTGATTTAACCAATAAAGTACTAATAGGGTAATAATTAAATAATTAAAAAAATATTTGACAATCATGTAATGATCGAGTATGAATCTGAGTAAGCAAGAGTAAGATAACGATTAGGTGGTTATAAAGAATAAATAACTATTGGCTATACGTTGGGTAGGGTAACTATTAGCGGTTGGTGGGTAGCAAAATATTGGTCGTATTTGTGAATTTTAGCCCCGTTCATCCCCCGTATCGTGGAAATTTCCTTTCCACAAAAACGAAAACATTATTCATGTGATTAATTTCGCATTTTATGAAAAATAGAAAAAAAAATTAATATTACTTTTGATGTTGATTGTTGAGTTCCGTTCGGGACGCATTTTGAAAGTTCAAACATATCTTCGTTGTGGAACTGCTTGATCATTATTTTATCTTCGTTTTCAGGCTTTCTTGGTTCCAAAGGCTTGCTGCAAAAACAAAACCACTTCAGATTTTCACCTCTCTGATATCAGGTAACCGCTTTCTTACATTACGTTGCTTATATATTTTTCGGGGTTTACTTTTTCTTTTAAATTTTGTTATATTTTTCCATAAAATGAATGTAAATGTGTAAAGCTCGCACTTTTATGTTATTGATCATGTAGAATTACGTGCGTTGTTTGCTTTAGTTTTAAAGTTGAATGTTTTTGTTTGAATTGGGTTTTGAAATGAAGAATTATTCACTTTTTGGCTTTGAAACTGTATGTTGTGAAATGATGATGCTTAGTCTTCGTTTTAAAACTTGTATTGGTATTTGCAGAAATGATGATGCTTAGTCTTCGTTTTAAAACTTTTATTGGTATTTGCAGAATTCATGTTTTATGATTTTGATTCTTTAGTTACTTGGTGGAGATACTGAAACAATTTTCTCCATTCATTTCTGCGATGGGTTGATTCTTTATTTCTGAATGATTTCAGAAGATATAGAAGCACTTGAGATGATTTTTTTAGTATGAGCATTTTCTTGTTAACCTTTCTGATTTCAGTTGTGCTCTTTGAGACCTTAGGTGTGCGAATTCAGTCAGAGTTCTTGGATTTGTCTCGAAAGGAATTTAATTTCAATACAATTCAATTCATTTGATTAGCATCATATCGATGGGAACTTCTGAGGCGGTTCTCCAAGTGTTGTCTGGGGCTAACCCTCTGCTTTTCAATTCTGACACGTTTTCTGGCAATTTGGATTCAACATTCCCTTCTAGATTCCTCAATAAATATACAAGGAAAAGGGTTTCTAGATATACACGATTGTTCAACTGCTCAAGAACGCTTCAAAGTGACCTGGAACTGAATCGGTTAAAGGGGTTAGGCTATGGGTTGTCTGGATGTAGAGAAGTTAACAGATTGCAGCTTCTTAGTTGCAAATGCCAACAGGCTGAAAATGTAAGTGGGTTGACAGCAGAGGATGGAAATGGTACATGGTTTGTGGACGGTGCAAAGAAATTAAACCTAAATGGTGTGGCCAACATGCCTAATATCTTGGAGTTTCAGGATGTTCAGCAATTTGAACAGGAAAAGAAGAGTTTTACTTCTAATGGGGCAGCTGGAACAACTATAGATTCTGTTAGCAAAACTACTGTAGATTCTCTTGAGGATGAAGCATGGAACCTATTGCGGGATTCCATGGTTTATTACTGCGGAAGTCCGATTGGAACTATTGCCGCGAATGATCCCACCTCTTCCAATGTGTTGAATTATGATCAGGTCTTCATTCGTGACTTTATACCTTCTGGTATTGCTTTTCTGTTGAAGGGGGAGTATGATATTGTTCGGAATTTCATTCTTCATACACTTCAGTTGCAGGTAATACAGATATTTCATGACGCTAATTATTTAACCCTGCCAGTAATTATTTAATATCTTTTTGTGTCAAATTCTTGTTTTCCTTGACTGATTTCTGTCAAAATAATGCCAATCATGCATCATTCTTCTCATTTCATGTACTGTGCTTTTTCTTCTTGCTGGAGTATCCTGAGAGATTGTGTTCTTTGTACTCCATCAAATGCGTATGTAATATTTTATATAATGTTTATTCAGCTGAGGTTTGGTATATTGATCGCTTATTTTTGTTATGACTGCACGAAAAGCTGCGAATAATGTACTCTTATCAAATTACATTTATGATCTTTTCATGTAACAGCCCCCACTCTCCACCTCCCTCTTTTCATATTATCCTTCTTACTTTTTGATTACCATTAAAACTATGCTGATTGATGGAGGTAATGCTTGTTTCATGTGTTATGCTTTTTCCTCTCAATATTCTTCTGACAGCATGTGATCTTTGGGTGACATCAAATGTGTTTGGAACATCTTATCATTGTTTTTATTTTGCTTATACAACGGTACTTATATAACTGTTCCGTGCATGGAGAAAAGTTTATGTTTTACTATCACTGGTTGGATATGTTTACATGTCTGCGTGTTGCTCTTCTTTTAAAATCATGTGCTATAGTGCTTGGCCAACTTCTTTTGGTACTATAATAATGCAATCCATTATGACTGTGATCAGAATATCATTTTCACCACATGCATGTGAACTAATGAATTTTAACATGTGCAAATGCATGCTTCTGTATGCACTTGTCTCATTTATCAAAGTGTGTCATACTCATACATGTCCATGCTTCCTTTGGTTACAAGTCTATTTTACAATGTGGCATGCAATGTGAATGGTCTAATTATATCAATTGCTCAGTATTCTCAGTGTTTTAGATTTACAGATTTTAAATGATTCTTACATCGCAGAGCTGGGAGAAAACAATGGACTGTCATAGTCCTGGTCAGGGGTTGATGCCTGCTAGTTTTAAAGTGCGCACAGTTCCTCTGGATGGTGATGATTCTGCAACAGAGGAAGTGCTGGATCCTGACTTTGGGGAGGCAGCAATTGGCCGTGTTGCACCAGTTGACTCTGGTAAGTGAACTTTTCATTTTGAAGTTTTTCTTTGAAGCGAGAATATCTCACTTGACCTTCATAGTGATGAATGTTTCTTTGTAAATTTTAGGACTATGGTGGATTATATTACTACGGGCATATGGAAAATGCTCAGGTGATCTGTCGGTTCAGGAGAGAATTGATGTGCAAACTGGGATCAAGATGATTCTGAAGTTGTGTCTTGCTGATGGCTTTGACATGTTCCCTACGTTATTGGTAACTGATGGTTCGTGCATGATAGATCGCCGAATGGGAATTCATGGTCACCCTCTTGAAATTCAGGTAAATACGTCTTATTTCATTTTCGGATGATTGCATTTAAGAATCTTCATTTTTCTTCATTGAGATAATTTTGTTTATACAGTTACTTCTCTTTCTAGGGGGAGGGAGAATGCATTTTGGGGTTTCGATTTTTTTTTTTTTTTAAGATTTGTTTCCTTTCCCCTACTTTTAAATTTCTTCTTGGACATCTGATCCCCGGCTTTATTTCCTTTCCTTTCTCTCTTTTAATACACTCTTTGTAGTTGTTATAAAAGGACTGATTACAATTCAAGATTACTTGCAAAAGATTTATCTGTTCTAGATTGAGCACCCAAATATGACGAGGAAATATGAACATGAACAGGAAATTGCTGAAGTGCTATGGAGGTGTTGGTGTCAAAATGAAATTAACGGTTGCATGTATTATGTTGTTATAAAGAGGTTCAGCATCCAAATTTTGGTTATAATTTTAGGGTATATAGAAGTAGGAGGGATGGAGTTAAACTTTCCGAGCATATAAAAATATGTTAGATTAATTTTAGGACCAATCACAGAGAACTCCGGAAGTGGATTGGTATAAAATGCCCTTGCGAGTTTGGAATTTAGAATTTAGATTATTATAATTAAAAAACATATAGAAAGTCACATTAGTTCAGCTCTTCGTGTACTCTACCCACTTGAGAACACATTACGTTCATTTATAGATTTGTGACACATTAGTTGCAGCAATGTTTATTAAGTGACCTTTTTAAAAATTGGTTTCTTTAGAAAGAATATACCTTTTTTTTGTGGCATTTTTTGGCCCTAGTTATGGTCACTAATGACATCCATGTAATTATGCTAATCTATGAGGGTACTGTTTGATAATCCAGTAGCTTTGTAACAGTTGATTACTGCTCCAGTAAACTTGAATCTAACATTTGTTTTCCCTCTTCTTCCCTTATTGCTTGTTTTCATGTAAGATAACTTGATCCTCGTTGATTCCCTATGTTGTTTTTTTGTTCTTGTAGGCACTATTTTATTCAGCATTACTTTGTGCACGTGAGATGCTTGCTCCAGAGGATGGATCTGCTGATCTCATTCGAGCACTAAACAATCGTCTGGTCGCTCTCTCATTCCACATTAGAGAGTATTATTGGATTGATTTAAGGAAATTGAATGAGATTTACCGTTACAAGACAGAAGAATACTCATATGATGCTGTTAATAAGTTCAACATTTACCCAGATCAGATTCCTCCTTGGTTAGTGGAATGGATGCCCAATAAAGGTGGCTATCTAATTGGAAACTTGCAACCGGCTCACATGGATTTCCGATTCTTTTCACTGGGGAATATTTGGTCTATCGTAAATGGTCTTGCAACCAGGGATCAGTCACATGCTATACTGGATCTGATGGAAGCCAAATGGGCAGATCTAGTGGCAGACATGCCGCTCAAGATATGTTATCCTGCTCTTGAAGGTCAAGAGTGGCAGATCATCACAGGCAGTGATCCTAAGAACACGTAATAAATTTGACTTGACGTTGTCAGTGTTCTATTTATTTCTCCATTCTGCTCACATTCTCATTGTCTGATCATTTTCATACTTGTTTTTGATGTAGGCCTTGGTCCTATCATAATGCTGGTTCCTGGCCAACTCTCCTCTGGCAGGTTAGGCATGGTAGCATAGTTGGACTGTATATTTTTCATTTTTCTTAGAAAAAGAAGTAGGTTTTCGAATGCCAACACCTCTAATGTTGGCATCTCTGGGTGTGCCAAGGTTGTGCTAATAGAATGATAGGATAATTGATATGGAGAAGAATTAAATAAGGGATGTTATATGAGAAAAGATAGAGAAAGAATGTAGAGTAGAAGTTAGCTACACTCCTTATGACCATGGATTTACACATCAACTGGCCTATAAGTCAACTTTAACCTGCAAACTACTAAAACATATGATAGTGCAAGTCCATTTGGTCCAAGCAGCCCACTCCCATGTAACAGATAGAAACATAGAAGGCATTCAAGGAAATCTAATGGTTGTGTTGGCTTTGATTTGGGGATCTTTGATCTAGGTTCCTTTTATAAAGCTCAATTACCTGGAGGCACAGCTAGACACGCCAATTTCATCTCTGCATCAGTGTCATATTAGTTACGAACATTCAGGATGTTAGACGCTATCAAGGATCTGTGAACATCTGGGCTTTGTGTTGACCTTATAATTTATTCTTTTAATTATTTATTGGCATGATCTCAGTAGAACATTTTTGGTCTGCTGAGATCGGAGATATATTACATTAACAGAATCAAGTGGTAATTTGCAGTTAACTGTTGCATGCATAAAGATGAATAGGCCAGAAATTGCTGCAAGAGCGGTATGGGTAGCTGAGAAACGCTTATCACGAGACAAATGGCCTGAATATTATGACACAAAAAAAGCCAGGTTCATAGGGAAACAAGCACGGTTATTCCAGACTTGGTCGATTGCTGGATACCTTGTTTCGAAGATCCTGCTTGCAGACCCAAGTGCAGCAAAAATTTTAACAACTGAGGAGGACTCCGAGCTCGTCAATGCCTTTTCTTGTATGATCAGTGCCAACCCAAGGAGGAAGCGTGGTCGGAAGAATTTGAATCAGACCTATATAGTCTGAGTTCTCTAATTCACATAAGATGGGGTAGGAGAATTCTCCTGGTACGGTGAGCATAAGAATTTGGCCCCTGAATTTGTGGTATGCTCAGTACCTTTCTGTTTGAATTTTTCCAATGTAGCTATGATTACAATATTATTTTGTATAGATTGTTTGCCTGACATAGGATAATCAGTAGCACTTGCATACCAGGTATATAAAATGAATGGCATTTTTTAACTCCATTGTGAGCCGTATATAGAGCCACGAATCTCTGATCAGGGTGATTGAAAGTAAGATATGCAGCCATTCTTATATCTGTTAGTAGCACCTCAAAACTTTTTATGTGTAGATATATTTTATTTTTATCGGGGTTTCTGTTCTGGGTCAGGTGAGCTTGTTGATTTTGTCTTCTGGACAGCTTTGTTCTACTGCAAGACAACAGCTAAGTTATGCCGGAGACTGTTCAACAATCAACATTGTTGGAGATTTCTTGTACAAGCTGGATGGAGTATTGAAACTTTACAAACACTAAATGACAAACACCAGCATTTGTACTCTAGAAGAGATCTTAAATTCTTTGTAGCCTGCCTTGTAAGGACTTTGTCTTTGTTCACTGTACTAATATCTGTGATCTAAAGACCTTGAAATTCATCAAAAAAATTTAATAGTTGGACAAGAGCATCTGAATTAAATTTCAAAGAAGATTAATGTGATTATCTAGAAGAGTAAAGTACAGGATATAAGCTTAAAGATTAGCAATTTAGCATAATGGATGATGTGCAATGAATATATTCAATGATTATCGCCTTAAAGAAACACAGTTATAAAAGCATGCCTGCTGTTATAGACCTTTCAACATGCTTCTAGACACCAATGATTGAACTCTTTAACCCTTTCTCCCCTCAAAACAAGAAGATAACAGTAATAATCACATCATATTTTGCTTTTTTTTAAAAAAAAAATAATAATAATATATACATTGCATTACAATTTATTAACATTTTGGGGGTTGGGAGGGTGGACTCATTTGGGTGACTTTTTTGCTAGTTTCTTGAATTGCAATTCCTAATGGGCAAAAAGAATGGACTTACATTTCCTTTAAGGTGGCAATTATAGCAGTATCATTTAGTGTATCGAAATACTATATCAATGTACTTCTTACTGTATATATTTCCAAATTATGGCTGACGTAACAGAGAGAGTTCATAAAAAAATTTAAAAGAAAAAATCACCATGCCGTGTATGTTCGCAATGGAATGTTAGAATCATTCTCCAATTTTTTTTTTTTCTTTAAATTCACATCTTCCAATAAACTAAGCTTTCATGACATACAATATGCAGGTTGACAAGTTCTTGACGCCAGTTGCCCAACAAAATCAAATAAATTATTTAAAATATCCAATTATACAAAATATTTAGGTATCATATATAAATATAGATCTATGCACACACTTAATGGGCCCACTTTTCACATAAACCTGCCACATGGCCCAATACCATTCTGCCGGCCCATTAGAGCCTCCACCCTCCCTTCAAAACCCTTTCTCTCACTCCATTTCTCACTCAAATTCTTCCACTCCGTCCTGATATCCTCCTTCACAACCGCCGTCGCAATGCAGGCATCCGCCGAAGACACTGCCGAAGATCCCGACAATCTGAGCTTTACTTCCACCACCACGAACTCAGGCTCAGAAACCACGCGGACAACCTTCAGCAGGAACCCGTCGTCCTCAACTCCCTCCGCGGCCAAAACACACCACGCGCCGCCGAGGCGCAACGACGACCCGTGCTGGCAAGCAATCAAGGAAGCAACTTCCGAAGGCAACAACAACCCATTAACACTAAGCGACCTGCGTTTCGTTCACCGCCTCGGCAGCGGCGACATCGGCAGCGTGTACCTCGTTCAGCTGAAGAGCAAGAGCAGTAATAATGGGTGCTTCTTTGCCGCCAAAGTGATGGATAAGAGAGAGCTTGTGAGTAGAAATAAAGAGAGCAGGGCAAGGATAGAAAGGGAAATATTGGAAATGTTGGATCACCCCTTCTTGCCCACGTTGTATGCCACGTTGGATTGTCCCAGGTGGTCTTGTCTGTTGACCGAGTTCTGTCCTGGCGGCGACCTCTACGTTCTCCGTCAACGCCAGCCCGACAAACGTTTTCATGAATCTGCTGTCCGGTGAGTACGCTCCAAAATTTTTACATTGCATGCGGAGTGCATGGCTAGGTTGTAAGAATGGCCGTTAATTTCTCACTCAACTTAGCTACCTCAAATTTCTGTGCTAGAGAAATTTCTAATTTGTCGCATTCTGCATGTAATTTTGCTACGATTTTACATTACAATATTAAATTGATATTTCACTCGTGCTCTCCGTGGTAAATTCGTCATTTAGTCAAGGGAAAACTGAAAAGTTTCATTTTGGACAGCATAATGTTATCCTGTGGACCCGTTTTCACGAGATTGCAGCCTCTTTTGGTCACTTACCACGCGATTTTGTCGCGCGTGAATTGTGCGTTCAGTCAAATCTAATCAAAATTATTACTCTTCGAAGTGGACCCCAGTAGTTTTTTTCTGCACTTTACCTTTTTATCATTGTTGGGAACAATCATACGGCATTCAATCAATGATACAGTTCAAATTTTCTTTTTGACCGTGATTGAATGTGCACGCCACGCGCTCTTATTATACGCATGGGGCTTGAACTATCATTTGCTCGTTTTGGTGTAATTTTCAGGTTCTATGCATCTCAAGTAGTTGTTGCTCTGGAGTTCCTACACATGATGGGAATAATATACCGTGATCTGAAGCCTGAGAACGTGCTCGTGAGATCGGACGGTCACATCATGCTGACAGATTTTGATCTATCTCTAAAAGGAGATAAGTCAACGTCAACGGCCCAGCTTGTGTCTGATCAAAGCCCACAAACCAGCGATCAGCAACCCAGCGACTGTGCCGTTGAACAACCCCCATTTGGCAACTCATCATGCATCATACCCAATTGCATAGTGCCAGCTGTCTCCTGCCTCCATCCGAGGCGGAGACGCAAAAAGAAATTGGGAAACCGTGGGACCCCCGAGATAGTGGCGGAGCCACTTGATGTAAGATCAATGTCATTCGTTGGGACCCACGAGTACTTGGCCCCCGAGATTGTATCGGGTGAGGGACATGGGAATGCAGTGGATTGGTGGACATTAGGAATATTCATATTTGAATTATTCTACGGTACGACACCGTTTAAGGGCATTGACCATGAGTTGACCCTGGCTAATATAGTGGCTCGAGCCCTTGAGTTCCCTAAAGAACCATATGTGCCCGGACCGGCGAAGGATTTGATCGCACAACTTCTTGTTAAGGATCCCACGAGGCGAATGGGATCTACAATGGGGGCCACAGCAATCAAACATCATCAATTTTTTAATGGGGTTAATTGGGCATTGTTGAGATGTGCAAAACCGCCATTCATTCCCCGACCGGTCACTTGTCGAGATCTTACAACTACCAATAGTAGCACTGATAATTTAATTGAGTATTATTAGATTCTACACTTACATATCTCTCATTAAAAATTACATTTATGTTATATGATGAGTATATTATTACCAGTACAAGATTTTTTACAATGATGTAAAACTTACAACATTAAAAGTTGTAGGATTTACGTTTTGTGAAAATCTCGCATGTATAGTTATACTCTCTTATAACATAACAAATCTCATTGTTTGCTTTATTTATTTATTTATTTTTTTGGTTTTGTAAAAGAATTTATATTACACATTCAAACAAAATTGTGAAAGAACTATGTTCAATGTTGGAAAGGAATTTGTTTATAATATGTATAATAGAAAGCAAGCTTGTTGATGAATGAGCTAAAAATATTGCAAAAGTACTAACATGTTGAATTTGTTGTCATGTCATGGGGCATAATCTGATGGGTTGTTGGGCCAATCGGTAGATTATTGTGTTAGCTATAAGCCTATTGTACAAAATCAAGCCCAACTTTACTTCATCTGTTCTGCATTGTCCATTTTTGTCAATTCCCCCCCTAAAAAAAAAAATCAACTGTTTATGGATTTTCTTTCTTCTGAGAAGAAATTGTTTATAAAATAAAACAATTTAAATATATAATGGTCCCTTTATCTTTATATTTTAATAATTTTTTAATAAAATTATCAAATATGTTTCTATTATTTTCATTTTCAAATATTACATTGAAAATAAACTACTAAATATATTTTTAAATTTACTTAAGATTAATTATATCTATGTCATAAAATAAATACAAAAACACCATTTAAGAAAATAATATAAACGCACCCTAAGTTTTTGTTTTCAGTTTTTGAGTTATATCGTCATTCATCTTGGCAAATACTAAACCATACAAAGAAATTGGCCATTACATGAGCATCCCCCTGTCGCAAAAAAAGGAGTTGATGTTCCTTTCATTTTGTATACTTAATTATTCTCTATGTAGTTATTATTTGAGATTAAGATTGGGTAACTGTATTTTAAAAGTTATGCTATTAAATAAATATTAGTTGCTGTAACTTAAAAATTAATTTGATCTAATTTCACACTTGTATAATAAAAAATGTTTAACATATTTATTATTTTTATCAAAATTATTATTTAAAAATTATATTTACTATACACAATCAACTTTTATTTCATAATTATAGTTTTTTTTTTCACAATAGTTGTAACTTAAAAAATATAGTATCTCAATACCAAACATGGCCTAAAAGTATTTTAATTCTAGTGAAGTCCTTTATTTTCTTTTAGAATTTAAATATATCAATAAATTTTACTATTAATCAATTAATTAGTGGTTGATTCAAGGGATATAGTTTTAAATACAAGCGGTTGATTCAAGGGAAATACCTCTAAATTCAAGCAGTTGATTCAAGAATATACTTTCAAACACAAATTTTTACACTGGCTTATAGCCATTAGCTTATAGTTATTTTTCAATGGTCCATATTGAGAATGACAAGTTTTTTCAAAAATAAAACCGTGGGTCCTATTACATATTTTAAAATCCTTCTCTTCTCTCCATAGGGTTGGCCGATGGCCAGGCTTGGCCAAGCCCAAGTCCAACCCTCCAGTATGCCCGGGGTGACCGGGCTGACTCGGCCCTTATCCCATATTTAAAACAAAACAATCTTAATGTTGAAAATTATATGTAAATGATCTTAAAGTTTTCTAAAAGTCAAGTAATTACCAAAAAAAAAATAATGTTTAAAGTACAATAAATTTTTTTCCATATGGACCAATAATGGAATTGGAAATCAATTTATGCGGTTATATATATATGGAATCAACAAACTTATTGATGAAAAAAAAGATTTTGAGTGTAAAGTAGAAAATTAATTACGGATGAGAATAAGTACCAATGTACACCAAACCTTTTTCTATATGGAAACAATAATAATTAGTAACATAATCATGGAAACAATTTTGTGCCATTCGAGCTATGTATATGTATTTGTTGATACAAAAAAGGGAATAATGGTAAAACATAAAATTTTCCAATTAGCGTACCATCAATCCTCATAAATTGCATTAGTTATTGTAAGAACACTTGGAATTGATATAATTAAACATTGAAAAATGAAATTTATCAAGTAATTAGGTGCGATTTTTTAATTTAAAATTTAAATATGGGCGGGGCTTCACCCCCAAAACCGGGCCCTTATCCACTTGTCTGGGCTAAATGCAATTTTGAATGTGTAAATGAGGCTTCTACCATGTATATATTTCATCATGGATAAATTGGCAAGATCCCATCATCGACACGAAAAGAGAGAGAGAAGAAATTAGAAGAAAATTGCATCATCACTCTTGCGTACAATTGAAAATATGAGTAAATTGTTAGAGAAAAATCAGTTTTTTTAATATTTATAAAATTTTTTAGGATTGATCTCATATAATATATAAGAATTCGTAATCTAGAAATCGTACCTTGAAAATCTGAGAAGTTGAATAATTTTCGCTTTTTTCACTGAAGTAAATTAGGCTCCCAGATCACAATCTGTTACCACCACGCCTGGTAGATCACGATCTATCACCAATGATCTTCCAGGTTATGACTCAGGTTTGATCTGTACTTGACATGTAGGCGCCTTTATCACTACCAATAGCAACTAGCAAGAGAAATTTTTTCTCTCAAGATTAGAGAGAAAAAATCTTTTTCTCTGATCTGTATAAAGTGACTGTCTCACTTTGTTTGGAAGAATATAAGTCATTTTATATCTCTAACTTAGTGGAAACACTAAGCTCCATATTTTAATATATTTTTAATTCTATTAAATCAAATTTATTTTTATTAAAAATAATAAATCTAAAGTAACGTAACTTCTGCTTGTCATAGGGGTCCACCTTATAAAATAACACAAGCCCTCTTAGATATAAGTATATTACATGGACCTTCCCACTAAATAATATATTTAAGCTTTTGACCCAAATTGCTAGTTATCTTACTTATTAATCCAGTAGTGGTGTAGTCTATTAAATAAGCTAACTCGGGGATCAATTGGGTACATACAATAGTAACTACAATAATTAGGCATGTAATTAAACTAACTCAATTATTTAATTCTAAATCTATTCCACTAAAAAATTGGAACTGACCTCCATAATTGTATACTATTTAAGATAGTATTCTCGAATAATAATTCGACCCATGCCACATTGATTTTTTTACTGCATAATCTTTTGTACCACATCATTAATTTAAATCGATATCTCAACTGTCCAATCGATTTAATTACATCTTGTTCCTTACTACTTACTAGTTTTCTCTAATAATCATTTTCAACATAATAAATATGTTGACACACTCTGGCCAGAGAATTATATGATCAAGTGCCGAAAACCCATCAAGAGATGTATCGTACAAATTCTATATTGTTAATCTATAACTCCAATACTCATAATTGCTCCCACCAAGATACCGGGTAATCTTGACTATAAGTGTGTGTCGTGCCCATTGGTAACTCAAATGGAATAATAATTATAATCATGAAATCATCACTAACTCAAGATCAAGATTACAGTAAAATTAATGCCTATGAGATTTAATAAGTCTGACAGTTATTTTAAGGTTAATTAAATCTCATCTGTGATCATGTTCAATGTAGTCGTACTACATCAATAAATTCATGCATATTTAAAATAAATCATTCAATGAATTTATTACAATCTATACCTAAATAAAGTGCTCAACTTTATTTATCAACTGTGAACATAATTTATTTAATCATAAGATAACTTGTATTTATATCTTTTATGAATCCACATGGTGATCACATAAATACATATAATATGATCAAATAGACTTTACTCAAAATATTAATGTAATTAAAATATTTGAATAAAATACCTCATTTATTTTATTAATCAGAAAAATTATTTATTACAATTAAATAAACACATATGCTTTTAAAGAGTATATTTTCCCAATAATATTCCACTAGCTCTCAAAGCATATTTGGCATCTTACGCATGCCCATGGATTTGTAAGTGCAAGTTAGAAGGTTTCCCGGGTATGACCTTTTTCCAAAATTCAATATCTCTGTCTATTAGAGTTTCGTTATAACTAGTGAGATCTTGTACATGTTCATCTGAGATAGCTGTATAGGTTTCTCCCAAAAACATGTATCTCACAAGTAACCTAGTTACCCTTCCACTACGATGAAGTTCTAAAAATGATAGTTGTTCAGAGATAATCCTGTATTGATCAGCTAGTTGTTGTTGTTTTTCCTATTCTATAACAGGTGTTGAAATCTGAGTATCAATCTGATCACCTGACAATTCTTTAAATATTACCTTACTCTTAAATTTAAAGTTATTCATATAATTTTTTTTCAAAGAAAATAAAAAATATACTTAAAATTACTTTTTTATCTTAAGAACTATAAAATAAACCACCGTGAGGACTATCAATTTCCTAGTAGAATTAGAATTCTACCTGATGGCGTAAAAATGAAAAGAAATTACGATATTTTAGTGACACATGCGCTTCCTAAATGTCAACATCAATGTGAAAAGGTTCCTTGTCTTTCAGCCTGAACAACAGAAGCCAATTGGAAATGTGTACTTAGTTAACAGACGACAGCTGAACACCTTTATAGCTACCTTCACAGGAGTAGCGGGGTTGCCCAGTCCATAAGTGACTCAAGGACAAGCTCCTCAACGGTCAAATTACTTCATCTAAACCACTCGCACCAAACATCATAAAAACACGCCTGAATAAAAATTTAGGATAAAATCCTCTCAAATATAAATTTATTTGTTTGAATCGAATTTGAGTTAAATCTGATGAGAACCACTCAGTTAGTTTAAATTAAACCATAGTAAAAATTCGGTAAGCTTATTTAAATATATTTTTGTTCATATTTATCATAAATTAAATGACTCGTATAAATTGAAATTGAAATTTAAATTTAAATACTAGAAATAAAAAATATAAGTTTTTAGTATAAAAAATTAATAATATGATATGTTTCTTGTACTTTTGTTATTTTTGAATCATTATATACATACATACATATATATATATATATATATAAATTATTTCTCAAAATTAAATACCAAGAAAATAACTCATTTACTCTTTTTTTAACTTTTAGTATTATAGGTAATTAGATATTATGAAAACAATAAGAGGATAAATAATATATATTATTTTCTATACAAATATGTCAATCTCCCATTGTATGTGTATGTATATATATTAATTTATTAAATGAAATCATCCAAACTCCCATCAATAGTATCCTTGTTGTCACCATTCCAAAGAGGGTTTCAACTTCCATAGCTTTCCCGAACCACACACAACATGTGACAAGTAAAACCCTCTGAATTTTGTTAATATATATATATTATAGGTTTGACATAAGAATTGTTAAAAGCCAACTAGCCAAATTTGCCAGGTTACAAATGCAGACAGAACAGTCCTTCATGACTTTTGCTTAACTTGCTTTGCCCACTTGACCCCACACAACACAATTCACACACATGGTTTAATTAAACACTACACACTGAAGAGTGAGAGGGAGGGAGAGAGAGAGAGAGAGAGAGAGAGTCGTCAAATGGCTGTTTTGTTGTACAACTCTTGTCTTTATGGGGAGAAAATGCATGCAAACTCAGATACAATTATTATCTGTAACTGCCTATTTCATCATCTGTATAAAACCCCCTTTTCTGCCAATTTCATAATTCACAAACTACACCCCACTAAGAAGTTTTATTTCTTTCATTCCAGTTCTCTGTTAAATTTAGCTTTCTGGGTTTTCTTCTTCTCTGCGAGCTCTTCTTTATAATGGCTGATAAGGTGGCTTTGAACCGGCAGCTTCTTGATATTATCACCTCCATGGAAGTTGAAGTACCCTTTATCTCTCTCTATCTCTTTATTTATCTATTCACCTATGCAGGTTTTTGGATTTTGATTATGCAACTTTTCTGATGTGCACTCATATTCTTGTTTCATTTTGATGCTTGTAATTTAATATTTTGTGATGGAACGAATGGCAATTACAAGAGAAAAGAAATTGATTTTTTTTTTAAATTTAATAAGTAGTCTATAAGCTACCCAATTCTCTGCGGCCCATGTGAGCATGTGAGCTGAGTTCGAATCTAAGACCTGTTATACTTAGTAGTTGAATCAAGTTGCTACAGTTAGTTTCATTTTCCCATTTTTCTTGTTTAACTGTGCTGTGTCTCAACTATAATGTTCTGACGTCGAATATGATGAATTTAGTTATGAAGCTGATCAATTATTTTACTGGAAAAAATCACTTTCATTTGGGTTTAGGAGATGATTGTGGATTTATTTGTTTGTTTCTGTCTTGCAGGGTTTAGTGGATTCTCGGTTTAGAATGGTTTATTCTTTGAAGGAGGCTAATGGACCTTTCTTTTTTGCCGAGTTGATACCAACCTTCTGCTCTGATGCCCAAACTACCATAAGAGAGATGACCCTAGCTTTGTATATCTCAATCTCTATTGACTATGACAGTATTTCAAATGTGTTTGCATGTTCAATATCTTTATTGGTGTTTCAGTTATTAAATAGATTTCTGGGTTTACTATAGCCAATCTCTTTTCCTTGGATTTGTTTGCAGGCAGCAACCTGTTGTGAATTTTCATGAAATGGAAGAATTATGCATGAAAATTAAAGGAGGAACATCATGGTAATGTAGTTGTTTGGGTTTGTAGGCACGTACTAACCGACAAATTGAATTGTTCTTAAATATAAATCTTACAAATATAGAATATACTTAACTACTTGTTTCCAAGAATCTCTCTAATGAATTAACGAGTTTCATCTTTAAAGTTTAATAAATACAGAATACAGGGAATCGTTTCCTTTTTCGAATCTTTTGGGTCAACTTCTGTGTTTGCTGCACGTGGCGCTGTGGTAAAATAAGCAGGGACAAATTAATTGGTGACTTTGTCTTTTTCTCGTAATGACAATCATTTAAGTCAGGTCGATGTTGCAAAGTTGTTGAAGTTGCTATTTTAGCTTCCAGAGGTGGGAGGATCATTTGGTTTTTCGATTCATACGAATCAGTTATCCAAGGCTAAATCCTACATTTCTTTTATCTTTGTTATGCATACAACAACAGTCTATGATGCAAAGGGCATGCTAACATCTTGAGTCTAGTCTTTTCTAAATTGAGTTACCATTTTCCTGAATAATCAGACTTATTTATTTGTGTAATGAAGTAATTTGTTTTAAGACACTAATTTCAATTTATATGCTTTGATTTTTGGAGATAACAATTTGCTATATTTCAAAAGAAATTGCAGTCCTTTTTTGCTTTTTAAAGCTGATATATTCGGATCCATTCTATGGTAATTTTTCTTTAAACGGATTTAGCAACATCGAAAGGGAAGTAGGAACAAAAATGCTGTCAACAGGACGGATTGTGTCAATGTCAGAACAGAGAAAATTCAGTTACCTTGTTTTGCTTTTGACTTGGTGTAGCACGGATAAATTAACTACCTAACTTGTTCGTCAATATCTCTGTTCTTCATATGTGACACTTATGCTTCTTTGATCATCCTATTGTTATAGAGGTGGTTTGGTGCTTGAGCTTACTCATTTTTCTCCATCTGGTGGTCCAGCATTGGTGCTCATCAAATTGCACTTGCATGTGGTGACCTTCGTCATGCCATTGATGACAGATCTAAGGAGAGGTAAGAAAACAATTTTTCTGTGGCCGTATTAAATTTGTCAGTATCTTTGTATCAGATTCCCACTATTTGGTATTCAAATTTTGAGGCACAGTAGCAAACATTATTCCCTAGTTAGTGGGATTGTCTAAATTCTTATTTAGTGTTTCTTTGTGCAAAATTTTAAAATATTTTCACAAGCCGTTGTGGCATGAAGGAGGGAGGATTTTGTGGAATATTCAAGAAAAGGAGGAAGTTGAGGAGGTCCCTTAGTTTGAGTGAAGAAAGGCAGAGGGAGGATTTTGTGGAATATTCAAGAAAAGGAGGAAGTTGAGGAGGTCCCTTAGTTTGAGTGAAGAAAGGCATTGTGTCATTATTAAATAATATGTTGACCATGTTTTATTGACAACCAGAATAGGAGATAATGCAACAAGTTAATTAGCCAAGGTCATATATTCACTGCATAATTTATTATAAGAAGACTACATCACGTTCCATTCTTATTTCCTGGCTCTATCGGACATGGGGCAGCCAGCTCAAAGTTGTCTAATGCGGAACTGATTTTGTTTTTGGATTGATGAAATAGTGATAAGAGAAAACATCCCAGAAGGTGATTGGAAATATTAATTCATGATATCAATAAGGTCTTTTCTGGGTTTAATCACATCTGTACTGAAGTGAAAAGAATGTTTCTAGTCTTTCAAATAGTTGGGAAAATGCCCTGACTTCAGGTTCGGCAAAAATAATATTTTTTGTTAAAACAGTCAGACTCATCTTGAGTTTAGTATTCTATAAGGATAATAAATTTGTTTCCAACATTTTCCGACATCATATTAAGTAACCTTACTAGCAAATATAGCTTTTATCTATATGGCAAAGTCTTTGGCTTATATAGGCTAATAAGTTGCAATATTTTTCCTGGTTTCAAACGATTATTGCATTTCAATTTTGTTAATTCCCACTTGTCACTTTCTGTTATTTGGCTAGAAAGGAAGAGATCACTTAAAGATAAGGCAGGAAAACAAGGAAACAAAGGGAATGGAGTTTGATTTTTGGAAATATCTCTCTATGATTTATTTGCACTGAGATGCTGTTGGTTTTTTATGTTTTAACCTAGTAATATGTCTTCTTGTTGTCCGCTTTTTATAAGTTTCAGGTGGACTGCTTATTCACATCACTTTGTCGCCTATTTCCGTTTTGCAATAAATCCATGTTTTGTATAACAAATTTCAACATGCCAATATTGTTGAGTGTTAACTTCTTGATTTTCTATTTAAGAACATACTGAATTCTTTTCTGGGTTTTCGTTCGATTACGTATTAATTATCCATTCCCCCATGTGTTCCCTATATTCTCACGGGTATGATTCTTTTTAGGTGCATTGTGGCAGTTGATGCAATCAGACATGAATTTCTGAAGCTACATAGCAAGATGGATATAGTTCTTCAGGTACTGTCAGTTTTTCAACTGAATACATTTACATTGAGATAGTTAATAACGAATCTGCTTCATTTGATATGTAATAATCGTCCTAGCTAATGAGAAAAGGCCCATGTATCTGATCCTACGACCTCAAGCTTGGCTTAAGAAGATGGTCATATTTGCGTCTTATCCAGTTAACTACTGGAATCAGCTTTGATGCCTTAAGATTTGGCCATGCTGAAGAAAGTCATTTTTGAGAAGTCAACCATCAACTTGTTGCTTCCTGTTTTAACTTCTCTTATTTTTATACATTACTATTTTCCATTTCCTTTTCATCGACATGTTAGATATCATTCTAGTGATAATCAACCATCTCACTGTCCTTGAAATGTCAAAAATTAGTTCATATGAGGGAAGAAGCGCGTACAATTATTTGCTTGCAAGTAAATTGAATTTGAATGAAACTATATTTCTGTTCCGGATGTTTGACGTTGCTTTTTAGGGAACCAGTCCTACAATGCAGCATTATTGGTAATTCAGTTGTGCCGTGTATAGGAACCATGCAACAGAGCCCTGAATGATTTGCCTCTATCATTAGCTTCCTGTTTTCTGTTTGTCTTCTTGGTCCAAACTGCTGATAATTTTCTTGCTTCACCTGTTTCATTTTGCTTCTATTTTGGGAATGATCTAATAGCGATGTCTCTTTAACATACTTGTCATATTCATTCATCAGCATGTAAATGTATAATTTGAGCTGATTTTCTACTTCTTTAATCTCTCATGAACCCTTATTTCCGACCTCACTCTGCAGCCTTGCCTTATCGTCTGCTAATTTAACCTTCTAATTCTCCATTCCGAATTTTTGATGGTTACTACTACTCTAAGCTGGTTTGTTCTAACAAGTATTTTCACTTCTCTGTTATCTCTTTTGTTGCAGCTGGAGAGAATGATCATCTCCCACAATTGAAGAGCCATAAATCGCCATTGTCGAGAGGATGCCTTTGGTGTGGACAGTGACTGATTGCTTCAATTATATAGATAATGAAAGCTTAAGTAATCAGTTTGTGTGGATATATCTCTGATGGTTGCTTTGTTTAAACATAATGCTTCTGGTCTTTGGTCTCTTTCAAGTCCATTATGCAAAATAATATGCTATAGGAAAACTTTTTTCTTTTTTTTTTTAGGTTTAATGCAACAAATTTTCTGTAATAGCATGGCAGATCATGCTTTACAGTTTTTTTTTTCCCAATTACATGCTTTATAGTCTTGGATGAGATCTAGGAGCTAAATTTTGTATGCAAGCACAAGGGTTCTGTATAAATGCTAGTGTTAACCTATTTTAAATTAACATTCTGTTGTTGGGTCATGCTTTGCATTATATGTAAATGTAACAGACAGCAACCCTTAAATTGTCACCCAAAATAAAGAAGTTACATCATGTGAAATGATTAAGCTGTCATGGGTGACAACTTATGGGTTTACTGTATGTTATGTTTTATGTAACTTAGTTCAGTTCTCGGTTGCTACATACATAAAATGCAATAATGGTCATATAGATGGCATTAGTAGAGGCCAAAGGCTTCAATTTTATCAAACTTGTGACTCTTATCAGACTTTAGAACCACAATTATGCAACACTTATAAAGTTGGGATAAACACTAATGTGACACCATAGATGATCATCTAGCAGCTTAAAAGAAAGATCACAATCAAATTGATAAAAGCCATGGTCAAAAGTAATATTTCCAAGTTTTTGAATTGAATTGTTAAATATTTCCATTGCTGTTCAACATTAACCAAAAATTAGGAGAAGCAAGAAAACACCTTCCATGAAAAAAAGAATTATAAATTATGCTTGAACATAACTTAAAGATACCTGAAAAGATAATTTGACAGTTCATGTCCCTTCATATAGAATTTCTCCTCATTTTAGAGCATTTGTCTCTTCATTCTTCTTTGAAATAAATTTTCGGACTTGACTTTATGAAGTTCTGATTATAATATAGTAGAGAATTGTAACGTAATATTATAAATAAAATCTTCCTTATAATATTAGACTTTTTTTTTTCTTATTTTCCCAAAAGAAACAAAATGAAAACATCGTTATTATCTTTTAATGGAGAGGAATTTATAGGTAAATTTTTGCTGTTGAATTGGACTTAAGGCTGTTCAATTTAAGCTACTATCATGTGTTTTCTCAATGTTGAGTTACAGTTCCCTGAGTTTTTTGGTCACCAAATAACTTGAGTTAACAAGCTGCTAATTTGCAATCAATGATGCAAATTTAATTATTTTCATTTGCAATTACTTTATTCAATTTCGACTGTAGAAAGATTTATGACAGCACTATGATGTTGTGTTGTTAATTTTGGACATACATAGTTTCTTGGAAGAGAAACTAATTTATATATTTGAATATTTCTACCTCTGTTATCAATATTTTATTGGGTGCATTTTACTTTTAATTTGATTTCTATTCCTTTCTTGAAATTAGCTATGCTATATGTGTGTGTGTGCATATATATAAAAAATAAAATAGATAATTTGAGTTGAAAATTTGTTTGGCTTCGGGTTGGTTTTATATTCGAGTAATCCTTATGAAATCCCTCATAATTTCTTATAAAACTCCATTTCATTGGAAATTACTTAAATAACCAGAGACAAATTGATTCATTTCTTATTCTAAATGGAAATTCAATTAAACACTAAAACAGAATTTTTAAATTTTTTTTTTTTACATTTGTCACATTTTATAATTTATATTTATATTTTTAATTTCAATTAAAAATATTTATTTTTGAAAAACTAATAAGTGTTTAGAATTATGAAAATAGAAACCATGTAATAAAAAATAACTTAAGATTTTAAGACTCTTATGCATTTTACAAATAAAAACTTGAAAGAAATATTCTTTTTGGAATAAAAATTTATGCGAGATAGTTGACTGTTGATATATGGTTAGTATTTTATAAATTCTACTAGGGTATTTTATAAAATAAAATTCAAAAAGGGGTGTTAAAAGGAATTTAAAGGAGTGTTAAAAGCTCTACTCATTCCAAAATCCATTGGATTTGGATTGGATTGATCCAACTTATTATTCTTTCACTACTCTTAACAAATCAATTTAAGAATTATTGTAGTATAACAATTTACCATATCACTCCGTTAGCTAACTTGTTACTCTACTTATAAAAATCAAAATTGCACTTACAATAACTCCAAAAATAACAAAATAAGTGTAGATTTTTGTCAATTTCTAAAAAAGCCCCAAAAGTATGAAATGTAAAAAAAAAAAAAAAGAAGAAGCATAATTACATTGTTTATTTTCTTAATTTTAATTTCTAATATTTTTTTTACATTTCAAATTTTATTAATTATTAAAAATAGGGCATTAATATTAATTAGTGGTATTATACTTTCAAATTTTTAGGCTGATTCATAATTTTTTTACATTAGATTTCGTGCAAAGATATATTTATTCAAATAAAACCATTATGACATCAGTAATTGACTAATAAAACTAACAAAATTATTATTATTATTATTATTATTATTATTTTAATGTTTAAAGTAGTAAAGTATTACACTTGTGATTTGTTATTTTACAATAATTGGAGTAGTAAAAGAATAACAAACTTTTTTTTATTTTTTGAGGAATTAAAACTCTAAAATCAAATAAATCCCACAAATTTAAACCC
Organism: Atalantia buxifolia; assembly: GCA_030444775.1. Taxonomy (NCBI): domain Eukaryota; kingdom Viridiplantae; phylum Streptophyta; class Magnoliopsida; order Sapindales; family Rutaceae; genus Atalantia; species Atalantia buxifolia. The sequence goes on from CM059837.1 coordinate 7,578,574, forward strand.
TCAAAAAAAGAAAATTTATTAGCCACCGACCGCCAGTCTTTAATAGGTGAACAACAAAAAGTCCAACTGCAGCCCTGCTGATCTATTTTTATTAGAAAATATTTTTTTAATTTAAACTATATTTTTTAGGAGAAGTCTATGTTACAGATTCTGTAAGTAACAGCAGCCAATGGGGAACTTCCACAGCCTGCGTTTGCACGGTTTTTCTCTCTCCTCAGGACACGTGTGCTGCTTCCCATTGGGTGCGTAAGTAACAGAATCTGTAACGTAGCAAGGTCCTATTTTTTAAGATGGGACTATTTGAAGTTTTGAACCTAAGAAAATACCATCAACATCCGTTTATCCATAAAAATTTTATATTATAAATATACCCTTAAATACATTTACTTATAAATCCTTTCTCTTTCATCCATCTTATAATTTTTCTTCGTTAAATTTTTTGATAATTAAGTTAAGTCTCCACTTAATGGAAGAAACATCCGCCATTATAAAATACTTTGTGAAGATTATGATTTTTACTTCTCGTGTAATTAAAAGTATGGAGAATAAAATCTCAACTTGTATTGAGCGAAGAATAATTCTATATTTCCAAGTTTGATATCGCACCATAAATTTAAAAAATCCTTAACAGATCTGTGCAAAAGGATGAAAAAAGAATTGCACCAAAAAGTTATCAAATCGTAACTGGCAATTTGATTGCAGCGAGAATTTATTTTTGCATAAACTCCAAAAGTCTCTCTGGATAATGCCAAATCAAAATTAAGGAGCTTCCTCTGTTACAAAATCTTTATGATGATCAAATCTATATTAATATATTAATTCCAGAAGCAATAATTTTGTATAGATCACTTAATAAATTTTATGGGGTCTTAAATTGTTTTTGGAAAATATACCACGAATGATAGAGATCTTCGATATTCACACCATTTTTATGAAGAAGATAGACATCAGACTATGAGAGGGATATTTTTAAGATTAAAATGGGTGTTTAAAGTAAACTTATAGTATTTAAATTTTAGTGATAGGTGTCAGGAGAAATTGGATTTATAAAATATTTTGATGGGTTTAAATAATCTCACTCTATTTTTTATTTTCACCAATAAAATATCTTTAGTGTCCCCCGTGACTTTGAACAAAGAATTAAAAAGCAGACCCTTTTTTTTTCTCCACAAAAAAAAAGACCATTTATCAATAACCGACTTCCCTTTAACGTCCTCTTAAAACTCTTATCACTTATTTATCAGACAATTAAAACCTTAATCGAAATTACATAAAAGGACAAGAATATCGAACAAAACTTACATGATCCAAGGGATTGAAACAGGTGATCAGATCTATCTTTCCCCCATTTTTTTTATTGGCAAGGCATATATTCATTTTTTCCGTATTTGTATACAAACAAACTAACTAAATGGTTTTTTTGTTTTTTCTTCTTCATCCTCATTTTGTTGTTGGGATGTGGGTCTCAAACATTATTGAATAAGCTTATCAACAGCCAAAGGCGATCTTGTGGAGTACAAGGTTCCCGTATTTGTGTAATTTTTTTTTTTTAAATCTTTTTGATTGATCATGAATCTGTGAGCAAAAAGAATAAACATTGCTCAATTGAATTTTTTTCTTTTTTTCTTTTTTGAGGTGGGGGAATTGCTCCTTTTTTAGTGAGAGAATACTGGAGAAAATAACTTGTTTTAAGATAGTTTATGAGCAATAAGAACCTTACTAAGAAACACAATGAGGTTTTTTGAGGGCTCTTTTTGAAATTAAAGGAGTGTCATTAGATATAGGAATAGCAGTAGATGAACTAAGTGGTCGGCTAAGACCCCATATGCAGGAAGACCACAAATTTCGAGCATCTATTTATTAATGCAATAATAATAATTATTATTATTCTAAGATTCTAATTTTTTAAAGTTACGTATAGATTGTATGACTATCTAATTTGTAGGCATCTCACTAATATTACTTTTATTCATAATTATCTATATATTTAATAATATTTACCTTGAAAGTAATATTTTTATTTTATAAAAATATAATTTTACAATATAATAATGACTTTAACCCTTTGAAACTTTATTTTGTTAATGATTACAAGAAAAAGAATTCAATACTTCCCCTTTCCAGAAAAATAATTACTCTATTAAAATTATTCCTATTAGATTTTAGAACTTTAGTATTCTATTAACTCTATTTAAAACCTCAAAACTAATAGATATTAAATCAATGATACTCAATTAATTTTTTTTTGTTTTCATATCTACAAATAAAAATCTTCTAACCTTCTTTAAAAAATTCATTCTCATTATTTCAACTAGTCAATTTTGTATGTGCTATCATTCTACCCTGCTCTATAAAATTCATTGCCATTATCTGATTATCGTATTAATCTCAATTAGTCAAAATTTTATGTGCTATCATTCTAATTATTTAATTTTAAATTATTATTATTATTATTATTATTATTATTTTTAAAATTTATTGTATTTTTCAATTTATTGTATTGATATATGGATTGAATTATCTATGAAGTTTGTGATTTAAATAACATAAATGTTGATAATTTAATCAAATCTGATAAACATGGTGAACTTAGTTAATATCATTTTGGTAATTTTTTATAATTCTTTTTTCTTTATCTTGTATTCTTGTTGGTAATTGTTGAAATTCAAAATATTACTAAAGATAGTTAAATTTCGAGCTATTTAATATTTCTTTGAGAGACATGTTATTTAATGTAGAAAAGTCTCTTAAAAAAAAGTTTGCGTAAAGCTTTTTGATTAGATATTTAAATTATTATCATATATTTAATGTGCTAAAATTAAAAAAAAGGGTAAGGCTATTTGAATTTACTAATTTCTTCCTTTCAACACTCATTTTTAATTGAAATAATTATCGATTTATAGGTTATTATTTTAATTCACTAGTTCTGAAAAATTATAAACTTACCCTTGATTAATTACTTTATCTCTTTTAGGTAACAATGGTTAAAGCCTAAAATAGTTTATCTCTCTTTCAATTTTTCTTTTTTATTCTTTCTTTGTAAATCAATTTTATTTTTCTTATTTTTCACTGTAACATTATTAGTTTTTACCTATTATTATCATTCGAAGTTGTGCTTTTGCGATTTGACCAAAAAAATTTCTAATATATTCAAAGTGGCACAAAACTTTTTTTTTTTTGTTTTTACATAATGGGCTTGCTCCTTTCATTTTGTTTAGATTAAAATAGGATTGAATTGGTTAATTTTGAACAATTTCATTTATCAAATGTAACATTTACTTCATATATTACAATAAATTTTAAATAAGAGAATGAGATGAAAAGAGAAAGAATAAGATCAAATAATAATTGTTCAAATTATTTTTTCATGTTAAAAAATTTTAATTTAAAAAAAATGAAGAATTGGTTATATCCAAATAACCCTATTCAAAAGGAAAAGAAGTTTTAATTTATTTTAAAATAAAAACAAATACAAGTTATTTTCTTTCATGCGTGCAGAACAAATTGTCATTGCAGTACAGCGGTGAGTGTTCCCACCTGTCACGAGGGCGACCCGGGTTCGATCCCTGGCAACGGCGTAAGTGTTTTAATCCACTACTAGGAAAATTTTATTGTTGAAGTCCTCAAGTTCACTTTTATTTTGATATATCATACTAGAGGTCCGTTTGGGCATTTCAGCTGACAAATAAGTAAGCTTACTCCTCATGCTTTATTCTAGGGGATGTTCCCCCAGAATAAAGCATGGATGCAAATACTGCTAGCATTTGTCTTGCAATTGCCCCAAACGGTCTCTAGAGTGTGTTACTTTTATATTACGGCCCTTTGTGAAAAAATCTTTGATTGTGCCACTGATCACAGAATTTGTTTGGCCTTTTGATAGTTAGCAATAGAGATGGCCAATGGCCGGGCGGCGCGTGGCACAACACGCACATGGGCCGTGCCAGGCCTAGAATTTAGGCACGCGGACTTTAAAAGCACTGCATGATTAGAGATGTGCCAAAGTATGGCACGCGAAAAGACACGTAATAAGCACGTTTCATTGGTGAGCTAGCACGCGGCCCGCGGGCCATCAATAACACGTGGGCCAAAATATATCAAAATAATTTTTTTTATTTTAATAAAAAATAAATATAAAATATTATGAAATTAAAGTAAAATATCTTGAAATTAAAATTTTAATATATTTTTTAGTATAGACTTTTAAAAATTAATTTAAATTTTAGTTTAAATAAATATTTTAATTTTTTATGTTTATAATTTATTAAATGAATAAGTAAATAGCACGTGAGATATTTAGAATATTGCAATATGTAGTTTCCTAATCTAGAAGATACGCACCCTAGATTTCCGTTTATCCTAATTTTCAACTACAAAAGAAGCACACATCACAAGGAAAGAGGGGAGCCGTCACCCAAGGAGAAAAACCGCAAAGAAACAAAAGAAAAAGAGAATTCAAGAGAGAGATTGAGGGTTGCACAAGAGGAGAAAAAGCAAAGATCCATTGAAAATCAGTCATTCTTGTTCTTTTCTTGTTTTTTTATTTATTTATGAGGATGTGTCTGATGGCTGAAACTTTGTTCTTTATTTTTCTTTTGCAAACCATGAGCTAAATTTATTTGAGGTTGAATGATAAATAATCTTGATGATTTATTGACTGAATATATGTGTTGCTGCATGTTTGCTATAGCATTTTGTCTTGATAGTATTTACTTCTATTTATTATTTCGACTAATCACCTATTTAATGATACTAGCTAAAAAAGAGCCACAAAAGAATCTATCTTAGTAGAACATATCAGAACAATGCTTGGTTTTAGATTGGGTTTCTTGGATTGAGTTTAACTTGATTCCAAAAGGGCCATGCTTAATCTAAAATTAGTGATGAACTAGATATAGGGATTAACCTTGTAAGGTAATTAGAACCTAAGCGTGTAATGCTATATCTTATGTTGGCATAACAACTTATCACTGTTAGGTTGTATATAGATATAAGATATCCAACAAGCGATAGCTGAGGATACATAAGGATTTTGCCAGTGCTGTAGCAGATGTTATAGCAACCGAGCCAAACATTAGAAAAATAGTCAATGCCATTAAGTAAGTTTAATCACTCAACTACTCATTTCTTATTAATTGCATCTTCATGCTTGATTTAAGATTTCCTTTATTGCATTTTTAATTTAGTTAGTTTATTAATTTCTTTAATTATTTTATTTTAATTTAATCTAAACTGCACTGTCAGAATTGTTATAGCAAATCCGATAACATCAATCTTTGTGGAGACGATCTTGAATACTTATCATTATATTGCTTGTTGTGTACACTTGCATATTGACACCAATGACATTTGAATTTAAACTCAACACTATCCTCATCTATTCCTTGTTTTAACTCACAACTACCTACATCAGTCGTATTAGCATGAATGTCTATCAAAGTAATAGCATACATCACTACATTATTATCCTTAGTCATTTTGATGCTAGGTCTTCTTGAACTAAGAAAAACCTACAAATTTAGAATGACTTATGATTACTCTCCTAAATGTAGCAAATAATAAATAATAAATAATACAAAGTAACAAATAAATAAAATTCGCTAAAATTCTCCTATCTCCAAAATTCATCCCAAGATGGAAACAAAATTATCAAAAAAATAAATCTTGGGATAAAATCCCCCTAAGGATGAAATTCAAGGAAAAATTATGTGGAGAGAAATCATCCTAAAATAAAATTTTCCTACCGATAAAATAAAAATCGTCCTAGGATAAAATCGTCCTAAGGATGAAATTCAAGAAAAAATAAGTCTTAAACTTTTTACATTGAAAATTTTAGACTTGAAAGGGAAGTGTTAGACCCAAAATATAATAGGTCCAGTTAGAGTCCAAATAAATTTAGTCTTTATAAAGCCCATGAAAGGTGGACTAAGATAAACTACCTAGGTGGTAAGGCTTCAAAGCCTAAAAGATGCCGAAGTCCTTAGCTCCTCCTATCCTAAGATAAACCACCTATGATAAATCACCTAGGTGGCAAAACTTCAAAGCCCAAAAAGGTTCCAAAGCTCTAGGATCTTGTCCTAAGACAAACCATCTAAGATAATCCTCCTAAGTGGTAAGGGACAAAAGGTGCCAAGATCCTAGGCTCTTATCCTAAGACAAACCACCTAGGATAAACCACTTAGGTGACAAGGCTTCAAAGCCCAAAAGGTCCCGAAGTCCTACACTCTTATCTTAAAATAAATCACCTAGGATAAATCACCTAAGTGGCAAGGCTTCAAAGCCCAAAAAGGTTCTAAGGTCCTATAATTTTATCTTAAAACAAACCACCTACGATAATCCTCCTAGGTGGAAAGGCCCTGAGGTCTAAAAGGTTTCAAGGTCCTAGGCTCTTATCTTAAGACAAACCATCTACGATAATCGTCCAGATGGTAAGGCACTAAGGCCTAAAAGGTCCTATGGTCATAGGCTTTAATCATAAGACAAACCACCTTGGATAAACCACCTAGGTGGCAAGGCTTTAAATCCTAAAAAGTACTAAAGTCCTAGGTTCTTATTTTAAGACAAATCACCTAGTTGGTGAGGCTTCAAAGTTCAAAAAGGTTCCAAGATCTTAAGATCCTGTCCTTAGACAAACTACCTAGGATAATCCTCCTAGGTGGTAAGGCCCCAAGGTCTAAAAGGTTCCAAGATCCTGGGCTTTTATCTTAAAACAAACCACCTACGATAACTCCCCTAAGTTCTAAGGTTCCTATGATCTCAGAGTTTTAGTAAAAACAACCTAAGGATGAAACACTTCTTCGTTTAATCCTTAGACAAACTTGCATATCCATGTGTCAATCAACATGGGCATAAGAGATAAATGTTGCCAGATGTCACAAGAAAAATGACACTTGTCATCAAAGTTACTAGACTCAAGTCAAATCATTTTCGCCTATAAATGTACTCTTCAATCTCACTAAAAGGTGAGAAAAAATGGACTCAAAAGGGGAAATGTTGACTTTCTCTCTCTAATTTATATTTCCAAGGATCCGATGACTGACTGAACCGTCAGAGGGTTTACGCCGGCAAAACTAGTCTTTTGAATCTTTTCTTGTGTTTGTAGATTATCATTAGATAAGGATGCTCTCATCTCCTAAGAAAGTGGAGATTAAAAGGCCCATTAAGATCAATTCAATGGATAAACTCATCATCACTATATCCAACAAAAAGGAACCCCAGTTCTAAGGAGGTCATCCTCGATTGGAATTACCACCTATAAGTTAGGACAAAATTTGCACCAACAGATACAATAAGCTTTTAATAAGTAGATTTTTTTTTTAATTTTCAAGTTTATTATTACTGATATTTTATTTTAATTTGATTGATTCTATTTATTTTGCTTTAATGACTTGAACCTAATGATTGCTTGCTAAAGATAAGTTTTTATTTGTTTAACTAATTGTTAATGATAGTTATATAAAATTCATTTGTTAATATTGTTGATAATACTTGTATGTTGATTAAAGATGGAGCTAGACATTGATATTAATGATGATAATTTGCCTACAATAGAAATATTTTATGTTAGATTAATAAATTTTGTGTATTTGTTTTAGTGTTGAAATTTTAATTTCTTATTTGCATTGATAAAATCTAAACTTTAGTATTATATGTGGGTTTTTGAGGCTATACATGAAAATTTATAATTTGAATTATATAATTTAAGTTTTATGTATTATTAAAAGTATTTTTTTAATATTCGTGATTTTAAATAAGAAAACTCACAAAAATTTTGCTGTGAGTTGCAAATGGGTTTGGTAATTGTTAAAACTCCAAGTAAGCGGGTTTTAAAAAAAAAAAATGGGCCTTTTTTTTTAAAAAAATAAAAACCTATTATAGGTTGCAGTTAGGTTTGATTATTTAATTTTTTTGCAAGTGCAAGTTTAGTAATAACAAAACCACAGCAGATGGTGTCCAATACCGTCCCTAGTTCGATCACGGTTAATGACGTAAATGTTTTTTTTTTAAAATAAATTTATAAAACTAGGAAAATTTTACCGTTTAGGTCCTCAGGTTCACTTTTATTATGATATACTTTCTAGTGTTTGTTAATTTTATATTACGGCCCTTTGTGGAAAATAATCACAATGTCTGCCTGGCCTCATCTGTTTTTTGAGCGCCGAGACCTTGCTGCACTTTAGGATAGTAACGATGGTTAGCAACGGTAAACCCACGCTTGAGCCTGCATTTGGAAAATCCTGCCAATTGATATTATTACTTTTAACTTTAAGCCCACAACGCAGCACTCCCAAACGCAATTACATGTTCTCGTTCTGCAGCCGACTGATGGTAGCGCAATTCCAACAGATGAGGCTTAAAATTATGGAATAAAAAATCTGTGTAACTCGGTTGCAATGAAGATTTGAATTTCAACACTTCTACTGTTTTAATAGATTATATCAGCTAATTTTCACTCACAAAGCCAGAAAGGTCAGAGTTGGTATTAGCACTATTTATCAACATTTGATTGACTAGTACAAATTAAGTAGAAAATCTTCCTTGGTTAGTTTATATAGTCAAATTTTATAGCCACGCCTCTCCCAAGATCCCCAAGATTCAAAATCAAGTCGCCAATTGAATTAAAATTACTTAAAACTACCGGTCCAGTACAATATACCTAGTGTGTACTTTAATTCTCTGCGTGCATAAGGAATAAAATCACATAATGAACATTACCTTTTATAAATTTTTATGTTGTCAAATCCAGAAGGTCTTAGGAAAAAAAATAAATATATCTACCATCTCTGATTTCATATATGGCTGTAAAATCTATAAATGTACCTATAACTGGCTGTAGAGAGAACCCAAACTACTCAAATCAAACCATATTAAAAATACTAATTTTCAAACTTTCTGTTTTGCTTACAATGGAGACTTCATTCAAATCGGCTATTTTGATCACTCTCTTAGTTTCATCATGTTTGTTATTCTTGCCCTCCTTTCATATCTATGCATGTTTATAAATTAAAAGAAAAATGCGAAGTTAATAATTATTAGTTAATTAACTAATTGTTTGTTTGGCAGGTGTGCTATTTTCAATTTCCATGCCTGCAGCCGATGCTCAACCTCTGAAACAAATCCCTTGTAAGAGCGATTATGACTGCGAGAAGGGGCATAGTTGCAGTGAATCTAATTCTTGGTGTCTGAACACTGGTTTCTGCCTTTGCGTTCCTGGCAGTAAAAACTGTTGTTGAAAACACATATGCCCTTTGAAAAAAATGCAATCACTGTTACGCTTGGAATGTTTGTTATTTTCTCACACAGTGCTGAATAAAAATGGCATATCCTCAATCAATTAATTCAACTGCGTATGCACTTGGTTTATAATTGATCTTTAGTTAGTTTCTCTCCTCTCAAACTCACGAAGTCGGAGACTTGGGCCTTTATGCTTAATTAATTTGTTCTTAATCGATCGGCTTTAAAATTATTCCTTCACTCTGCTTTAAAATTATTCCTTCCTCTTAAAATCTTTTTTTTTTTCCTAATAGTACTTCACTTAATACCTAAAATATTTTTTTTTCTAAATACTCTTTTCAGTTATAATTTTAATTTCCCAAAATTTGATTGCTCTTATGGCACATTTACTAATCAGTAATCGGAATGAGGCTGGAGTCAAAATAATTTGGAATCATAATGGACCAGAATTGGAATCAGGACTGAGAATTAGAATAAATTATTTACTTGAGATGTAAAAATCAGAATCGAAATGAGATTCATTTCCATTGATGTGTTTATTTAATCGTGGAATCGGAATGAATTAGTGTAATTTATTAAAATGCCTTTTATTAACTATTGTCCTTCAGTGGTAAAAATAATAATAACAACAAATTTAATAATAACATTATAAATAAACAAAGGAAAATTATCTTTACACCATCTTTGTTTTGTCACATGGGCATTTAACCATTATAAAATTTTGACATGTACTCTATACTACCTTTACTTCTAAACTTGTATCAACTAACAATTTTGACACTAAGAATTTAAATAAAATGACTATTTTATCCTTAAATGAATTAAAAGATAATTTTATCCTATATAATTTTAAAAAATAAAAAATTATAATTACAAGAATACCTTTAAATTTAATAAAACAAATAAATCTCAAAATCCAAGATCTTAATTTTTATAATTATAATTTTTAAATCATAATTATTGTAATTATAATTTTTTATTATTCAAAGTCGGTTTAGACTATTATTGTTTTGGTGATTAATTTAAACAATGAAACTGTTTGATAATTGAGATTGTATGATTGATAAAAAAAAAGGGAAAATATTTGTGATGAGTATTACACATTTTTTAGGTCAAAAAGATTAAAAAAAATCAATAATATTATTAATTAAATACTATCAATTAATTAAATGGTAATTACAATTTTTTATTTTAAAAAATTTTATAGGACAAAATAGTCTTTTAATTCATCTAGGGTAAAATGACCATTTTATTTTAATTTTTAATGTCAAAGTGATTGATTGATATAAGTTTAAAACCAAAAGTGGTGCAAAAAATATATCAAAATGATGAGATGGTTAAATGTACATGTGACAAAATAGAAGTGGCGTGAAGATAATTTTCCATAAATAAATAATAGTAATAATTAATAAAAATAATAATGAGATTAAAAGTAATAATAATAATAATAATAAATAGAAACAATTAATAATAATAATTGCATTCGTAAATAATAAATAGGAACAGGAGTTGTAAATTGGAATCGGAGCTTCGTGATAGAGGCAGCTGGCGAGGCAAGGCAGTTAACGACGAGCATGAGAGAGAGAACGACGGAGATGACCGGTGACAAGCTACTCAAGCCGATCATTTTCCTTTGGTTATACAGAGAGAGAGACTGGCTGCTGCAGATGGAGAGAGAGGGAGATCGGTTGTTGCAGATAGGCAAAATCGTCATTATAGGGAATGGACTTCTGATTCTCAACCCCCTCCCGGACAAAATTTGCGTGAGTCCCACGCAACTTATTCCCATTCCCAGTTTTAATTTAACAAGTAAACGAGTTTTTAATTCCGATTCCCATCCCGATTTAGTAATCATAGCATTATTATCTCATCAGCTACTAAGGGTGTCGTTCAACTGGACGTGAATGTGTGTTTTACACTTACATCTCGATTAACGGAGTTCAAGTAATCATAACGAACAAGAATTATTATTTAGAGGGGACAAGAATTATTGTTCAGAGGATAAGATTATCATCCTCAAATAACACTTGAAAAAAAAGAAAGAAAAGAAAAAAGAAAGCATAGTATCTTTTCCAATTTGAATAGAACTTTCAATCCTAATGGGAACAACATATCTGCCAAATCTTTTGCCACTGTTGGCGCAGAAATATAAATGGTACAACATCCATTACAGAATTCATCAAATCGCATCTCAATAACTATGGTGGTTACAAGGGTCACTAGAAAATATTGGACAATAAAAGATAATACTCTCCCGTAGCATAAAACAATATCACAAAATGTGAAAGCACAATAAAATGCGTGGGTTAAACTTCTTGTGCTCCCATCATCATCTGTACCTCAAATATGGGATGACAAGACTGATGATAACCCATCATTTTTACACAAAATTACCACACAGTTTTTACAGCAGGCATCAAAATAATCTCACAGAGGGAGATTTTCTTTGGCGTATGATAATTCTAAGATGAAGTAGATAAATAAAATTTACCTTGAGCTAGCCAGCAGAAACATGTCGAAGTAGTAAGCACTTGAGAGTTCCAAAGTGAAGTGGGTGTTGACATGACATGGAGTGGTAGAGTGGAGGCCACTTTCTTGCACATAACCAAAATAGTTTGTTGTCACTGAAGATGGTACGACAGCCCGTTAATGGCACATTGTATTCTAAATCTAATCGCATTAATGAATACTGAAAGAAAGAAAACAAAAGTCGATATATGCTTCTTAATCTCCTCTTTGGTATTACTGGTTGTGAACTAATGATATGGCTCCTTCTGTGGATCACAATGACAATGGATTTATAGTGATGGATTCTAAAGAGAGCAATGATGGGTATAAATCAAGTGCTGCTGCCATGAAATTGCAAAAAGTTTACAGGAGTTACCGTACACGGCTTAGGCTAGCAGATTCTGTTGTGGTTGCTGAAGAGCTATGGTAAATCCCTCTTAATTTTCATGAAATATGCAGCAACTCTTATCTGTCAATTCATGGTAAAGAAAGTTAACAGTAATGTGAATGTTTGGAGATGGCAAGCGATAGATTATGCAAGGCTGAATCACAGTACAGTCTCTTTCTTCAATTTTGACAGACCTGAAACAGCCGCATCACGATGGACTAGGATCAGCTTGAATGCTTCAAAGGCATGTTGTTTTATTTTGAAGTAAAACAATGCAATATTAAAAAAAAAAAGGGCTATCATGTGATTTGACTCCCTAACAGGTAGGAAAAGGACTAAGTACAAATGCTAAGGCACAGAAATTAGCTTTCCAGCATTGGATTGAAGCTGTAAGTCTTCAACTACACTACAGATCATTATCTTTATGACTGCTTTTTCCATTTTGTACTTAAGCTAATCCATCATTGTGACTATCTTGATATATATTGTGATGTAGATTGATCCGAGACACCGTTATAGTCATAATTTGAACCTGTACTATGAAGAGTGGTGTAAAAGAGATACAGAGCAGCCATTTTTCTACTGGTATGCCTACTTAAGATATTAACTACGATTCCCCAATTTTTTTAACAACTCATTACTTGAATGAAGATACCTTGAATCTGGGGTTTTCTTTTCAAAAAACAGCTTATCCCATGTTTCAGTAATGATAAATCTCTTTTCTTGTCTGTGGGGCTGCACAGACAAAATATAAAGACCTTCGCTGCATCTTAGCCTTTCGAAATCACTTCATTAGTTAGGCACAATGCAGTCCACCGTATTCCACCACTGCCTGCACTATCAAATTGGCAGATGTTAACTCATGTAAAGTTATGGATAAGAGACAGCAAAGTAAGCAAATAATAAGAGTCTGCAAGACAACCTAGATATGCTAGATAATTTCTTAAGTATTCTTATTGTCTCCACATGCGCATCCAGACTCAGCCAAGTTTATGAGTGACAACAAAACATATTGCTTGTAGGATTAGCAAGATAATGCAACAAAGGAACCCTCATCATCTACTTGAAGCTTGATTAGAAAATGGTATTTTACACATTCTGATGGAAGCAATAGATGCCATGTAATGCTTAAACATGAGAAATTACATGTGCAACTGAATCATCAGTAATGTTATATTAAATTCTTATTTACAGGACGGCATAGAATGAGCTTAATGTTTCATTTTACTCATGTTTTTCTGATTCTATAGGGACTTAAACGCTTACCACCTGAACATAATGTCATAAAATAACAATTAGAGTGACAATTATTTAACAAATTAGGGTGAAAAAGAGATTCTGTATAAAAATTGATCTTAGAGTAGTTTGAGCAAAAGGAATGCTTATGTGAATAATTCACAAGAAAATTAAGACCTCTGCACCTGGGGTTTCACATTCGGTTGACATCCTATGCAAAATCTTTTTTACTTTTCTGTGTTCTTGTTTGCATAAATGGGAATGATACGTTGCAAATACCCTTGATATATCTATCAACACAGGTTAGACATTGGGGATGGCAAAGAGGTTGATCTTAAGGATTGCCCAAGATTGTGGCTTCAGCAAGAATGCATCAAGTATCTTGGACCGGTATACTTCCAAAGGTCAAACATAGAAAGAGTGTTGATAATTATGATCAAAATGATGTGTAAATTTAAAAATTTCGTGGGTAAAAAAAATTATCAACCAATAGAAATTCAACAGCGACTAAGAAAAGAAAACGTTATTTTTTTCGTCAAAATTATCATACATATTATGATCATCTTTAGGCATGAAAAATCATCATACTAAGAGATAACATTTGGGTTAATCTCCAATGGGTCATTCAAAGATTTTGTCATCAATAGAAACAATAAAGGATTCTTTTATCACTCAAGACTGAACTTTCATGCGAGCTCCAGTTCAACCAAGTTTCTAACTTTCTTTTACCTGTCCTAAATAAGCAAGAGAGGGAACGGTACCAGTATATTATTGTTGAAGGGATCCTAGTGAACAAACAAACTGGAACTCTTCTCAGCACAAATCATGGATCAGAAGGTTCAAAATGGATTTTTGTGATGAGTGCCTCAAAGAAACTTTATGCTGGTGAGATAAGACTTTATGGGGACTCTGAACTACCTGTCTGATATGTTCCCTCTACATTGTAACAAAATGCATTTTGTTATTAGCCAAAGATTAATGCCATTCTTCTCCAATCAGAAAAGGAAGGGATCATTTCATCATTCCAGCTTCCTCGCAGGCGGAGCAACTTTGGCAGCTGGAAGACTTATGGCAGAAGATGGAAAGCTAATGGTATAAATCATCTAGTATCCAGTATAGAAACTCTGTGCATGCTCCTTAAACAGACACTAGACATGGAAGTAAAACAAAAATCAGATTCTAACAAATAACAATTAAGTTGCTCTTGATCATTTCACATTACATTACAAAATTGTCATACCTTTAAATAAGGTATTGAAATAAGCTTTCAAAATATGAATTCATTGCAAATGAATAAATTAGGCAACTACTGCTGTACAATTAGACTTGTGAAAAGATTATGCAGATCGATTCGATGTAATAAGGGATTCAAAACAATCTTGCTTTTCATTCTTTTTTTAATTTTAGGAAATATTTGGAACTGCATACATTGAGGATTCAGGGTTCTCCATTAAAGAAAGGTAATATGAATCTACTTTACCTTAAATCCACAAAAACTCATGTCCTAAAGCATTATTCTCTAGATTAGATATTTTGGGTCAATTAAACATAAACAGCAAACTGCAAACAAGGATTCAACATCTACCACATGTCTGGCTTGTCCTTTTGCAGGAACCAGCAGCTAAACCAATTCTACTTTTAATAAAATCAATACCAAAACTTATTGGTAATATATATATATATATATATATATAAAGACCTTGTATAAGATGGCATACTTGTTATAAGTTCAGGTAAAGTGAAAGAAAAGAACAATTGATAGCAGATCAAAAGAAAAGAGCTGAAAGAATGCTTAGTCTTTAAGTTTAGATTGAATAGAGGAGAAAGTATGTCAGTTTACTTCATACGTTAACTTCAATAGTCTAATTGAGGTTGTTTTAGAGTTTTCTAGCAACTGAACCATGGACATATCCTCATGACCACCAGCCTGTATCAGCATACAGTGGACATTACCGTCCAAGTAATGAGAACCTTGACAGCTTCTTGGCCTTCTTAAAGGAGAATGGAGTTGATGCTGGCGAAGTTCAGGCATGCAAATAATATGCCATGCTGTTTTATTAATTTGTTAGCCAGGTAGCCATTTCGTCACTGCAAAAATGCACTTACAGTAAGATTTGCGAGAAGTGAAAGCAGCTTTTACAGTTTTCAGAACATTAGGTGTCCTAATTTTACTTAATTTCCATGACTCAGATTTAATCCGGCAAACCAAAGCCCAGATATCAAGTTTCTATTGTATCTTTTTCTGATTTCTCCTAATTTAGTCAGGTAATTTCAGCTACTGAAGATAAAGAGAGTTGTGGTATCAGCAAATCAGTTCAAGAGCGAAGGAAATTTGGAGAACTGGAGGATCCTGAGCCACCCAAATCAAAAGTTCCCAGAGGCAATAAGAAAAGCCAACCCTTTAATTCACCTACAAATGTTCAAACTGAGAGAATAAGAAGTTACAAAGGAACAATTTCCAGCAATCTACAGAGCCAAA
Organism: Atalantia buxifolia; assembly: GCA_030444775.1. Lineage (NCBI taxonomy): Eukaryota > Viridiplantae > Streptophyta > Magnoliopsida > Sapindales > Rutaceae > Atalantia > Atalantia buxifolia. Next base: position 7,594,416 of record CM059837.1, read on the forward strand.
GAACAAGTGTACCAAAGAAGGAGATATTGCAGAGGATCAAATCCAAGAAGGAAGTGAAATCATACCAATTAGGCCACCAACTGTCTCTGACGTGGTCAACAGGAGCAGGCCCGAGAATCGGCTGTGTTGCAGACTACCCTCAAAATTTTAGGGTACAAGCCCTGCAATATGTTGACCTTTCACCGAGGGCTTCACCAAGACCATCAGACTTCAATATTCCCACTGATCTCACACCCCTTATCAAGATATGTAATATTATGTGATCTCATTTTAGGAGTCCATTCAATCATTTCTAACCTGTCTGTACTTCCTCAACCTGCATGTCAGCCATCATTGGTGCATATTCGACTAGTAGAAGCGTTTTCGAATCTGAAAACATCAAATAAAAAAATACTAAATCTATTTTTAAAAATAAGTCCAGAAACACCATTTAGAAAATGTAAATTTCATACATTATCAATAATGTATTAACCAAAATTACATTTAACAATTACCACCACTCATGTTAACAATTAACAACACTTTCCTAACAAAAATTGATTCTTTTTGTTAGGGTTTTCAGAAAGAAATTGTCAATCCCAAAAATTCCGCTGCCATTATGGAAAATCTGAGATATTAAGGACAATAAACACTTCACAAACTGGCAGCAAAGATAAACTAAGCTAACTCCATTACTACCAAAGATAATTGGTTATTCAAAATTATCACCAAGTCAATGTTCACTAGTAATCATAGCCTCAAATTGCACCAGCGGCTGTCTTTCAATAATAATCACATACTGCTAAAGTAGAAAATCTCACATGATGAATAACAAGAAATTGAGGACCAAAAGATAACTGGAGACATGAAATTTCAAAACAAAGTTTATTTTGACAATTACAGCTTCAAAGTAAGAAAGTGCAGTACATAATGGACAATCTTTGTGATTCGTAGTAAATTCACCAAGCCTTAACTCATTAAAAACAGACCTAATCCTACGAAGCGAGCAGGTCACATATATCAAGCAGCAGCCACAGCTTCGGTAGGCCTCAATTCAGATTCTGCTGGTGATGGTGTTGGCTTTTCTTCTTCCAAGAAGGCAGTCTTCTTCCTGGTTTTAGATACACAGTCTGGAGGATAGCATCGTGCTGCACATTGCCCTTCACAGTCATTTTTTATCCTTCAAATCAACGTCGAATGATTCAACGACTGAAGATAGTTTTGTAAAATATAGACCAATAAAAGTCAAGTTGGGTGTTATAACAACAGGAACCAAGCAAAAACTATCATATAATATCAACAGAGACCAGCTAATCAATAAAAAGAAATCTAAATAAGTTATGACAATACATCAAATGGAACATCAGGCACGCTCATTTTTTATGCAAATTCACCATAAATAAAGTTTATGCTTGCATGTGCAAAATTTTTGGAAGAGAACACACAGTAATGGGGATGGCTCCTTAATAATGTCTTTTAAAAATTGAGAAATTGATAAATCCACCATGGCGAAGCATCTACCTAGTTTGCAAATGCTAGACCAGCATTTTTTGAAATACTAGTGAGTATGTGTGTGTGTGTAGAGAGAGAGGGATAGTGCACCACTATAAAAATTAAAAAAACAAATTCATTTATTGATTATCAAGGAGCTTCCTTGTACAAATGACTGAGTTTCCAAAAACAATAGAAGTATATAAATCGGATTGGAAAAATAACAAACCTTTCATTTCCAGCCCTCACATGACATACCCAGCCTTAAGGACGATGGCCTGCAATCAAACATGATGATAATGCAAGGTGAAAGTCATTATGTGCATAAAGAAAATAAAATAACCCACATTTTATAAGTACTAAAAATTATTGTTATCATACAAATTGATTGCCATAGCTTACACAGAAATGGGAAGAATAACAAAATTCGCAAGCATAAATTACGCTTAGTTAAATGCCAAACACATATAAAGGAATAAGAATTATCTTTCTTCAAAGGCAAGATTTAAAAAATTTAAATGAAACTGATAATCTGATCCCTTCTATGATCAATCACATCAACTTTTAGGCAACAAATTCTATTCATTTCTAGGTCCTCATGCATATTATCAACAAAACAAAGAATAATAAAAAACAAAATGAAAATTTGCCGTTTTTACATATTCTGATGGAAACAAGAAGTTACCGACCCCTTAAGTCACTTAAAAGTACTCAAACTCAGAGAATGAGAAAAGTAACAATAGAAAATTATCCATCAATCTGCAGACCCAAAGAATAAGTGTGCCAAAGAAGGCGATATTGCAGAAGATCAGATCCAAGAAGGAAGTGAATTCATACCAATTAGGCCACCAACTGTCTTCGAAGAACAGGAACAGGCCCGGGCATTGGCAATGTTGCCTTTCACCCAGGGCTTCACCAAGATCATCAAACTTCAATATTCCCGCTGATCTCACACCCCTTAGAAAAATATGCAATGTCATGTGGCCTCATTTGAGGACTCCATCCAATTATTACTATCTTGTTTGTACTTCCTCAACTCGAAGATTCTTCCACTTGCATGCCAACCATCATTGATGCAGATCTCAGCTATGATGTGTTATACGGTTTCTTTTACTACATATACATGAACCACGAAAGTGAGATGTCGTGTCACCAAATGCCTTCCATTCAACGTTGTTGGCCTACTCCTCAAAGTGGGAGGAGTAGATGGGATCAGGTACGTACCCCGCATCAAACAACTGGACTGACAATTGATTCATGACCTCATGCAGGTCAATTCCTTGAAATTGTGCAAAACGACTTGTAGAGAAGTAGTGCATTTTGTTCTGCAGCTCAGTCCAGCTACGTCCAGTGTCTTTCTTCAAAGATTTCTCTTTCATTATTTTTCTCACTTTGGCTGTTTCATCCCACATGTTGGCCTCTGCGTACACATTTGACAACATTATATGAGCAGAAGTGTCTTCTGGATCAGTACTTAAAATCTTCTCTGCAGCATATCTTCCCAGGACTAAGTCTTTGTGTGTTCTGCAACCTGACAAGAGGCATCGCCAAACAACCTTATTGGGCTCTATAGGCGAACTCTTTATAAATTCATAAGCTCTTCTTGTCTGTCCTCTACAGGCAAAAAGATGGACCACAGAAGCTATATGATCCATCCTCGGGGAAATACCATGGTCCCTAATCATGGAATTGAAATAGTGCCATCCTTCCTCTACAAGTCCTATATGTACGCAGGCAGATAATACCCCAATAAATGTACTATCGTTAGGTTTTATCTTATTTTCCTGCATCATGCTATAGATTTCTAATGCTTCTCTCCCTAGTCCATGATGAGCGTATCCCACAAGCATGGTATTCCAAGAAACCAAGTTCTTAGAAGATAGATGGTCAAAAACTTTCCGAGCATCATTCAGTCTTCCACATTTTGCATACATGTCTACAAGGGCACTCCCAATAACAACATTGGAATCAAATCCAGGCTTTACAATGCAGCAATGTGTTTGCTTGCCCCATCCAATCGCTGGAACATCACTACTAATGTTCAAAATGTTAGAATAAGTGTAAAGGTTAGGGCGATGTCCTTCAAAAAGCATATCCTTCTGAAGCTCAATGGCTTCTCCATAATGACAAGATGCAATATGTCCAGCAATGAGTGCATTCCACGAGACAACATCATGCTCATCCATTTCATCAAATGTTTTTAGGGACTCCTCAAGAAGTTCACATTTTGAGTAGAAGTCCAGAACGGTATTGGCAACAAATGTAAATGAACTGAATCCCATTTTAATGATCAAAGAATGCAGTTGCCTTCCACCTATGGTTTCCTTTACATCAGCAAAGGCTCCAAGCACATATGAAAATGTTACTTCACTAGGTATGAGGCCTGAAGAAAACATCTTGACAAAAAGATCAATGGCTTCCCATGCTTTTCCAAGTTGAGCATATCCTCCTATCAGTGCACTCCAAGCTGACAAATCTGGCAGCTGTATCTTTGAAAACACTTGAGAAGCCAAGTCCAATTTTTCACATTTTGCGTACAAGTTAATCAACCCCATAGCAACAAACTTATCAAACTCAAGAGCATACTTGAACACTAATGAATGAATTTGCATCCCAACCTTCAAGTTTCCCAAAACAGCACAAGCACCTAATACGCTAGCACAAGAAAACTCACTAATTGCCACCCCTGCTTTCCTTGACAGCACAAAAATCTTCAAACCATGCACATGCTCTCCACACTGACAATAACTAGACAAAAGTGAAACCCACGAAATTGAATTCTGCTCCAAACTTGCATCAAACATAAATTGAGCCGTGCTCAACAAACCACATTTCCCATACATATTGATCAAACAGTTACTAACATGACTATTCAACTCCAATCCACTCCTATACATCCTCCCATGAATTTCCTTACCACTTCTTGCATCACCTCTACTTGCACAAGCAGAGACAGCGCCAACATACGTGTAATAATTTGGCTCAAGGCCACAACAAACCATTAGCCTAAAATAATTTAACGCCATTTCAGGCATACCAATTTGAGAAAAGCCGGAAATTAAAGCACTCCAAGATATGACATTTCGTTCGGGCATTTCATCGAACAACTTTTGCGCGTCATTGATGCGGCTGAATTTTACGTACATTGAAAGCAAATGGTTGTTTGAGATTACATTTGGGTGAAACCCGGATGTAATCATCTTGGCGTGGAGTGTTCTTCCTTTGAGAATGCATTTTGAGTCGCCAAAAAGGCGTAGAAGACGAGAGAAAGACATTCAGAGCAGAGTTCAAGGTTTATGAACATGTCTAATTAATTTTAAAGGTAGAAACAGAAAGCATAGTTTTTTAATGGATTTAAAATTTTTTTTTTTCAGTTATCGATAATTTGATTTTAACGTTGATTCTGTCCGTTCCGAAATTTTTTTTCTATATAAATATCATTACTCATTGGAGTATAGTAAAAAAGATTTGTTTTTTAATCTGTGCGAATGACACAGATATGCTAAATGGTAATTTAAGGCATTGACTACGTGGATTGTTCTACTTAACAGCACCGATGGTAATCGTTAGATCATAACAGTAAATATAAATTTTATATTTATTTTTATAATAATATGATTATCATCAGTACTCTACCGTAAAACAGTACCAACATAGCCATACTCACTTTAAAAATTAAAAATTGATTGGACTTGTTGCTCAATAGCAGTCTAATGCCCATGATATTTTTTAAAATACCTACTTGAGCTTTGTTGCGGGCATTTTGCACTATGTACAGAGAGTGAATTTTGTGTGTGTGTGTGTATCTGCATATCGAAATTCCTAGTAGACTTAGGGATGACAGAAATTCCCACAAAAACGAGAGTCCTAACGGATTTTTTTTATTTAGGGAGAATATGGAGATAATTTTATATTTAATTTGTTATTCGAGAAAAGGATAGAGATGAGATGGAACACGTCACCTCCCCATTTTTCCATTTTTTTTATTTTTAATTTTATTTTTCTAGAATTATTAGTGAATAAATAATAAATTTTAAATTATAAAATATTAAATATTAGTGTTAATAACAAATATTAAAATATTTATACAAACAAATATTAGTTAAAATAAAGATTTTATGTAATTTAGACTTAACCATAACTTAAAGCTCACAATCTCACAATCTCACAAACTCACAATCTACAATTCAAATTCTAAACCACTCGCTCATAGTTTCACTCATTTTTTTAAATTATTCACGTTGTAGCCAACACCCACCTCGTCCTCTTCTTATCATAACTTGGTAGCACATGGCATTATCGGTGGCCGAGTAGCACAGCTCGTTGTGCCATAATTAGTAGCTAAGAAGTATCATTGCTCATGGACAGTACACACATCAATACGGTATAAAAATCATAGTATTGAATTTTATTTTAAAAATCGTTATTTGAATATTATGTATAACAAAAGTTTGAAGGAGTAGAATGAATAAAATGAAATAACACCTATTCATAATGATTTTCATTTTATTTTGTATATTTTTGGGTTAATATGATTAAATTGAGTTTAAAAACTAAAAAAAAAATCAATTATTCGGAGATAAGAGACTCTTGAAGATCTCCTATTATTATTCTGTGAGGAAATGAGATCCCCTCAAATAATTCTAACTGTGAGGAAATGAGATCCCCTCAAATAATTCTAACGGAGACAAGGAGGGTACAGAGACATACAAAACATCGAGAATGTCAATCCCCTCCCCTCCCCATTACCATTCCTAAGTAGACTTAGAGATTGTAATATAAATCTATCCTTAGACACAATTTCTTTATAGAAAAAGCAAATAAAATAATGGCCGAAAGGGGAGAATTATTCACATTGTACATCAATTTAAACAGAGCAAGCAAAAAGACTCCATCAAATAGATTGATGGTGCTCGACTTTAAGAACCTGGATTTACAAAGCAAGGACTATGAGGGACGTCAAGACAAATAATGGTTAACCTACAAGTGATTTATATGTAGAGTTGGCAACAGCAGGTATAATATGAAACAAACCCAACGGTTTTATTCTTTTTTTTATCATTTCATAAAAGTACAGCCACCAGAAAGCGTTTTCAAATCTGAAAACACCAAAACAAAAATACAAATTTGATTTTGAAAAAATGTCCAAAAATAAGTGAATAAAATATCAGAAAAGATGAAGAAAGCAAACCCCATTCCTACCACCAAAGATACGCGGACCATTCAATCAAATATCAGCAGGTCAGTGTTCATACATAATCATAGCTCCAAATGGAACCAGAGGCCGTCTCTCAATAAGTATCACACACTTCTCAAGTAAAAAATCTCACAAAATCTCGCATAGAGAATAAAACAAATTGATAATCAAAAGCATGAAAGAGACATGAAATATCACAAGGAAGTTGTATTCAATTTAGACAATACAATAGTACAGAAGCAAAACATCCAAGATTTTATTACAGCTTCAAAGTAAAATATTGCAGTACACAACAGACAATCCTTATGATATTCATAGTAAATTCACCAAGCTGTAACTCATTAAAAGCAGACCTAGTCCCACAAAGAGAATGGGTCACTGATATCTTAAGCAGCAGCCACAGCTTCGGTGGGCTTCGAATCTGATTCTGTTGGTGCTGGTTTTTCCTCTTCCCAGAAGGCAGTCTTCTTCCCGGTCTTAGAAACAGTCTGGAGGACAGCGTCGGGCTGCACGTTGCCCTTCACAGTCACCTTTTGCTCCTTCAAATCAATGTCAAATGTTTCCACACCTGAAGATAGTTATGGAAGACATAGCACCAGTTAAAATCAAACTGGGTAATACAACAACAGGCAACCAGCAAAACACTATAATACTTATCAACCGACACCGTATGATCAATAAAAGAAATGAAAACACGATAGTATGACATATGACAACTTTATCAAATGGAACATCAGGCAGCTCAGATTCAGTGCCTAATTTACCATAAATACAGTTTATGCTCGCCTACGCAAATCAGCAACGGACAATTTACTTTTTGATAATCAAATAGCTTTTGAATCTGAGTTTGCAGAAACAATGGAAATAAATAAATCGCATGGGCAAAAACTAACCATCCATTTTCCCCAACACTCTCTTCACTGCTCCAACGCAGCCCTCGCATGACATGCCAACCTTAAGGACAACAGTCTGCAATCAAACATGAACACAATGCGAGGATGAAAAATCTTAGAAAATCCTCAAATTAAGACAACAAAGTTATTTTTGTAGATCATAAAACCTATACACATATCCCAATTACACATAATAAAGATTATACAATCTTTACAAATTCTGCATCACAAAAAGAAAAAAAAAATATAACTATGTACAATTATTGATAATCTGATCCCTTATATAATCAATCACATCAACATTTAGCCAACAGATAGGATTGATTTATTGATTCTCGTACATATTATCAATAAAACAGAGAATAAATTATTCAAAAGAAGAGAAATTTTGCATATATTGTTCAATAATTCGAGGCGTGAAAATCCCATATGGTCAAATCGTCTTTTTTTCAATTCAAAAATTGACAAAATTAGATTAAAATTCTTGAATCTAAATACAAACAAATTATTAAAAGAATCAAACATGAACCCAGACGTAAAAAATGGTCAAATACGATAATAAACAACGACTAACAAAGGAACCCAATTCATTGAAAGCATACCTGAGACATAGCAGGACTTGAAATAAAAAAAAAGAACGACAAAAATTGATTTTTTTTTTTTTTTGGGCTTTTGTTTTCGTTTTTGTTTTTTGATGCTGTTATCGGTAACGATTTTGCTTTATATAGAGGAAAATATTGGGCGACGGGCTCTAACGATACATCAATTTTGTTTGTGGAATGTGGAGCCCACCATTGCGTGCATGCGCGTCTTTCCAGTACGCTTCGGTTGGCCTTCTGGATGGTCATAGGGAAAGTGGTCCAATCTTTTATATATTGTTTCAAATAGCGCATCTTTTGTTCATTTGTTTCAAATAGGTCCTCATTCGATGGAATGACTAAGTTGCCCCTCTGAGGGTAAGCTTAGAAGAATATACTGAACAATGTAATTTTTTAAAACTAACTGAAATTCTTCTCTGGAACTGCTGTATTAGATAACCACTTGAGCTTAGCCCAAGTGGGTAGAGCCCTTCCCTCACAAATATGAGGGAAGAGATTCGAGCCCCACAGACGCATTGCAGGGGTTTAATTTAAATTTTCTTCCTTGGAGCTTCAGAGCTTGAGTGAAGGCAATCTTTCTCCCAGAATGAGAGTTTGACGTCGCTTGAATATTTGAGAGGGTTAAAATCTTAACGGTGTCATATCAGAATTGATGTAAATGAGTCTCAGTATATATATGATTGTAAATATTATGAGCAATAGTTCTCTTCAAAAAAAAAACTGCTGCATTAGATCAGATATTGATGTCAATCATAGAGCAACAGAGGAGTGAAATTATAATTCATAAAAATTAGTTAAATATTAATAACTGCTAACATAATGTAATACTTACAAATAAATGTCGTAATTAATTTTATATTAGCTAGAAGTTACGATCAATATAATTTACCAGCTACTTATAAGATAATTTGTATTTTATTATTTTCACAATATTTTTGTTACCGGTCACCAATTCTATTTTAATAATCACAAATTTTATATTATATTCCTTAATTTGAGATGTGTAACAATAGAATTGGAAAGTCTAATGAATAAATAAAAATGTGTATTGAACAATTTGTAACCACCTAAAAAATAAAAGTTTGTAACGATCATGAGTCATAAATACAGCTGCTATACCCAAAACGCATCTAATACTATAGTTTCTTTTAATCACAATTAAATATTCAACTCACCACATTTAAGCCTTTAATTCAGTGGACAATAGACTGTAGTTAATATAATGGCCTAAAATAAATTTAAAAAAATCTAAAGTGGTAAAAAAATTATTTTAAACAAATATCATTAGGGATAGTAGATTTTCGAGCTAATCTTCTTAAATTTTTAGATTATTTTATGTGTGTGTATACATATATACACATTTGCAATATATGCATATAATTTGTACGTCGATTGCAATCATTAAAATAAAAAACACTTTATTTCGAGTACCAAGAAAAAAATGGAAATGGAATAAAGATTTTAGGTCAATTCTTAAATTGAATAAATCTTTTTGGCCGACCAACCGAATAAATGTCTCGTTCGACTTTGTTATAAAAAGAAAAAGGCAAGTTTTAGGTGAATCCGACTCACCTGTAAATTTAACTAACTTTTGGATAATTTGTATATCAAGCAAAACCATTAAAAAAAGATTTATAAATTGTTTGGTGAGCCAAACCCAATTCAATTGGGTGCCAATAAGTACATAGAACAGTCTCGTACTTACCAGAGTTTGTAGTACAATAAAAAAAGGTTTCTGAATGGTAGTAACGACGTGCCTCATAGCCGAAAACGTAAATAGATTCTTATTGATCAATATTTGACATAAAGTATTTATATTATATTCATTTATTAATTGTATTTTAAAAAAATATGGGGATGAATAGAGTCCAGATCATCCTCAGCAATTATCTTATATTTTTTATTATTTCTAAAAGGATAAAAGATGGGTAAAGTTGAAATTAACTTTTTAATTCTTATCTCTCATAGGATACAAATTCAAGTGGTCTGTAAATAAGTTTAGTTAAAAAATCATTCAGATAACAGAATGCTAACTACAATTAATGCTAGTTATATGTAGTCAGATTAATATATGAAATGATAATATGAGTGTGCGTATGTGTATTTTTATGTATATATTTAATGACTTGGTGCAATAGATGGTGGTGGTGCGCTTTGCCAGTTTAGTTTTGTAGTAGATAGTGGCAGCTTGCTGGCGCTGACCAATGATGGTGCACTGGGTTTTTTTTTTTTTAATTTAGATAGTGGCAGCTCAGGCTTAGTGTGTATGCGTAGATGTAGTGAAATTAAGTTTTTGGCTTTTGTATTTTTTTTTATTGACCTAAAGGGTCTTACGGGTTAAAAACCTTAATTTTAATGATGACAAATAATTTGATATAAATAATATAAGAAAAATCTTTTTGAATCTCATTAGTCCTTGAAGGTTAAAAGTCAATCATGTGAGATCACGCTTAAAGGATTAACGACATGTTCAACAATTCAAGACTCAGACTCAAGAGTCAAGCTACTAGTTAGGTGATATTTCATTTGCATAATTATTGTAAAGCTAGTTTGTCTACACTCATGCATGAATGCATAAGTAGCAAATGTGAGCTCTAAAGTCGTTTATGTTGGGAAAACATGCTCTTTAAAAGTATATGTGTTTATTTAATTGTAATAAATAATTTTTCTGATTAATAAAATAAATGAGGTATTTTATTCAAATATCTTAATTGTATTAATATTTCGATTAAAGTCCATTTGATCATATTATATGTATTTATGTGATCACCATGTGGATTCACAGAAGGCATAAATACAAGTTATCTTATGATTAAATACATTTAGTTCGCAGTTGATAAATAAAGTTGGGTACTTTATTTAGGTATAGACTGTAATGAATTCATTAAATGATTTATTTTAATCATGTATGAATTTATTGATGTAGTACGACTACATTGAATAGGATCACATATAAGATTTAATTAACTTTGTAATAACTGTTAGACTTATTAAATATCATAGGCATTCATTTTACTGTAATCTTAATCTTGAGTTAATTATGATTTCATGATTGTAATTGTTATTACATTTGAATTACCAATGGCACGACAAATACTTGTAGTCAAGATTACCCGGTATCTTAGTGGGAGCAATTATGAGTATTGGAGTTATAGATTGACAATATAGAATTTGTACAACACATCTTTTGATGGGTTTTCGGCACTTGATCATAGAATTCTCTGGTCAGAGTGTGTCAACATATTTAGTATGTTGAAAATGATCATTAGAGAAAACCATTAAGAATCAAGGAACAATATGTAATTAAATTGATTGGACAGTTGAGATATTGATTTAATTAATGATGTGGTATAAAAGATTGTGCAGTAAAGAAATCAATGTGGCTTAGGACGAATTATTATTCGAGCATACAATTATGGAGGTCAGTTCCAATCTTTTAGTGGAATAGATTTGGAATTAAATAATTGAGTTAGTTTAATTACAGGCCTAATTATTATAACTACTACTATATGTTTCCAAATGATCCTCAAGTTAGCTTATTTAATTGATTGTGCCATTACTGGATTAATAAATAAGATAACTAGCTATTTGGGTTAAAAGCCTGAATATATTATTTAGTGGGAGGCTCTATTTAATATACTTGTGTCTAAGGGGCCTTGTGTTATTTTATAAGGTGGGCCCCTATGATAAGAAAGAAGTAACGTTACTTTTGGTTTATTATTTTTAATTTAAATCAAACTTGATTTAATAGAATTAAATAACATTAAAAAATGGAGCCTAGGGTTTCCACTAGATAGAGATATAAAATGACTTATTTTCTCCCAAAAAAAGAGAGAGACCACATTATACAGATCAGAAAAAAAGATTTTTCTCTCTAATTTTGAGAGAAAAATTTTCTTGTGTTAGTTACTTTAGTGGTGATAAAGGCGCCCACTCGGCAAGTGCAAATCAAACTTAAATCATAGCCTGAAAGATTATTTGGTGGCGGATCATGATCTAACAGAAGTGGTGGTGACGGATCGTGATCTGGGCAGCCTAAATCACTTCAGCGGAAAAAGTCAAATCGGATTTTTAAGGTACGATTTCTAGATTACAAATTCTTATATATTATATGAGAGCGATCCTAAAAGTTTTTTATAAAAATATTAAAAACTGATTTTTTCTCCAACAGTTTATGTATTACATTCCCCAAAATTCTTGAATCTTTTATTGCATTATAGTTTGGTGATAAATGTCCCTTGAAAATGCTTGAAGAAAATAGAAATTAAGTGTTTTATCAAAAAGATAGGTTTTTCAAGTACATGGACTATTTTGAAAAGTTTTCCAATATGTTTAAAATATTGAAAACCTAAAGTATGGTTGAAATACTAGAAAAGGACCTATTTGTAAATATCTTATAACATCTTGGGCCAATGTATGAGTTTAGAAATTTTAGAGTCAAAGTGTAAAATTTGAGAATTTGAGAAATTTGACAAGTGGTCATCGACAAGAGAGCGCAAGAACTCTATTTCATATCCGGTTATTTGTTCACTTTTAAGGGGTGACTCGTTTTGAGCTAAAAATTTTAAAATTGTCTCAACGGTCACTTGCCACATTGCCAGGTAGTTATCACTCATATTATTAGTGATCTGTTTGTGCATAAAGTGTCTAATTTCAAGATAGTCACATATATATAAAGTCATTTTCTAATCGTTAGAATGGTTGCTAAGCACGAAAAGTTGTTTATTATCTACACTATGAAATATTCTTGAGCTCTCAATTGCTTTCGTTCATAATCAAATACAAACATATACTTATATTTATATATCTACCCTAGTAAGGAGATTATTGTTTGTAGAACTCATTTTTTTCAAAATTGAGTGAGTGTTAGAGAGTACTTTGGTGAAGAGGTGTGGGACATGCACCTTGGAGAATTTTTAAAGGTTTATTGACACCTTTGAATTTAATTATACTCATTTTTAAAGACTCAAGATAAAGGCTCAATGCTAATGAAATCTTCAAGCTTAGTTTACTTAGAGGCACGGAAGTAGCCTATTTTCTAAACCGTGTACAAAATTGTTGTTTGTTTTCTTTGCCGTTACCTTTTTAATTTATTTGTTGTGTTTATTATTGCTGGACTATGGTAATTGGTTTTTATATATTGTGCTTCTTATTGCTGGAGGACCTTTTGGGTAGTATATACAAAGTGCTTATAGTAATGTGAGAGAAGAAATTCACTTAAGCGGCATTTTTTTTAACGTAATGACTTAATTGACCTAATTTCAATTTGTTAAATTCATTAAGTCCATTTATTTTTTCAATATAATGTAAATTTTCACTCATTGAATGCAAGGATAGCAGAACCTTGTTCCGGACCTAGATATGACAATGCTTGCACCTGGCCCGAATATTTTGGCTAAGTTTTTTAATCCGTGTTTTTATGCCCAAATTTTATATTTTATAATATTATGTGTATACTTTTAATTTTTTTATAATTTTATAATTTTTAAATTTATTTTATTGAGATTAGATATGAAAATATGAATTTAAATGTTTAAAATTTTACATATACGTAATAGATAGGTCAAATAAATATAATTATTTAAAATAAATATATATTTTATAATTTTTTTTAAAAATGAGTTCCGGAATGGACTCCAAACTTTTTAAGTGATGCCCAGGATCGATCCAGCTTCATCTTCGGACTAGGTACCCAGCCCGCATTACCCGGGTCTGGTTCAAGTCCAGGCTGCATGGGTATTTTTGACACCCCTAATTCAGTTATTATGTTATTAAGCCAATTTTTTAGCGTTTTGCTTAATTTAAAAGGTCTAAATAGCATCATTAGAAGGCATTCTCTAAAACATTCCTATATAATTGATTTGTTGTCATCCTTACCTAAATAAAACTTAGGTAGAGTTTGTTTTTTCTATTTGAAATCTAAGTAGACTTGAATTAGTCTGAATTCTAAACAGAAATAAATGTCTAAATTTGAATGACAATTTTTTTTGATATAGTTATTTGTTTAGTAACTTAAAAAGAAAAATGAAGTCCTAAAAATTAGTACTTTAACATTTGTGTCATTATAAATTTTAAATGTTAAATAAATAATAAAATCTCAAAGAGCAGACATACGATAATATTTTATTACAACATAAATAATGATAAAGTGAATACAATCATTCAATATTCTAAATTAGAACATGTTAATCAATTTTTGTTGTACTTTATGATGTTTTCTATTAAAAATTTGTAATAAAAAATTATGAAGATACATAATGCTAATTTAAAGAAAAGAAAAAAAAATAAATATTACCACAAATTATAGAAATAAATAGTAATACTAATTATAGATAAAGATGAAAATAAATTAATTAAATAAAGATATTTTAGAAAATATCTTTTAACGATGTTATTTAAATTTTTTATATCTTTATAATCAATTAGAACTTTCATTGCAACTCAACTATGGCTTAAAATCCATATTAAGAAAACATATCGTATATTAATATCTAGAAGATCAACTATATACTAAAACATTGCAGAACTAATTTTCTAAGAGGTTCAAATGATTGAAAGTATGTGCATTCCGACCATGTATGCGCAGATGCGGAATTATGTACAAGCGTAGGGGCTAATCTAGAAAAAAAAAACAAGAAAGGATTCAACTACAATTTCACTCATTTCTTTGTATGTTTAATTAAAGTCTCACCCCTTGTTCTTTTACATATCTCTGTGAGCTTACTATGGTTTTGGTTGTTTAAATATGCCCCCCACCTTTGTCCTCTCACTTCTACGGATTTTATGTTGTTGACTTTCCAAATCTATTGGAACAAGTCCTTCAAAGTATTACGCGAGAACAAACGCTACATCAAACTAGAAAAATGCTCATTCGCTTAATGAAAAGTAGAGTTCTTCTATCACAGGACTGCAAGCGGTAAGTTCATGATGGAAGACAAAATCATTGTTTAGCCACCATGTATGTGTAACGTTTTTTTTTTTTTTTTTTTTAATTTTTGGTTAATGACAGAGATAAGAAAGTTGACTTTTAACATTTCGGATTCAGACGGTATCGATATATATATATATTTTCCCCTAAAATTGACAATAACACAAAATGTTAACAAGTATAAGGTAAATGATCTTTACGAAGGCTGATGGTGAACTTTAAGGAGTTAGTGATGCATCAACGTGACAATATAAAACATATAAATGACATGACTTCATATTAATTCAATATTATGTACAGACACAAGTCAGACGGTTTACTTACTGTACTACAGTGAAGTGAAAGCAGAAATATTGTAATATAATTTGAAATGTGATTAGTGATCATGTTTTATCTCAGCTACTAGGTCTTCAAGTTAGTGGTTTTTTTCTACTAAAATACATTTTTAATTATTTTCGAAATATTTTTGTCTGTGTATAACAAAACCTCAACGAAACCCATCATAAAATAACAAAACACAAAAGAAAATGCTTTCGATTATTAGAATTCTTGTGTTTGGTATTGGGCTTTATTTGTTGTTATTTTCAATACTTATGTTAGAGAAGAAAAATGCTGTTTTTGATATGACGTTTCTAGAGAAGAAAAAATGTGTTTTCGGTATGATACCTCTAAAAATAAAAATGATTTGTTTGTAGATATATCTAAATTGACATTAAACCTTAATTAATAATGTAAGAGAAAAATTCTAATTGTTCTTAGGCACCGTTTTTATTTTAACTGCTAAAGTATTTAATAAATACGTACTGATAGTTTAATTTTGGTAGCATATGAAATTGATTATCTCCCTAAATTCATGTCTTTTATACTTTTCATTCTACAAGAATTGTGGCTTAAAAATTACACTACAGTACCAATAACAATAAAGACCTAATCATCCTCACATACTAGTCTTTAGGGGTGGGCAAATTCAGATTTGGATCCGGTTTGAATCAATCCGATCGGATTTTGGATTAATCGCGTTGAGAAAAAAATCTTCCGAATACAATCCGAACTTATAGTCATTCCTTAGATCGGATCAGATCAGATTGGATCACAAACTTCGGTTAAATTCAGATAAAAAACTAGGATGCTCTTATTTTTAAGCAAACAGTAGAGAGGATTTGTTTCTAATGTTTATTATAAACAAAATAAATTTAATGCCAATTGTTTTTCAGTTTTACAGAGTAATTTCACTACAATACAATTAGGATTTAGCAACCCTTCAACTATTTTGACTCACCCTTAAGACTTCAATGCTAATAGATTTCATTTTTTCCATTAATTTTTCAATAAACAAACAAAAAGTGAAACAAAATATACTAAAGAATGTGTAGCAAACGATAGCGAGGCAAGGCACGATCAAATCAGAGGCTGGTAGGCTGTTGACTTGGCGGCTTGCCACGACCATGGATCTGTTGTGCTTGGTGGTGGTTGGCATGATCAAGGCAAAAGTGGACGGTGGTGGTACAGTGTGCCAATTTGGTTTTGCAGTGGATAGCGGCGTGACTGGTGGTGAATTGCTGATTTGGAGTTTTTTTTTTGAAGGTCGGCAGTGATGGTAGCTTTAGCTTGTGTGTGAGCGTCGAGAAATTAGTTATGTAATTTTGTCCTTTTTTGGTTGTGGTGGGTGTCATTGTGTGGGACTTTGTGTGTGTGGGTGTGGTGCTTTTTATATAGGTGTGTGTGTTAGTGTGGGGGTGTATGGGGCTTTATGTGTGTGCTAGGCCTATTGATATGTCTTTTTATTTTTTTTTTCAATCCGATCGGATTGTTGGATCGGATTGGGTTTGATCCGATCTGAATACAATCCAATCGGATTGACAAAAAAGCATTTGATTACTCCTCTAAGTTGCATTCGATCCGAATCCAAAATGTTTGGATCAGATTGAATTGGGTCGGGTTATTTGCCCACCCCTAATGTTTATTGCTACTTAAAAATCCAGACTAAGCCCAAAGGCCTAATCTAGCTTTTCAGGCATATATTCTATGGTGGACCCAAGATACTATACTTGTGGGCTATGGTTTAAAAGATATGAATGCATCAAAGAGAGACCTAATTTGCAGAACATGGCGTATGAGGAAATGCTTTGTAGAATGGGGTGGTGGAAAATCAATAATCCTTAAAGCCCAAAATCTAAAAGTAGTATAAAAACTAAAGAGCCTAGATTCCCAATTTATACTGTATTAAACCATTGTAGTATGAGGACCTAATATTATGCAACCTTCTAGAAGCCTTTTTAAAACCCTATCTTTGGGCTAATACTTTCCTACCTTTACAAGGGAGATATTTAACCATAAATAGAATGTAAATCCTAGGATCCTAAACCAAATAGGAAAACGCTTCTTCCTACCTTTAAAATGGAAAATAATCCCCAAAACCCTACTTTATAGCACAAGATTTGTGCTATCTTTTAGAAATGAGATCCCTAAGACTTATTGACTAGGTTTTCCCTAAAAAAAACCTATAAATAGAGCACCCTATACACAACTTGGGACAACAAACCATCATCGTTCATTACCGCTACAACCTACCCTTAAGTATTCACTAGGAACTGATTAGTATTAAAAATTGTTTAATTATCAAGCAATAATAATGTTATTTCGTAATTTATATTGTGTTTATGCAATATATTAGGAATTATTAATTATGTTTTAAATATATATATTTTGTGTATTTTTGTGTGATTATTAGGTAAAATATTAATTTCACACAATTCGAGGCTCCAAACAGATAAAAGAAGGTCAAATTTGGATTTCGGAGGTCCAAAAATCTTAAGATCAGTTAAGATCGGCTTAAAATTGGGCTTGTGTAAAAAGAGTTAACTTTTCTTGTTGATCGAGCATTGATTGGACGATAAGCTTATAATAGATATGAGTGCATGGGATAGTTGGTAATTTTGACTAAATCTCAACCGTTCATGATTCAATGACCATGATTGTGCCACGTGGCAATGGTTGGTGAAGTAAGTTGTAGGATCCGAGTCTTTGTATTCGGGTCAACCCAATCCACCTATTAACCCTCCAAATCTCAACCGTTCTTAGGCTAAATTGGATGAGTCAAACGATGCCACGTGTGATGTTGACTTTTAAAGTTTGACCAGTCGTTGGATCTCGATCTAAAGGTTGTGAGAAGCGCATGCATGAAGCTTATGATGGACCGCAAAATACTGGATTATGAATTTATTTTTCTATAAATAGAAACTCATTTTTATGTTTTTAATCATCTCTCTACATCTCTCTTCTTCTCAATTTTTCTCCATCTCCCTGTAATCTAGATTTTCAGGAATGTTTTTAATTTTTTGTATAATTATTTTTATAAATAAATTTGGTTTTATTTTCAATTTTAGTTGTTTTTATTACTTTTAATTATAAGTAATTTAATTTTAATAACTCTTTTTATTTCAATTATGCTTAACTAAATAATATTAGTTAGGGTAAGGTGAAACTCTTAGGAAATAATATGATTTAATCAAATTCTATTTTTAATTTTATAAATTAAATTATTTTCTATTTAATTTTATACATATTTTATATTTTGAAATTTTGATTTATTGTAGACAAATAAGGGAATTTGACACAATAAATTCTTAATATCTTACTATAAGGTATGGTAAAATGGTATTTTGACTTATTGTAGACAAATTAAATTTTGGCACAATAAATACTTAATCTATCATAAAATTAAAGGAAAATAATAATAATTTATGTAATTAATCTTTTGGGTAATAAATCTAAAAAAATGACAAAAAAAATTTATTAAGTTTTATTTACTACTAAGAGTGGATCCACAACCCTAACTAATTCAATTTCATATTTTTATTTAAATTAAGTTGCTCATATTTAAGATTTATTTTTAATTTTTAGATAAAATTAAATAAACAAACTAAATCTTTTCTCTGTGGATCGACCTTGGACTCACCGAGGTATAATATAACAAGACCCTCTTATGTTAACATAAATATTTCTTTAATATTGATTTTGATGATAACAAACTTGATTAAGATTGATTTAAAAGCTCAAATTATTCTTTCATATAGTTTTCATATTATAATGGCTTTATATTCAATAAAAAATAATTTTATGATTTTCATGTTAATGATTTAAATTGAAAAGTTTTTGAGAATTTTGAAATTGGCAAATATTGCTTAAAATTCTGGTAATGGACTTATTTGACAAGTTTTATAAAGTTTTGGGTCATAATATAATTTTATGAATTTTTGGGGCCAACTTTAATTTTGTAAAAATAGTTCACTGTAGCAGTCACTGTAGAAAACGAAGATCCGACATCTTGATAACGGCTCGCCGACATCAAATAGAATTGAAGATTAGCCACTTGATACTAACAGCGATCCGGCATCTAGATAACGGTTTACCGACAATGCACAAAATTGAAAGATTAGCTTCTGGCTACTAACGGTGATTCGAAAATTTAAAATTCTGTCCAACGGTAACTTGGACTATTCAAAACCGCGATCCGATTTCTAGATAATGGCGATCCGACAGTTAGCAGAAAGTCAATAACGGCTAGTTTTCAGCTCCAACTATAAATAAGCTCATTCAAATTCAAACAAGGGTTGATCACAACACTATCATTAAGCTTACAATAAAAAATACAACCATCATAGAGTTTTAAACATATTCTTACTTCATTTATTTACATATTGGGCATTGATTTGTAATCTTGAGTATTGTGTGAGTGAAGAACAAATTTATAATTTTTGTTTTGAATGATTGTAAGTGTTGGGATACACTTGGGTAAAGAGATTGGGGATAATCTCTTGTTGTAAAGGTTTATTGACACCTTGAAAGTTAAGTGTAAGCATTTGAAGCATTGGAGGCTTACTTAGTGAACTCCTTAAGCTCGGAAAGCTTGGAGGCGTGGATGTAGGCGAGGTTGGTTGAACCACGTAAAAATCCCCGTGTTTGAATCTCTCTTCCCTTATCTTTTTATATTGTGATTGATTTATTTGTTATTACTTTAAATTCGTTTTAGATTTGCATTGCGTTTTGCTTTCAAATTGAATAATTTTTAGAATCCCAATTCACCCCCCTTGGGTTGCATAACTAGAGTTTCATTTGGTATCAAAGCTTGGTTCTCTTGTTAGGACTTAACCGTCTAGAGTAAAAGATCCATGACGACCCAAAATGACTCAACCTTTACGGAAGGACAGTCCACAGCTAGACCACTGTTCTTTGACGGAAATGACTACCTATATTGTAAAACTAGGATGAGAATTTATTTACAAGCACTAGATTATGAAATTTGGGAAGTCGTATGTGATGGTCCATTTATGCCTTTAACTAAAAATAAAGTCGGGGAAGATATTCCAAAACCTTCACGGGAATGGAATAATTTGAAAAAGAGAAAAGACTTTCTAAATTCCAAAGTTATGAATGCCTTATTTTGTGCACTAGATAAGAAAGATTTTCATTTAGTGTCTAGTTGTGAAAGTGCAAGTGAAATTTTGCACAAACTTGAAGTCGTTTATGAAGGGACTAATAAGGTGAAAGAGTATAAAATTAGTAAGTAAACTCGGCAATATGAATTGTTCAAAATGGAATAAAATGAGAGTGTGTACTCTATGTATACTAGATTTACGGACATAGTGAACACCCTAAGAGCCCTAGGAAAAACTTTCTCAAATAGTGAAAAAGTAAAGAAAATCATTAGGTCACTTCCAAAGGAATGAAGACCTAAGAGAACTGATATTGAAGAGGCCAAAAATTTAAATACTTTACCTATTGATGATTTAATTGGCTCTCTTATTTCATATGAAGAAAACTTTGCAGCAGAGAAAGGGCATGAGGAGAAGAAGAAAAGCATTGCTCTCAAAGCTTCAAAATATGAGAGTGATGAGAAGAGTGAACCTGATGATGAGGAGTTGGCCAAGCTAGCGAGGAGGTTTAGAAAATTTTTCAAGAAAACTGGTGAGCGAAGAAAATTTAGAAACTTCAAGAATCAAAAGGAGAAGAAAGAGGTAATCATATGCTATGAATTCAAAAAGCCTATATAAGATCAGAATGTCCGCTTTTCAACAAACTCAAGAAGAAAGTCATGGTTGCTACTTGGGATGATAACGATGAATATTCAAGTGATGAAGAAGAATTGCAAGAAGTATCAAACCTAGCACTTATGGCAATAGGAGATGATGATGATCTCAATAAGTTAAGTGATCCTTCATATGATAAATTATATGATGCTTTTAAAGAATTACATGATGAGTTGATGAAAATTGGTAAAAAGAATGCACGCCTTAAAAAGAAAATGCTAGAACTTACAAATGAAAAGGATGCCCTGGAAAAATGTAATAATGAGAAGATAAAAGAATTAGAATTAGAGAATAAAATGTTGCATGATAAGATTACATCTTTTATAGGTAAAAAAAGCACTTATGAGCATGAAAAATTGCATGTAGAAGAGTTGATGAAAGAGAATGAAGTGCTTAAGAAGAAAAATAATGAACTAAATGAAATTGTGCTAAAATTTACAAATGGACAAAAGATGTTGGATAACATGCTCAATTCACAAAAATATGTGTTTGACAAAGGAGGTATTGGTTTTGAGTAAAATTTGAAACAAAAATATTATAAGAACTATTTTGTGAAGAGTACCTCTATTAACAATCAAGTTGTATATCATTATTATAATCAAGATGGGCACATGAAAATTAGATGTCTAGTAAAAAGAAATACATATTATGGTGTGAAATGTATTTGGGTTCCAAAAGGAACCATTGTTAACATATAAGGACCTAAGAAGTTTTGGGTACCTAAAACTTAAAAACTTTTAACATATAAGGACCCAAGAAGTTTTGGGTACCTAAAACTTAAAAACTTTTTCTGCATGGATCAAAGAAAAAGAAAAATAAGTGGTTCTTAGATAGTGGTTGCTCAAGGCATATGACTGGAAACTATGCATGGTTCTTAAGTTTCACCAAAATTGAAAATAGTGGAGATGTATCTTTTGGAGACAACTCAAAAGGAAAGATTCTCGGAATTGGTAATATCGGTAAAGTTTCCTCAACTCTAATTAAAAATGTATGTTTGGTTGATAATTTGAAACACAACTTGATTAGTATTAGTCAATTGTGCGACAAAATTGAAAATAGTGGAGATGTATCTTTTGGAGACAACTCAAAAGGAAAAATTCTCGGAATTGGTAATATCGGTAAAGTTTCCTCAACTCTAATTGAAAATGTATGTATGGTTGATAATTTGAAACACAACTTGATTAGTATTAGTCAATTGTGCGACAAGGGCTATAAAGTTATTTTTGATAAATCAAGATGTGTTATTGAGAATGTATATGATGGGAAAATTTTGTGTATTGGAAATAGATGTGTAATGTTTACACAATTGATATAGAGTGTGTATATACTCATGATAAATGCTTTTCAGCATTACATCATGATGGTTGGCTATGGCATAGAAGACTAGGACATGTAACCATGGATTTGATTTCAAAAATTTCGAAAAATGATTTAGTTAAAGGTCTTCCAAAAATTGGTTTTCAAAATGATAGAATTTATGAAGCTTATTAATTCGGAAAACAAATCAAAACTTCTTTAAAAAACAAAAATCATATTTCTACTTCAACACCACTTCAACTTCTTCACATAGATTTATTTGGACCTTCTAGATATGCTAGTTTAAATGTCAAATATTATGCATTTGTGATTGCGGAGGATTATTCTAGATATACATGGGTATTGTTCTTAGCTAATAAGAATGATGCCTTTGAAGCATTTAAAGTTTTCTGTAAAAAGGTTCAAAATGAAAAAGGTTATTCTATTATGTGTATTAGAAGTGATCATGGTGGAGAATTTGAAAATCATGCGTTTGAGAATTTTTGTAATGATTTTGGCATTGAGCATCAATTTTCATCTCCTAGGACTCCACAACAAAATGGAGTTATTGAGAGAAAGAATAGGTCTATTCAAGAAATGGTTAGGACCACGTTGAATGAAAATATATTACTAAAATATTTTTGGGTCGAAGCCGTCAACACCACTTGTTATGTTTTAAATCATGTGTTGATTAGACCTCATCTTAATAAAACTCCATATGAGCTTTGGAAAGATAGAAAACCCAACATTAGTTATTTCAAAGTTTTTAGATGCAAATGTTTTATTTTGAACACAAAAGATAATCTTGGTAAATTTGATCCAAAATCTGATGTTGGTATCTTTCTCGAGTGATCAAACTCAAGTAAAGCTTATAAAGTTTATAACAAAAGAACTTTAGTTGTGGAGGAGTCCATGCATGTTATATTTGATGAATCTAACCCCTCATCTGTGGAGAAAGGAGTTGATAATGATGATGCAGATAGAGAGTTACAAGAAGAATCATCAAAAGATGAACAAGAGATTGCACCACAAGAAAATCAAGAGGATAGACAAGAAGAGCAAACAAATATGGAGGAACAAGAAGGTATTTCTCATACACTCCCCAAGGAGTGGAGGTATGTTTCTTCTTATCCTAAGGATTTAATTTTAGGAGATCCTTCAAAAGGTGTTACCACTAGATCATCATTTAGAAATACTTGTGAGCATGCTGTATTTATTTCTCAAATTGAACCGAAATCCTTTGCGGATGCGGAAAATGATGAATCTTGGATTATGGTAATGCAGGAGGAGTTAAATCAATTTGAGAGAAACAATGTTTGGGAATTAGTTCCTAAACTATAACATCAATCCATTATAGGCACTAAATGGGTATTTAGAAATAAAATGGACGTATCCGGTATGGTTGTAAGAAATAAAAGTAGAGTAGTAGCTTAAGGTTATAACTAAGAAGAGGGAATTGATTTTGATGAAACATTTGCACCTGTAGCTAGACTAGAATCCATTAGAATGCTATTAGCATTTGCATGTTATAAAGATTTTATTTTATTTCAAATAGATGTCAAAAATGCTTTCTTAAATTGGTATATTATGAAAGAAATGTATGTGAAATAATCCCCCGGTTTTGAAAATGAAAAATTTTCGAATCATATTTTTAAGTTATCAAAAGCATTGTATGTATTAAAGCAAGCACCTAGAGCATAGTATGATAGACTTAAGAATTTCTTGTTAGATAATGGTTTCTTGATGGGTAAAGCGGATACTACTCTCTTTGTGAAGCATAAGAATCAATATATACTTGTTGTTCAAATTTATATTGATGATATAATCTCTGGTTCTAATAATGAATTGTTGTGTAAAGAATTTTCATCTTGTATGAGTAAAGAATTTGAAATGAGTATGATGGGAGAGAAATTTGAATAAATCAAGCCAAGTACGTGAAAGATCTACTCAAGCGATTTTGCATTGATGACTGAAAGACCAAAAGCACTCCAATGATCACAACAACTCAGCTTGACAAAGATGAAAAAGGCAAAGAAGTGGATATCAAAACGTATCAAGGTATGATCAGATCTTTACTTTACTTAACCATAAGTAGACCCGATATCACGTTTAGTCTATGTTTGTGTACAAGATTTCAATCATGTCCCAAAGAATCTCATTTGCTTGCTGTAAAAAGAATTTTTTCTTATTTAAGTGGAACCATAGATCTTGGCTTTTGGTATCCTCGAGGAACTCATATAGATTTAACATATTATTCGAATGCAAATTTTGCTGGATACAAAGTTGATAGGAAAAACACTAGTGGAACTTGCCATTTACTAGGTCACTCACTTGTTTTATGGTTTACTAATTATAAATAATTACTCTAGGATATTTTGACAAAGAAAAGAAGACTTGGAGAGTTTGAAACAGTTGCTCTAACACAAGAGTGCAGCCGAATGCTTTAGAGTAAGATATCGCAGAAGATGAAGGATCCAGGAAGCTTCACAATCCCTTGCTCCATAGGCACTAAATATAGTGACAAAGCACTTTGTGATCTGGGCGCTAGCATCAATCTCATGCCTTTATCAATGTTTAAGCAATTAGGAGTTGGTGAATGTAAACCAACAACAGTGACTTTACAATTTGCTGACAGATCTCATGCATATCCAGAAGGGAAGATTGAAGATGTGTTGGTGAAAGTGGATAATTTTATTTTTCCGGTGGATTTCATTGTGCTAGACTTTGAGGCAGACAAAGAAGTGCCTATCATTCTAGGGAGACCTTTCTTAGCCATGGAAAGGACTCTAATTGATGTTAAAAAAGAAGAATTAACCATGAGGGTGAATGATCAGAAAGTTACATTCAATGTACTGGATGCTATGAAGAGTCTTGATGAGGTTGAAGACTGTAATTTTATCAGTGTTGTGAACTTTGTTGTAGCAGAGAGATTACACAGTTGCTGCAGTAAGGAATGAATCAATGCTGTAACATTTGAAGAACTTGATGATGAAGATTGTGTAGCAGTTAACATAGCATGATCAGGGGAGAAGAAACCCTTCAGAATTGACGAACAAATCTAGCAAAGGGAACTCACTCCAAACCAACAAGAATTCAAGGTTAATGGGCCGAGAGTGGAGCACTATCTAAGAGCTGATGTGAACAGCCTAAAGAAGGATCGGTTCTTGAAGGATCCAGGTTGAGGAAACAAGAAAGGTCAGGCTGCAGCAGTGCTTCCAGCAACAGGGGAGTACCCCTTACCCACTAGTTTATTTTACTTCTTTTTGCAAAACTTTTCTTTCATTTAGTTTTAATTTTCTAATTCAATCTGCATATCCTTTTTTTTAGTGTATGCATGTTTGTTTTGGTTTTAATTTGTGTGCTTATGTTTGATAAGAGGATCAAAGAAGAAGTGACCCTTTACAGCCTGTGCTACAACAGTGCTTCCAGCAACAGGGGAGTACCCCTTATCCGCTAGTTTATTTTACTTCTTTCTGTAAAACTTTTCTTTCATTTAGTTTTAATTTTCTGATTCATTCTGCATGTCTTTTTCTTTAATGTATGCATGTTTGTTTTGATTTTAATTTGTGTGCTTGTGAGGACACAACACCTCTCAAGTTTGGGGGGGTTGTGTTATTATGTATTGTGTTTCTGAGTGCATGTGCTTATGTTTGTGTTCTGTGTTGTGTGAAGCTCTGTTATCTAATATTTGTGTATGGATTTGAAAACCTAATGAAGATAAATTGAGTGTTATTAAGTATTTATGAAAATGCCAAGTAGGGGTAGTTTATAGATGAAGGTTGAAATTCTGTCTCGACGCTTAAACTTTGTTTGAGTTTTATGAGAATGCTATAGCAGAGCCAGGAAAACCAAAAAAGAGTAGAAAATATCTTAAGTTTGGGGGAAACTTTTTGTTGAACTGTGCTTGTTATGAAATAAATTTTACTCCAATGGCTTAAGTTGTTGAGTAACCAGGGCTGAGTATGTACCCTATATGCAGACTTTAGTCTACAGGCAACAAGAGTTATGAGCAATGTTACAGCAACTATATAAAAAAAACAAAAATAAAAAAAATAATGGTGATGAAGGAATAAAAAAATAAGGGGGTCTGCTGCCGAGGATACTGAGTAACCTCGTCTGCTCATGAGCCCCATGTTCAGCCTTGAGTCAAAGGTGTCTAAAGGTAAGACCTAGATATAACATTCTGGATGTGTTGCTATAGTAACTCTGACATGTACTTTAAGTGAGTAATTGAGTGTCGTCATTACAAGTGATAGGTATTCACATGAAAGCTCAATGTTGCATTGAAGGGTTTAACTGAAAAAAAAAATATTTTTGTTGTAGCACAGTTTGAGTTTATTTGTGAATTATGCCCCCCCATATGTGAATATATTTGTGTTCTACTGAATTATATACAATGTCGGTGTAATGTTGTAGCACCTCTAAAATTTGATCAAAGTGGCACACACACATTTTGGACAGAATGAAGCCTAAGTCTAGAACTGAACTACTATGGTTATTTTGCATGATTAAAAGTGTGATCTGAGGGTGGAAGAATTCTTGCAAATTTGATGACAAAGCTAAGTTATTTGTTGTATGATTGTGTGATTGAAGTGTTAACGTTGTTGTCATTACTTGAGGACAAATAATGGTTTAAGTTTGGGGGGATGATAACTCTATAAAATAAGAGTTATCATGACACTTTTAGACTTAAATCAATAATACTTAGAGAGTAAATGATGTGTTTTCATTGCATTTTTATTATATTTTGTATAAACATTCATCTTAATTCATTCTTAATAAATTTTGTTTGATTTAGAATATTTTTGCTTAAATCATATGCATAATTGTAGGTGTTCGAAAGCCCAAATTTCAAGGAAGGAATGCTGATGCAATAGGCTAGCAAAAGATGGAAAGAACTTGGCTACAAAAGAATTGAAATAAATCTGGAACAATGCAGTTCTTGCTGTAGCAATGCTGGAACAACGACAAAGAAAATTCGGTGAGGGATAATTGCAGGATTGCGATCTGTAGTTTCCTAATCTGACTTATGCGCGACCTAGGCTTCTGTTTACCCTAATTTTCAACTATAAAAGAAGCACACATCATAGGAAAAAAAGGGGCCGTCACCCAAAGAGAAAAAACATAAAGAAACAAAAGAAAAACAAGATTCAAGAGAGAGATTAAGGGCTGTAAAAGAGGAAAAATTGCAGAGATCAATTGAGAGCTCAGTCCTTCTTATTCTTCTCTTGTCTTTTTATTTACTTTTCATTCATGGGGATGTGTTTCATGGCCGAAACTTTGTTCTTTATTTTTCCTTCGCAAACCATGAACTAGATTTATTTATAGTTGAGTGATAAGCAATCTTGATGGTTTATTGACTGAATATATGTGTTGCTGCATGTTTGGTGTAGCATTTTGTTTTGATAGAATTTATTTTCATTCATTATTTCGGTTGATCACCCATTTAATGATATTAGTTAAGTAAGAGCCACAAAAGGGCATATCTTAGTAGAACATATCAAAGCAATACTTGATCTTAAATTGGGTTTTCCGAATTGAGTTTTACTTAAGTCCTAAAAGGGCCATTCTTGATCTAAGATTAGTGATGAACTAGATATAGGGATTCACCTTGTAGGGTAATTAGAAACTAAGCGTGTAATGCTATATCTTATGTTAACATTACAACTGATTACTATTAGGTTGCATATAGATATAATATATCCAACATGGGACGGCTAATGATGCATAAGGATTCTGCCCAGTGTTGTAGCATATGCTGCAGCAATTGAGCCAAATATTAGAAAAATAATCAAAACCGTTAAGAGAGTTTATTCACTCAACTACTCTATATTTCCATTGGTTTCATCCTTCAGTTTGACGTGATAATTTACTTTGTTTCATTTTATTTATTGAGTTCTTG
Source organism: Atalantia buxifolia (assembly GCA_030444775.1). NCBI lineage: Eukaryota > Viridiplantae > Streptophyta > Magnoliopsida > Sapindales > Rutaceae > Atalantia > Atalantia buxifolia. The sequence continues at coordinate 7,622,790 of CM059837.1, forward strand.
TTTTAATTAGTATATTAGTTTCATTAATTGTTTTATTTTAATTTAGAACAAAATCTGCACTGTTAAAATTACTGTAGCAAACCTGATAACATCAATCCCTATGGAGACGATCTTCAATACTCATCATTTTATTACTTATTGTGTACACTTGTACATTGACACCAATAGCATTAGTATTTATTCACTAACAAAGGACTTAAATTCTCCTCGTAATATTTGGAGAGGAACCTTCTTAACTTGCTTCACTCCTTTGTAAGAGGTCTCTAGCTTCTTTTATGCTTTTTTTGAAGAGGTTCACTAGCAATCTTTTCAAAAGCATCTTCATTGAATGATTGAAAGATGAGATACTTTGCTTTATTCTCTTTCTTCTTCAAGTCTTTTAAATTCTCCTTTTGAGCTGCTGTTAAAGTGGCTTCATTTTCTGGCATAATGAAACCTTTCTCCACGACATCCCATACGTCATGTGTACCCAATAGAGCCTTCATTTTAATACTCCAGTTGTCAAACTTACTTCCCTTTAATTGTGGAACTTGAAATGACACAATAACAAAATTTGCCATAACTCACAAATTGAGCGAGAATTTAGAGATTCAGAATGCACGAATGGTTCCGGTAGGTCGAAAAACCTTAAGAGAGACTCGGGTCAACTTTCGGCCAACGGTTAACATCGGTCAACGGTCAACATCGGCTTAGTTGGCTTGGTTCAGTCCGGCTTGATTTGGCTCAATGTTGGCTCGGTTCGACTTGGTCTGGTTTGGTTCAACTTGGTTTGGTTCGGTTCAACTTGGTTCAACTCGGTGAGTCGACTCAACTGAAGGACAGAAAAGTTCCGGCGGCGAGTGTGGGCTTGTTCGGTCTCCGATTGGGATGATTTTTGCGGTGTCGCGTTCCTCTAATTGAGATATTCGATTTGATATACTATATGACTATATATATCATCGAACACTAGCTTTGATACCACTTTTTTGGAAAATTAACAAATTAAACACTAAAAAAATATACTATTTTATTTCTTTAACAACACTCCTCACCAACTACAACTCTTATTTTTCACTCTCTACAACTTAGAGATTTTATTATTTCACTTAATGCATAAACCAAATGGAAGAGGGGGTATTTATACATGAAACAAACTAATCACAACTATTCAAATAAGAAATTACAAAAAATTAATAGCCATTCATCTTCACCTACCAAACTTACCACACCTAATACAAATAATTCAAACCTCACCAACTATACCTACTCATGGAACCTTCCATAAGTTGGGCTTAAATTTATTCATCTTGGATCAAGTTTATGATCCAACAACATGGCCATGTATTTATAGCCGTTCAACCAACTTTCATAAGCATACTTGGATCACGCATTTGAATAACCTATTTCTACCACACAATTTACCTACCTCTAACTTAAGATACTTGGCTAACATAATTGGCTAACATATTGCAATGTTACCCCATCTTATAAGAAAATTACTTGTCCTATCTGTTTTCCTCAATATAGCTAGTTGCCTTGCCATTTGATAGAAAGCAAACTCTCTTCATAGCAATATAGCCATTCCCAAGATCTAAGACTTTCATCAAACCGAATATACCTCAACTCTTGGGTATTAAGATCACACAGCATGACCTTATGAAGACCGCCGAGTCTCTATTAAGATCACATTCCTTGCTCTGGATACAACAACATGTTCTAGTGTTGATGTAGCACTAGTTTCCTTAGCAATTCTTTCGACAATTCGAGCAGTAAGAGCTACTTAATTCTTAATGCTTTTATCCTTAACTGATATTTTTACCTCGGAAACCAGACAAATGCTTGTGATGATTGAAGGAAACAACAAAGTGACAGTTTGGTGCTTTTTCATGGCACACTCTCTAATATCTCCCTCTCATTATTGTGCGTTGGTCTTACCGCAGCATGCTTGAGTAAAATTCCTTATTGATTAGGAGCACAGGGTTCTGGGGATGAGTGCAAAAAACTAGCCATCCTTTATTTGCTGTACCAGCATAAATTGTATTGATTGTTCCTGATGGCTGTGGAAGGAATTGAAAACTTTTTTCCTCTAAAATCTTCTTAGGCTCTATAAATTCTTCAAATTTATCCTCGACTTTGTAACTATGGAAGCGTGAGGGGTCCTTTAGTTGTGAAGTTGTCTTCTTGTATCTCGTCATTGCTAAAGCAATAGAACTGAGTTATTAGGTATGTGAAAAGAGAGACAAATCGCGAAAAGAAGCCCAAAGTTTGTGGAGAATTGTGGTTGAGAAAATAGAAAATGGATGAGAATGAAAAGAAACAATATAAAAACCTAATTTATAGGTGACGATAAAATAGAGAAAAAATAATTAATAAGCTAAAATTGGCAATTGCATTTAAAATTTAAAACAAATCCAATTTTAAAAGGAAAGGATATTGGTTCGGGAATTTAAGGATTATGTAATCCATCCTTATCTTTATCTTGATTTTTGAGCCATCTGACAAAAATTTACTCTCAACGGTTAAAAAGAAATTTCGATAGTTGTGTCACTATAGCGGTAATAGTCATTGCTGTAGCAAGTAATCTGGTGCTGCTCCAATGGTGATAAAGTCCCCTGTGTGATGAGAACCACTGTCTAATTGTTATGTGAAGTGTAATACTGCAACAACTTGTGTAAGTGTTTTAGCCAAGTTTTTTTTATACATGTTGCAATAAAATAAAAGAATGAAAGAAATTAGATAAAAACTTCGAAATGTCAACAACCGTAAAGAAAAACATAAAAACTAAACTTAATGTTAAAAGAAAAATTGAAATAACCCAATTAATCATTGGGTTGCCTCCTAATTTGCACTTGATTTTAGGTTTTTCAGCCTGACCTTCCTTTAATTGCACAAACTAGGTCTGTGAGGCACAAATTTTCCCTTGAATGGTGCAAATCATTATTAATATAGTGTTTAACCCATTGCCCATTTACCATAAATTCAGGACCAGTTCATGAGGTCCATAACACCATGAGGATGGATTTTTGTAAGTCTAAAAGGCCCAGACCATCTAAACTTTAACATTCCTGGAAAAAGATTTAATCTAGAGTTGTATAGCAAAAACATGTTGACCTGGAATTAAATCCCTTTGCTAGATGCATTTATCATGCCATTGTTTTGTTTTGTCTTGTAAATCCTTACATTTTCATAAGAGAACAATCTTAAGTCTTCAAGCGCACAAAGTTGAAATTTCCTATGCTTTGCTACAGTATATATGTGCATGTTTAGTTGTTTTAGCGCCCAATATACTTTATGCTCTAACTCCAGTGGTAGATGGCAGGCTTTGCCATATACAATTTTGCATGGGGACATGCCAAGTGGTGTCTTGTTAGTTGTGCGATATGCCCATAAAGCATCATGTAGTCTAAGAGACCAATTTTTTCTAGTAAGGTTTACCACTTTTTCTAGAATCCTTTTTATTTCCTTGTTGGACACTTCTGCCTGACCATTAGACTGAGGGCGATATGCTGTAGCAATCTTGTGCTTAATTCCATATTTGGCCAATGCTGCAACAAATATTCTGTAGCAATGGCTCTAGGAGTCCCAAATCTTGTGAAAATGTTCTTCTGAAAGAATCTCACCATGACCTTGGCATCATTTGTTGGTAGTGCTATAGCTTCCACTCATTTATACATATAGTCTACAACAACTACAATGTATAAATTCCCACAAGAAGATGGGAATGGACCTATGAAATTTATCCCCCAGACATCAAAGAGCTCAACTTCCAAAATGTTGGTTAATGGCATTTCATGCTTTTGAGATATGTTCCCTATTCTTTGGCATCTGTCGTAACATTCAACAAAATCATAAGCATCTTTAAAAATAGAGGACCAGTAATAACCTGATTGTTGAACTTTAGCTGCTGTCCTGTGGCCTTCAAAATATGCTCCATATGTTGTAGCATGACATGATTGCAATATGTTTGAAATTTCTTCGTTAGGCAGACATCTTCTGAGTACATGATCCGAACACATCTTATACAAATAAGGTTCATCCCACTAATAGCTTTTAACATCATGGAGAAATCTATTTTTCTGTTGGTAACGCAAATCAGGTGGTAGCAATCCACTCACCAAGTAATTTGCAAAATTTAATTTGTATGCCATGGTAGCCCAGATTGCTGCAACATCTGTGTATGATGTAACATTAAACGTTTCTCATCAGGAAATGTCTCTATAATATCTTGCTTGATCAAAGTGCTTTCATCTGCTTTCAGCCGTGAAAGGTGATCTATTACTTGGTTTTCAGTCCCTTTTCTATCTTTAATCTCCAAGTCAAATTCTTATACTAAAAGGATCCACCTTATCAACTTTGGTTTGGCATCTCTTTTTTAGATCAAATACTTTATGGCTGAGTGATCTGTGTAAAAGTCACTTTGGTGGTAACCAAATAGGCTCTAAATTTGTCAAATGCAAAGTCAACTACTAGTAACTCCTTTTCAGTGGTAGTATAATTGATCTGAGCATCGGCTAAAGTTTTACTGGCATAATAAATTGAGTGAAAAATTTTGTTCTTCCTTAGTGATTGCTAGCATCACACATCAAGTTAAAAGGTAAGCTCCAATCCAGTGCTATAACAACTGATGCTGTAAGAAAAACTTTCTTCAATTCCATAAACGCTTTTAAACAGTTCTCATCAATATAAAAGCTTTTAAATAGTTTTTATCAACATGGAAAGGCCTATCATGCTCCAGCAGCTGAAATAAGGGTTTTGATATTTTGAAAAAAAATTCGTAATGAACCTTCTATAGAATTGTGTATGTCCCAAGAAACTTCTAATGCCCTTGACTGAAGTAGGTGGCAGAAGCTTATCAATCACATCTATTTTGGCTTTATCCACTTCTATTCTTTTTTTAAAGACTTTATGGCCTAATACGATCCCTTCTTGTACTATAAAATGGTACTTTTCCCAATTTAGCACTGAATTTGTCTCTTCACATCTTTTAAGCACATTTTCTACATTATGCAAACAATCATCAAATGTCTCTCCGAAAACCGAGAAGTCATCTATAAAAACCTCAAGTGTTTACTTTACCATATCTGAAAAAATTGACATCATACACCTCAGGAATGTTGCTAGAGCATTGCACAAACCAAAGGTTATCCTTCTGAAAGCAAAGGTTCCACAAGGATAAGTGAATGTTTTCTTCTCCTAATGCTCTGGTGCTATAGCAATCTGGTTGTAACCTGAATACCCATCCAAGAAACAATAGTACTTCTTTCTAGCAAGTTTATTCAACATCTTATCTATGACCAGTAGCGGGAAGTGATCCTTCCTCGTGACTTTGTTTAGCTTCCTATAGTCAATGCAAACTCTCCATCTAGTCATTGTTCTTATGGGAATAAGCTCATTCTTTTCATTTGCTACAACAATAACTGCACCTTTCTTTGAAACACATTGATGATTCCAACATCAAGCCATTTGATAATCTCTTTCTTCACAACCTCCTTCATGATGGGATTTAATCTTCTATGCTGCTCTACTGAGTTGCTATAGGAATCTTCCAACAGGATCTTGTGCATGCAAATGGAAGGACTGATTCCTTTGATATATGTCATGATCCATCTTGAAATACTAACTAGGCAACCGAAGAGGGGATTCTAAAAATTATTATATTCTAAAGCAAAACTCGATTCAAATCTAAAAACGAATTTAAAGAAATAACAAATAAATAAATCACAATATAAAAAGATAAGGGAAGAGAGATTCAAACATGGGGATTTTTACGTGGTTTCGCCAACCTTACCTACATCCACCCCTCCAAACTTTCCGGGCTTGAAGATTCCACTAAGCAAGCCTCCAAAGTTTCAAATGCTTACAATTGACTTCCAAGGTGTCAATAAACCTTTACAACAAGAGATTATCCCCAATCTCTTAATCCAAGTGTATTCCAATATAAAAAGATAAGGGAAGAGAGATTGGGGATAATCTCTTAATCCAAGTGTATTCCAACACTTACAATCACTCAAAACAAAAGATTACAAATTGTTTCTCTCTCATACAATGTTTAAGATTACAAATCAATGCCTAATGTGTGAATAGATGAAGAATAAATTGTGTTTCAAGCTCTTTGAAGATTGTATTCTCGAGTATAAGCTCAATGATAATATTAACCTTTGTTTGAATTTGAATGAGCTTATTTATAGTTAGAGCCGAAAACTAGCCGTTATTCATTTTCTGCTCATTGTCGGATCGCCGTTAACTCAATGTCAAATCGCTGTTTGACTGGTCAATATGACCGTTTGGCTGAATTTTTAAATTTTCGGATCGCCGTTAATGTCTAGAGGCTAATCTTTCAATTCTGGGAAATGTCGGATCGCCGTTAGTGTCCAGAGGTTAATTTTCAATTCTGGACGATGTCAGTGAGCCGTTATCAAGATGTTGGATCGCCGTTTTCTACAGTGACTGCTACGGTGAACTATTTTTATAAAATTATAGTTTGGCCCTAAAACTTCATAAAATTATACTATGACCTAAAAATTTATAAAACTTGTCAAATAAGTCTATTTCCAGAATTTTAAGCAATATTTGCCAATTTCAAAGTTCTCAACACATTTTCAATTTTAAAACATTAACATGAAAATCATAAAATTACTTTTTATTGAATATACGGCTTTTATAGAAAGAAAACCATGTGAAAGAATAATTTTAGCTTTTAAAGCAATCTTAATCAAGTTTGTTATCATCAAAATCAATATTAAAGAAATATTTATGTTAACACATCCAATGGCCTTCTTATATCTCCCCAAAAATTCCACCAAGCCCCTCTTTTAATCTTCATTTTTAAGTTCTTTAAATGTGACAGCCTTGATTTTTTATTTCTGCAGTAATTATTTAAGCTGTCGGTGACAACAAGCTCCACAACACTGACCAAATGGCAATCTTCAACTTCATCAAGACTCTTCATTGCTTCCAGCACATAAAAGATAACTTGCTAATCATTGACTCTCATGGTCAGTTCTCTTTTTTGAACATCAATTAAAGTTTTTCTCGTGGCTAAAAAGGGTTTGCCTAGAATAATTTATACTTCCTTATTTGCTTCAAAGTCTAACACTATGAAATCCATTGGAAAAATGAATTTATTTATATTAACCAGCACATCTTCAATCGTGTTCGCAGGATATGCATGAGATCTGTCAGCCAATTGTAATGTCAATGTGGTTGGTCTAACTTCTCCAACTCCCAATTGCTTGAACACTGATAATGGCATAAGATTGATGCTTGCTCAAAAAATACAAAGTACCTTACCATTGTATTTAGTTTTTATGAAGTAAAGAATTGTGAAACTTCCTGGATCCTTCAACTTCTAAGGTATTTTACTCTGAAGCATATGGCTACTTGTCTTGCTTTTGAATTCTCATTTTCCTTGCTAATATATTTTTCAAAAACTTCACATAATTTGACATTTGTTCCAATGCTTCCACAAAAGGAATGTTGATATGCAGTTATTTCAATACTTCCAAGAATTGGTTGAACTGCTTGTCTTGCTTTTGCCCCTGAAATCTTTATGGGAAGGGTTGTGGATATCTAAATTATTGTGTTGCACCAGGTTGTACAGACTGCTTTTCTCTTGCTCTATTCTGGTCTGTTGTTTTGGTGCTGTAACTTCTTGCTCAACAGGCACTGAATCATGTTTTCCTGTAGTTATTGTAGTAGGGCTACGCTCACCAGTGTGCTGAAAAATTTATTGTTGTGGTTTTTGTTCAATTTGAGTTTCTTCTTGGGTTGAATTAGATTCCGCTCTTCTGTTTGGTACTCCAACTGGAATATAAACATCCTTTCCAGACCTTAAGTTAATCACCTTACAATACTCTTTTCCTTCTCTCTTTGGATCCTTTGTGTTGCTTAGTAAACTGCCGTGAAGTCTGTTGCTCAATGTTGTAGCAAGCTGCCCCATCTGATTCTCTGAGTTTCTTAAAGTTACAGCTTCGTTTTAGACCACTACTTTGTTCTTCATAATATACTCCTTAATCAGAGTTTTAAGAGAACTAAATTGATCATTATTGGTGTTTCTTTGCCCCTGATTTTGCTAGTGAAAACCAGATGGCTAAGAAAGTCTATTATGTCAATTGGATACTGCAGCATGCTGATTTTGATTACTCCATGAAAAGTTTAGGCATTGTCTTCATCCAGGGTTATAGGTGTTTGAATATAGATTGCTCTAATTTTGTCTATTGAAGTTGCCCATATAATTGACTAAAGCTGGATTTCTAAGACAATTATCATATAGATACCCCTCTCCACAATAAACACAAGAGACTTCAACAACTTGGTTAACTGTTGCTGGAGCAGTGGTCCTAAATTTTACCATATTTGTCAATGAGGTAACTTGGGCTAATAATGTGGTTAATGCATCTACATTATGTACTCCTGCTGCTCCTCTTGCTGCGACTTCTCTAGCTGATGGCCATTCATAGTTATTGTTGGCTATCCCCTCTAAAATTTCATAAGTCTTATTATAAGACTTGGATAATAAAGCTTTATTTGCTGAAGCGTTTACCATCAATCTAGTGCTTGGGTTGAGACTATTATAGAAAGTTTCCAATTGTATGCAACAAGGAATACCCTGATGAGGCCATCTCCTGAGTAACTCCTTAAATCTTCCCCATGCATCATACAAGCTTTCATCTTCAAGTTAATGGAAAGATGTGATTTCGTTCATCAACTTTGCATTCTTTATTAGTGGGAAATATTTCAACAAACATTTGTCAGCCAAATCATTCCATGTGGTGATGGAGTCTGGTGGTAAAGAATTTAACCATACTCTTTCTCGATCTTTTAAAGAATACGGGAAAAAGTCTGAGTCTCAATGCATCTTGTGATGCTCCAGCAATTTTGAAAGCATCACTCACTTCCGAGAACAGTTTAAGGTGAAAGTGAAGATCTTTTGATGGCAATATATTAAATTGCCCCACTATTTGTAACATCTGAAACATCATTGGTTTAAGCTCAAAATTGGTAGCTTGCACTTCAGGTCTAACTATTTCAGGATGTATAACTTGAGGGGTCAACATGGAATAGTCTCTAATAACTCTGTCTTTATCATCTACTATGTAGATAATATTGTTGTTCCCTAGTTGTCCCTGAATATTCTACCAATCTTGACTTTCTTGGCCATTAACTGGTTGTATTTCTCTGTGAGGGTTTAAGTTTCTCATATCCTGCAAATCACCCATTGCTACAGCAACTTTTGAATTCTCATTCTCTTTCCTCAATCTTTTTGCAGTTCTTTCAATCTTTGGATCAAATTGAAATTCAACAGATTTGTATTGCGCATGTAAAGGTTGCTAGAGCACTTCTGCAAACACAGTAAACACAAAAAAATTAAAATCTTGCACTAACTAAAATTGATTTCACAAATCACAATCAGCACCAATCCCTAGCAACGACACCAAAAACTTGTTGTAGATTTTCTAATGCTATTGGTGTTAATGTGTAAGTGTACACAACAAATATTATAATGATAAGTTTTGAAGATCGTCTCAACAGGGATTATTGTTATGAGAATTGCTACAAAAATTCTTGTCAGTGCAATTTTTATTCTCAATTAGAATTAAAGCAAATTATTAAGCTAATGAATAGTGCAATAGGAAAGATGCAATAAAGTAAGTTAACACAGCAACTATAAGGATGTAACAAAGGGGAATGAAGTAGGTGAGTGATTAAACGCACTTAATGGTTTTGATTGTTTTTTTTATGTTTGGCTCAATTGCTTCAGCACTGGGCAAATCCTTAAGTATCCTCAGCTGTCGCATGTTAGATGTCTTATACCCAGACCCAACTTAACAGTGACCAATTGTTATGCTAACATCAAATATAATATTATACGTTTTAGATTTTAATTACCCTATAAGGTGAATCCCTATATCTAGTTCATTACTAATTTTAGATTAAGCATGACCTTTTTCAAATCAAGCTAAATCCAACGCATGAAACTCTATCTAAAACCAAGTATTGCTCTAATATGTTCTACTAAGACAAATATTTTTTAGGCTTTTTCTTAACTAGTATCACTAAATGGGTTGTTAGCTAAAATAGTGAATTGAAATAAGTGTATTATCAAAACAACTTGCTATAACAAACATGCAGCAACACAGAATATTAGTCAATTAACCATCAAGTTTGTTTATCTCTCAACTACAAATAAATTTAGTTTATAATTTGCAATAAAACAAGAAGCAAAATAGTTTTAGCAATTAAATAATTAATCAGAATGAGATAGAAAAAATAGAACAAGAAATAAGAGTGAGATCCGCTTAATATTCTTCTTGAATCCTTTATTGCAATCGCCAATTTCGATCAGCCATTTAATCGAACATGTTGAGGCCAATCTCCCACATACCAACTTCTCATGCATTGCTTCATAGTGCCTTCGCTGGTCAAGAATCTCTTCAGCCTATTTGCATCATTTAGTGTTGGTAAATGTCGGTTCGAGAGAATGATTAATTGGAAAGAGGAGATCGATCATAATTCTAATTTTGTCAAGGTAGAGAAATATGTTATGTAAATAATCTCAAATAATATTCAGAATAAATATTTTGTAGGATAAAACTCATTATGTCTTCCACCCAAAAAAAAAAAAAATGTTGTTAGCTTCAACATTGCCCAGGAGAGGAACCAGTTGAATGAAATATAATCAATCCCAATATACCTTAACTCTATATCATGTTTGGTTTTAAGAAAATATTAGAGAGGAAAGGAGGAGAAAAGAGATGACGAGAAAGGAAAGGAGAAGAAAAGGGTGGGGACTCTCTTATTTGGTTGGACATAAAATTAATTGAGGAAAGTAACTGCATTTTTCTTTATCTGCCAAATCTATTTAGATTTTTAATATTTACTATTAAATTAGCCACCATGATAATATTTCATTCTCACTAGATTTATGATATTTTTAAAATCAAGAATGCTTTAACAAAAATCCAATTGTTTATAAACTCAAATGCATAACTCAATGAAATCCATAAATCAATAAAAGAGTAATCTTCAAAACTCGGCTAAGTTAACTCAGGGAATAGCATGCACCATTTAATTCTTAGCTAGAGCTGGAGTTATTGGCTGCAACGAGTGAGCAAAATTGAGCTTGGCCTTGTTGTAGCGGGTACGCTTGGCAGCTTCAGCGCAAGCTCTTGCAACTACTTCGACTATGTCGAAAGTGCCGAGACAAATGCGGACTCCCTTCTAAGGGACTACAATTTCAGCTGCCCATTTTCCCATGGCCTCTGCCTTATTCCTCGATACATATTCTAGTGAACTCAATAAGTCTTCTTCTCATTCCCCTCATCATGAGCAGCTTTATTGGTAGAATGTTCAGCCTTCGTCGGTGAAAGCTGCCGAAAGTTTCGAATGGATCAACAATAATTTTAAGAGATATTGTTAAGTCGTAAAATGGAAGAAGAAAGTGAAAATTAGGGTTGTTTCATTGATTGAAAGATAAATTTAGAAATCAACATTTCATTAAGCGTAAACTAGAGAAATCAGGCTTTACAATGAAATGGAAATCAGGTTTCCTTGCTTATTACAGAGAAAGTGAATTCCTCAAATAATGGAAACTGGAGACAGAATGGAATTGGATTTCTGATGAACTTCTGCCGACTGGCAAAGGAAAGCTAAGCGGAAGTAGAAATCCTCTCCTCCTTTACGTTAACATGACTTCATAAGACCGGTTAAGTCTGCAAGAAAAATGAATCATTCTTCCACCATTGAAGTGTACGTCAACACTTAGAAAAGGTCCAACAATCATTAGTTTGGCCCAACAATTGCAACTTGCCCTTGGAAATACTTAAAAAGCTGCCGAAAATAGTCAATTCCTTTTTTTTCAATGTTTCCTTTATTCATTCTTATTTAATCTTTCATTTGCGGTAATCTATATAACATAAAATAATATAATAAAATTTCAATATTTCCAACAAAATACTGTACTGCAAAATACAATTTCTGTGGTTTCATTGAAATTTTCATAGAAATCATATCCTTGCTATCAATGGAAGTACAACTAAAGCTCTATCTGATAATATTTTTTCCGCACAAAAGCATCTCAGATGTTAGTACACTTGCAATCAAATGTCAGTCATCCTTTGAAATGCCATTTTTTGTTTTATGAAACATTTTCCTCATCGTCGATTCTTTATCCTCATCCTCGTCTTCATCCAGTAAAACAATATCCTATACAAAGCAAGAAAAAGTGAAAGAGAAGTACAAAAAAGAAACTGACTTGAGTTTTTAGGTTTAATAAAGCATCCTAGAGTTAGTACACTTGAGTTTTTAGCCCATGGAATTCATTCCTTTTTGTTAAAGACAAAGCAAAACTGAAAACTTTGTTTCCTATCTTTCATTTTCTTAGCAACCTTACAGAAAACATAAAGCAACTATACCATCATGGCTGAGAATGGCGGCAAACTGAAGATGGGTCGAATAAGTTTAAGTTGAAAATGAAAATCAATAAGAAGATTCAGAATCTGCAAATCAAATTAAAAGAGTTTTGATACACTGATATCAGAATGAGAGATCAGTGCCCCTATGAGTGCGAGGTTAATACCTGTGTGAATGAGAGGTCGTCGCTAATGATGGGAATTGAGATAGAATTTCTAGAGTTTGCTTATCAGTAATTTTTAGTTGAGATAGAATTGACACGGTATCTTCATTGATTTGTAATTTTTATTTTTAACCAAGTTTTGTTTTCCTAAATATTATATATTTGAGATAGATAATGGTTTCACAAAATAGTCGTATTCGTTTGCTCACTTAGGTAATCTTTTTTTTTTTCAAATTCGGTTTCTTATTGATTATTATTTCAAAAAGAAAAATGCGATTCCTTTAAAAAAAATCAGAGTAATTTTGACTTACCCTTACATGTATTTCCGAAAATATGTTCATTATCACCGAGGGGTAAATTACCCTTGGAAAAATGAATACTACTTTTTATATTTATCCGACGGCTATATTATACCTTTGTAAAAGGTATTAATTATTAAGAATAAATTGTACCTTTGGAAATGTTTGGTCAATAATATAGCTATTTGTTGCAGTGAATATATTTCATGTAAATCCAACTTATTATATATGTGAACGTACTATATACATATTAAAGCTTATCAAAGCATTTAAAGTTGCTGAAGAGGATCAAATATCCTACAAACACAGTTCTTAAAGTATTATCGATAAACATTGTAACGTTCTTCAACCAGTTATTATTAAAGCTCAACAAAAGCATTTTCGAAAGAGTTCCCTGTCAAATGAGGGTGGGCTGCTCCTTCTAGAAGTGCAAAAAATTTCCACATCTCTTTTTGACATTAAAAGCACCAATTTCGGTGCTTAGTTGATGGAAGAAAACTTGCTACAATTTGGTCATGATTGCTAGCTGTGTGGTTTGAATTTTTAGTGCATTTGCTGACTTTCTTGGCCATGATTTTGCTATAAATAGATGTGCAGATGAAGAAGTGAGGCATTCCATCGAGAGAAACAATTTAGCAAAAAAGAGGGAGAGAGTTTAAAGAGCTTGAATAATTAAAAGCTCTAGTTATAGTGATTTGAGAGTTTGGGTGTATTGGGGTTTGGGGAAGTGAGCTAAAATACTACAATACTTGTAACGCCTTTTCACTAGTAAAATATTTTCCTTCTGTCTTCGCCCGTGGACGTAGGCTAAAAGCCGAACCACGTAATTTCCTGGTGTCCTTTTTTGTGCTTGTTCTTTATTTTCTTCCAAATTTTACTTTAGCTGCGTGTCTGCTTCACCCACTAATTTTCTAATAGTGGTATCAGAGCTATTGGTTGTATTTTTAGAGTCGGATACTGTTCACGTAAGGGCACTATTCACGTATACGGTACTGTTCATGAGAAACGATGGAAGCGATCCAAGGATTTTGTGGTGCAAATCAGGGAGTAGTGGTGTGAGTAAGCGACTGTGTGGTTTTGTACATGTCTAGGAAAGTTTTGTCAGAAAGGCGATAAGAGCCTATGGAGTCTAGGTTTTATGTTGGACCGTTTGTGACCCCTCGAGTCTTTCCTGGTGTGCATTCTCACACATACTCACAACTATTCAAGGTGGTACATTAACTTGTGTGCGGTATTTATCAACAAAATGGCGGCAAAATATAAAATTGAGAAGTTTAACGGAAATAATTTTTCGTTGTGGAAAATGAAGATGAAAGCTGTATTGAGGAAAAATAATTGCTTGGTAGCAATTGGAGAAAGGCCTATGGAGATAACTGACGACAAGTGGAACGAGATAGATGGCAACGCCATTTCTGATCTACATTTGGCACTTGCGGATGGAGTGTTATCCAGTGCGGCAGAGAAAAATACAGCGAAGGAAATATGGGATGCTCTCACAAAATTATACGAGGCCAAGTAATTACACAACAAAATTTTCTTGAAAAAGAAACTCTATACTCTTCGAATGGCGGAATCTACAATGGTGACTGACCACATCAACACCTTGAAGACTCGATTATCACAACTCACAACGTTGGGTCATAATATGGAGGATAATGAACGTGCAGAGCTTCTACTTCAAAGTCTACCAGATTCGTATGATCAACTCATCATCAACCTGACAAACAACAATCCAGCGGACAATTTAGTTTTCGACGATGTTGTAGCTTCTGTATTAAATGAGGAGAGCAGGCGAAAAAATAAGGAAAATAGACAAGCAAGTTCGCAGCAAGCGGAGGCGTTATCGGTGACAAGAAGGAGATTAACGGAACGTAGCCCTAGTGGAAGTTACAATCATGGTAGATCAAAATCTACAAGTAAGAAGAATGTTAAATGCTACAACTGTGGCAAGAAAGGGCACGTCAAGAAAGAGTGTTGGAGTAATCAGAAGAGAAAAGAGGGCAAAGAACCTGAGTCATCAAATGCTCAGGGGTGTGTTGCGAGTACCTCGGATGATGGCGAAATTCTCTATAGCGAGGCAATAACTGTTTCAGAAGGCAGAAAAAGGGTATCTGACATCTGGCTTATAGACTTAGGAGCTACTTGGCACATGACCTCTCGGAGAGAATAGTTCCACACATATGAACCTATCTTAGGAGGATCTGTATATATGGGAGATGATTATGCCTTAGAGATTGCTGGTATTGGTACTATCAAAATTAAAATGTTTGATGGTACAATTCACACAATTGGGGAGGTACGACATGTCAACAGCCTGAAGAAAAATCTGTTGTCCTTGGGACAAATAGATAGTCATGGGTGCAAAACTCATGTTGAAAATGGGATAATGAAGATTACTAAAGGCGCGCTTGTATTAATGAAGGCGGAAAAGATCGGTGCTAATCTATTCATGCTTAAAGGAGAAACACTACAGGAGGCTGATACGTGTGTCGCATCAAATGGAGAGGAGTCAACGATGATGTGGCATCTCAAACTCGGCCACATGTCGGAACAAGGTTTGAAGATTCTTTCTGAGCGAAAATTGTTTCTGGGGCTCAAATCGGTAAGTTTACCATTTTGCGAGCATTGTGTTACAAGTAAGCAGCATAGATTAAAGTTCAGTAGATCTATTGCTAGAAGTAAATGCATTCTAGACTTAGTTCACTCTGATGTTTGGGAATCACCAGACATATCCATGGGAGGTTCAAAGTACATGGTGACTTTCATTGATGATTATTCCAGGAGATGTTGGTTGTATCCAATTAAGAAAAAGTCAGATGTATTTCCAATGTTTAAACAGTACAAAGTGCGGGTTGAACTTGAATCCGGGAAAAGGATCAAGTGCTTGAGGACAGATAATGGTGGAGAGTATACAGACGGCGAGTTTCTTACTTTTTGTAAGCAAGAAGGTATTCAGAGGCAGTTCACGGTGGCATACACTCCTCAATAAAATGGGGTGGCAGAGCGGATGAACAGAACTCTTATAGAAAGAATAAGAACTATGTTGAGGACTGCGGGTTTACCTAATTCATTTTAAAGTGTAAGTACCAAAACGCTTTGTTATATAGTAAATCGGTCGCCATCCACAGCAATTGGGCTGAAGACAGCGATGGAGATGTGGACTAGAAAGCCAGCTGATTACTCCTACCTACATCCATTTGGATGTCCTGTGTATGTGATGTACAATGGCCAAGAAAGAACAAAGCTAGATCCAAAATCTATGAGGTGTATCTTCTTGGGGTATACTGATGGAGTAAAGGGGTATCGTCTGTGGGACCCCACTGGCCATAAGATTATCATCAGCAGAGATGTTATCTTTCTAAAAGATCAACTGCAAATGAAAGATAGAGATGGTAGCACTACAAAGGAAAAGTCAGAGACTGTACCAGTATATGTGAAAAATAATCCAGAAGATTCAGATTCTTCTGAAATAGCACTAGAGCATGAGGAACAAGTATCAGTCGAGTCTGCGTCTCCAGAAATTCGTCGATCAACTCGTGAGAGACGACCGCCAGTGTGGCACTCGGAGTATGTCACAGAGATCAATATTGCATACTGTCTTTTAACAGAGGATGGAGAGCCATCAACTTTCCATGAAGCTTTAAACAGCTCAGATGTTGCTTTATGGATGACAGTAATGCAGGAAGAAATTGAGGCTGTACATAAGAACAAGACATGGGAACTTGTACCATTACCACGCGGAAGAAAAGCCATTGGCAACAAATAGGTCTACAAGATCAAGCGTGATGGTAATGACCAAGTGAAGCGGTATCGTGCAAGATTGGTGGTGAAAAGATATGCTCAGAAAGAAGGTGTTGACTTCAACGAGATATTTTCTTCGGTGGTTCGACTCACAACAGTCAGAATAGTCTCGGCAATGTGTACTACATTTGACCTACATCTTGAGTAGTTAGATGTGAAAACTACATTTCTTCATGGAGAACTTGAAGAAGAAATTTATATGCTCCAACCAGAAGGTTTTGCTGAAAAAGACAAGGAGAACTTGGTTTGTAGGTTGAGCAAATCTCTATATGGTCTCAAACAGGTGTCGAGGTGTTGGTATAAGAGATTTGATTCCTTAATCATGAGCCTTGGATACAACAGACTCAGTTCAGACCATTGTGCATATTACAAGAGGTTTGAAGATAATGATTTCATCATTTTGCTGTTGTACGTGGATGACATGTTGGTAGCAGGCCCCAACAAAGATCGAGTCCAAGAATTAAAGGCACACTTGGGACCAGCAAACAAGATTCTAGGGATGCAAATTCACCGAGACAGAAATAACAGGAAGATTTGGCTTTCTCAGAAGAACTACTTGAAGAAAATCTTGCGACGCTTCAACATGCACGATTATAAGCCAATCTCTACCCTACTTCCTGTTAATTTCAAATTATCCTCAAGTATGTATCCTAGCAATGAAGCAGAGAGGAAGGAAATGTCTCGAGTACCGTATGCATCAAAAGTGAGAAGTTTGATGTTTGCTATGATTTGTACAAGACCAGACATTGCACAAGCAGTAGGAGCAGTCAGTCGATACATGGCGAATCCTGGTGGAGAGTATTGGATAGCTGTGAAGAGGATCCTGAGATATATTAGAGGAACCTCAGATGTTGCATTATGTTATGGAGGATCAGAGTTTACTGTCAGGGGTTATGTGGATTCAGATTTTGCAAGAGACCTTGATAAAAGGAAATCCACTACTGGCTATGTGTTTATACTTGCGGGAGTAGCTGTAAGCTGGGTTTCGAAGTTGCAGACTGTTGTGGCATTATCTACAACAGAAGCAGAATACATGGCAGCTACACATGCTTGCAAGGAAGCTATTTGAATACAAAGGTTATTGGAGGAGCTCGGGCACAGACAAGAGAAAATTCTTGTGTTTTGTGACAGTCAGAGTGCTTTGCACATTGCAAGGAATCCAGCCTTTCATTCCAGGACGAAGCACATAGAAGTTCAGTATCACTTCATTCGAGAAGTAGTGGAAGATGGAAGTGTCGATTTGCATAAAATCCATACCAAGGAGAACCTAGCAGATGTTTTAACCAAGCCGATCAATGCTGACAAGTTTATCTGGAGTAGATCCTCTTGTAGCCTAGCAGAAACGTAGACAACATGACTATGGCGAAGCAGAAAGGATAGTGTGGAGATTGATTGAATCTCAATCTAATCTCCAAATGGGAGAATGTTAAATGAGGGTGGGCTGCTCCTTCTAGAAGAGCAAAAAATTTCCACATCTCTTTTTGACATTAAAAGCACCAATTTCGGTGCTTAGCTGGTGGAAGAAAACTTGCTACAATTTGGTCATGATTGCTAGCTGTGTGGTTTGAATTTTTAGTGCATTTGGTGACTTTCTTGGCCATGATTTTGCTATAAATAGAAGTGCAGATGAAGAAGTGAGGCATTCCATCGAGAGAAGCAATTTAGCAAACAAGAGGGAGAGAGTTTAAAGAGCTTGAATAATTAAAAGCTCTAGTTATAGTGATTTGAGAGTTTGGGTGTATTGGGGTTTTGGGAAGTGAGCTAAAATACTACAATACTTGCAACTCCTTTTCACTAGTAAAATATTTTCCTTCTGTCTTCGCCCGTGGACGTAGGCTAAAAGCCGAACCACGTAATTTCCTGGTGTCCTTTTTTGTGCTTGTTCTTTATTTTCTTCCAAATTTTACTTTAGCTGCGTGTCTGCTTCACCCACCAATTTCCTAACATTCTCCCCCCCGGCCCCAAAAAAAAAAGTAATACAGGTAGATCCTATCATAGCATCTAGTTAAGTAAAGAAACAAAATTACAAAGATAATTGTTTTAGAAAGATTTTGGGTGCAAAGGAAAAGAGGAAAACTTATCTGGAACAATAAATTTATTTTATAGGGAAACCGGGGTACCTCACTAGGTCGTTGTGTGCGATATTTTTAAGATCCGAAGGGAGGTAAGGAGAATGGGGGGATGGTGATGACAGTGAGAGGTAGGAATTTGGAGAGGAGGTCTCTTAAAGTGAGATTTTAACCTGCAAAACAATGGAAATGAGGTTAGAGGTGAAGCCAAGGTGCCCCGGCATTCACACTCTGACGCTCAAGTCAGCAACTCAAACTTTTTCATGGTGACAAGTGCTTGTCAAGCCTCTGAAATCGTGTTTTAAGGTTGAAGAAGGCTTTTTGTAGAGTTTGTGTGTGATGGTGAATTTATGATGGTTATTGGCTATCCTTTTTCAGGCCTTTTATGTCCCTTTGTCTTTTTCATGATTTTTGAGCTGTTTAGAGCTTGCTTGGGGAGTAAGAAGGCGTTCATAGCGTATTTTATCCTTTTAGATACGTGGCGTACGCTGAGGAGTGGTTTAGGATACCTTAGTAAAGGTAGTCTGGTAAGACAGCTGAGGACCACTGTCCTTGGGACAACGTCTTTCTCTTTTTGACAGGGGTGACAGTCGGCTGTTGCCACTTTTTTAGCATGATATTCTAATATTTAATTTTCATAAAATCAAATATTATTTTATAGGCGATGGAGATATTTCTCGTGACTGACTTTTTAGAGATTTTTCCTCGATTGTTTCGTATTTGATTTGTTAGGTACCCGGGTATTGAGTTTTATGGGGTAGGTCCGGTACCCCGAGTATCGAGTTTTAGAGGGTAGGTTGGGTACCCTGGGTACCGAGTTTTATGGGTAGGTCAGGTACCCCGAGTACTGAGTTATAGGGGGTAGGTCGGGTACCCCGGATATCGAGTTTTACGGGGTAAGTCAGGTACCCCAGGTACCGAGTTATAGGGGGTAGGTAGGGTACCCTAAGTACGGAGTTATAAGGGGTAAGTCAGGTACCCCGGGTGCGTACACTGATCACTTAGAGTCATGGCGCCTCCTCGACACATGCATTCTATTATAATTTTTTTTTTATTTCACCCCAAAAAATAATCTTTCAAGGAATAAAAATCTCTTAAACTTGTGTCCTTCAAGGAACATAAATTTGTTAGGAAATATATGGGTGAAGTAGGGCCACAGTTAAAATAAAATTGGAGAATAATAAAAAATAAGCACACAAAGAGGACATTAGAAATTATGTGGTTCAACTTTTCGCCTAGATCCAAGGACGGATACAAAAAGAAATATTTTTACTAGTGATGTAGAGTATACAAGTATTGAAACATTTTGAGTCACAATCTAAGACCCCAATAAACCCAATTACTCTCACTCATTCAACTCTCAAACACTTTATAATTTTAAGCTTTCAAATATCTTAAACTCTTGGCTTTGTCTCGCAAATAGAATGCGATAAATGTTCTTTCCTTTGCACTCTAATTTATAGGGCAAGCAATCCCCAAAAAATCAACAATAATGGGTTATAAATTATGACACTGAATCGGTGTGCCACCAGCACCAAATTCAAGCACCGAATTCGGTGCTGACTTTAACAAATTCATGCACGACTGATTTTTAGTTGAAGCTTTCTGTCTAATTACCTTCTCGAAAAATGTAACAACAATGAATTCAAAAGCAACCGGACAAAAAAAAAGTGAGATTTTGGAACTCAAAGAATGGAACAACAATGAATTCAGTTGAATAAAAAGTGAGATTTTTTATTGAAGATTGAATGAAAAGGAGAATTACAAATAAAGACTTAAATTTTGGGGATTTTTTATTTTGAGAATTCAAGGGTTAGAAAGGAAAATGGGTGAGAAAATGTGAATCATGGGACCATTAATAACTTAGAATATAATTAAAGGTGATGCTATTTCAACCCACCAAAATACACAAAACTAAAAACTTAAAATTAATGGAGACGTTAATACCATTAATTATGCAATTCATCAAAGAACCATTACAATAAAGCTATATTTATTATATAATTACCCTTTCAAGAAAAAATCTTGAAACAAATATCAGAGGCTGCTAGTGAGCAAACACAATACGATCCTTTATACAATACCCATATTTGAAATTGCATTCAACGAAGTCGTCGGCTAAGGCATCAGCGCATATACTTATCTCCGTCAAATGATGGACGGTATGTGGGCTCCGTTTACATTTAATTATTACACTGCTAGAACCTATTTTGTACTCCATAGTGGAACGGTAATTTTTTGTCAGATAACTAGTTCCGTTTGCTTCTAAAAATTTATTTGGAAGTTGATAATTTACTTGTGACTTCTTCATCAGCGAGACCGCTTTCTTGAAATAGCTTCGTGCGTTTACTACATGTTCAGCACATCTTCCATGCTTTAGCCACTCGTGTGACCAAAATGCTTCAGAACTCCTGGGAGTAATACTGCTCCAGTATTTATCCATATCCTCTTTAAGAGATTTACTACCCGTTCGTAACTGCAGGAGCAATTAAATTAAAAAAAATCAGAAAGTAACCAAAGTACCAATGTACAAGGACAACAACGAAAACACTAAGAATTTGATTTGTACCGTTTTGTTAATGTCAAATTTGTTTCCACTGCAATCGTTTAGAGGCTTTCCGCTATTGTTTACTGACCAGAGGCCATGAATAACAAATGATCTAGGGATATTGGCTCTGCAGGTTTCGAATTTGCAGTAGCCTGGTGGCCACATGAGCACGAGCCGGAATTGATGATGATTGGTCGACGAGTTTTGAAGTGAATCTGAGATCATATTGCAAGCAACAAACAAAACAAAAGAGAGAAAGTATGTCGCTTTCATATCTTCTGGCCTCAAATTGATGTAGTACGTGAGAGCAATATAAATAGAAAATATTAGCCTATAAAACGATTGTTCATATTCCTTTATCTATAATCGGATTAAACTTGATCAGTTTAAAATTAATTTAGCTCAATGAAGCAAGAACTATTAACAACTAATTAATAATTAAAAACAAGAAGGAGTGGCGGTGCTTGCCCTCCTTCATTAAGTTAATTAATATCTTGCCTCACGCACGTCCTTTTGTTTTTGTTTTTGTTTTTGATTTTTTTTTCTGTTACTCATCCTTCTTTGTTCTTTTATTTTTTATTTTTAGAGCTTGGAAGAGATAATCATAAACCGTGAGGGCGGATCTAAAAACTTAATTAACTGGAGTAAAATCATAATAAAAATTAATAATTTATAAAATTGAACCTAATATCAAAAATTTCTTTATAAATTTACCCCATTCAAACAAACTTTTTAAAAAATTAATATGAAAAATAAGAAAAAAATTTTATTGAGCGGGGTGAATTACCCACATCGGGCTCCATGTAAATCAGACCCTAAAACTGGATCTTGCTCTCAATTACCACTAGAATTCTTATGACAGCTGGCACGGAACGTATTCACCGCCATCTGAGCTCAGCCTAGGAACCAGACTCCAACCTTTGTTGTTCCCTCAATAGCTTCTCATTAAAATGCCATAAAATCACAATTTCGTGACCTAGATTGTTGAATGTCGGTGAGCTAAATTCATTTTGTTGACAAGTTTGAATGGGAATCTGATGTCACGCAAGTGTAAGTGGGTGAGAATTGAATTCTCACTTGCTGGATTATGAGAATGGTGCAATATTTGTTACCTATGTCAAGATTATCAAGCTTAGAAATGCGGCCAGTTTCAATAATCACTAGCTACATAGAAGAAATGTCGAAGTAAAATGCCATTTGGTTGAGTCTTCGATAGAATGTTGAGGGTGTAACTTAACTAAAAAAAAAAAAAAAATGACCTAGGTCAATTTTTACAATAATGACTTAGGTACTTAGAAGAAATTTCTATGTAATATGTCTTTGGGTGAGTCTTGGAAAAAACACCAAGAGCGTAGTTTTACAAAAAATGACATAGATTCATTTTTTACAAAAATGACCTAGGTACTTAGAAATTATTCTAACTAAAATACTAAAATACAAATGATTGTCTAAAATGCCTAAGGCATATCTTAAATAAAATGCCTTAGAGTTAGTGTTGACTAATGTGCCTTTAGGCAAATGTCAAAAAGCTTAGGGGCAACTATTGACTAAAGCTCCTAAGGGCAGCTATTGACTAAAACACCTAAGGGTGAGTGTTAATTAAAGCTCCCCCAGTTCTTGACCAAAATGCCCAAGAACAAGTATCTATCAGAATTACCGAGGGCCATTATCTATAAAATTGATTACTTTGAAATAATTTAACTCCAAAGGATGACCTTTATTGAAACGATTTGACATAGCTTCTCGAAAAGCCTCAACAACAGCTTGCCAAAGAATTGTTGAAAAATTCTCACCTACCATTTGGGAAGTTAACTGCCTTTTTAAAGAGGTACTTTTACTAAATCGTATCTTTACACTTTTCAATGTTTGTTAAGTTAAGATAGATTCAAGAGAGCTAAAAGAGCATTAAATGAAGTATGTGAGACAACTTATGGGCTAATTCTAATGGCATAGGCGCTTTACAGAAATTTCAAATTTTGAGATTCAATAGAAGGAAAAGCCTAAGAAAGGCCTTATAAAAAATACTTAAAAAATGTCTTAATTATCAAAATTAAAAAGTAAGACTTGGGGGACCTCTGTTAGACCAAATTAAAAAAAGGCCTAAAAGCCCACAAAAAAATATTGGCCCAATAAAAACTTTTTGCATAGAATAATCTACGTCGATACTGTATAAGAATAACCTAGGTACTTATAGTTCTTAGTAAAATGTGCAAGTGCAAAATATAACAGAGTGCCAAAGGCACGACTCTACAAAGAAAGACTTAGCTCCATTCTTTACAAATAACGACATAGGTTCATTTCTTATAAAAAATGATATGGGTATTTAGAAAATATTCTTAGTCAAATGTCCAAAGGGTGAGTCTTCGACAAAGAGGCAAAGGTGTGATTCTAGAAAGAAAGACCTTGGTCCTTACAAAAATTGATATAGGCATTTAGAAAATATTCCTAAGTCAAGCACACAAAGGATGAATCTTCAACAAAACGCCAAAAGCGTGATTCTACAATGAAAGACTTAGGTATATTCTTTACAAAGAATGATCAGGGTCCACTTTTTACAAATAACAACCCTGGTCTATTCCTTATAAAGAATGACATAGGCACTTAGAAAGATTTCTAATTAAAATGCCCAATGGGTGAGTGAGTTTTTGACAAACAGTCAAAGGCTAATTCTACAAAGAACGACCTAGGTCCATTCTTCATAAAGAACGACCAAGGTACAATCCTTACAAAGAATGATATAGGCCAAAGGTGCGATTCTACAAAGAAAGATCTAGGTCTATTCTTTGCAAAGAATGACCTAGGTCCATTATTTATAAATAACGACCTCGGTCCATTTTTTACAAAAAATGAGCTAGGCACTTAGAGGGAGATGTTTTGGCAAAGCGCCAAAGGTGTGATTTTACAAAGAAAAAACTGAGTCTACTCTTTACAACGAGTGACCTAGGCACCTAAAAGATATTTCTAAGTAGAATGCTTGATGGGAGAGCCTTTGAAAAAGTAACAAAGGCGTGATTTTATAATGAAATACCTAGGTCAATTATTTACAAAGAATGACCTAGCCACTTATAAAATATTTTTAAGTATGAGCCTTCAGGCCAACAAGCATTCTATAGAATGCACTTATAGCAAATATACATTCCACCGAATTTGCTTATTGGTAAACTAGTATTCTACGGAATGCGCCTATGAGTAAAGATACATTCTACAAAGTATACCTTTAGGTAAATATACATTCTACAGAATGAGCCTACGAGCAAATAAGCATTCTATGGAACATGTCTACTGCAAATATACATTATATGAAATGAGCATTCCTACTAAAAAGTATTCTACGGAATAGGCCTACAACAGATATTCATTGTACGAAATGCACCTATTGGTGAATATACATTCTACGGAATTTATCTATTAGCAAACAAATATTCTACAAAATGTGTTTATGGGCAAATAAATATTCTAAGAAATGAACCTACTAGCTAACTGTTGGGTATAGATTCAAATGCTATTAGTGTCAATGTAAAAGTGTACACAAAAAGTAATATAATGATGAGTATCAAGATCGTCTCTACATGGATTAATGCTATTATAATTGCTACAGTAATTTCGACAATCCAATCTTGCTTTTAAATCAACTTAACAGAACTAATAAAGTTATGTAACTAATGAAAATGAAAATGCAGCAAAATAAATTGCAATGAAAAGAAATGCACACTAGATAAAAAGGTAAATCAAGGAGAGTGGAGTAGTTGAGTGATCAAACTCTTATAATGGGGCTGACTGTGTTGCGTTTGTTAACTTTAGTTGCTATAGCATCTGCTACAACACCTGCTACAACACTGAGCAGAATCCTCATGCATCCTCAGCTGTCGCATGTCGGACATCTCATACCTTTATGCAACCTAACAGTGACCAAGTGTTATGTCTACATAAGATATGGCATTTTATGCTTATATTTTCTTTACCCTATAAGGTGAATCTCTATATATAGTTCATTACTAATCGTAAATTAAGCATGGCCTTTTTTTAACTCAAGTTAAACTCAATCTAGGAAACTCAATTTAAGACTAAGTATTGCCCTAACATGTTCTACTAAGACAGGCCCTTTGTGGCTCTCTCCTAGCTTATATCATTAAATGGGAGGTCAACCGAAATAATGAATGTTATAAAATTTATTAGATCAAAGTGTTACAACAAATGTGCAACAACTCATATGATCATTCAAGAACCCATCTAGATTATTTGTCACTCAACTACAATTAAATTTAGTTCATAATTTGCAAAGGAAAAAAAAACAACAAAGTTTCAGCCAGCAAGTACATCTTTTCGACCCAACAATAAACAAGAAACTAAGAAAAGAAAGAGAAAAGTTGAATCTCAATTATTCTGCAGATTCGTTTCTAGTGCAGACTTGTTTTTTTTCTCTTCAATTCTTTTCCTTATTTATTCCTTTCTTCGTGTTCTCCTTGATTGTGCTTGACGACCTCTCTCCAATTTTTTTAATGTTTGTGCTTCTTTTTATAGTTGAAAAATAGGATAAACGAAAGCTCAAGGCCCGGATATACCATATTTGGAAACTTCAGATCGTGATTCTACTAGTATTTCGAGCGAAATCTCTTCTGCTGTTGTTCCAGGATTGTACAGCAATGGTTGTTACAACAACAGCTATAGCAATTGCACTGTTCCAGACTTGATTCCATTTATCTGTCATCTAATTCTTTTTTTGCCTTTTTCAAGCCTATTGTAGCAGTATTCCTCCCTTAAAATTTGAGCTTCCAATCACCTACAATTATTTTCACCATCTAAGCACACAATTATTCTAAAACAATATAATTTATTAAAAATAAACCAAAATGGTTATTCATGCAAAATAAAACTAAAAAGCCATAAAAATATGTCATTTACTCTCAAAGTAATCATGATTTAAGTCTAAAAATGTCATGATAACTCTCATTTTATAAAGTTATCACTAACAAACATTTTACAGAATAAACCTATGAGCCAATAAACATTTTACGCAATGCACATATAGGTAAATAAGTATTATACAGGATGAGCCTGCAGGCTATCAAATATTCTCCATAATGCGCTCACAAGCACAATATTGTAAAATGAATCCTCTTTGTAAGAATTAACGTACGTGCCAAGGTCAATTCAAGTCTATTAAAGGTCAAAGACCCAAAAACATGACAATTGTCCAAATAAAACTTGTCATGCACAAGTATGGACACATATGAATATGTGTCTTCTTGCAAGAACTTTCATTTACACTTGTTAGAAGAAAAAAACACTATATAATCTATCCAATTGAGTCAAGATACCTACATAAAGGCCAAGACCCTCCTTTTAAAGGTAAGAATAAAAAAAGTATAAAATGAGTACACAAACTCTGTCCATCTCAGTCCAGATTTGCTCTCTCTAGAAATAATGTAAAAGGAACTAACTTGAGCGTTGAAGAGTTATCACCAGAATGTTGGCCCATTTCATAATTTTTTTACCAAAATAATTAACCATAAAGAGACACGTAATTTGAGATACTCACCTTAAGGAGAAAATAATCCCCAAAACTTGAATTAGAAGAAAGTCTAGAATATTAATCAATAATTGAACATTGAGTAAAAATCTGCATCAACAGTTGGCACCATCTTTGGGGCATATACAAAATGCCAAAGTGGTTTTATCTTGAGCATGAATGATAATTACAACTACTCTAATCTTGAGGCTAATGATAAAAGGTTAAGTGATGCCAAGATCCATTTCTAACAAAAATGGTCGTGGGTTGAGTCAGGTAATGAGCTGATAGTCATATTATGTTTGCCCCCACTAGTAAAACTCAAATCTTTCTATGTAACATGAAAACCAGTCATCTAGCCTAACTCTTATGACAAAATGAGAGGTTGGCCAAAAAATTTAAAAAGATTTACAACTAATTTTGACCTTTATCCAATGAGAGATAAAACCCATGTTGTAACTGTACCCTTGGCTAACAAGCAGTTTTGTTAACAAAAACGAGAGTCTTGAAAAAATGCTTAATAGCATGCCTCGTTGAAGCACCTAAATAGCGAGTTATCAACAAAATGTTAAGGTGTAATTAATTACACATAAATGTCCAATTTTTACAAAAGTGACCTAAGTACTTAGAAAATAGTTTCTAAGTAAAATGTCCAAAAGCCATGTGGTCGACAAAAAGCCAAGTCATAATCCATTAAGCATGAATGACTTACGTTAGATCTTACAATAATGACCTAGGCGCTGAGAAGAAATCTCTAATAAAATGCCCATTGAGCTAGTTTTCGATAAAATGCTAAGGGCATAACTTTACAAAAATCAACCTAGGTCCATTCTTTGCAAGAGTTGCTAAGGTACTTAGAAAAAAGTTTCTAAGAATAATGTTCAAAAGCAAAGTCATTGAAAAAATGCCAAGGTATAATTAATTATGCATTAATGACCTAGGTCACTTTAACAAAATTAGCCTAGGTCCTTAGAAAAAATTTCTAAGCCAAATGCCCAATTAACGACTGGTCGATAAAACTCAAGGTATAATTCCTTATACATGAATAACCTAGGTCAATTTTTATAAAAATGAAATAATTCCTTAGAAAAAATTTCTAAGTAAAACGTCCTTTGGTTCAAAAAAAATTTCTAAGTAAAATGCCCAAAAATAACCTAAGTCCATTTTTAAAAAAAAATTAGAGTTAGGTTCTTAGAAAGTTTTTTTAAACTAAACGTTTAAAAGGCGAGTCTTCAATTGAATGCTGAGGGCGTAACTTTAAAAAGAAAATTACCTAGGTCAATTCTTATAATAATTACCTAGGTACCTAGATGCCCTTTAGTCGAGTTTTCAACAAAACACTAAGGGCATAACTAAATCAAATGACTTACCTCAATTTATACAATAATTACCTAGGTACTTAGAGGAAATTTCTAAGTAAAACACCCTTGTGGCAAGTCTTTGAGAAAACATCGAGGACATAACTTAAAAGAAGGGACTGAGGTCAATTCTCACAATAATAACCTAGGTGCATAAAAGAAATTTCTAAGTAAAATGCCCTTTGTGCTAGTCGTTGACAATATGCCAAGGACATAGCTTTACAGAAAATGACCTAGGCCCACTCTTTACAAGAGTGACCTAGAGAAATTTTTAAGTAAAACGCCCAAAAAGCAAGTCTTTGACAAAATACCAAGGGTGTAACTTTAAAAAAAATGAGTTAGGTCAATTCTTATAATAATAACCTAAGTACTTAGAAGAAATTTCTAAGTACAATGCCCAAAAGACGAGTCTTTAACAAAACATCAAGGGCGTAGCTTTACCAAAAAAAATGATATAGGTTCATTCTTTGCCAAAGTGACCTAGGTACTTACAAAAAATTTCTAATTAAAATGCACAAAAGGCAAGTCATCGACAAAATGCTAAGTCGTAATTCAATATGCATGAATGATCTAGGTTCATTTTCACAAAAATGACCTAAGTCCTTAGAAAGTATTTATAAGCCAAATGCCCAAATGGCAAGTCGTTGACAAAACGTCAAGGTGCAATTCATTATACATGAATGATTTAAGTTCATTTTTACAAAAATGACCTAAGTCCTTAGAAAATAGTTCTAAGTAACACGACAAAAAATGTAGTCTTTAACAAAACGCCAAGGGCATGGCTTTACAAAAAAAATAACCAAGGTACATTCTTTGCAAAAGTGACCTAGGTACTTCGAAAAAATTATTAAGTAAAATGTCCTAAAAGCGAGTCTTTGGTAAAATGCCAATGATATAACTTTAGAAAAAAATGACCTAGGTCAATTCATAGAAGAAAGACTAAGGCACTTTGAATTTTTTTTTGTAAAACACCCAAAAGGAAAGTCTTTGACAAAACCTTGAGGACGTAACTTCTCAAAAGACAACCGAGGTCAATTCTTTACAAAAGTGACCTAGGTACTTAGAAAAAATTTATAAGTAAAAAGTCCGAAAGACAAGTATTTGACAAAAGATTGAGAGCATAACTTGAAAAAAAAGGGAAGGTCCTAGGTCAATTCTTACAATAATGACCTAGGTACATAGAAGAAATTTCTAAGTAAAGTGTCTTTTGGGCGAGTCTTCAGCAAAACACTTAGGGTGTAACTTAAATAAAATGACTAGGTCATTCTTACAATAATGACCTAGGTACCTAAAAGAAATTTCTATGTAAAAAATTCTTTGGGCGAGTCATCGAAAAATGCCATGGACGTAGCTTTATAAAAAACAATCTAAGTCTATTCTTTACAAAAGTGATCTAGTTACTTAGAAAATAAGACACTAAAAGACAAATGATTGTCAAAAACTCTTAAACGCATATTTTCAATAAAATGTCTAATGTTGACCAAAGCGCCTTAAGGCTAATGTCAAAAAGCTTAATGGCAACTATTGACTATAGCTTCTAAGGGCAACTGTTGACTAAACCACTAAAAGGTGAGTGTTACTTAAAGCACCGACGAATCTTGACTAAAATGCCTAAGAGCAAGGATCTACAAGAATTGCATAAGGCCATTATCTACGAAACTGCTTACATTTGAAGTAATTTAATTTCAAAGAATGACCTTTATTGAAAAGATTTGACGTAGCTTCTCAGATTGATAACTCGAAAGGCCTCGGTAGTAGCTTGTCAAAGAATTGTCGAAAAATTCTCACTACCATTTGGAAAGTTAACTATCCCTTTTAAAAAGGTATTTTTACTAGCTCCTTATCTTTATGATTTTCAATATTTGCTAAGTTAAGATAGGTTCTAGAGAGCTACAAAAGCATTAAATGAAGTATCTGAGACTACTTATAGACCAATTCTAATTAGATAGATGCTTTAGAGAAATTTCAAATTTTAAAATTCAATTTATGGAAGGAAAAGACCAATCAAAGTCTAATAAAAATATTAAATAAAAGTCTCAGTTCTCAAAATTGAAAAGTAACACTTGTGTGGCCTCTGTTAGACCAAATTACAAAAGGCCCAAAAGCCCAAAAAATACAGGCCCAACAAAAACCTTCTGCAAAGAATAACCTACGCCCATTCTCTATAAGAATATCCTCGGTACTTAGAGTTCATAGTAAAGTGTCTAAGTGTAAGATACGAGAAAATGCCAAAGGGGCGATTCTATAAAGAAAGAGCTAGGTCCATTCTTTACAAAAAATTATCTACGTCTATTTTTTACAAAGAATAAACTAGACTCATTCTTTACAAAGAATAACCCAGGTCCATTCAAAAGTGACACAACTTAAAAGTGTTGAGTACTCTCAATTATAAGAGTGTCTAGTTATACTATAACCCGGGGAGTCCGAGGTTTAACCACAAGAAATCAATAAATCTAGTAGTTCATTATTAAACAAAAATTAATTGCAGAAAAAGAAATTAATGGTGACCAAATTAGAAAACATGCTAAGGTTATGGGATCCAATAATATTCTCTTATATTTATATTTTTCATTTCTTCTACCAATTCATTATTTTGACATTTAATTTTTAATTAACTACTTGCATGCTTAAATATAGGATAGAGTACTTAATGTGCCACAGATATATTAGAGTGTCGACATTATGTCAAAATTCTATATAGATCCAAGGAGATCTAGATTTACAAATTAATATGACATAAAAGTAACTGGTAAAGAAAAAATGTAAATTATAAACATATAACAAATAAAATAAACTTGAAACTCACTTGAGAGAGTAATTAATTCCATGATTGAATCCTTGAGTGCCATCTTTCACTTTAACTTAGAAAATTTAACGACTCATGTTTAAAAGTAAAATGGTCATTTTATTTAATAAATTTTGCAAAGTACAATAAAAGAAAATTGAAAACAAAAGGAAAAGAAAGAGATATTTTCCTAAAAGTCACTTTAGATTTACACCTAAAATGCACATCCCTAAAAGCCGCCACACAATTCTTTCTCATTTTCTTCTTCTTTCTAAAATCTAGTACACCCTTAATTGTGAGAGCTCTTACCTTTACATAGGCAAATTTTGAGTGATCAAATGTGAGTATTTATATAATATTTTTTGTGAGCTTTAATCACAACCTTATAATGAGATTTAGTAATACAATTCAAGCGTCTTAATTTACAATCATTATGGATCGTTAGATCAAACGTAATCAATTGCTAAAATTAAAGTCAAAGCCTAAGCCTCTTTTTGCTCATTTGCCAAGTTTTCTTGAGCTACCAATTTAATGTGTTAAATCTAGTACAACAAGGTGCATGTAAGCTCGAACACATGGCACGATCTCAATCGTTAACAAATAATGCCAAATCAGAGAGCTAACATTTCTTCCAAATGCTTATGAGTTTCTAGAATTCTAATTTAACATCCAAATTTTCAATCCTAGCATGATTTAGGGATTTCCTACAAATCACAAAAATCAGTCTTAAAAACAAATAAACAATTCATAAAATAGGTTGGGCATTTGTAAATGTGATGAAATTGTTAGTGTTTTCACCATTGTAAGTACAAAATAATGATTTTAACATTTATTAAATGTACACATTTTAGTATTAATCAAAATGCCTGATGGGCAGGTATTAGACAAAATGCGTCACAAAAAAAGACCTAGATTCACTTTTTACAGACAATGTCCTAGGCTTATTCTTTACAAAGAATGAACTAAGTCTAATCATTACAAATAATGACCTGGGCCTAATCCTTACAAAAAATGTAATACCCCACACCCTTATAAATTGAGAGAGAGAGAGAGAGAGAGAGAGAGAAGCCTACGGGGAGAGAGAGAGAGAAAAAAAAAAGAGAATCAGGTCAACCTGCACCCGCGAACGTGACCTGGCAAGTTCTCCCATTTCTGGCAACCACTCCGGCCACAGTAGGTACTGATCGGAAGCTCTTGCGATGCCGATGATCTCCATGCCATCCTTGCCACAGGAAAACGACCGAAAGAATGCTGATTGAAGCGTGAAAAAGCCGCAGAATAGCAGCCTCGATTGGCCATGATTTCGCCAGTTCCGATGACGCCACCACTGGGTTTTGTTCCTCACCTTGCCCTCTGCCATTTTCGACCATCCACAACCGTCGGGGGAGTCGATTTACCTTTAATCGGCCATTGAAGGATTCACGGCTTTGGGAGCTCAATTCGGCGCCATCACTGCGCGTGGGAGGTTACCACCACCGCCATTGGACTTAGCTTGACCAAAAGTGTGTTACCCAAGCTTCCTGTCGCCGTCGGTTGATAACTAATTTCACAGTCTAAGGGCTCCAGACTTTGTGGGCATTTTAGTAATTGCTGAAATTGAGGATAGGTTGGTAATTTATGATTTTGAGGTTAATTTGGTAAATTATTATCTTATGCGTATTTTGGTAATATTGAATTCAAGGGCATTTTGGTAATTTTATAAAATTTGAGGAATTATGAGTATTTTGGTGATTTATGATTTAAATTGAGATTATTTAAGGTTAAGTATGGGATGTGATTATATTGAGCAGTTTGAAAATATTGGAGTTTATGATTATAATTTAATTTTATCTTATGAGAGTATTTTTATTTATTTTTAGGCTGATGATATCAATACGCATTTGTATGCTATGCCCATTTGTAAGATTTCCAAACGAATCACAATAAACAATATATATGTTTGAAATGTTTGAAAATCCTATTTTGATATGTACGAATATGGATTTATATGCTATGCCCATGTGTTTATGTGATGTGTTCATAGGATGTGTTGTTATGTGTTACGTGTGTTTATGGACATGGGCATACGTATCTGTGTGGAAGTTCATTGGCATGAGCACGAAAATGCATTATGTTTTTTATAAATTGAGAAAGTGGATTTTAGCAAACGGAATTTGAAGAAAGAAATATTGTTTTACAGTTTTGGCTTCGATGCGTGAATTCGTTACTAGCTTAGGGGGGACACTCTGGATATTGTATTATGGTTATAAGATAAGTGGGTGAGGGATGTGTTGACGTGAAGCCCAAAGTGTATGAAAGTTATGAAAGTTAAAAGAGTGTCCTACTAAGCGGTAATTGAATAAAGGTAGCTCAAGTAAGTAATTTGAAAGAGAATGTGAAAGTTTGAAAATTACAGAAGAGAGATTTCGATGATTTTTTTTACAATATTTTCGAATACCATGGCACGTCATTGTTGTGCAAATTTTGTTAAACTCGCAAGCGCACGAATCTATTGTAGAATAGATCAATGGTGTCGAGTGTCGATCCCACGAGTAGGTGGATTTTAATTATATGTAGAATTAATTATGTAAATGGGTGGTTGGATTTGTGTGGAATTGATTTAGATTATGCTGGAATTTAAATTGGATTGGCAGAAATAATTAAATTGGAAACTATGGAGATAAAGCACTTGGGTATCTGGATCCGTATCAACATGCACCATGGGCTAAATATTCCTTATTAATACCAATTAAATCATGAGGGGGGAATCCACACCTCATGAACCACACTCTAATCATTATGGTGCTAAGGGCTTATCGAGCCAAATAATAATAACCTTATACTAGCTTGCCGGTGAAACCAAGGCGGTAACTAGACAAGATTATTATAATTGAACTAAGGGTAAAATGGGAATTTATTAAAATACATAGAAAATACAAGATGGAGAAAGAATTACAGAAAACTAAGCTCAGAAATGGATTCAGGGGTATCAAATTAGGGGGGGAGGCCCCCTTTTTATAGATACATTGAGTAAATCATGGCCATCGGATTAAAAATAGTTTGGACGCACAGGATTGCGCCACGTCATCAGTCAACAGTCAGCGGTTTGACCACGCGGTTTGAACAGTGCCATTTTTCCTTTTATGCTCCTCTTCAGGTTTTCGACTGTCTTGAGTTCAAAAGTGACGTCCGTTTTGCTATCTGATATCTCGTTCATTGTGAAATGACCATGATGCCCCTAAAATACATAAAATACTTACTTAAAACAAAACACTCATAATTAAATAACAAGGAAATTAAATAAATAAAATTAGAGATGTTAGAGAGACTTGAAGTGTAAAATGATGATTTTCTCCTTTATAAATATATATTTTCTAACACTCAACACACCCCCCAACCAGTTTATTGCTAGTCCCTAGTAAATAAAGCGAAAACAAAATTAAAATCCAAAATGATTTTTTTTTTTAAACAATCGTGTTTATTCCATCAAACTAATGATAATAATCAAATAAAAGTATAAGCATTATCTCCAGTCTAAAGAAACATCACACCCACATCAACCATCCACATGAATCAACCTAGTAGATTTTGTCACAGTTACTTTAAAAAATGACATGTCAAACCCCGAAATCTCACCAGTAGGAGTGACACTCTCATAAAGATATTAAACTCAAGAAAAATAGTCACTCTAATGAATGGTATATTGAGAGAAAAATAATAAGGAAGTAATATCACACACTCTCACCAAAATGAAAGAAGTACGCCCACAACTTAGAAATAACACGATCTCAAGTCAAACAAAATGTTAATCAACCCAATTTATTATTTTTTATTTTTATGCACCACTACATCTTTTTAGCCCATATAACTAGCTTCTACTTCAGACTATAGTTCCCTAAAATCAAGAAGGACTTTTATTAGAATGTAACGTAGGCTAGGGACATGACTAACAAAGAAAGGAAAATAGAGAAAACAAAATATATGTTTGAGAAAAATAATATCTTTTGGAAACTAAAAAGTGAATTTCACTTATTTATTATTGTATTATATTTCTTTTTTTTTCTTTTTTTCTCTTTTTTTTCCTCTTCTTTCTTTTTTAAAGAACTTTATTTTCTTTTATTTTCTTTTTTTTTTGGTATTGCACAACTTTATAAACAAAACAATTATTTATTTTTCTCAAACATGAATAGGTGATGGAATTTGTAAAATATCGGGTAATACTCTAAATTGGAGTGGGTCAAGATGATAAGTTTGACAAGGAAAAGTCTTTTTTTTTTTTTTTTAAAGGCTCAAAAGGGTAACTATGGATATTTCATATAAGGGATTGCTAGAAAGGCTCAAACGAGTCAAAGATGGTTTTTCCATCGTCTTTTAGGGCTCCAAATAATCCTTCATATCTACTAGTTAGATGGACCTCCAGATGTAGCAACACACATTTTCTTTTCTCTTTTTTTTTTTTAAGGATTGACTCAAAGGAAATCTAGAAATCATGTATAAAATAATAAACTGCTAAGCTGTATAAAGAATGGGCAAAAAGGGTTACTCTCCAAGAAAAATAATAGGTTCAAAAGC
The DNA here is from genome assembly GCA_030444775.1 of Atalantia buxifolia. NCBI lineage: Eukaryota > Viridiplantae > Streptophyta > Magnoliopsida > Sapindales > Rutaceae > Atalantia > Atalantia buxifolia. The sequence goes on from CM059837.1 coordinate 7,658,263, forward strand.
TCACTTGGTATTCATTATGACATGTCCATTCTTTCAAGCAACTCATATTTATCTTCGACATCAACATGTAGAGTAGCAAACATAGTGTAACATCACTCAAGACCAAAGATAATACAAATACTAAAATTCGAAAGTCATTATGTCATCCAAAAATAAAAATAAAATCACACTATTTTTTTTTGTTTTTTTTTTTAAAACAACATTCTACCCCCCAACCTATTCTAAACATGAAAAGAAAATATGCATGCAGAAATGTGAAAATGATGTAGAAAGACTGAGTAGAAAAGTTACAATTAAAATGATGGAAAAAAATGTCTGAATTTTTTTTTCTTTTTTAAGAAGATGCATTTCTAGAGGCACTACACTCCATATTCAGCCATCTTTAACACAAAAAGTTAGCAACAGTTAGTTTCTACAACAAAAAATTAGTAAAAACTTAACAAAGATTCCACAATTGTCAACTATCCCCTCCCCCCAACCAGAACGAAACATTGTCCTCAATGTTTTAAAGGAAAGAAATAGAGTTTAGAAGACATCACCTGGGTGGTGCAACACAGAATAAAATATTTACAGGCGGAGAGTTAAATCTAATTTGTACTTCTTACTGCGGCTACTGTTACCATCATTATTTGTACACTCCAACACCACGATCCTGGGATCTGGCTTTGGTCGATAAGCTCGTAACAGATCAAGTAACTCATTAGCAGTGTGAGTACAAATAAAAAGATTTTTCGCTGTGGAAGGAATGAAGTAGTTTTTTATTGCATGGTTAAGAAATGCGATAAAGCCATCATAAAAGTTGTTGACATTTAACAAACCGATGGGTTTATGATGAATGTGCAGATGGGCCCAAGATGCTAAAGTGATAAGTGCCTCTAGAGTTGTAAGATCTCCTGGTAAGAAAATAAAAGCATCAGCATGATTAAGCATTTCAGTTATTCTTTCTTGCATACCTGAGACAACTAACTCTTCTCCAGTTGGTGAGTCAGACAAACTGCCCAAAGGTTTTAGGACTTGTGGTATAATGCCTAACACTTGACTTTCTCTGACAAAAGCAGCTTCTGAGACCAATTTTGATAACCCTCGGTTACCTCCTCCATACACTAAGTGTAATTTTCTCTCTGCTATGCTTCGACCAAGATCTATGGCTGCCTCAACGAACTCTTTATGTTTGCCATAGTTAAATCCAGAAAGCACACAAATGTTCTTGAATTGTTTATTGGGAGTAGCTGCCATTGGGATACTTCTAAAAAATAATTTGTGAGTGCAAATGAAAAGAATCATATTTAAAGATCTTGGCAGCAGTGGGTCACAGCTGTGAATGAGGTATCATGTTTATGTCAATTAATCGTGTAATGCACATGGCTCGAGAGTCAAAAAGGAAACAGTAAAAAAGGAAAAGCAAACAATGATAAAATAAAATTATTAAAGACAATAATGCAAATGGTAAAACAACAGTGAAATAAAATAACAGTAAAGTGAAAGGATATTTACAAGTAGTTGCGACTGTGGCTCACATCTTCCTCTGGTTTTACGTCCAGAAACGGCTACAACGCCCTCTATGGGTCGAGGATAGGCTTCCCATCCAGTTTTCTTATAAACTGACAAACAGGGTCGTTTATAGTCAGATTCCCCAGACTATATCGTGAATGCTCCTCCTGGAATAATGGCCATAACTGGAGAATCGCTCCTTGCACATATCCACTGGGATGCGTTTTAAGAGACAAAAGAATATCATCCAATGACTCCTTATTCAAGCCATCCCTAATGAATTGAATCTTATCTTCCCTGTTATCAGACACCATTCCTAAAGAACATCGTTTTTTATCGCATATCATTCAGGCACACTTATGACAAGCAACAGAAATTCTCCGAGCTCTTCGCTTTCTTGCGTAATTTCCTTTACCACAACTAGGCATGTATGCAATAAATTTAGGAGACAACTCACCTGCCAAGCGTACTTTGGCCTCGATTAACCAGCGGATATCAGCAGGTATGTTATTCCTCATGAACAATCGCATGCGTTCGGACCGAGCTTTATAGATTGTAAGGAGGGTATTCTGAGGAAGTGAAGGGAATCGATTGTGAAGCTTTGCTAAAATCTCGTTGTTGTCCATTCTTTCGTCTCAGAATATCAGTTATTATGGGAAACTGAAGCAACCGACTTCATTGTCGCGGAGTACTGTTATCCGCCACTTGACCGGGGTGACAAACTAAAACACACAAACGGAGTAACAAATAAAAACACAAAAAGAAAATCACAATCGTCTTCTGATGGAATTTACCTCAAGCTCCAACTGGATGTTGTAGACATTTCTCTCAATGTCTCTGAGTTGGCTTTCTAAATCCTCAACGTGGGATATTAACTCTGGTGGTTGTAGCTTCCAAATACGATGTGTTTTACAAAATTGTATCTGGCCTCTGAGAAGAGATTGGACACGTTGAAGTCGTCTAAGGATGTTTAAGAGGATCTGTCTCATGATTAAAAGTGATCAAAGAAAACTTAATGGTTAAACAAACACACTTATGCACAAATGATTTCAATTAGCAGAAGAATAGTAAAAGAAAAAAAAAATAAATCAATCAAATCACCGAAAAGACAGAAAAATCTTAATTCAAATGTGGTGGGTCATTCAAATTTATTTCGGTGTCCTCTCCATGTGGTTGGTATTCTAGATATGGCTTTAATCTTTGACCATTAACTTTAAACGTGACACCGTTCTTTGGGTCCTTAATTTCAATTGCCCCATGTGGAAAAACAGTATGAACAATGGAGGGGCCAGACCATCGAGAGCGTAGCTTACCTAGGAATAGGTGCAAGCGAGAATTGAATAAAAGTACTTTCTGACCTGGAGTGAAAGATTTTCTCATAATCTGCTTATCATGAAAGACTTTCATTCGCTGCTTGTAAACCTTGGCATTTTCGTATGCATCATTGCGAATTTCTTCAAGTTCTGCCAGCTGTAATCGTCTTTCTGAGCTAGCTTGCTGCATGTCAAAATTGAATTTCTTAATGGCCCAGTATGCACGATGCTCGAGTTCCACAGGTAGGTGGCAAGCTTTTCCATACACTAGCCTGTAGGGTGACATCCCAATCGGGGTCTTAAAAGCTATTCTATATGCCCATAACACGTCATCAAGTCTTAATGACCAATCTTTTATGTCTGGTCTCACGGTCTTTTCTTAGATGTGCTTTATTTCTCGATTGGAGATTTCAAGTTGGCCACTGGTTTGCGGATGATACGGGGTTGCCACTTTATGAGTGATGGAGTACTTTGTCAAAAGTGCTTTGAATGATTTATTGCAAAAGTGGGCACCACCATCACTGATTATTGCTCGAGGGAATCCAAAACGTGAAACAATGTTGTTCTTCAAAAACCCTATCACCACTTTAAGATCATTGGTTCTGCATGGAATTGCCTCTACCCATTTCGAAACGTAGTCAACAACAACCAAAATGTATTGGTGGCCAAAAGAAACGGGAAAGGATCCTATGAAGTCGATACCCCACACATCAAAAATCTCAACCACTAAAATTGGATTTAGTGGCATCATATTTCTTTGTGTAATGCTCCCCATTCGTTGACACCTATCACATGAAGAACAAAAGGTGTAAGCATCTTGAAATATAGTTGGCCAATAGAAACCACATTGTAGAACTTTAGTCGCTGTTTTCTTAGCGCTGAAATGGCCTCCACAAGCTTGTTCATGGCAGAATGAAAGAATGTTTTGAAATTCATTCTTTGGGACACATCGTCTAATAATTTGATCTGCACAATACTTGAATAGATAGGGGTCATCCCAGAAAATTTTTTTTATTTCCGCAAAGAATTTGGCCCTGTCTTACTTGGTCCAATGCTCTGGAAGTTTACTTGTAACAAGATAATTAACTATATCAGCATACCAAGGTAATACTTCCACACTCATTAATTGTTCATCTGGAAATGACTGATTCAATGTTAAGGGTTCTGTGATTGTGTCGAAGTGGAGACGAGAGAGATGGTCAGCCACAATATTTTCGGTCTCTTTCTTAACTTTGAATTCCAAGTCAAATTCCTGCAAAAGCAACACCCAACTAATTAGTCTAGCTTTTGCATCTTTCTTTGTGAGAAGATATTTAAGAGCAGCATGATCTGTGAATACAATTATTTTACAACTAATAAGATAAGATCGAAACTTCTCTAATGCAAACACTACTGCTAGCATTTCTTTTTCAGTGGTTGAATAGTTCAACTATGCATCGTTCAATGTCATACTAGCATAGTAAATAACATGTGGAATTCGATCTACTCTTTGTCCTAATACTGCTCCTACTGCATAATCAGATGCATCACATATAAGCTCAAATGGTAAGCTCCAATTTAGGGGCTGAATGATGGGTGATGTTGTCAATAAATGCTTTAGTTTTTTAAACGCTACAAGACTTGAATCATTAAAGACAAAAGGTACATCCTTAGCAAGTAGATTGCATAAGGGTCTAAAAACTTTGCTAAAATCTTTAATGAAACGTCTATAAAAACCAGCATGCCCAAGGAAAGATCTTATTTCTCTGACTGATTTAGGCGGAGGAAGATTAGAAATGAGATCCACCTTGGCTTTATCAACCTCAATACCTTTGCTCGAAATTATGTGACCAAGAACAATACCTTGATTTACCATAAAATGGCACTTCTCCCAATTTAAGACCAAATTCTTCTCTATACATCTCTGCAAAACTTGTGTTAGATGATGTAAACATTGATCAAATGAGTCACCAAAGACAGAAAAGTCGTCCATAAAGACTTCAAGGAATCGTTCAACCATATCAGAAAAAATACTTAACATGCATTGTTGAAATGTAGCAGGTGCATTAAATAATCTAAATGGCATCCTCATATATGCAAAAGTGCCAAAAGGGCAAGTGAAAGTAGTTTTCTCTTGATCTTTTGGTGCTATGAGAATCTGATTATATCCTGAATAGCCATCTAGAAAGCAATAAAATTCATGGCCTGCTAATCTATCAAGCATTTGATCAATAAATGGTAACGGAAAATGGTCTTTACGTGTGACAGAATTTAATTTTCTATAATCAATGCATACACGCCATCCTGTAGTTACTCTAGTGGGTATCAATTCATTATCAGCATTGGTAACTACTGTGACTCCTGACTTTTTGGGGACCACTTGCACAGGACTGACCCATGAACTATCAAAAATGGGGTAAATGATACATGCATCTAATAGCCTAAGGACTTCAGTTCTAACAACTTCTTTCATGTTAGGATTTAACCGATGCTGCATTTCCCTAGTAGATTTAGCATTTTCATCAAGGTGAATGTAATGCATGCAGTCTGCTGGGTTTATACCTTTTATGTCGGCTATGGTCCATCCTAATGCTCTTTTGTGCTCTTTTAAAACATCCAACAACTTACCTTTTTGCTCGTCATTTAGGGATGAGAAGATGATTACCGGTAGAGTGCTTTCTTCTCCCAAAAACACATATTCCAAAGTGTTGGGCAATGGTTTGAGCTCGAGTTTTGGTGGTGATTCTGATGATGGGCTGAGTTTCTTCTCTGATGGTGCTAGTTGTTCAACTCTTGACTTCCATTTATTAGTGTCCATGGATGGTGCTGAGTCAAGTAGGGCGTTGACATCATCGACTGATCTGTCAATATCAAAATCCAAACCAAAGTGAGTTAAACATGTTTGTAAAGGGTCATCACTAAGGTTTGAAAGAAAAGTATCATCAACTAATGCTTCAATTAAATCCACATCAACAATTCCATCATCTGCATTGTGAGGTTGTTTGGCAATGTTGAAGATGTTGAGCTCTATGGTCATATTGCCGAAAGACAACTGCATATTTCCAGTTCTGCATTGAATGTGAGCATCCGCAGTTGCCAAGAAAGGTCGGCCTAGGATAATGGGGATGTGCTTCTTTGAATTCTGTATTGGTTGAGTGTCAATTATAATGAAATCAACAGGAAAATAAAACTTGTCTACCTGTATAAGCACGTCCTCCACAACACCACGAGGTATTTTCGTGGATCGATCTGCAAGCTGTAACACCACTGGAGTTGGGTGTAATTCTCCAAGTCCAAGTTTCACAAATACTGAGTAAGGCAGTAGATTTACACTAGCTCTTAAATCCAACAAAACATTCTCAATTGTGTGGTTCCCTATACTACATGAGATAGTGGGGGAGTCTGGGTCTTTACATTTCAGAGGAATTTTGTGTTAGAGTATAGAACTAACATTTTCTGTTAAAAATGCCTTTTCTTGAACATGAATGTTTCTCTTTTTAGTGCAAAGATCTTTAAGAAACTTGGCATAAGATGGAACTTGTTTTATTGCATCAAGTAAAGGGATGTTAACACTTACCTGTTTGAAGATTTCAAGAATCTCACCTGTGTATTTTCCCTTCTTTCCTTTAGCTAATCTCTGAGGAAATGGAGCTTTTGGAACTTTTTCTCGTGTGTTGGTTTCTTCTTTCTCCTCCAGTGGTGAGTCTTCAACATTGACAGGTACAATTTGATTTTCTTTTATCACCGGCATCTCCACTTTGTTGTCGACTTCTTTTCCTTTTCGCAACGTCATAACGGCTTTGACCTCTCCATGCTGCTGTGGTGAACTGATACTTGCTTCATGCACTCCTTTAGGATTAGGCACTGGTTGACTTGGAAATTTACCTTTCTCAACAGTTATTGCCAAAGTCTGCACTGAAGAGGCAAGTTGTCCCACCATTTTCTCGAGGCTTGAAACTGATTGGGCTTGTGAGTTGAAGCCTGCTCTCATCTCATTTCGTAGTCCATCAATGGTGCGGTTCTGCTGCTCGATTGTAGATTGAGTAACATTCTTGAAATTCTGGAATGAATCCTCCCATTGTCTGGGTTGAGAGTAATTCTGGTTCTGATTGTATGGTCTAAATGGTGGCTGAGAGGCTTGAGAATTTTGAGGAACTGGTTGCATTGGTGGAGCTGGAGCTGCTGGTCTATTCTGTTGGAATCCTTGAGACCATGAAAAATTGGGGTGGTCTCTCCATCCAGGGTTATATGTGTTGGAGTATGGGTTGTAATTTGATGGCTTCCTCATGACACCGATGGCATTAGCTTGATCTGAATATGATTCATGGTCATGTGGTTCTGTTGATTTAGCAGTCGTCAACGATGCTATTTGTCGAGAAAGGCCTTCAACCATCTCTTTGACTTCTTTGATTCCCGAACTGGACTCGCCAATGTGAACCTTATTCACTCCTTTAATTCTTCTAGTATTCCTGAGAGACCGACTCCGTTGTTGGGAATTATCCGCTTGTCGCTGGAAGAACTCCTAAATCTCTGATGCACTTTTTGACATTAGCTCTCCTCCACTTGTTGCCATTAGCCATTCTTGCACATTTGGCAATAATCCCTCCAAAAAGTATTGGCATTGGTGTCATTTCTCATACCCATGATGTGGACAGTTCAAAAGTAGCCCATTGAATCGCTCTTATGCTTCGAAAAATTGCTCGTCTTCTTTCTGAGTGAACTCTGAGATTTCCCTGCGAATAACATTGGTTTTATGCATTGGGAAATATTTATTTAAAAATTTCAGTACCATTTGTTCCCATGATGTAATGCTATTAGCGGGCAATGTATTAAACCATGAACGAGCTCTATCTTTTAAAGAAAATGGGAATAATCTAAGTTTAACATCATCGTCTGAAAAATTCTCATATTTAAAAGTTTGACAAATATTATGAAAATCATTCAGATGATTATATGGGTCCTCATTTTCTAAGCCATAGAATGTTGGGAGACAATTTAGCACACTAGGTTTTAACTCAAAACTCCTAGCAGTTACATTTGGGTATCATATGCATGATGTGCTCAAGTTAGCTAAGGGACTGAAGTAGTCCTTAAATGGCCTCTCCTGTGGTTCTGGTTGTTGCAAATCCATTTCAATTTTATCTTTAAGTGCAATGCGTTTGTGTGTGCGAAGTGTTCTTTCTAAATCAAGGTCTATAGTTTCAAGATTAGGTAATAATGACCTACGACCATGCATGCAAAGAAAATAAATATGAGAACAAAACAAATAAAAATAAAGAAGAAGGAGAAATTACGATACTAACCTTTTTGCGCTGTTACAACCTTACTATAAAAACATACTAAAACAAATACGTGAAATAAATTAACAAAAACTAAATTAAATAAGATAAAAAAAATTATAAAGAAAAATAACTTGAAAATTAAATTACAAAATTTAAAGAAGAGAGAAAGAAATTGTTAACTAGAAAATGTAAATTCACTTTTTTTTTAAAGAAAAAAAATTACAAGGAAAAAATAATAATAATAATAAATAAATTATTTAAAAAAAATAATTCTACAAATTAAAATACTTACCTCCTCGGCAACGGCGCCAAAAACTTGTTGTGCAAATTTTGTTGAACTCGCAAGCGCACGAATCTATTGTAGAATAGATCAATGGTGTCGAGTGTCGATCCCACGAGTAGGTGGATTTTAATTATATGTAGAATTAATTATGTAAATGGGTGGTTGGATTTGTGTGGAATTGATTTAGATTATGCTGGAATTTAAATTGGATTGGCAGAAATAATTAAATTGGAAACTATGGAGATGAAGCACTTGGGTAGCTGGATCCGTATCAACATGCACCATGGGCTAAATATTCCTTATTAATACCAATTAAATCATGAGGGGGGAATCCACCTCTCATGAACCACACTCTAATCAATATGGTGCTAAGGGCTTATCGTGCCAAATAATAATAACCTTATACTAGCTTGCCGGTGAAACCAAGGCGGTAACTAGACAAGATTATTATTATTTGTCGACGAAAAGTCAAAACCTCCACAGAAATTAGAGGGGAAGAGAAAATAAATTTACCAAATAAAGCCCATGGCACATGTTGAGACTTCACCTTCAACCCAAGCTTGAAAGAAAATTAGCTACTCATAATTGAACTAAGGGTAAAATGGGAATTTATTAAAATACATAGAAAATACAAGATGTAGAAAGAATTACAGAAAACTAAGCTCAGAAATGGATTTAGGGGTATCAAATTAGGGGGGGAGACCCCCTTTTTATAGATACATTGAGTAAATCATGGCCATCGGATTAAAAACAGTTTGGACGCACAGGATTGCGCCACGTCATCAGTCAACAGTCAGCGGTTTGACCACGCGGTTTGAACAGTAACACGGTTTGCACGCGGTTTGAACGAAAGAATAAGACCCATGAACAAGATGCACATATGAATAGTGCCGTACGTGTGAACAGTGCCATTTTTCCTTTTATGCTCCTCTTAAAGTTTTCGATTGTCCTGAGTTCAAAAGTAACGTCCGTTTTACTATCTGATATCTCGTTCATTGTGAAATGACCATGATACCCCAAAAATACATAAAATACTTAATTAAAACAAAACACTCATAATTAAATAACAAGGAAATTAAATAAATAAAATTAGAGATGTTTGTGAGACTTGAAGTGTAAAATGATAATTTTCTCCTTTATAAATATATATTTTCTAACACTCAACAGTCATCCATTTGCATTATCTATATGTATGTATGTATGTATTTTGGTATATGAAAAATTAATTTGCTTACTGAGTTTCGTACTCATTATAGTTTACTGTCATTCAATTCCTATAAATCAAGATTGATTCGTGATCACTGACGAGGAGAACATGAATCAAGGAAGATAGATAGTTTGGCATAAATTTTTTAAATTCTTCTGTTGCAGTTTGCATAATATATGTATTTCGAGGCTTTAATTTTTATGGATTGTAAAAGGATTATTATTATTTTTTTTCAAGCATCAGTAAGATTCGCCCTGTGAAGCTCGGGGCGAGTCATTACAAAGAATGACATAGGCATTTATAAAATATTCTTGAGTCAAACGCCTAAAGGGTAAGTCTTCGATAAAGCAATACCTAGTCCATTCTTAATAAAGAATAGTCTATGTCTACCTTTTACGAATAACGATCTAGGTCCATTCCTTACAGAGAATGACCTAGATACTTGGAAAATATTTCTAAGTAGAATACACAAAGGGAGAGCCATCGAAAATTGCCAAAGTTGTGATTTTACAAAGAAAGTCCAATGATTGTTCTTTACAAAGAATGACTTAGGTAATTGTTTTTATAAATAACAATGTACGTGCATTCTTTACAAAGAATGACTTAAGTACTTAGAAAATATTTTTAAGTAGAATGACCAAAGGGAGCATCTTTGAAAAAATGCTAAAAACATGATTTTGCAAAGAAAGATCTAGCTAGTTTCATTATTTACAAAGAATGACCTAGACACTTAGAAAATATTTCTAAATATGAGCCTTCGGGTCAACAAGCATCTTATGGAATACAACTACGGGCAAATATACATTCTACGAAATGTGCCTATAGGCAAATAAACATTCTACAGAATGTGTCTATGGGTAAAGATACATTCTATGGAATATGCCTATGTGTAAATATACATTCTACAGAATAAGCATATAGGCAAATAAGCATTCTATAGAATATTATACAACCAAATATACTTTTTAGAAAATTAGCATTCAAGCTAAAAAGCATTTTATAGAATGGGCCCATGGGCAAATATTCATTCTCTGAAATGCACCTACAAGCAAATATACATTCCATAGAATATACCTATGAGCGAATATACATTCTATGAAATGCACCTACTGATAAAGAAATATTCTATAGAATGCGTCTACAGGAAAGTAAACATTCTAGGGAATGAGCTTACGAGCTGATAAGCATTTTACTGCATACGTCTACGATCAAATAAGCATTCTACAAATGAGTCTACAGACTAATAAATACTCTTTAGAATGCGCACATGGGTAAAATGTTGTAAATCAATCTTCTTTATAAGGAACTAATATAAATGCTGAATTTAAGTTCAAGCCATTGAAGGTCAAGGGCACCAAAACATGATAAGTATCCAAACAATAATTGTCATGAAAAAATATTGACATATGTGAATATTTGTTTACATGCAAGGACTTTCACTAACACTCATCACAAGAAAAGTGCCACATAATCTCTCCAGTTGACTTAAGATACATGTATAAAGGCCAAAACCTCTGTTTGAAGGTACGAGAAAAGAGGGCATAAAATGAGTCTACCCATCTGCTCCAGATCTTCTCTTTCTAAAAATTGAGTAAAAGTACTAACTAGAGCATCAGAAAGTTATCTCGGGCACGCTGGCTCCCTTTGACAATTGTGTCTTTTTGCATAATAATTATCCACAAGCAAACACGTGATTTGAAATATGATTACTATTAAAAATTGTTTGATTATCAAACGATAAAAATGTTATTTTGTACTTATATTATAATTTATATTTGTGTTGATGCAATATATTAGGAATCATTACTTATGTCTTAACTATATTTAATTTTATGTATTTTTGTATGTTTATTAGGTAAAATATTAATTTCATGTAATTCAAGGCCTCAAACAAATAAACGGATGTCTAATTTGGATTCTAGAGGTTCGAAAACCTTAAGATGAGTCAAGATTGACTTAAAATTGAGCTTGTGCAAAAAGTTGTCTTTTTGTGTTGACAAGCATTGATTGGATGATAAAATGAGCTTACAATAGATATGGGTGCATTGGATAGCTGTCAATTTTGATTAAATCTCAATCATTCATAATTCAGTGGCCATGATCGTGCCATATGGTAATGGTTGGTGAAGCAAGTTGCGGGATTCGATCATTTGTATTCGGGTCGACCCGATACACCCATTAACCTGCCAAATCTCAACCATTCTTTGACTGAATTGGACGCTTCACATGATGTCACGTGTAATGTTGACTTTTGAAGTTTGACCAGGCATTGGATCTTGATCTAATGGCTATGAGGAGTGCATGCATAAAACTTATGATGAATCTCAAAACACCGGATTATGAATGTATTTTCCTATAAATAGAGCCTCATTTTTATGTTTTGAGGCATCTCTCTTCTTAATTTCTCTCAATTTCCATGTAATCTGATTTTTCAGTTGTGCTTTAATATTTTACATAATTATTTTTTAAATAAATTTAGTTTTATTTTCAATTTTAGTTGTTTTATTCCTTTTAATTATGAGTAATTTAATTTTAATAATTAATTTTATTTCAATTATTTTTAGCTAAATAATAATAGGTAGCGCAAGGTGAAACTCTTAGGAAATAAATATGATTTAGTCAAATTCTATTTTTAATTATCTAAATTAAATTATTTTCTATTTAATTTTATACATATCTTATATTTTGAAATTTTGATTTATTGTAAACAAACAAGTGAGTTTGACACAATAAATTCTTAATATCTTAATATAAGGTATGGTAAAATGATATTTTGACTTATTGTAGACAAATTAAATTTTGACATAATAAATACTTAATCCATAATAAAATTAATGAGAAAATAATAATAATCTATACAATTAATCTTTTAGGCAATAAATCTGAATAAAAAAATGGTAAAAAGAGTTTATTAAATTTTATTTGCTACTAGGAGTGGATCCATAACCCTAACTAATTCAATTTCATAGTTTCACTTAAATTAAATTGCATATATTCAAGTTTTATTTTCATTTTTTAGATAAAATAAAATAAAAAATAAATCTTTTCTTTGTTAATCGATCTCGGACTCACCGAACTATAATATAATAAAACACTCTTATACTTAGGAATTAGAAATCACTTTTAAGTTGTGTCAAAATATTCTCCTCAAGGAGAAAATAATTCACAAAACCTGATTTAAAAGCAAGTCCATAACACAAATCGATCAATGTACATTTAGCAAAGATTTGCATCAACACATATCATTAATTTGCAATCCATCAAAGAATCGTAGGAATCCATGATGCAAAAACTGTTGGAATAGAGGAGGTTAGTTTGCTAGTGGAAGTATTTGTAGTTAAAAATATTTGGCTAAAGGTTAGGGTAAATAAGAGAGATTTTACAAGAGAGAGCAAATTTGGGCTTTTTTATTATGTTTTTAGCTTCATTCTTACAATTAGAGACATGGCCATGTATTTATAGCCGTTCAACCAACTTTCATAACCATACTTGGATCACACATTTGAATAACCTATTTCTACCACACAATTTGCCTACCACTAACTTAAGATACGTGGCTAACATAATTGGCTAAAACATTGCAATGTTACGCCATCTTATAAGAAAATTGCATGTCCTATCTGTTTTCCTCAATATAGCTAGCTGCCTTGCCACTTGATGGAAAGCAAACTCTCTTCATAGCAATATAGCCATTCCCAAGATCTAAGACTTTCGTCAAACCCAATATACCTCAACTCTTGGGTATTAAGATCACACAGCATGACCTCATGAGACCGCCGAGTCTCCATGAAGACTGAACGATTCTTCCACAATCGAAGTGTACGGTAAACATTTAGAAAAGGTCCAACGGTCGTTAGTTTTGTCCAACAACTCTGTTGCTTCATCAACCATATGTGATAACAACCGCTGAACCTAGTTTGAGTTATCAAATGAAGAGACTCCTTGTATACTCCGGCAATATGAGCAAGATAATTTTCATTGTCATGAGGGTACGGGACTTTCATCTCTTCGAACACCTCATCACGCATATGAAATGAAAGAATCACTTCTTGTTGATCATCATTGTACGGGTGAGCCAACCAATAACAAACTCCATTAATGTATGTGTCGACTCCCATGGTGATATCAAGTCTACAGTACCGAGAGCTCAAATCATCTATTTTTGAGTATCTCCAAGAATCAGTGCTTAATGTGTACAACGCAATGTGTGAATGTAAATATGGACCGGTATCGTTATTATCATTATTATACAGTTCAAATATCAAAACCATCTTGTAATCATTACTCACTGGATCTAACTCAAATCCAATGCCTACATTAAAAACTACTTCTTCGATTCCTTTTTCTGGGATATCTATAAGTTCAATGTTACATTTTGGAAGAGGCCTAAGTTCTCTAGTCGCCGGGTTCCACAAATCTATGCAGGAAGGTGTGTAAATACAAAACAATCCCTTATAAGGACCATAGGTAAAAGGAGTCCAGCCATCATGATCTTTGGAAATCTGAGGTTCAAATACCTGATATGATGATAAATCCGTCAAAGTTTCATCTGAAAATAAGGCGAATCTCTGGCCTTCAACACCAAAAGTATTGTACTCAACAAAAAGACGAGCATTTTCATCGTTGTAGTTCTTGAGATGCCTTGAAATAAAACTAGGACTATTAATTAATTTGCACCAAAATTTACTAGTACACTTGAATCGAATTAAAGATTTCACCGGCAGCCTTGTTAGAATTTCAATGGTTACATCTTCATAAAGAATCTTCATGGTTTCGAGTAATTAATAGATTAAAGCTAGTTCAGGGGAAGCAAATAAAATTTCCGTACCCTCTACATTACTTGTCTTTGCTTTCTTAATTTGCTTGTAAATGCATGAATCTGATTCACCCAACAAGCATTCACATAATCTGGGAAAATCATTAATGATTTTTTTTTTTGGTGTTTTGAAAAGGAGAATTTTTATCTTAAAATTGGATATGCCTATATGATAGTATGTATTTAGAAAGCTCAATTCGTGAATAAGCGATGATTTCGCACCTTCGCTGACTACAAGAAATAAAAAATTCAAATACAACCAACAAGTGGTTGGATCAGATGGCAAATGATCCCCCTTAAGTGGTTTGACTGGATTTGCTCCCCAGTTTGAATCGCAGGGAAGTCGCCCTTGTCGGGAGACCCATCCTCACCGCCGGGTCGAATCCGAATTAGTTGAGATCCAATACAGTCTCTGGATACTGGGTGATTTAGAAAAAAAAAATTCAAATACAAGGATGATTTTGCATGGACCATTACATGGAATTTACAGCCTATAATAGTTAAATAAGATAAATAAAACAAATTCAAGTATGTGGTATAGGTAGCTTTTGACCAGTTAAAATTGGGTAAAAATTATAACAATTAAATAGCATGAAGAGATTTTGAGCTTGCTGCACGGTATGACTAAATTGAGAAGCAAAGCTGATATTGAACTGTTGGTGGCCCCTTTTTTGGGTGACATGGAGTGCTGGAAATCATTTTTTATTTAAAGGAAAGAGGATGCATCCTCAGGTGTTGTTAGCTAAGTGTCATGGCCCAATCCTTCACATGTTCTGACCCATGGATGATTTTAGAGCCATGGAGACTTATCTAGTGTGTAGATATTTTTTATATACTTATGGTGCGTTTACTTTTAAGGAATGAAAATAGGGTAGAATGAGAATAAGCTGGGAATGGGAATGAGAATGAGAATGAGCTGGAATGAGAATGAGGAATAAGAATGAGATTTCAATGTTTACTTGGTAAAAATAAATGAAAATGAAAAAATATTTGAATGCCATTGATGTGTTTATTTGGCAAAATAAATGGGAATGAGGAATGGGAATGAGAATCAATTTTCCAAAATACCCATAGTATTAAATAATGTAATTTTCATTGACTAGATACATGTATAAATATTATTATAAAAATGATATCAATTAAAAAAATAAAATTAATAATAATAATAATATTTTAGTTATTATTAATTATTATTATTATTGTAAATATTATCATTATTAACAATAAAAATAATGATAAAAATAATTAATAAAAAGTATTAATTTATCATTATTAACAATATTATCCGTATTGTTGTTGTTATTATTATTATTATTATTATTATTATTAAATTTTATTAACTTTATTATTTTAATTATTATTAATTATTGTTATTATTATTTTTATTAATATTATCATTTATTATTATTATTAGTATTATTATTATTAAAATTAAATTTTATTAACTTTATTATTTTAGTTATTATTAATTATTGTTATTATTATTATTATTATTAAAATTAAATTTTATTAACTTTATTATTTTAGTTATCATTAATTATTGTTATTAATATTAAAATTTAATATTTTAGTTATTATTAATTATTGTTATTATTATTATTATTAAAATTAAATTTTATTAACTTTATTATTTTAGTTATTATTAATTATTGTTATTATTATTATTACAATTAAATTTTATTAACTTTATTATTATAGTTATTATTAATTATTGTTATTATTATTTTTATTAATATTATCATTATTAACATTTATCATTATTATTATTAATAAAAAAATAAGAACAATAATTAATAATAGCTAAAATAATAAAGTTAATAAAATTTAATAATAATAATAATAATAAATTAATAATAATAATAGCAACAATAAGGATAATATTATTAATAATGATAAATTAATTATTTTTATTAATTATTATTTTGTAATAATTTTTATTGTTAATAATGATAATATTAATAAAAATAAAAATAATTAATAATTAATAATTAATAATAACTAAATTAATAAAATTTAATAATAATAATAATTATTATTAAATTTAAAATAATAAAGTTATTATTATTAATGACATTTAAAATAATAAAATTATTTGTGATTTGAATAAGGGTAATTTAGGAAATATGAAAAAATTAGAAGGATAGAAAAGTAAATTTATGTTTCATTCTCATTCCCATAATTTCATTCTCAACCCCCCCATGGGAATGGAATTCCCATTTCTTATTCCGAAATTGTGTGGGACCCACACATTTTATTCTCATTCCCAAATTGCATTTTACAAAATAAGCATTGGTTTCATTCCCATTCCTTATTCCTAAAAGTAAACACACCATTAATGTGAGTTGGTGGTAGTTGTGCAATAACCCACTCCCTTATACTCTATATATAGGAGAGGGTCTCCTTTGGCTTAATCATCACAAGCAATATACAATTTCCAGCACACATAGCTTTGTAAGCATTTCTTCGAATAATACAAGTCTTTTCCTCCCATCTTTAGTGAGTTAGAGTGAATACTCATTCCGGTTTTCGAATCCAGCAACGGATTTGAGTGTGAGGCTGACTTAAGGCCAAGAGAATGAGAATTTGGCGCCTAAAGCCACACGACATTGCGTGGGACAAAATCGGGCCGTGACAGT
The DNA here is from genome assembly GCA_030444775.1 of Atalantia buxifolia. Lineage (NCBI taxonomy): Eukaryota > Viridiplantae > Streptophyta > Magnoliopsida > Sapindales > Rutaceae > Atalantia > Atalantia buxifolia. The sequence continues at coordinate 7,675,270 of CM059837.1, forward strand.
TGGTATCAGAGCCATCTACATTTGTGGGTAGTTGCGTTGTTCAAAAGGAAGGATGTCAGAGCTCACTTATGATGACCAAAGGGGGAGGGAGCCTAACCCTAATGCGAAGAAGTGGAAGAATAACAAGGAGAAGTCGGTGGACTTTCTCAATGCCATGGAGAATCAGGTTGTCCATGAGGAGATTACCGTTGCTGAGATTAAAGAGCACCTCGAGATCTTTGAGCACAAGATAGAAGAGGTGGATGATCTTGGTGAGCGGATAGGTGACCTAAGCCAAGACGTGGTGGCACAACGCCAAAGCCTTGAGAAGTTCCAAACGGTGGTCATGAACTTTATTAAGGCGCTAAGGGCTCAAGTGGAAGAACTTCACGCAGGCCTTGAAGAGAGCAAAACAGATTGGGCACTTTGCAAGAAGGCGGTGGGCAGCGGAGTGCTCAACACCAATGCCGCATCTCCAATGATGGTCGAGGTTCTTAGGCCAAGGAGGTTGTTGAGTGTTAGAAAGTGTATATTTATAAAGGAGAAATTCATCATTTTACACTTTAAATCTCACTAACATCTCTAATTTTATTTATTTAAGTCCTTTGTTATTTAATTATATATGTTTTGTTTTTATTAAGTATTTTGTGTATTTTAGGGGTATCATGGTCATTTCACAATGAACGAGATTTCGGATAGCAAAACGGACGTCACTTTTGAACTCAGGACAGTCGAAAACCTTAAGAGGAGCATAAAAGGAAAAATGGCACTGTTCACACGTACGGCACTATTCACATGTACAGTCGTTCATGGATATTCACGACACTGTTTCGACCGCTGCGTTCTCGTTCAAACCGCGTGGTCAAACCCGTGGTCAAACCGTGTTACTCTTCACTGATGACGTGGCGCAATCCTGTGCATCCAAACTATTTTTAATCCGATGGCCATGATTCACTCAATGTATCTATAAAAAGGGGGCCTCCCCCCTTAATTTGATACCCCTGAATCCATTTTTGAGCTTAGTTTTCTGTAATTCCTTCTCCATCTTGTATTTTCTACGTATTTTAATAAAATTCCCATTTTACCCCTAGTTCAATAATGAGTAGCTAATTTTCTTTCAAGCTTGGGTTGAAGGTGAAGTCTCAACATGTGTCATGGGCTTTATTTGGTAAATTTATTTTCTCTTCCCCTCTAATTTCTGTGGAGGTTTTGACTTTTAAATGCGACAAATAATAATAATCTTGTCTAGTTACCGCCCGGTTTTACCTCTCACCTAGTATAAGGTTATTATTATTTGGCACGATAAGCCCTTGACACCATATTGATTAGAGCGTGGTTCATGAGGTGTGGATCCCCCCCTCATGATTTAATTGGTATTAATAAGGATTATTTAGCCCATGATGCATGTTGATACGGATCCAGATACCCAAGTGCTTTATCTCAATAGTTTCCAGTTTAATTATTTCTGTCATTCCAATTTAAATTCTAGCATCCTTTAAATCAATTTCCCCATTCTAGCATCCTTTAAATTAATTTCCCCATAAATCCAATCACCCATTTACAAAATTAATTATACACACAATTAAAATCCACCTCCTCGTGGGATCGACACTCGTCACCGTTAATCTATTCTACAATAGATTCGTAAACTTCTGAGTTCAACAAAATTTGCACAACAAGTTTTTGGCGCCGTTCTTGGTGGGAGGTAAGTATTTTGATTTGTAGAATTAATTTTTTGTAAATAATTTTATTTTTATTATTATTATTATTGTTATTGTTATTATTATTATTATTTTAGTTGTTTCCTTGTATTTTTTTAATCAATTAAAAAAAAAGCGAATTTATATTTTAGGTAAGAATTTCTTTTTCTCTTCTTTAAATTTCTGCAATTTAATTTTCAAGTTATTTTTCTTTGTAATTTTTCATTTATCTTGTTAATTTATTTTTATTTTATTTATTTTATTTCACGTATTTTTTTTTATGTGCTTTCATAGAAAGGTTGTAACAGCGCAATAAGGTTAGTATCATAATTTCTCCTTATTCTTTATTTTTATTTGTTTTGTTCTCAATTTATTTTCTTTATTTGCATGCATGGTCGTAGGTCATTATCACCTAATCTTGAACCTATAGACCTTGAATTAGAAAGAACACTTCGCACACACAAACACATTGCACGTAAAGATAAAACTGAAATGGATTTGCAACAACCAGAACCACAGGAGAGGCCATTCAAGGACTACTTCAGTCCCTTAGCTAATTTGAGCACATCATGCATTAGATACCCAAATGTAGCTGCTAGGAGTTTTGAATTAAAACCTAGTGTGCTAAATTGTCTCCCAACATTCTATGGCCTAGAAAATGAGGACCCGTATAATCATCTGAATGATTTTCATACAATTTGTCAAACTTTTAAATATGAGAATTTTTCAGAAGATGATGTTAAACTTAGACTATTCCCATTTTCTTTAAAGGATAGAGCTCGTTCATGGTTTAATACATTACCTGCTAATAGCATTACAACATGGGAACAAATGGTAACGAAATTTTTAAATAAATATTTCCCAGTTCATAAAACCAATGCTATTCGCAGGGAAATCTCAGAATTCACCCAAAGAGAAGACGAGCAGTTTTTCGAAGCATGGGAGCGATTTAATGGGCTACTTTTGAAGTGTCCACATCATGGGTACGAGAAATGGCACCAATGCCAATACTTCTTGGAGGGATTATTGCCAAATGTGCAAGAATGGCTAATGGCGACAAGTGGAGGAGAGCTAATGTCAAAAAGTGCATCAGAGATTTGGGATTTCTTCCAAATGACAAGCAGATAATTCCCAACAGCGGAGTCGATCACTCAGGAATACTAGAAGAATTAAAGGAGTAAATGAGGTTCACATTGGCGAGTCAAGTTCGGGAATTAAAGAAGTCAAAGAAATAATTGAAGGTCTTTCTCGACAAATAGCATCTTTGACGACTGCTAAATCAACAGAGCCACATGACCATGAGTCGTATTCAGATCAAGCCAATGCCATCGGTGTAATGAGAAAACCATCAAATTACAACCCATACTCCAACACATATAATCATGGATGGAGAGATCACCCCAATTTTTCATGGTCTCAAGGATTCCAACAGAATGGACCAGCACTCGGCTCCACCAATGCAACCAATTCCTCAAGTTCCTCAAGCCTCTCAGCCACCATTTAGACCATACAATCAGAATCAAAACTACTCTCAACCCAGACAATGGGAGGATGCATTCCAGAATGTCAAGAATGTTACTAACTCCATGATCGAGCAACAGAACCGCACCATTGATGGACTACGAAATGAGATGAGAGCAGGCTTCAACTCACAAGCCCAATCAGTTTCAAGCCTCGAGAAGATGGTGGGACAACTTGCTTCTTCAGTTCAGACTTTGGCAATGACTGTTGAGAAAGGTAAATTCCCAAGTCAACCAGTGCCTAATCCTAAAGGAGTGCATGAAGCAAGTACCAGTTCACCACAACAGCATGGAGAGGTCAAAGCCGTTATGACCTTACGAAAAGGAAAAGAAGTCGACAACAAAGTGGAGATGCCAGTGACAAAATCAACTCAGATTGTACCTGTAAATGCTGAGGACTCACCACCGGAGGAGAAAGAAGAAACCAACCCACGAGAATACGTTCCTAAAGCTCCATTTCCTCAGAGGTTAGCTAAAGGAAAGAAAGGAAAATCCACAGGTGAGATTCTTGAAGTCTTCAAACAGGTAAGTGTCAACATCCCTTTACTTGATGCAATAAAGCAAGTTCCATCTTATGCCAAGTTTCTTAAAGACCTTTGTACTAAAAAGAGAAACATTCATGTTCAGAAAAAGGCATTTTTAACAGAAAACGTTAGTTCTATACTCCAACACAAAATTCCTCTAAAATGTAAAGACCCAGGCTCCCCCACTATTTCATGTAGTATAGGGAACCACACAATTGAGAATGCTTTGTTGGATTTAGGGGCTAGTGTTAATCTTTTGCCTTACTCAGTATTTGTGAAACTTGGACTTGGAGAATTACACCCAACTCCAGTGGTGTTACAGCTTGCAGATCGATCCACGAAAATACCTCGTGGTATTGTGGAGGACGTGCTTATACAGGTAGACAAGTTTTATTTTCCTGTGGATTTCATTGTAATTGACACTCAACCAATACAGGATTCAAGGAAGCATATCCCCATTATCCTAGGCCGACCATTTTTGGCAACTGCCGATGCTCACATTCAATGCAGGACTGGAAACATGCAGTTGTCTTTTGGCAATATGACCATGGAACTCAACATCTTCAACATTGCCAAACAACCTCACAATGCAGATGATGGAATTGTGGATGTGGATTTAATTGAAGCATTAATTGATGATACTTTTGTTTCAAACCTTAGTGATGATCCTTTACAAACATGTTTAACTCACTTTGGTTTGGATTTTGATGTTGACAGATCAGTCGATGAGGTCAACGCCCTACTTGACTCAACACCATCCATGGATACTAATAAATGGAAGTCAAGAGTTGAACAACTAGCACCATCAGAGAAGAAAATCATCCCATCATCAGAGTCACCACCGAAACTCGAGCTCAAACCATTACCCAACACTTTGGAATATGCATTCTTGGGAGAAAAACTCTACCGTAATCATCTCATCATCCCTAACTTACTAACAAAAAGGTAAGTTGTTGGATGTTTTAAAAGAGCACAAAGGAGCATTAGGATGGACCATAGCAGATACAAAAAGTATAAACCCGTGAGATCGCATGCATTACATTCACCTTGATGAAAATGCTAAATCTACTAGGGAAATGCAACGTCGGTTAAATCCTAATATGAAAGAAGTTGTTAGAACAGAAGTCCTTAAACTGTTAGACGCAGGTATCATTTACCCCATTTCTGATAGTTCATGGGTCAGTCCTGTGCAAGTTGTCCCCAAAAAGTCAGGAGTCACAGTAGTTACCAATGCTGATAATGAATTGATACCCACTAGAGTGACTACAGGATGGCGTGTATGCATTGATTATAGAAAATTAAATTCACACACGTAAAGACCATTTTCCTTTACCATTTATTGATCAAATGCTTGATAGATTAGCAGGCCACGAATTTTATTGCTTTCTAGATGGCTATTCAGGATACAATCAGATTCCCATAGCACCAAAAGATCAAGAGAAAACCACTTTCACTTGCCCTTTTGGCACTTTTGCATATAGGAGGATGCCATTTGGATTATGTAATGCACCTGCTACATTTCAACGTTGTATGTTAAGCATTTTTTCTGATATGGTTGAACGTTTTCTTGAGGTCTTTATGGATGACTTTTCTGTTTTTGGAGATTCATTCGATCAATGTTTACATCATCTAACACAAGTTTTGCAGAGATGTATAGAGAAGAATTTGGTCTTAAATTGGGAGAAATGCCATTTTATGGTAAAACAAGGTATAGTTCTCGGTCACATCATTTCATGCAAAGGTATTGAGGTTGACAAAGCCAAGGTGGATCTCATTTCTAATCTTCCTCCACCTAAAACAATGAGAAGTAAGATCTTTCCTTGGGCATCTTTGGTTTTTATAGACGTTTCATTAAAGATTTTAGCAAAATTTCTAGACCTTTATGCAATTTACTTGCTAAGGATGTACATTTTGTCTTTGATGATTCATGTCGTGTAGCGTTTGAAAAACTAAAGCAATTGTTGACGTCATCACCCATCATTCAGCCACCAAACTGGAGCTTACCATTCGAACTCATGTGTGATGCATCTGATTATGCAGTAGGAGCAGTATTAGGACAAAGAGTAGATCGAATTTCTCATGTTATTTACTATGCTAGTATGACATTAAACGATGCACAGTTGAACTATTCAACTACTGAAAAGAAATGCTAGCAGTGTTTTGCATTAGAAAAATTTCGGTCTTATCTCATTGGTTGTAAAATAATTGTATTCACAGATCATGCTGCTCTGAAATATCTTCTCACAAAGAAAGATGCAAAAGCTAGACTAATTCGTTGGGTGTTGCTTTTGCAGGAATTTGACTTGGAATTCAAAGATAAGAAAGGGACAGAAAATGTTGTGGCTGACCATCTCTCTCGTCCACTTTGACATCAACACAGAACCCTTAACATTGAATGAGTCATTTCCAGATGAACAATTAATGAGTGTGGAAGTATTACCTTGGTATGCTGATATCGTTAATTATCTTGTTACAGGTAAACTTCCAGAGCATTGGACCAAGCAAGACAGGGCCAAATTCTTTGCAGAAATAAAGAATTTTTTTCCGGATGACCCCTATCTGTTTAAGTATTGTGCAGATCAAATTATTCGACGATGTGTCCCAGAGAATGAATTTCATAACATCCTTTCGTCCTGCCATGAACAAGCTTGTGGAGGCCATTTCAGCGCTAAGAAAACAGGGACTAAAGTTCTACAATGTGGCTTCTATTGGCCAACTATATTTCGAGATGCTTACACCTTTTGTTCTTCATGTGATAGGTGTCAACGAATGGGGAGCATTACACGAAGGAACATGATGCCACTAAATCCAATTTTAGTGGTTGAGATTTTTGATGTATGGGGTATCGACTTCATGGGACCTTTTCCCCCATCTTTTGGCCATCAATACATATTGGTTGCTGTTGACTATGTTTCGAAATGGGTAGAGGCAATTCCATGCAGAACCAATGATCATAAAGTGGTGATAGGATTTTTAAAGAGCAACATTGTTTCACGCTTTGGATTCCCTCGAACAATAATTAGTGATGGTGGTACCCACTTTTGCAACAAATCATTCAAAGCACTTTTGACAAAGTACTCCATCACTCATAAAGTGGCGACCCCGTATCATCCGCAAACCAAAGGTGGCAAGTTGAGATCTCCAATCGAGAAATAAAGCACATCTTAGAAAAGACCGTGAGGCCGATTAAAAGATTGGTCATTAAGACTTGATGACGACATGGGCATATAGAACGGCTTTCAAAACCCCAATTGGGATGTCACCCTACAGGCTAGTGTATGGAAAAGCTTGCCACCTACCCAGTAGAACTCGAGCATCGTGCGTCTTTGGGCCATCAAGAAATTCAATTTTGACATGCAGCAAGTCGGCTCGAAAAGACGACATTACAAATGGCGAACTTGAAGAAATTCGTAATGATGCATACGAAAATGCCAAGGTTTACAAGCGCGAATGAAAGTCTTTCATGATAAGCAGATTATGAGAAAATCTTTCACTCCAGGTCAGAAAGTACTTTTATTCAATTCTCGTTTGCACTTATTCCCAGGTAAGTTGCGTTCTCGATGGTCTGGCCCCTTCATTGTTCACACTGTTTTTCCACATGGGGCAATTGAAATTAAGGACCCAAAAAATGGTGTCACGTTTAAAGTTAATGGTCAAAGATTAAAGCCATATCTAGAGTACCAACCACATGGAGAGGACACCGAAATAAATTTAAGTGACCCACCAGATTTGAATTAAGATTTTTCTTTTCGGTGATTTATTTATTTATTTATTTATTTATTTTCTTCTGCTAATTGAAATCATTTGTGCATAAGTGTGTTTGTTTAACCATTAAGTTTTCTTTTATCACTTTTAATCATGAGACAGTTCCTCTTGAACATCCTTAGAAGACTTCAACGTGTCCAATCTCATCTTAGAGGCCAGATACGATTTTGTAAAACACATCGTATTTGGAAGCTACAACCACCGGAGTTAATATCCCACGTTGAGGATTTAGAAAGCCAACTCAGAGACATTGAGAGCAGTGTCTACAACATCCAGTTGGAGCTTGAGGTAAATTCTATAAGAGGACGATTGTGATTTTCTTTGTGTGTTTTTATTTGTTACTTCGTTTGTGTGTTTTAGTTTGTGTGTTTTAGTTTGTCACCCCGGTTAAGTGGCGGATAACGGTACTCCGTGACAATCAAGTCGGTTACTTCAGTTTCCCATAATTACTGATCTTCTGAGGCGAAGGTATGGATAGAAACGAGATCTTAGCAAAGCTTCATAGTCGATTCCCTTCACTTCCTCAGAATGCCCTCCTCACAATCTATAAAGCTCGATCTGAACGCATGCGATTGCTCATGAGGAATAACATACCTGCTGATATTCGCTGGCTAATTGAGGCTAAAGTACGCTTGGCAGGTGAGTTACCTCCTAAATTTATTGCATACATGCCTGGTTGTGGTAAAGGAAATTACGCAAGAAAGCGAAGAGCTCGAAAAATTTCGGTTGCTTGTCATAAGTGTGCCAGAATGTTATGCAATAAAAAACGATGTTCTTTAGGAATGGTGTCTGATAACAGAGAAGATAAGATTCAATTCATTAGGGATGGCTTGAATAAGGAGTCATTGGATGATATTCTTTTGTCTCTTGAAACGCATCCTAGTGGATATGTGCAAGGAGCGATTCTCCAGTTATGGCCATCATTCCAGAAAGAGCATGCACGATCTGATCTCGGGAATCGACTATAAACGACCACTTTTGCCGCTTTATAAGAAAACTGGATGGGAAGCCTATCCTCGACCCATGAGGGCGTTGAAGCCGTTTACGGACGTAAACCGAGGGAAGATGTGAGCCACGATCGCAACTACCTGTAAATATCCTTTTACTTTCTTTTGTTGTTTTATTTTACTTGTTGTTTTACCATTTGCATTATTGTCTTTAATAATTTTATATTTGTCATTACTTGCTTTTCCTTTTTACTGTTTCCTTTTTGACTCTCAAGCCATGTGCATTACATGATTAATTGACATAGACATGACACCTCATTCACAGCTGTGACCCATTGCCGCCAAGATCCTTAAATATGATTCTTTTCGTTTACACTCACAAATTATTTTTGAGAAGTATCATAATGGCAAAATACTCCCAATAAACAATTCAAGAACATTTGTGTGCTTTCCGGATTTAACTATGGCAAATATAAAGAGTTCTTTGAGGCAGCCATTGATCTTGGTCGATGTATAGCAGAGAGAAAATTACACTTAGTATACGGCGGAGGTGACCGAGGGTTATCAAAATTGGTCTCAGAAACTGCTTTTGTCAGAGGAAGTCAAGTGTTAGGCATCATACCACAAACCCTAAAACCTTTAGGCTGCTTGTCTAACTCACCGACTGGAGAAGAATTAGTTGTCTCAGGTATGCAAGAAAGAATAACCGAAATGCTTAATCATGCTGATGCTTTTATTTTCTTACCAGGAGATCTTGCAACTCTAGAGGCACTCATCACTTTAGCATCTTGGGCCCATCTCGCACATTCATCGAAACCCATCGGTTTGTTAAATGTCAATAATTTTTATGATGGCTTTATCGCATTTCTTAACCATGCAATAAAAAACTACTTCATTCCCTCTACGGTGAAAAAGCTTTTTATTTGTGCTCACACTGCTAATGAGCTACTTGATCTGCATTAAGCTTATCGACTGAGCGATCCCAAGACCTTGGTGTTGGAGTGTACAAATAACGATGGTAACAATAGCAAGCAGTAAAAGTACAAATTAGATTTAAATCTCCGCCTAAATATTTTAGTTCTGTTTGCACCACCCGGTGATGTCTTCTAAACTCTACTTTTTTCCTTTAAAACATTGAGGACAATGTTTAGTTCTCAGTTGGGGGAGGGGATAGTTGACAATTGTGGAATGTTGGTTAAGTTTTTACTAATTTTTTGTTGTAGAAACTAATCATTGCTAATCTTTTTTGTGTTGAAGATGGCTGAATATGGAGTGTAGTTACTCTAGAAACGCATCTTCTTAGTAAAAAAAAAAAAAAAAAGGAAAAAAAAAAAAAAAAAAAAAAATTTTATTTTTCGTGTGATCTTTCTAACTTTTTGACTTCTCCTTTATAAATATGCATTTTCAAATTTAGAGTCGAAGATGGCTGAATATAGAGTGTAGTGCCTCTAGAAACGCATCTTCTTAGTTAAAAAAAAAAATCATTTTTCTATCATTTTATTTGTAACATTTTCAATTAGTTTTTCTGCATCATTTTCACATTTCTGCATGCATACTTCCCTTTCATGTTTAGAATAGGTTGGGGGGTAGAATGTTGTTTAAAAAAAAAAAATAGTGTGATTTTGTTTTTGGATGACATGATGATTTTCGAATTTTAGTATTTGTATTATCTTTGGTCTTGAGTGATGTTACACTATGTTTGCTACTCTACATGTTGATGTCGGAGATAAATATGAGTTGCTTGAAAGAATTGACATGTCATAATAAATACCAAGTGAGCTTTTGAGCCTATTATTTTTCTTGGAGAGTAACCCTTTTTGCCCATTTTTCATCATACTTAAGCAAGATTATTATTTTATACATGATCTTTAGATTTCCTTGGAGTCAACCCTTTAAAAAAAAAAAAAAAAGTTAAAAAAAAAAAAAAAAATGCGTTGCTACATCTAAAGGTCCATTTCACTAGTAGATATGGAGGAGTATCTAGAGCCCTAAAAGATGATGGAAAGGCCGTCTTTGACCCGTTTGAGCCTTTCTAGCTATCCCTTATGTGAAATATCCATAGTTAGCCCTTTTGAGCCTTTTATAAAAAAAAAAAAAAAAAAAAAAAAAACTTTTCTTTGTCAACTTATCGTCTTCACCCACTCCAATTTGGAGTATTACCCGATATCTTACAAGTTCCATCACCCATTCATGTTTGAGAAAAATATAAATAATTGTTTTGTTTAGTAAAGTTGTGCAATACCGAAAAAAAAAAAAGAAAAAAAAAAGAGAAAGCAAAGAAAAAAAAAGAAAAAAAAAAAGAAATTCTCTAAAAAAAAAGAAAAAAAAGAGAGAGATATAATACAATAATAAATAAGTGAAATGCATTTTTTTTTTTTTTTTAGTTTCCAAAAGATATTATTTTTCTCAAACATATATTTTGTTTTCTCTATTTTCCTTTCTTTGTTAGCCATGTCCCTAGCCTACGTTATATCCTAATAAAAGTCCTTCTTGATTTTAGGGAACTATAGTCTGAAGTAGAAGCTAGTTATATGGGCTATAAAGATGTAGTAATGCATAAAAAAAAAAAAATTAAAAAAAAAAAAAATACATTGGGTTGACTAATATTCTGTTTGACTTAAGATCGTGTTATTTCTAAGCTATGGGCATATTTCCTTCATCTTGGTGAGAGTGTGTGATATTATTTCTTTACTATCTTCACTCCATTTATCATTCATTGAAGTGACAAATTTTATTGGGTTTAATTTCCTTGTGAGAGTGTCACTATTACCGGTGAGAATTTTGGGGTTGGACATTTCATTTTTGAAAGTAGCTGTATTTACTTGGTTGATTCATGTGGATGGTTGATGTGGGTGTGATGTTTCTTTAGACTGGAGATAATGCTTATACTTTTATTTGATTGCTATCATTAGTCTGATTGAATAAACAAGTTTGTTTAAAAAAAAAAAAAAAAAAAATTTGGGTTTGAATTTTATTTTCGCTTTATTTGCTAGGGACTAGCAATAAGCTGGTTGGGGGGTGTGTTGAGTGTTAGAAAGTGTATATTTATAAAGGAGAAATTCATCATTTTACACTTTAAATCTCACTAACATCTCTAATTTTATTTATTTAAGTCCTTTGTTATTTAATTATATATGTTTTGTTTTTATTAAGTATTTTGTGTATTTTAGGGGTATCATGGTCATTTCACAATGAACGAGATTTCGGATAGCAAAACGGACGTCACTTTTGAACTCGGGACAAATCGAAAACCTTAAGAGGAGCATAAAAGGAAAAATGGCACTTTGTTCACACGCGTCGGCACTATTCACATGTATGCATGCATCGTTCATGGATACATTCACGACAATCGCTCGCACACGTTCTTTCGTTCAAACCGCGTGGTCAAACCCGTGGTCAAACCGTGTTCTATTCTTTCACGATGACGACGTGGCGCAATCGCATGCATCCAAACTATTTTTAATCCGATGGCCATGATTCACTCAATGTATCTATAAAAGGGGCCTCCCCACAATTTGATACCCCCAATCCATTTTTGAGCTTAGTTTTCTGTAATTCCTTCTCCATCTTGTATTTTCTACGTATTTTAATAAAATTCCCATTTTACCCCTAGTTCAATAATGAGTAGCTAATTTTCTTTCAAGCTTGGGTTGAAGGTGAAGTCTCAACATGTGTCATGGGCTTTATTTGGTAAATTTATTTTCTCTTCCCCTCTAATTTCTGTGGAGGTTTTGACTTTTAAATCGACAAATAATAATAATCTTGTCTAGTTACATCACCCGTTTTACCTAAGACACCCAGTATAAGGTTATTATTATTTGGCACGATAAGCCCTTGACACCATATTGATTAGGCGTGGTTCGTGAGTGTGATCCCCCTCATGATTTAATTGGTATTAATAAGGATTATTTAGCCCATGATGCATGTTGATACGGATCCAGATACCCAAGTGCTTTATCTCAATAGTTTCCAGTTTAATTATTTCTGTCATTCCAATTTAAATTCTAGCATCCTTTAAATCAATTTCCCCATTCTAGCATCCTTTAAATTAATTTCCCCATAAATCCAATCACCCATTTACAAAATTAATTATACACACAATTAAAATCCACCTCCTCGTGGGATCGACACTCGTCACCGTTAATCTATTCTACAATAGATTCGTGCGCTTGCGAGTTCAACAAAATTTGCACAACAGAGGTACGAGGGAAAGCGAGATGCCCAGGAGATCGAGAACTTCTTGTGGTCCATAGAGAGGTACTTCGAGGCCACTAACATCCAATGTGAGCAAGAGAAGGTGAACATTGCGACCGGGTACCTTGAGGATCACGCGACCGCTTGGTGGCAGCGGAAGCCTGCGGAGATTGTGCGCGGGACGTGCATCATCAACACATGGGAGTTGCTGAAGTGCGAACTCAAGAGGCAATTCTATCCGGGGAATGTGGCGTATGAGGATCGCAAGAAGATGAGAAAAATAGAGCGCACGGGGCCTATCTCGAAGTCTGTCGACGATTTCTCGAAGTTCATGCTCCAAATCAACAACATGAACACGGATGACTTGTTGTTCAACTTCATGGAGGGACTCCAGCCGTGGGCACAAAGGGAGTTGTAGCGGCGCCAAGTGAATAACATCTCCACAGCCCTCACCAAGGCAGACACGCTTGTGGAATTTCGGAAGGGTGAGTTGTCCAAGTCGAAGAAGGATAATAAGCCCCAAAAGAGGAAAGGTGGGGGAGTAAAGAGAGATAGCCACACAATGATGCCAAGGATAAGCCACAAAAGAAGGATGGCCTGAAGGATGGCCCGAAGGATGGTCCAAAGGATGGGAAGAAAGAGGCCAAACGGAAACACAATTTTTTCCTTTGCGATAGGGACCATTGGGTGTGGGACTGCCCAAAGAAAAAAGCTTTCAACGTCATGTTTATCGAGATTGAGGAGAAGTAACCGAAGGTACCACCAGCCGACTCTACAAACATGGGCTGTCTCTAACTCTTCAATTCACTGAATGCCAAGCCAATTCTAGCGAGGTGCAGGACAAGTCAATCATTCACGTCGAGGCCACAATCAACGGAAAGCAAGCCCAAGTCTTGATTGACACGAGAGTGTCCCACAACTTCATCAAGGTGGATGAAGCCAAGCGGCTTTCACTCAAGGTCGAGAAATCGGATGACTAGCTCAAGATGGTAAATTCGGAGGCCAAACCACTTAGCGCAGTAGCGTGGGATGCGAAACTACACCTAGGCCCTTGACGAGGTAAGGCAAATTTCTCCGTTGTACCTTTGGATGATTTTACGCTTGCTTTGGGCATGAAATTTTTGCGACAGTTCAATGCGGTGACACTTTCGAGGTTTAACTCAATGTGTATCCTAGAGGAAGCCCCATGCTTGGTCTCCACAGTGAGCAAGGCCACACCACCAGGCTAACTTTCCGCAATGCAGATCAGTAAAGGTTGCAACCGGCATAAGGACACATTTCTCACCACCATTCATTAGATCGGTGACGGAAAGGATGTTATGGCCATGGAGCTCATATCAGAGGCCAAGTCGTTAAGGTGTATAGGGATGTAATGCCACCCGAGTTACCAAAGATCTCCAAGCCGCCTGCGTGAGCACCTTACCGCATGTCTCCACTGGAGCTAGAGGAGTTACGGACGCATATTAAGAAGTTGTTGGACACGAGATATATCCAGCCCTCGAAGGCACCATATGGGCACCGGTCCTATTCCAATGAAAGCACGATGGCTCACTTCGACTATATATTGACTACCAAGCTCTTAACAAGGTGACTGTGAAGAATAAATATCCCATCCCATTGATTGTGGGCCTGTTCGTTCAACTTGGACAAGCCAAGTACTTCTCCAAGCTTAACCTTAGGTCCGGGTACTACCAAGTGCGGATTGCGAAAGGAGATGAGCCAAAGACCACTTGTGTGACGAGATATGGGGCGTACGAGTTCAAGGTCATACCTTTCGGCCTCGCCAACGCTTCGGCCACATTTTACACGCTTATGAACCACATATTCCAGCCATACCTTTATCAATTTTTGGTGGTGTATCTCGATGACATCATGGTCTATAGCAACACCTTGGCGGAACATGCTAAGCACTTACGGGTCGTGTTCGGGGTGTTGAGGGACAATGAGCTGTATGTGAAGCGGGAAAAGTGTTCGTTCGCAAAACTAGAGGTGGATTTTCTTGGCCACAAAATCAGAAGGCCAAAGTCTGAGCCATTGTAGAATGGGAGGCGCCCACAAAGTGTTAACTTGTATATGTTCATAATATTGATTTTGATGATAACAAACTTTAAATGCTTTATAATTAAATTGTTGGAGTCTTTCTTTAGTAAAAGAAAGTCTTAAAATGTCTCCTTAACATGTTCATGAAAGATGATTTTCTGTTAAAATTCAATTGAAAAATATTTTCCTGCAATTTCTGGCTATAGAAGTGGTTCTGGAAATAAACGGTTTACCGTTTATGTTGAAAACGGCAAACCGATTAAATCCAGAGAGAAAACAACTCTTAAGGCTTGAACCGTTTATTTAAAACGGCTAACCGATAATTTCCAGAAGTTCAATTCCTTGCTAATCTTTAACCGTTAGCGGAAACGGATAAGGCTAACACGTTTTGCAGACTCTCGAATTAAACGGCGAACCGTTTATATAAAACGCTAACCGATAATTTCGAGTTCATTCCTTGCTAATCTTCAACCGTTAGTAGAAACGGATAAGGCTAACGTGTTTTGCAGGTTCTCGAATTAAACGGTGAACCGTTTATATAAAGCGTTAACCGATAATTTCGAAATGTTATTCCATGAT
The DNA here is from genome assembly GCA_030444775.1 of Atalantia buxifolia. NCBI lineage: Eukaryota > Viridiplantae > Streptophyta > Magnoliopsida > Sapindales > Rutaceae > Atalantia > Atalantia buxifolia. The sequence goes on from CM059837.1 coordinate 7,690,518, forward strand.
ACGCTTTAACCGCTTAATGAAACCGGATAACCGAAATCTGTCTTGCAGTCTCTCGAAATTAACGGTTAAGGGTAAGCCTTAACAGAAACCGTTTATTTGAAAAACTAGCTCTAACGGTAACTTTTGAGAATAAACGGTTAACCGTTAACTATTAACGGCGAACCGTTTTGAAAGACATCGAGAACGGCTAGTTTTCAGCTCCAAGTATAAATAAGCTCATTCAAATCCGAACAAAGGTTGATCACTCCTTCATCATTGAGCATACACTCGAGAATACAATCTTCAAAGAGCTTGAAACACCTTTATTCTTCATTTATTCACACATTGGGCATTGATTTGTAATCTTAAAAATTGTGTGAGAGTGAAACAATTTGTAATCTTAAAATTGTGAGTGATTGTAAGTGTTGGGAAACACTTGGGTTAAGAGATTGTGGATAATCTCATATTGTAAAGGTTTATTGACACCTTGGAAGTCAATTGTAAGCAATTGTAGCCTTGGAGGCTTGCTTAGTGGAATCCTCAAGCTTGGTTTGCTTGGAGGCGTGGACGTAGGCGGGGGTAGGCGGACCACGTAAAAATCTTTGAGTTTGCTTTCTCTTTCCTTAATCTCTTTTAATATTGTGCTTGATTGAATTTATTGTTTTTGGTTTGATTAAGGCAATAGATTAAATTGTTGTGCTAATTGTGTTGTTTGCCTAGCTTAATTTTTTTTTTTTTAAAAAAACCCAATTCACCCCCCTCTTGGTTTGCCTAGTTAGTATTTCATTTGGTATCAGAGCTTGGTTCTCTTGTTAGGACTTAACCGTCTAGAGTAAAAGATCCATGGCAACCCAAATTGATTCAACCTTTAGGGAAGGACAGTCCACAACTAGACCACCATTCTTTGACGGAAATGATTATCCGTATTGGAAAACTAGGATGAGAATTTATTTACAAGCACTAGACTATGAAATTTGGGAAGTTGTATGTGATGGTCCATTCATGCCCTTGACTAAAAACGAAGTAGGGGAAGATATTCCAAAACCTTCACGGGAATGGAATGATTTGGAGAAGAGAAAAGCTTCTCTAAATTCCAAAGCTATGAATGCCTTATTTTGTGCTCTTGATAAGAAGGAGTTTCATAGAGTGTCCAGTTGTGAAAGTGCTAATGAAATTTGGCACAAACTTGAGGTCGTGTATGAAGGCACGAATCAAGTGAAAGAGTCAAAAATTAGTAGGTACACTCGACAATATGAATTATTCCAAATGGAACAAAATGAGAGTGTATATTCTATGTATACTAGATTCACGGACATAGTGAACACTTTAGGAGCCCTAGGAAAAACCTTTTCTAATAGCGAGAAAGTTAAGAAAATCATTAGGTCGCTTCCTAAAGAATGGAGACCAAAAAGGACTGCCATTGAGGAAGCCAAAGATTTAAATGTTTTACCTATTGATGATTTAATTGGCTCTCTCATTTCATATGAAGAGGATTTGGCAGCAGAAAAAGGGCATGAGGAAAAGAAGAAAAGCATCGCCCTCAAAGCCTCAAAACATGAGAGTGATGAGGAAAGCGAGATGGATGATGAAGAGCTGGCAATGTTGGCTAGAAGATTCAGAAAATTTTACAAGAAGAATAATGAGCAGAGAAAGTTCAGAGGTTACAAGAATAAAAAGGAGAAGAAAGAACCAATCACTTGCTATGAATGCAAGAAGCCCGGACACATACGACCGGAATGTCCTCTTCTCAACAAACTCAAGAAGAAAGCTATGGTGGCAACGTGGGATGATAGCGATGAGGAATCAAGTGATGAGGGAGAGCAACAAGAAATGACAAATTTAGCTCTCATGGCCTTTGGGGAAGAATCATGTGATGAGCTTGATGAGGGCTTGAAGAAGAAGAAGAATAAGTGGTACTTGGACAGTGGTTGTTCAAGACACATGACAGGGAATTATTCTTGGTTTTCAAGTTTTACCAAGATCGAAAATGGTGGAGATGTATCCTTTGGAGATAATTCAAAAGGAAAAATCATTGGCATTGGCAATGTCGGTAATGTATCCTCTACTCTCATTGAAAATGTGTGTTTGGTTGAGAACTTAAAACACAACTTGCTTAGCATTAGTCAATTATGTGATAAAGGTTATAGAGTTATTTTTGATGAATCAAAATGTGTTATTGAGAATGCTTGTGATGGCAAGGTTTTATTTATAGGAAATAGATGTGTCAATATCTATACCATCAATATAAATTGTGCATCCTCAAATGATAAATGTTTCTCCGCATTGCATGATGATGGTTGGTTGTGGCATAGAAGATTAGGTCATGCAAGCATGGATTTGATTTCAAGTATTGTGAAAAATGAATTGGTTAAAGGTCTTCCAAAAATCCATTTTCAAAAAGATAGAATTTGTGAAGCTTGCCAATTTGGAAAACAAATCAAAACTTCTTTCAAAAGCAAGAAAGATATCTCTACCTCAAAACCTCTTCAATTACTTCACATAGATTTATTTGGACCTTCTAGATATGCTAGTTTAAGTGGCAAATACTATGCTTTTGTGATTGTGGATGATTACTCTAGATTCACATGGGTGTTGTTCTTAGCTAATAAAGATGATGCTTTTGATGCATTTAGAATTTTCTGTAAAAAGGTTCAAAATGAAAAAGGATATTCAATTACTTGTATTAGAAGTGACCATGGTGGAGAATTTGAAAATCATGCTTTTGAAAATTTTTGTAATGAATTTGGCATTGAGCATCAATTTTCATCTCCTAGGACTCCTCAACAAAATGGAGTTGTAGAAAGAAAGAATAGGTCTATTCAAGAAATGGCTAGGACCATGCTAAATGAAAATTCTTTGCCAAAATATTTTTGGGCGGAAGCCGTCAACACCGCATGTTATGTTTTGAATCGTGTGTTGATTAGACCTAATCTTAATAAAACTCCATATGAGCTTTGGAAAGATAGAAAACCCAACATTGGCTATTTCAAAGTTTTCGGATGCAAATGTTTTGTTTTGAACACAAAAGATAATCTAGGTAAATTTGATTCAAAATCTGATGTTGGTATTTTTCTTGGCTATTCAAACTCAAGCAAAGCTTATAGAGTTTATAATAAAAGAACTTTGGTTGTAGAAGAATCTATGCATGTCTCTTTTGATGAGTCTAATCCCTCCTCTGCGGAGAAAGGAGTTGTTGATAATAATGCAGAAGAAGAACATCAAGAAGAATCATCAAATGACAACCAAAAGGAAGCACCTCATGGAATTCAAGAAGAGCATCATGAAGAAACAAATGCAGAGCAAAATGGAGGTAATTCTCAAACACTCCCCAAGGAGTGGAGGTATGTCTCTTCTCACCCTACAGATGTAATTTTAGGAGATCCCTCACGAGGTGTTACAACTAGATCATCACTTAGGAACACTTGCGAACATGCTGCATTTATTTCTCAAATTGAACCAAAATCCTTTGCGGATGCGGAAAATGATGAATCTTGGATTATGACAATGCAAGAGGAGTTAAATCAATTTGAGAGAAACAATGTGTGGGAATTAGTTCCTAAACCAGGACATCAATCCGTCATAGGTACTAAATGGGTATTTAGAAATAAGATGGATGAATCCGGTGCGGTTGTAAGGAATAAAGCTAGACTAGTGGCTCAAGGTTACAACCAAGAAGAGGGAATTGATTTTGATGAAACATTTGCACCTGTAGCTAGATTAGAATCCATTAGAATGCTCTTAGCTTTTGCATGTCATAAAGATTTTATTTTATATCAAATGGATGTCAAGAGTGCTTTCTTAAACGGTTATATTATGGAGGAGGTTTATGTGAAACAACCTCCTGGTTTTGAAATGAAAAATTTCCAAATCATGTGTATAAGTTATCTAAGGCTTTGTATGGATTAAAACAAGCACCTAGAGCATGGTATGATAGACTTAAGAATTTCTTGTTAGATAATGATTTTTCAATGGGTAAAGCAGATACTACTCTCTTTTTGTTAAGCATAAAAACCAAGATATACTTATTGTTCAAATTTATGTTGATGATATTATTTTTGGTTCTACTAATGAGTTGTTGTGTAAAGAATTTTCATCTTGTATGAGTAAAGAATTTGAGATGAGTATGATGGGAGAGTTGAAGTATTTCCTTGGACTACAAATAAAACAAAATGATGAAGGAATTTTCATAAATCAAGCCAAGTATGTGAAGGATTTACTCAAGCGATTTGGCATTGATAACTCAAAGACCAAAAGCACTCCAATGAGCACAACTACTAAGCTTAACAAAGATGAAAAAGGCAAAGAAGTGGATATCAAAGCATATCGAGGTATGATCGGATCCTTACTATATTTAACTGCTAGTAGACCCGATATCATGTTTAGTGTATGTTTGTGTGCAAGATTTCAATCATGTCCCAAGGAATCTCATTTACTTGTCAGAAAAACGAATTTTCCGTTATTTGAGTGGAACCATAGATCTAGGCCTTTGGTATCCTAGAGGAACTCATATAGATCTAACTTGTTATTCGGATGCGGATTTTGCCGGTTATAAAGTCGATAGGAAAAGCACTAGTGGAACTTGTCATATTCTAGGTCACTAACTTGTTTTATGGTTTAGCAAGAAACAAAATTCTGTTGCTCTTTCAACTACGTGTTGAATACATAGCTGCAGGAAGTTGTTGTGCACAAGCTCTTTGGATGAAACAAACACTTAGAGACTATGGCATTAACCTTGACCAAATTCCTATTAAGTGTGATAATACTAGTGCTATAAATCTCTCCAAAAATCCCATTCAACACTCTAGAACCAAGCATATAGAAATTAGACATCATTTCTTGAGAGATCATGTGCAAAAGGGAGCTATTGCATTAGAGTTTATTTCTACGGAAAAACAACTCGCCAATATTTTTACCAAACCTCTTGGGGAAGAACATTTTTCTAAAATTCGACATGAACTTGGGATGATGAAGTCTTCACATTAACATTTCTATTCATGTTATTAAGTCTGCTAAAATGTTTGATTACTTGGTAAAATGCTTAAGCTAGATATGCAAGTGATGTGGTTGGCTTGTTAATTTTTTGAATTTCTATATGAATTGATTGGTTGATTACATGTGAGTATATGAATCATGCATCAAAATGGCTTGCAAAACGTTTTTGGATCAATTAAATGATCTTAGAATGTATTACTTACGGGCCAAAAATCAAATCAGAATGTGCGAAATTTTAGGTAAATAAACGGTTAACCGTTTAAAAAATAAACGGAGTACCGTTTAATTTCAGAAACTATGCTCTAATGCTTTGGCCTTACCCTCTTACCGTTTCATACAAACGGTAAACCGTTTGTCTTTAACCTTTCACCGTTAACGATTAAGCCTTTACCGTTTCGCTTATGCTTGCTCTCTGGAATTTACTCCCTCACCGTTTACAGAAAACGGTTCGCCGTTTTCGTGTGATATAAAACTGTTCCAAGGGTTTATTCTTCCTACTTAGTTACCCTTTCACCGTTTCAGCCATTGTTGCGCAACCAAAAGCTTTCTTCCTCTCCAATCTCATCTTCTGCTTCATTTTCTTGCAAAATCACACCGCTAAAACCTTTATTTTCATCTTTAGATCAATTTCACCGATTCAAATCTTCAAATCGAGCCCAACATTCGAAAATCCCAAATTGAAACCCTAAGGTTAGCAGAACTGATTTCCTCTTGTTTGGTTGAAATCTTGCCTTTCTTCACTCAAATTGAGCCTCAAAATCACATCTTCTTCCTCTTTACTGTCTCCGGTCACCACCATGGCCAGCTCATCGCGTCCCACTCGGAGAAGGAAACAGGCTCCCTCTAGCAACCCTATTCCACCTCGGGAGACTTCCGAATTTGAACAACTTCATCTTCCCACTGCACCATTGCGCAAGCGCTTTGAGGATCGCTTCATGGGTCGAAAGGTATTAGATTCATTCTATGTTGATATAGACGATTTTCAGGACTTAGTTGTATGTCGTAGAAGTGTGAGCACTATGCTTCGTCCTTGGGAATCCGCAATAGATTTACATTACAAGGTTTTTCCTAATCTAGTTCGAGTTTTTTATTCAAACATGGAAATCTCTGAAACTCGGGTAGATAACATAGTTACTCAGGTTGGTGGTGTGCCCATTGAATTTGATGTTGAGTTTTTAAACAACCTTTTAGGAATTTCCAATGATGGGCATAAGGTTTACACTTCCCGGAAAGCTTTGTCTTTTTCCAGCTTTTCTCATCATTCGGGTGTCCGAAACATTTGTCGCCGTAGAGATCTCAGCAATGAAATCTGTAATTTACCTTTTCGGTCTCAATTATTGCCTCTCCAAGTTCGCATCCTTCATAGTATTTTACAAAGATATCATTACACCTAGGAAGGGTCATTCAGATGAGGTTACACGGTTGGATGTTGGGTTGTTAGATAGTCTTATTCAGGGGCGACCTATTAATCTTGGATACATTATTGTACGCCACATGTTGAGTACTCCTGCGGTTAACCACCGCTTACTTCCCTATGGTAGTATTATCTCTAGGCTACTGCGGCACTTTAACGTGCCTCTTCGGGACGCAGTGTATACGGAGTCCAAGAGGATTGGTCCGGAAGCCTTGACCAGTATAGGTTTTTCTCGAAGGAATGGACAATGGGTCAAGACCAATAACTCCAAGAACCGAGATACCTTAATTGCTCCGGAGGATGATCGGATGCTCAACGATGTTTACCCTCCCGATCGCCTTCCCGATTTTAGGCTTGGAGCTCATCCTCCGCCTCCTCCACGCCGCTCTCGTTCCCCCGGCCTCCCACCGATTCTGCTTCTGCAGAGCAAGAGATGGATACCGATATTCCATCCACCTCCATGCCTTCTCCAGCTCCCGAGCGCCTTCCCGCGCCCGCACCATCTTCTATTCCCGAGCAGCCTTTCACTTCTGCTCACCTCCCGTTTTGGAAACTCTACAAGTTGGTCAATGATGTTCGCAGAATTCCGAGAGGCAAAGAAACGATCCTTGACAGATTGGACGCCCTTTCTCGCGACCAGCAGCAGCTCTCCGCTCTCGAGACTTTTCGAGCAGACTATCGATCAACTATGAGATCATTGCTTTGTCATGACAAAGGCCGCATTCTTGGCTATTTTGGCTATGACCACTGGGCAAATACCTCCTCTCCGCCACCTTCTTAGTTTCCGGCTTTCATATTCGCACATACATTTTATGTTATGTTCATTTGTATTTTACTCTTCATACTGTGTTTTGATATTCTCTATTACATTTCTATGCTGTTGATGATGGATTGATTGATTTTTTTTTCTTCATGATTGGATACTTATATGTTGAAAGATGGAGTTGTTGGTACATGGAGTTTTGGTTAATGTTTTTGGAAGTGCTGTGTTTTTTGTTTTGAGGTTTTGCTTCATTGTACGGGGGGCCTATGCCAAAATTTTTTTTATGCTTTCTGTTGCTCGTTTCTATCTTTTCTTTTTGATGATGAAGGGGGAGAGACTCTTGTATAACTTGATTTTTTTTACAAAAAGGGGAGATTGTTTTTCAAATGGTTCTTTGAGCTAATAATATTCATTGGACTTGTTTTGAGATAAGTTATACATTTAGGGGGAGCATATATTTAGGGGGAGCATATATTAAGGGGGAGCAAAATATGGAATGAAGTTTGTCATCATCAAAAAGGGGGAGATTGTTAACTTGTATATGTTCATAATATTGATTTTGATGATAACAAACTTTAAATGCTTTATAATTAAATTGTTGGAGTCTTTCTTTAGTAAAAGAAAGTCTTAAAATGTCTCCTTAACATGTTCATGAAAGATGGTTTTCTGTTAAAATTCAATTGAAAAATATTTTCCTGCAATTTCTGGCTATAGAAGTGGTTCTGGAAATAAACGGTTTACCGTTTATATTGAAAACGGCAAACCGATTAAATCCAGAGAGAAAACAACTCTTAAGGCTTGAACCGTTTATTTAAAACGGCTAACCGATAATTTCCAGAAGTTCAATTCCTTGCTAATCTTTAACCGTTAGCGGAAACGGATAAGGCTAACACGTTTTGCAGGCTACTGGAATTAAACGGCGAACCGTTTATATAAAACGGCTAACCGATAATTTCCAGAAGTTCATTCCTTGCTAATCTTCAACCGTTAGTAGAAACGGATAAGACTAACGTGTTTTGCAGGTTACTGGAATTAAACGGTGAACCGTTTATATAAAACGGTTAACCGATAATTTCCAGAATGTTATTCCATGATACGCTTTAACCGTTTAATGAAACCGGATAACCGAAATCTGTCTTGCAGGTCTCTGGAAATTAACGGTTAAGGGGTAAGCCTTAACAGGAAACCGTTTATTTGAAAAACTAGCTCTAACAGTAACTTTTGAGAATAAACGGTTAACCGTTAACTATTAACGGCGAACCGTTTTCGAAAGCGTATACGATCGAACGGCTAGTTTTCAGCTCCAAGTATAAATAAGCTCATTCAAATCCGAACAAAGGTTGATCACTCCTTCATCATTGAGCATACACTCGAGAATACAATCTTCAAAGAGCTTGAAACACCTTTATTCTTCATTTATTCACACATTGGGCATTGATTTGTAATCTTAAAAATTGTGTGAGAGTGAAACAATTTGTAATCTTAAAATTGTGAGTGATTGTAAGTGTTGGGAAACACTTGGGTTAAGAGATTGTGGATAATCTCATATTGTAAAGGTTTATTGACACCTTGGAAGTCAATTGTAAGCAATTGTAGCCTTGGAGGCTTGCTTAGTGGAATCCTCAAGCTTGGTTTGCTTGGAGGCATGGACGTAGGCGGGGATAGCCGAACCACGTAAAAATCTTTGAGTTTGCTTTCTCTTTCCTTAATCTCTTTTAATATTGTGCTTGATTGAATTTATTGTTTTTGGTTTGATTAAGGCAATAGATTAAATTGTTGTGCTAATTGTGTTGTTTGCCTAGCTTAATTTTTTTTTTTAAAAAAAAAACCCAATTCACCCCCCTCTTGGTTTGCCTAGTTAGTATTTCACAAAGGTTACTAAGTTATGCTCTTTGTTAGGCCTCGCCAACTACTACTGAAGGTTCATCAAGGGTTATTCTGCCATTGTCGCACCACTCACAGACTTGCTCAAGAAGACTACCAAGTGAGAATGGATGGAACGGAGCCAACAAGCCTTCGATGCCATTAAGAAGGCCGTGACTGAATAGCCGATACTAGTGCTGCCGATCCAGGACTTACCATTCGAGGTACACACTGATGCTTTCGATTTTGCTATTGGAGGTGTGTTAATGCAGGCCGAGCATCCAATAGCCTTTGAGAGCTGAAAACTCAACGATACGGAGTAGCAGAACACGGTACAAGAGAAGGAGATGACCACAGTACTTCACTGTTTGTGTACATGGAGGCATTACTTACTTGGGTCTAAGTTCGTGGTGAAGACGGACAACGTGGCCACTAGTTACTTCCAAAGCCAAAAGAAGTTGAGTTTGAAACAGGCGAGATGGCAAGATTTCTTGGCCGAATTGGACTATGTGCTGGAATATAAGTTGGGAAAAGCTAATTTGGTAACGGACACCTTAAGTTGGAAGGCCCAGCTTGTTGCCATGAGTCGGATACAAGGAGAGCTTCGTGCGCTCATCAAGGAGGGAATAGAGCATGATCCCTTGGCCAAGCAACTGGTTTCTCTTATGCAATAGGGGAAATCGAAGAGGCTTTGGGTTGAGGATGGCCTTTTATACACCAAGGGACGGCGGATCTATGTTCCGAAGTGGGGAAACTTATAGCGAAACTTGATCAAAGAGTGTCATGATACGAAGTGGGCTGTACACTCGGGACAAAGGCAAACACGGGAATTGCTTGAGTCGACATACTATTAGGCTCAGATGCGAGATGAGGTGGAGCAGTTCGTGCAGACATGCTTAGTGTGCTAGTAGGACAAAGCGAAGCAACAATGTCCCACGGGGTTGCTTGAGTCACTGCCCATTTCGGATCGACCATGAGAGAGTATATCAATGGATTTAATCACTTGTCTTCTGAAATTAGAGGGGTTCGCGGCGACTATTATAGTAGTGGTGGACAGATTCTCGAAATATGCCATTTTCATTCCTGTCCCGAAGGAGCGCACTGCGGAGGACACAGCCAAGCTTTTCTTTAAGTACATGGTGAAGTATTAGGGACTTCCGAAATCCTTTATTAGCGACCGTGACAACCGATTTATAAGGAGGTTTTGGACTGAGTTGTTCAAGCTAATGGGGTCAGCGCTACACTTTTCTAGAAGTTTCTATCCGCAAACCGACGGACAAACAGAAAAAGTTGATGCCTTGTTAGAGCTGTACTTGTGACATTTCGTGAGCGCCAACCAGCATGATTGGGCAAAGTTGCTGGACGTGGCCCAATTTTCCTACAACTTGCAGCAGAGCGATGCTACATCGAGGAGCCCTTTCGAGGTGATCATAGGACAGCAGCTGTTTATGCCACACACGTTCATCACAAGCTATACAGGGAGGTGTCCCGCGGCCTATAAGGTGGTTAATTCATAGCACGAGCAAACCGATATAGCACGGGCACACCTCGACAAAGCGACCAAGCAGATGAAGAAATGGGTGGACAACAAACGTAGACACTTGGAGTTTAATGTAGGAGACATGGTGCTAGTCAACATCCTTCCGTCCCAGCTCAGGTCTATACGTTCGCTGCACAAGGGCCTCATCTGAAAATATAAGGGGCCATTTACTATCATCAAGAGGGTCGGCAATGTGTCATATGAGCTAAAGTTACGCTCATGGCTAAAACTCCATTCGGTCTTCCACGTGAGTTGCTTGAAGACATACCATGGGGATACGGAAGATCTGAAGCGGGGAGAATCCAAGCGCCCTCCACTCAGAAACACAAAGGTGTATGACAAAGAAGTGGAGACCATTTTGGCTGAAGGGACTATTCAAAAGCGAAGCAAGTTGGGAGCCCGCAAACGATTTGTGGCCCAAGCCTTCACATAGCCTGGCGCATGGATGATTCTAGAGCCATAGAGATTTATCTAGTGTGTAGATATTTTCTCTGTACTTAATGTGGGTAGGTGGTAGGTGGTAGTTGCGTAATAACCCACTTCCTTGTACTCTATATATAGGAGAGGGCCTCATTTGGCCTAATCATCACAACCAATATACAATTTCTAGCACACATAACTTTGTAAGCATTTCTTCGAATAATACAAGTCTTTCCTTCCCATCTTTAGTGAGTTAGAGTGAATACTCATTTCGGTTTCCGAATCCAGCAACGGATCTGAGTGTGAGGCTGACTTAGGGCCAAGAGAGTGCGAATTTGGCGCCTAAGGCCGCATGACATTGTGTGGGACAAAAACGGGCCATGACATAAGGCAGAGGCTATTATTAATGCATATAAAAGAACCCAAGTATTAACCTTTACATTTGTAGGAAACCAGCAAAGGTTGACTCAAAAGACATGGAGTTCCCCTAAGAGAGGCTATTTTAAGGTGAATGTAAATGCAACCACCAACTGGTAAAAGCAAATCTCAGGACTGGGAAATGTCATTAGAGATGAATCTGGAAATGTAAGTGCAGCTGCAATTAAGCCTTGAAAGTTCTATGGAGATGTAGCTTTTTTGGAGGCTGAAGCAATGGAGTGGGGTGTGCAGATTGCTAAACATGCAGGTGTAAGATGTTTTGTTATTGAATCAAATTTTCAAGAGGTGGTTAATTTTGTAAACATCAGGCAGGGCAGCAGATCCAAGATCTTTTGGGTAATATCTGAAATTTAGAACCTATTAAAGGGCTTTGATCATGTTAAATCCAGTGTGCTCATACATCTTGTAATGCTATTATCCATTCTTTAGTGAAACTAGCTATAGAGAGATGTGAAACTGTTGTATGGATGGGTTCACACCCTTTAAAACTGTTGTATCTATTCTCTGCTCTGGTTTTGAATGCAGATTTTATCCTCTCAAAAAAAAAAATTAGGATTAAGAGATATTAACAACATGGAAAGGAGAAGAAACTAATTTAAACACAACAATTAAAGGACACAATTTTATTATTGATTTAATGCTTTATTCATGCAAAATCTGATAATTTTACTATTTATTTATAAATTGTATAAAAATTATATTGTATAAATTATTTCTTATAAATCACTAGGGGAAAGAAATTTCATTACTTACCAAAAAAATTTATTTATCTATCCCATTATATCATAGAATTACAATTAAATCACCTGGATTGGTGTAAATTTCTTATCGCATTACTATTGATTTTGATAATTGAAAAATATACATAGTGAAAAGTTATATAGAATAATCATTATATATAACATTTGTGTCATACGATTAAAAGCATTAACTAATGCTGACTCTTATTGGTCTTAAGGTTAGTTTGGGAATACTGTAACTTTTAAAATAATTGTTATTAGCTGATCTGTAAAAATAATCGGCTTTGAAGAGAAGTAGTTAAGTGTTTAGTAAATTTTATTTTCAGAAGTACTGTGAGTTTTGAAGGTAATTATGGACGTTTAGTAAATTTCAATGTTAAACTGTTAAGAGAAAACAAATGACTAAAACATATATAATGTAGGATAAAATTTACTTATACGTATAAAAACATGTACATATAATATTTTTAATTGTGTATTATAAAAATTTTTACTAAAAATGAAATTTATAATATATTGATTTTATTTTTTATTTTTATCTTAAAATAATTAAATTTATAATATAGTGAAACAAATTTAATAATAATTCGACTAATATATTGATATTAATAAATTTATATTGATGAAGCATAATAAAAATTTATTAAAATAACGTTTTTGTTTCCAATTTGAATAATGATAATTTTGGGTTTAGGTAATATTTTAATAATATTTATGGAATTGTATTAAAGGATAAAATTAATTTTTAAAATTAGAATCTGGAAGTTAGTCATTCCCTTCTTTTCAAAATCAGTTAGCAGAGGAGTTGATTTTGACAAAAGTGATTTTAATTTTTTTTATCGAACACTAAAATTACCTTTTAGATTTTCAAAATCACTTTTAAGCTTCTCAAACGCAATTCCAAATGAGCGCTTCTTTTCAAAATCAGCTATAACAGGGAGCAGATTTTGACAAAAGTGATTTTAATTTTTTTTAACCAAACACTAAAATTAACTTTTAGATTTTCAAAATCACTTTTAAGCTTCCCAAAAGTAATCCCAAATGGCCCTCATATATATACATACATACACATATCAATTTCTACGATGATTAAATAGATAAAAATGAAAATGATACAATTGATATGGCATTTCAAAATTTTGATTGATTAACAAAGATTGAGTTCATCAATCTTTATATTGATTAAAAATTAATCTTTGCATTGATTAATAAAGAAAATCACAATCAATTCTTTTGCTTCCATTATTATTTCGTTCTTCCCAATAGTGATTCTAAAATTGCCGATCTTTTTAATGGATGATTAGATAATATTTTTAATATATTCAAAATTACATAATTTTCTAATTTCATTGTGGGTGATTTTATAATTTTGATCCTATCTTTTTTTCTACTTCATATTATGTCATTAACCATTTAATATGTCTAACATTCTACAAAGTGCTTACTACATATATGCACCCGTTAAAAACAAATAGTCGAATTAATTTTTTTTTTGAATCAGCGATTAAAAAATAATTTTCTATTACGTATATAAAATAATTATTGGTAATAGTATGATATATACTATACCTAAATTAAATTAAGAACTTAATTTAAATTTAAGAATTACCTATAATTTGTGTACTCGGTAACTGCCTATTAAAGTTAAATCAAGGGGAGAAAAATTTTATTTTAGATCAAACAGTGCATATAATGTCACTATTAATACTGTATTTTTTTAAAAGAGTCATAAAGAAATTCTTATTTTAAATCATCCAATCATACTTTATTTATTGATTGTTTTCCATTATATATTAAAATCATCACTTTTATAGTGGATTTAAACAAAAAATTCAGGAAGGTCTATTTTGGGATTGCAATTGAATGTGTTATAAAGCTCGTTTTAAATTTTTTTATCAAAAAAATGTTTGGTAAATTTTTAAAATGATGCTTACTTTATAATATTTTCTTATTTTGACAAAAACTTTTAAAAATATATAGTAGGTTATAAAAACATATGGTAGATTATATTATTACTTATAAAATAATCTACTATATACATAATAATATTTTAAAAGCTCCTACCTATTATGACCATTTTATTTTTGTGAAAAGATGTTATGTTCTAAAGTTCACTTTATAAAATATATTCCTAATATATTCAACAAATCGTGAAAGGTTTACCGGTATCAAAATTTCTCGTCTGTTCTTTTTATTGTTCTTTTGTTTCAATTAGTCAATTATTGAAATTTCACGCCCACTCTTGTACCTCTTGCTACTATTCTTCCACAAGCAATGTGACAAATAGACAAATAGTATCAGATTTCAAATTTAAAATAATAAAAATAATATAAGTGATGTAACTCATAATATAAAACGATTTTAGGCCAAGGTCTTTGGAAGAAGGTCTGGTTAAGTAGTAATTCAGAACCACAACTAGTTAACTAGGGCCTAAAATTCTGTAATATATTTGTGTAAATATTTTGATATTTGCTATTTATAATAATTTAAAATATTTTATAATTTAAATTTTATTATCTATTTATTAAAAATGTTAAAAAATAAAATTAAAATGAAAAATAAAAACGAGGAAATGGGGAAATAGGGAGGGGATGGGGATTTCAGCTCATCCCCATCCCTTCTGATTAGTGTTAAAAAGTGTATAATTATCAAGCGATAATAATGTTATTTTGTGCTTAAGTTTAATTTATATTTGTGTTTATTCAATATATTACGAATTATTAATTATGTTTTAAATATATCTAATTTTATGTATTTTTATGTGTTTATTAGGTAAAATATTAATTTCACGTAAATCGAGGCTCCAAACAGTTAAACGGAGGTAAAATTTGGATTCTGGAGGTCCGAAAACCTTAAGATCGATCAAGATCGGATTAAAATTGGGCTTGTGTAGAAAGAGTTGACTTTTCCTGTTGACCGTGCACTGATTGGATGATGAAATGAGCTTACAATAGACATGAGTGCATGGGATAGCTGGCAATTTTGACTAAATCTGGACCGTTCATGATTCAATGGCCATGATTGTGCCACGTGGCAGTAGTTGGTGAAGCAAGTTGTAGGATCCGAATCTTTGTATTCGGGTCTACCCGATCCACCCATTAACCCGCCAAATCTCAACCGTTCTTTGGCTAAATCGGACGAGTCAAACGATACCACGTGTGATGTTGACTTTTGAAGTTTGACCAGCCATTAGATCTTGATCTAAAGGTTATGAGGAGCACATGCATGAATCTTATGATGGACCGCAAAGTACTGGATTATGAATTTATTTTCTATAAATAGAGTCTCATTTTTATGTTTTTAATCATCTCTCTACAACTCTCTTCTTCTCAAATTCTCTCCATCTCCCTGTAATCTTGATTTTCAGGTGTGTTTTTAATATTTAGTATAATTATTTTCATAAATAAAATTAGTTTTATTTTCAATTTTAGTTGTTTTTATTACTTTTAATCATAAGTAATTTAATTTTAATATTTCTTTTTATTTCAATTATGCTTAACTAAATAATATTAGTTAGGGGAAGGTGAAACTCTTAGGAAATAAATATGGTTTAATCAAATTCTACTTTTAATTTTATAAATTAAATTATTTTCTATTTAATTTTATACATATTTTATATTTTGAAATTTTGATTTATTGTAGACAAACAAATGAATTTGGCACAATAAATTCTTAAGATCTTAATATAAGGTATGGTAAAATGGTATTTTGACTTATTGTAGTCAAATTAAATTTTGGCACAATAAATACTTAATCCATCACAAAATTAAAGGGAAAATAATAATAATTTATATAATTAATCTTTTGGGCAATAAATCTTTAAAAAAATGGCAAAAAGAATTTATTAAGTTTTATTTATTTATAAGAGTGGATCCATAACCCTAACTAGTTCAATTTCATAGTTTCATTTAAATTAAGTTGTTTATATTCAAGTTTTAATTTTAATTTTTAGATAAAATAAAATAAACAAATTAAATCTTTTCTCTGTATATTTACCTCGGACTCACCGAGTTATAATATAACAAGACAGTCTTATACTTGGGAGTTTAAAATTACTTTTAAGTTGTGTCAAGTTTTTGGCGCCGTTGCCGGGGAAAAGTTTTTATTTTGCTTTGATTTTCTGTTTTTATTTTTCTCTTTATATAAATTTTCTTTTGCCCCCTTTTCCTTTTTTTAAATTCGCTTTTATCCCCACATATTTCATAATTCTATTTTTACCCCCAACAATTCTCGTTTCTAGCTCATTCTTCTCATAATTACGTTCTGACCCCAACATCTTTTAGACGTTTCACTTTCATCTCACATGGCTTAAATCTAAACTTTTAAAAATTGTGGTGTGGCCATAAAATTGTAAATAATTTGCAATAAGATCCCTAAACGAAATTTCTCACGATAATCAACACTTGGACTTACATCTTGAACATATTTAGACATATTTGGACTTAATTTGGACCAAACTAACTCTAACTACTAACTCTTAACTTACTAACTGCTAACTCTTAACTTTTATTTATTTTTTTATTTCTATTATTTAATTTTCTGTATTTATTTAATTTTGCATTTATTTATTTATTTATTATTATTTTTATATTGGTGGGTTCAACCACCAAACTAACCACTAACTTTTAATTTACTAACTACTAACTTTTAATTTTTATTTTCAGTTATTTAATTTTCAATATTTATTTTATTTATTGGTGGGTTCAACCACCAGTTTTTTTTTCTCTTTTCTTTTGCATTTATTTTATGCTTTATTTAATTTAATTGATGGGTTCAACTACCAAAATTGTTATTTAATTTTAATTTTATTTTTCTTTTGTACATTTACATTATTTGCATATTTAATTTTCATTTTCTTTGTAATTTTCATTTAGTTTTTTTATTTATTACTAATTTTTGTGAATATTATCTTTGTGACATAATCATTGCATGAGACGTTGGTCTCGATCTTCAAGTGGCAGGTTAATTCGTAGATCTCAATCTCCACCACCAATCATGGACGAGAACCAAGACGAGAACCAAGACGAAAACCTTTTGGGCGAACCTAATCCGCAAATTGATCAAGGAGACAACCATTCTCAACATGGACATGATCAAAATCAACCAAGAACACTGAGAGACTACATGAATCCAACCAGAACCGGAGCACCATCGTGTATAGTATTTCCTCCAGAAGCATCTCGATTCAATTTCAAACCAGGTATTATCCAATTTTTACCAACATTTCATGGTTTAGAATCTGAGAATCCGTACTTGCATTTAAGAGATTTTGAGGAAGTTTGTAATACATACATAGACCAAAATTGTAGCATGAGCATAATTAGATTAAAGCTTTTTCTTTTTTCATTAAAAGATAAAGCTAAAACTTGGCTACAAAACCTTAGATCTGGATCAGTAAGAACTTGGAATAACATGCAAGAACAATTTTTGAAAAAATTCTCTCCACCTCATAGAACAAATTCTTTTAAAAGGCAAATCACTTCTTTCACTCAAAAAAATGGAGAAACATTATACCAATGTTGGGATAGGTTTAAAGAATTGCTTAACATATGCCCACACCATGGTTTTGAAACTTGGCGATTGGTCACTTATTTCTACGAAGGTTTAATACCTCAAAGTAGACAGGTTGTTGAAATGATGTGTAATGGTGAATTTAGAGATAAAAATCCTGAAGATGCACTAGATTAACTTGACCAATTAGCTGAAAATGCACAACATTGGGATACTGTTGGAACTTTTGAATTGACAAATAAGCAACAACAATCTCCATCTAGTGGAGGAATCCATAACCTTAGGGAAGATCATGATTTACAAGCAAAATTTGCATCCCTAGTTAGGAAAGTTGAAGCTTTGGAACATAAAAAGAGTGATCAAGTAAAATATGTTCAAGAAATTGCATGTAACATATGTAGTTCGAATGATCATTTCACTCAAGATTGTCCTACTCTGCTTGCACTTAAAGAATGTCTAAATGATCAAGCTAATGCCATTAACACTTTTAATAAGCCAAACCCATATTCACAGACTTATAATCTCGGTTGGAGAAATCATCCAAATTTCAGTTGGAGGAATAATAATAATGCACAATCTTCACAAGCACCACCTCCACAAAATTTTCAAAATGCTCAGCCTTATGCACCATATGTTCCACCACCATGAAAAAATCTAGAAGACACAATGCATTCATTCATCAGAAAGCAAGATGTTATTAACAATCAAAATGCACAAACTTTTTCTGATTTGAAAGATACTCTTGCTAAAATTGCTTCTGCATTTAAAATTCAAGAAAAAGGAAAATTTACAGCCCAACCACAACCAAATCCTAAGATTCAACAAAATCCACCCACAGACTAAGTCAAGTCAGTTATAACTCTTCGTAGTGGTAAAGTTGTTGATAGACCTATTCCTGAACCTTATAAAAATGATGAAAATTCAAAGGGTAAGGAAGGACTAAATGAACTTACACCTAATGAAGAAATAACTAGTGTTCCACTTGAACCACCATTTCCGCATGCATTGAATAAACCAAGGAAATCAAACCATTCTTCTGAAATTTATGAAATCTTTTAAGCAAGTGAAAGTTAACATTCCTCTATTAGATGCAATCAAGCAGGTACCTTCATATGCAAAATTTTTAAAGGACTTGTGCACTGTTAAGAGGAAATTGAAGGTAAAAAAGATTGCTTTCATGGCCGAACAGGTAAGTACAATTCTGTCTACTAATAATAAGTTGAAATATAAAGATCTTGGTTGTCCTACCATTTCTTGTATTATTGGTGATCACAGAATTGAGCATGCTTTACTAGATCTTGGTGCTAGTGTTAATTTGCTTCCATATTCAGTTTATCTTCAACTTAATCTTGGTGAGTTAAAATCAACTTCAACTACACTTTTGCTTACCAATAGATCAGTTAAGGTACCAAAAAGAATAGTGGAAGATGTTTTAGTGCAAGTTGATAAATTCATATACCCTGTGGATTTTATTATCTTGGAAACTGAACCTGTTGTGAATAATTATAAACCAATTCCTATAATTTTAGTTTGACCATTTTTAGCAACTGCTAATGCCTTGATTAATTGTAGGAATGGTTTAATGAATTTATCCTTTGGAAATATGACTCTGGGATTAAATGTTTTCAACATGGACAGGCAACCTAATGAAGAAAATGAGAATGAAGATGATACTGATGAACAAAAGGAATTGCTTGAATCTTGTATTGAGGAAAATATTCAAAAAGGGGATTTTTCTGAACTCTCTAATGTTTGTTTAGTTAATTCAATTGAGTCAAATAAGCAACTTGAACTTGATATTTCTAATATAAATTCGTTGCTTGATGATGTGCAGATTTCACAAAATGATGATGATGAGCCAAAATTTGAGGAACTTGAAAGTATTGAAAAGACAGAACAACCAGAAGCACCTAAATTGGAATTGAAACCTTTGCCTGAAGGATTGAAGTATGCTTTTCTTGGAGAAGAACAAACTTATCCTGTTGTGATTTCTTCTACTTTAACAAGCAACCAAGAAGGTAAGTTACTAACTATTCTTAAAAAGCATAAAAATGCAATTGGATGGACTTTAAAAGATATTAAAGGCATTAATCCCTTAATTTGCACACATAGAATTAATTTGGAAGAAAATGCTAAAACATGTCAACAACCTCAAAGAAGATTAAACCCACACATGAAAGAGGTAGTCAAAACAGAAGTCCTTAAATTACTTGATGTGGGAATTATCTACCCTATTTCTGATAGTAAGTGGGTAAGTCCTACACAAGTAGTGCCTAAAAAATCCGGAATCACTGTTGTTAAAAATGAAAAAGGTGATTAATTCCAACACGAATTACATCTAGTTGGCGTATGTGCATTGATTATCGAAAGTTAAATGAAGACACTAGAAAAAATCATTTTCCATTACCATTCCTTGACCAAATCTTAGAAAGAGTAGCTGGACATCCCTACCACTGCTGTTGTGCAAATTTTGTTGAACTCGCAAGCGCACGAATCTATTGTAAAATAGATTAATGGTGTTGAATGTCGATCCCACGAGGAGGTGGATTTTAATTGTGTGTAGAATTAATTATGTAAATGGGTGGTTGGATTTGTGTGGAAGTGATTTAAATTATGCTGGAATTTAAATTGGATTGGCAGAAATAATTAAATTGGAAACTACTGAGATAAAGCACTTGGGTATCTGGATCCGTATCAACATGCACCATGGGCTAAATAATCCTTATTAATACCAATTAAATCATGAGGGGGGAATCCACACCTCATGAACCACGCTCTAATTAATATGGTGTCAAGGGCTTATCGTGCCAAATAATAATAACCTTATACTAGGGTGCCGGTAAAACCAGGGCGGTAACTAGACAAGATTATTATTATTTGTCGACGAAAAGTCAAAATCTCCACAGAAATTAGAGGGGAAGAGAAAATAAATTTACCAAATAAAGCCCATGACACATGTTGAGACTTCACCTTCAACCCAAGCTTAAAAGAAAATTAGCTACTCATTATTGAACTAGGGGTAAAATGGGAATTTTATTAAAATACATAGAAAATACAAGATGGAGAGAGAATTACAGAAAACTAAGCTCAAAAATGGATTCAGGGGTATCAAATTAGGGGGGGAATGCCCCCTTTTTATAGATACATTGAGTGAATCATGGCCATCGGATTAAAAATAGTTTGGACGCACAAGATTGCGCCACGTCATCAATGAACAGTAATACGATTTGACCACGCGGTTTGAAACAGTAACACGGTTTGCACAGTAACGCGGTCTGAACAGTGTCGTGAATGCGATGCCCATGAACAAGACTCAGTATATGTGAATAGTGCCGTACGTGTGAACAGTGCCATTTTTCCTTTTATGCTCCTCTTAAGGTTTTCAACTGTCCTGAGTTCAAAAGTGACATCCGTTTTGCTATCCGAAACCTCGTTCATTGTGAAATAACCATAATACCCCTAAAATACACAAAATACTTAATTAAAACAAAACACACATAATTAAATAACAAGAGACTTAAATTAAGAAAATTAAAGATGTTAGTAAAACTTGAAGTACAAAATGACGATTTTCTCCTTTATAAATATACACTTTCTGACACTCAACACACCCCCCAACTAGCTTATTGCTAGTCCCTAGCAAATAAAGCGAAAATAAAATTTAAACCCAAAATTTTTTTTTTTTTAAACAAACTTGTTTATTCAATCAGACTAATGATAGTAATCAAATAAAAGTATAAGCATTATCTCAAGTGTAAAGAAACATCACACCCACATCAACCATCCACATGAATCAACCAAGTAGATTTTGTCACAGCTACTTTCAAAAATGACATGTCAAACCCCAAAATCTCACCGGTAATAGTGACACTCTCACAATGAAATTAAACCCAATAAAAATTGTCACTTCAATGAATGATAAATTGAGTGAAGATAATAAAAAAAATAATATCACACACTCTCACCAAGATGAAAATAATATGCCCACAACTCAGAAATAACACGATCTCAAGTCAAACAAAATGCTAGTCAACCCAATTTATTTACTTATTTTTTTTCTTTTTTTTCATTTTTTTTAATTATGCGTTACTACATCTTTTAGCCCATATAACTAGCTTCTACTTCAGACTATAGTTCCCTAAAATCAAGAAGGACTTTTATTAGGATGTAACGTAGGTTAGGGACATGGCTAATAAAGAAAGGAAAATAGAGGAAACAAAATATATGTTTGAGAAAAACAATATTTTTTTAGAAACTAAAAAGTGTATTTCACTTATTTATTATTGTATTATATCTCTCTCTTTCTTTTTTTTTCTTTTTTTTTAAAGAACTTTGTTTTCTTTTTTTTTTCTTCTTTTTTTTTATTGCACAACTTTACTAAACAAAATAATTATTTATATTTTTCTCAAACATGAATAGGTGATGGAACTTGTAAGATATCGGGTAATACTCCAAATTGGAGTGGGTCAAAATGATAAGTTGACAAAGAAATTTTTTTTTTTTTAATAAAAGGCTCAAAAGGGCTAACTATAGATATTTCACATAAGTGATGGCTAGAAAGGCTCAAACGGGTCAAAGATGGTCTTTCCATCATCTTTTAGGGCTCTAGATAATCCTTCATATCTACTAGTTAAATGGACATTCAGATGTAACAACACACTTTTTTTTTTAAAGTAATTAATTTTTTTTTAGAGGGTTGATTTAAAAGAATATAGAGATCTTATATAAAATAGTAAACTGCTATGTTGTATGAAAGATGGGCAAAAAGGGTTACTTTCCAAGAAAAATAATAGGCTCAAAAGCTCACTTGGTATTCATTATGACATGTCAATTCTTTCAAGCAACTCATATTTATCTCCGACATCAACATGTAGAGTAGCAAACATAGTGTAACATCACTCAAGACTAAAGATAATACAAATACTAAAATTCGAAAGTCGTCATGTCATCAAAAAAATAAAAACAAAATCACACTATTTTTTTTTAAACAACATTCTACCCCCCAACCTATTCTAAACATGAAAGGAAAATATGCATGCAAAAATGTGAAAATGATGCAGAAAAACTAATTGAAAATGTTACACTTAAAATGATAGAAAAATAATTTTTTTTTTTAACTAAGAAGATGCGTTTCTAGAGGCACTACTCTTTATATTCAGCCATCTTTGACTCAAAAATTTAAAAATGCATATTTATAAAGGAGAAGTCAAAAAGAAAAAGTTAGAAAGATCACACGAAAAATAAGACAATTTTTTTTTCATTATTATTTTTCCTTTTTTTCTTTTTTTTTTAACTAAGAAGATGCGTTTCTAGAGTAATTACACTCCATATTCAGCCATCTTCAACACAAAAAGTTAGCAACAGTTAGTTTCTACAACAAAAAATTAGTAAAAACTTAACCAATATTCCACAATTGTCAACTATCCCCTCCCCCCAACCAGAACGAAACATTGTCCTCAATGTTTTAAAGGGAAGAAGTAGAGTTTAGAAGACATCACATGGGTGGTGCAACACAGAATAAAATATTTACAGGTGGAGATTTAAATCTAATTTGTACTTCTTACTGCTGCTTTTGTTACCATCGTTATTTGTACACTCCAACACCAAGGTCCTGGGATCTGGCTCTGGTCGATAAGCTTGTAACAGATCAAGTAGCTCATTAGCAGTGTGAGCACAAATTAAAAGCTTTTTTACTGTGGAAGGAATGAAGTAGTTCTTTATTGCATGGTTAAGAAATGCGATAAAGCCATCATAAAAATTATTGACATTTAACAAACCGATGGGTTTATGATGAATGTGTAGATGGGCCCAAGATGCTAATGTGATAAGTGCCTCTAGAGTTGCAAGATCTTCTGGTAAGAAAATAAAAGCGTCAGCTTGATTCAGCATTTGAGTTATTCTTTCTTGCATACCTGAGACAACGAACTCTTCTCCAGTTGGTGAGTTAGACAAGCAGCCCAAAGGTTTTAGGGCTTGTGGTATGATGCCTAACACTTGACTTCCTCTTACAAAAGCAGCTTCTGAGACCAATTTTGATAACCCTCGGTCACCTCCGCCGTATACTAAGTGTAATTTTCTCTCTGCTAGGTATCGACCAAGATCAATGGCTGCCTCAAAGAACTCTTTATATTTGCCATAGTTAAATCCGGAAAGCACACAAATGTTCTTGAATTGTTTATTGGGAGTAGCTGCCATTAGGATACTTCTCAAAAATAATTTGTGAGTGCAAACGAAAAGAATCAGATTTAAAGATCTTGGCGGCAGTGGATCACAGCTGTGAATGAGGTGTCATGTCTATGTCAATTAATCATGTAATGCACATGGCTCGAGAGTAAAAAGGGAAACAGTAAAAAGAAAAAGCAAACAATGACAAAGTAAAATTATTAAAGACAATAATGCAAATGGTAAAACAACAGTAAAATAAAATAACAGTGAAGTAAAAGGATATTTACAAGTAGTTGCGACTGTGGCTCACATCTTCCTCTGGTTTTACGTCCAGAAACGGCTTCAACGCCCTCTATAGGTCGAGGATAGGCTTCCTATCCAGTTTTCTTATAAACTGGCAAACAGGGTCGTTTATAGTCAGATTCCAAGACTGTATCGTGCATGCTCTTTCTGGAATGATGGCCATAACTGGAGAATCGCTCCTTGCACATATCCACTGGGATGCGTTTCAAGAGACAAAAGGATATCATCCAATGACTCCTTATTCAAGCCATCCCTAATGAATTGAATCTTATCTTCTCTATTATCAGATACCATTCCTAAAGAACATCGTTTTTTATCGCATATCATCCTGGCACACTTATGACAAGCAACATAAATTTTTCGAGCTCTTCGCTTTCTTGCGTAATTTCCTTTACCACAACCAGGCATGTATGTAATAAATTTAGGAGGCAACTCACCTGCCAAGCGTACTTTAACTTCGATTAACTAACGGATATCAGCAGGTATGTTATTCCTCATGAGCAATCGCATGCGTTCAGATCGAGCTTTATAGATTGTAAGGAGGGCATTTTGAGGAAGTGAAGGGAATCGATTGTGAAGTTTTGCCAAGATCTCGTTTCTGTCCATACCTTCGCCTCAGAAGATCAGTAATTATGGGAAACTGAAGTAACCGACTTGATTGTCACGGAGTACCGTTATCCGCCACTTGACCGGGGTGACAAACTAAAACACACAAACGGAGTAACAAACAAAAACACAAAAAGAAAATCACAAACGTCCTCTTATGGAATTTACCTCAAGCTCCAACTGGATGTTGTAGACACTTTCCTCAATGTCTCTGAGTTGGCTTTCTAAATCCTCAACGTGGGATATTAACTCTGGTGGTTGTAGCTTCCAAATACGATGTGTTTTACAAAATTGTATCTGGCCTCTGAGATAAGATTGGACACGTTGAAGTCGTCTAAAGATGTTCAAGAGGAACTGTCTCATGATTAAAAGTGATAAAAGAAAACTTAATGTTTAAACAAACACACTTATGCACAAATGATTTCAATTAGCAGAAAAAATAAATAAATAAATCAAATCACCGAAAAAGAAAAATCTCAATTCAAATCTGATAGGTCACTTAAATTTATTTCGATGTCCTCTCCATGTGGTTGGTACTCTAGATATGGCTTTAATCTTTGACCATTAACTTTAAACGTGACACCGTTATTTGGGTCCTTAATTTCAATTGCCCCATGTGGAAAAACAGTCTGAATAATGAAGGGACCAGACCATCGAGAACGCAACTTACCTGGGAATAGGTGTAAACGAGAGTTGAATAAAAGTACTTTCTGACCTGGAGTGAAAGATTTTCTCATAATCTGCTTATCATGAAAGACTTTCATTCGCTGCTTGTAAACCTTGGCATTTTCGTATGCATCGTTGCGAATTTCTTCAAGTTCTCGCACTTGTGTCGTCTTTCTGAGCCAGCTTGCTGCATGTCAAAATTAAATTTCTTGATGGCCCAGTACGCACGATGCTCGAGTTCCACAGGTAGGTGGCAAGTTTTTCCATACACTAGCCTGTAGGGTGACATCCCAATTGGGGTCTTGAACGCCGTTCTATATGCCCATAATGCATCATCGAGTCTTAATGACCAATCTTTTCTGTCTGGCCTCACCGTCTTTTCTAATATGTGCTTTATTTCTCGATTGGAGATTTCAACTTGGCCACTGGTTTGCGGATGATACGGGGTCGCCACTTTATGAGTGATAGAGTACTTTGTCAAAAGTACTTTGAATGATTTGTTGCAAAAGTGGGTACCACCATCACTGATTATTGCCCGAGGGAATCCAAAGTGTGAAACAATGTTGCTCTTCAAAAATCCTATCACCACTTTATGATCATTGGTCCTGCATGGAATCGCCTCTACCCATTTCGATACATAGTCAACAGCAACCAATATGTAATGATGGGCAAAAGAAGCAGGAAAGGGTCCCATGAAGTCGATACCCCACACATCAAAAATCTCAACCACTAAAATTGGATTTAGTGGCATCATGTTCCTTCGTGTAATGCTCCCCATTCGTTGACACCTATCACATGAAGAACAAAAGGTGTAAGCATCTCGAAATATAGTCGGCCAATAGAAACCACATTGTAGAACTTTTGTTGCTGTTTTCTTAGCGCTGAAATGACCTCCATAAGCTTGTTCATGGCAGAACGAAATGATGTTTTGAAATTCATTTTCTGGGACACATCGTCTAATAATTTGATCTACACAATACTTGAACAGATAGGGGTCATCCCAGAAAAAATTCTTTATTTCCGCAAAGAATTTGGCCCTGTCTTGCTTGGTCCAATGCTCTGGAAGTTTACCTGTAACAAGATAATTAACTATATCAGCATACCAAGGTAATACTTCCACACTCATTAATTGTTCATTTGGAAATGACTCATTCAATATTAAGGGTTCTGTGTTGATGTCAAAGTGGAGACGAGAGAGATAGTCAGCCACAACATTTTCTGTCCCTTTCTTATCTTTGAATTCCAAGTCAAATTCCTGCAAAAGCAGCACCCAACGAATTAGTTTAGCTTTTGCATCTTTCTTTGTGAGAAGATATTTCAGAGCAGCATGATCTGTGAACACAATAATTTTACAACCAATGAGATAAGACCGAAATTTTTTTAATGCAAACACTACTGCTAGCATTTCTTTTTCAGTAGTTGAATAGTTCAACTGTGCATCGTTCAATGTCATACTAGCATAGTAAATAACATGAGGAATTCGATCAACTCTTTGTCCTAATACTGCTCCTACTGCATAATCAGATGCATCACACATAAGCTCAAATGGTAAACTCCAGTTTAGTGGTTGAATGATGGGCGATGACGTCAACAATCGCTTTAGCTTTTCAAATGCTACAAGACATGAATCATCAAAGATAAAATGTACATCCTTAGCAAGTAGATTGCATAAGGGTCTAGAAACTTTGCTAAAATCTTTAATGAAACGTCTATAAAACCAGCATGCCCAAGGAAAGATCTTACTTCTCTGACTGATTTAGGCGGAGGAAGATTAAAAATGAGATCCACCTTGGCTTTATCAACCTCAATACCTTTGCTCGAAATTATGTGACCAAGAACAATACCTTGATTTACCATAAAATGGCACTTCTCCCAATTTAAGACCAAATTCTTCTCTATACATCTCTGTAAAACTTGTGTTAGATGATGTAAACATTGATCAAATGAGTCACCAAAGACAGAAAAGTCATCCATAAAGACCTCAAGAAACCGTTCAACCATATCAGAAAAAATGCTTAACATACAACGTTGAAATGTAGCAGGTGCATTACATAATCCAATTGGCATTCTCCTATATGCAAAAGTGCCAAAAGGGCAAGTGAAAGTGGTTTTCTCTTGATCTTTTGGTGCTATAGGAATCTGATTGTATCCTGAGTAGCCATCTAGAAAGTAATAAAATTCATGGCCTGCTAATCTATCAAGCATTTGATCAATAAATGGTAAAGGAAAATGGTCTTTACGTGTGACAGAATTCAATTTTCTATAATCAATCCATACGCGCCATCCTGTAGTCACTCTAGTGGGTATCAATTCATTATCAGTATTGGTAACTACTGTGACTCCTGATTTTTTAGGGACAACTTGCACAGGACTGACCCATGAACTATCAGAAATTGGGTAAATGATACCTGCATCTAATAGCTTAAGGACTTCCGTTCTAACAACTTCTTTCATATTAGGATTTAACTGACGCTGCATTTCCCTAGTAGATTTAGTATTTTCATCAAGGTGAATGTAATGCATGCAGTCTACTGGGTTTATACCTTTTATGTCTGCTATGGTCCATCCTAATGCTCCTTTGTGCTCTTTTAAAACATCCAACAAATTACCTTTTTGCTCGTCATTTAGGGATGATGAGATGATTACCGGTAGAGTGCTTTCTTCTCCCAAGAACGCATATTCCAAAGTGTTGGGTAATGGTTTAAGCTCGAGTTTTGGTGGTGATTCTGATGATGGGATGATTTTCTTCTCTGATGGTGCAAGTTGTTCAACTCTTGACTTCAATTTATTCGTGTCCATGGATGGCGCTGAGTCAAGTAGAGCGTTGACCTCATCGACTGATCTGTCAACATCAAAATCCAAACCAAAGTGAGTTAAACATGTTTGTAAAGGGTCATCACTAAGGTTTGAAATAAAAGTATCATCAACTAATGCTTCAATTAAATCCACGTCAACAATTCCATCATCTGTATTGTGAGGTTGTTTGGCAATGTTGAAGATGTTGAGCTCCATGGTCATATTGCCAAAAGACAACTGCATATTTCCAGTTCTGCATTGAATGTGAGCATCTGCAGTTGCCAAGAATGATCGGCCTAGGATAATGGGGATGTGCTTCCTTGAATCCTGTATTGGTTGAGTGTCAATTACAATGAAATCAACAGTAAAATAAAACTTGTCTACCTGTATAAGCACGTCCTCCACAATACCACGAGGTATTTTCGTGGACCGATCTGCAAGCTGTAACACCACTGGAGTTGGGTGTAATTCTCCCAATCCAAGTTTCACGAATACTGAGTAAGGCAAAAGATTAACACTAGCTCCTAAATCCAACAAAGCATTCTCAATTGTGTGGTTCCCTATACTACATGAAATAGTGGGGGAGCCTGGGTCTTTACATTTTAGAGGAATTTTGTGTTGGAGTATAGAACTAACATTTTCTGTTAAAAATGCCTTTTTCTAAACATGAATGTTTCTCTTTTTAGTGCAAAGGTCTTTAAGAAACTTGGCATAAGATGGAACTTGTTTTATTGCATCAAGTAAAGGGATGTTAACACTTACCTGTTTGAAGACTTCAAGAATCTCACCTGTGGATTTTCCCTTCTTTCCTTTAGCTAACCTCTGAGGAAATGGAGCTTTTGGTACATATTCTCGTGTGTTGGTTTCTTCTTTCTCCTCCGGTGGTGAGTCTTCAACATTCACAGGTACAATTTGATTTTCTTTGGTCGCTGGCATCTCCACTTTGTTGTCGACTTCTTTTCCTTTTCGTAAGGTCATGACGGCTTTGACCTCTCCATGCTGTTGTGGTGAACTGGTACTTGCTTCATGCACTCCTTTAGGATTAGGCACTGGTTGACTTGGGAATTTACCTTTCTCAACAGTCATTGCCAAAGTCTGAACTAAAGAAGCAAGTTGTCCCACCATCTTCTCGAGGCTTGAAACTGATTGGGCTTGTGAGTTGAAGCCTGCTCTCATCTCATTCCGTAGTCCATCAATGGTGCGGTTCTGTTGCTCGATTGTAGATTGAGTAATATTCTTGAAATTCTGGAATGAATCCTCCCATGGTCTGGGTTGAGAGTAATTCTGGTTCTGATTGTATGGTCTAAATGGTGGTTGAGAGGCTTGAGGAACTTGAGAAATTGGTTGCATTGGTGGAGCTGTTGGTCCATTCTGTTGAAATCCTTGAGACCATGAAAAATTGGGGTGTTCTCTCCATCCAGGATTATATGTGTTGGAGTATGGGTTGTAATTTGATGGCTTCCTCATGACACCGATGGCATTGGCTTGATCTGAATATAAGTCATGGTCATGTGGCTCTGTTGATTTAGCAGTCGTCAACGATGCTATTTGTCGAGAAAGACCTTCAATTATCTCTTTGACTTCTTTAATTCCCGAACTTGACTCGCCAATGTGAACCTCATTTACTCCTTTAATTCTTCTCGTATTCCTGAGAGATCGACTCCGTTGTTGGGAATTATCTGCTTGTCGCTGGAAGAAATCCCAAATTTCTGATGCACTTTTTGACATTAGCTCTCCTCCACTTGTTGCCATTAGCCATTCTTGCACATTGGGCAATAATCCCTCCAAAAAGTATTGGCATTGGTGCCATTTCTCGTACCCATGATGTGGACACTTCAAAAGTAGCCCATTAAATCGCTCCCATGCTTCGAAAAACTGCTCGTCTTCTCTCTGTGTGAACTCCGAAATTTCCCTGCGAATAGCATTGGTTTTATGCATTGGGAAATATTTATTTAAAAATTTTGTCACCATTTGTTCCCATGTTGTAATGCTATTAGCAGGCAATGTATTGAACCATGAACGAGCTCTATCCTTTAAAGAAAATGGGAATAGTCTAAGTTTAACATCATCTTCTAAAAAATTCTCATATTTAAAGGTTTGACAAATTGTATGAAAATCATTCAGATGATTATACGGGTCCTCATTTTCTAATCCATAAAACGTTGGGAGACAATTTAGCACACTAGGTTTTAACTCAAAACTCCTAGCAGCTACATTTGGGTATCTTATGCAAGATGTGCTCAAATTAGCTAAGGGACTGAAGTAGTCCTTAAATGGCCTCTCCTGTGGTTCTGGTTGTTGTAAATCCATTTCAATTTTATTTTTAAATGCAATGTGTTTGTGTGTGCGAAGTGTTCTTTCTAATTCAAGGTCTATAGGTTCAAGATTAGGTAATAATGACCTACGACCATGCATGCAAAGAAAATAAAAATGAGAACACAATAAATAAAAATAAAGAAAAAGGAGAAATTACAATACTAACCTTATTGCGCTGTTACAACCTTTCTATGAAAGCACATAAAAAAAATACGTGAAATAAAATAAAAATAAATTAACAAGATAAAAAATTACAAAGAAAAATAACTTGAAAATTAAATTGCAGAAATTTAAAGAAGAGAAAAAGAAATTCTTACCTAAAAATGTAAATTCACTTCTTTTTTTTAATTAATTAAGAAAAAATTACAAGGAAACAACTAAAATAATAATAATACTAATACTAATAGTAATAATAATAATAATAATAATAAAATTATTTACAAAAAATTAATTCTACAAATTAAAATACTTACCTTCCCGACAACGGCGCCAAAAACTTGTTGTGCAAATTTTGTTGAACTCGCAAGCGCACGAATCTATTGTAAAATAGATTAATGGTGTTGAGTGTCGATCCCACGAGGAGGTGGATTTTAATTGTGTGTAGAATTAATTATGTAAATGGGTGGTTGGATTTGTGTGGAAGTGATTTAAATTATGCTGGAATTTAAATTGGATTGACAGAAATAATTAAATTGGAAACTATTGAGATAAAGCACTTGGGTATCTTGATCCGTATCAACATGCACCATGGGCTAAATAATCCTTATTAATACCAATTAAATCATGAGGGGGGAATCAACACCTCATGAACCACGCTCTAATTAATATGGTGTCAAGGGCTTATCGTGCCAAATAATAATAACCTTATACTAGGGTGCCGGTAAAACCAGGCGGTAACTAGACAAGATTATTATTATTTGTCGACGAAAAGTCAAAACCTCCACAAAAATTAGAGGGGAAGAGAAAATAAATTTACCAAATAAAGCCCATGACACATGTTGAGACTTCACCTTCAACCCAAGCTTAAAAGAAAATTAGCTACTCATTATTGAACTAGGGGTAAAATGGGAATTTTATTAAAATACATAGAAAATACAAGATGGAGAGAGAATTACAGAAAACTAAGCTCAAAAATGGATTTAGGGGTATCAAATTAGGGGGGGGGAGGCCCCCTTTTTATAGATACATTGAGTGAATCATGGCCATCGGATTAAAAATAGTTTGGACGTACAGGATTGCGCCACGTCATCAATGAACAGTAATACGGTTTGACCACGCGGTTTGAACAGTAACACGGTTTGCACAGTAACGCGGTCTGAACAGTGTTGTGATAAGTACCCATGAACAGTACCGTATATGTGAATAGTGTCGTACGTGTGAACAGTGCCATTTTTCCTTTCATGCTCCTCTTAAGGTTTTCGACTGTCCTGAGTTCAAAAGTGACATCCGTTTTGCTATCCGAAACCTCGTTCATTGTGAAATGACCATAATACCCCTAAAATACACAAAATACTTAATTAAAACAAAACACACATAATTAAATAACAAAAGACTTAAATTAAGAAAATTAAGATGTTAGTAAAACTTGAAATACAAAATGACGATTTTCTCCTTTATAAATATACACTTTCTGACACTCAACAACTGCTTTTTAGATTGATATTCAATGATTTTATCAAATTCGTATAGCACTTGAAGACCAAGAAAAGACCACATTTACATGTCCCTTTGGAACATTTGCATTTAAAAGAATGTCATTTGAACTTTGTAATGCTTCTGCAACATTTCAAAGATGTATTTTAAGCATTTTTTGTGATATGGTTGAACATTGTTTAGAGGTCTTTATGGATGATTTGACTGTGTTTGGGAATTCTTTTGATGATTGCCTTGATAATTTGGAAAAAGTTTTAAAAAGATATGTTGAAAAAGAACTCGTGTTGAATTGGGAAATATGTCACTACATGGTTACTTCTGGAATTGTTTTGGGTCATGTTGTGTCTATTAAAGGAATTGAAGTTGACAAAGCAAAAATAGAAGTCATATCTAAATTGCCACAACCAAAAACAGTTAGAGATGCTCGATCCTTTTTAAGACATGCAGGATTTTATGGGAGGTTTATAAAAAACTTTAGTGCCACATCTAAACCACTTTGTAACCTCTTATTAAAAGATGCACCATTTAAATGGAATCATGATTGCCAAAAATCTTTTGAGAAAATAATTTATCTTTTAACATCTGCACCTATTACGCAATCTCCTGATTGGTCTTTTGCCCTTTGAATTAATGTGTGATGCAAGTGATTTTGCTGTTGGTGCTGTTTTAGGACAAAAAAGGGATGGTAAGCCCTTTGTGATTTATTATGCGAGTAAGACTTTGGATAGTACTCAAATGAATTATTGTACGACTGAAAAAGAATTACTTGCTGTTGTATTTGCATTAAACAAATTCTGTTCATATTTGCTTGGCTCTAAATCTGTTGTTTTTACTGACCATGCTGTTGTGAGATATTTGATGAGTAAACAGGATGCCAAACCGAAATTAATTCGTTGGATTTTGTTACTTCAAGAATTTGACCATAGCATCAAAGAAAAAAAGGGTGCTGAAAATGTCGTTGCTGATCATCTATCAAGACTCACATCCTAATTCTGCACTGATATAACACCCATCAATGATTTTTTCTCTGATGAATTTTTATTTTCTATTACTTCAATGCCATGGTATGCTACATTGTTAATTTCCTTGTTACAGGTAAAATGCCTTTGCAATGGAATGCTCAAGAAAAGAAGAAATTTTTGGTTGAAGTAAAGAAATTTTATTGGGAAGACCCTTGTTCAAATATTGCCCAGATCAAATTTTTCGGCGATGTATTCCTAATAATGAGGTAATTAGTGTCATTAATTTTTGTCATTCTGAAGCATGTGGTGGACACTTTTCTTCAAGAAGAACTGCTTCTAAAATTTTACAGTGTGGATTTTATTGGCCTACCATATTCAAAGACACATATGAATTTTGTAAAACTTGTGAAAAATGTCAAAAATTGGGATCAATTACTAAAAGAAATATGATGCCCTTAAATCCCATACTTGAGATTGAAATATTTGACTGTTGGGGAATTAATTTCATGGGTCTGTTTCCATCATCTTTTGGATTTGTATATATATTAGTTACGGTTGATTATGTCTCAAAATGGATTGAAGTAATTTCTTGTTGAAATAATGATAGTAAAACTGTGATTAAATTTTTAAGAGAAAACATTTTAAGCCGATTTGGAATCCCTCGAGCCATTATTAGTGATGGAGGTAAGCATTTTTGTAATAAGTCATTTGAATCTTTAATGAAGAAATATGGAATTACACATAAAATTGCTACCCCTTTTCATCCTCAAACAAATGGTCAAGTTGAATTAGCAAATAGGGAGATAAAACAAATTTTAGAAAAAACGGTTAACCCAAACCGAAAAGATTGGTCTCGTAGACTTAATGATGCACTTTGGGCCTACCATACTGCATTTAAAACTTCATTAGGAATGCCACCTTATCGGTTAATTTATGGTAAACCTTGTCATTTACCTGTTGAACTTGAACATAAATCACTTTGGACTATTAAAGTTTTTAATTCAAATTTAGATGATGCTGGTAATGTGCGAAAATTGCAATTGAATGAACTTGAGGAATTAAGGAATGACGCATATGAAAATTCAAGAATTATTAAGGCAAGAACAAAAGCATTTCATGATAAAAGAATTTTTCGGAAAACATTTGAGATTGGTCAAAAAGTTTTGCTTTATAATTCTCGTCTTCATTTATTTTCAGGGAAGTTAAAGTCAAAATGGAATGGGCCATTTGTTGTAAAAAATGTATATTCATATGGGGCTATAGAAATTTAGAATCCAAAGAATGGTGTCATATTTAAAGTTAATGGTCAAAGATTAAAACCATATCTGGAACATCACCCACGTGAAGAAGACACCGAAATCAATTTGGGAGACCCACCAATTCTTGAATAAGTAATCAATGACTGATTTTTTTTTCTTTTTACAGTTATTTTACCGATTCATTGTTTGATTTTTCTTTCTTTCTCTCTTGATTGATGCACTGTACATATTTTTTTTAGCATTATTTTTCTTGTTTAAGCGTGCTTGTTTGACAGTTGTACTTTCTCTCATCAATTTTCATTATACATCATGAGTACTTCACTAAGAAATTTCATGTTCACACAACTTAGAACATTTATGCGTATAAAATTTAACTTAAAAAGCTTGATACGAAGCTGTAAATCACATCCACTTTGGGATCTGCAACCACCGAAATTTGTGTCCTATGTTGAGAACCTAGAAAGCCAACTTAGAGCAGTAGAGAGTGGTATATATCTGTATCAATTGGAGCTTGAGGTTAACTCAATAAGAGGACTTATGTAAATTCATTTTCCTTTTACATTGTGTGTTTCTTTTTGTTCGCTTTCACTTTTGATTTGATTTTGCAGATTTGATTTTGGTATTTTTTGGTTTATTTTCCCGTATAAATGGCGGATAATGGTACCCCGTGACTTCTTAAGTCGGTATCTTCAGTTTTCCACAATAACTGAAAACCCCAAATCAAACATGGAAGAAATACAACATAAACTGCATAAGCGTTTTCCTTCTCTCCCTCAGAATGCCCTCAGGAAAATTTACAAAGCTCGTTGTGAACGACTACGTTTGTTAATGATCAATGGCATTCCTTCTGACATTCGTTGGTTAATTGAAGCAAAGGTCCGATTAGCACGTGAGTTTTCTGATCCATTTGTTTCTTACATGCCTGGTTTTGGTAAAAGTACATTTACTAAAAAAGGGAGAGCTAAACAACTTGGCTAAAAATGTCATAACTGTGTAAGACTAGGTTGCAAACGAGAAGTTTGTAAATCTTTAGGAATGGTGTTTGATACTCGTGAAGATAAAATTAAATTCGTTAAAGTTGGCATGAGTAAAGAATCGTTGAATGATATCTTACGATCTCTTGAGACGCATCGAAGCGGACATGTGCAATATCTGATACACAGGTTATAGAGACTATTCCAAACGGAAAGTACACAGTTTAGTCTTGGGAATTTGACTAAAAAAGACTCTGTTTGCCAGTTTATAAGAAAACTGGATGGGAAGCCTATCCTCGACCCATAGAGGGCGTTCAAGCCGTTACTGGACGTAAAACCAGAGGAAGATGTGAGCCACAATCACAACTACTAGTAAATATCCTTTTACTTTGCTATTATTTTATCATTTGCGTTATTGCATTTAGTGGTGTGATTTTGTATTTAATAAATATTTGTTTTCTTTTACTATTTACTTTTTCTAATCACTATTTTCTTTTCCTTTTTACTATTTATTTTTGAATTATTGAGACACGAGCTTTACTCATCATGTGACAAGTATGCCAACTCATTTAAAGCTGTTTCTCATTATTCATGTCATCAAGATCTTTAAATATAAGCTCGTTTTTCGAACACTCACAGCTTGTTTTTGAAAGATTATTGCAATGGCAGCATCTTCGAGTAAACAATTCAAAAACATTTGTGTGCTTTCTGGGTTTCACTATGGAAAGTACAAAGAATTCGTTCAGGCAGCTGTAGATCTTGGTCGTGTCATAGCAGAGAGGAAATTGCATCTTGTAAATGGAGGAGGTGAACGAGGGTTATCAAGACTTGTCTCAGAGGCTGTTTTTACTAGAGGAAGCCAAGTACTAGGCATCATCTCAAAAGCCATGAAACCACTAGTATGCCTATCTGGCCCACCAATTGGTGAAAAATTAGTGGTATCAAGTATGTAAGAGAGAATTTCTGAAATGTTGAATCATGCTGATGCTTTTATTTTCTTGCCAGGAGATCTTGCAACTTTTGAGGCAGTAATTACATTTGCATCTTGGGCTCACTTGAACATTCATCAAAAACCCATCGGTTTGTTAAATGT
Source organism: Atalantia buxifolia (assembly GCA_030444775.1). NCBI lineage: Eukaryota > Viridiplantae > Streptophyta > Magnoliopsida > Sapindales > Rutaceae > Atalantia > Atalantia buxifolia. Next base: position 7,726,971 of record CM059837.1, read on the forward strand.
TAATAATTTTTATGATGGCTTGCTAACTTTTCTTAACCATGCAATAAAGAATCATTTTGTTCCATACTCTGTAAAAAAACTCTTTATCTCTGCTTCTACTGCTAATGAGTTACTTGATCTTTTACAAGCTTATACACCAGAGCCAGATCCAAAGACTTTGGCATTGAATTGGTCGACTGATGATGGTAGCAATAGCAGTAATAAGAAGTGTGAATTAGATTTAACTCTCTGTTTGTAAAAATTGTCTATTGTAGTGTTCATGTGATGTCTTCTAGACTCTTTCTCTTTCCTTTTAAAACATTAAGGACAATGTCTCTTTCAGGTTGGGGGGAGGGAATAGTTGATAATTATGGAATGTCTTAGTCTCGGTCATGTTTTTACGAAAAAAAAAATTTCTGTAAAAACTAACTTTGGACTAAATTTGAGTTGAAGATGGCTGGATATGGAGAGTGCAGTACCTCTAGAAACGCATCTTCTTAACTTAGGATTGACTAACTTAGGACAAATTTGAGTCGAAGATGGCAAGATATAGAGAATGAAGCACCTCTAGAAATGCATCTTTTTAATCTTAAGAGTGTTATTAAAAAAAATTGACTTTTTCTTGTTCTTTGTTATCTGTTTTTAAGCTTCTACATCAAGTTCAGGTGAGATTTCCTCTTTTTCTTCTTTTATTATTATTTTTTTGCATATTTGTAAAATTAAAAAATGTTAAGATAATGTTTTAATTAGGTTGGAGGGTGGGTACAGTAGACGTATGTTTTTAAATGTGTGTTTTTTTTTCTTTTTTCTCTTTTCTTTAAAAAAAAAGTTTTTGTTTTTGTCTAGTATGGCTGTGTAAAGAGTCACGACTTTTGAGACGCATCCTATTAGTTTTGTTGTATTATATTTTGATTTTGAAATTCATAGTAATTTGTTTTTGTTCCCTTTTCTTTGAATTACTTGAATTTGTGAACTCTCCACTTGATTATTAAGAAATTTAATTGTTTACTCATTTAACAGGTATTATTGAATCACTCTTCACACACACACTATGACACATACTAGTGAGTTGTAAGTTAAAATTTTTGCAGCATTTAGTTCTTTAGATTCATTGGGGATAATATCTAAGGTAGTAGAAAGTGTATATTGTAAAAAAAAAAACAAAAAAAAAACCATAAAAAAAGAGAAAAAAATGAATGTTTTTAATTTTGCTATATCTAGAAACCCAAGTAATTAAGTCCGTAGGGGTGTTTCAACACCTAGTGCCCTAAGGTCAACTGGTCTAGGAGTCACTGACCTAAAGCTCGCTATATGGGTTATAGATATATTGTTTGCTTATTTATTAGAAACCCGAGTAATTAAGTCCGTAGGGGTGCTTCAACACCTAGTGCCCTAAGGCCAACTGGTCTGGGAGTCACTGACCTAAAACTTGCTACACGGGTTAAAAATATAATATTGTAAAAATATGTGTGAATAATCTACTTCCTAAAGATAGAATTTCTAATGAATTTTGGAACGAAAATGTTGTTCTTCTTTTAATGAAGCCCCATAAGTATTGTGTTAATTACTAAGTACAAAAGAATGTTTGATGATATTCTGGATAATGAGTGAACATCAACGGGTAAAGAAATTTCAACAAATCGTGAAAGGTTTACCGGTATCAAAATTTCCCGTCTATTCTTTTTATTGTTCTTTTGTTTCAATTAGTCAATTATTGAAATTTCACGTCCACTCTTGTACCTCTTGCTACTATTCTTCCACAAGCAATGTGACAAATTGACAGATAGTATCAGATTTCAAATTTAAAATAATAAAAATAATATAAGTGATGTAACTCATAATATAAAACGATTTTAGGCCAAGGTCTTTAGAAGAAGGTCTGGTTAAGTAGTAATTCAGAACCACAACTAGTTAACTAGGGCCTAAAATTCTGTAATATATTTGTGTAAATATTTTGATATTTGCTATTTATAATAATTTAAAATATTTTATAATTTAAATTTTATTATCTATTTATTAAAAATGCTAAAAAATAAAATTAAAATGAAAAATAAAAACGAGGAAATGGGGAAATAGGGAGGGGATGGGGATTTCAGCTCATCCCCATCCTTTCTGATTAGTGTTAAAAAGTGTATAATTATCAAGCGATAATAATGTTATTTTGTGCTTAAGTTTAATTTATATTTGTGTTTATTCAATATATTACGAATTATTAATTATGTTTTAAATATATCTAATTTTATGTATTTTTATGTGTTTATTAGGTAAAATATTAATTTCACGTAAATCGAGGCTCCAAACAGTTAAACGGAGGTAAAATTTGGATTCTGGAGGTCCAAAAACCTTAAGATCGATCAAGATCGGATTAAAATTGGGCTTGTGTAGAAAGAGTTGACTTTTCCTGTTGACCGTGCACTGATTGGATGATGAAATGAGTTTACGATAGACATGAGTGCATGGGATAGCTGGCAATTTTGACTAAATCTGGACCGTTCATGATTCAATGGCCATGATTGTGCCACGTGGTAGTAGTTTGTGAAGCAAGTTGTAGGATCTGAATCTTTGTATTCGGGTCTACCCGATCCACCCATTAACCCGCCAAATCTCAACCGTTCTTTGGCTAAATCGGACGAGTCAAACGATGCCACGTGTGATGTTGACTTTTGAAGTTTGACCAGCCATTGGATCTTGATCTAAAGGTTATGAGGAGCACATGCATGAATCTTATGATGGACCGCAAAGTACTGGATTATGAATTTATTTTTCTATAAATAGAGTCTCATTTTTATGTTTTTAATCATCTCTCTACAACTCTCTTCTTCTCAAATTCTCTCCATATCCCTGTAATCTTGATTTTCAGGTGTGTTTTTAATATTTAGTATAATTATTTGCATAAATAAAATTAGTTTTATTTCCAATTTTAGTTGTTTTTATTATTTTTAATCATAAGTAATTTAATTTTAATATTTCTTTTTTATTTCAATTATGCTTAACTAAATAATATTAGTTAGGGGAAGGTGAAACTCTTAGGAAATAAATATGGTTTAATCAAATTCTACTTTTAATTTTATAAATTAAATTATTTTCTATTTAATTTTATACATATTTTATATTTTGAAATTTTGATTTATTGTAGACAAACAAATGAATTTGGCACAATAAATTCTTAAGATTTTAATATAAGGTATGGTAAAATGGTATTTTGACTTATTGTAGTCAAATTAAATTTTGGCACAATAAATACTTAATCCATCACAAAATTAAAGGGAAAATAATAATAATTTATATAATTAATCTTTTGGGCAATAAATCTTTAAAAAAATGGCAAAAAGAATTTATTAAGTTTTATTTATTTATAAGAGTGGATCCATAACCCTAACTAGTTCAATTTCATAGTTTCATTTAAATTAAGTTGTTTATATTCAAGTTTTAATTTTAATTTTTAGATAAAATAAAATAAACAAATTAAATCTTTTCTCTGTAGATTGACCTCGGACTCACCGAGCTATAATACAACAAGACAGTCTTATACTTGGGAGTTTAAAATTACTTTTAAGTTGTGTCAAGTTTTTGGCGCCGTTGCCGGGGAAAAGTTTTTATTTTGCTTTGATTTTCTGTTTTTATTTTTCTCTTTATATAAATTTTCTTTTGCCCCCTTTTCCTTTTTTTAAATTCGCTTTTATCCCCATATATTTCATAATTCTATTTTTACCCCCAACAATTCTCGTTTCTAGCTCATTCTTCTCATAATTACGTTCTGACCCCAACATCTTTTAGACGTTTCACTTTCATCTCACATGGCTTAAATCTAAACTTTTAAAAATTGCGCTGTGGCCATAAAATTGTAAATAATTTGCAATAAGATCCCTAAACGAAATTTCTCACGATAATCAAAACTTGGACTTACATCTTGAACATATTTGGACATATTTGGGCTTAATTTGGACCAAACTAACTCTAACTACTAACTCTTAACTTACTAACTGCTAACTCTTAACTTTTATTTATTTTTTTATTTCTATTATTTAATTTTCTGTATTTATTTAATTTCGCATTTATTTATTTATTTATTATTATTTTTATATTGGTGGGTTCAACCACCAAACTAACCACTAACTTTTAATTTACTAACTACTAACTTTTAATTTTTATTTTCAGTTATTTAATTTTCAGTATTTATTTTATTTATTTTTATTTTTTTTATTGGTGGGTTCAACCACCAATTTTTTTTTCTCTTTTCTTTTGCATTTATTTTATGCTTTATTTAATTTAATTGATGGGTTCAACTACCAAAATTGTTATTTAATTTTATTTTTATCTTTCTTTTGTACATTTACATTATTTGCATATTTAATTTTCATTTTCTTTGTAATTTTCATTTAGTTTTTTTATTTATTACTAATTTTTGTGAATATTATTTTTGGGACATAATCATTGCATGAGACGTTGGTCTCGATCTTCAAGTGGCAGGTTAATTCGTAGATCTCAATCTCCACCACCAATCATGGACGAGAACCAAGACGAAAACCTTTTGGGCGAACCTAATCCGCAAATTGATCAAGGAGACAACCATTCTCAACATGGACATGATCAAAATCAACCAAGAACGCTGAGAGACTACATGAATCCAACCAGAACCGGAGCACCATCGTGTATAGTATTTCCTCCAGAAGCATCTCGATTCAATTTCAAACCAGGTATTATCCAACTTCTACCAACATTTCATGGTTTAGAATTTGAGAATCGGTACTTGCATCTAAGAGTTTTTGAGGAAGTTTGTAATACATACACAGACCAAAATTGTAGCATGAGCATAATTAGATTAAAGCTTTTTGTTTTTTCATTAAAAGATAAAGCTAAAACTTGGCTACAAAACCTTAGATCTGGATCAGTAAGAACTTGGAATAACATGCAAGAACAATTTTTGAAAAAATTCTTTCCACCTCATAGAACAAATTCTTTTAAAAGGCAAATCACTTCTTTGTATTCGGGTCGACCCGATCCACCCATTAACCCGCCAAATCGGACGAGTCAAATGATGCCATGTGTGATGTTGACTTTTGAAGTTTGACCAGCCATTGGATCTTGATCTAAAGGTTGTGAGGAGCACATGCATGAAGCTTATGATGGACCGCAAAGCACTAGATTATGAATTTATTTTTCTATAAATAGAGTCTCATTTTTATATTTTTATCATCTCCCTACAACTCTCTTCTTCTCAAATTCTCTCCATCTCCCTGTAATCTTGATTTTCAGGTGTGTTTTTAATATTTTGTATAATTATTTTCATAAATAAAATTAGTTTTATTTCCAATTTTAGTTGTTTTTATTACTTTTAATTATAAGTAATATAATTTTAATATTTCTTTTTATTTCAATTATGCTTAACTAAAAAATATTAGTTAGGAGAAGGTGAAACTCTTAGGAAATAAATATGGTTTAATCAAATTCTACTTTTAATTTTATAAATTAAATTATTTTCTATTTAATTTTATACATATTTTATATTTTGAAATTTTGATTTATTGTAGACAAACAAATGAATTTGGCACAATAAATACTTAAGATCTTAATATAAGGTATGGTAAAATGGTATTTTGACTTATTGTAGACAAATTAAATTTTGGCACAATAAATACTTAATCCATCATAAAATTAATGGGAAAATAATAATAATTTATATAATTAATCTTTTGGGCAATAAATCTTAAAAAAAAATGGCAAAAAGAATTTATTAAGTTTTATTTATTTCTAAGAGTGGATCCATAACCCTAACTAGTTCAATTTCATAGTTTCATTTAAATTAAGTTGTTTATATTCAAGTCTTAATTTTAATTTTTAGATAAAATAAAATAAACAAATTAAATCTTTTCTCTGTGGATCGACCTCGGACTCACCGAGCTATAATACAAAAAGACACTCTTATACTTGGGAGTTTAAAATTACTTTTAAGATGTGTCAAGTTTTTGGCGCCGTTACCGGGGAAAAGTTTTTATTTTGGTTTGTTTTTCCTTTTTTATTTTTCTCTTATATGTAAATTTTCGTTTGCCCCCTGTTCCTTTTCTTAAATTCTCTTTTATCCCCACATCGTTCATAATTCTAGTTTCACCCCAAAAAAAAAATTCACGTTTCTAGCCCATTCTTCTCATAATTACGTTTTGACTCCAACATCGTTCAGAAGTTTCACTTTCATCCTAAATAGTTCAACTCTAAACTTTTAAAAATTATTGTTTGGCCATCAAATTATAAATAATTTGCAATAAGATCCCTAAACGAAATTCCTCAGAATAATCAAGACTTGGACTTACATCTTGGACATATTTTGGACATATTTGGATTTAATTTGGACCAAACTAACTCTAACTACTAACTCTTAACTTACTAGCTACTAACTTTTATTTATTTTTTTTTAATTTTCTGCATTTATTTTATTTCGCATTTATTTATTTATTTATTTTTGCTTTATTGGTGGGTTCAACCACCAAACTAACTACTAACTCTTAATTTTTATTTTCAGTTATTTAATAGTCAGTATTTATTTTATTTTGTATTTATTTATTTTTGCTTTATTTTTTTTATTGGTGGGTTCAACCACCATTTTTTTTAGTTATTTTATTATCTTGCATTTTTATTTTTGTTATATTTTATTGTTAATTGGTGGGCTCAACCACCATATTTTTTTTCTTTTACATTTATTTTACACTTTATTTTATTTTTTGTAATTTTATTTACTTTTATTTTGTTATTAATTTGTTTGAATAGTACTTTTGTGATATAATCATTGCATGAGACGTTGGTCTCGATCTTCAAGTGGCAGGTTAATTCGTAGATCTCAATCTCCACCACCAATCATGGACGAGAACCAAGACGAAAACCTTTTGGGCGAACCTAATCCGCAAATTGATCAAGGAGACAACCATTCTCAACATGGACATGATCAAAATCAACCAAGAACGCTGAGAGACTACATGAATCCAACCAGAACCGGAGCACCATCGTGTATAGTATTTCCTCCAGAAGCATCTCGATTCAATTTCAAACAAGGTATTATCCAACTTCAACCAACATTTCATGGTTTAGAATCTGAGAATCCGTACTTGCATCTAAGAGATTTTGAGGAAGTTTGTAATACATACACAGACCAAAATTGTAGCATGAGCATAATTATATTAAAGCTTTTTCCTTTTTCATTAAAAGATAAAGCTAAAACTTGGATACAAAACCTTAGATCTGGATCAGTAAGAACTTGGAATAACATGCAAGAACAGTTTTTGAAAAAAATCTTTCCACCTCATAGAACAAATTCTTTTAAAAGGCAAATCACTTCTTTCACTCAAAAAAATGGAGAAACATTATACCAATGTTGGGATAGGTTTAAAGAATTGCTTAACATATGCCCACACCATGATTTTGAAACTTGGCGATTGGTCACTTATTTATATGAAGGTTTAATACCTCAAAGTAGATTGGTTGTTGAAATGATGTGTAATGGTGAATTTAGGGATAAAAATCCTGAAGATGCACTAGATTACCTTGACCAATTAGCTGAAAATGCACAACATTGGGATACTGTTGGAACTTTTGAATTGACAAATAAGCAACAACAATCTCCATCTAGTGGAGGAATCCATAACCTTAGGGAAGATCATGATTTACAAGCAAAATTTGCATCCCTAGTTAGAAAAGTTGAAGCTTTGGAACATAAAAAGAGTGATCAAGTAAAATCTGTTCAAGAAATTGCATGTAACATTTGTAGTTCGAATGATCATTTCACTCAAGATTGTCCCACTCTGCCTGCACTTAAAGAATGTCTAAATGATCAAGTTAATGCCATTAACACTTTCAATAAACCAAACCCCTATTCACAGACTTATAATCCCGGTTGGAGAAATCATCCAAATTTTAGTTGGAGGAATAATAATAATGTACAACCTTCACAAGCACCACCTCCACAAAATTTTCCAAATGCTCAGCCTTATGCACCATATGTTCCACCACCATGGAAAAATCTGGAAAACACAATGCATTCATTCATCAGAAAGCAAGATGTCATTAACAATCAAAATGCACAAACTTTTTCTGATTTGAAAGATACTCTTGCTAAAATTGCTTCTGCACTTACCATTCAAGAAAAAGGAAAGTTTCCAGCCCAACCACAACCAAATCCTAAGATTCAACAAAATCCACCCACAGACTAAGTCAAGTCAGTTATAACTCTTCGTAGTGGTAAGGTTGTTGATAGACCTATGCCTGAACCTTATGAAAATGATCAAAATTCAAAGGGTAAGGAAGGACTAAATGAACTTACACCTAATGAAGAAATAACTAGTGTTCCACTTGAACCACCATTTCCGCATGCATTGAATAAACCAAGGAAATCAAACAATTCTTCTGAAATTTATGAAATCTTTAAGCAAGTGAAAGTTAACATTCCTCTATTAGATGCAATCAAACAGGTACCTTCATATGCAAAATTTTTAAAGGACTTGTGCACTGTTAAGAGGAAATGGAAGGTAAAAAAGAGTGCTTTCATGGCCGAACAGGTAAGTACAATTCTGTCTACTAATAATAAGTTGAAATATAAAGATCCTGGTTGTCCTACCATTTCTCGTATTATTGGTGATCACAGAATTGAGCATGCTTTACTAGATCTTGGTGCTAGTGTTAATTTGCTTCCATATTCAGTTTATCTTCAACTTAATCTTGGTGAGTTAAAATCAACTTCAACTACACTTTTGCTTGCCGATAGATCAGTTAAAGTACCAAAAGGAATAGTGGAAGATGTTTTAGTGCAAGTTGATAAATTCATATATCCTGTGGATTTTATTATCTTGGAAACTGAACCTGTTGTGAATAATTATAAACCAATTCCTGTAATTTTAGGTCGACCGTTTTTAGCAACTGCTAATGCCTTGATTAATTGTAGGAATGGTTTAATGAATTTATCCTTTGGAAATATGACTCTGGGATTGAATGTTTTCAACATGTGCAGGCAACCTAATGAAGAAAATGAGAATGAAGATGATACTGATGAACAAAAGGAATTGCTTGAATCTTATATTGAGGAAAATATTCAAAAAGGGGATTTTTCTGCACTCTCTAATGTTTGTTTAGTTAATTCAATTGAGTCAAATAAACAACTTGAACTTGATATTTCTAATATAAATTTGTTGCTTGATGATGTGCAGACTTCACAAAATGATGATGATGAGCCAAAATTTGAGGAACTTGAAAGTATTGAAAAGACAGAACAACCAGAAGCACCTAAATTGGAATTTAAACCTTTGCCTGAAGGATTGAAGTATGCTTTTCTTGGAGAAGAACAAACTTATCCTGTTGTGATTTCTTCTACTTTAACAAGCAACCAAGAAGGTAAGTTACTAACTATTCTTAAAAAGCATAAAAATGCAATTGGATGGACTTTAAATGATATTAAAGCATTAATCCTTTAATTTGCACACATAGAATTAATTTGGAAGAAAATGCTAAAACATGTCAACAACCTCAAAGAAGATTAAACCCACACATGAAAGAGGTAGTCAAAACAGAAGTCCTTAAATTGCTTGATGTTGGAATTATCTACCCTATTTCTGATAGTAAGTGGGTAAGTCCTACACAAGTAGTGCCTAAAAAATTTGGAATCACTGTTGTTAAAAATGAAAAGGGTGAATTAATTCCAACACGAATTATATCTAGTTGGCGTATATGCATTGATTATCGAAAGTTAAATGAAGCCACTAGAAAAGATCATTTTCCATTACCATTCCTTGACCAAATCTTAGAAAGAGTAGCTGAACATCCCTACTACTGCTTTTTAGATGGATATTCAGGTTATTATCAAATTCCTATAGCACTTGAAGACCAAGAAAAGACCACATTTACATGTCCTTTTGGAACATTTGCATTTAAAAGAATGTCATTTGGGCTTTGTAATGCTCCTACAACATTTCAAAGATGTATGCTAAGCATTTTTTGTGATATGGTTGAACATTGTTTAGAGGTCTTTATGGATGATTTGACTGTGTTTGGGAATTCTTTTGATGATTGCCTTGATAATTTGGAGAAAGTTTTGAAAAGATGTGTTGAAAAAGAACTCGTGTTGAATTGGGAAAAATGTCACTACATGGTTACTTCTGGAATTGTCTTGGGTCATGTTGTTTCTGTTAAAGGAATTGAAGTTGACAAAGCAAAAATTGAAGTCATATCTAAATTGCCACAACCAAAAACAGTTAGAGATGTGCGATCTTTTTTAGGACATGCAGGATTTTATAGGAGGTTTATAAAAAACTTTACTGCCATATCTAAACCACTTTGTAACCTCTTATTAAAAGATGCACCTTTTGAATGGAATGATGATTGCCAAAAATCTTTTGAGAAAATAATTTGTCTTTTAACATCTGCACCTATTATGCAATCTCCTGATTGGTCTTTGCCCTTTGAATTAATGTGTGATGCAAGTGATTTTGCTGTTGGTGCTGTTTTAGGACAAAGAAGGGATGGTAAGCCTTTTGTGATTTATTACGCGAGTAAGACTTTGGATAGTGCTCAAATGAATTATTCCACAACTGAAAAAGAATTACTTGCTGTGATATTTACATTAAACAAATTTCGTTCATATTTACTTGGCTCTAAATCTGTTGTGTTTACTGACCATGCTGCTGTGAGATATTTGATGAGTAAACAGGATGCCAAACTGAGATTAATTCGTTGGATTTTGTTACTTCAAGAATTTGACCTTAGCATTAAAGATAAAAAGGGTGCTGAAAATGTTGTTGCTGATCATCTATCAAGACTCACATCCGAATTCTGCACTGATATAACACCCATCAATGATTCTTTCCCTGATGAATTTTTATTTTCTATTACTTCAATGCCATGGTATGCTAACAATTTTAATTTCCTTGTTACAAGTAAAATGCCTTTGCAATGGAATGCTCAAGAGAAGAAGAAATTTTTGGTTGAAGTAAAGAAATTTTATTGGGAAGACCCTTACTTGTTCAAATATTGCCCAGATCAAATTTTTCGGCGATGTATTCCTGATAATGAGGTAAGTAGTGTCATTAATTTTTGTCATTCTGAAGCATGTGGTGGACACTTTTCTTCAAGAAAAACTGCTGCTAAAATTTTACAGTGTGGATTTTATTGGCCTACCATATTCAAAGACACATATGAATTTTGCAAAACTTGTGAAAAATGTCAAAAATTGGGATCAATTACTAAAAGAAACATGATGCCCTTCAATCCCATACTTGAAATTGAAATATTTGATTGTTGGGGAATTGATTTCATGGGTCCGTTTCCATCATCTTTTGGATTTGTGTATATATTAGTTGCAGTTGATTATGTCTCAAAATGGATTGAAGCAATTTCTTGTCGAAATAATGATAGTAAAACTGTGGTTAAATTTTTAAGAGAAAATATTTTAAGTCGATTTGGAATCCCTCGAGCCATTATCAGTGATGGAGGTAAGCATTTTTGTAATAAGTCATTTGAGTCTTTAATGAAGAAATATGGAATTACACATAAAATTGCTACCCCTTATCATTCTCAAACAAATGGTCAAGTTGAATTAGCAAATAGGGAGATAAAACAAATTTTGGAAAAAACGGTTGACCCAAACCGAAAAGATTGGTCTGTTAGAGTTCTTGATTGAGTCATTAATGAATGATTGAATTTTTTTTTTTTTACTGTTATTTTGCCGTTTCATTGTTTGATTTTTTCTTTCTCTTTTGATTGATGCCCTGTACATATTTCTTAGCATTACTTTTTCTTGTGTAAGCGTGTTTGTTTGACAGTTGTACTTTCTCTCATCAATTTTCATTATACATCATGAGTACTTCACTAAGAAATTTCATGTTCAACCATATGAGAACATTTCTGCGTATAAAATTTAACTTAAAAAGGCTGATACGAAGCTGTTAATCACATCCACTTTGGGATCTGCAACCACCGGAATTTATGTCTCATGTTGAGAACCTAGAAAGCCAACTCAGCGCAGTAGAGAGTGGTATATATAATTATCAATTGGAGCTTGAGATTAACTCAATTAGAGGACGAATGTAAGTTCATTTTCCTTTTATATTGTGTATTTCTTTTTGTTTGCTTTCACATTTGATTTGATTTTGCATGTTTGATTTTGTTGTGTTTTGATTTATTTTCCCGTATAAATGGCGGATAACGGTACTCCGTGACTCTTAAGTCGGTATCTTCAGTTTCCCACAATAACTGAAACCCCAAAATCAAACATGGAAGAAATACAATAAAAACTGCATAAGCGTTTTCCCTCTCTCCCTCAGAATGCCCTCAGGAAAATTTACAAAGCTCGTTGTGAACGACTGCGTTTGTTAATGATCAATGGCATTCCTTCTGACATTCGTTGGTTAATTGAAGCAAAGGTCCGATTAGCAGGTGAGTTTTCTGATCCATTTGTTTCTTACATGCCTGGTTTTGGTAAAAGTACATTTGCTAAAAAAAGGAGAGTTAAAAGACTTGGCGCAGAATGTCATAATTGTGTACGACTTAGTTGCAAACGAGAAGTTTGTAAATCGGTAGGAATAGTGTTTGATACTCGTGAAGATAAAATTAAATTCGTTAAAGATGGCATGAGTAAAGAATCGTTGGATGATATCTTACGATCTCTTGAGACGCATCGAAGCGGACATGTGCAATATGTGATACACAGATTATAGAGACTATTCCAAACAGAAAGTGCACAGTTTAGTCTTGGGAATCTGACTCAAAAAGACCTTGTTTGCCAGTTTATAAGAAAACTGGATGGGAAGCATATCCTCGACCCATAGAGGGCGTTCAAGCCGTTACTGGACGTAAAACCAAAGGAAGATGTGAGCCACAATCACAACTACCAGTACATATCTTTTTACTTTGATGTTATTTTATCATTTACGTTATTGCATTTAGTTGTATGATTTTGTATTTAATAATATTTTTTTTATTTTACTGTTTGCTTTTTAATCACTATTTTTTTCTTTTTCACTGTTTGCTTTTGAATTATTGAGCCACGAGCTTTACTCATCATTTGACAAAATTGCCAACCCATTTACAAATTGTTTTCTTACTATTTACATCACCAAGATCTTTAAAAATGAGCTCGTTTTTCAAACACTCACAACTTGTTTTTGAAAGATTAGTCCAATGGCAGCATCTTCGAATAAACAATTCAAAAACATTTGTGTGCTTTCTGGGTTTCATTATGGAAAGTACAAAGAGTTCGTTCAGGCAGCTGTAGATCTTGGTCGTGTCATAGCAGAGAGGAAACTGCATCTTGTATATGGAGGAGGTAAACGAGGGTTATCAAGACTTGTCTCAGAAGCTGCTTTTACTAGCGGAAGCCAAGTACTAGGCATTATCCCAAAAGCCATGAAACCGCTAGTATGCATGTGTTGAGTGTTAGAAAGTGTATATTTATAAAGGAGAAACTCGTCATTTTACACTTCAAATCTCACTAACATCTCTAATTTTATTTATTTAAGTCTCTTGTTATTTAATTATGTGTATTTTGTTTTAATTAAGTATTTTATGTATTTTAGGGGCATCATGGTCATTTCACAATAAACGAGATTTCGGATAGCAAAACGGGCGTCACTTTTGAACTCGGAGACGTCGAAAACCTTAAGAGGAGCATAAAAGGAAAAATGGCACTGTTCACACGTACGGCACTATTCACATGTATGCATCTTGTTCATGGATCATGCATTCACGACACTGTTCGGACAGCGTTCTTGTTCAAACCGTGTGCAAACCGTGTTCTTTTCAAACCGCGTGGTCAAACCCGTGGTCAAACCGTATTCTTGTTCACGATGACGTGGCGCAATCTGTGCATCCAAACTATTTTTAATCCGATGGCCATGATTCACTCAATGTATCTATAAAAGGGGCCTCCCCACAATTTGAGACCCCTGAATCCATTTTTGAGCTTAGTTTTCTGTAATTCCTTCTCCATCTTGTATTTTCTACGTATTTTAATAAATTTCTATTTTACCCTTAGTTCAATTATGAGTAGCTAATTTTCTTTCAAGCTTGGGTTGAAGGTGAAGTCTCAACATGTGTCATGGGCTTTATTTGGTAAATTTATTTTCTCTTCCCCTCTAATTTCTGTGGAGGTTTTGACTTTTCGTCGACAAATAATAATAATCTTGTCTAGTTACCGCCCTGGTTTTACCGGCACCCTAGTATAAGGTTATTATTATTTGGCACGATAAGCCCTTGACACCATATTGATTAGAGCGTGGTTCATGAGGTGTGGATTCCCCCCTCATGATTTAATTGGTATTAATAAGGAATATTTAGCCCATGGTGCATGTTGATACGGATCCAGATACCCAAGCACTCTATTTCAATAGTTCCCAATTCAATTTAATTCCGCTATTCCAATTTAAATTCTAGCATCCTTTAAATCAATTTTCCCATTCTAGCATCCTTTAAATTAATTTCCCCATAGATCCAATCACCCATTTACAAAATTAATTCTACATATAATTAAAATCCACCTCCTCGTGGGATCGACACTCGTCACCATTAATCTATTCTACAATAGATTCGTGCGCTTGCGAGTTCAACAAAATTTGCACAACAAGTTTTTGGCGCCGTTGCCGGGGAGGTAAGTATTTTAATTTGTAGAATTAATTTTTTGTAAATAATTTTATTATTATTACTATTAATAATTTTATTATTATTATTATTATTATTTTAGTTGTTTCCTTGTATTTTCTTTTCTTAATTAATTAAAAAAAAAGTGAATTTATATTTTAGGTAAGAATTTCTTTTTCTCTTCTTTAAATTTCTGCAATTTAATTTTCAAGTTATTTTTCTTTGTAATTTTTCATTTATCTCATTAATTTATTTTTATTTTAATTCACGTATTTGTTTTAGTGTATTTTGTTTTATAGAAAGGTTGTAAATGTAAATGTAATAAGGTTAGTATCATAATTTCTCCTTATTCTTTATTTTTATTTGTTTTGTTCTCAATTTATTTTCTTTATTTGCATGCATGGTCGTAGGTCATTATCACCTAATCTTGAACCTATAGACCTTGAATTAGAAAGAACACTTCGCACACACAAACACATCGCACTTAAAGAAAAAATTGAAATGGATTTACAACAACCAGAACCACAGGAGAGGCCATTTAAGGACTACTTGGTCCATTAGCTAATTTGAGCACATCATGCATTAGATACCCAAATGTAGCTGCTAGGAGTTTTGAATTAAAACCTAGTGTGCTAAATTGTCTCCCAACATTCTATGGCCTAGAAAATGAGGACCCGTATAATCATCTGAATGATTTTCATACAATTTGTCAAACTTTTAAATATGAAAATTTTTCAGAAGATGACGTAAAACTTAGACTATTCCCATTTTCTTTAAAGGATAGAGCTCGTTCATGGTTCAATACATTGCCTGCTAATAGCATTACAACATGGGAACAAATGGTAACGAAATTTTTAAATAAATATTTCCCGGTCATAAAACCAATGCTATTCGCAGGAAATTTGAAATTCACCCAGAGAAAGACGGCGGTTTTGAAGCGTGGGAGCGATTCAATGGGCTACTTTTGAAGTGTCCACATCATGGGTACGAGAAATGGCACCAATGCCAATACTTCTTGGAAGGATTATTGCCAAATGTGCAAGAATGGCTAATGGCGACAAGTGGAGGAGAGCTAATGTCAAAAGTGCATCGAGAGATTTGGGATTTCTTCCAGCGACAAGCAGATAATTCCCAACAGCGGAGTCGATCTCTCAGGAATACTAGAAGAATTAAAGGAGTGAATGAGGTTCACATTGGCGAGTCTGGTTCGGGAATCAAAGAAGTCAAAGAGATGGTTGAAGGCCTTTCTCGACAAATAGCATCGTTGACGACTGCCAAATCAACAGAGCCACATGACCATGACTCATATTCAGATCAAGCCAATGCCATCGGTGTCATGAGGAAGCCATCAAATTACAACCCATACTCCAACACATATAATCCTGGATGGAGAGACCACCCCAATTTTTCATGGTCTCAGGGATTCCAACAGAATGGACCAGCAGCTCCAGCTCCACCAATGCAACCAATTCCTCAAGTTCCTCAAGTTCCTCAAGCCTCTCAGCCACCATTTAGACCATACAATCAGAACCAGAATTACTCTCAACCCAGACCATGGGAGGATTCATTCCAAAATTTCAAGAATGTTACTCAATCTACAATCGAGCAACAAAACCGCACCATTGATGGACTACGGAATGAGATGAGAGCAGGCTTCAACTCACAAGCCCAATCAGTTTCAAGCCTCGAGAAGATGGTGGGACAACTTGCTTCTTCAGTTCAGACTTTGGCAATGACTGTTGAGAAAGGTAAATTTCCAAGTCAACCAGTGCCTAATCCTAAAGGAGTACATGAAGCAAGTACTAGTTCACCACAACAGCATGGAGAGGTCAAAGCCGTCATGACCTTACGAAAAGGAAAAGAAGTCGACAACAAAGTGGAGATGCCAGTGACAAAATCAACTCAGATTGTACCTGTAAATGCTGAGGACTCACCACCGGAGGAGAAAGAAGAAACCAACCCACGAGAATACGTTCCTAAAGCTCCATTTCCTCAGAGGTTAGCTAAAGGAAAGAAGGGAAAATCCACAGGTGAGATTCTTGAAGTCTTCAAACAGGTAAGTGTTAACATCCCTTTACTTGATGCAATAAAACAAGTTCCATCTTATGCCAAGTTTCTTAAAGACCTTTGCACTAAAAAGAGAAACATTCATGTTCAGAAAAAGGCATTTTTAACTGAAAATGTTAGTTCTATACTCCAACACAAAATTCCTCTAAAATGTAAAGACCCAGGCTCCCCCACTATCTCATGTAGTATAGGGAACCACACAATTGAGAATGCTTTGTTGGATTTAGGAGCTAGTGTTAATCTTTTGCCTTACTCAAGATTTTGTGAAACTTGGATTGGGAGAATTACACCCAACTCCAGTGGTGTTACAGCTTGCAGATCGGTCCACGAAAATACCTCGTGGTATTGTGGAGGACGTGCTTATCCAGGTAGACAAGTTTTATTTTCCTGTTGATTTCATTGTAATTGACACTCAACCAACACAGGATTCAAGGAAGCACATCCCCATTATCCTAGGCCGACCATTCTTGGCAACTGCGGATGCTCACATTCAATGCAGGACTGGAAATATGCAGTTGTCCTTCGGCAATATGACCATGGAGCTCAACATCTTCAATATTGCCAAACAACCTCACAATGCAGATGATGGAATTGTCGACGTGGATTTAATTGAATCATTAATTGATGATACTTTTATTTCAAACCTTAGTGATGACCCTTTACAAACATGTTTAACTCACTTTGGTTTGGATTTTGATGTTGACGGTCGATCGATGAGGTCAACGCCTTACTTGACTCAGCACCATCCATGGACACTGATAAATGGAAGTCAAGAGTTGAGCAACTAGCACCATCAGAGAAGAAAATCATCCCATCATCAGAGTCACCACCGAAACTCGAGCTTAAACCATTACCCAACACTTTGGAATATGCGTTCTTGGGAGAAGAAAGCACTCTACCGGTAATCATCTCATCATCCCTAAATGACGAGCAAAAAGGTAAGTTGTTGAATGTTTTAAAAGAGCACAAAGGAGCATTAGGATGGACCATAGCAGACATAAAGGTATAAACCCGAGATTGCATGCATTACATTCACCTTGATGAAAATGCTAAATCTACTAGGAAATGCAACGTCGGTTAAATCCAATATGAAAGAAGTTGTTAGAACGGAAGTCTTAAGCTATTAGATGCGGTATCATTTACCCCATTTCGATAGTTCATGGGTCGATCTGTGCAAGTGGTCCCCAAAAAGTCGGAGTCACAGTGTTACCAATGCGATAATGAATTGATACCCACTTTAGAGTGACTACGGATGGCGTGTATGCATTGATTATAGAAAGTTAAATTCTGTCACACGTAAAGACCATTTTCCTTTACCATTTATTGATCAAATGCTTGATAGATTAGCAGGCCACGAATTTTATTGCTTTCTAGATGGCTATTCGGATACAATCAGATTCCCATAGCACCAAAAGATCAAGAGAAAACCACTTTCACTTGCCCTTTTGGCACTTTTGCATATAGGAGAATGCCATTTGGATTATGTAATGCACCTGCTACATTTCAACGTTGTATGTTAAGCATTTTTTCTGATATATGGTTGAACGGTTTCTTGAGGTCTTTATGGATGACTTTTCTGTTTTTGGAGATTCATTTGATCAATGTTTACATCATCTAACACAAGTTTTGCAGAGATGTATAGAGAAGAATTTGGTCTTAAATTGGGAGAAGTGCCATTTTATGGTAAATCAAGGTATTGTTCTTGGTCACATAATTTCGAGCAAAGGTATCGAGGTTGACAAAGCCAAGGTGGATCTCATTTCCAATCTTCCTCCACCTAAAACAGTCAGAGAAGTAAGATCTTTCCTTGGGCATGCTGGTTTTTATAGACGTTTCATTAAAGATTTTAGCAAAGTTTCTAGACCCTTATGCAATTTACTTGCTAAGGATGCACATTTTATCTTTGATGATTCATGTCTTGTAGCATTTGAAAAGTTAAAGCATTTGTTGACGTCATCGCCCATCATTCAGCCACCAAACTGGAGCCTACCATTTGAGCTTATGTGTGATGCATCTGATTATGCAGTAGGAGCGATTAGGACAAAGAGTAGATCGAATTCCTCATGTTATTTACTATGCTAGTATGACATTAAACGATGCACATTGAACTATTCAACTAACTGAAAAGAAATGCTAGTAATAGTGTTTGCATTAGAAAAATTTCGATCTTATCTCATTGGTTGTAAAATTATTGTGTTCACAGATCATGCTGCTCTGAAATATCTTCTCACAAAGAAAGATGCAAAAGCTAGACTAATTCGTTGGGTGTTGCTTTTGCAGGAATTTGACTTGGAATTCAAAGATAAGAAGGGACAGAAAATGTTGTGGCTGACCATCTCTCTCGTCTCCACTTTGACATCAACACAGAACCCTTAACATTGAATGAGTCATTTCCAGATGAACAATTAATGAGTGTGGAAGTATTACCTTGGTATGTGATATAGTTAATTATCTTGTTACAGGTAAACTTCCAGAGCATTGGACCAAGCAAGACAGGGCCAAATTCTTTGCGGAAATAAAGAATTTTTTCTGGGATGACCCTTATCTGTTCAAGTATTGTGCGGATCAAATTATTCGACGATGTGTCCCAGAGAATGAATTTCATAACATCCTTTCGTTCTGCCATGAACAAGCTTGTGGAGGCCATTTCAGCGCTAAGAAAACAGGGACTAAAGTTCTACAATGTGGTTTCTATTGGCCAACTATATTTCGAGATGCTTACACCTTTTGTTCTTCATGTGATAGGTGTCAACGAATGGGGAGCATTACACGAAGGAACATGATGCCACTAAATCCAATTTTAGTGGTTGAGATTTTTGATGTATGGGGTATCGACTTCATGGGACCGTTTCCCCCATCTTTTGGCCATCATTACATATTGGTTGCTGTTGACTATGTTTCGAAATGGGTAGAGGCAATTCCATGCAGAACTAATGATCATAAAGTGGTGATAGGGTTTTTAAAGAGCAACATTGTTTCACGCTTTGGATTCCCTCGGGCAATAATCAGTGATGGTGGTACCCACTTTTGCAATAAATCATTCAAAGCACTTTTGACAAAGTACTCCATCACTCATAAAGTGGCGACTCCGTATCATCCGCAAACCAGTGGCCAAGTTGAGATCTCCAATCGAGAAATAAAGCACATCTTAGAAAAGACCGTGAGGCCGAGAAAAAAAGATTGGTCATTAAGACTTGATGATGCATTATGGGCATATAGAACGGCGTTCAAAACCCCAATTGGGATGTCACCCTACAGGCTAGTGTATGGAAAAGCTTGCCACCTACCGTGGAACTCGAGCATCGTGCGTCTTGGGCCATCAAGAAATTCAATTTTGACATGCGCAAGGCGGCTCGAAAGACGACGACAAATGGCGAAACTTGAAGAAATTCGTAATGATGCATACGAAAATGCCAAGGTTTACAAGCAACGAATGAAAGTCTTTCATGATAAGCGACATGAGAAAATCTTTCACTCCAGTCGTCGAAAAGTACTTTTATTCAATTCTCGCTTGCATTTATTCCCGGGTAAGCTACGCTCTCGATGGTCCGCCCTTTATTGTTCATACTATTTTTCCACATGGGGCAATTGAAATTAAGGACCCAAAAAACGGTGTCACGTTTAAAGTTAATGGTCAAAGATTAAAGCCATATCTAGAGTACCAACCACATGGAGACACCGAAGTAAATTTAAGTGACCCACCAGATTTGAATTAAGATTTTTGTGTCTTTTCGGTTATTTGATTTTTTTTTTCTTTATTTTTATTATTCTTTTGCTAATTGAAATTATTTGTGCATAAGTGTGTTTGTTTAACCATTGAGCTTTCTTTTATCACTTTTAATCATGAGACAGTTCCTCTTGAACATCCTTAGACGACTTCAACGTATCCAATCTCATCTCAGAGGCCAGATACGATTTTGTAAAACACATCGTATTTGGAAGCTACAACCACCGGAGTTAATATCCCACGTTGAGGATTTAGAAAGCCAACTCAGAGACATTGAGAGCAGTGTCTACAACATCCAGTTGGAGCTTGAGTTTGTGTGTTTCAGTTTGTCACCCCGGTCAAGTGGCGGATAACGGTACTCCGTGACAATCAAGTCGGTTACTTCAGTTTCCCATAATTACTGATCTTCTGAGGCGAAGGTATGGATAGAAACGAGATCTTAGCAAAGCTTCATAGTCGATTCCCTTCACTTCCTCGAATGCCCTCCTCACAATCTATAAAGCTCGATCCGAACGCATGCGATTGCTCATGAGGAATAACATACCGCTGATATCCATTTGGTTAATTGAGGCCAAAGTACGCTTGGCGGTGAGTTACCTCCTAAATTTATTGCATACATGCCTGGTTGTGGTAAAGGAAATTACGCAAGAAAGCGAAGAGCTCGAAAATTTCGGTTGCTTGTCATAAGTGTGCGAGAATGTTATGCAATAAAAACGATGTTCTTTAGGAATGGTGTCGATAACAGAGAAGATAAGATTCAATTCATTAGGGATGGCTTGAATAAGAGTCATTGGATGATATCCTTTTGTCTCTTGAAACGCATCCCGATATGTGCAAGGAGCGATTCTCCGTTATGGCCATCATTCCGAGAAAGAGCATGCACGATCTGATCTCGAATCGACTATAAACGACCACTTTTGCCGGTTTGTAAGAAAACTAGATGGGAAGCCTATCCTCGACCCATAGAGGCGTTGAAGCCGTTTACGGACGTAAAACCGAGAGGAAGATGTGAGCCACAGTGATCGCAACTACCCGTAAATATCCTTTTACTTTACTTGTTGTTTTATTTCTTGTTGTTTTACCATTTGCATTATTGTCTTTAATAATTTTATATTTGTCATTACTTGCTTTTCCTTTTTTGTTTCCTTTTTGACTCTCAAGCCATGTGCATTACGATTAATTGACATAGACATGACACCTCATTCACAACACACCCATTGCCGCCAAGATCCTTAAATATGATTCTTTTCGTTTACACTCACAAATTATTTTTGAGAAGTATCATAATGGCAGCTACTCCCAATAAACAATTCAAGAACATTTGTGTGCTTTCCGGATTTAACTATGGCAAATATAAAGAGTTCTTTGAGGCGGCCATTGATCTTGGTCGATCATGCATGAGAGAAAATTACACTTAGTATACGGCGGAGGTGACCGAGGGTTATCAAAATTGGTCTCAGAAACTGCTTTTGTCAGAGGAAGTCAAGTGTTAGGCATCATACCACAAACCCTAAAACCTTTAGGTCGCTTGTCTAACTCACCGACCTGGAGAAGAGTTAGTTGTCTCGGGTATGCAAGAAAGAATAACCGAAATGCTTAATCATGCTTGATGCTTTTATTTTCTTACCAGAGATCTTGCAACTCTGAGGCACTTATCACTTTAGCATCTTGGGCCCATCTGCACATTCATCGAAAACCCATCGGTTTGTTAAATGTCAATAATTTTTATGATGGCTTTATCGCATTTCTTAACCATGCAATAAAAAACTACTTCATTCCCTCCACGGTGAAAAAACTTTTTATTTGTGCTCACACTGCTAATGAGCTACTTGATCTGTTACAAGCTTATCGACCAGAGCCAGATCCCAAGACCTTGGTGTTGGAGTGTACAAATAACGATGGTAACAATAAGCAAAGAAGTAAAGTACAAATTAGATTTAAATCTCCGCCTGTAAATATTTTATTCTGTGTTGCACCACCCAGGTGATGTCTTCTAAACTCTACTTCTTTCATTTAAAACATTGAGGACAATGTTTCATTCTGGTTGGGGGGAGGGGATAGTTGACAATTGTGGAATGTTGGTTAAGTTTTTACTAATTTTTTGTTGTAGAAACTAACTTGTTAATCGCTTTTGTGTTGAAGATGGCTGAATATGGAGTGTAGTTACTCTAGAAACGCATCTTCTCAGTAAAAAAAAAAAAAAAAAAAAAAAAAAAAAAAAAAAAAAAAAAAAAATTTTTTTTTTTTTCGTGTGATCTTTCTAACTTTTTGACTTCTCCTTTATAAATATGCATTTTCAAATTTTGAGTCCAAGATGGCTGAATATAGAGTGTAGTGCCTCTAGAAACGCATCTTCTTAGTTAAAAAAAAAAAAAAAAATCAATCATTTTTCTATCATTTTAAGTGTAACATTTTCAATTAGTTTTTCTGCATCATTTTCACATTTTTGCATGCATAATTTCCTTTCATGTTTAGAATAGGTTGGGGGGTAGAATGTTGTTTAAAAAAAAAAATGGTGTGATTTTGTTTTTATTTTTGGATGACATGATGATTTTCGAATTTTAGTATTTGTATTATCTTTGGTCTTGAGTGATGTTACACTATGTTTGCTACTCTACATGTTGATGTCGAGATAAATATGAGTTGCTTGAAAGAATTGACATGTCATAATGAATACCAAGTGAGCTTTTGAGCCTATTATTTTTCTTGGAGAGTAACCCTTTTTGCCCATTCTTCATACAGCTTAGCAGTATTATTATTTTATACATGATCTTTAGATTTCCTTGGAGTCAACCCTTTAAAAAAAAAAAAGTTAAAAAAAAAAAAAAAATGCGTTGCTACATCTAAAGGTCCATTTCGCTAGTAGATATGAAGGAGTATCTAGAGCCCTAAAAGATGATGGAAAGGCCGTCTTTGACCCGTTTGAGCCTTTCTAGCCATCCCTTATGTGAAATATCCATAGTTAGCCCTTTTGTGCCTTTTATTAAAAAAAAAAAAAAAAAAAAAAAAACTTTTCTTTGTCAACTTATCGTCTTCACCCACTCCAATTTGGAGTATTACCCGATATCTTACAAGTTCCATCACCTATTCATGTTTGAGAAAAATATAAATAATTGTTTTGTTTAGTAAAGTTGTGCAATACCGAAAAAAAAAAAGAGAAAAAAAAAAGAAAAAAAAAAAGAAAAAAAAAATTTTCTCTAAAAAAAAAAAAAGAAAAAAAAAGAGAGAGATATATAATACAATAATAAATAAGTAAAATGCACTTACTTTTTAGTTTCCAAAAGATATTATTTTTCTCAAACATATATTTTGTTTCCTCTATTTTCCTTTCTTTGTTAGCCATGTCCCTAGCCTACGTTACATCCTAATAAAAGTCCTTCTTGATTTTAGGGAACTATAGTCTGAAGTAGAAGCTAGTTATATGGGCCAAAAGATGTAGTAATGCATAATTAAAAAAAAAAAAAAAAGAGGAAAAAAAAAAAAGTAAATAAATTGGGTTGACTAGCATTTTGTTTGACTTGAGATCGTGTTATTTCTAAGTTGTGGGCATATTCTTTTCATCTTGGTGAGAGTGTGTGATATTATTTCTTTATTATCTTCACTCAATTTATCATTCATTGAAGTGACAATTTTTATTGGGTTTAATTTCCTTGTGAGAGTGTCACTATTACCGGTGAGATTTTGGGGTTTGACATGTCATTTTTGAAAGTAGCTGTGACAAAATCTACTTGGTTGATTCATGTGGATGGTTGATGTGGGTGTGATGTTTCTTTAGACTGGAGATAATGCTTATACTTTTATTTGATTACTATCATTAGTCTGATTGAATAAACAAGTTTGTTTAAAAAAAAAAAAAAAAAAAAATGGATTTGAATTTTATTTTCGCTTTATTTGCTAGAGACTAGCAATAAGCTGGTTGGGGGGTGTGTTGAGTGTTAGAAAGTGTATATTTATAAAGGAGAAACTCGTCATTTTACACTTCAAATCTCACTAACATCTCTAATTTTATTTATTTAAGTCTCTTGTTATTTAATTATGTGTATTTTGTTTTAATTAAGTATTTTATGTATTTTAGGGGCATCATGGTCATTTCACAATAAACGAGATTTCGGATAGCAAAACGGGCGTCACTTTTGAACTCGGATGACGAAAACCTTAAGAGGAGCATAAAAGGAAAAATGGCACTTTGTTCACACGTCGGCACTATTCACATGTGCACTGTTCATGGATATCTTTTCACGACACTTTGTTCAGACCGCTGCGTTCAGCGTTCTTGTTCAAACCGTGTGCAAACCGTGTTCTTTGTTCAAACCGCGTGGTCAAACCCGTGGTCAAACCGTGTTTCTTGTTCATTCGATGACGTGGCGCAATCCTGTGCATCCAAACTATTTTTAATCCGATGGCCATGATTCACTCAATGTATCTATAAAAAGGGGGCCTCCCCCCCCTAATTTGAGACCCCTGAATCCATTTTTGAGCTTAGTTTTCTGTAATTCCTTCTCCATCTTGTATTTTCTACGTATTTTAATAAATTTCTATTTTACCCTTAGTTCAATTATGAGTAGCTAATTTTCTTTCAAGCTTGGGTTGAAGGTGAAGTCTCAACATGTGTCATGGGCTTTATTTGGTAAATTTATTTTCTCTTCCCCTCTAATTTCTGTGGAGGTTTTGACTTTTCGTCGACAAATAATAATAATCTTGTCTAGTTACCGCCTTGGTTTTACCTCTACACCCTAGTATAAGGTTATTATTATTTGGCACGATAAGCCCTTGACACCATATTGATTAGAGCGTGGTTCATGAGGTGTGGATTCCCCCCTCATGATTTAATTGGTATTAATAAGGAATATTTAGCCCATGGTGCATGTTGATACGGATCCAGATACCCAAGCACTCTATTTCAATAGTTCCCAATTCAATTTAATTCCGCTATTCCAATTTAAATTCTAGCATCCTTTAAATCAATTTTCCCATTCTAGCATCCTTTAAATTAATTTCCCCATAGATCCAATCACCCATTTACAAAATTAATTCTACATATAATTAAAATCCACCTCCTCGTGGGATCGACACTCGTCACCATTAATCTATTCTACAATAGATTCGTGCGCTTGCGAGTTCAACAAAATTTGCACAACAGCATGTCTGGCCCACCATTTGGAGAAGAATTAGTGGTATCAAGTATGCAAGAGAGAATATCTGAAATGTTAAATCATGCTGATGCTTTCATTTTCTTGCTAGGAGATCTTGCAACTTTTGAGGCACTGATTACATTTGCATCTTGGGCTCACTTGAACATTCATAAAAAACCCATCGGTTTGTTAAATGTTAATAATTTTTATGATGGCTTGCTAACTTTTATCAACCATGCAATAAAGAATCATTTTCTTCCATATTCTGTAAAAAAAACTCTTTATTTCTACTTCTACTGCTAATGAGCTACTTGATCTTTTACAAGCTTATACACCAGACCCAGATCCAAAAACTTTTGCGCTGAATTGGTCGATCGATGATAGTAGCAGTAGCAGTAATAAGAAGTGCAAATTAGATTTAACTCTCTGTCTGTAAATATTAGTGTTCATGTGTTGTCTTCTAAACTCTTTCTCTTTCCTTTTAAAACATTGAGGACAATGTCTCTTTCAGGTTGGGGGGAGGGAATAGTTGATAGTTGTAGAATGTTTTAGTCCTAGTGATGTTTTTACAAAAAAAAAATTTTCTGTAAAGACTGACTTTGGACTAAATTTGAGTCGAAGATGGCAGAATATAGAGAATGTAGCACCTCTAGAAACACATCTTCTTAATCTTAGGAGTGTTATTTATAAAAAAAAAAGACTTTGGACTAAATTTGAGTCGAAGATGGCAGGATATAGAGAATGTAGCACCTCTAGAAACGCATCTTCTTAATCTTAGGAGTGTTATTTATAATAAAAAAAAAGACTTTTTCTTGTTCTTTGTTATCTGCTTTTAAGCTTCTGCATCAAGTTCAGGTGAGATCTCCTCATTTTCTTATTCTTTTATTATTATTATTTTTTTTCTTTTTGTAAAATAAAAAAAATGTTAAGAAATTATTTAGATTAGGTTGGAGGGTGGGGACAGTTGATGTATGTTTTTAATATGTGTGTTTGTTTGTTTTTCTTTTCTCTTTTCTTAAAAAAAACCCAAAAAAAAAATGGTTTTTGTCTAGGATGGCTGTGTAAAGAGTTATGACTTTTGAGACGCATCCTGATAGTCTTGTTGTATTATATTTTGATTTTGAAATTCATAGTAAACTGTTTTTGTTCCCTTTTCTTTGAATTACTCAAATTTACGAACTCTCCACTTGGTTATTAAGAAATTTAATTGTTTACTCATGTAATAGATATTATTGAATCATTCTTCACACACACACTATAACACATACTAGTGGGTTGTAAGTTAAAATTTTTGCAGCATTTAGTTCTTTTGATTTATTGGGGATAATATCTAAGGTAGTAGAAAGTGTATATTGTAAAAAAAAACAAAACAAAAAAAAAACAAAAAAAAATGAAAAAAAAAGAAAAAAAGAAAAAATGAATATTTTTTTAATTTTGCTATATCTAGAACCCGAGTAATTAAGTCCGTAGGGGTGCTTCAACACCTAGTGCCCTAAGGCCAACTGGTCTGGGAGTCACTGAC
Source organism: Atalantia buxifolia (assembly GCA_030444775.1). Classification (NCBI taxonomy): domain Eukaryota; kingdom Viridiplantae; phylum Streptophyta; class Magnoliopsida; order Sapindales; family Rutaceae; genus Atalantia; species Atalantia buxifolia. The sequence continues at coordinate 7,754,005 of CM059837.1, forward strand.
CTAAAGCTCGTTACATGGGTTATAGATATATTGTTTGCTTATTTATTAGAAACCCGAGTAATTAAGTCCATAGGGGTGCTTCAACACCTAGTGCCCTAAGGCCAACTGGTCTGGGAGTCACTGACCTAAAGCTCGCTACACAGGTTAAAAATGTAATATTTTAAAAATATCTGTGAATAATCTACTGACTAAAGATAGAATTTCTAATGAATTTTGGAACGAAAATGTTGTTTTTCTTTTAATGAAATCCCATAAGTATTATGTTAATTACTTGAGCACAAACGAATGTTTGATGATATTCTGGATAATGAGTGAACATCAACGAGGTAAAGAAATTTGGGAGAGTTCATTTATTTGGTAGTTTAGAGGATGGATGAACAACTATTAACTTGCATGTGAATTTTGTAAATCTTAATTTAATATAACGCTTTAATTGCTAGGAACTAGCAATAAGCTGGTTAGGGGGTGTGATTAGTGTTAAAAAGTGTTTAATTATCAAGCGATAATAATGTTATTTTGTGCTTAAGTTTAATTTATATTTGTGTTTATTCAATATATTAAGAATTATTAATTATGTTTTAAATATATCTAATTTTGTGTATTTTTATGTGTTTATTAGGAAAAATATTAATTTTACGTAAATCGAGGCTCCAAACAGTTAAACCGAGGTGAAATTTGGATTCCGGAGGTCCGAAAACTTTAAGATCAGTCAAGATCGGCTAAAAATCGGGCTTGTATAAAAAGAGTTGACTTTTCCTGTTGACTGAGCTCTGATTGGATGCTGAAATGAGCTTACAATAGACATGAGTGCATGTGATAGCTGGCAATTTTGACTAAATCTGGACCGTTCATGATTCAATGGCCATGATTGTGCCACGTGGCAGTAGTTGGTGAAGTAAGTTGTAGGATCCGAATCTTTGTATTCGGGTCGACCCGATCCACCCATTAACCCGCCAAATCTCAACCGTTCTTTGGCCAAATCGGACGAGTCAAATGATGCCATGTGTGATGTTGACTTTTGAAGTTTGACCAGCCATTGGATCTTGATCTAAAGGTTGTGAGGAGCACATGCATGAAGCTTATGATGGACCGCAAAGCATTGGATTATGAATTTATTTTTCTATAAATAGAGCCTCATTTTTATATTTTTATCATCTCCCTACAACTCTCTTCTTCTCAAATTCTCTCCATCTCCCTGTAATCTTGATTTTCAGGTGTGTTTTTTAATATTTTGTATAATTATTTTCATAAATAAAATTAGTTTTATTTCCAATTTTAGTTGTTTTTATTACTTTTAGTTATAAGTAATATAATTTTAATATTTCTTTTTATTTCAATTATGCTTAACTAAAAAATATTAGTTAGGAGAAGGTGAAACTCTTAGGAAATAAATATGGTTTAATCAAATTCTACTTTTAATTTTATAAATTAAATTATTTTCTATTTAATTTTATACATATTTTATATTTTGAAATTTTGATTTATTTTAGACAAACAAATGAATTTGGCACAATAAATACTTAAGATCTTAATATAAGGTATGGTAAAATGGTATTTTGACTTATTGTAGACAAATTAAATTTTGGCACAATAAATACTTAATCCATCATAAAATTAATGGGAAAATAATAATAATTTATATAATTAATCTTTTGGGCAATAAATCTTAAAAAAAAATGGCAAAAAGAATTTATTAAGTTTTATTTATTTCTAAGAGTGGATCCATAACCCTAACTAGTTCAATTTCATAGTTTCATTTAAATTAAGTTGTTTATATTCAAGTCTTAGTTTTAATTTTTAGATAAAATAAAATAAACAAATTAAATATTTTCTTTGAGGATCGACCTCGGACTCACCGAGCTATAATACAAAAAGACACTCTTATACTTGGGAGTTTAAAATTACTTTTAAGTTGTGTCACCATTAACACTTTTAATAAGCCAAACCCATATTCACAGACTTATAATCTCGGTTGGAGAAATCATCCAAATTTCAGTTGGAGGAATAATAATAATGCACAATCTTCACAAGCACCACCTCCACAAAATTTTTAAAATGCTCAGCCTTATGCACCATATGTTCCACCACCATGAAAAAATCTAGAAGACACAATGCATTCATTCATCAGAAAGCAAGATGTTATTAACAATCAAAATGCACGAACTTTTTCTGATTTGAAAGATACTCTTGCTAAAATTGCTTCTGCATTCAAAATTCAAGAAAAAGGAAAATTTCCAGCCCAACCACAACCAAATCCTAAGATTCAACAAAATCCACCCACAGACTAAGTCAAGTCAGTTATAACTCTTCGTAGTGGTAAAGTTGTTGATAGACCTATTCTTGAACCTTATAAAAATGATGAAAATTCAAAGGGTAAGGAAGGACTAAATGAACTTACACCTAATGAAGAAATAACTAGTGTTCCACTTGAACAACCATTTCCGCATGCATTGAATAAACCAAGGAAATCAAACCATTCTTCTGAAATTTATAAAATCTTTTAAGCAAGTGAAAGTTAACATTCCTCTATTAGATGCAATCAAGCAGGTACCTTCATATGCAAAATTTTTAAAGGACTTGTGCACTGTTAAGAGGAAATTGAAGGTAAAAAATAGTGCTTTCATGGCCGAACAGGTAAGTACAATTCTGTCTACTAATAATAAGTTGAAATATAAAGATCTTGGTTGTCTTACCATTTCTTGTATTATTGGTGATCACAGAATTGAGCATGCTTTACTAGATCTTGGTGCTAGTGTTAATTTGCTTCCATATTCAGTTTATCTTCAACTTAATCTTGGTGAGTTAAAATCAACTTCAACTACACTTTTGCTTACCGATAGATCAGTTAAAGTACCAAAAAGAATAGTGGAAGATGTTTTAGTGCAAGTTGATAAATTCATATACCCTGTGGATTTTATTATCTTGAAATCAACTTTGTTGTGAATAATTATAAACCAATTCCTATAATTTTAGTTTGACCATTTTTAGCAACTGCTAATGCCTTGATTAATTGTAGGAATGGTTTAATGAATTTATCCTTTGGAAATATGACTCTGGGATTAAATGTTTTCAACATGGACAGGCAACCTAATGAAGAAAATGAGAATGAAGATGATACTGATGAACAAAAGGAATTACTTGAATCTTGTATTGAGGAAAATATTCAAAAAGGGGATTTTTCTGAACTCTCTAATGTTTGTTTAGTTAATTCAATTGAGTCAAATAAGCAATTTGAACTTGATATTTCTAATATAAATTCGTTGCTTGATGATGTGCAGATTTCACAAAATGATGATGATGAGCCAAAATTTGAGGAACTTGAAAGTATTGAAAAGACAGAACAACCAGAAGCACCTAAATTGGAATTGAAACCTTTGCCTGAAGGATTGAAGTATGCTTTTCTTGGAGAAGAACAAACTTATCCTGTTGTGATTTCTTCTACTTTAACAAGCAACCAAGAAGGTAAGTTACTAACTATTCTTAAAAAGCATAAAAATACAATTGGATGGACTTTAAATGATATTAAAGGCATTAATCCCTTAATTTGCACACATAGAATTAATTTGGAAGAAAATGCTAAAACATGTCAACAACCTCAAAGAAGATTAAACCCACACATGAAAGAGGTAGTCAAAACAGAAGTCCTTAAATTATTTGATGTGGGAATTATCTACCCTATTTCTGATAGTAAGTGGGTAAGTACTACACAAGTAGTGCCTAAAAAATCTGGAATCACTATTGTTAAAAATGAAAAAGGTGAATTAATTCCAACACGAATTACATCTTGTTGGCGTATGTGCATTGATTATCGAAAGTTAAATGAAGACAGTAGAAAAAATCATTTTCCATTACCATTCCTTGACCAAATCTTAGAAAGAGTAGCTGGACATCCCTACCACTGCTTTTTAGATTGATATTCAATGATTTTATCAAATTCGTATAGCACTTGAAGACCAAGAAAAGACCACATTTACATGTCCATTTGGAACATTTGCATTTAAAAGAATGTCATTTGAACTTTGTAATGCTCCTGCAACATTTCAAAGATGTATGTTAAGCATTTTTTGTGATATGGTTGAACATTGTTTAGAGGTCTTTATGGATGATTTGACTGTGTTTGGGAATTCTTTTGATGATTGCCTTGATAATTTGGAAAAAGTTTTAAAAAGATGTGTTGAAAAAGAACTCGTGTTGAATTGGGAAATATGTCACTACATGGTTACTTCTGGAATTGTTTTGGGTCATGTTGTGTCTATTAAAGGAATTGAAGTTGACAAAGCAAAAATAGAAGTCATATCTAAATTGCCACAACCAAAAACAGTTAGAGATGCTCGATCCTTTTTAAGACATGCAGGATTTTATAGGAGGTTTATAAAAAACTTTAGTGCCATATCTAAACCACTTTGTAACCTCTTAGTAAAAGTGCACCATTTGAATGGAATCATGATTGCCAAAAATCTTTTGAGAAAATAATTTATCTTTTAACATCTGCACCTATTACGCAATCTCCTGATTGGTCTTTTGCCCTTTGAATTAATGTGTGATGCAAGTGATTTTGCTGTTGGTGCTGTTTTAGGACAAAAAAGGGATGGTAAGCCCTTTGTGATTTATTATGCGAGTAAGACTTTGGATAGTACTCAAATGAATTATTCTACGACTGAAAAAGAATTACTTGCTGTTGTATTTGCATTAAACAAATTCCGTTCATATTTGCTTGGCTCTAAATCTGTTGTTTTTACTGACCATGTTGTTGTGAGATATTTGATGAGTAAACAGGATGCCAAACCGAAATTAATTCGTTGGATTTTGTTACTTCAAGAATTTGACCATAGCATCAAAGAAAAAAAGGGTGCTGAAAATGTCGTTGCTGATCATCTATCAAGACTCACATCCTAATTCTGCACTGATATAACACCCATCAATGATTTTTTCTCTGATGAATTTTTATTTTCTATTACTTCAATGCCATGGTATGCTACATTGTTAATTTCCTTGTTACAGGTAAAATGCCTTTGCAATGGAATGCTCAAGAAAAGAAGAAATTTTTGGTTGAAGTAAAGAAATTTTATTGGGAAGACCCTTACTTGTTCAAATATTGCCCAGATCAAATTTTTCGGCGATGTATTCCTGATAATGAGGTAATTAGTGTCATTAATTTTTGTCATTCTGAAGCATGTGGTGGACACTTTTCTTCAAGAAAAACTGCTTCTAAAATTTTACAGTGTGGATTTTATTGGCCTACCATATTCAAAGACACATATGAATTTTGTAAAACTTGTGAAAAATGTCAAAAATTGGGATCAATTACTAAAAGAAACATGATGCCCTTAAATCCCATACTTGAGATTGAAATATTTGACTGTCGGGGAATTGATTTCATGGGTCTGTTTCCATCATCTTTTGGATTTATATATATATTAGTTACGGTTGATTATGTCTCAAAATGGATTGAAGTAATTTCTTGTTGAAATAATGATAGTAAAACTGTGATTAAATTTTTAAGAGAAAACATTTTAAGCCGATTTGGAATCCCTCGAGCCATTATCAGTGATGGAGGTAAGTATTTTTGTAATAAGTCATTTGAATCTTTAATGAAGAAATATGGAATTACACATAAAATTGCTACCCCTTTTCATCCTCAAACAAATGGTCAAGTTGAATTAGCAAATAGGGAGATAAAACAAATTTTAGAAAAAACGGTTAACCCAAACCGAAAAGATTGGTCTCGTAGACTTAATGATGCACTTTGGACCTACCATACTGCATTTAAAATTTCATTAGGAATGCCACCTTATCGGTTAATTTATGGTAAACCTTGTCATTTACCTGTTGAACTTGAACATAAATCACTTTGGACTATTAAAGTTTTTAATTCAAATTTGGATGATGCTGGTAATGTGCGAAAATTGCAATTGAATGAACTTGAGGAATTAAGGAATGACGCATATGAAAATTCAAGAATTATTAAGGCAAGAACAAAAGCATTTCATGATAAAAGAATTTTTCGGAAAACATTTGAGATTGGTCAAAAAGTTTTGCTTTATAATTCTCGTCTTCATTTATTTCCAGGGAAGTTAAAGTCAAAATGGAATGGCCCATTTGTTGTAAAAAATGTATATTCATATGGGGCTATAGAAATTGAGAATCCAAAGAATGGTGTCATATTTAAAGTTAATGGTCAAAGATTAAAACCATATCTGGAACATCACCCACGTGAAGAAGACACCGAAATCAATTTGGGAGACCCACCAATTCTTGAATAAGTAATCAATGACTGATTTTTTTTTTCTTTTTACTGTTATTTTACCGATTCATTGTTTGATTTTTCTTTCTTTCTCTCTTGATTGATGCACTGTACATATTTTTTTTAGCATTATTTTTCTTGTTTAAGCGTGCTTGTTTGACAGTTGTACTTTCTCTCATCAATTTTCATTATACATCATGAGTACTTCACTAAGAAATTTCATGTTCACACAACTTAGAACATTTATGCGTATAAAATTTAACTTAAAAAGCTTGATACGAAGCTGTAAATCACATCCACTTTGGGATCTGCAACCACCGAAATTTGTGTCTCATGTTGAGAACCTATAAAGCCAACTTAGAGCAGTAGAGAGTGGTATATATCAGTATCAATTGGAGCTTGAGGTTAACTCAATAAGAGGACTTATGTAAATTCATTTTCCTTTTACATTGTGTGTTTCTTTTTGTTCGCTTTCACTTTTGATTTGATTTTCCAGATTTGATTTTGGTATTTTTTGGTTTATTTTCCCGTATAAATGGCGAATAACGGTACCCCGTGACTTCTTAAGTCGGTATCTACAGTTTTCCACAATAACTGAAAACCCCAAATCAAATATGGAAGAAATACAACATAAACTGCATAAGCGTTTTCCTTCTCTCCCTCAGAATGCCCTAAGGAAAATTTACAAAGCTCGTTGTGAACGACTGCGTTTGTTAATGATCAATGGCATTCCTTCTGACATTCGTTGGTTAATTGAAGCAAAGGTCCGATTAGCAGGTGAGTTTTCTGATCCATTTGTTTCTTATATGCCTGGTTTTGGTAAAAGTACATTTACTAAAAAAAGGAGAGCTAAACAACTTGGCTAAAAATGTCATAACTGTGTAAAACTAGGTTGCAAACGAGAAGTTTGTAAATCTTTAGGAATGGTGTTTGATACTCGTGAAGATAAAATTAAATTCGTTAAAGTTGGCATGAGTAAAGAATCGTTGGATGATATCTTACGATCTCTTGAGACGCATCGAAGCGGACATGTGCAATATCTGATACACAGGTTATAGAGACTATTCCAAACGGAAAGTACACAGTTTAGTCTTGGGAATTTGACTCAAAAAGACTCTGTTTGCCAGTTTATAAGAAAACTGGATGGGAAGCCTATCCTCGACCCATAGATGGCGTTCAAGCCGTTACTGGACGTAAAACCAGAGGAAAATGTGAGCCACAATCACAACTACCAGTAAATATCCTTTTACTTTGCTGTTATTTTATCATTTGCGTTATTGCATTTAGTGGTGTGATTTTGTATTTAATAAATATTTGTTTTCTTTTACTATTTACTTTTTCTAATCACTATTTTCTTTTCCTTTTTACTATTTATTTTTGAATTATTGAGCCACGAGCTTTACTCATCATTTGACAAGTATGCCAACTCATTTACAGCTGTTTCTCATTATTCATGTCATCAAGATCTTTAAATATAAGCTCGTTTTTCGAATACTCACAACTTGTTTTTGAAAGATTATTGCAATGGCAGCATCTTCGAGTAAACAATTCAAAAACATTTATGTGCTTTCTGGGTTTCACTATGGAAAGTACAAAGAATTCGTTCAGGCAGCTGTAGATCTTGGTCGTGTCATAGCAGAGAGGAAATTGCATCTTGTATATGGAGGAGGTGAACGAGGGTTATCAAGACTTGTCTCAAAGGCTGTTTTTACTAGAGGAAGCCAAGTACTAGGCATTATTCCAAAAGCCATGAAACCACTAGTATGCCTATCTGGCCCACCAATTGGTGAAAAATTAGTGGTATCAAGTATGTAAGAGAGAATTTCTGAAATGTTGAATCATGCTGATGCTTTTATTTTCTTGCCAGGAGATCTTGCAACTTTTGAGGCAGTAATTACATTTGCATCTTGGGCTCACTTGAACATTCATCAAAAACCCATCGGTTTGTTAAATGTTAATAATTTTTATGATGGCTTGCTAACTTTTCTTAACCATGCAATAAAGAATCATTTTGTTCCATACTCTGTAAAAAAACTCTTTATCTCTGCTTCTACTGCTAATGAGTTACTTGATCTTTTACAAGCTTATACACCAGAGCCAGATCCAAAGAATTTGGCATTGAATTGGTCGACTGATGATGGTAGCAATAGCAGTAATAAGAAGTGTGAATTATATTTAACTCTCTGTTTGTAAAAATTGTCTATTGTAGTGTTCATGTGATGTCTTCTAGACTCTTTCTCTTTCCTTTTAAAACATTAAGGACAATGTCTCTTTCAGGTTGGGGGGAGGGAATAGTTGATAATTGTGGAATGTCTTAGTCTCGGTCATGTTTTTACGAAAAAAAAAATTTCTGTAAAAACTAACTTTGAACTAAATTTGAGTCGAAGATGGCTAGATATGGAGAGTGCAGTACCTCTAGAAACGCATCTTCTTAACTTAGGATTGACTAACTTAGGACAAATTTGAGTCGAAGATGGCAGGATATAGAGAATGAAGCACCTCTAGAAATGCATCTTTTTAATCTTAAGAGTGTTATTAAAAAAAATTGACTTTTTCTTGTTCTTTGTTATCTGCTTTTAAGCTTCTACATCAAGTTCAGGTGAGATTTCCTCTTTTTCTTCTTTTATTATTATTTTTTTGCATATTTGTAAAATTAAAAAATGTTAAGATAATGTTTTAATTAGGTTGGAGGGTGGGTACAGTAGACGTATGTTTTTAAATGTGTGTTTGTTTTTCTTTTTTCTCTTTTCTTAAAAAAAAAAGTTTAAGTTTTTGTTTTTGTCTAGGATGGCTGTGTGAAGAGTCACGACTTTTGAGACGCATCCTATTAGTTTTGTTGTATTATATTTTGATTTTGAAATTCATAGTAATTTGTTTTTGTTCCCTTTTCTTTTAATTACTTGAATTTGTGAACTCTCCACTTGATTATTAAGAAATTTAATTGTTTACTCATTTAACAGGTATTATTGAATCACTCTTCACACACACACTATGACACATACTAGTGAGTTGTAAGTTAAAATTTTTGCAGCATTTAGTTCTTTAGATTCATTGGGGATAATATCTAAGGTAGTAGAAAGTGTATATTGTAAAAAATAAAAATAAAAAAAAAGCATAAAAAAAGAGAAAAAAATGAATGTTTTTAAGTCCGTAGGGGTGTTTCAACACCTAGTGCCCTAAGGTCAACTGGTCTGGGAGTCACTGACCTAAAGCTCGCTACATGGGTTATAGATATATTGTTTGCTTATTTATTAGAAACCCGAGTAATTAAGTCCGTAGGGGTGCTTCAAAACTTAGTGCCCTAAGGCCAACTGATCTGGGAGTCACTGACCTAAAACTTGCTACACGGGTTAAAAATATAATATTGTAAAAATATGTGTGAATAATCTACTTCCTAAAGATAGAATTTCTAATGAATTTTGGAATGAAAATGTTGTTCTTCTTTTAATGAAGCCCCATAAGTATTGTGTTAATTACTTAAGTACAAAAGAATGTTTGATGATATTCTGGATAATGAGTGAACATCAACGGGGTAAAGAAATTTCAGAGAGTTCATTTATTTGGTAGTTTGGAGGATGGATGAACAACTATTAACTTGCATGTGAATTTTGTAAATCTTAATTTAATATAACGCTTTAATTGCTAGGGACTAGCAATAAGCTAGTTGGGGGTGTGATTAGTGTTAAAAAGTGTATAATTATCAAGCGATAATAATGTTATTTTGTGCTTAAGTTTAATTTATATTTGTGTTTATTCAATATATTAAGAATTATTAATTATGTTTTAAATATATCTAATTTTATGTATTTTTATGTGTTTATTAGGTAAAATATTAATTTCACGTAAATCGAGGCTCCAAACAGTTAAACCGAGGTGAAATTTGGATTCCGGAGGTCCGAAAACTTTAAGATCAGTCAAGATCGGCTAAAAATCGGGCTTGTATAAAAAGAGTTGACTTTTCCTGTTGACTGAGCTCTGATTGGATGCTGAAATGAGCTTACAATAGACATGAGTGCATGGGATAGCTGGCAATTTTGACTAAATCTGGATCGTTCATGATTCAATGGCCATGATTGTGCCACGTGGCAGTAGTTGGTGAAGCAAGTTGTAGGATCCGAATCTTTGTATTCGGGTCTACCCGATCCACCCATTAACCCGTCAAATTTTAACCGTTTTTTGGCCAAATCGGACGAGTCAAACGATGCCACGTGTGATGTTGACTTTTGAAGTTTGACCAACTATTGGATCTTGATCTAAAGGTTATGAGAAGCACATGCATGAAGCTTATGATGGACCGCAAAGCACTGGATTATGAATTTATTTTTTTATAAATAGAGCCTCATTTTTATGTTTTTAATCAACTCTCTACAGCTCTCTTCTTCTCAAATTCTCTCCATCTCCTTGTAATCTTGATTTTCAGGTGTGCTTTTAATATTTAGTATAATTATTTTCATAAATAAAATTAGTTTTATTTTCAATTTTAGTTGTTTTTATTACTTTTAATCATAAGTAATTTAATTTTAATATTTCTTTTTATTTCAATTATGCGTAACTAAATAATATTAGTTAGGGGAAGGTGAAACTCTTAGGAAATAAATATGATTTAATCAAATTCTACTTTTAATTTTATAAATTAAATTATTTTCTATTTAATTTTATACATATTTTATATTTTGAAATTTTGATTTATTGTAGACAAACAAATGAATTTGGCACAATAAATTCTTAAGATCTTAATATAAAGTATGGTAAAATGGTATTTTGACTTATTGTAGTCAAATTAAATTTTGGCACAATAAATACTTAATCCATCATAAAATTAAAGGGAAAAGAATAATAATTTATATAATTAATCTTTTGCGCAATAAATCTTTAAAAAAATGGCAAAAAGAATTTATTAAGTTTTATTTATTTCTAAGAGTGGATCCATAACCCTAACTAGTTCAATTTCATAGTTTCATTTAAATTAAGTTGTTTATATTCAAGTTTTAATTTTAATTTTTAGATAAAATAAAATAAACAAATTAAATCTTTTCTCTGTGGATCGACCTCGGACTCACCGAGTTATAATATAACAAGACACTTTTATACTTGGAGTTTAAAATTACTTTTAAGTATTAACTGCAACAACCCAAAGAAATAGTAACTTAGCCTAACTAATTAGATAAAATTACAAATTAACAATTCCAAAAAAAATGAGCACACATACTGTGTCTCAGTTTTTTAAAGTCTACAATTACTTTTTAATTACAAATATATACTGCACTACACTGTCGTAGCAGTGTAATAAAAAGCACATCAAAATATCAAAATCAACAACTCCATTTTCTATAAATTTCTATATTGCTGCCATCATGCCATTCACTATAACAATATTTCTCTGTGACATAAAGCCCCACTTAGCAGTTACCATTTTGACGAAACAAAAGATTAATTTTTGAAGAAAAGGAAAAAATAATATCTTATATGTAAATATAAACATTATTTTTTAAACAAAAAGAAAAAACTTACAGCCAATTTGAGCGGCTGCTTTGCCCTTTAAATCTCTCTTTGTTTGAACTAGGGCAGATTGTGGAGTGGTCCCACCAGATTTGCCTCTCTCTCTAATTTCAATGCCTCTTATTGGTGGCACTGAAAATTGATCAAAACCTGTGTTTGTTGCTGTTGATGCATTCATTTGTCTCTATTTTCCTTTGCTTATTCCTGTTGCTTCCTTTGTTGCTGCTGCCTTCTTTGTTGCTGAACCCCTTGTTGATTGTTCTGGGGTAGGCGTAGAAGTATTAGGTGATGGCTTAGCTCCTGACCCACCAGGTGTTGAGTCTCCAGCAACATTCACTCTTGTAAATGATGCTCCTCAGCTTGAGGCTTCTGCCAAGTTCTTGCGATGCTTATGTTCACAGTTAAGTCCATTTATAGTTTATAAGGTTAATACACCTAATCTTTAAAAATTCATATTAATCCTAACATATAGTGACAAAACTATAATTTACATCCAAAAAATGTGAAAACATCCGTTAACGTTCACATGTAGTCACTCCAGGTAGGGGTAATTTGAAGATAACGTCAAAGTGATGAAAAATTTTTGAAAAATTTATTTTTAAATTGTAAGCAATTTCAAACTGACCAATATATGCCTGGTCTTCTTATGTGCATTAGCTGGATCAACAGGGCGGCCCTTTATATTGTGACCATTACCCTGACAGTATGAACAACATACTGCAAACCTTCTTCTATATGCTAGTGGTTCATCAGCCTCTCTTGTTCTACATGTCTTAGGTCTGTCAGATGGTCTTTAAACAATTTGGGGTAATATTTCGTCAGCTTTAATATGTGGCCATTTAGATTTGTCCAGCAATGGATGAATAATGCTAGCATAGCATCTCAAATATGCATCCTTTAGGAAACAAGGGGCAACATACTTCTCATAAGTAGTCCTAATGTGACTTATACAAGGCATTGCATGCTGACAAGGTAAGACACTGATTTGCCACAGGCCACAACTACATGTATGCTTATCAAGTCTGATAATATAAGACTTTTGCCCTATTTTAACTTCATATAAGGCATCACTTGCTGGGTATGACGTGATAATTCCTACCAACCTTCAGCATGCTGTTAAGCTTCTTGTTAATAAAAGCAAGAACATCAGTTGGCCACTTCAAAAAACTTTGTCTTCTCTCAGTTATTGCTTTCATCATTCACTTCTTAATGTGCTCCACCAAAGCTATAACTGGTGCTTTCTTCATTTCACCAAGCCATGCATTCCAACTCTCTGTCATGTTGTTTGTTGTGTGATCACACTTTACAAACTTATCAAAGGCAAGCACTAACCAATGCTTGGGATTTAACTTTCTCAGCCACTACAATGCATTTTCATCAACTTTTCGTATGCCATTCATCGCCTTTACAAAAACATCTTTACTTGATGCTCTAACTGCCCTCTAAAACTCATCCCTCAACTCCACTTGCAGGAATCTTGTCTTGAGGTTTGCAAATACATGTCATGCACAAAACCTATTTTGTGCTCCAGTGAACTCCAAATGAAGTGCATTAAGTACTCTCTTTTGCCTGTCAGTTATGAATGTCACCTGCCTTTCATCAGCTAAATACTCTTGCAGGTGCCCCAAAAACCAAGTCCAACTATCAGTATTCTCATATTCACAAACACAAATTGCAATGGGAAATACGCCTTGATTTGTATCCAAACTTATTGTTGATGGAAGCACACCTTGAAATGGCCTTTCAAGTGACAACAATCAAGCCCTATAAATGGCCTACAACCCTCCTTGAATCTATCTCTAAGGCCTAGGAAGCTCACCCTAAACCTTTGAAACCTACACTTATCAGTAGTTGTGTCCTGCTTTGTCACCTTCAACAAGGCCAATGCCCCAGGCATTTGCTGTTCAACAAGGCCAATGCCCTAGACATTTGCTGTTTTATGACATTTGCATAATCTCACAATGACTTGAAGCCCTTAACATGGTCACCACCAGTAGCTAATTTTAAACTTCTTCTTTTTGCCTTATAAACCTTTTGTGGAGCAACGGTCACCGCATGTATTTTTTTCAGATCATCTACAAGTGTGTCAACATCTATCCTTGGATCAGCAAGCGTTCTATAGTGGTACTTTCTGGCTATCCAAACTTCAATTACCTTAGGATTTTTATCGAGGCCGTCATAGGTGTAGATGTTGTGCAAAGTCTGAATCTGAAAGTACTTGCCCCAGTTTTGAAGTGCCACATATACTCTAAATGGGCATTTGTCTGTATAGTAGCCACACAAAATCTTTTTTTTCTCGAGCTTGATCTTTCTAGCCCTGAAACTATGTTGAATATAGTAATCCTTCAGAGCCCATGCAAATTTCTGAAATTCTTGAACACCATTCCCTCTCTAAGTTCTATTGGTTCTGTACCCTCCTTGAACATTTGCCCACCTAATGCATGAGACATCTTGTTAAATGGATGCTTAATCTCTAAGTTTGAAAGTGGCCTATAGTCACCATTGTCACTTTTATATCCATCAAGTAAGCCATTATCTTCTTTATTTTGAACATCGTTTCAGGCTGACTCTTAGATGCTCTTGTGGCTTCACACATGTCATCTTATTATTCAGACCACATGTGGAAGTCCATTTCCTCAGTTGGTAGCATCTCATCATCTTCGTCTGCATGTCTTGTTGGGCCAGCACTATCATCCAGGCTGCTTGATTTGCTTTCTTTAGTTGCCTTGGGCCTGATTATGACTTGCTTAGAATCTACAAAGTTGGTTTTTCTCTTCTTCTTTACAGTCTTTTTATCAGCCTTAACTGCTTTAACATGTTGCCTCCTCTAATTTTCAATCCTTTGAGAAGCTCAAATTTGGACACCAATAGCCTTTCTCTTATTATCTTGCCTATGTGAATGATTGATAGTAACGGGTGACTTGCTGATATTTTTCCCATTTCTTTTATAAGGTTGAGTTCGCACAATCTCTGATGGTAAATCATCAGTACGTACTGTATCTTCTGCATGATTAGTTGGTTCTTCTGTTTGAGAATGTGTAGCCGTTGATCTTCTAGACGTATGAGATGCATTATTCTTTAAGGATTGAGACAATGGTGGATCAACATCCTCAAATGCATCTTTATCAGCTTTGTCTGCAAAGTAATCCACTCATTCGTCAACAATATAAAAATTAGATAAATGATCACTATACTGTGAAGGTGTACAGAGTCAGTCTCGCCCTCATCAGCACCTTTTTCTGGACCACCATTATCTGAAGGATGGTTAAATGTAGGCATTGATAATGGGGTTTTGTCAAACTGAGGTGGTACTATTGTTGTTGGTTTTGGGAATGGGGTTTGATCAAACTGTTGTGGTACTTCTGGTGTGTTTGTGTTGCAAGCTCAGGTTCTGCTGGAGTGGTGGATCTTGGTGTGGTTTATGTTGCGACCTCAGGTTCTGCTGCAGTGGTAGGTTCTGGTGTGGCTTGTGTTTTAGCATTGTCAGCTTGTGTTTCAACTTTAAATTCAGTTGTGGTTTCTGTTTACATTGTATCTTCTACTGTAGTGGTGGCCTCAGGTATAGACTCTGGTTTTGAAATGGAGACCCTACAAAATTGAGTCTCTGAAATTTTTCTTGAACTCTTTTTTCCATTAACTTTCTTTTACCACCTCATTTTCCAGTAGCAGTTGCACGTACCTATTGTTGTGCTTCAACATTGTCGGTTGGTTGCCTCTGAAACACAGACAACACACTCTGAGGTTCAACATCAGGTCCAACAACAACATCTCTATATCATCTTCAAACAACCTCCTTTTAATTACATTCGTCACATTAAATGGTATGATGGTCATGTCAAACATAATCTTTGTAAACTTCTTCTCATTGTACAACTGCCATATCTAATACAGCTTATGATCATTATCTATTGTACCCTTCTCCCCATTCCATGGCAGTGTAACTTCAATGATGAATCTCTCATCTCTATAACTGTTTCTCCCAACCATTCTTTTAATTGCAGCATTGACAACAATTTTACTTAGAAAGTCAGGGTCAATGAGGCAAACCTCAAAAGTTTCATCGAGAAAGCTGACAATGCCTTTCACTCTCAACTACAAATACGATAATAAAAGCATTACAAATATCAATAACAACACCAATATAGGCATGATATCTAAAATTAAAAGCAAAACCTAAATATCCATCACCAAAACCTAAACAACCATTTTTTTTAATCTCCAGCAGCAACTTATTTGTAAATGAAATACTATAAACTGTTAATGGTACAATGAAAACAAAATGCCCCAATTTACTAAAAACTAGGGTTTAAACCTATTTATCTTCAAATAATAACAACAATAGCACAAATTTTTTATACAAACAGGTTATTCTTCTAGTTAATATTGTCCTGCATTCCCCTGAAACTCTACTAAACCCATTTTAATGGAAATAACTGAATGAAAAAAAATAAATTCCTTACCTCTGCCATCGTAAGGTTGTTGTTACTAGCAACCATTCTCCAATGGTCACTTTTTTTTTGTCCTTCGAACAAAAAATGTCTTCTTTATGACCAATTATTTGATGCTCTATTTCAAAGTTTCTCTCTCTAAACTGTGAAGAAGATGATGGTTTGCGCCAAGAGCAAATGACCCTCTGCTGTTTTTACATTTAACCACTTATATATTTTCTTATTAAATATTTTGAAAATAACTTATTTTATATAGGGTAAATAACTTATTTTATATTACCCTATATAAAATTATAAAATTCTAGGAAGTGGTTGAAAGGCTGCCTTGATTTGACATGTCACAATTCTTTAGGCTAACGCTCGTTACGGTGTTTATTTCAAATACGATTTTACCCTTTAAACTCGTTACTTTAACGGAAAGATCACGACAATTGGGGGGTAGAGTTATGCTTTCGTATTCTAGACGGGTATTTTGTAGATAGTCACTCTAGGAGGAGGCTACAGTGAATTTTACCCAAAATATAATCTATAAAGAAAAAAAAAGTAGAAGTAGTAGTAGCATTGGAGAGGAAGAAAAAGATGAGAGAGGGAGAAGAGAGAATAGTGGCGTGTTTTTCAATTTGGGGACAAAGGTTGCAATTTTTTATTGAACGACACAAAGGCAAATTTAACTGCATTTTCTGCCAAATTTGGTGGATAAGTTCCCGACACTGTCCTATACATTCTTAGTGGTCTTGATTTTTATTTTATTATCTCGTTGGTTATTATTTAAGATGCCAACTTGTTAGAAAAATAGATACAAAGTTGTTATTGTAAGCCAAGATTATTGATATTGTTGATATTGTTAGCCTCTAGTGTTATCTAGAGAAGAATTTGTGCTGTAATCCCCATTAATATAGCGGAAGATTAATTGGACTACGGTCCTGTAGTTTTTTCCAATTTGGGTTTTCATGTAAAAATTTGCGTTTCTTGTGGTTGATTTATTACTTTGGATTGCGTTAGTTCATTTTTTGTTATTAATTTGTGATACACATCCCATTTTAATTACGCAAAAAGGGTTTCCACTTAATTTGTAGCTACCTTTGTAGGTTCTTTTTTTAACATGTAGGACGCTGTTTACATCATTATAAATAGACTTTTACAACATTGTAGATCGTGAAACATTGATTCATCATGTTACTTGTTGTATGAGTGTTAATATATAGTAAATGTATAAAACATCAGTTGTAAATATCAAATGTAAGTTATCTGGAGCAACATAGCCAACATTTCCCTTTGTCCAATTGAGCTTGATGGACTTTCAACAGCAAAATTAGGATTGTGACTGGATAAATATTTTGTCATTGCACATAGGCAACTATGTTCTGATGAAGTAGAACATTACTTGGTTTGAGATCTCCATGAACAATGGATGGTTAATTGACAATGATGGTGAACATATTTAATTGCAAAAGCAACATCAATAGTTGTGTGTAGTGGTCGAGGGAGACTTAAATCTCACAATTCAGGTTGATCATTAGTTTAATGCAACCACTTGTGAAAACTTCTGTTTTGCATTTATTCATAAACAATAGCCTTGAAATCAACGCCTTTGAAATTTATTCTAAGGCAAATTGTGATGATTTTGGTGAGATTTCGATGGCAAATATTTCTTAATGCTTTACATTCAGCCATGAAACGCCTAGAATTCCTTTCTGCAAAAGTTTAATCGCCTTCGCTGCAACTATTGCTTTACATTTACCCAAAATCCCTTGTACACAAAGCCAAAGCCTCGGTCACCAATCTTGTTTGCGGGTCATAGCTTACTCAATGCATAAGAATTCATTGGAAATTGTTCTTCCATTAGCAACATATTAGAAGCTTATATGTAGACCTCCTTCTCCAAGCATAAACAATGGTAAAACCTACTGATAAGATCAAACATGAGACTTTCACTTGAATCACCACTTTGAGAAGAGCGATTGAGCATCATTTGTATGAAATATTCATGAATTAAAATTGAAATTTGATTTGTTTTCTTAAAATCGCCTTTTTTATTGGTACCTCGCCCTCAAAATAATCATATGAAATAATCAAGAATTCTAAAGAGGATAGATTCCCAAGATATTTTGGAATCTGGCTAGTCAAACTATTGCTTGAGAAATCTAGCTCTTTAATACTTGTCAAGGATACCTACTCTAAATAAATTACGTATAGTGATTGAGCAGGGTCGTGTCCACAGAGATCGTAATTATTTAAATCTTTTTAAAATGTAAAATGAAAAATGGGGGGATTGTTGACAATAATAAAAATCAAATTAAAATAACAAGAATGCAAATTAAAATTGTAATTTAAATTGAGAAAATCTCTTGTTGAAGGAATTAACTCAGCTTGATTCGACTACTGATCATTGATTCAAATATAAATCATTACTACTTATGAATAGACCGATTATAGCTACTGAGACCGTCTAATAGCCAATCTCTCCTTAACTCGTCGATAACCAAGGTACGACCATTGGTTATTTCCCTAATCAATAGACAACCCTAGATACGATCATAGGATTTAATCAATTGACAGCCTGAAAAACCAGAGAGACCCAAATCCTAATCAACAAACGCATACGATGGTTCATTTAAATTAGATTGTTCAATCTCATAACACAATACACTGCTATGCTATTTGTCACAAACATTAAAATCTTCATACGATGAATCCTTTAATTGACAATAGATTAAGTTGATAATTAAATAGTGGCCAATTATCTAGTTAGCAAACATAATCGTGGTAATAATTTAGAGAATAAACAAATACCCAAAAAGCAATAAACCAATTAAAGCATAAGAAATATTTCACAGTAATGATGAATCAAAGCTTTATTAACCTTCAACCAGAATAATAGGTTTAGTTCTTTATAGAGAAAAGAGAAAAATTTAGATTTAGGGTTTCTTTCCAATCGATTCTCCCTCCTTGCCTCCTTCCCTCCCCCTCCTCTCCTCTAGAGTTCTTTTTAAAATAAATACTAATATCTAAAATATTATCTAAATATTAAATTCAGAATTACAAAAATAACCAAAAAGACAAAACACGTTAAACTAAAAACTGCAGGTCCGTAGTTGACAGCACGTGCCCACGCCTTATCAACAAAGTTCTTCTGAAGCTCATAATTTCTCCAGGAAAACAATTATCCTCAAACATCATCTTGTAGCTCAATTTTTGCATCAATCAATAGAATTGCACCTACAAAAATAAAACACAAATAAATCACTATTATTAAGTGCAAAACATCGATATTAAAAGAAGTAAACAATGCAAAACTAGTGCATAAATTGCAGTGTAACAAATTACCTCACACCAAGATAAGCTTTTCTTCCTCTAAAGTACTAAGATTTGAAGAGATGATCACCAGAAGTGTCTCATCATCTCCTAGAAACATGTACTTTAGATGACTCAGCAACGGTTTAAGCTCTATTTTCAGTGCCTGCAAAATAGATGGAAGAAGTTTTGCATGAAATGAAGGCAATTCAATGTAAGACATATGATGAGTTAGAGTTCTCAAAGAATTTAATTCATAAATTGTCTCTTGCAATATAGAATTTAAAACAAACTCATTTTCATCCTTTTGCAATCCTTTGAGGCCCAAACTGTTATTTAAAGCAGCTACCAATGAATCTTCAACATCCAAATAAAACAATTCCTGTACTATAGGGTTAATAACATCCACAGAAAATACTGAATGTTCTTCACTAGGATATTTCATGGGATCATTCATATTAAACTCTATAACCTTTCCATCAAACTTCATAGTGAAAGTCCCTTTATGTACATCTATTTTAGTCCTAGCAGTCTTAAAAAAAGGTTTCCTAGCAAAATTTGGGACAGAATTAGAGGCGTTATCTTCTTCCATATCAAGTACATAAAAATCAGCAGGAAAAACCAACTTATTAACTTGTACTAAGACATCTTCTAATACCCTATCAGGATATGCATTAGACCTATCAGCTAGTCAATTATCATGCCAGTTTCTTTTAATGGACCAACATTCAAAGATGAATAAATGGAACGAGGCATGACATTAATAGAAGCTCCTAGATCTAACATAGCCTTCTCAACTCTAACACTACTAATTTTGCAAGGGATAGTAAGCATACCTGGATCCTTGCATTTAGGAGGTAGTTTCTTTTGGAGAACTGCTGAAACATTCTCCCCCATGTGAACTCTTCCATCTCCTCTTAACTTTCTCTTGGAGGTGCACAGTTCCTTAATGAATTTAGCATATCAATGTATTTGTTTTATAGCATCTAATAAAGGAATATTTACCTCAACCTTGCGAAATGTCTCAAGGATGTCTTTTTCTTGTTCCTCCTTTTGGATTTTGCAAACCAGCTTGGAAAAAGGAGGAGGTATCACCACAGGTAGGGGTTTTGCTCCGGTGGGTTGCATATCTTAAGATTTAGGCATCGACTCATTCTTCCCAAGCTCATCTTCTACATGCTTTGTCACTTTCTTACTAGGCCCTTACAACTCCTTCCTACTTCTAAGGATGACAGCACTAGTGTTTTGCTTTGGATTCACCTCAGATTGTGAAGGCAATCTCCCTGATCCTTGAGACTCCAGACGGCTCACTGTAGTTGCCAATTGATTCACTTGGTTCTCCAAATTCTGAATGCTTGTTGTAGTTGCCTGTTGAAATTGTTGAGTGTTAGTCGCAAGTGGTTTAACAATTTCTTCAAGAGATATACCTGATTTGGTGTTTGACAGTAGAGGGGCTGGTTGTCTTGGTGGGTATTATTGTGCGAATCCTGACGGCCTAACTCCATAGCTGAAGTTGGGATGATCCTTCCATCCTAGATTGTATGTTTGTGCATAAGGATCATACCTCTTCTGAGGCATGCCTGGAAATCCTCCAACTGTATTGGCTTGTTCAACGGGTTCTTCTTGAAGTGTAGGACACATATTAGGTCAGAACAAACGCTACAAGTCTTTACCTGTTGCACATTACCTACAACAAATTTTTCCACAAGAAAAGTAAGTTTATCTAAACATTGATCAATAGAAGAAATATTTACCTCATTCACTTGAAGTGGAATCTTGCCTGTTGCCAAACTGTTGTTCATTGGCAGCCATATTTGAGATCAACTCCCTTGCTTGAGTAGGGTTTTTGTTCACCAACACACCTACACTAGCAGCATCTATCATACTCCTATCCATCAATGACAGTCCTTCGTAAAAGTATTGAATAAGAAGTTGATCAGATATCTGATGCTGAGGATAGCTGGCACATAATTGTTTGAATCGCTCCCAATACTCATACAAAGTTTCCCCAGGAAGTTGTCTGATCCTACAAATGTCTTTTCTGATGTTGGCAGCTCTTGAAGCAAGAAAATACTTCTCGAGGAGCTGCTTTTTCAAACCATTCCATGTTGTAATCGATCCAGGAGGCAAGTAGTACAACCAATCTTTAGCTAGCCCATCTAAAGAGAAAGAAAAAGCACGCAGCTTAATTTGCTCTTCAGTCATGCCCTGTGGCCTCATATTTGAACACACAACATGAAACTCTTTGAGATGTTTATGAGGATCTTCACCTGCAAACCATGAAACTTGGGTAATAAATGAATAAGACCAGACTTTAATTCAAACTTTACCTCCAAGTCTATATATTGAATGTAGAGTGGTTACTGATTCAATTCTGGTTCAGCTAACTCTCTAAGAGTTTTTTCTACAGGTGTAGCTCTATCCATCACTTGTTCTTCTGAATCGCTAGATGATTCAACTAAATCAGGCACCGTGTTTGTTTCAGAAAGCAGAGGCGACAAGGATCGTTGCTTAGCTCGCTTTGTCTGTTGTCTCAGCTGGCGAGCTATCTTCTCAACTTCAGGATCAAACGAAAGTGACCTGTACAAGAAGAACGAACCATACACCAAGTGAAATGTAAAAAAGATTAAATAAACGACACCAATCCCCGGCAACGGCGCCAAAATTTGATGGTTGTCGAAGCCAGCAAAAATAAATACCTACTCTAAATAAATTGCGTATAGTGATTGAGCAGGGTCGTGTCCACAGAGATCGGTAATTATTTAAATCCTTTTAAAATGTAAAATGAAAAATGGGGGGATTGTTAACAATAATAAAAATCAAATTAAAATAACAAGAATGTAAATTAAAATTGTAATTCAAATTGGGAAAATCTCTTGTTGAAGGAACTAACTCAGCTTGATTCGACTACTGATCATTGATTAAGATATAAATCATTACTACTTATGAATAGACCGGTTATAACTACTGAGACCGTCTAATAGCCAATCTCTCCTTAACTAGTCGATAACCAAGGTACGACCATTGGTTATTTCCCTAATCAATAGACAACCTAGATACGATCATAGGATTTAATCAATTGACAGCCTGAAAAACCAGAGAGACCCAAATCCTAATCAACAAACGCATACGATGGTTCATTTAAATTAGATTGTTTATTCTCATAACACAATGCACTACTATGCTATTTGTCACAAACATTAAAATCTTCATACGATGAATCTTCTAATTGACAATAAATTAAGTTGATAATTAAATAGTGGTCAATTATCTAGTTAACAAACATAATAATGCAATAATTTAGAGAATAAACAAATACCCAAAAAGCAATAAAACAATTAAAGCATAAGAAAGATCTCACAGTAATGATGAATCAAAGCTTTATTAACCTTCAACCAGAATAATAGATTTAGTTCTTCATAGAGAGAAGAGAAAAATTTAGATCTAGGGTTTCTTTCTAATCGATTCTCCCTCCTTGCCTCCTTCCCTCCCCCTCCTCTCCTCTAGAGTTCTTTTTAAAATAAATACTAATATCTAAAATATTATCTAAATATTAAATTCAAAATTACATAAATAACCAAAAAGACAAAACATGTTAAACTAAAAACTGCAGGTCCGTAGTTGACAGAACGCGCACACACCTTATCAACAAAGTTTTTCTGAAGCTCATAATTTCTCCAGGAAAACAATCATCTTCAACCATCATCTTGTAGCTCAATTTTAGTACCAATCAATAGAATTATACCTACAAAAATAAAACACAAGTACATCACTAGTATTAAGTGCAAAAGATCGATATTAAAGGAAGTAAATAATGCAAAACTAGTGCATAAACTGCACTCTAACACAATTCCCTTGTAAGAGGGGATACTGCCTTGCAAGTTATCGATTCTCAGATAAAGATAGGTTAGCAATGTCAAATTACCTAGAGATGAGGGAAAACTAACTCATAAGTATTTTGTACTCATGATTAGATGCTGCATTAAAGGCATGGTAAAATTTGGTTCATTTTCTTTGGCAATCAAAAAGCCCCATTATTCATAAATTGAGAACTCATTGAAGTGTAAAGATAAGAGGCGAAAGTTAATAGCTACAAAGTTAACAAAAGAAAGAGAGTGCTCTAAATGCGTGGAAAGAGTTGGGCGTAATCGTTTTTGGGTGTTAGATAAAAATCGTGCAAGTATGGTTATGTCAATTTTTCATTAATGAATTTTTTATCTGGCCATAAAATTAATTTTTTATCTGGTCATTCTTGGAGATTAAATTTTTTTTATGTAAATTTCATGTTGTGTGATTGGTGTTGTTCTCTAACTTTATTATATTTATTACTTAGTTGGCATATTCTATTAAAAATATTGGGTGGGAACCAAAGATTCCTCTTTTTTTTTAAGCTAAAATATCTTTTGAAACTTAGTAATCAAATTAGAATGGATGTCTACGTCCACACTTAAGTAGAGATACCAACGAGTTCGGCAGTGATGAACATATAATATGTACATAGTTAATAATTAATTTCATTACTTTTAATTGTTATTTTTAATTAATTAATTAATTTATTTATTTTATTGAACTGAGAATTCATTAGATACTATGGATGAAAAGTGCAAGAAGACATTCAATTTGAGAAGCCTTGAAGATTAGAGTCAGTCTTGGAGCAATTAGGCACAAGCCGAGGAAACCGATGCCAATAAATTAATTCATCCATGGACATGAAAACATAGAAGAATAAATTATTAAAATGGATTTTGGCTTTAAAGCTAAAGTAGGATAAAAATGGCCTGTAATTAAGCATTTAAGCTGCCATACAAGTAGAAGTTAGAATAGAACAAAGAAAATAAATTAATAGCTTTTGGCTTTTCATTATTTGGAATTACATGGCAGGCTTTAGACTTTATCTTGTAAGAATTGGTTTTGTAAATAGTATCCGAATAGGATTTGGTGGCAATCACCTTAACAATATATCAAGCCAAGAGAAGTAAGGCTGGAATACGATTGAGAAGCTGGATAGCAGACGGCAGAGAAGAAGAGGAACAGCAGCGGTTCTTTAAAGTTTTTCATCGCTGATTTTATTTATTTTGTTTCTTTCCATTCAAGTATATTTAACTAATTATCTTAACTGAGGCTAAGGATGAAACCCTGTTTAATGAAATAATTGTCTTTTTATTTAATAAATTCCTTATGTTTTCTTTGATGTTTATGGTTCTTGCTTCATATTATTGATTAAATAATTATCTTTTCATCTTTAATATCAAGTATTCTTAATAATTAAGAGATTATTTGATTAAATCTAAGCTTATTTGTATGATTAATATGATTAATATGATTCTCTTTGATTATTTGTATTTCAATAAATTGGATACATAGAATGGTTAGGAAAATTTGATTCTTTGTTTTTCAATAGGATACATAATGCTTAGAATTCTACCTTAAAGCAAAAGAGAAACCACATTAGATTTAATAACTCAGACTTAACTGTTATATCCATGAGATGATATGAACTGATTTCAAGTTGTCACTTAAAAATTAGGAATTAATAAAAATTAGATAATTACTAGTTGAATAGTATGAATTCTAAAACCTTGGTAACCTTTGTCTTATTTAAATCTCCTTTGCTTTAATTCTTTTTTTAATTTAATTATTTTAATTCTCCTTAAACTCAATTTGTTCAACTAGGTTAGGTTAATATTGAATTAGGTTTAAATTAGAATTTCTATGGGTTCAACCTCACTACCACTATTCTATTTCTAAAGATTTGTGTGCTAGTGAGTATATTAAAATTTTGCATAACATGCAATAAGGGAACAACACATGTCCATACAATATGGCATGAGCATGCTTCGACAAAATACGGATCCGTAAACATGGCACAAGCACGCAGCACGATACAGCACGCATGCAGGCTAAGCTAGACTTAGATTTTTAGCTACATGGACCTTAAAAATGTGGCACAATTTAAGACGGGTCAAAGCAAGACATGTTAGAAAGCCGGCAAAAAGTAGACTTCAAATTTTATGACTTAATTTCAATTTAATTACATTAAGAAATTATTACAATAAGTGTGATTGAATTTAACAACATTAAATCTAATTATATTTTATTCCATTTTCATTTTATTATTGAAAATTATAAATTTATTAGTTATTAATTAAATTTGAATTGAGTTTGTATTATAATTAAGTGTAATGTTGTTTGTTAAGTTTTATTACTAATATTATTGGTGTTTTGTTATGCAAATGTGAAATTTTCTTTTTAGTATAATTGAAGCCAATAAATTAATCCCCTTATAATGAAATTTATTGGAAAATAATGTAATTTCACTCATTTTCATTTTTTATTATAATTAATATTTTATGAAATTGAATGATTGAACTTTCTATACCCTATTTATATGCTTGTTGACACCATATCCATAAAAGATGGCTCGGCCAGTAGTTAAAGTGTTGACGTGTACATGCCAAGTGCTATACATCATGGGTTCAACATCCATTGTTGTTACTTGTTTTTTTTTCGGTTAATATACACTGTTGTTAAATTTGAATTTTTATTTTAATGAAGGCATCAGCCCAACTCAATTTAAAAAAATGAAGTGGGAAGTAATACATTTTATTTCAACGAAGGCAACAGCCCAACACTAGCCCAGATAAATTTATGAATAAATAAAATGATGTGTGTTACGCCGTGCTGATCCCCATGTTCTCATAATTTCTTTTATTTAATGAAGACAGCAGCCCAACTCAATTTTTGTCAAAAAATGAAGTGGGTCGTACCATGCAGATCCGCATGCTTTCATATGTTTACGTCTTACGGCTCGTGCTAGCCGGCTTGGGCCCTTGACTATCTCCGTACTATAAAATTATATCAATATTCCTGACATTAATTTAATATAAGGACTCGGTTATGTTGGACATGATCCAACTTGGAGTCAACCAACGTGACCCGTTGGATCCCTACACTATTTTTCAAATGTTAAGATCAGTAACACAAGTATAAGGTGACGGGGTAAAATGGTTTAAACTATTTAGGATAACACGCTGTCGTTTTAACAGAAAAAATTTACTCTCACAAAAATTGTAAGCCATTCTTTCTCTCCTGATTTAGAGCAGCAGTGAAAATCACAGAGAAGAGGATGATTTGAAGACAATCTGTAATCAAATAGGCGAGAATCCTTAAATTACTTAAATTGGGGTTTCCTTCGTGAGATCGATAGGCCGTTGAGTCTTTAATGATACAGTTATGAAAATAGATGATATTTTGTTCCTATTGCAAGGTTGTATAATGGCAGTGACGGTTATTGTGATTATCAGAATAATTATTTGGTTTTTGTTTCTTATTACTTTTATCAAGCTTGGTCATCATAAATCTGTGTAGCTGTGAAGTTTTAGTGAAATTGTAATATGGATAGTTGATTCAAAGATGAAGATTTGCATGTGGTGTTTTAATTAAAAAAAAATTGGATTTATAACATGGGAAAATTTAGGGTTGTGATAGCAATTCCATTATTGGGAAATAATAAAACGAGAACAAAGGCTTAGTGCTATTTGTCACTTTTCATTCTAATTGCAGATTGCTTCTGGTGACGAAGATGAAGATTTAACGCGAATATAAAGTTTAGGGTTGTGATAACGATTCCATAATTGGGAAATAATACAAAAAGAATGAAGGCTCTAATTGTAGATTGCTTTTGGTGTCGAAGATGAAGAATTAATGTGAAGTCCTATTTTCTGGAATGGAACCGATAACCTTTGTGGCGGTGTCACGGTCTTGTTAACATTTATGTTAACATAATGTTGATTTTGATGATAACAAACAAAATTAAGAATGATTAAGTTTTTGAAAGCCTAAATTATTTTTCATACATTTTAAATAAATCATTATTTTCACATTATAAAGGTTTTATATCTAATGGAAAAATGATTTTATGAAATTGGTTGTTTTTTAAGTTTATGGTTTAATTGAAAGAATTTTGAAAACTTTGAAATCAACAAGTATTGCTTGAAATTTTGGAGAATGACTTATTTGAAAAGTTTCGTACCATTTTGGGCCATATCATAATTTTAAAATGTTTTGGTATTCACAAAGTATTATTCTGAAATTGGACTTATTTACAAAGTTTATAATGTTTTGGGCCATAGTACAGTTATGGAAAGTTTTAGGGTCAAAATATAATTTTGGTAAACAATTTACTGTACTGGTTACTGTAGCAAGCGGCTAACCAGATATGCTAAGCGGCTAGCCAGATATTGGGCAGAAACTCTCCGGATGAAAAATAGCTATCTGGATTTCGTAAAAGGTAATCCGGTTGTTGGACAGCAAGCTACAGAAGCATAAACGGCTATCCGGATATCGTAAGCGGCATGCCGGATGTTCTAAAATTTAAATTTTTACCTTAACGGTAACGTGCAAGCCGCTAACCGGATACAATAAACGGTAAGCCGGTTATTAGTAAAAAGTGAATAACGACTAGTTTTTGAGCTCCAACTATAAAAACTCAAATCTAATTCATTTTCAAGTTCTCTAGCATGCACAAACAAAAAGCATACAATAAATATTGAGCTTCAATTTCATAAATCATCATTTATTGAATCATCTTTGTTCTTCAATTTGTATATCTACTCTTTGAGAGAGTTTTTATTGTAACTTGCATTTCCTCATCAAATTTGTGAGTGTTTAAGTGTGTGAGACACTTGAATGAAGAGATTGGGAGATAATCTCTTTGTTGTAAAGGTTCATTGACACCTTGGAAGTCAATTGTAAGCTTTTGAAACCTAGGAAGGCTTGGATAGTGAAATCCTCAAGCCGGGTGAGCTTGGAGGCGTGGACGTAGGCGGGGGTTGCCGAACTACGTAAAAATCATTGTGTTTGCTCTCTCTTCCCTAACTCGTTTAATATTGTGCTTGATTGAATTTATTGTTTTGGATTCCATTAAGACATTAGATTAAATTGTTGTGTGGTTTGCTTAGATTAAATTTTTAAAACCCCAATTCACCCCCTCTCTTAGGTTACCTAGTTAGTATTTCATTTGGTATCAGAGCAAGGTACTCTTGTTTAGACTTAACCGTCTTGAGCTAAAGATCAATGGCAACTCATAATGATTCTAAATTTAGGGAAGGACAATCCACCACTAGACCACCATTTTTTTATGGCAACGATTACCCGTATTGGAAAACTAGGATGAGAATTTATTTACAAGCTTTAGATTATGAAATTTGGAAAGTTGTTTGTGATTATTCATTCATTCCTAGGAAGAATGCTTTGAGTAAGTCGGATAAGAAAAAGATGTCTTTAAATTCAAAGGCTATGAATGCTTTGTTTTGTGCCTTAGATAAAAAGGAATTTCATAGAGTTTCAAATTGTTCTAATGCTTATGAAATTTGGAGAAAACTTGAAGTTTTGTATGAGGAGACTACAAATGAGGAGGAATTTCATGAAGTGTCGAATTTGGCACTTATGACAATTGGAGATGAATCGGATGACGAGCTTGATGAGGTAAGTGATCATACCTATGATGAATTATGTGATGCTTTTAAACAATTGCATGATGAGTGGATGAAACTTGGTAAAAAGAATGCATGCCTTAAGAAGAAAATGCTAGAACTTACAAATGAAAAGGATGCCATAAAAAAATGTATTGATTCATTGAATGAGAAGATAAATAAATTAGAATTAGAGAATAAAACATTACATGATAAAGTTACATTATCAAATGAGAAATCTAGCACTTCATACAAGCATCTAGAATCACATGTAGATAACTTGAAAAATGAAAATGATGCTTTACAAAAATGTAATGATTCATTAAATGAAAAGATTAAAAGACTAGAATTAGAGGAAAAAAACTTTGCATAATAAAGTTGCATTATCAAATGAGAAACCAAATACTTCACATGAGCATCTAGAGCCATATGTAGATGATTTGAAAAAGGAAAACGACATGCTCAAGAAAAAGAACATTGAACTTAGTGATGTTGTGTTAAAATTCACAAATGGTCAAAAGAACTTAGAAAAATTACTCAACTCTAAAAAATGTGTGTTTGACAAATGAGGTATTGGTTATAAGCCAAATTTGAAGCAAAAATATTATAAGAGTTATTTTGTTAAAGCTATCTCCATTAACGATCAAATTGTATGCCATTATTGTAATCAAAATGTTGTGTGGTTTGCGTAGATTAAATTTTTAAAACCCCAATTCACCTCCCTTCTTGGGTTGCCTAGTTAGTATTTCAGGTCCCATTGGATGTAAATTTCCTGAAATTTAATCTTTACCATTGCTTTAAAAAGCAACCATCTAACAATTGGGATTAGTTGGCTCCAAGTTGGATCATTTCCAACATAGCCGGACCCTTAATATAAAATTACAAAGAATGTCAGACGTCCAACTTAAGTACTTAATTCTAACACAATGTGACATGACATGCTAATATGAATGGACAAAGCTTATGTTACATTAGTTGTATGTTACAGCTAAAAATTTTTAAACCCTTAGAAAAGATAATAATTATTAAAAAGGTCAATAATTTTTTATAGTTTTACTTTACACCCCCAAAGCTGCAGCCAGGTAATAGTATCACTAGTATTTTAATTTTTTTGAAGTTCTCCATTTATATTTATAGCAAATTTAGTATCAAATTACTCTAACTTTTTTTCTATTTTATGTAATTGAATCTCTAACTTGTTTAATCTTATATCTATTGAGTATTTATTCATTATATTAATGATCTCTTATTTTAATATATCATGATCATCAATGTTGAAGTCTTTTATGAATTGTTTAATTTTATTAAATTCTTTACTTAGTTGATCTCTTAACTTTTTAATTTATTTTATATTTCTTTCATTAAAATTATTAATTTCTAATATTTTGTTTACCCTTTCTATATCATTTATAGATAAATTTGAGTTTTCTAATTTATTTAATAAATACAATGACATTTAATTTAATTGATTATTTCTCCACATGTTTGAATTATTATTCATATCAAATGGTTGAAATATTTCGTTAGAGGTTTTGGTAATTTATTCACTGTAATATATTTTTAATAATTCATTAGATTTATAATATGTATATCACATATCATATCTCTTATAATTCAAGATACTAAATTTAGATTAAAAAATCTATGTGACAGTACTTGTGGTATGTATTTCGGATAGCAAATAGATTGAATGTGTGTGTGTGTGTTAGAAGAAAAATCTAATCTATGACTCAAGAGAGAAAAGAAATTATAAATATAGTACAAAAATTTATTCAAAATTTGTGGATTTTTATGAATATAATAATAATAATTTAAATCTTTATAAAAATATAGTAGAAACTTTATAAAGTTTTTAAAATAATTATAGAAGAGATGGATGAGAAAACCTTTTAATTATAAAAAATTAATGAGGACTTATTTCAAAAAATAAGTAAATATATGATTAGAAATGAAATTTTCTGTAAATTATGATTACACCTGTACTTCGTTTTAGGTTAAAATTATTTTTTCCGTTAGATTTAAGAAATATCAATGAATTATATTTATTGGTTTTTTGTTCCATCATTTGTAATGTAAGCTTTGCCATATAAATGTATATCTTCAACACCATATCGTGCAAGTCAGGTTTTAAAATAAACCCTTGTTTGACATGACATGCTACCGAAAAATTCCCTTCAATTATGGCTTTACCGGAATTGCCAAAGGGGAAGATTGTTAAGGCCATTATTTATAGAGTTGGCATTTTATGGCAAGTCTAGTTAAATTGAAAATTTATTTATTGCATATCTTGTAATAGAGATTAATTTATTAATTCCTTAATTTAGTGAGATTCCAATTTATTAGGAATATTTGTTTCCTAGTTTAATTAGATGTCTTATTTAACAAGTCAATTAATAGTGGGATTCTATAATTGGCGCATAAGATCTATTTAGGGCAAGAAGTTGGTTCAAACAGGAAGTCATTAAATGCTCTAGATATTTCTTAGGAGACAAGCAAGGGAAGAAGATCAGATTTGTTCCTATTCAGATTCATGAGAATTATAAGAGGAAAGAAACTCTTATTTGGAAAGAATTCAAGTCTTTTAAGACTTGTTATTTTGGTGAAATCCTGGTGCCTATATAAAGAGGTATTTCACAATTGAAGAGAGCACAACACAGAACATAAAACAGAGAAGCAAAATTCGGCCTCCTCCCCAAAGAATCTGGATTTGGCGCATCATGTTGTGTTGATTTGATTTCTTATTTTCTGTTCATCTCTGCGGAGAGTCTATATGGATCTTGGATCACTAGACATTGAAGAATTGCTATTGATCACTTTGCGAAGTGCCTTGAGGATCGTGGATCAAGAGGGGTAGCGATTATTCAAGAGAAGCAGATTTAGTCTAAGGTTGAGTAAATTGTATGGTGATAAATTGTAAGTGAAAGTCTTAAGTTTGGTAAATACATAGGTTGTAACATCTCAACTTAGTGAATTGCTTTTCATCTGGACGTGGCCTCGTGGATGTAGGATTGATTAATCCGAACCATGTAAAAATCTCTGTGTCATTTATTTTCTGCATTTTATTATGTTTTAGAAAATTAATATTTTTGATGCGGATGAATAGTAACTGTGAACAGTCTCGATGTTGATGAGGAATGAGCGAACTAACCATGAAGATTTACGGAAAAAAATTAAGTTCTTAATTTTTGTTTTTTTAATTACTTACATCTCTTTTTAATAGATCTAAATTCCTAACAAGAGTGAAACGATGCGTAATTGCAGTCAAATAAATGGAGTGTGAAGTGGCAATGTTATTCCACTTGTTCAAGTCAAGCTAGACTTATTTCTTTTCAATGATGGCTTTTCAGAATGGTGCGTAATTATAGTCAAATAAGCTAAGACTGACATAGGAGTGTTATTCCACTTTTTCAAGTCAAGCTAGATTTATTGCTCTTCAATTTTGGCTTTACAGAAATTTCTACTTGGAATAAACGATGCGTAATTGTAAGCTGAGTGTGATGCAGGGGTGTTATTCCACGTGTCCAAGCTAGACTTATTTCTCTTCAATTATTGCTTTACAGAAATTTTTACTTGGAATTAAATGGCGCATAATTGCAGTCAAATGAGCTAAGTATGACATACATTACTACAAAATGGATCTATAATGACGGTTTTAAAACCATCATAAAAAGTCCTTTTAAGCCGACATTAAAAGAGGTATACTTTTTATGACAGCTCATAAACCGTCATAAAAGGTCTATTTATAATGACGGTTAAAGAACATCATTATTTGCCCATCTTGATTAGTTTTAATGACGGTTTTGGTATAAAACCATCATTATAAAATGACATTTAGTGACGGTTTTGGTATAAAATTGTCATTACATGTACATTTATAATGACAGTTTGATACCAAAACCGTTATTATTTATCGTATGTACATAACTTTTAATGACGGTCGTTATAACAAAACTGTCATTAAAAGTTTAAATTTAATGACGGTTATTTATGAAATAATATCTAAGAAACCCAAGAAAGGGTGAATTGGGTTTTTAAAAATTATGCAAACTAAATTGAAGCTAGATGCAAATCTTAAACAAATTTAAAGTAATAATAAATAAATAAATCAAAATATAAAAGATAAGAAATGAGAGATTCAAACACGGAGAGTTTTACGTGGTTCGGCCAACCTCGCCTACGTCCACGCTTCCAAGCACACATGACTTGAGGATTCCACTAGTCAAGCCTTCAAAGCTTCAAGAACACTTACAATTAACTTCAAAGGTGTCAATCAACCTTTACACCAAGAGATTATCCTAAATCTTTTAACCCAAGTGTATCCCAACACTTACAATCACTCAAAACAAAGATTACAAATTTGTTTTTCTCTCACACAATATGTATGATTACAAATCAATGTTCAAATGTGAGAATATAGGAAACAAGAATGTATTTAAAGGTCAATGAATGTTGTATTCTTGATTATAGGCTTAATGGTAACGTTGTGATGAACTATTGTTTGAATTTGATAGAACTTATTTATAATTAGAGCTGAAATTGCCGTTGTTGACTTTCTACACGAAATCGGATCACCATTAATCGTTATTGATTAACTGTTTTGACTGGTCCAAGTGACCGTTGAGCTAAATTTCAAATAAACGGTTGACCATTTGTCACTATTGGTTTGCCGTTAATTTCCAGAGACCTGCAAAACAATTTTCTACTAATCATTCTTCCTAAACGGTTGAGGATTAGTATGGAATTAACAATATGGAAATCATCAGTTAACCGTTTGAAGTTAATGGTTCGCCGGTTATTTCTAGTGACTTGTGAAACATATTTGCTTTATCCGTTTTTGATAACCGGTTAAAGCTTAAGCATTTTTCCCTCTCTGGAAATTATCGGTTAATCGTTTCGAAGATAACGATTCACTGTTTACATCTAGAATCACAGTTTTTAACCAAATTTCGCAAGGAATTATTTTCAATTAAAGTTTAACGATTATCCATCTTTCATGAACACATTTAGAAAAATTATATGGCTTTTGAGAAATTGTTTACTAATGAATAGCTCCAACATTTTAATCAAAACATTTAAAGTTTGGTATCATCAAAATAAATATAATGAACATATACATGTTAACAATTTAAGACAACTATCATTAAATATTGAAACAACATTAATGACGGTTTTCGAAAAGAACTGTCATCTTTGTTGCAGAACACTACATTTAATGACGGTTCTTTTCAAATAATTGTCATCTTTGTTGTTGATTACAAAAAAAAAATATGGCATTTTTAAAACCATTTCATGCCTCTATTTTAATTCTAATTTCTTATTAAATTCTTTACAATTATTTTTTAACAAACCTTTAATATACAAAATAATAGCTCTATGAAAAGCTTTAACAATAATTAAACCTTAACAATAAATACCAGTTAGCTTTTACATCAAAATTCTCACAACTCTTTAATATCTACTCATGAATCTACTAGCAACCAACAAGATTGGCACACATCTAATTTCTCATCAAGTCTTCAATTGCAAACAAATCTCACTGCCGTCAGTAATCCATGTCATTCATACAAAGAATAAAGAGGAATAAAGATAAATCCATATGTTATAAGTCATAAAAATTAAATCATTTTAGTGACTTAAGCAGGCCAGAATGTGACTTATGGAGCAAAAGCAGCAAGTGAGAGATTGAAATTGAAACTTACAGCAAGCTTGGGAAGGCCAATAGTCCAAGAAATAAGGTTGTACACCATGCCAACTACAACATATACAACATAAACAAAGTTGCAGAAAAGTGAAAAATTCTCTTTCAATTGTGAAGGGGATAAAAGCATAAGTGCATGTTGCATATCTAATTATCTACAAAATAATTAAGAAAATAGTCTCCTAATGCTAAAGTTCAATTAAGCATTCCCAAATTCCACCATGATTATTAGAATTTAATAGCTTACCAATTAAAGAAAAAGAATCCAGTGACTAGAGCATGAGATTATCACCGAAGCTCTTTGATGGCACCT
Organism: Atalantia buxifolia; assembly: GCA_030444775.1. NCBI lineage: Eukaryota > Viridiplantae > Streptophyta > Magnoliopsida > Sapindales > Rutaceae > Atalantia > Atalantia buxifolia. Next base: position 7,788,974 of record CM059837.1, read on the forward strand.
TTGCATATCTACATCCTATGAAAATTAGGTTGAAATTATGTTGGCCTAAGTGAGGGGTGAAAAAAAAAGATAAAAGGCCAAATCAATTATAATGAAAGATCTTACAAATGAAGGTCTTATATCATTAATCTTAATAACATTTTACCAAAAATATCACTATATTCATAAATAAAAATCGCAAGTTAATGCTTTAACCTTGTGTTGGGCTATGTTAGTCTACACATGGAAGAGGAATCTAAGATAATGTGTATATTTTCCTGGGAAGAAAAAGAACAAAAGCAGGGAAGTTAAGACTAAGAACTAGTTATTCAATAATCTGAGAAATAATCATATATCATGCATGTTTTATTGAAATTGATGATCATATTATTCATAAAGTGGTAGAGGAATCTATGATAATGTGTATATATATTTTGTTGAAAAGAAATGTCAACAAGAACAACAACCACCCAGTAAATTCGAGTATATCATACACAACTGCAGAAATGATGCCATGACCATTGCAATGGTAAAAGATGAACTTCTTGACCCCTTTTGTAGATCAATAACTTATGCTAGAACCAAAACAATAGTAAAAGGTGACCAAGGCATTCCATCCAAATCAAGCATCCTTTCGGAATCCCATCTCTTTTTTTATACCTGAGCATCTAAATAATCAGCTTGCAATTAACTATTATTGATAAGTTTAACATTCATCTCACTCCCGGAAACTAAGTTGGGACATTTCCCCTAAAAAAAGAACTGGTAGTTACTAATAATTTTGATTTTTATAGAACAAACCCATCAACAATTAAGGCTCAAAATCGACAAAAATTTAAATTTCATAATTCAAAACCCCCCTGCAAATTGACAAGTGCTAGAATACCCATATCAAAATGCACCCACAAAACAAAAAAAATATTACCAGAAATCTGTGAAGATTTACCAAGTGTAGAAGCAACAGTAACAGAGCCATGGCTTTTTAGGTAACTACGCCATTATTCTCACCGAAGGCAGCAAAAAATGCTACCGAAATTGAAACTCTGGTGTGACAACAACAATGGATACGATTCAAATGAAAACTTCAAAATCATAGTGGTTAGGGTTTTGATCGTTTTCAGCAATAGCAGCTAGGGCAAGTGAAAAAGACGTTGATAAGGGATAGTACTAGCGATATAAGTGTGGACAATGTGAGAACAGCAATAAATTCGGCCTTGGGTATTTGGTTGTTGGAGATCGATTTTTATGAGTTCAAAGAGTCGAGAGTGATGAGTTTGTAAACACTCGGAGAAAATTTTGAGTTCATAAATGCTAAACTTTCAAAGCTCACGAGACTAAATGTAATTTTGTAGTAGTGACTTTTAATGATGGTTTTTAAATAAAAATGTCATTCAAAGTAACAGCTGTTTTAATGACTGTTTAAAATTGTCATTAAAAGTAATAGTTGAATATTTAATAATGGTTATATAATAAAATCATCTTGATAAATTTTGAATTTTTAATTACCAGTGGTATAAATAAATGTCATTACAAATAAGATTGACATTTAATGACGATTATATAATAACACCGTCATTAAAAGTTTAAAATTTACAATGACCATTTTTTTTATAAATAACCATTATTAAAAGTAATATTATACTTTAATTGACATTTAATGACGGTTATATAACAAAACCGTCATTATAAATTTCTAACTTTTAATGACCTTTTTTTTATAAATAACCGTAATTAAAAGTAAGAATATATTTTAACAAAACATTTAATGACGGTTATATAATAGAACTGTCATTATAAATGTTAGATATTATGATAGCTTTTTTAATAAACGTCATCAAATATTTTTAATGACAGTTATTAAAAAAAAAGGTCATAAAATATAGGTCATTATTTGGCATTTTTGTAGTAGTGATAGGAATGTTATTCCACTTGTTCAAGTCAAGCTAGACTTATTTATCTAGAGATAATTGAATTATGTATTTAAGATACTGTATTTCTTTAGAGATAATTAAATTATGTATTATATAGTTAGAGAGCCAAATATGCTTGTTTTTAAAGAATTTGATAGAATAATTTCATATTTTTCTCCTTAAAGATATTAATTAAAGCTGTCAGAAATTTTGCACGTGAATGTTTTAGATTAACTGGCATCAATTGGTCCGAATTCAATATGTAAACTGCATATTACTGAAACCTCTGAGAGTCAAGAGTTCATTGAATTCTACAGTGTTTGATGTGTAATTATTTATATCAAGATATCATGAAATGAATATTGACTACTCAGATTTATTGGTTAAACCAACTTAGAAGCTAAATTATGGTTTTCTTTGTTCTCTTCCAGCTATTTACAACTAAAACCTTTAATTCAAATTTATTTGATTTTAAAAATGATAGAGATCTTATTCTAAGCTTGGGGGGATGTTCTATATTATCTATATAACATTATCTATACAAAGGTAATAAGTTGTAACTTTAGCACATAATGTATAGGATTGAATGTGTAACTTAGAAGAGTATTCTTGTTCATATAGTTTCTTCATTTAACTCTATATCTGTTAGGCGAATTCCTTTGAGTCATGAGTTAAAGAGCCCTATGTCTCTTGTAGGAGACATCATTATGTGGTGAATTTTTGTTTTCTTTTGTAACCCTTTTGAGTGGTAAGCTTTCATGAGTTAAAGAATCCTTATCTTTCGTAGAATATCGGTAATTTTCTATATCCCTTCGTAATTCTCTTGAATAGGTGATCTTTTCTTCTTGTATTGTGATTAGCTTAATAAATAAAGTTCTGGCTCTTTAAAGTCTAGTTAATTTAGTTTGGTAGGCCATTTTCAAGACTTTTGAATAACAATATGGTTGATTTTATTTCTGATAGTGAAGTACAATCAGACAAACTATGCATAAATTCATTTGATTATGGTGAACATCATTACATCAAATCTTGGCAGAAAATCTCCCTTAGAGGCAATGATGTTAGAGATGGTAGATAAAGATTTATTAATAGATTATATGAGATTAATAAATCAAGCATTTCGTCATTCTGGCAATGAAAATTGTGCATGTGGTGTGAAGTAAAACTAGAGACCAATTACCTGAATAGTTAAGATGCAGCTTCAACTCTTTTATAGATGTTGGTAAATTTAACTCAATTGCTATTGGTGTCAATGTGCAAGTGTACACAACAAGTAATAAAGTGATGAATATTCAAGATCGTCTCCACAGGGACTGATGTTACTAGAAATGCTACAACAATCACAATAGTACAAACTTCCTTCTATCTAAAGTAAACTCTAATTAAAGTTGCTTGACCACTGGAATTAACAATTTAATAAAATGAATGCAGTAAATAAGTAAACTAGATAAGTTGTACAAAAAGAATTTAATAAAAATGAGGTAGTTGAATGATCAAACTCTCTTCATGGTCTGACTGTTTTGTTCGAGCTAACACCAATTGTTGCAGCAACTCCTATAGCATTGGGTAAAATTACTTTCCATCCTCAACTATTGCTTGTTGGACTCCTCATACCCTTACACAACCTAACAATGACCAATTGTTATATCACATAAGAGATGACATTACGAACATATACTCTCTCTACCCTACAAGGTGAATCTCTATATCTAGTTCTTCACAAATCTTAACTCAAATGTGGCCTTTTTAGAACTCAAGTTAAAACTCAATCCAGGAAACTTAAATTAAGATCAAGTTTTACTCTAATAAGTTCCACTAAGATAGATCCTTTCGTGGCTCTCTCTCAACTTGATTCATTAAATGGGAGGTCTACCGAAATAATGATTGAAATAATATTTATTAAAGCAAAATGCTGCAGCAAACGTGCAACAACTCATAAGAATAATTAGAAACACATTTAGATTATTTGTCACTCAACTATAATTAAATTTAGTTCATAACTTGGAAAGGAGAAACAAACAGCGAAGTATCAGCCATTAAATACATCATTTCAACGAAAGAGTAAGTAAGAAAAATAAGTAAAGAATGATGAAAATTGAGTCCCAATAGTTCTGCGGATTTTTTCAATGTTGCAGATTTGTTCTCCCTTGAATTATTCTTCTTCCCTTCTTTTTCTCCTGATTTCTTTTATGTTAATTCATCGCCTCTTTTTCATATGATGCGTGCTCTTTTTATACTTGAAAATTAGGGTAAACGGAAGCTTAGGGCGTGCATGAGTCAGATCAAGATTGCTATTGCAAAGGTTACTATAGCAACGACTATAGCAACTATACTGCTCCAGATTTATTTCAATTCTTTTGTAGCCATGTTCTTTCTTCATTCTTGCAAGTCTATTGCATCAGTACTTCTTCCTTGAAACTTGAGCTTCCGAACACCTACAATTATGCACACAATCTAAGCATGAATTACTCTAAATTAAACAGAATTTATTAAGACTAAAAAAAAATGAATGTTTATGCAAATTGTAGCAAAAATGCAATAGAAACGCTTCATTTACTCTCTAAGCTATATTGATTTAGGTCTAAAAGTACCATGATAACTCTCATTTCATAGAGTTATCAATAGGTATGACTAATAGGAATCAAGATGCCTTTAATTTCTTGTACATTTCTGGACTGCCAAAGAAATACAATGCAATTAACTTGTGTACATTTCATTGGTTACACAAGTTAATTGAGTTAATGCATGGTCCATTTGGTAAAATCCTTCATTAGAGTTGGCCATTAGAGTTGATCTAAAATTGGAGAATAATTAAGAAGTAGATATGTCATAGATTTACACTCATACTGCCTCTCTGAGTCTTAATACAGGCAGTTGTAAATGAAATATTATTTGAGTACATAACACACTAATCAATAAAATAATTAGTAATATATATATACCATGCAAATTGTTTTTGAAATGAATATGATATTTGTAATTAAAATAAAAATACCCTTTAAGATATTTCTTTGGTAAAAATAAACAAATAACTGCTAGAATATAGACTGTGTTGAATGAGGACATGTGCAAGTAAAAATTAGTATTACATAGAATATTGATTAGAGAAATCTCAAAACATGCGGTTCCAAATTTCTAATATGAAGTGTCGTCTCATATATGTAGTACTGTTGAAGAGGAATAGTAAGTTGTTACCTAAAAACATGAGCTTCTTATTACCATACGATCCTCTAAAAGAGAGTGTAATTACTTATAACTGGGAATCCAAAAACTCACTATCTTGAATCACTAAGAAAAAGGAAAATAAATCAAACTAAAATAAGTATATTTGAAATAGCCAGGAAGAAGAAACACTAATTTGACTGAAAAAATTATGATTTTATTAATGACTTTTTCCTGTCCCTTTAAATTAGCCAAACTAATCTTTAAAAGTCAAAGCCAAACAGCTCACACTAACTAAGCCACAATTCATAAAATGAAATTCTCCAAACAATTTTAGATAACGAAAACAGTAATTCAAAACACCTAAAATATAGCTAATCAAAATTATCCAAAAATAAATTATTGCCAAAAAATAAAATGGTTGTTACATTCCCTCCCCCTTTATAAAAGCCTTGACCACAAGGCTCGAACAAATGAAACTTATCCTGAATCTTAATTGCAGCCTCCCAAGTCACATCTTTGGGAAAGGAGTTAGACCAATGAACCAACCACTGCACATATGGATGATTGACTCACTTGACTACTCTCTTGTCTAAAATAGAAACAAGTACTAACTGTAAGTGCCCACCTTTCTACATTTTTGGTAACCTTGCAATTAGAGTGACAGGATCTCCAACCTTAATTTTGGACTCTATAGGCAGCTCTAACTTATATAGGCAACCTATCCAATCTTTTGTATAACCCCTATAAGGCCTATAAAATCTCGGAGACAACTTCCTATTGTTGTGTATTGACAAGCTTACTTATTTATAAGCTTGTAACCATATAAATTCCATATCAACCACCTCAAATTTCCTCTTGGATTTCTTCTTATCACCATACAGTTTCATTTGAGCTTGAGCATCCACCAAATTGGCTTTCAACAGACATATCATAGCATCCTTGTCCCTTAAGCTCAAATCAACAACTGCTGCAATAGATGTATAAGAAATATAAGCAATATAAGAAGGAAGTGGCCTACCATAAACAACTTCGAACGGTGTCAAGTTGATAAATGATAAGAAGTATTATACCACCGTTCAGCTAAAGGAAGTCATTTAACCAATTCTTTCGTCTATCACCTGTTATGCATCACAAGTATTGTTCCAAGCACTTGTTAACCACTTCAGTTTGTTTGTCTGTTTGAGGGTGGTATGCAATGCTCATTAACAAGTTCACATTCAACAAGGAAAATAGATTTTGCCAAAAAGTACTAGTGAAGTCTTTAGGTCGGTCACTAACGATAGAATTTGGCAGGCCATGCAACTTATACACATTATCTAGAAAAAGTTGTGCAACATTAAGAGTAGTACATAGATGACTTAAGGGCATGAAGTGTGCATACTTACTCAGCCTATCTACTACCACAAAAATAAATGAAGTGTGCATACTTACTCAGCCTATCTACTACCACAAAAATAACTTGCTTATCATTAGACTTTAGTAGTCCTTCTATGAAATCCATAAAGCTATCAGTCCAATTATGCTCAGGAATTGGTAAGGGCTGCAACAGACCAGAAGATAACACATTTTTCATGTTTATTTTGTTTGCAAATGTCACAAGTTTCCAAAAAGGAACAAATTTCCATTCGCAACCTTTTCTAATAAAAGGATCTTCTAATTTTGGCCCCCTGAATGCCCACCTTCTTTTCCACCATGAGCCTTAATTATAATTAGCTGCATTAAAGATGAATGTTTGGCAACCCAAAGTCTTCTCTTATACTTCTTGAGTAAATTGTTTTCCCAAGTAAATTTAAAATATCTGTCACTGTTGGTAACTATTTTTTAAATCAATTTTTAAATTTCTTGATCTTGTTGCCATTCTTATTTGAGTTGTTCCACCCACACACCTATAGGAAAGGATATCGCCATTAGCATTGCATTTTCAATGGATTCCTGTAGTCGAGGCATGCGTTGTTCCAACATATATTTCAAGCTAAAATGATCAGTAATGACCTTAAAGTGCTTCGTTAGTAAATAAGGCTACCATTTTTGAACTGCGAACACTATTGCCAGCATTTCCTTTTCATAAGCAGACAAGCCTAAGTTTTTTAATGATAGTAACTTACCCAAATTGGATATAGGTCTACCCTCATGCAGAAGCATTGCTCCTATACCTTCCCTGATGCATCACATTCAAGAACCAAGGTTTTTTGGAAATCGAGCATGGCTAAAACAGGTGTTGTGCGCATTACTGACTTCAAGCTATTAAAAGCTTCTTCTGTAATTTGATTCTATAGAAAATTATCTTCTTAAGCAAATCTGTTAATGGTCGATTCATCTTCCTATAATAATTCATAAACCTTCTGTAGTACCTACTAAGACCCAAGAATCCACGCAACGCCCTCAACGAGTTGGGAGATGGCTAACATTTCATGTTTTCAATCTTTGCAGGGTAAATAGAAACACCTTACTCAAAAATCAAATGTCCTAAATATTCTACTTGTTCTTTGCCAAAAGAACACTTTGATTTTTTTAACCAAAAGATGATTTTTGAGAAGCGTCTCCAACACTAACTCCAATTGCTTCAGATGCCCAACCCGACCTTTTCTGTAAACTAGGAACTAATAGGTTGGGTACCCTTGCGTACACTGATCACTTAGAGTCATGGCGCCTCCACGACATATGGCGCTCTATTATAATTTTTTCTATTTCTCCCCAAATAATAATATTTCAAGGAATGAAAATCTCTTAAACTTGCGTCCTTCAAGGAATATAAATTTGTTAGGAAATATATATTTGAAGTAGGGCCCTTGGCTAACAAGCAGCTTTATCAACAGAAACGAGAGTCCTGACAAAATGCTTAATAGCATGCCTTGTTGAAGCACCTAAATAGCAAGTTATTGAAAAAATGTTAAGGCGTAATTCATTACACATAAATGTCCAATCTTTACAAAAGTGATCTAGGTACTTAGAAAATATTTTCTAAGTAAAATGCCCAAAAGGCAAGTGGTCAACAAAAAACCAAGTCATAATCCATTAAGTATGAATGACATAGGTTAGTTCTTACAATAATGACCTAGGTGCTGAGAAGAAATCTCTAGTAAAATGCCCATTGAGTGAGATTTTGATAAAATGCTAAAGGCATAACGTTACAAAAATCAACCAAGGTCAATTTTTTGCAAGAGTGACTAATGTGTTGAGAAAAAAGTTTCTAAGAATAATGCTCAAAACGAGAGTCATCGAAAAATGCCAAGGTGTAATTAATTATGCATGAATGAACTAGGTCTACTTCAACAAAAATTACCCTAGGTCCTAAGAAAAAAATTTCTAAGCGAAATGCCCAATTAGCGACTGGTCAATAAAACTCAAGGTATAATTCCTTATACATGAATAACCTAGGTCAATTTTTACAAAAATGAGATAATTCTTTAGAAAAAATTTCTGAGTAAAACGCCCTTTGGTTAAAAGAAAAATCTAAGTAAAATGCACAAAAATAACCGAAGTCCATTTTTTAAAAAATTAGAGTTAGGTTCTTAGAAAAATATTTTAAACAAAACCCATAAAAAGCAAGTCTTCGATAAAATGCTGAGAGCATAACTTTAAAAAGAAAATGACCTAGGTTACTTAGGTACCTAGATGCCCTTTAGGCGAGTCTTCAACGAAACACCAAGGGCATAACTTAAAAAAAGACTTACGTCAATTCATACAATAATTACCTAGGTACTTAGAAGAAATTTCTAAGTAAACCACACTTGTGGCAAGTCTTCTAGAAAATGTTGAGGGCATAACTTAAAAGAAGGGACCGAGGTCAATTCTCACAATAATAACCTAGGTATATATAAGAAATTTCTATGTAAAATGCCCTTTGTGCTAGTCGTTGACAATATGCCAAGGATATAGCTTTACAAAAAATAACCTAGGCCCACTCTTTATAAGAGTGACCTAAGTAGTTATAAGAACTTTTTAAATATAACGCCCAAAAGGTAAGTCTTCGACAAAATGCTGAGGGTGTAACTTAAAAAAAAATGAGCTAGGTCAATTATTACAATAATGACCTAGGTACTTAGAAGAAATTTCTAAGTATGATGCCCAAAAGACAAGTCTTTAACAAAACATCAAGGGCGTAGCTTTACCCAAAAAAAAAAATGATCTAGGTTCATTCTTTGTAAAAGTGACCTAGGTACTTAAATAAATTTCTAAGTACAATGCATAAAAGGCGAGTCATCGACAAAATGCTAAGTCGTAATTCATTATACATGAATGATCTAGGTTCATTTTCACAAAAATGACCTAAGTCCTTAGAAAGTATTTATAAGCCAAATGTCCAAATGGCGAGTCGTTGACAAAATGTCAAGGTGTAATTCATTATACATGAATGATTTAGGTCCATTTTTACAAAAGTGACCTAGGTCCTTAGAAAACATTTCTAAGTAACACGACCAAAAGGGTATCTTTGGCAAAACGCCAAGGGCATGGCTTTACAAAAAAATAACCAAGATACATTCTTTGTAAAAGTGACCTAGATGCTTAGAAAAAAATTTCTAAGTAAAATGTCCTAAAGGCGAGTTTTCGATAAAATGTCAATGATGTAACTTTAGAAAAAATGACCTAGGTCAATTAATAGAAGAGAGACCAAGGTACTTTGAAAAACTTTTTGTAAAACGCCCAAACGGCAAGTCTTTGACAAAACGTTGATGACTTAACTTCTCAAAAGACGACTGAGGTCAATTCTTTACAAAAGTGACCTAAGTACTTAGAAAAAATTTATAAGTAAAAAGTCTGAAAGACAAGTCTTTGACAAAAGATTGAGAGCGTAACTTATAAGAAAAAAACAAGGTCCAAGGTCAATTCTTACAATAATGACCTAGGCACATAGAAAAAATTTCTAAGTAAAGTGCCCTTTGGGCAAGTCCTCAGCAAAACACTGAGGGTGTAACTTAAATAAAATGACTAGGTCATTCTTACAATAATAACGTAGGTACCTAGAAGAAATTTCTACGTAAAGCACTCTTTGGGCGAGTCATCGAAAAATGCCATAGACGTAGCTTTATAATAAACAACCTGTTAAGTGTTAGGAAGTGTATATTTATAAAGGAGAAAATCGTCATTTTACACTTCAAGTCTCACTAACATCTCTAATTTTATTTATTTAAGTTTCTTGTTATTTAATTATGAGTGTTTTGTTTTAATTAAGTATTTTATGTATTTTAGGGGTATCATGGTCATTTCACAATGAACGAGATATCAGATAGCAAAACAGAGTCACTTTTGAACTCAAGACAGTCGAAAACCTTAGGAGGAGCATAAAAGAAAAAATGGCACTATTCATACGTACGGCACTATTCACATGTACGGTACTGTTCAGATCGCGTTACTGTGCTAGCCGTGTGCAAACCGTGTTACTGTTCAAACTGCGTGGTTAAACCCGTGGTCAAACCGTGTTACTGTTCACTGATGATGTGGCACAATCCTGTGCGTCCAAACTATTTTTAATCTGATGGCCATGATTCACTCAATGTATCTATAAAAAGGGAGCCTTCCCCCTTAATTTGATACCCCTGAATCCATTTTTGAGCTTAGTTTTCTGTAATTCTTTCTCCATCTTGTATTTTCTACGTATTTTAATAATTTCCATTTTACCCTTAGTTCAATTATGAGTAGCTAATTTTCTTTCAACTTTGGGTTGAAGGTGAAGTCTCAACATGTGTCATGTGCTTTATTTGGTAAATTTATTTTCTCTTCCCCTCTAATTTCTGTGGAGGTTTTGACTTTTCGTCGACAAATAATAATAATCTTGTCTAGTTACTGTCTTGGTTTCACCGACAAGCTAGTATAAGGTTATTATTATTTGGCACGATAAGCTCTTAGCACCATATTGATTAGCGTGTGGTTCATGAGGTGTGGATTCCCCCCTCATGATTTAATTGGTATTAATAAGGAATATTTAGCCCATGGTGCATATTGATACGGATCCAGGTACCCAAGCATTTTATTTCAATAGTTCCCAATTTAATTTATTCTCGCCATTCGAATTTAAATTCCAGCATTTTTTAAATCAATTTTCCTATAAATCCAATCACCCACTTATAAAATTAATTCTACACCTAATTAAAATCCACCTCCTCGTGGGATCGACACTCGACACCATTGATCTACTCTACAATAGATTCGTGCGCTTGCGAGTTCAACAAAATTTGCACAACAAGTTTTTTGCGCCGTTGCCGGGGAGGTAAGTATTTTAGTTTGTAGATTTAATTTTTTTTGTAAATAATTTTATTATTATTATTATTTTAGTTGTTTCCTTGTAATTTTTTTTCTTAATTAATAAAAAAAAGCGAATTTACATTTTTAGGTAAGAATTTCTTTTTCTCTTCTTTAAATTTCTGCATTTTAATTTTCAAGTTATTCTTCTTTATAATTTTTCATTTATCTTGTTAATTTATTTTAATTTTAGTTAATTTCACGTATTTGTTTTAGTGTTTTTTTTTAAAAAGGTTGTCACAGCGCAATAAGGTTAGTATTGTAATTCCTCCTTCTTCTTTATTTTTATTTAATTTGTTCTCGTTTTTTTTTCTTTCTTTCTTTGTATGCATGGTCGTAGGTCATTATTATCTAATCTTGAACCTATAGACCTTGAATTAGAAAGAACACTTCGCACACACAAACACATTGCACTTAAAGATAAAATTAAAATGGATTTGCAACAACCAGAGCCAAGGGAGAGGTCATTTAAGGACTACTTCAGTCCCTTAGCTAATTTGGGCACATCTTGCATAAGATACCCAAATGTAGCTGCTAGGAGTTTTGAGTTAAAACCTAGTGTGCTAAATTGTCTCCCAACATTTTATGGTTTAGAAAATGATGACCCATATAATCATCTGAATGATTTTTATACAATTTGTCAAACTTTTAAATATGAGAATTTTTCAGAAGATGATGTTAAAATTAGATTATTCCCATTTTCTTTAAAGGATAGAGCTCGTTCATGGTTTAATACATTGCCTGCTAATAGCATTACAACATGGGAACAAATGGTAACAAAATTTTTAAATAAATATTTCCCAGTGCATAAAACCAATGCTATTCGCAGGGAAATCTCAGAGTTCACCCAGAGAGAAGACAAGCAATTTTTTGAAGCATGGGAGCGATTCAATGGGTTACACTTGAAGTGTCCACACCATGGGTATGAGAAATGGCAGCAATGCCAATACGTTTTGGAGGGATTATTGCCAAATGTGCAAGAATGGCTAATGGCAACAAGTGGAGGAGAGCTAATGTCAAAAAGTGCATAAGAGATTTGGGATTTTTTCCAGAGACAAGCAGATAATTCCCAACAGCGGAGTCGATCTCTCAGGAATACTAGAATAATTAAAGGAGTAAATGAGGTTCACATTGGCGAGTCTAGTTCGGGAATCAAAGAAGTCAAAGAGATAATTGAATGACTCTCTCGACAAATAGCATCGTTGACGACTGCTAAATCAATAGAGCCACATGACCATTAGTCATATTCAGATCAAGCCAATGCCATCGGTGTCATGAGGAAGCCATCAAATTATAACCCATACTCCAACATATATAACCCTGGATGGAGAGACCACCCCAATTTTTCATGGTCTCAAGGATTCCAACAGAATGTACCAGTAGCTCCAGCTCCACCAATGCAACCAAATCCTCAAGTTCCTCAAGCCTCTCAACCACCATTTAGACCATACAATCAGAACCAGAATTACTCTCAACCCAGACCATGGGAGGATTCATTCCAGAATTTCAAGAATGTTACTCAATCTACAATCGAGTGCATAAAGCAAGTACCAGTTCACCACAGCAACATGGAGAGGGCAAAGCTGTTATGACCTTGTGAAAAGGGAAAGAAGTCGACAACAAAGTGGAGATGCCAGCGACAAAAGAAAATCAAATTGTACCTGTGAATGTTGAAGACTCACCACCAGAGGAGCAAGAAGAAACCAACCCACGAGAATACGTTCCTAAAGCTCCGTTTCCTCAGAGGTTAGCTAAAGGAAAGAAAGAAAAATCCACAGGTGAGATTCTTGAAATCTTCAAACAGGTAAGTGTTAATATCCCTTTACTTGATGCAATAAAACAAGTTCCATCTTATGCCAAGTTTCTTAAAGACCTTTGCACTAAAAAGAGAAACATTCATGTTCAGAAAAAGGCATTTTTAACAGAAAACGTTTGTTCTATACTCCAACACAAAATTCCTCTAAAATGTAAAGACCCAGGCTCCCCTACTATTTCATGTAGTATAGGGAACCACACAATTGAGAATGCTTTGTTGGATTTAGGAGCTAGTGTAAATCTGTTGCCTTATTCAGTATTTGTAAAACTTGGACTTGGAGAATTACACCTAACTCCAGTGGTGTTACAGCTTGCAGATCGATCCACAAAAATACCTCGTGGTGTTGTAGAGGACGTGCTTATCCAGGTAGACAAGTTTTATTTTCCTGTTGATTTCATTGTAATTGACACTCAACCAATACAGGATTCAAGGAAGCACATCCCCATTATCCTAGGCCGACCATTCTTGGCAAGTGCTGATGCTCACATTCAATGCAGAACTGAAAATATGCAGTTGTCTTTTGGCAACATGACCATGGAGCTCAACATCTTCAACATTGCCAAACAACCTCAGAATGCAGATGATGGAATTGTTGACGTGAATTTAATTGAAGCATTAGTTGATGATACTTTTATTTGAAACCTTAGTGATGACCCTTTACAAACATGTTTAACTCACTTTGGTTTGGATTTTGATATTGACAGACCGGTCGATGAGGTCAACGCCCTACTTGACTCAGCACCATCCATGGACACTAATAAATGGAAGTCAAGAGTTGAACAACTAGCACCATCAGAGAAGAAAATCATTCCATCATCAGAATCACCACCGAAACTCGAGCTCAAACCATTATCCAACACTTTGGAATATGCATTTTTGGGAGAAGAAAGTACTCTACCGGTAATCATCTCATCATCCCTAAATGACGAACAAAAAGGGAAGTTGTTGGATATTTTAAAAGAGTACAAAGGAGCATTAGGATGGACCATAGCCGACATAAAAGGTATAAACCCAGCAGACTGCATGCATTACATTCACCTTGATGAAATTGTTAAATCTACTAGGGAAATGCAACGTCAGTTAAATCCTAACATGAAAGAAGTTGTTAGAACTGAAGTCCTTAAGCTATTAGATGCAGGTATCATTTACCCTATTTCTGATAGTTCATGGGTCAGTCCTGTGCAAGTGGTCCCTAAAAAGTCAGGAGTCACAGTAGTTACCAATGCTGATAATGAATTGATACCCACTAGAGTGACTACAGGATGGCGTGTATGCATTGATTATAGAAAGTTAAATTCTGTCACACGTAAAGACCATTTTCCTTTACCATTTATTGATCAAATGCTTGATAGATTAGCAGGCCATGAATTTTATTGTTTCTAGATGGCTACTCAGGATATAATCAGATTCCCATAGCACCAAAAGATCAAGAGAAAACCACTTTCACTTGCCCTTTTGACACTTTTGCATATAGAAGAATGCCATTTGGATTATGTAATGCACCTGCTACATTTCAACGTTGTATGTTAAGCATTTTTTTTGATATGGTTGAACGGTTTCTTGAGGTCTTTATGGATGATTTTTCTATTTTTGGAGATTCATTTGATCAATGTTTACATCATTTGACGAAAGTTCTTGAGAGATGTATCGAGAAAAATTTAGTCTTAAATTGGGAGAAGTGCCATTTTATGGTAAAACAAGGTATAGTTCTCGGTCACATCATTTCATGCAAAGGTATTGAAGTTGACAAAGCAAAGGTGGATCTAATTTCCAATCTTCCTCCACCTAAAACAGTCAGAGAAGTAAGATCTTTCCTTGGGCATGCTGGTTTTTATAGACGTTTCATTAAGGATTTTAGCAAAGTGTCTAGACCCTTATGCAATTTACTTGCTAAGGATGCACATTTTGTCTTTGATGATTAATGTCGTGTAGCATTTGGAAAGCTAAAGCTATTATTGACGTCATCACCCATCATTCAGCCACCAAACTGGAGCTTACCATTCGAACTCATGTGTGATGCATCTGATTATGCAGTAGGAGCAGTATTAGGACAAAGAATTGATCGAATTCCCCATGTTATTTACTATGCTAGTATGACATTAAATGATGCACAGTTGAACTATTCAACTACTGAAAAAGAAATGCTAGCAGTAGTATTTGCATTAGAAAAATTCCAATCTTATCTCATTGGTTGTAAAATTATTGTGTTCACAGATCATGCTGCTTTGAAATATCTTCTCACAAAGAAAGATGCAAAAGCTAGACTAATTCGTTGGGTGTTGCTTTTATAGGAATTTGACTTGGAATTCAAAGATAAGAAAGGTTCTGAAAATGTTGTGGCTGACCATCTCTCTCGTCTCCACTTCGACACAATCACAGAACCCTTAACATTAAATGAGTCATTTCCAGATGAACAATTAATGAGTGTGGAAATATTACCTTGGTATGCTGATATAGTTAATTATCTTGTTACAGGTAAACTTCCAGAGCATTAGACCAAGCAAGACAGGGCCAAATTCTTTGCGGAAATAAAATTTTTTTTCTGAGATGACCCCTATCTGTTCAAGTATTGTGCAGATCAAATTATTAGACGATGTATCCCAGAGAATGAATTTCAGAACATTCTTTCATTCTGCCATGAACAAGCTTGTGGAGGCCATTTCAGCACTAAGAAAACAGCGACTAAAATTTTACAATGTGGTTTTTATTGGCCAACTATATTTCTAGATGCTTACACTTTTTGTTCTTCATGTGGTAGGTGTCAATGAATGGGGAGCATTACACGAAGGAACATGATGCCACTAAATCCAATTTTAGTGGTTGAGATTTTTGATGTGTGGGGTATCGACTTCATGGGACCCTTTCCCGTTTCTTTTGGCCATCAATACATTTTGGTTGCTGTTGATTACGTTTCGAAATGGGTAGAGGCAATTCCATGCAGAACCAATGATCATAAAATGGTGATAGGGTTTTTGAAAAGCAACATTGTTTCACGCTTTGGATTCCCTCGAGCAATAATCAGTGATGGTGGTACCCACTTTTGCAACAAATCATTCAAAGCACTTTTGACAAAGTACTCTATCACTCATAAAGTGGCGACCCCGTATCATCCGCAAACCAGTGGCCAAGTTCAGATCTCCAATCGAGAAATAAAGCACATATTAGAAAAAACAATGAGGCCAGACAGAAAAGATTGGTTGTTAAAACTTGATGACTCGTTATGGGCATATAGAACAGCTTTCAAAACCACAATTGGGATGTCACCCTACAGGCTAGTGTATGGAAAAACTTGTCACCTACCTGTGGAACTCGAGCATCGTGCGTACTGGGCCATCAAGAAATTCAATTTTGACATGCAGCAAGCTGGTTTAGAAAGACGATTACAGCTGGCAGAACTTGAAGAAATTCGTAACGATGCATACGAAAATGCCAAGGTTTACAAGCAGCGAATGAAAGTCTTTCATGATAAGCAGATTATGAGAAAATCTTTCACTTTAGGTCAGAAAGTACTTTTATTCAATTCTCGCTTGCACCTATTCCCAGGTAAGCTACGCTCTCGATGGTCTGGCCCCTTCATTGTTCATATTGTTTTTCCACATGGGGCAATTGAAATTAAGGACCCAAAGAACGGTGTCGCGTTTAAAGTTAATGATCAAAGATTAAAGTCATATCTAGAGTACCAACCACATGGAGAGGACACCGAAATAAATTTGAGTGACCCACCAGATTTGAATTGAGATTTTTCTTTTCGGTGATTTGATTTATTTATTTATTTATTTTTCTTTCTTTTACTATTCTTCTGCTAATTGAAATCATTTGTGCATAAGTGTGTTTGTTTAACCATTAAGTTTTCTTTTATCACTTTTAATCATGAGACAGATACTCTTAAACATCCTTAGATGACTTTAACGTGTCCAATCTCATCTCAGAGGCCAGATACGATTTTGTAAAACACATCGTATTTGGAAGCTACAACCCCCAGAGTTAATATCCCACGTTGAGGATTTAAAAAGCCAACTCAGAGACATTGAGAGAAGTGTCTACAACATCCAGTTGGAGCTTGAGGTAAATTCCATCAGAGGACGATTGTGATTTTCTTTTTGTGTTCTTATTTGTTACTCCGTTTGTGTGTTTTAGTTTGTCACCCCGGTCAAGTGGCGGATAACGGTACTCCGTGACAATCAAGTCGGTTACTTCAGTTTCCCATAATTACTGATCTTCTGAGGCGAAGGAATGGACAACAACGAGATCTTAGCAAAGCTTCATAGTCGATACCCTTCACTTACTCAGAATGCCCTTCTCACAATCAATAAAGCTCGGTCCGAATGCATGCGATTGCTCATGAGGAATAACATACCTGCTGATATCCGTTGGTTAATTGAAGCTGAAGTACGAACGGCAGGTGAGTTACCTCCTAAATTTATTGCATACATGTCTGGTTGTGGTAAAGGAAATTACGTAAGAAAGCGAAGAGCTCGGAGAATTTCTGTTGTTTGTCACAAGTGTGCTAGAATGATATGCGATAAAAAACGATGTTCTTTAGGAATGGTGTCTGATAACAGGGAAGATAAGATTCAATTCATTAGGGATGGCTTGAATAAGGAGTCATTGGATGATATCCTTTTGTCTCTTGAAACGCATCCCAGTGGATATGTGCAAGGAGCGATTCTCCAGTAACGGTACAGTCTCGGGAATCTGACTATAAACGACCCTGTTTGCCAGTTTATAAGAAAACTGGATGGGAAGCATATCCTCGACCCATAGAGGGCGTTGAAGCGGTTTCTGGACGTAAAACCAGAAAAAGATGTGAGCCACAGTCGCAACTACTTGTAAATATCCTTTTACTTTACTGTTGTTTTATTTCACTGTTGTTTTACCATTTACATTATTGTCTTTAATAATTTTATATTTGTCATTATTTGCTTTTCTTTTTACTATTTCCTTTTTGACTCTCGAGCCATGTGCTTTACACGTTAATTGACACTGACATGTTACCTCATACACAGTTGTGATCCAGTGTAACCAAGATTCTTAAATATGACTTTTTGTTAAGTACTCACAAATTGTTTTTAAGAAGTATCCCAATGGCAGCTACTCCCAATAAACAATTTAAGAACATTTGTGTGCTTTCTGGATTTAACTATGCCAAACATAAAGAGTTCGTTGAGGCAGCCATAGATCTTGTTCGAAGCATAGCAGAGAGAAAATTACACTTGGTGTATGGAGGAGGTAACCGAGGGTTATCAAAATTGGTCTCAGAAGCTGCTTTTGTCAGAGGAAGTCAAGTATTAGGCATCATCCCAACAACCTTAAAACCTTTGGGCTGTTTGTCTTGTTAACACAAATATTTCTTTAATATTGTTTTGATGATAACAAACTTGATGAAGATTGATTAATTCTTTAAAAGTCCAAAAAGTTTTTTTTTACACTCCTTCAAATCATAATTCTCATACCATAAAGGTTATTATATTCTATGAAATGAAGATGGGTAAAAAGAATGTTTGCCTTAAAAAGAAAATGGTAGAGCTTAAAAATGAAAATGAATCATTTAGTGAAAAGATCACTTGCCTAGAATTGGAAAATAAAACATTGCATGATAAAGTTACATTATTTGAGAATTCTAGCACATCACATGAGCATTTAGAATCACATGTGAATGACTTGAAAAATGAAAATGAAATGCTTAGAAAGAAGAGCAATGATCTAAATGAGATTGTGCTGAAATTTACAAATGGGCAAAAGATGTTGGATAACATGCTTAACTCTAAAAAATGTGTATTTGATAAAGGAGGACTTGGGTATAAGCCTAATTTAAAGCAAAAATATTATAAGAATTATTTTGTTAAAGCTACCTCCACAAGTGATCATAAAATCGTTTGTCATTATTGTAATCAAAATGGTCACATGAAATATAGATGTCCTGTGAAAAGAAATGCGCATTATGGTGTCAAATGCATTTGGGTTCCAAAAGGAACCGTTACTAACTCTCAAGGACCCAAAAAGGTTTGGGTACCTAAAACTTGAGACTTTTTCTGCAGGGCTTGAAGAAGAAGAATAAGTGTTACTTGGACAGCGGTTGTTCAAGACATATGACAGGGAATTATTCTTGGTTTTCAAGTTTTACTAAGATCGAAAATGGTGGAGAAGTATCATTTGGAGATAATTCAAAAGGAAAAATTCTCGGAATTGGTAATGTTGGTAAAATTTCCTCAACTCTAATTGAAAATGTGTGCTTAGTTGAAAATTTGAAACACAATTTGATTAGCATTAGTCAATTGTGTGACAAGGGTTATAAAGTTGCTTTTGATAAATCAAGATGTGTTATTGAGAATGCATGTGATGGGAAAATTCTGTTTGTTGGAAATAGATATGGTAATGTTTATACAATTGACATAGAATGTGCATCCAATCATGATAAATGTTTTTCCGCATTGCATGATGATGGTTGGCTGTGGCATAGAAGATTAGGTCATGCTAGTATGGATTTGATTTCAAAAATTGCGAAAAATGATTTGGTTAAAGGTCTTCCAAAAATCAATTTTCAAAAAGATAAAATTTGTGAAGCTTGCCAATTTGGAAAACAAATCAAAACTTCTTTCAAAAGCAAGAAAAATATCTCTACTTCAAAACCTCTTCAATTACTTCACATAGATTTATTTGGTCCTTCTAGATATGCTAGTTTAAGTGGCAAATATTATGCTTTTGTAATTGTAGATGATTACTCTAGATTCACATGGGTATTGTTCTTAACTAATAAGGATAATACTTTTGATGCATTTAGAATTTTCTGTAAAAAGGTTCAAAATGAAAAAGGTTATTCAATTACTTGTATTAGAAGTGACCATGGTGGAGAATTTGAAAATCATGCATTTGAGAAGTTTTGTAATGAGTTTGGCATTGAGCATCAATTTTCATCACCTAGGACTCCTCAACAAAATGGAGTTGTAGAAAGAAAGAATAGGTCTATTCAAGAAATAGCTAGAACCATACTAAATGAAAATTCTTTGCCAAAATATTTTTGGGCCGAAGCCGTTAACACCGCATGTTATGTTTTGAATCGTGTGTTGATTAGACCTAATCTTAATAAAACTCCATATGAGCTTTGGAAAGATAGAAAACCCAACATTGGCTATTTCAAAATTTTCGGATGCAAATGTTTTGTTTTGAACACAAAAGATAATCTAGGTAAATTTGATTCAAAATCTGATGTTGGTATTTTTCTTGGCTATTCAAACTCAAGCAAAGCATATAGAGTTTACAATAAAAGAACTTTGAAAATTCTTCACCTAGGACTCCTCAACAAAATGGAGTTGTAGAAAGAAAGAATAGGTCTATTCAAGAAATAGCTAGAACCATACTAAATGAAAATTCTTTGCCAAACTATTTTTGGGCCGAAGCCGTTAACACCGCATGTTATGTTTTGAATCGTGTGTTGATTAGACCTAATCTTAATAAAACTCCATATGAGCTTTGGAAAGATAGAAAACCCAACATTGGCTATTTCAAAATTTTCGGATGCAAATGTTTTGTTTTGAACACAAAAGATAATCTAGGTAAATTTGATTCAAAATCTGATGTTGGTATTTTTCTTGGCTATTCAAACTCAAGCAAAGCATATAGAGTTTACAATAAAAGAACTTTGAAAATTCTTCACCTAGGACTCCTCAACAAAATGGAGTTGTAGAAAGAAAGAATAGGTCTATTCAAGAAATAGCTAGAACCATACTAAATGAAAATTCTTTGCCAAACTATTTTTGGGCCGAAGCCGTTAACACCGCATGTTATGTTTTGAATCGTGTGTTGATTAGACCTAATCTTAATAAAACTCCATATGAGCTTTGGAAAGATAGAAAACCCAACATTGGCTATTTCAAAATTTTCGGATGCAAATGTTTTGTTTTGAACACAAAAGATAATCTAGGTAAATTTGATTCAAAATCTGATGTTGGTATTTTTCTTGGCTATTCAAACTCAAGCAAAGCATATAGAGTTTACAATAAAAGAACTTTGAAAATTCTTCACCTAGGACTCCTCAACAAAATGGAGTTGTAGAAAGAAAGAATAGGTCTATTCAAGAAATAGCTAGAACCATACTAAATGAAAATTCTTTGCCAAACTATTT
Source organism: Atalantia buxifolia (assembly GCA_030444775.1). Lineage (NCBI taxonomy): Eukaryota > Viridiplantae > Streptophyta > Magnoliopsida > Sapindales > Rutaceae > Atalantia > Atalantia buxifolia. The sequence continues at coordinate 7,810,206 of CM059837.1, forward strand.
TTGGGCCGAAGCCGTTAACACCGCATGTTATGTTTTGAATCGTGTGTTGATTAGACCTAATCTTAATAAAACTCCATATGAGCTTTGGAAAGATAGAAAACCCAACATTGGCTATTTCAAAATTTTCGGATGCAAATGTTTTGTTTTGAACACAAAAGATAATCTAGGTAAATTTGATTCAAAATCTGATGTTGGTATTTTTCTTGGCTATTCAAACTCAAGCAAAGCATATAGAGTTTACAATAAAAGAACTTTGGTTGTAGAAGAATCTATGCATGTCACTTTTGATGAGTCTAATCCCTCCTCTGCGGAGAAAAGAGTTTTTGATAATAATGCAGAAGAAGAACATCAAGAAGGATCATCAAATGACAACCAAAAGGATGCACCTCATGGAACTCAAGAAGAGCATCATGAAGAAGCAAATGCAGAGCAAAATGGAGGTAATTCTCAAACACTCCCCAAGGAGTGGAGGTATGTCTCTTCTCACCCTACAGATGTAATTTTAGGAGATCCCTCACGAGGTGTTACAACTAGATCATCACTTAGGAACACTTGTGAACATGCTGCATTTATTTCTCAAATTGAACCAAAATCCTTTGCGGATGCGGAAAATGATGAGTCTTGGTTTATGGCAATGCAAGAGGAGTTGAATCAATTTGAGAGAAACAATGTATGGGAATTAGTCCCTAATCCGGAACATCAATCTGTTATAGGTACTAAATGGGTATTTAGAAACAAAATGGATGAATCCGGTGTGGTTGTAAGAAATAAAGCTAAAGCTAGTGACTCAAGGTTACAACCAAGAAGAAGGGATTGATTTTGATGAAACATTTGCACCTGTAGCTAGATTAGAATCTATTAGAATGTTGTTAGCATTTGCATGTTATAAAGATTTCGTTTTATTTCAAATGGATGTCAAAAGTGCTTTCTTAAATGGTTTTATTATGGAGGAAGTGTATGTCAAACAACCCCCTGGTTTTGAAAATGAAAAATTTCCAAATCATGTTTACAAATTATCAAAAGCATTGTATGGTTTAAAACAAGCACCTAGAGCATGGTATGATAGGCTTAAAAATTTCTTGTTGGAAAATGGTTTTTCAATGGGAAAAGCAGATACAACTCTTTTTATTAAGAATAAGAATCAAGATATACTTGTTGTTCAAATTTATGTTGATGATATTATTTTTGGTTCTACTAATGAATCCTTGTGCAAAGAGTTTTCATCTTGTATGAGTCAGGAATTTGAGATGAGTATGATGGGAGAACTGAAATATTTCCTTGGACTTCAAATCAAGCAAAACGATGAGGGAATTTTCATAAACCAAGCGAAATATGTCAAAGATTTGCTAAAAAGATTTGGCATTGATGACTCAAACACCAAGAGCACTCCAATGAGCACAACGATTAAGCTTGACAAAGATGAAAAAGGTAAAGATGTTGATATTAAAAAATATCGAGGTATGATTGGCTCTTTACTTTACTTAACCGCAAGTAGACCCGATATCATGTTTAGTGTATGTTTGTGTGCAAGATTTCAATCATGTCCCAAGGAATCTCATTTGCTTGCTGTTAAAAGAATTTTTCGTTATTTGAGTGGAACTATAGATCTTGGTCTTTGGTATCCTAGAGGAACACATATAGATTTAACTTGTTATTCAGATGCAGACTTTGCTGGTTACAAAGTTGATAGGAAAAGTACTAGTGGAACTTGCTGTTTTCTTGGTCATTCTCTTGTTTCATGGTTTAGCAAGAAACAAAATTCGGTTGCACTCTCAACCACTGAAGCGGAATATATTGCCGCAGGAAGTTGTTGTGCACAAGCCCTTTGGATAAAACAAACTCTTAAAGACTATAGCATTAATCTTGAACAAATTCCTATCAAGTGTGATAATACTAGCGCCATAAATCTTTCAAAGAATCCCATTCAGCACTCTAGAACCAAGCATATAGAAATAAGACATCATTTCTTGAGAGATCATGTTCAAAAGGGAGACATTGCATTAAAGTTTATTTCTACAGAAAAATAACTTGCCGATATATTTACCAAACCTCTTGGTGAAGAGCAATTTTCAAAAATTCGGCATGAACTTGGGATGATGAAATTTTCACATTAACATTTCTATTCATGTCATTGAGTCTACAAAATTGTTTGATTGATTAATATTTTGATGATTTAATAGCCATAAAATGCTTAAGCATGATTTTGCTTTATTGATTCTTGAATGTTTCTATGAATTGAATGCTTGTAAAACATTTTTGAATGCATGTAAGCTTATGAATCATGTATTAAAATGGCTTATAAAACATTTTTGGATCAATTAAATGATCTTGAAATGTATTATTTGTTGGTCAAATACTAAACTAGATGTGCGAAATCATAAGTTGTAGAAAACGGATTGCCGTTATTTCAATAAACGGCTAACCGTTTTCAAGCAGAAACCTTGCCAAGCATTCTGGACACTGTCGGTTCGCCGATATCTCAGATAACGGCTCACCGTTTTCACAAGACAACTTGATACCATTCTGGACGCTGTCGGTTCGCCGATATCTACGATAACGGCTCACCGTTTTCTAAAGACACATTTTCGACGCTATCGGCTCGCCGATATGTCTATAACGGCTCGCCGATATCACGCGATAAGTGAACATGACTCGTCTTCTTCCTCATTTCTTCTGTTCACCATTTTTCTCTCTCTCTTAACCCGCGACTGCTCTTGATTTTTCTTCTTAAATCAGTCATTCCTTCAGTCTTTTTGCGTCAATTTGAAGCTCTAGAAATCTTTCTCTTCATCTTTAGCATCCTTTTAACCGATCAAAATTAGTTTTTAAAGCTAGATATTGAAAAATCCCAAAATCAAAACCCTAGAACCCGCGACAGCATTCTTGTCCAAATTGGCTCAAATTTCTTTCAAATTTCGTTCATAATCTCTCTTTAAACACTCCATCTCTCTTTCTATTAGTTTATTTTCTTCCCAAAACAGCAATGGCTTCACGACCAAGGCGTGCCCGAACCAAAAATGCTGCACCACGTGAATCCAGTCCTCCTCGACTTTCTTCTCAGGACTTCGAAAGCCTACATTTTCGCAATGCTGACTCCGCTCAGCATTTTCACGATAAGTTAATGGGAAAACCGGTAACTCACTCCTTTTATCTTGATATTGAAGAATTTTCCGATATTACTATTTGTGGGAGTAGTATTACGCACATGCTTAGGCATTGGAATGAGGCCTTTAGTATAGAAGAACATGTTTATGAAAATCTTGTGCGTGTCTTTTATTCCAATATGGAACTTTCCCCCTCTAGGCAATATCGTGTTATTACATATGTAGGAGGAGTTCGCATTGAGTTTAATGAGGAAGAATTGTGTCGTATTCTTGGGATTCGTTACGGAGGCATCGATATTTATACCACTAGGAAGGAGCTTGATTTTAGTCAATTCAGTCATAAGGATGGAGTACGGAACATTTGTAGACGTAGAGATCTATCCAATGACATATGTTCTCTGTCCTTTAGGTCTCAGCTTCTTCCATTTCAGGTTCGAGTTATCCACATCATCCTCCAACATATGGTCACACCTAGACAGGGTCATACCGATGAGGTGACTAGGTTAGATGTCGGTATACTAGACTCCCTCATCCGTACACGAAATGTGAGCCTATCCTACATTATTCTTCGTCATATGTTGTCCACTCCTAAAGTGACCAACCGGTCCCTTCCATATGGCAGCATTATTACTAGGATTTTGAGACATTTTGATGTTCCAATCACTGAACCCGTGTATGTTGAGACCCGAAAACTAGGTCGGGATATTATGTCTGCGATAGGTTTCTTTAAGAAACGTGGGCAGTGGGTAAAAACAAACTCCTCCAAGAATGAAGACACCTTACTAGCCCTGAGGATAATCGCATGCTCAACGATATCTATTCCGCGGACGAGCTGCCCGACTTTCGTCTTGGAGCTAGACCACGTGTCCCTCGCCGAGAAAGCGGCGGCGAGCAGCAAAGAGAACCAAGCAGGCGGCAAAAGATCCTCTCAGGATGATGTGCCAACCGAGCCGACTGTGCCTCCTGCCGCATCCTCTGCTCATGAGGACTGTCTTCAACAGCTCTTCGACAGAGTTGATACACTCTCTCAAAGAAGCGGCGGCAGCTCAACTCCGACTTCGCAACCTTTCGGCAGCAGGTGCTTGATCAGCAGATGGAGTTGATTGCTGGGCAGCGCAAGATTCTCGGTCATCTTGGCTATGATCCCGGCAGTTCCTCTTCACAGCCCCCACTCTAGTTTCTGCTCATATGCATTTCGCACAAACATTGCTCATTTCATGCACTTTGTATGATGTTATTTGTTTTTGATGGATACTTGAACCTTGGTTATGGTTGTGATTGATTTTGTTGGATATTTGAATTTTTGTGTATGATTGTGTTTGTTTTTGATGATATGACTATCTTTTGAATATGTTGATGAAGATTGTGTTGGATTGGAAGGTGGTTGTAAAATTGAAGTTTATATGGAAGTGTTTTTTTTTTAACTGTTTTGTCTTTGAGGATTTGATCAGTTTTATAGGGGAAGTTCTGCCAAAATTTTCGCAAGCCATGGTAACTTCTATTTTTTCAGCTAATCGCACTCATTTCTTTTTGATGCTGAAGGGGGAGAATGGATATTTAAAATCTGTTAATAAAATATTTGATTTAAGTTTAAGTATGGTTTAAAAAGTGTATATGCAAATAGGGGGAGCTAAACTCTTTTTCAAAGGGGGAGCACATATTTAGGGGGAGCAAAAGTGAACAAATATTTTTTTAAGTTTGTCATCATCAAAAAGGGGGAGATTGTTAACACAAATATTTCTTTAATATTGTTTTGATGATAACAAACTTGATGAAGATTGATTAATTCTTTAAAAGTCCAAAAAGTTTTTTTTTACACTCCTTCAAATCATAATTCTCATACCATAAAGGTTATTATATTCTATGAAAAATGGTTAATAAGCAATAGCATCAAATTGAAAAACCTTGAGTATTTTGAAAATGGTAAATAACGGCTCGCCTATATTCCTACATAACGGTTCGCCGATATCGAATGAATCGAGAAATCAAACACGGAAGATAACAGCTCGCCGACATTTTTTGATAACGGTTCGCCGATATCGAACAAAACTGAGAAATCAGTTTCTAGAAGATAACGGCTCGCTGACATGATTTGATAACGGCTCGCCGACTTTAAACAGAACTGAATCTTAGTCTTAGAAAAACTGACATGTTGATAACGGTTCGCCGACCTGGAGCAGAATTGAGAATTAGCTTCTGGAAGATAACGGCTCGCCGATATCCTTGATAACGGCTCGCCGACATCAAACAGAACTGAAGTTTTGGCTTCTGGAAAATAACGGTTCGCCGATATTATTGATAACGGCTCGCCGACTGCAAACAGAAATGAAGATTTAGCCTCTGGATACTAACGGCGATCCGACATCGCTATAACGGCTCGCCGATATTTTGAAAATCCAGCCCAACGGTCATATTGACCAGTCAAACGGCGATCCGACATCCTACTAATGGCGATCCGACAGTGAGCAAAAAGTGAATAACGGCTAGTTTTCAGCTCCAACTATAAATAAGCTCATTCAAATTCAAACAAGGGTTGATCACAACACTACCATTGAGCTTATATTCGTGAGCAACCTTCATAGAGCTTTAAAAACTCATTCTTGCTTCATTTATTTCATACATTGGGCTTTGATTTGTAATCTTAAATATTGTGTGAGAGAAAAACAATTTGTAATCTTTTGTTTTGAGTGATTGTAAGTGTTGGGATACACTTGCGTTAAGAGATTGGGGATTATCTCTTATTGTAAAGGTTTATGGACACCTAGGAAGTCAATTGTAAGCATTTGAAGCCTTAGAGGCTTGCTTAGTGGAATCCTCTAGCCCGGAAAGCTTGGAGGCATGGACGTAGGCGAGGTTGGCCGAACCACGTAAAAATCTCGTGTTTGAATCTCTCTTCCCTTATCTATTTATATAGTGTGATAAATTTATTTGTTATTGCTTTAAATTCTTTTTAGATTAACAGTGAGTTATTGTTTCATATTTCAATATTTTTTAGAAATCCAATTCACCCCCCCTCTTGGGTTGCATAACTAGAATTTCATGTCTAACTCACCAACTGGAGAAGAGTTAGTCGTCTCAGGTATGCAAGAAAGAATAACTGAAATGCTTAATCATGCTGATGCTTTTATTTTCTTACCAGGAGATCTTGCAACTTTAGAGGCACTTATCACATTAGCATCTTGGGGCCATCTGCACATTTATCAGAAACCCATCGGTTTGTTAAATGTCAATAACTTTTATGATGGCTTTATCGCATTTCTTAACCATGCAATAAAAAACTACTTCATTCTTTCCACAGCGAAAAAATTTTTTATTTGTGCTCACACTGCTAATAAGCTACTTGATCTGTTACAAGTTTATCGACCAGAGCCAGATCCCAAGACTGTGGTGTTGGAGTGTACAAATAACGATGGTAACAGTAGCCGCAGTAAGAAGTACAAATTAGATTTAACTCTCCGCCTGTAAATATTTTATTCTGTGTTGCACCACCCAGGTGATGTCTTCTAAACTCTACTTCTTTCCTTTAAAACATTGAGGACAATGTTTCGTTCTGGTTTGGGGGAGGGGATAGTTGACAATTGTGGAATGTTGGTTAAGTTTTTACTAATTTTTTGTTGTAGAGACTAACTGTGGCTATCTTTTTTAGTAGAAGATGGCTGAATATGGAGTGTAATTACTCTAGAAACGCATCTTCTTAGTTTCAAAGTAAAAAAAAAAAAAATTTGTGTGATCTTTCTAACTTTTTCTTTTGACTTCTCCTTTATAAATATGCATTTTCAAATTTTTGAGTCAAAGATGGCTGAATATGGAGTGTAGTGCCTCTAGAAACGCATCTTTTTCATTAAAAAAAATATTTTCAAATAGTTTTTCTGCATCAATTTTCACATTTCTACATGCATGTTTTTCCTTTCATATTTAGAATAGGTTGGGGGGTAGAATGTTGTTTTTAAAAAAAAAAATAGTAGTGTGATTTTGTTTTTATTTTTGGATGACATGATGACTTTCAAATTTTAGTATTTGTATTATCTTTAATCTTGAGTGATGTTACACTATGTTTGCTACTCTACATGTTGATATCGGAGATAAATATGAGTTGCTTGAAAGAATTGACATGTCGTAATAAATACCAAGTGAGTATTTGAGTCTATTATTTTTCTTGGAGAGTAACCCTTTTTTGTCCATTCTTCATACAGCTTAACAGTTTATTATTTTATACATGATCTTTAGATTTCCCTAGAGTCAACCCTCTAAAAAAAAAAAGAGGAAAAATAGCTTTAAAAAAAAGTGTGTCGCTACATCTGAATGTCCATTTAACTAGTAGATATGGAGGATTATCTAGAGCCCTAAAAGATGATGGAAAGGCCATCTTTGACCCGTTTGAGCCTTTCTAGCCATCCCTTATGTCAAATATCCATAGTTAGCCCCTTTGAACCTTTTTTTTAAAAAAAAAATCTTTTCTTTGTCAACTTATTATCTTAACCCACTCCGATTTGGAGTATTACCCAATATCTTTTAAGTTCCATCCCCTATTCATGTTTGAGAAAAATATAAATAATTGTTTTGTTTAGTAAAGTTGTGCAATAAAAAAAAAGAAAGAAAAAAAAAGAACAACAAAAACAAAATTCTTTCAAAAAAAAAGAAAAAGAAGAAAAAAAAAAGAAAGAAAAGATATACAATAATAATAAATAAGTGAAATGCACCTTTTAAATTCCAAAAGATATTTATTTTTCTCAAACATATATTTTGTTTTCTCTATTTCCCTTTCTTTGTTAGCCATGTTCCTAGCCTACGTTACGTCCTAATAAAAGTCCTTCTTGATTTTAGGAAACTATAATCGGAAGTAGAAGCTAGTTATATGGGCTATAAAGATGTAGTGATGCATAATAAAAAAATTTTAAAAAAATAATTAAAAAAATAAATTGGGTTGACTAATACGTTCTTTTACTTGAGATCGTGTTATTTATAAGCTATGGGCATATTTCCTTCATCCTGGTGAGAGTGTGTAATAATGCTTGTTTATTATTTTCTCTCAATTTATCATTAATAGAAGTGACAATTTATATTGGGTTTGATTTCCTTGTGAGAGTGTCACTATTACCGGTGAGATTTTGGGGTTTGACATGTCATTCTTGAAAGTAGCTGTGACAAAATCTATTGGCCTAATTCATGTGGATGGTTGATGTGGGTGTGATGTTTCTTTAGACTGGAGATAATGCTTATACTTTTATTTGATTGCTATCATTAGTTTGATTGAATAAATACGATTGTAAAAAAAAAAATCATTTTGGATTTGAATTTTGTTTCGCTTTATTTGCTAGGGACTAGCAATAAGCTGGTTGGGGGGTGTGTTAAGTGTTAGGAAGTGTATATTTATAAAGGAGAAAATCGTCATTTTACACTTCAAGTCTTACTAACATCTCTAATTTTATTTATTTAAGTTTCTTGTTATTTAATTATGAGTGTTTTGTTTTAATTAAGTATTTTATGTATTTTAGGAGTATCATGGTCATTTCACAATGAACGAGATATCAGATAGCAAAACAGACGTCACTTTTGAACTCAGGACAGTCGAAAACCTTAGGAGGAGCATAAAAGGAAAAATGGCACTATTCATACGTACGGCACTATTCACATGTACGGTACTGTTCATGGGTACTGTTCACGACATTGTTCAGACCGCGTTACTGTGCAAGCCGTGTGCAAACCGTGTTACTGTTCAAACCGCGTGGTCAAACCCGTGGTCAAACCTTGTTACTGTTCACTGATGATGTGGCACAATCCTGTGCGTCCAAACTATTTTTAATCCGATGGCCATGATTCACTCAATGTATCTGTAAAAATGGGGCCTTCCCCACCTAATTTGATACCCCTGAATCCATTTTTGAGCTTAGTTTTCTGTAATTCTTTCTCCATCTTGTATTTCTATGTATTTTAATAATTCCCATTTTACCCTTAGTTCAATTATGAGTAGCTAATTTTCTTTCAACCTTGGGTTGAAGGTGAAGTCTCAACATGTGTCATGGGCTTTATTTGGTAAATTTATTTTCTCTTCCCCTCTAATTTCTGTGGAGGTTTTGACTTTTCGTCGACAAATAATAATAATCTTGTCTAGTTACCGCCTTGGTTTCACCGGCAAGCTAGTATAAGGTTATTATTTTTGGCACGATAAGCCCTTAGCACCATATTGATTAGAGTGTGGTTCATGAGGTGTGGATTCCCCCCTCATGATTTAATTGGTATTAATAAGGAATATTTAGCCCATGGTGCATGTTGATACGGATCCAGATACCCAAGCATTTTATTTCAATAGTTCCCAATTTAATTTATTCTCGCCATTCCAATTTAAATTCCAGCATTTTTTAAATCAATTTCCCCATAAATCCAATCACTCACTTATAAAATTAATTCTACACCTAATTAAAATCTAACTTCTCGTGGGATCCACACTCGACACCGTTGATCTATTCTACAATAGATTCGTGCGCTTGCGAGTTCAACAAAATTTGCACAACACAACCTAAGTCTATTCTTTACAGAGTGATCTAGGTACTTACAAAGTAAAACACTAAAAGACAAATGATTGTAAAAAACTCTTAAACGCATATTTTCAATAAAATGTCTAGTGTTGACCAAAGCGCCTTAAGGCTAATGTCAAAAAGCTTAAGGGCAACTATTGACCATAGCTTCTAAGGGCAACTATTGACTAAACCACTAAAGGGTGAGTGTTACTTAAAGCTCTAGCAAATGTTGACTAAAATGCCTAAGAGCAAGGATCTACAGGAATTGCCTAGGGCCATTATCTACGAAACTGCTTACATTTGAAGCAATCTAGTTTAAAAGAACAACCTTTATTGAAAAGATTTGACGTAGATTCTTGGATTGATGAATCAAAAAGCCTTAACAGTAGCTTGTCAAAGAATTGTTGAAAAATTCTCACCTACTATTTAGAAAGTTAACTATCCCTTTTGAAAAGGTTCTTTTACTAGCTCTTTATCTTTACGATTTTCAATATTTGCCAAGTTAAGCTAGATTCCAGAGAGCTACAAAAACATTAAATGAAGTACGTGAGACTACTTATAAACCAATTCTAATTGGATAGGTGCTTTAGAGAAATTTCAAATTTTAAAATTCAATTTGCGGAAGGAAAAGACCAAGCAAAGTCTGATAAAAATATTAAATGAAAGTCTCAGTTCTCAAAATTGAAAAGTAACACTGGTGTGGCCTTTGTTAGACCAAATTAAAAAAGGCCCAAAGCCCGAAAATTACAAGCCCAATAAAAACCTTCTGCAAAGAATAACCTACGCTCATTCTCTATAAGAATATCCTCAGTACTTAGAGTTCATAGTAAAGTGTCTAAGCGTAAGATACGAGAAAATGCCAAAGGGGTGATTCTATAAAGAAAGAGTTAGGTCCATTCTCTACAAAAAAGAATTATCTAGGTCCATTTTTGAGAACGGAGACTTTCATTGTTTACAAAGAATAACCCCGATCAATTTAAAAGTGACACGACTCAAAATTGTTGAGTACTCCCAATCATAAGAGTGTCTAGTTATAATATAACTCGGTGAGTCCGGGGTTTAACCACAAGGAATCAATAAATCTAGTAGTTCATTATTAAACAAAAATTAATTACAGAAAAAGAAATTAATAGAGACCAATTTAGAAAAAATTTTAAGGTTATGGGATCCACTCTCGATTTTCAAATATAGTATAATATTCTCTCATATTTATATTTTGCATTTCTTCTACCAATTCATTATTATGCCATTTAATTTTTAATTAACTACGTGCATATTTAAATATGGGATCAAGTACATAATGAGCCACAGATATATTAGAGTGTTGACATTATGTAAAAAGTCTATATAGATCCAAGGAAATCTAGATCTACAAATTAACATGACATAAAAGTAACTGGTAAAGAAAAAAATATAAATTATAAACATATAACAAATAAAATAAACTTGAAACTCACTTGAGAGAGTAATTAATTCTATGATTTGAATCCTTGAGCATCATCTTTCGCTTTAGCTTAGAAAATTTAACCACTCATGTTTAAAAGTAAAGTGATCATTTTATTTAATAAATTTTGCAAAGTACAATAAAAGAAAATTGAAAACAACGGGAAAAGAAAGAGATATTTTTCCTAAAAGTCACTTTAGATTTACGCCTAAAATGCACATCCCTAAAAGCGGCCACACAATTCTTTCTCATTTTCTTCCTCCTAAAATCTAGTACACCCTTAATTGTGAGAGCTCTTGCCTTTATATAGGCAAATTTTGAGTGATCAAATGTGGGTATTTATATAATATTTTTTATGAGGTTTAATCACAACCTTATAATGAGATTTAGTAATACAATCAAAGCGTCTTAATTTACAATCATTATGGATCGTTGGATTAAACATAATCAATGGCTAAAATTAAAGTAAAAGTCTAAGCCTCTTTTTGCTCATTTTCCAAGGTTGTTGAGCTACCAATTTAATGTGTTAAATCTAGTACAACAAGGTGCATGTGAGCTCGAACATTAGGCACGATCTCAACTGTTGACAAATAATGCCAAATCAGAGGGCTAGCATTTCTTCTAAATGCTTTTGAGTTTCCAGAATTCTAATTTAACATCCAAATTTTCAATCCTAACATGATTTAGGGATTTTCTACAAATAAAAAAAATCAGTCTTAAAAAAAAACAATTCATAAAATAGGTTGGGCATTTGTAAATGTGATGAAATTGTTAGTGTTATCACCACTGTAAGTGAAAAATGATGATTTTAACATTTATTAAATGTAGACTTTTTAGTATTAATCAAAACGTCTAATTGGCGGGTGTTCAAAAAAACGCCAAAGGCGTAATTCTACAAAAAAAAGACCTAAATTCATCCTTTACAGACAATGTTCTAGGCTTATTCTTTATAAAGAACGACCTAGGTCTAATCATTACAAAGAATGACCTAGGTCTAATCCTTACAAAGAATGGCATAGGCATTTAGAAAATATTCCTGAGTCAAATGCCTAAAGGGCAAGTCTTTGATAAAGCAAGACCTATTCCATTCTTAACAAAGAATAGTCTATGTCTACCTTTTATGAATAACAACCTAGGTCATTTTACTTAGAAAATACTTCTACGTAGAACGAACAAAGGGAGAGCCTTGACAATTGCCAAAGTTGTGATTTTACAAAGAAAGTCTAATGACTGTTCTTTATAAGGAATGACTTAGGTAATTTTTTTACAAATAACTACTTAGGTCTATTTTACAAAGAATGACCTAGGCACTTAGAAAATTTTTTTAAGTAGAATGCCTAAAGGGAGCATTTTTGAAAAAATGCTAAAAGCATGATTTTGCAAAGAAAGATCTAGCTAGTTTCATTATTTACAAAGAATGACCCAGACACTTAGAAAATATTTCTAAATATGAGCCTTCGGGCCAACAAGCATCTTATGGAATGCGACTATAGGCAAATATACATTCCACAAAATGTGCCTACAAGCAAATAAACATTCTACATAATGCTCCTAAGAGTAAAGATACATTCTATGAAATATGCCTATGGGTAAATATACATTTTACAAAATGTGCATAAATGCAAATAAGAATTCTACATAATACGATACACCGAAATATACTTTCTACAGAATTAGCCTTCGGGCTAAAAAGCATTTTATAAAATGGGCCTATGGGAAAATATTTATTATCCGGAATGCACCTACAAGCCTATATACATTCCATAGAATACACCTATGAGCGAATATGCATTCTATGGAATGCACCTACTAATAAATAAAAATTCGATGGAATGCATCTACAGGCAAATAAACATTCTACTAAATGAGCCCACAAGCTAATAAACATTCTAGGGTATAAGCTTACAAGCTGATAAACATTTTACTGAATGCATCTATGATCAAATAAGCATTCTACAGATGAGTCTACATGCTAACAAATACTCTTCAGAATACGCTCATGGGAAAAATGTTATAATTTAATCTTCTTCATAAGGAACTAATATAAGTTCTGAATTTAAGTTCAAGCCCATTGAAGGTTAAGGGTACAAAAACATGATAAGTATCCAAACAATACTTGTCATGAAAAAATAGTGACACATATGAGTATCTGTTTACATGCGAAGACTTTCACTAACACTTCGCAAAAGAAAAGTGCCACATAATCTCTCCAGTTGACTTAAGATACATGTATAAAGGTCAAGACCTTTGTTTGAAGGTACGAGAAAAGAGGGTATAAAATGAGTATAGAAACTCTACCCATCTGCTCCAGATCTTCTCTTTCCAAAAATTGAGTAAAAAGCACTAACTAGAGCATCAGAAGGTTATCACTGGCACGTTGGCTCCCCTTGACAATTGTGCCTTTTTGCATAATAATTATCCGCAAGGAAGCATGTGATTTGAAATATGATTAGTATTAAAAATTGTTGAATTATCCAAGATCTTTTGGGTAATATATGAAATTTAGAACCTAGTGAAGGGCTTTGATCATGTTAAATCTAGTGTGCTCATAGATCTTGTAATGTTGTTATCTATTCTTTAGCTAAACTAGCTATAAAGAGATGTGAAACTGTTGTATTGATGGGTTCATACCTTTTAGAACTATTGTATCTATTCTCTGCTCTGGTTTTGAATTCAAATTTTATCCTCCAAAAAACAAATTAGGATTAAGAGATATTAACAACTTGGAAAGGAGAAGAAACTAATTAAAACACAACAATTAAAGGACACAAAATTTTAATATTGATTTAATGCTTTATTCATGCAAAATCCGATAATTTTACTATTTATTTATAAATTGTATAAAAATTACATTATATAAATTATTTCTTATAAATCACTAGCGAAATAAATTTCATTACTTACCAAAAAATTTTATCTATCTCTCTCATTATACCATAGAATTATAATTAAATTACTTGGATTGATGTAAATGTCTTAACGCATTACTATTGATTTTGATAATTGAAAAATATATATAGCAAAACTTTATATAGAATAATCATTATATATAATATTTGTGTCATACGATTAAAAACACTAACTAATGTTGACTCTTATTGGTCTTAGGGTTAGCTTGGCAAAGCTATAACTTTTAAAATAATTGTTGTTAGCTGATCTGTAAAAAGAATTATTTGTGAAGAGAAGTAGTTAAGTGTTTGGTAAATTTTGTTTTCAGAAGTACTGTGAGTTTTCAAAGTAATTATGGACATTTAGTAAATTTTACTTTTAAATTACTGAGAGAAAACAAATGACTAAAATATACATAATGTAGGATAAAATTTACTTATATGTATAAAACCATGTATATATAATATTTTTAATTGTGTATTATAATAATTTTTATTAAAAATGAAATTTATAATATATAGATTTTATTTTTTAGTTTTTATCTTAAAATAATTGATAATTAAATTTATATAGTGAAACAAATTAATAATAATTCGACTAATATATTGATATTAATAAATTTATATTGATGAAGTATAATAAAAATTTATTAAAATATGAATTTTGTTTCCAATTTGAATAATGATAATTTTGGGTTTAGGTAATATTTTAAGGATATTTATGGAATTGTATTAAAGGATAAAATTGATTTTCAAAGTTAGAATGTAGAAGTTACTTGTAAGGTTCAATTCTCTTACCTAAATATAATATAATTTATTTTGACCTAACAAGCCCCTTTAAGTATTAAAATATAATAATATGTAATATTAAATTCTAAGAGAAGTAATAAAATAAGTGATGATGCAATAATTAAGTAATAATGACATAATCTATGACATATGTGATGATGTAAGAGAAGTTGTAGAAATAGATAAGAATTTTAGAAATTAGTAAGGCATTTATGAGGGATAATTTCAACCATTGATCAAGGGTTATGGTGGCAAAATCCTAGCCATCCATTAGCTTTAAGAAATCCTATAAATACCCCCTAGCCCCTTTCATTTTCAATCCAACCTAGGAATTAAAACATTTGTGTAGTAGAGAATCAAAACAATTGGTAAGTTTACTCTCCTTATTCTCTACAAGGTTTCCAATCACTCTATCTAGGGTTTATATTAGCATGATTTTAAATTGTTACAGATCATAATACATGATTTAAGGTGTGTTTAGGTTCTGTTTAGGGTTTTGATTTATTGTGGATTTTAATAATCAACCCTTGGTGCATTAAGCACACCGGACAAATTCTGGACAATATGAATACCTCGATTTCAAACATATATTTTTTGAATGAGTTTTCTTAAGAATGTTATATTTCTGAAAATTAGACATGTAGGGATTATTGATTAAATTTTGTTACATAAGAGTTGACGTTTTTTTCAATTTTATATGGATTTTTTAATCGAACACTAATACACTGGAAAACTATGATTCCAGCAAGGCAATCAGATTCACAAACTTATTTGTATTATTAAATGAACTCGAAACATTCTGAAATTTAATATAGAAGTTGATAAATGTGTCTAGTATTCACAGTTTTAATTTCATAATTTTCTCATTAGTATCTGAGTTTATAAAAATCTCAGAACACGTTCTGTTTGGTTAAGGTACTGTGAAACAGTTTCAAAATTTTCAAGTAATAAATAGTATTGAAAATGTTTTTGGTGTCGGATCCTCTTGGAAATTTTATATGAGGTACCCATGAATGTCCAGAATGGTTCCATAGAATATTATATCATTTTGAGTTTTAGATTAAGAGTTAAAATTCTAATAATCAGACTAGTATGGGTATGAATTAGAAAATCAGATTCTTAAGATAAGTTATTGATAGTTGGGAAATTATCCACCGTCCACCCGTTTTTTCCAACTATTTCAAAAATATACAATTCTTTTTTTTTTTTGTAGCTGGAATCCACCTGAAGTTACATTTCTTTTCACTTTTCCACTTCCGTTTGGATACCGTTAAGAAAACTAACGAAATATTGTTTAAATGACATTTTAACCCTCAAATGTAAAAAATAATTTATCCACGGACCACCTATTTTTTCATATTTTTTTAGAAATACACAATTCTTAATTTTTTTTTTGTTGAACTCCACTTGAAGTTATATTGTTTTGCACCAATCCACCACTATGTCGTTGTGAAATGACGATTTTACCCTTATGATGTTAGCAAAGTTATAACGGTCTCAAAACGAAAGTGGAAAAGTGAAAAGAAATGTAACGTCAGGTGGATTCCGGCAAAAAAAAAGAATTTTGTATTTTTTAAAAACAGTGAAAAAATGGGTGGATGATAGATAATTTCCGTTGATAGTTATATCTTTTATTTGTTAAGGTGTTGGAGGAAATTAGAGGCTTACAGGTGTATTAGTTCAAATCCTTTAATCGAGGTAAGTAACTTCATTCCTAATATACTGGATATGTATAAGTATTTTCATATTATTATAAGAGTTTTTTTTATACTACTTAGAAAATTAATGGATTTTCATAACAAAATCAGTTTATGAAAATGTTTTCAAACCTAAATTCTTTTTAACAAAGTTTTTTATAAATGCTTTTAAATATGTGAGTTATTTTGTTACATTCCTTTTATGATGTTATATATAAAATAATTTAGAAGCCTAAATTGTTGTTATGGACATTTCAATTATTAATCTAATACGAATGTTTTGCGCTTATGTATGATTTTAATTATTTATGATTGTATGGGGGCCACCTCTTGAGGGCCAAAGCGTCGCAAAGTGCCACATATAGTGCAAAGTGCCACGTATAAGTCATAATGTTTTAGCTCATTATCCATAGTTATTCTGATTCTGACTCTGATTCTGATCGTACTATACGATATATCTGTCTAGACCAGTACTGGGTTTCTGTTCTGAGTGTGCACACGATATTCTGATTCTGTTTCTGGACAGGTCACCATGACTATAGGTGACACTATGTGACATGAGCTAAACTTTTGTTTTATGTATACATGTTATATAATTTACTTCTGTAAGTAAATATGCTTCTGATATTATGAATTATGAAGAATTTATGTTATTTAATCGTGATATATCGTTTTAAGAAATTTATCAATTATGATATATGTTTTAAATAAAAGAAGGCTTGCAATATTTTTGGTATCGGTAGGGCTAGTGTGATAGGAATGGCTTTACTTATCGAGTTGACGGCTCACCCCTCGTCATTACTTTTTGCAAATTAAGTTCCGTTTGAAAGGTGTGCCTAGCTTTGGAGTTAGTGATTTTGTTTTCGTTTGCTATTTGAATAAGAAGAGGAATGAACTCATGTTTCTATTTAGTTTATTTCTGTTATGAGCTTATAATATGGAGTTTGAGACTTTTGTTATTCTTTGGTAAAGACTATTTAGTGTAGAATGTGTGAATTTGTAGATTTATTTTAATGAGAATTTGAAGTATTTCAGTTTGAAATTTATGAGTAAGGATTACGATTTGTGAGTAACCTCTTTGTTCACGCGCTCCACAAGTGTTAGATTTGGGGTGTTACATTACTTCTTCCCTTCTTTTCAAAATCAGCTATAAGAGGAGCTGATTTTGACAAAAATGATTTAAATTTTTTTTAATCAAACATTAAAATTAGCTTTTAGATTTTCAAAATTACTTTTAAGCTTGCCAAAAGCAATCCCAAATGAGCCCTTTATATATCTCTATATACAATTTGTCCAATGAATAAATAAATAAAAATGAAAATGATACAATTGATATGGTATTTCAAAATTTTGATTGATTAACAAAGATTGAGTCCATCAATCTTTATAGTGATTGACAATCAATCTTTGTATTGATTAATAAAGAAAATCACAATCAATTCTTTTGCTTCCATTATTAGTTCATTCTTCTCAATAGTGATTCTAAAATTGTCGATCTTTTTACTGGATGATTAGATAATTTTTTTAATATATTCAAATTACTTGATTTTCTAATTTCATTGTGGGTGATTTTATAATTTTGATCCTATCTTTTTTCTACTTCATACTATGTCATTCACCATGTATTATGTCTAACATTCATCAAAGTTCTTACTACATATATGCACCAGATAAAAAAATTATCGAATTTATTTTTATTTTTTTTCTAATCAGTGATTAAAAATAATTATCTATTACTTATATAAAATAATTATTGGTAACAATATCATATATACTAGACCTAAATTAAATTAAGAACTTAATTTAAATTTAGGAATTGCCTATAATTTGTGTACTCAGTAACTGCCTATTAAAGTTAAATAAAGGGCGGAAATATTTCATTTTAAATCAAACAGTCCATATAATCTCACTATTAATACTATGTAGCTATTAACTTTCGTCTCTTATCTTTACACTTCAATGAGTTCTTAATTTATGGATAATGGGTGTTGAGTGTTAGAAAGTGTATATTTATAAAGGAGAAAATCGTCATTTTGCACTTCAAGTCTCACTAACATCTCTAATTTTATTTATTTAATTTCCTTGTTATTTAATTATGAGTGTTTTGTTTTAATTAAGTATTTTATGTATTTTAGGGGCATCATGGTCATTTCATAATGAACAAGATATCAGATAGCAAAACGGACGTCACTTTTGAACTCAGGACAGTCGAAAACCTTAAGAGGAGTATAAAAGGAAAAATGGCATTGTTCACACGTATGATACTATTCACATGTACGGTACTGTTCATGAGTACTGTTCACAACACTGTTCAAACCGTGTGCAAACCTCGTTACTGTTCAAACCGCGTTACTGTGCGTCCAAACTGTTGATGTGGCGCAATCCTGTGCGTCCAAACTGTTTTTAATCCGATGGCCATGATTCACTCAATGTATCTATAAGAAGGGGGCCTCCCCCCTAATTTGATACCCCTGAATCCATTTTTGAGCTTAGTTTTCTGTAATTCTTTCTCCATCTTATATTTTCTAAGTATTTTAATAAATTTCCATTTTACCCTTAGTTCAATTATAAGTAGCTAATTTTCTTTCAAGCTTGGGTTGAAGGTGAAGTCTCAACATGTGTCATGGGCTTTATTTGGTAAATTTATTTTCTCTTCCCCTCTAATTTCTGTGGAGGTTTTGACTTTTCGTCGACAAATAATAATAATCTTGTCTAGTTACCGACTTGGTTTCACTGGCAAGGTAGTATAAGGTTATTATTATTTGGCACGATAAGCCCTTAGCACCATATTTATTAGAGTGTGGTTCATGAGGTGTGGATTCCCCCCTCATGATTTAATTGGTATTAATAAGGAATATTTAGCCCATGATGCATGTTGATACGGATCCAGATACCCAAGCACTTTATTTCAATAGTTCCCAATTCAATTTAATTCCGCTATTCCAATTTAAATTCTAGCATCCTTTAAATTAATATCCCCACAAATCCAATCATCCACTTATAAAATTAATTCTACACCTAATTAAAATCCACCTTCTCGTGGGATCGACACTCGACACCATTGATCTATTCTACAATAGATTCGTGCGCTTGCGAGTTCAACAAAATTTGCACAACAAGTTTTTGGCGCCGTTGCCGGGGAGGTAAGTATTTTAATTTGTAGAATTATTTTTTTAATAATTTAATTATTATTATTATTTTAGTTTTTTCCTTGTAATTTTTTTTCTTAAAAAAAAAAGAAGTGAATTTACATTTTTTAAGTAACAATTTCTTTTCTCACTTTTTTAAATTTCTGTAATTTAATTTTCATGTTATTTTTTTTTCTTTGTAATTTTTCGTTTATTTTGTTAATTTATTTCACGTATTTGTTTTAGTGTGTTTTTTTTTAGTAAGGTTGTAACAGCGCAATAAGGTTAGTTTCGTAATTTCTCCTTCTTCTTTATTTTTATTTTGTTCTCATTTTTATTTTCTTTGCATGCATGGTCGTAGGTCATTATTACCTAATCTTGAACCTATAGACCTTGAATTAGAAAGAACACTTCGTACACACAACACATTACACTTAAAGATAAAATTGAAATGGATTTGTAACAACCAGAACCACAGGAGAGGCCATTTAAGGACTACTTCAGTCCCTTAGCTAACTTGAGCACATCATGCATACGATACCCAAATGTAACTGTTAGGAGTTTTGAGTTAAAACCTAGTGTGCTAAATTGTCTCCCAACATTCTATGGCTTAGAAAATGAGGACCCATATAATCATTTGAATGATTTTCATACAATTTGTCAAACTTTTAAATATGAGAATTTTTCAGACAATGATGTTAAACTTAGATTATTCCCATTTTCTTTAAAAGATAGAGCTCGTTCATGGTTTAATACATTGCCCGCTAATAGCATTACATCATGGGAACAAATGGTAGCGAAATTTTTAAATAAATATTTCCCAGTGCATAAAACCAATGCTATTCGCAGGGAAATCTCAGAGTTCACCCAGAAAGAAGACGAGCAATTTTTTGAAGCATGGGAGCAATTCAATGGGCTACTTTTGAAGTGTCCACATCATGGGTACGAGAAATGGCACCAATGCCAATACTTTTTGGAGGAATTATTGCCAAATGTGCAAGAATGGCTAATGGCAACAAGTGGAGGAGAGCTAATGTCAAAACGTGCATCAGAGATTTGAGATTTTTTCCAGAGACAAGCGGATAATTCCCAACAACGGAGTCGATCTCTCAGGAATACTAGAAGAATTAAAGGAGTGAATGAGGTTCACATTAGAGAGTCTAGTTCGGGAATCAAAGAAGTCAAAGAGATGGTTGAAGGCCTTTCTCGACAAATAGCATCGTTGACGACTGCTAAATCAACAGAGCCACATGACCATGAGTCATATTCAGATCAAGCCAATGCCATCGGTGTCATGAGGAAGCCATCAAATTACAACCCATACTCCAACACATATAACTCTGGATGGAGAGACCACCCCAATTTTTCATGGTCTCAAGGATTCCAACAGAATGGACCAAAGACTCCGGCTCCACCAATGCAACCAAATCCTCAAGTTCCTCAAGCCTCTCAGCCACCATTTAGACCATACAATCAGAACCAGAATTACTCTCAACCCAGACAATGGGAGGATGCATTCCAGAATGTCAAGAATGTTACTTAATCTAAAATCGAGCAGCAGAACCGCACCATTGATGGACTACGAAATGAGATGAGAGCAGGCTTCAACTCACAAGCCCAATCAGTTTCAAGCCTCGAGAAAATGGTGTGACAACTTGCCTCTTCAGTGCAGACTTTGGCAATAACTGTTGAGAAAGGCAAATTTCCAAGTCAACCAGTGCCTAATCCTAAAGGAGTGCATGAAGCAAGTATCAGTTCACCACAGCAGCATGGAGAGGTCAAAGCCGTTATGACCTTGCGAAAACAAAAAGAAGTCGACAACAAAGTGGAGATGCCAGCGACAAAAGAAAATCAAATTGTACCTGTGAATGTTGAAGACTCACCACCAGAGGAGCAAGAAGAAACCAACCCACGAGAGTACGTTCCTAAAGCTCCGTTTCTCAGAGGTTAGCTAAAGGAAAGAAGGGAAAATCCACAGGTGAGATTTTTGAGATCTTCAAACAGGTAAGTGTTAACATCCCTTTATTTGATGCAATAAAACAAGTTCCATTTTATGCCAAGTTTCTTAAAGACCTTTGCACTAAAAAAAGAAACATTCATGTTCAGAAAAAGGCATTTTTAACAGAAAACGTTAGTTCTATACTCCAACACAAAATTCCTCTGAAATGTAAAGACCCAGACTCCCCCACTATTTCATGTAGTATAGGGTGAAATTCAAGTGTGCAACCCAAGAGGAGGGGTGAATTGGTATTTTAAAAATTATCCTAGCAAAACACACAACAATCCAATCTTATGCCTTAATAAATTCGAAAACAATAAATTCAATAAAGGCACAATAATAAATGAGTAAGGGAGGAGAAAGCAAACTCAAGGATTTTTATGTGGTTCGGCTATCCCCGCCTACGTCCACGCCTCCAAGCAACCCAAGCTTGAGGATTTCACTATCCAAGCCTTTCCAAGGCTTCAAATGTTTACAACTGACTTTCAAGGTGTCAATGAACCTTTACAATAAGAGATTATCCCCCAATCTCTTCACTCAAGTGTTTCCCACACTTAGACACTCACAAATTTGATGAGAAAAATAAAGATTACAACAAAAACTCTCTTTAAGAGTGGATATGCAAATAATAGAACAATAAGAATTTAATCTATGATGATTTTCGAATTTGAAGCTCAATATATGTTGTGTGCACTTGTTGATGCTTGCCAAGATTACCAAAAATGATTTGGATTTGAATTTATATAGTTGGAACTAAAAAACTAGTCGTTATGCACTTTTTGCTCATAACCGGATTACCGTTTATTGTATCCGGAATTCCGCTTGCATGTTACCGTTAAGGTAAAAATTTGAATTTTTTGAATATCCGGAATGCCGCTTGTGATATCCGGATTGCCGTTTATGCTCCAGAAGCTTTCTAACCCATAACCGGACTTCCGTTTAGCACAACCGGATTGCCGTTTATGCTCCAGAAGCTTTCTAACCCATAACCGGACTTCCGTTTAGCACAACCGGATTGCCGTTTATGCTTCTGTAGCTTTACGCCTGTAAATCTAATTCCGTTTAGCACAACCGGATTGCCGCTTTCCATTCGGATGAATTCTGCCCCGTAACCGGAATTCCGTTTAGCATATCCGGAATGCCGCTTGCTACAGTAATGGTACAGTGCACTGTTTGTAAAAATTACAGTTTGACCCCAAAACTTTATGAAACTGTAGTATGGCCCAAAAAGTTATAAAAGGTTTCAATTACGTCCAATTTCAGAATTTCTTAATAATACTTTGTGGATCCCAAAACTTTCTGAAATTATGATATAGGCCAAAATGCTATGGAGCCTTTCAAATAAGTCCTTCTAAAATTTCAAGTAATACTTATTGATTTCAAAGTTTTCAAAACTCTTTCAATTAAACCATAAACTTGAAAAACAACTAATTTCATAAAATCATTTTTCCATTAAATTTAAAACCTTTATAATGTGAAAATAATGATTTATTTAAAACGTATAAAAATAATTTAAGCTTTCAAAAACTTAATCATTCTTAATTTTGTTTGTTATCATCAAAATCAACATTATGTTAACATAAATGTTAACAATCTCCCCCTTTTTGATGATGACAAACTTTTCATGTATTTAAAGAATGATTCCATAAATTGCTCCCCCTAAATGTAAGCTTCTATTACAATTTGCCAATTAATAAATTTAAATACATGTATTTTTCTCCCCCTCATCATCAAAAAGAAAAACTTAATTGGCAAAGAAAAAGAGTAGCAAATTTTTTTTTTATATAAATTTAAAAACATGTATTCTTCTCCCCTTTCATCATCGAAAAGAAAACTTAAAGGAAAAGAATAAGAGTAGTAAATTTGTTACCCATGTTGTGCGAGTAGAAATTTTGATAGAATCTCCCCCTAACAACAAGCATCACCTCAAATACAAGTTTAGCAATATTACTCCCAAATTACCATAAACCATGATACAAGCCAATTCTATACATAAATCATCACACCAAAATATCATGAACCATCATTCTATCAATTAGCAACTTATAACATGAAATCATCATATTAAACAACCATGTAATCAAATCATCATCATATCTTCAAATTCATCAAAATCAACATCATAATCACGTCTCAAAACAATACTCAAAATGCATATTATTCTCCTCCTTTTGACAACATCAAAATGATATATTATTTTGTCTCCCCCTTTGGACAACAAAAAAGTTCAAAATGCATATTAACAAAAATCATATTGTATGCTCCCCCTAAATATATGGCCAATTTAAAATTTTAACCAAAATGATTTTATCCAAAAAAAATCATATTTATCTCCTCCTTTATCATAAAAAATAAATAGATGTAATCGAAACAAAATTATTAAAAATAATTCGATGAAGATATTAACCATTTTGTGCGAGCAAAAATTTCGGCAAAGTCTCCCCTAAAAAATGAACAAATCCTCAAATACGCAACATGGTTAAAAACACTTCCAAATAAGCTTAAACAATTATAACAAACCAACAACTCCATCAATTCATCAAGCAACACACATATAATCATCAATCATCAAAATCATCAAGAAATCAATTTTAATATTATTAATAACATGATTAGAGATATTAATAAATTTCATCATCCCAAGTTCATGCCAAATTACCAAGATTGACAAAATAACGAGGAATTACCTCATCAACATGAAATTATCGAGAAATTGTTTCCAAAGTAGGGGACGCAGAAAATGAGTCAATATAAACTCTGAATTATCGCCATAATTTTCCTTGCGCTTCTTGGCCACTTGTTTCCCCTTGGATTTGTCACCACCCGCCATTGTTGTAAGGAAAACATGCTTAAATATGTAATTTTGGGTTTGAAAAATTGGAGTGAAATAGATGTGTTTGAGGTAAGAAAATCAATCCTAGAGATGAATGAAGCTAATATATGATGAAGATTAAATCAAAAATTGGCTAAAAGAAGCTTGAAAATGAAGAGAGAGAAATGGAGAGGTACTGTTCATGCGTGAGAGATGATAATGAAATGACGAAGAACAAGTGAAGAAATAATGATTGGAAAGTGCTTAATGAAGGTTAAATGCATGGGTAATGGTTTGAGAGATTGATCTTGGCATGAAATGAACTGAGAAATAAAGGAAAATTGAATGAAATGGAGGAGAGTTTGCTCACGGTTTTGAAGAGAGAGAAACGAAGAACAAGAAGCATAAAACCAGTGACCAAGCGCAGGGCAACAACGCGAATCCAGATTTCCGGATGTGGATAACCGGATATCCGGTTGTGGTCCAGAGAGTTGGCAGCAAGAATTCAGATTTCCGGATTGCATAACCGGTCATCCGGTTGTGTCCAGCAAAGATCAAACTTGCATCCGGTTTTCCGGATTATTTTATCCGGCTGCCCGGTTCCTTCCAGCAAGCAACCAACTTGAATTCGGTTTACCGGTTGACAATATCCGGTTGGCCGAATGTGTTCCAGCAACTATCAAACTGAATCCGGGTTTCCGGATTTCATAACCGGTTGTCCGGTTAGTTCCAGCAAGCATAAAATTTAATCCGGGTTTCCGAATTTCTTAACCAGTTAAGCTATGAAAAATATTTTTGAGATGAAGTAAGCTCTTAAACTTGTATTATACACATCAATTTATTTTTGGCTTAAAAATTGATTGATTTTAAACCATTTTGAGATTCAAAACTTTTCAATAAGTCATTTAATACATGAAACATAAATGCATACAAGACCAATCATAGATCCCATAAGATCAAACTTCATCAAATACATGTACTCATCAAAGCATATTCTTTATTCAAATCTTAAGCAAAGCATACGTATATAATGGCAATATATAGATCATCAAAATCAACATAGCTATTAAGAAAAGCCATCATTATGAGCTAAAAGAATAAGTGATCAAATTCATAAATGCAATAAGTTGTGTGTGCGAATTTTATAAATGAATGACGATATAACACAATTAATGGCATATGAATTCACACATACATAAGAGATGGACAATGATGATAGACAATTAAGAAAATGAAATCAAAGATCATACAATCATCAAAATCAAACAAAGACATCATGTTAAATCACTCAATGTTATGCACAATGATAATTCCATCATGTAAACATACAAGCATACTTTCACAAATTCAAGGTATTATCTATTTATCATGATCCATTCAACAAAATCAATATGGCAAGAATTGTTACCAAAACAATTAAATCATCTTGCCTCATCATTTTCTCCTAGTTCATGATCAAATGATTATTCATACAAGCTCTTATCAAGAAATTCTCCACCGTTCCTTGATTGTGGTACCTACAAAGAAAACATTCAAGTTGTGCATTTTGGTACCCAAATATTCTTGGGTCCTTGAGTGTTAGTAATGGTTCCTTTTGGAACCCAATTACATTTTGCTCCATAATATGCATTTATTTTAACTAGACATCTATTCTTCATGTGACCATTTTGATTGCAATAATGGCATACAATTTGATCATTAATGGAGGTAGTTTTAACAAAATAACTCTTATAATATTTTTGCTTCAAATTTGGCTTATAACCAATACCTCCTTTGTCAAACACACATTTTTGTGAATTAAGCAAGTTATCTAACATCTTTTGCCCATTTGTAAATTTTAACACAATTTCATTAAGCTCATTACTCCTCTTCTTAAGCACTTCATTTTCTTTCATTAATTCATCAACATGTGATTTCTCATGCTCATATGAAGTACTTTTTTTGCATTTAAATGATGCAATCCTATCATGTAGCATTTCATTATCTAATTCCAATTCTTTGATCTTTTCATTTAATGAAGCATTGGATTTTTGCAAGGCATCTTTTTCATTTTTCAAGTCATTTACATGTGATTCTAGATGCTTGTGTGAAGTGCTAGGTTTCTCATTTGATAATGCAATTCTATAATGCAATGTTTTATTTTCTAATTCTAGTTCATTTATCTTCTCATTCAATGAATCAATGCATTTTTTCATGGCATCATTTTCATTTGTAAGTTCTAGCATTTTCTTCTTAAGGCATGCATTCTTTTTACCAAGTTTCATCCAGTCATCATGCAATTCTTTAAAAGCATCATATAATTCATCATAGGTATGATTGTTTACCTCATCAAGCTCATCATCCGATTCATCTCCAATTGACATAAGTGCCAAATTTGACATTTCATGAGATTCATCCTCATTTATAGTCTCCTCATATACAACTTCAAGTTTTCTCCATATTTCATAAGCATTAGAACAATTTGAAACTCTATGAAATTCCTTTTTATCTAAGGCACAAAATAAAGCATTCATAGCCTTAGAATTTAAAGACATATTCTTCCTATCCAACTCACTTAAAGCATTCTTCCTAGGAATGAATGAACCATCACAAACTATTTCCCATATTTCATAATCTAAGGCTTGTAAAAAGATTCTCATCCTAGTTTTCCAATAAGGATAATCATTTGCATCGAAAAATGGAGGTCTAGTGGTAGATTGGCCTTCCATGATGGTTGAGCTAATTTGGGTTGCTATGGATCTTTAACTCTAGACGGTTAAGTCTACACAAGAGCACCTTGCTCTGATACCAATTGAAATGCAAGTGTGCAACCCAAGAGGGGGGGTGAATTGGTATTTTAAAAATTATCCTAGCAAAACACACAACAATCCAATCTTATGCCTTAATAAATTCGAAAACAATAAATTCAATAAAGGCACAATAATAAATGAGTAAGGGAGGAGAAAGCAAACTCAAGGATTTTTATGTGGTTCGGCTATCCCCGCCTACGTCCACGCCTCCAAGCAACCCAAGCTTGAGGATTTCACTATCCAAGCCTTTCCAAGGCTTCAAATGTTTACAATTGACTTTCAAGGTGTCAATGAACCTTTACAACAAGAGATTATCCCCCAATCTCTTCACTCAAGTGTTTCCCACACTTATACACTCACAAATTTGATGAGAAAAATAAAGATTACAACAAAAACTCTCTTTAAGAGTGGATATGCAAATAATAGCACAATAAGAATTTAATCTATGATGATTTTCAAATTTGAAGCTCAATATATGTTGTGTTCATTTGTTGATGCTTGCCAAGATTACCAAAAATGATTTGGATTTGAATTTATATAGTTGGAACTAAAAAACTAGCCGTTATGCACTTTTTACTCATAACCGGATTACCGTTTATTGTATCCGGAATTCCGCTAGCATGTTACCGTTAAGGCAAAAATTCGAATTTTTTGAATATCCGGAATGCCGCTTGTGATAACCGGATTGCCGCTTTCCATTCGGATGAATTCTGCCCCGTAACCGGAATTCCGTTTAGCATATCCGGAATGTCGCTTGCTACAGTAACGGTACAGTGCACTGTTTGTAAAAATTACAGTTTGACCCCAAAACTTTTTGAAACTGTAGTATGGCCCAAAAAGTTATAAAAGTTTTCAATTACGTCCAATTTCAGAATTTCTTAATAATACTTTGTGGATCCCAAAACTTTCTGAAATTATGATATAGGCCAAAATGCTATGGAGCCTTTCAAATAAGTCCTTCCTAAAATTTCAAGTAATACTTATTGATTTCAATGTTTTCAAAACTCTTTCAATTAAACCATAAACTTGAAAAACAACTACTTTCATAAAATCATTTTTCCATTAAATTTAAAACCTTTATAATGTGAAAATAATGATTTATTTAAAACGTATAAAAATAATTTAAGCTTTCAAAAACTTAATCATTCTTAATTTTGTTTGTTATCATCAAAATCAACATTATGTTAACATAGGGAACCACACAATTGAGAATGCTTTGTTGGACTTACGAGTTAGTGTAAATCTGTTGCCTTATTCAGTATTTGTGAAACTTGGACTTGGAGAATTACACCCAACGCCAGTGGTGTTACAGCTTGCAGATCGATCCACGAAAATACCTCGTGGTATTGTGGAGGACGTGCTTATCCAGTAGACAAGTTTTATTTTCCTGTTGATTTCATTGTAATTGACACTCGACTAATACAGGATTCAAGGAAGCATATCCCCATTATCCTAGGCTGACCTTTCTTGGCAACTGCGGATGCTCACATTCAATGCAGAACTGGAAATATGCAGTTGTCTTTCGGCAATATGACCATAGAGCTCAACATCTTCAACATTGCCAAACAACCTTACAATGCAGATGATGGAATTGTTGATGTGGATTTAATTGAAGCATTAGTTGATGATACTTTTCTTTCAAACCTTAGTGATGACCTTTTACAAACATGTTTAACTCACTTTGGTTTGGATTTTAATATTGATAGATCAGTCGATGATGTCAACGCCCTACTTGACTCAGCACCATCCATAGACACTAATAAATGGAAGTCAAGAGTTGAACAACTAGCACCATCAGAGAAGAAACTCAGCCCATCATCAGAATCACCACCAAAATTCGAGCTCAAATCATTGCCCAACACTTTGGAATATGTGTTTTTGGAAAAGAAAGCACTCTACCGGTAATCATCTCATCATCCCTAAATGACGAGCAAAAAGGTAAGTTGTTGGGTGTTTTAAAAGAGCATAAAGGAGCATTATGATGGACCATAGCCGACATAAAAGGTATAAACCCAGCAGACTGCTTTCATTACATTCACTTTGATGAAAATGCTAAATCTACTAGGGAAATGCAGCGTCGGTTAAATCCTAACATGAAAGAAGTTGTTAGAACTGAAGTCCTTAAGCTATTAGATGCAGGTATCATTTACCCTATTTATGATAGTTCATGGGTCAGCCCTGTGCAAGTGGTCCCCAAAAAGTCAGGAGTCACAGTAGTTACCAATGTTGATAATGAATTGATACCCACTAGAGTAACTACAGGATGGCGTGTATGCATTGATTATAGAAAATTAAATTCTGTCACACGTAAAACCATTTTCCATTACCATTTATTGATCAAATGCTTGATAGATTAGCAGGCCATGAATTTTATTGCTTTCTAAATGGCTATTCAGGATATAATCAGATTCCCATAGCACCAAAAGATCAAGAGAAAACTACTTGCAGTTGTCCTTTTGGCACTTTTGCATATAGGAGGATGCCATTTGGATTTTGTAATGCACCTGCTACATTTCAACGATGCATGTTAAGCATTTTTTCTGATATGGTTGAACGATTCCTTGAAGTATTTATGGACGACTTTTCTGTCTTTGGTGACTCATTTGATCAATGTTTACATCATCTAACACAAGTTTTGCAGGTATAGAGAAGAATTTGGTCTTAAATTGGGAGAAGTGCCATTTTATGGTAAATCAAGGTATTGTTCTTGGTCACATAATTTCGAGCAAAGGTATTGAGGTTGATAAAGCCAAGGTGGATCTCATTTCTAATCTTCCTCCGCTTAAATCAGTCAGAAAAGTAAGATCTTTCCTTGGGCATGGTGGTTTTTATAGACGTTTCATTAAAGATTTTAGCAAAGTTTCTAGACCCTTATGCAATCTACTTGCTAAGGATGTACCTTTTGTCTTTAATGATTCATGTCTTGTAGCGTTTGAAAAACTAAAGCATTTATTGACAACATCACCCATCGTTCAGCCCCCAAACTGGAGCTTACCATTTGAGCTTATGTGTGATGCATCTAATTATACAGTAGGAGCAGTATTAGGACAAATAGCAGATCGAATTCCACATGTTATTTACTATGCTAGTATGACATTGAACGATGCACAGTTGAACTATGCAACCACTGAAAAAGAAATGCTAGCAGTAGTGTTTGCATTAGAGAAGTTTCGATCTTATCTTATTGGTTGTAAAATAATTGTATTCACAGATCATACTGCTCTTAAATATCTTCTCACAAAGAAAGATGCAAAAGCTAGACTAATTAGTTGGGTGTTGCTTTTGCAGGAATTTGACTTGGAATTCAAAGATAAGAAAGGGACCGAAATTGTTGTGGCTGACCATCTCTCTCGTCTCCACTTCGACACAATCACAGAACCCTTAACATTGAATAAGTCATTTCCAGATGAACAATTAATGAGTGTGGAAGTATTACCTTGGTATGCTGATATAGTTAATTATCTTGTTACAGGTAAACTTCCAGAGCATTGGACCAAGCAAGACAGGGCCAAATTCTTTGCGGAAATAAAAATTTTTTTCTGGGATGACCCTTATCTGTTCAAGTATTGTGCAGATCAAATTATTAGACGATGTGTCCCAGAGAATGAATTTCAGAACATTCTTTCATTCTGCCATGAACAAGCTTGTGGAGGCCATTTCAACGCTAAGAAAACAGCGACTAAAGTTCTACAATGTGGTTTCTATTGGCCAACTATATTTCGAGATGCTTACACCTTTTGTTCTTCATGTGATAGGTGTCAACGAATGGGGAGCATTACACAAAGAAATATAATGCCACTAAATCCAATTTTAGTGGTTGAGATTTTTGATGTGTGGGGTATCGACTTCATGGGACCCTTTTCCGTTTCTTTTGGCCATCAATACATTTTGGTTGCTTTTGACTACGTTTCGAAATGGGTAAAGGCAATTCCATGCAGAACCAATGATCATAAAGTAGTGATAGGGTTTTTGAAAAGCAGCATTGTTTCACGCTTTGGATTCCCTCGAGCAATAATCAGTGATGGTGGTACCCACTTTTGCAATAAATCATTCAAAGCACTTTTGACAAAGTACTCAATCACTTATAAAGTGGCAACCCCGTATCATCCGCAAACCATTGGCCAAGTTGAGATCTCCAATCGAGAAATAAAGCACATATTAGAAAAAACGGTGAGGCCAGACAGAAAAGATTGGTCGTTAAGACTTGATGACGCGTTATGGGCATATAGAATGGCTTTCAAGACCCCAATTGGGATGTCACCCTACAGGCTAGTGTATGGAAAAGCTTGCCACCTACCTGTGGAACTCGAGCACCGTGCATACTGGGCCATTAAGAAATTTAATTTTGACATGCAGCAAGCTGGCTCAGAAAGACGATTACAGCTGGCAGAACTTGAAGAAATTCGCAATGATGCATACGAAAATGCCAAGGTTTACAAGCAGCGAATGAAAGTCTTTCATGATAAGCAGATTATGAGAAAATCTTTCACCTCAGTCGAAAAGTACTTTTATTCAATTCTCGTTTGCACCTATTCCTAGGTAAGTTGCGTTCTCGATGGTCTGGTCCCTTTATTGTTCATACTGTTTTTCCACATGGGGCAATTAAAATTAAGGACCCAAAGAACGGTGTCACGTTTAAAGTTAATGGTCAAAGATTAAAACCATATCTAGAGTACCAACCACATGGAGAGGACACCGAAATAAATTTGAGTGACCCACCACATTTGAATTAGATTTTTCTGTCTTTTCGGTGATTTGATATTTTTTTTTCTTTCTTTTTACTATTCTTTTGCTAATTGAAATTATTTGTGCATAAGTGTGTTTGTTTAACCATTAAGTTTTCTTTTATCACTTTTAATCATGAGACAGATCCTCTTGAACATCCTCAGACGACTTCAACGTGTTCAATCTCATCTCATACGGCAGATACGATTTTGTAAAACACATCGTATTTGGAAGCTACAACCACCAGAGTTAATATCTCACGTTGAGGATTTAGAAAGCCAACTCAGAGACATTGAGAGAAGTGTCTACAACATCCAGTTAGAGCTTGAGGTAAATTCCATAAGAGGATGATTGTAATTTTCTTTGTGTGTTTTTGTTTGTTACTCCGTTTGTGTGTTTTAGTTTGTCACCCCAGTCAAGTGGCGGATAACGGTACTCTGCGACAATCAAGTCGGTTGTTTCAGTTTCCCATAATAACTGATATTCTGAGACGAAAGAATGGACAACAACGAGATTTTAGCAAAGCTTCACAATCGATTCCCTTCACTTCCTCAGAATGCCCTCCTTACAATCTATAAAGCTCGGTCCGAACGCATGCGATTGCTCATGAGGAATATCATACCTGCTGATATCCGCTGGTTAATCGAGGCCAAAGTACGCTTGGTAGGTGAGTTGCCTCCTAAATTTATTGCATACATGCCTGGTTGTGGTAAAGGAAATTACGCAAGAAAGCGAAGAGCTCGGAGAATTTCTGTTGCTTGTCATAAGTGTGCCAGAATGATATGCGATAAAAAACGATGTTCTTTAGGAATGGTGTCTGATAACAGGGAAGATAAGATTCAATTCATTAGGGATGGCTTGAATAAGGAGTCATTGGATGATATCCTTTTGTCTCTTGAAACGCATCCCAGTGGATATGTGTAAGGAGCGATTTTCCAGTTATGGCCATTGTTCCAGAGAGAGCGTGAACGATACAGTCTCGGGAATCTGACTATAAACGACCCTGTTTGTCAGTTTATAAGAAAACTGGATGGGAAGCCTATCCTCGACCCATAGAGGGCGTTGATGCCGTTTCTTGACGTAAAACCAGAGGAAGATGTGAGCCACAGTCGCAACTACTTGTAAATATCCTTTTACTTTACTATTGTTTTATTTCAATGTTGTTTTACCATTTGTATTATTGTCTTTAATAATTTTATATTTGTCATTATTTTCTTTTCTTTTTACTATTTCCTTTTTGACTCTCGAGCCATGTGCATTACACGATTAATTGACATAGACATGATACCTCATTCACAGCTGTGACCCACTGCCGCCAAGATCCTTAAATATGATTCTTTTCATTTACACTCACAAATTGTTTTTGAGAAGTATCTCAATGGCAGCTACTCCCAATAAATAATTCAAGAACATTTGTGTGCTTTCTGGATTTAACTATGGCAAACATAAAGAGTTCGTTGAGGCAGCCATAGATCTTGGTCAAAGCATAGCAGAGAGAAAATTACACTTGGTGTATGGAGGAGGTAACCGAGGGTTATCAAAATTGGTCTCAGAAGCTGCTTTTGTCAGAGGAAGTCAAGTGTTAGGCATCATACCACAAGCCCTAAAACCTTTGGGCAGTTTGTCTGACTCACCAACTGGAGAAGAGTTAGTTGTCTCAGGTATGCAAGAAAGAATAACTGAAATGCTTAATCATGCTGATGCTTTTATTTTCTTACCAGGAGATCTTACAACTCTAGAGGCACTTATCACTTTAGCATCTTGGGCCCATCTGCACATTCATCAGAAACCCATCGGTTTGTTAAATGTCAACAACTTTTATGATGGCTTTATCGCATTTCTTAACCATGCAATAAAAAACTACTTCATTCCTTCCACAGCGAAAAAGCTTTTTATTTGTGCTCACACTGCTAATGAGTTACTTGATCTGTTACAAGCTTATCGACCAGAGCCAGATCCCAGGACCGTGGTGTTGGAGTGTACAAATAATGATGGTAACAGTAGCCGCAGTAAGAAGTACAAATTAGAATTAACTCTTCGCCTGTAAATATTTTATTCTGTGTTGCACCACCCTGGTGATGTCTTCTAAACTCTACTTCTTTCATTTAAAACATTGAGGACAATGTTTCGTTCTGGTTGGGGGGAGGAGATAGTTGACAATTGTGGAATCTTGGTTAAGTTTTTACTAATTTTTTTTTGTAGAAACTAACTGTTGCTAACTTTTTGTGTTGAAGATGGCTGAATATGGAGTGTAATGCCTCTAGAAACGCATCTTCTTAAAAAAGAAAAAAAAATTCAGACATTTTTTTTCCATCATTTTAATTGTAACTTTTCTACTCAGTCTTTCTGCATCATTTTCACATTTCTGCATGCATATTTTCTTTTTCATGTTTAGAATAGGTTGGGGGGTAGAATGTTGTTTAAAAAAAAAAATAGTGTGATTTTATTTTTATTTTTGGATGACATGATGACTTTCGAATTTTAGTATTTGTATTATCTTTGGTCTTGAGTGATGTTACACTATGTTTGCTACTCTACATGTTGATGTCGGAGATAAATATGAGTTGCTTGAAAGAATTGACATGTCATAATGAATACCAAGTGAGCTTTTGAACCTATTATTTTTCTTGGAGAGTAACCCTTTTTGCCCATTCTTCATACAGCTTAGCAGTTTATTATTTTATACATGATTTCTAGATTTCCTTTGAGTCAATCCTCTAAAAAAAAGAGTAAAAAAAAAATGTGTGTTACTACATCTGGAGGTCCATCTAACTAGTAGATATGGATGATTATTTAGAGCCCTAAAAGACGATGGAAATGCCATCTTTGATCCGTTTGAGCCTTTCTAGCCATCCCTTATGTGAAATATCTATAGTAAGCCCTTTTGAGCCTTTTATTAAAAAAAAAAAAATTTCTTTGTCAACTTATCATTTTGACCCACTCCAATTTGGAGTATTACCCGATATCTTACAAGTTCCATCACCTATTCATGTTTGAGAAAAATATAAATAATTGCTTTGTTTAGTAAAGTTGTGCAATAACAAAAAAAAAAGAAAACAAAGTTCTTTTAAAAAAAAAAGAGAGATATAATACAATAATAAATAACTGAAATGCACTTTTTAGTTTCCAAAAGATATTATTTCTCTCAAACATATATTTTGTTTTCTCTATTTTCCTTTCTTTGTTAGCCATGTCCCTAGCCTACGTTACGTCCTAATAAAAGGTCCTTCTTGATTTTAGGGAACTATAGTCTGAAGTATAAACTAGTTATATGGGCTAAAAAGATGTAGTGGTGTATAAAAAAAAAAGTAAATAAATTGGGTTGACTAACATTTTGTTTGACTTGAGATCGTGTTATTTCTAAGTTGTGGGCGTATTTCCTTCATTTTGGTGAGGGCGTGTGATATTACTTCCTTATTATTTTTCTCTCAATTTATCATTCATTAGAGTGACTATTTTTCTTAGGTTTAATTTCTTTATGAGAGTGTCACTATTACTGGTGAGATTTCGGGGTTTGACATGTCATTTTTTAAAGTAACTGTGACAAAATCTACTAGGTTGATTCATGTGGATGGTTAATGTGGGTGTGATATTTCTTTAGACTGGAGATAATGCTTATACTTTTATTTGATTGTTATCATTAGTCTGATTGAATAAACACAATTGTTTTAAAAAAAATATATTTTAAATTTGAATTTTGTTTTCGCTTTGTTTGCTAGGGACTAGCAATAAGCTGGTTGGGGGGTGTGTTGAGGGTTAGAAAGTGTATATTTATAAAGGAGAAAATCGTCATTTTACACTTCAAGTCTTACTAACATCTCTAATTTTATTTATTTAAGTTTCATTTTATTTAATTATGAGTGTTTTGTTTTAATTAAGTATTTTATGTATTTTAGGGGCATCATGGTCATTTCACAATGAACGAGATATCAGATAGTCGAAAACCTTAAGAGGAGTATAAAAGGAAAAATGGCACTGTTCACACGTACGACACTATTCACATGTACGGTACTGTTTATGAGTACTGTTCACGACACTGTTCAAACCGTGTGCAAACCGCGTGGTCAAACCGCGTTACAGTTCAGTGGTTAAACCGTGTTACTGTTCACTAATGATGTGGCGCAATCCTGTGCGTCCAAACTGTTTTTAATCCGATGGCCATGATTCACTCAATGTATCTATAAAAATGGGCCCTCCCCCCCTAATTTGATACCCCTGAATCCATTTTTTTGCTTAGTTTTCTGTAATTCTTTCTCCATCTTGTATTTTCTACGTATTTTAATAAATTTCTATTTTACCTTTAGTTCAATTATGAGTAGCTAATTTTCTTTCAAGTTTGGGTTGAAGGTGAAGTCTCAACATGTGTTATAGGCTTTATTTGGTAAATTTATTTTCTCTTCCCCTCTAATTTCTTTGGAGGTTTTGACTTTTCGTCGACAAATAATAATAATCTTGTCTAGTTACCGCCTTGGTTTCACCGGCAAGCTAGTATAAGGTTATTATTATTTGGCACGATAAGCCCTTAGCACCATATTTATTAGAGTGTGGTTCATGAGGTGTGGATTCCCCCCTCATGATTTAATTGGTATTAATAAGGAATATTTAGCCCATGATGCATGTTGATACGGATCCAGATACCCAAGCACTTTATTTCAATAGTTCCCAATTCAATTTAATTCCGCTATTCCAATTTAAATTCTAGCATCCTTTAAATCAATATGCCCACAAATCCAATCACCCACTTATAAAATTAATTCTACACCTAATTAAAATCCACCTCCTCATAGGATCGACACTCGACACCATTGATCTATTCTACAATAGATTCGTGCGCTTGCGAGTTCAACAAAATTTGCACAACAATGGGGCTTTTTGATTGCCAAAGAAAAGGAACCAAATTCTACCATGTCTTTGATGCAGCATTCTAAGCATGAGTACAAAATCCTTATAAGGTAGTTTTCCCTCATTTCTAGGTAATTTGACATTGCTAACCTATTTTCATCTGAGAATCGATAACTTGCAAGGCAGTATACCCACTTACCAGAGAACTGCAAGAATTTGAAGGTGTTGGCTACTTTCTAAAGTAAGCTCATTGGTACTTTGCCCTAACAAATTTTCAGCATAACAACTCTT
Organism: Atalantia buxifolia; assembly: GCA_030444775.1. Classification (NCBI taxonomy): domain Eukaryota; kingdom Viridiplantae; phylum Streptophyta; class Magnoliopsida; order Sapindales; family Rutaceae; genus Atalantia; species Atalantia buxifolia. The sequence goes on from CM059837.1 coordinate 7,847,232, forward strand.
GCCCTAGAGTTGGATAATGATCTTTTGAACAACTCTCTTTCCCCAGAAGTGGGCAACTTGAAGAATCTCATGCGCTTTGATGCTTCTAGATATAGATTTCTTGGTAAGATTCCTGCTGTTCTCAAGTGCTTATTTGGAATATCTTAGTATTTCAGACAATTCTTTCAATGGAACCATTCCTCTTTCATTGGAATCCTTTGGATTTGTGTACAGGGGATTTTGGGTAAATGTAGAATAATAGCTACAACGAAGGTGATTAAACTTTCGCAGAAAGGAATTCTAGGAGTTTCATGGCTGAATGTAAAGCATTAAGAAATATTTGCCATCGAAACCTCATCAAAATCATCATAATTTGCTTTAGAATAGATTTCAAAGGGGTTGATTTCAAGGCTATTGTTTATGAATATATGCAAAACGGAAGTTTCGACAAGTGGTTGCATCAGACTAATGATCAACTTGAATTGTGAGATTTTAAGTCTCACTTGAGCACTAAACACAGCTATTGATGTTGCTTGTGCAATCGAATATGTTCACCATCATTGTCAATTAACCATCCATTGTTCACGGAGATCTCAAACCAAGCAATGTTCTACTTCATTAGGACATAGTTGCCTATGTGGGATGGCAAAATTTTTATCGAGTCACAATCCTAATTCTGCTATTGAAAGTCCATCAAGCTCAATTGGGACAAAGGGAACTGTTGGCTATGCTGCTCTAACTAACTTACATTTGATATTTACATGCGATGTTTTATACATTTACTATATATTAACACTCATACGACAAGTAACATGATGAATCAATGTTTCACGATTTACAATGTTGTAAAAGTCTAATTATAATGATGTAAACCGTGTTCTAGATGTTAGGAAAAGAACCTACACAAGTAGGTACAAATTAAGTGGAAACCTTTTTGTGTAATTAAAATGGGATGTCTATCACAAATTAATAACAAAAAATGAACTAACACAATCGAAAGCAATAGATCAACAGCAAGAAACACAAATTTTTATGTAAAAATCCAAATTGGAAAAAACCACAGGACTGTAGTCCAATTAATCTTTCACTATATTAACGGGATTACAACACAAATTCTTCTCTAGATAACACTAGAGGCTAATAACATCAACAATTTCACATCTTAGCTTGCAATAACAACGTAGTATCTATTTTTCTAACAAGTTGGCATCTTAAATAACAACCAACAGGATAATAAAATAAAAATCAAGACCACTAAGAATGTATAGGACGATGTCGGGAACTTATCCTCCAAATTTGAGAGAAAATATAGTTAAATTTGCCTTTATATCGTCCAATCAAAAATTCAAACCTTTGTCCCCAAATTGAAAAACATGCCACTATTCTCTCTTTTCTCTCTCTCTCTCTCTCTCTCTCTCGTCTTTTTCTTCTTCTCCAATGTTACTGTTGCTTCCCCTTATTTTTCTTTATATATTATATTTTCTATTGGCTAATTTTACTTAGCCCCATAATATTTCTTTGATTACATAAACACCCAAACTAATAAAGTTTCGGGTTTGAGCCACCAAAATGAGATGGATAAAACACTAGACTTTATAAAGTTTGGGATTCTTAAATTCGAAATGTGTGTGCATATATAGTAATTCTCTATACGGGTGCCATTATTTTTTGCTCATGTGGATAGCATGTCTGTTTGAAAAAAAAAATGAGGGCATGATACTCAGGGAGAACTCTATATATAGTTTCTTTTGTTTAATTGGAAAGATATGAATTTAAAATCCACGGGAAAACGAAAGAGTGAGAACGGAGGGTTGCTTGAATGTTGTAATTAATTGGTGTTCACTGCCCAATGAAATCTCCAACTGAGCGGATGGAAATTAGAGATGTTGTGGCTAAGTTATGCTATGAAAAGAAGACTTTTCATGGTAGGAGGATTTGATGTACAAGTAATGCTAAGTGCCTAATTATGTTTAGCTCTTCTCCATGTGTTAGAGGCTATAATTTCTTTGTTATGTTTCAGTTATCATTTATGGAGTTTGGAGTCAATTAATTATTCATACCTTTTGTTTATAGAGCACCATAAAACAGAGGATCGAGGCTACTGTTCACTATAATAAATCATGTTAGAAATTTACTTGAAAGGGGTATATGATACTTGTCTTTAAATATAAGAGGTATTTGCGCAGGTCTTAGAAATTTACTCAAATATTAAAATTTCAATTAGAGTTGGACTGTTGCCACTCCTTCGATAATTTGTTAAAATTCCTTTTTTTTTATCCTATTAAAAGAAAAATCGAATTCTTATAACACCAACATTAAAGGCAAAAGTAACCTTGAATAAAACTCCACCTCATAGAACCTCATCCATAAATTTCCTTGTTATTGCTCAAACCCCACATGAAATTATCAATGGTTTTTTTGTTTGCTATATCCCTATTATGATCTAGAATTGATTTTCATATGGCTGTTAAATATTTTAACGTTTCAGTAAGTTTTATTAATTTTTTATAAGTATAAAAAACTGAGAACAAAGAAATTGTTGATCAAGAAACTTATTGTGTCTTAAAAATGGACCTTGGGTTTAGTTAAGTATATTTTTGTCCTTTTATATTATTTTAATGGAAATTTTAAGTTCCAAGTAGTTTTAAGAGGTTCTTGGAGGGTGCCAACAATTTAATTTTTTTTTTCAGATATTTGTTTCATTAGAAATTCTCAAAATCACTTTGAGGCGGAACGTAAGTGAAAATGAAAAAATATTAGTATAGGATATTAAGAAAAATAATATAAGAGAGAGGATAAAAAAATTCTTTTAAATAACTGTGCTTAACAAATTACCACGATATATACACCCTTTGTCTATAAAAACTTATATTACAAATATATTCTTAAATAAATTTATTTATAAACCCTTACTCTCTTCGTCATCCATCTTATAATTTTTTCTATTAAATTTCTAAATAATTAAGTTAAGTTTCCACTAAATGGAAGAAACATCTGTCACTATGAAATACTTTGTGAAGGTTATGACTTTTACATCTTTTGTGATTAAATATGGGGAAAATAAAATCTTAATTTGTGTTGAGCAAAGAATAACTCTATTTTCCAAGTTTGGTATCACAACCTAATTAAATTAAAAAAAAAATCGTAGCAGATTTGTGCAAAAGGAGGAAAAACTATTGTACCAAAAATTTATCAAATCTAACTGGCAATTTGATTGCAGAAAGTAATATTAAATTAATTTTTGCATAAACTCCAAAAGTCTCTTTGCATAATGCAAAATCAAAATTATGAAGCTTCCTTTGTTACGAAATTTTTATGAAGAATAAATTTCCATTAATATTTTAGTTCTGAAAGTAATAATTTTGTATAGATCACTTATTAAATTTGTGGGTCTTAAATTGCTTTGCAAAATATGCCGTGGATGATAGAGATCTTCGATATTCACACAATTATTGATGAAGAAAATAGACATGAGACCGTATGAGAGGGATATTTTTGGTACTAAGATTGGTGTTTAAAGTAAAATTAAAAATTTTAAATTTTATTGATGGGTGCTATGAAAAATTAAGTTTGTGTATTTTGACGAGTTCAAATAACCACACTGTTAATTATATTCTAATTTTTTAATGGTCCCATGACTGCCATTTTCTAACCTACTTTTCAGTTTCTAACCCTTAAATTCTCCCAAAAAAAAATTGAAAATTTAAATCTTTATTTGTTATTCTCCTTTTTAGTTCAATCTTCAATCCAAAAATTCCCTTTCTATTCAGCTCCTCTTGAATACATTGTTGATCCACTCCTTGAGTTCGAAAAGAAACTCAGTTGTTTTCAACTGCTATCGAATTCTTTGCTGTTACATTTTATTTGAGAAGGTAATTAGACAGAAAGATCATTAATACATGATTTTTGCAACTTGAAAGGATGGAAGTTTAGGTGATTTTTGTTCCTTGAAAGATGATCTTTGTTGTTTTATTTCTAAATGCTTTGACATAGAATGTGGAATATTATTGAAATTAAGATGAATTTTTCATCCAGAGGTTTTCGTTTTGGAATATTTTGTTTTTCATAATGTTAATACACATTTTTCAAAATAGAAATTTGTAATGATTTTTTTTAAACCAAAGTTGTATTGTTTGGCCTTGATGGGTCCACAAGAAATTATAAATACTCTTAACATTTCAACATTGGGCTAGGCCAAGTAGTTTTTAAGCAACTTCTACTATGCTAATAAAATAATTGGTTAGACAAAAAAATAGATACATGTTTAGCAAATTGTGTGTAGATGAGTGTATTAGAGGGGGTTCAAAGTAGAGTGTACATATATATTTGGTAAATTTTATTATTAAATTATTATTTATAGTATAATAACCAAAATTGGTAGCTAGTTGTATGATAAGCTTATATAAAGTGGGACAGAAAAACAGTGGGATGGCAGAAACCCCCATGGAGATGGGAATCCTTGGATATTTTCCCCATTCGGGGAGGGACTGAGAACGATTTTATACCCAGTTTCATATTCAGAGAAAGGATGGGGACGATTTTATACCCAGTTTCATATTCGGGGAAGGGACAAGGATGAGCTGAAATCCCCATCCCCTCCCTATTTCTCTATTTTCTTGTTTTAAATTTTATTTTTATTTTTATTTTTATTTTTATATTTAGAATTTTTAATAAATAGATAATCAAAATTAAATTATAAAATATTAAATATTAGTATAAATAGCAAATATCAAAATATTTACACAAATATATTACAAAACTTTAAGCCCTAGTTAACTAGTTGTGGTTCTGAATTACTATTTAACCAGACCTTTTTCCAAAGGTTTTGTCCTAAAATCGTTTTAGATTATGAGTTACATCACTTATATTATTTTTATTGTTTTAGATTTCAAATTTGATGCTATCTCTCAATTTGTCACATTACTCGAGGAAGAATAGTACCAAGAGGTACAAAAGTAGATGAGAAATTTCGATAATTGACTAATTGAAATAAAAGAACAATAAAAAGAATAGACGAGAAATTTTGATACCGTTAAACCTTACACGATTTTTTGAATATATTAGGAATATATTTTATAAAGTGAACTTTAGAACATAACATCTTTTCACAAAAATAAAATGGTCATAATAGGTTGGAGCTTTTAAAATATTATTATTTATATAGCAGATTATTTTATAAGTAATAATATAATCTACTATATTTTTTTTATAACCTACTATATTTTTTTAAAAGTTTTTGTCAAAATAAGAAAATATTATGAATTAAGCATCATTTAAGAAATTTACCAAACCTTTTCTGATAAGAAATTTTAAAATGAGCTTTATGACACATTCAATTGCAATCCCAAAATAAACCTTCCTGAATTTTATATTCAAAATCCACTATAAAAGTGATTATTTTAATAAATAATGGAAAACAATCAATAAATAAAGTCTGATTGGATGATTTAAAATAAGAATTTCTTTATGACTCTATTAAAAAAAGTTAATAAAGAAAGAGAATGTTAGATAATGTTGAGTTGTGTCCCACATTGGCTAGTAAAGGGGAGATGCTTGGGTTTATAAGGTGGTAGGTCACTCCACCTAAAAAGCTAGTCTTTTGTGTTAGATACCTAGAAATCTTATGTTAAGTTCCCCCAACAAGTGGTATCAGAGCTAGACCCTAGTAGCCGGAATGTGGTGGTGGAACAACTCAGGTGTGTCGGACGAAAGGACCGGAGTCCGACGGTGGTTTCGTCCGAGGGCGGAATTGTTGAGTTGTGTCCCACATTGGCTAGTAAAGGGGAGATGCTTGGGCTTATAAGGTGGTAGGTCACTCCACTTAAAAGGCTAGTCTTTTGGGTTGGATATCTAGAAATCTTATGTTAAGTCCCCCTAACAGATAAAAATCGTGCAAGCATGGTTATGTCAATTATTCATTAATGAATTTTTTATCTGGTCATTCTTGGAGATTACTTTTTTTTAATGTAAATTTTATGTTGTGTGATTGGTGTTGTTCTCTAACTTTATTATATTTATTACTTATTTGACATATTACTATTAAAAATCTTGGGTGGGAACCAAAGATTCCTCCTTTTTTTTAAGCTAAAATATCTTTTGAAACTTAGTAATCAAATTAGAAAGGATGTCTACGTCCACACTTAAGTAGAGATACCAATGGGTTCGACAGTGTTGAACATATAATATGTACATATTTATAATTAATTTCATTACTGTTAAATTTTATTTTTAATTAATTAATTAATTTATTTATTTTATTGAACTGAGAATTAATTAGATACTATGGATGAAAAGTGCAAGAAGACATTCAATTTGAGAAGCTTTGAAGATTAGAGTCAGTCTTGTAGCAATTAGGCACACATACATGTGAAATTCAAGCCGAGGAAACCGATGCCAATAAATTAATTCATCCATGGACATGAAAACATATAAGAATAAATTATTAAAATGGATTTTGGCTTTAAAGCTAAAGTGGGATAAAAATGGCTTGTAATTAAGCGTTTAAGCTGCCATACAACTAGAAGTCAGAATAGAACAAAGGAAATAAATTAATAGCTTTTGGCTTTTCATTATTTTGAATTACATGGCAAGCTTTAGACTTTAGCTTGTAAGAATTGGTTTTGTAAATAGTATCCGAATAGGATTTGGTGGCAATCACCTTAACAATATATCAAGCCAAGAGAAGTAAGGCTGCAATACGATTGAGAAGCTAGATAGCAGACGCACTACAAGAATATTGGTCTTTAGGGACGAAACTTTTAGCAACGGAATAATTTTCGTCGCTGAAACTACTTTTTAGCGACGAAAAAAAATTTTTGTCGCTAAAATCATACTAGAAAAAATAACATTTAATTATTACTTTTAGCGACAAAACATTCATCGCTTAAGAGTATATATAGCGACCAAATATTAGTTTCGTGGCCAAAAACTTAAGCGGCTAAAAATATGTTGGCGCCAAAAACTTTAGCGATGAAAATTTAATATATTGTGACGAATAGTTTTCGTCGCTAAAAATAGTTTTAGCTACAAATAAATTTTGTCGCTGAAGCTCTCTGATATGCCAAAAAAACACGTTTTGGCGACTTTTCGTCGAAATATATTCATCGCGAAAACTCTTTGTATGCCAAAAGAGCTTGTTTTGGCAACGAAAATATACTTCGTCGCTAAAAATAGCTTTAGCGACGAATAAATTTCATCGCTAAAACTCTTTGATATGTCAAAAGATCATGTTCTAGCGATGAATAGAATTTGTCGCTATGACTCTTTGATATCTTAAATGGCTATGTTTTAGCGAGAAAAAAAATTTCGTCGCTAAAACTAATTTTTGTGACGAAATATATTTTTGTCGCTAAAAATTGTGAAATTTTAAAAAAATTTTGGTGGATGATTTTGCGCCAAAATTTAAGACCTTTAGTGATGAAATTTAATTTAATCGCGGAATGAGTGCTTTTAGCGACAAAAATCACTTTTGGCGACCAAATATTTCGTCGCTAAAAAATGTCAAAATTGAAAAATTTTCCCAGGTTATTTTCCGCCAAAATTAAGTTTTAGCAACGAATTTTAAATTTCGTCGCTAAAAGCTCCTGTAACCGATTTATACACCATTTACTTCATTTTTTTTCATTCTTTCTTTCATTCTCTCATTCTCTCATTCCCTTACTTTTATTCTTTAATTCGCTCATCTCTAAATGTATAATTCTCATTTTCTAATTTAATCTCTACTTCTTTTCTCTTTTATTTTGAACTTGGTGTAATTTTTTTAATACTCTTATTTATTCTAACTTATATTATTATTAAATTTGTATTTATTATCTTAACTAATTATTGTGTGTTTATTTGTAGGGAATATTGAAGACCAATTACATCAAGATGAAGAAAACTAAGAAATTTATATTCATTTGTAACAATTTTCTTTCAAAAAAGAGATATTAAATTTTGTAATTATTTTTGTATTATTAATCAATAATAATAATTGTTTTTAAATTAATTAATTATGTTTTTATCATTATGGTGTTAATTGTCATTGTAATTTAATATTAAAAACAATAATATTTTAACAATAGTAATAATAAATAAATGAAAGAAAAATGATACCTTTTAGCGACGAAATAATTTTCGTCGCCAAAAGTACTTTTAGGTATGAAGATTAATATTTGTCACCAAATGTGTACTTTTAGCGATGCAAACGTATTTGTTGCTAAAAGTTCTTTTGGCAACGAAACATGATTCGTCGCTAAAAGTACTTTTGGCGACGAAAAATGTTTCGTCGTTAAAAGTACTTTTAGCGACGAAATTTGAAAATTCGACGCCAAAGACCTAACGCGACGCTCCTATGGCGACGAAAATATTTTGGTCGCTATAACCTTTAGCAACGAAAATTGCATGTTTTAACGATGAAACGGTTCGTCGCTAAAGCCCTTTTTTGTTGTAGTGACAGCAGAGAAGAAGAGGAACAGCAGCGGTTCTTTAAAGTTTTTCATCGCTAATTTTGTTTACTTTGTTGCTCTCCATTCAAGTATATCTAACTAATTTTCTTAACTAAGGCTAAGGGTGAAATCCTAGTTAATGAAATAATTATCTTTTTATTTAATTAATTCCCTATGTGTTCTTCGATGATTATGGTTCTTGCTTCATATTATTGATTGAATAATTATCTTTTCATCTTTAATATCATGTATTCTTAATAGTTAGAAGATTGTTTGATTAAATCTAAGCGTCGTAAGATAACGATTAACATGATTCTCTTTGATTATTTGTATTTCAATAAATTGGATACATAGAATGCTTAGGAAAGTATGATTCTTTGTTTTTCAATAGGATACATAATGCTTGGGAATCCTACCTTAAAGGGAAAGAGAACCTACATTAGATTTAATAACTTGGACTTAACTGTTATATCCATGAGATGACATAAATTGATTTCAAGTTGTCACTCTAAAATTATGAATTAATAAAAATTAGATAATTACTAGTTGAATAGTAGTGGATTGCAAAACCTTGGCAGCCTTTGTCTTATTCAAATCTCCTTTGCTTTAATTGTTTTCTTAATTTAATTAGTTTAATTCTCCTTAAACTCAATTTGCTCAACTAGGTTAGGTTAATATTGATTTAGATTTAAATTAGAATTTCTAATTTATAGAATTCCTATGGGTTCAACCTCGCTACCACTATTCTATTTCTAAATATTCGTGTGCTAGCGAGTATATTAAAATTTTGCACAACAAGTAATAAGGGTACAACACATGTCCATACAGTATGGCATGAGCATGCTTCAACAAAATACGCATCTGTAAACATGGCACGAGCACGCAGCACGATGCAGCACGCATGCAGGCTAAGCTAGACTTAGATTTTCAGCTACGTGGACCTTAAAAATATGGCACGAATTAAGATGGGTTAAAGCAAGACATGTTAGAGAGTCTACAAAAGATAGGCTTCAAATTTTATGATTTAATTTCAATTTAATTAAATTAATAAATTCTCTCAATAAATGTGAATGAATTTAACAACATTAAATCTAATTATATTTTGTTCCATTTTCATTTTTATTATTGAAAATTATAAAGTTATTAGTTATTAGTTAAATTTGAATTGAGTTTGTATTATAATTAAGTGTAATGTTGTTTGTTAAGTTTTCTTACTAATATTATTGGTGTTTCGTTATGCAAATGTGAAATTTTCTTTTTAGTATAATTGAAACCAATAAATTAATCCCCTTATAATGAAATTTATTGGAAAATAATGTAATTTCACTCATTTTTATTTTTATTATAATTTATATTTTAAGAAATTGAATGATTGAACTCTCTATACCCTATTTATATTCTTGTTTACACCATATCCACAAAAGATGGCTTGGGCTAGTTGTTAAAGTGATGACGTGTACATGCCAATGCTATACAACATGGGTTCAACATCCGTTGTTGTTATTTGTATTTTTTTCGGTTAATATCCATTGTTGTTAATTTTGAATTTTTATTTTAATGAAGGCATCAGCCCAACTCAATTTTACAATTTATTTTAGTTAGATAGGAAGTGACATATGGAATTTTGTTTTTAAAAGGATTGATTGTGAATTAAGTAATTTGTTGGAAAAAAAATCTATATGTGTTTAATTTTCAATGGTCCTTAATTATAATTTTATTTAAAGTGAGAGTGTACAAGAATAATGCAGGGGTGCCAATAGCTCAACTCTTTCTTTTACCATAACGAAGACAGCAGCCCAACTCAGGTTTTGCCAAAAAATGAAGTGGGTCGTACCATGCAAGATCCGTATGCTTTCATATGTTTGCGTCTGACGGCTCATGCTAGCCGGCTCGGGCCCTTGACTATCTCCATACTATAAAATTACATCAATATTCCTGACATTAATTTAATATAAAATTACAAATAATGTCAGACGCCCAACTTAAGTACTTAATTCTAACACAATGTGACATGACATGCCGATATAAACGTATATCTTCAACACCATATCGTGCACGTCGGGTTTTAAAATAAACCCTTGTTTGACATGACACGTTACAGAAAAATTCCCTTCAATTATGGCTTTACAGGAATTTCCACTTGGGAGTCAAACGATGCGTAATTGTAGTCAAATAAGTGGAGTGTGAAGTAGGAGTGTTATTCCACTTGTTCAAGTCAAGCTAGACTTATTTCTCTTCAATTATGACTTTACAAAAATTTTTACTTGGAATTAAATGGTGCGTAATTGCAGTTAAATAAGTTAAGACTGACATAGGAGTGTTATTCCACTTGTTCAAGTCAAGCTAGACTTATTTCTCTTCCATTACGACTTTACAGAAATTTCTACTTGGAATAAACGATGCGTAATTGTAAGCTGAGTGTGACGTAAGGGTGTTATTCCACTTGTCCAAGCTAGACTTATTTCTCTTCAATTATGGCTTTACAGAAATTTTTACTTCGAATTAAATGGTGTGTAATTGCAGTCAAATGAGCTAAGTGTGACATACGCTACTACAAAATGGATCTATTGATGTGTAAATTAGCAAGTGTACTAGTCGGCACAAGTAATATAATGAAGAATAGAGTATCGTCCCACAGAGATTGTATATCCTATTAGCTACTGAAATTATTCTAACCCTAATTTATTTGAATACTCGAATAGGCGAATTTAGACTAAAATTAAAATAAAATAAATTAACTAAAAAAATTAAATAAAGATGCAGGCAGTAATAAAAATCACCAAGTGTTAGAGTCAATTTATGCACTAGTTTTACATTTTTTACTTCCTTTAATATCGATGTTTTGCACTTAATAATAGCGATTTACTTGTATTTTATTTTTGTAGGTGCAATTCTATTGATTGGTGCTAAAATTAAGCTACAAGATAATGTTTGAGGATGATTGATTTCCTGGAGAAATTATGAGCGTCAGAAGAACTTTGTTGATAAGGCGTGGGCGCGTGCTGTCAGATAAAGACTTGCAGTTTTTATTTTAACATGTTTTATCTTTTTAGTTATTTTTGTAATTTCGAATTTAATATTTATTTTTATTTTAGATATTAGTATTTGATTAGAAAGAGAACCCTAGATAGAAAGAAAGAGGAAGAAGAAAGGAAGGGAGGATTGAAAAAGACACCCAAGATTTAAATTTTTCTCTTTTCTCTATAAAGAACTAAATTCATTATTCTGATTGAAGGTTAATGAAGCTTTGATTCATCATTACTGTGAGATTTTTCTTATGCTTTAATTATTTTATTGCTTTTTGGGTATTTGTTTATTCTCTGAATTAATGTCATGATTATGTTTGTTAATTAGATAATTGGCCACTATTTAATTATCAACTTAATCTATTATCAATTAAAGGATTCATCGTATGAAGATTTCAATATTTGTGACAAATAGCATAGCAGTGCGTTGTGTTATGAGATTAAACAATCTAATTTAAATGAATCATCATATGTGTTGATTAGGATTTGGGTCTCTCTGTTTCTTCAGGCTGTCAATTGATTAAATCCTATGATCGTATCTACGGTTGTCTATTGATTAGGGAAATAACCAATGGTCGTACCTTGGTTATCGACTAGTTAAGGAGAGATTGGCTATTAGAGGGTCTCAGTAGCTATAACCGGTCTATTCATAAGCAGTAATGATTTATATTTGGATCAATGATCAGTAGTCGAATCAAGCTGAGTTAATTCCTTCAACCAGAGCTTTTCCCAATTTGAATTACAATTTTAATTTGCATTCTTGTTATGTTAATTTGATTTTTATTATTGTCAACAATCCCACCATTTTACATTTTACAATTTAAAAGGATTTAAATAATTACCGATCTCTGTGGACACGACCCTGCTCAATCACTATACGCAATTTATTTAGAGTAGGTTTTTATTTTTGCTGGCTTCGACAACCATCACCAAGAGATTAAGACACTAGGACATCCGATTTCACCATAACCAATCCAATTTAATCCTCCATCTATGCTATTAACATTTATTACCAATGTTCACATTGAATTTCCCTAATTTATTCAATATCCTCTCTCGAGTAATATCAAAAATACCTTAACATATTAACCCACTATATCTCTATGTGAATTTAAATATGCAAAGATTCATTAAGCTATATGGAAATTCTTAGAAAAACTGCACGAATCACGTTGGCACATCTCTGTCTTTCGTTCAATTCATGGCATCCATTACACAGAGTAAAAATACATAAATCTCCTCTCGGTCTCATTATGTATCCTCAAATCATTCAAATATTGGCCAGATATTTAAAAGCATTAAGCACAATAATGAACACTCAATCATGGAATAATAAATTAAAAATAACACAGATTTATGGAATTAAATCTTCATAGTTAGGACACATCGTAGCCCTAGTAAAATAAATTAGTTCATGGGAATATAAAGAGAATCCATGAATTTATTTAAGAACATTCAAACAAATTAATAGAGAAGAGGGAAAGAAAAACTCAAGAAGTTATTCTCTCTGATCTCTGCAATTGACTTCTCCAAATTGTTGCTCCCGGATTTTTCAGCAGTGGCTTCTCTTCTTATTCTTTTCTATGTTCTCGGTTTTCTCTCTAAGTTTTTCAATTTGTGTGCGGCTGCTGTTCTTGGCTCTTCGGTTTGTGGTTCGTGTGGCTGCTTCCCCCCAATCTCGGTTTTGTTTCTCTTCGTTTTATATTGCTCAACCCATTAAATCAAAAGGATTTTAAATTGAAGCCACCGCCTTTACAATCTTAGGCCATTATATTGCAAAATCACAAGGCCCAATTCACGTGCAAGCCAATTTTCTTTGAAAATTAATTCTTCAATGCTTCCCCACGTGCATGCATGCTTAATGATTAATTAAATTAAATCCTTTATGATTTGTTCCGATTAATTCTCTTTATTTCTTTCCCTTTTTTTTATTACTTCAAGTTGATTTCCTTCTGAATGTTCCGATGTAATTCCTCTTTGAGCTTCTTTTCACATGAATATTCCCAATATTCCTACAATGACAAAATATAAAAATTAAGATAAAAATTAATATAATTCAACATAAAATTAAGTTATGGAAGCATTAAAATAATAGATAAATTATGAGCACATCAAATACCCCCAAACTTAATATTTTGCTAGTCGTCGAGCAAAAATTAAAATAAAAACTATGAAAAGAAAATCCTAACTAAACCACTTTCGTAGGTACTCGCGATTGCATTTAGCGTATGCAACAAGCCTTTAAAGCCCTAGGCGGCCCTAGCGGACGAGTTATATTCTCGTAAGGGTTTCCAGCGATGATACCCACAAACATCATAAAAAATGCCTCAAAGATTGCATAAAGTATATAGCTCAAACAAAATTAAAAATATTGGCAAAGTTCTAACTTTAATTCAATGGTCAGCCTCATCTCATATTGGATTCTTGTGTTGTGTGTGAATCAATTCAATCAAAACTCATTCTCAAAATTTTCAATATCAACAGCCCTTGTCTCGAATAATAAACAGAGTAGGTCAAACTAACCTCATCATCTTGATATATATATTTTTTTTCAGAGGCATAAATTTGCATTTGCTTTTGATTTTTCTTGAAGCACATTTTTTTTCCTCTTTTTTTTTTTCATAGTCAGGAGCTTTCACTCTACCCTTTAAGGTAGCCTTCTTGTCATGGTAAATTATCCTCTACATACTGGTGGTACATAGGCCCAAATTACTCAAGGATAGCTTCACTCTTAAGGGTTATAGGTAGCTATTTCTGACTATGGTGCCTGGGTAAACTTAAGTAATGTAGAATCAAGGCAAACAGTTACTTACTCAAACTAAAATTCTCAACTCAGGTTGTATGAATCTCAAATCTCAAGTCAAAATTCTGAAAGAATCGATATAAGTGCGCAAAATATTTAAAGAATCACAATCAAGACAAAACTAACACAAGAATCAAGTATAAACTAAGACAATATTCATCCCTTTCTTGAAACCATATTCATTTTCAACCATAAACTCATCATAGGCATAAAAAAAAAAATTTTTTTTTTTTTGAAAGCAAATATTCCCACCCCCAAACATAAAATAAACATTGTCCTCAATGGAGAGAAAAAGAAAAGGAAAAAGAAACGAGAAACTCCCCTGGTTTTGCACTTGAAGATTTAACCTTACAGTTGAGTCGTTGAAAGACATGTGAAAAATTCAGTTTGTCGACCCCCAAACTTGTGCAAAAACCTAAATAAAATAAAACAAAATAAGTTAAAGAAAAGACAACAGAAATAAAGAAAGAAAGAAAAATTGACAATAATAAAGTTTAGAAAGCTTGGGTTGCCTCCCAAGAAGCGTTTAATTTATAGTCATTAGCTTGACTATCTTTGAATAGATCGTTCAAGGAGGCTCGAGGATGTAAGGAGACGATCTGGATGGACCTTGCCCAAAGTTCTTGCAATTAGACCTTTTCCCACGAAAATGAGGAGATGGATCTTCATTATTTGTCTGCTTCTGTATTGTATAAATGTTAGGAGGGTTAGATAGATGCTTATCCTTAGATGGTTTGGCCATTTTTCCATCCATGATGTCTTCTTGGAAATGTTCTTTGAGTTCAGTGGGATATTTTATGGGTGTGTATACATTGAAAATGGCTTGCTCATTTTGAACTCTTAAAATCAATTTTCCTTCTTGAACATCAATCAAAGCTCTTCCTGTGGCTAAGAATGGTCGGCCTAGAATGGGAGGTAACTCTATATCTTCAGCCATATCCAAGACAATGAAATCTGCAGGGATATAAACTCATCAACCTTCACAAGTACGTCCTCAACTATGCCCCTTGGATACTTTATAGACCTATCTGCTAATTGAAGAGAAACAGATGTTGCCTTTGGTTCACCAAGTCCTAATTTCCTGAAAACAGAGAGAGGCATCAAATTAATACTTGCACCTAAATCACACAAAGTTTTATCAAAATAATAATTTCCAATAGTGCATGGAATATTAAAACTCCCTGGATCTTTCAGCTTTGGTGGCAATTGATTTTGTAAGATGGCGGTGCAGTCCTCAGTCAGCATTACAGTTTCATGCTCCTCAAGTTTCCTCTTGTTGGACAACATTTCTTTCATAAATTTGGCATAAAGCGGCATTTGTTCCAAAGTATCTGCAAAAGGAATGTTAATATGCAATTTCTTAAACACATCATGAAATTTTAAAAATTGCTTATCTATGTTATTTTTTTGAAGACGCTGAGGAAAAAGAATTGGAGGAACATAGGCCTTGACTGGTGCTGCTGGTTTAGGTTGTGGTATTTCTAAACTTGTTGCCTTTAAAACCTTGGTGGTGTCTTCTGCTTGTTCTTCATTAACTTTCTTTGCTTCTTTTCGCGGCTCATCAAGTTGTTTACCACTCCGAAGTATAATTGCATTAACTTGCTCCTTCGGATTTGTCTCGGTATTGCTCGGCAGAGAGCCTTGTGGTCTGTTGGACAACAAGTTTGCAATCTGACCCACATGCACCTCGAGTTTCCGGATTGATGCAGCTTGATTTTGAAAAGTTATCTCTGTTTTGGTCATGAATTGAGACATAGTTGTTGTAAGCTGTGTAAGAGTATCTTCTAAGTTTGACTTTTTTTCTTGTGGTTGGAACCCTGGAGGTGGTGCCAATGCATTCTGAGTGTTGTTCCATGACAAATTCGGTGGTTTCTCCAGCCAGGATTGTAGGTATTAGAATATGGGTTATGTTGTTGCCTCTGGAAGTTCAACACGTAATGAGCTTGTTCAGTAGATGTCGACGCAAAAGGACTCCAACTTGGCAGTTGAAGCTGGTATGGTTCCCTCCGTATAATTCACACACTTGAGTTTGAATAGCACTGGCATTTAGGTGCTCCAGCTTATTAGATAAAGCAGCCATCTGTGCAGATAAAGCAGTGACAACATCAATATTATGGGCTTCTACAATTTTCCTTGGTATAAATCGCTCGGAAGACCACTGGTAATTGTTAGAGGCCATCTCCTCCAATAATTCATAAGCTGCTTCTGGTGTTTTTCCCATTAATGTTCCTCATGCTGCAGCATCAATCATAGTCCTGGTATTAGATCCCAAACCATTGTAAAATGTCTGTACCTGAAGCCAAACTGGCAGACCCTGATGTGGGCATTTTCTTAGTAGGTCTTTGTATCTCTTCTATGCTTCATATAGTGATTCCATCTCGAACTGAGCAAAAGTTGTGATGTCATTCCTCAACTTGGCTGTTTTTGCTGGAGGAAAGTACTTTGCTAAAAACTTCTGTGCTAATCCATCCCATGTAGTGATTGTTCCAGCAGGGAGTGAATTCAACCACTCTTTTGCTTTATCCCTCAGTGAGAACGGAAAAAGCCTTAGCCTGATAGTATTGTCTTAAACACCATTTTGCTTAATTGTGTCACAAATTTCCAAGAAATTTGTAATATGAGCATTTGGATCATCATTCGGCATCCCAGCAAATTGTACTGATGTCTCAATCATCTGGATTATGGCTGGCTTAATTTTAACATTTTTGGCTTGAATAGCAGGACGTGCAATGCTTGAGCGAGCACCATTAACTGTAGGAACAGTATAATCTCTTAAAGGTCTCGCATCCTCATTTCGGTGCAATGCTTCGTCAACCATGATTAGTTGTTGCTCCGTAAAGCTTCTCTCCTTTCTCTATTGAGCCTTCTACAAGTGCGTTCAATCTCTGGATCAAAAGGCAATAAATCAAAACTTCTGGAACGTCTCATAAAATTAAACAAGAAAATAAAAAAATTAAAATAAAATTCAAATTAAACTAAGGTTAGTTGGTATCGATACTAATCCAAACAATCCCCGGCAACGGCGCCAAAAACTTGATGTGTAAATTAGCAAGTGTACTAGTCGGCACAAGTAATATAATGAAGAGTAGAGTATCGTCCCACAGAGATTGTATATCCTATTAGCTACCGAAATTATTCTAACCCTAATTTATTTGAATACTCGAATAGGCGAATTTAGACAAAAATTAAAATAAAATAAATTAACTAAAAAAATTAAATAAAGATGCAGGCAGTAATAAAAATCGCCAAGAGATTAAGACACTAGGACATCCGATTTCACCATAACCAATCCAATTTAATCCTCCATCTATGCTATTAAAATTTATTACCAATGTTGACAGTGAATTTCCCTAATTTATTCAATATCCTCTCTCGAGTAATATCAAAAATACCTTAACATATTAACCCACTATATCTCTATGCGAATTTAAATATGCAAAGATTCATTAAGCTAAATGGAAATTCTTAGAAAAACTACACGAATCACGTTGGCACATCTCTGTCTTTCGTTCAATTCATGGCATCCATTACACAGAGTAAAAATACATAAATCTCCTCTCGGTCTCATTATGTATCCTCAAATCATTCAAATATTGGCCAGATATTTAAAAGCATTAAGCACAATAATGAACACTCAATCATGGAATAATAAATTAAAAATAACACAGATTTATGGAATTAAATCTTCATAGTTAGGACACATCGTAGCCCTAGTAAAATAAATTAGTTCATGGGAATATAAAGAGAATCCATGAATTTATTTAAGAACATTCAAACAAATTAATAGAGAAGAGGGAAAGAAAAACTCAAGAAGTTATTCTCTCTGATCTCTGCAATTGACTTCTCCAAATTGTTGCTCCCGGATTTTTCAGCAGTGGCTTCTCTTCTTATTCTTTTCTATGTTCTCGGTTTTCTCTCTAAGTTTTTCAATTTGTGTGCGGCTGCTTTCTTTGTTCTTGGCTCTTCGGTTTGTGGTTCGTGTGGCTGCTTCCCCCCAATCTCGGTTTTGTTTCTCTTCGTTTTATATTGCTCAACCCATTAAATCAAAAGGATTTTAAATTGAAGCCACCGCCTTTACAATCTTAGGCCATTATATTGCAAAATCACAAGGCCCAATTCACGTGCAAGCCAATTTTCTTTGAAAATTAATTCTTCAATGCTTCCCCACGTGCATGCATGCTTAATGATTAATTAAATTAAATCCTTTATGATTTGTTCCGATTAATTCTCTTTCTTTCTTTCCCTTTTTTATTCCTTCAAGTTGATTTCCTCCTAAATGTTCCGATGTAATTCCTCTTTGAGCTTCTTTTCACATGAATATTCCCAATATTCCTACAATGACAAAATATAAAAATTAAGATAAAAATTAATATAATAAAATATAATTCAACATAAAATTAAGTTATGGAAGCATTAAAATAATAGATAAATTATGAGCACATCAAATACCCCCAAACTTAACATTTTGCTAGTCGTCGAGCAAAAATTAAAATAAAAACTATGAAAAGAAAATCCTAACTAAACCACTTTCGCAGGTACTCGCGATTGCATTTAGCGTATGCAACAAGCCTTTAAACCCCTAGGCGGCCCTAGCGGACGAGTTATATTCTCGTAAGGGTTTCCGGCGATGATACCCACAAACATCATAAAAAATGCCTTAAAGATTGCGTAAAGTATATAGCTCAAACAAAATTAAAAATATTGGCAAAGTTCTAACTTTAATTCAATGGTCAGCCTCATCTCATATTGGATTCTTGTGTTGTGTGTGAATCAATTCAATCAAAACTCATTCTCAAAATTTTCAATATCAACAGCCCTTGTCTCGAATAATAAAAAGAGTAGGTCAAACTAACCTCATCATCTTGATATATATATTTTTTTTCACAGGCATAAATTTGCATTTGCTTTTGATTTTTCTTGAAGCACATTTTTTTTCCTCTTTTTTTTTTCATAGTCAGGAGCTTTCACTCTACCCCTTAAGGTAGCTTTCTTCTCATGGTAGATTATCCTCTACATACTAGTGGTACATAGGCCCAAATTACTCAAGGATAGCTTCACTCTTAAGTGTTATAGGTACCTATTTCTGACTATGGTGCCTGGGTAAACTTAAGTAATGTAGAATCAAGGCAAACAGTGATTTACTCAAACTAAAATTCTCAACTCAAGCTGTATCAATCTCAAATCTCAAGTCAAAATTCTGAAAGAATCGATATAAGTGCGCAAAATATTTAAAGAATCATAACCAAGACAAAACTAACACAAGAATAAAGTATAAACTAAGACAATATTCATCCCTTTCTTGGAACCATATTCATTTTCAACCATAAACTCATCATAGGCATCAAAAAAAAAAAATTTTTTTTTGAAAGCAAATATTCCCACCCCCAAACATAAAATAAACATTGTCCTCAATGTAAAGAAAAAGAAAAGGAAAAAGAAACGAGAAACTCCCATGGTTTTGCACTTGAAGATTTAACCTTGCAGTTGAGTCGTTGAAAGACATGTGAAAAATTGATTTTGTCGACCCCCAAACTTGTGTAAAAACCTAAATAAAATAAAACAAAATAAGTAAAAGAAAAGACAACAGAAATAAAGAAAGAAAGAAAAATTGACAATAATAAAGTTTAGAAAGCTTGGGTTGCCTCCCAAGAAGCGCTTAATTTATAGTCATTAGCTTGACTATCTTTGAAGAGATCGTTCAAGGAGGCTCGTGGATGTAAGGAGACGATCTGGATGGACCTTGCCCAAAGTTCTTGCAATTAGACCTTTTCCCATGAAAATGAGGAGATGGATCTTCATTAATTGACTGCTTCTATATTGTATAAATGTTAGGAGGGTCAGATAGATGCTTATCCTTAGATGGTTTGGCCATTTTTCCATCCATGATGTCTTCTTGGAAACGTTCTTTGAGTTCAGTGGGATACTTTATGGGTGTGTATACATTGAAAAAGGCTTGCTTATATCCAAGACAATGAAATCTGCAGGGAATATAAACTTATCAACCTTCACAAGCACATCCTCAACTATGCCCTTTGGATACTTTATAGACCTATCTGCTAATTGAAGAGAAACAGATGTTGCCTTTAGTTCACCAAGTCCTAATTTCCTGAAAACAGAGAGAGGCATCAAATTAATACTTGCACCTAAATCACACAAAGCTTTATCAAAATAACAATTTCCAATAGTGCATGGAATATTAAAACTCCCTGGATCTTTCAGCTTTGGTGGCAATTTATTTTGTAAGATGGCGGTGTAGTCCTCAGTCAGCATTACAGTTTCATGCTCCTCAAGTTTCCTCTTGTTGGACAACATTTCTTTCATAAATTTGGCATAAAGCGGCATTTGTTCCAAAGTAACTGCAAAAGGAATGTTAATATGCAATTTCTTAAACACATCAAGAAATTTTAAAAATGTTTATCTATGTTATTTTTCCGGAGACGCTGAGGAAAAGTGATTTGAGGAACATAGGCCTTGACTGGTGCTGCTGGTTTAGGTTGTGGTATTTCTGAACTTGCTGCCTTTAAAACCTTGGTGGTGTCTTTTGCTTGTTCTTCATTAACTTTCTTTGCTTTTTTTCGCGGCTCATCAAGTTGTTTACCACTCCGAAGTATAATTGCATTAACTTGCTCCTTCAGATTTGTCTCGGTATTGCTCTGTAGAGAGCCTTGTGGTCTGCTGGACAACAAGTTTGCAATCTGACCCACTTGTACCTCGAGGTTCCGGATTGATGCAGCTTGATTTTGAAAAGTTGTCTCTGTTTTGGTCATGAATTGAGACATAGTTGTTGTAAGTTGTGCAAGAGTATCTTCTAAGTTTGACTTTTTTTCTTGTGGTTGGAACCTTGGAGGTGGTGCCAATGCATTCTGAGTGTTGTTCCATGACAAATTAGGGTGGTTTCTCCAGCCAGGATTGTAGGTATTAGAATATGGGTTATGTTGTTGCCTCTGGAAGTTCGACATGAAATGAGCTTGTTCAGTAAATGTCGACGCAAAAGGACTTCCAACTTGGCAGTTAACGCTGGTATGGTTCCCTCCGCATAATTCACACACTTGAGTTTGAATAGCACTGACATTTAGGTGCTCCAGCTTATTAGATAAAGCAGCATCTGTACAGATAAAGCAGTGACAACATCAATATTATAGGATCCTACAATTTTCCTTGGTATAAATCGCTCGGAAGACCACTGGTAATTGTTAGAGGCCATCTCCTCCAATAATTCATAAGCTGCTTCTGGTGTTTCTCCCATTAATGTTCCTCCTGCTGCAGCATTAATCATAGTCCTGGTATTAGATCCCAAACCATTGTAAAATGTCTGTACCTGAAGCCAAACTGGCAGACCGTGATATGGGCATTTTCTTAGTAGGTCTTTGTATCTCTCCCATGCTTCATATAGTGATTCCATCTCGAACTGAGCAAAAGTTGTGATGTCATTCCTCAACTTGGCTATTTTTGCTGGAGGAAAGTACTTTGCTAAAAACTTCTGTGCTAATCCATCCCATATAGTGATTGTTCCAGTAGGGAGTGAATTCAACCACTCTTTTGCTTTATCCCTCAGTGAGAACGGAAAAAGCCTTAGCCTGATAGCATTGTCTGAAGCACCATTTTGCTTAAATGTGTCACAAATTTCCAAGAAATTTGTAATATGAGCATTTGGATCATCATTCGGCATCCCAGCAAATTGTACTGATGTCTCAATCATCTGGATTATGGCTGGCTTAATTTTAACATTTTTGGCTTGAATAGCAGGACGTGCAATGCTTGAGCGAGCACCATTAATCAGAGGAACAAAAGATAATCTCTTAAAGGTCTCGCATCCTCATTTCGGTGCAATGCTTCGTCAACCATGATTAGTTGTTGCTCCGTAAAGCTTCTCTCCTTTCTCTATTGAGCCTTCTACAAGTGCGTTCAATCTCTGGATCAAAAGGCAATAAATCAAAACTTCTGGAACGTCTCATAAAATTAAACAAGAAAATAAAAAAATTAAAATAAAAACAATAAAAATAAAATTCAAATTAAACTAAGGTTAGTTGGTATCGATACTAATCCAAACAATCCCCGGCAACGGCGCCAAAAACTTGATGCGTAAATTAACAAGTCTACTAGTCGGCACAAGTAATATAATGAAGAGTAGAGTATCGTCCCACAGAGATTGTATATCCTATTAGCTACCGAAATTATTCTAACCCTAATTTATTTGAATACTCGAATAGGCGAATTTAGACTAAAATTAAAATAAAATAAATTAACTAAAAAAATTAAATAAAGATGCAGGCAGTAATAAAAATCACCAAGAGATTAAGACACTAGGACATCCGATTTCACCATAACCAATCCAATTTAATCCTCCATCTATGCTATTAAAATTTATTACCAATGTTGACAGTGAATTTCCCTAATTTATTCAATATCCTCTCTCGAGTAATATCAAAAATACCTTAACATATTAACCCACTATATCTCTATGCGAATTTAAATATGCAAAGATTCATTAAGCTATATGGAAATTTTTAGAAAAACTGCACGAATCACGTTGGCACATCTCTGTCTTTCGTTCAATTCATGGCATCCATTACACAGAGCAAAATTACATAAATCTCCTCTCGGTCTCATTATGTATCCTCAAATCATTCAAATATTGGCCAGATATTTAAAAGCATTAAGCACAATAATGAACACTCAATCATGGAATAATAAATTAAAAATAACACAGATTTATGGAATTAAATCTTCATAGTTAGGCTACATCGTAGCCCTAGTAAAATAAATTAGTTCATGGGAATATAAAGAGAATCCATGAATTTATTTAAGAACATTCAAGCAAATTAATAGAGAAGAGGGAAAGAAAAACTCAAGAAGTTATTCTCTCTGATCTCTGCAATTGACTTCTCCAAATTGTTGCTCCCGGATTTTTCAGCAGTAGCTTCTCTTCTTATTCTTTTCTTGTTCTCGGTTTTCTCTCTAATTTTTTCAATTTGTGTGCGGCTGCTGTTCTTGGCTCTTCGGTTTGTGGTTCTTGTGGCTGCTTCCCCCTAATCTCGGTTTTGTTTCTCTTCCTTTTATATTGCTCAACCCACGAATCCTTAAATCAAAAGAATTTTAAATTGAAGCCACCGCCTTTACAATCTTAGGCCATTATATTGCAAAATCACAAGGCCCAATTCACGTGCAAGCCAATTTTCTTTGAAAATTAATTCTTCAATGCTTCCCCACGTGCATGCATGCTTAATGATTAATTAAATTAAATCCTTTATGATTTGTTCCGATTAATTCTCTTTATTTCTTTCCCTTTTTTTATTCCTTCAAGTTGATTTCCTCTTAAATGTTCCGATGTAATTCCTCTTTGAGCTTCTTTTCACATGAATATTCCCAATATTCCTACAATGACAAAATATAAAAATTAAGATAAAAATTAATATGATAAAATATAATTCAACATAAAATTAAGTTATGGAAGCATTAAAATAATAGATAAATTATGAGCACATCATCTATAATGATGGTTTTAAATGACATAAGATGACGGTTTTAAAACCATCATCCTAGGGCGCGACATTAAAAGGGGTATACTTTTTATGACGGTTCATAAACCGTCATGAAAAGTCTATTTATAATGTCGGTTAATTTCTTTAACCATCATTATTTGCCCATCTCCATTATTTTTTAATGACGAGTTTTGGTATAAAACCATCATTACATGTACATTTATAATGATGGTTTGGTACCAAAATCGTCATCTTACAAATTTTTTTTCTCTCACACAATATGTATATTTATAAATCAATGTTCAAATGTGAGAATAACTGAAACAAGAATGTATTTAAAGCTCAATAAAGGTTGTATTGTTGATTATAGGCTTAATGATAACGTTATGATTAACTATTGTTTGAATTTGATTGAGCCTCTTTATAGTTGGAACTTAAATATAGCTGTTGTTGACTTTCTACACAAAATCGGATCGTCGTTAATTGTTATCGGTTAACTGTTTTGACTGGTCCAAGTGACTGTTGAGCTAAATTTCAAATAAACGGTTGATCGTTTGTCACTATCGGTTTGCCATTAATTTCCAGAGACCTGCAAAATAATTTTTTGCTAACCGTTCTTGCTAAATGGTTGTAAGATTAGTATGGAATTAACAATTTGGAAATCATCGGTTAACCTTTTGAAGTTAATGGTTCGTCGGTTATTTCCAGTGACTTGTGAAACATATTTGCTTTATCCGTTTTTGATAACCGGTTAAAGCTTAAGCATTTATCCTTCTTTGGAAATTTTTGGTTAACCGTTTCAAAGATAACGGTTCACCGTTTACATCCAGAATCACAGTTTTTGACCAAATTTCGCAGGGAATTATTTTCGATTAAAGTTTAACGATTATCCATCATTCATGAACACATTTAGAAAAATTATACGACTTTTGAGAAATTGTTTACTAATGAATAGCTCCAACATTTTAATCAAAACAATTAAAGTTTATTATCATCAAAATCAATATAATGAACATATACATGTTAACAATTTAAGACAACTGTCATTAAATATTGAAACAACATTTAATGACCGTTTTCGAAAAGAACTGTCATCTTTGTTGCAAAACACTATATTTAATGATGGTTCTTTTCAAATAACCATCATCTTTGTTATTGATTATAAAAAAAATAACATTTTTAAAACCATTTCAAGCCCCATCTTAATTCTAATTTCCTATTAAATTCTTTACAATTATTTTTTAACAAACCTTTCATATACAAAAGAATAGCTCTATGAAAAGCTTTAACAATAATTAAACTTTAACAATATATACCAGTTAGCTTTTACATCAAAATTCTCATAACTCTTTAATGTCTACTAATGAATCTACTAGCAACCAACAAGATTGGCACACATCTACTTTCTCATCAAGTCTTCAATTACAAACGAATCTCACTGTCGTCAGTAATCCACGTCATTCGTACAAAGAATAAAGAGAAATAAAGATAAATCCATATATTATAAGTCATAAAAATTAAATCATTTTAGTGACTTAAGTAGGCTAGAATGTGACTTTTGGAGCAAAAGCAGCAAGTGAGAGATTGAAACTGAAACTTACAACAGGCTTGGGAAGGCTAATAATCCAAGAAATAAGGTAGTACAACATGCCAACTACAAGATATACAACAGAAACAAAGCTGCAGAAAAAGTGAAAATTCTCTTTCAATTATGAAGAGGATAAAAGCATAAGTGCATGTTGCATATCTAATTATCTACAAAGTAATTAAGAAAATAGTCTCCTAATGGTAAGGTTCAATTAAGCAATCCCAAATTCCACCATGATTATTAGAATTTAATGGCTTACCAATTAAAGAAAAAGAATCCAATGACTAGAGCATGAGATTAGGTTGAAATTATGTTGGCCCAAGTGAGGGGTGAAAAAAAGAAAGATAAAAGGCCAAATCAGTTGTAATGATAGATCATACAAACAAAGGCCTTATATCAGTAATCTTAACAATATTTTACCAAAAATATTACTATATTCATAAATAAAAATAGCAAGTTAATGCTTTAACATCGTGTTGGGCTGTGTTGGTCTACACATGGAAGAGCAATCTAAGATAATGTGTTTATTTTCCTAGGAAGAAAAAAAAAGAAAATGGGGAGATGAAGTTAAGACTAAGAACTAGTTATTCAATAAGCTGAGAAATAATCATATATCATGCATGTTTTATTATTATTCATAAAGTGGTAGAGGAATCTATGATAATGTGTATATATATTTTGTTGAAAAGAAATGTCAACAAGAACAACAACCACCCAACAAATTTGAGCATATCATGCACAACTGCAGAAATGACACCATGACCATTGCAATGGTAAAAGATGAACTTCTTGACCCGTCTTGCAGACCAATAACTTCTTCTAGAACTAACACAATAGCACAAGATGACCAAGGCATTCCATCCAAATCAATCATCCTTTCAGAATCCCATCTTTTGTTTTTTCTTTTTTACATGAGCATCTAAATAATCAACTTGCAATTAACTATTATTGATAAGTTTAACATTCATCTCACTCCCGGAAACTAAGTTGGGACATTTCCCCTAAAAAACGAATTGGTAGTTACTAATAATTTTGATTTTTATAGGACAAACCCATCAACAATTAAGGCTTAAAATCGACAAAAATTTAAATTTCATAATTCAAAACCCCCTACAAATTAACAAGTGCTAGAATACCCAAATCAAAATGCACCCACAAAATAAAAACTATTGCTAGAAATCTGTGAAGATTTACAAAGTGTAGAAGCAACAGCAACAGAGCTGTGTCTTTTCATGCAACTACGCCATTATTCTCACTGAAGGTAGCAACAAAAGCTATAGAAATTGAAACTCTGGTGCCACAACAACAATGGATACGATTCAAATGAAAACTCTAAAATAATAGTGGCTAGGGTTTTGATCGTTTTCAACAATAGCAGCTAAGGCAAGTGAAAAAGACGTTGACAAGGGATAGAACTAGCGATACAGGTGTGGACAACGTGAGAATGACAATAAATTCGGCCTTGGGTATCTGGTTGTTGGAGATCGATTTCGATGAGTTTGAAGAGTCGAACTCATGAGTTTGTAAACACTCGGAGAAAATTTAGAGTTCATAAATGCTAAACTCTCAAAACTTATAAGACTAAATATAATTTTGTAGTAGTGACTTTTAATGATGTAAATAAAATCATCATTAAAAGTAATAGGTATTTTAATGACTGTTTAAAACCGTCATTAAAAGTAATAGTTGAATATTTAATAACGGTTATATAATAAAATCGTCATGATAAATTTTGAATTTTTAATGACCGGTTTTATAAATAACTGTCTTTAAAAATAAGATTGACATTTAATGATGGCTATATAATAAAACCGTCATTAAAAGTTTAAAATTTACAATGACCATTTTTATAAATAACCATCATTAAAAGTAATACTATACTTTAATTGACATTTAATGACGGTTATATAACAAAACCGTCATTGTAAATTTCTAACTTTTAATGACCGTTTTTATAAATAACTGTCATTAAAAGTAAAAATATATTTTAACATAACAGTTCATGATGGTTATATAATAGAACCGTCATTATAAATGTTAGATATTATGACGGTTTTTTTAATAACCGTCAACAAATATTTTTAATGATGGTTATTAAAAAAACCGTCATAACATATGGATCATTATTTGGCATTTTTGTAGTAGTGATAGGAGTGTTAAAACACTTGCTCAATTCAAGCTAGACTTATTTATCTAGAGATAATTAAATTATGTATTTAAGATAACTGTATTTCTTTAGAGATAATTAGATTATGTATTATATAGTTAGAGAGCCCAATATGCTTGTTTTTAAAGAATAAGTTAATACTTTTCTCCTTAAAGATATTGATTAAAGCTGTCAGAAATTTTACACATGAATGTTTTAGATTAACTGGCATTAATTGGTTCGAATTCAATATGTAAACTGCATATTATTGGAAACCTTTGAGAGTCAAGAGTTCATTGAATTTTACAGTGTTTGATGTGTACTTATTTATATCAAGATATCATTAAATGAATATTGAATACTCAGATTTATTGGTTAAACCAACTT
Organism: Atalantia buxifolia; assembly: GCA_030444775.1. Classification (NCBI taxonomy): domain Eukaryota; kingdom Viridiplantae; phylum Streptophyta; class Magnoliopsida; order Sapindales; family Rutaceae; genus Atalantia; species Atalantia buxifolia. The sequence goes on from CM059837.1 coordinate 7,875,069, forward strand.
AGAAGCTAAATTATGGTTTTCTTTATTCTCTTCCAGCTATTTACAACTAAAACCTTTAATTCAAATTTATTTGATTTTTAAAATGATAGAGATCTTATTCTAAGCTTGGGGGGATGTTCTACTTTATCTATATAACATTATCTATATAAAGGTAATAAGTTGTAACTTTAGCACATAATGTATAGGATTGAGTGTGTAACTTAGAAGAGTATTCTTGTTCAAATTTATTTGATTTTTAAAATGATAAAGATCTTATTCTAAGCTTGGGGGGATGTTCTACATTATCTATATAAAGGTAATAAGTTGTAACGTTAGCACATAATGTATAGGATTGAGTGTGTAACTTGGAAGAGCATTCTTGTTCATATAGATTCTTCATTTAACTCTATATGTGTTAGGTGAATTCCTTAGAGTCATGAGTTTAAGAGCCCTATGTCTCTTGTAGGAGACATCATTATGTGATGAATTTTTTTTTTCCTTCGTAACCCTTTTGAGTGGTGAGCTTTCATGAGTTAGAGAGTCCTTACCTTTTGTAGAATATTAGTAATTCTCTATATCCCTTCGCAATTCTCTTGAATAGGTGATCTTTTCTTCTTGTATTGTGATTAGATTAATAAATAAAGTTTTGGCTCTTTGAAGTCAAGTTAATTTAGTTTGGTAGGCCATTTTCAAGACTTTTGAATAACAATAGGGTTGATTTTATTTCTGATAGTGAAGTACAATCAAACAATCTATGCATAAATTCATTTGATTATGGTGAACATAGTTACATCAAATCTTGGCAGAAACTCTCCTTTGGAGCCAATGATGTTAGAGATGGTAGATAAATATTTATTAACTGATTATATAAGATCAATAAATCAAGCGTTTTGTCATTCTAGCAATGAAAATTGTGCATGTGATGTGAAGTAAAACTAGAGACCAATTACCTAAATAGTTAAGATGTAGCTTCAATTCTTTTATAGGTATGACTAATAAGAATTAAGATGCCTTTAATTTATTTTACATTTTTGGATTGCCAAAGAAATAACATGCAATTTATATGGGTAAAATCCTTCATTAGAGCTGGCCATTAGAGTTGATATAAAATTGGAGAATAATTAAAAAGTAGATATGTCACAGATTTACGCTCGTAATACCTCTCTAAGTCTTAATACAGGTAGTTGTAAATGAAATATTATTTGAGTACATAACACACTAATCAATGAAATCATTAGTAATATATATATACCATGCAAAATTTTTTAAAATGAATATGATATTTGTAATTAAAATAAAAATACCCTTTAAGAGATTTCTTTGGTAAAAATAAATAACTAATAGAATATAGACTGTGTTGAATGAGGACATGTGCAAGTAAAAAGTAGTATTACATAGAACATTGATTAGAGAAATCTCAAAACATGCGGTTCCAAATTTCTAACATGAAGTGTCGTCTTATATATGTAGTAATGTTGAAGAAGAATAGTAAGTCGTTACCTAGAAACATGAGCTTCTGCTTTCATTTCTGTTTTGATTATTACCATTCGATCTTCTAAAAGAGAGTGTCATTACTTATAATTGGGAATCCAAAAACTCATTATCTTGAAACACTAAGAAAAAGGAAAATAAATCAAACTAAAATAAGCATATTTGAAATAGCCAGGAAGAAGAAACACTAATTTGATTGAAAAAATTCTGATTTTATTAATCACTTTTTCATGTCCCTTTAAATTAGCCAAACTAATCTTTAAAAGTCAGAGCCAAAGAGCTCACACTGACTAAGCCACAATTCATAGAATGAAACACTCCAAACAATTTTAGATAACGAAAACAGTAGTTCAAAAAACACCTAAAATATAGTTAATCATAATAATCCAAAAATAAATTATTGCCAAAAAGCAAAACATTCCCTCCCCCTTTATAAAAGCCTTGACCTCAAGGGTTGAACAAAGGAAACTTCTTCTGAATTGTAATTGCATCCTCTCAAGTCGCATCTTCGGGAAATGATTTAGACCAATGAACCAACCACTACACATACGGATGATTGTTTCACTTGACTACTCTTTTGTCCAAAACAAAAACAAGTACTAACTGTAAGTGCCCATTTTTCTACATTTTTGGTAACCCTGTAATCAGAGTGACATGATCTCCAACTATCTTCTTTAAACATGAAATGTGAAAAAGAAGATTAATTTTGGACTCTATAGACAGCTCTAACTTATATAGGCAACATATCCAATCTTTTGTATAACCCCTATAAGGCCTATAGAATCTCAGAGACAACTTCCTATTGTTGTGTATTGACAAGCTTACTTATTTATAAGGCTGTAACCATAGAAATTCCATATCACCTTCATCAAATTTCCTCTCGGATTTTTTCTTATCAGCATACAGCTTCATTCAAGCTTGAGCATCCACCAAATTGGCTTTCAACAGACGTATCATAGCATCTCTGTCCCTTAAGCTCAAATTAACAACTGCTGCAGTAGATGTACCAGGAATATAAGCAATATACGAAGGAAGTTGCCTACTATAAACAACTTTGAATGGCGTCAAGTTGATAAATGATAAAAAGTATTATACTACCATTCAGCCAAAGTAAGCCATTTCACCAATTCTTTCGGCCTATCACCTATCATGCATCACAAGTATTGTTCTAAACACTTGTTAACCACTTCAATCTAATCGTCTGTTTAAGGGTGGTATACAGTGCTCATTAACAAGTTCACATTCAACAAGGAAAATAGATTTTGCCAAAAAAGTACTAGTGAAGACTTTAGCTCGGTCACTAACGATAGAATTTGGCGAGCCATGCAACTTATACACATTATTTAGACAATTTTGTGCAACATTAAGAGTAGTACATAGATGACTTAAGGGCATGAAGTGTGTATACTTACCCAAAGTCCTTAATGAAATCCATAGAGATATCAATCCAATTATGCTTTGGAATTGGTAAGGGCTGCAACAGACCAGGAGATAACACATTTTCATGTTTATTTTATTGGCAAATGTCACAAGCTGCCACAAAGGAACAAATTTCCGTTCACGTCCTTTTCAATTAAAAGGATCGTCTAATTTTGGCCTCTCGAATGCCTACCTTCTGTTCTACCATTAGCCTCAGTCGTAATTAGCTGCTTCAAAGATGAATGTTTACCAACCCAAAGTCTTCCCTTATACTTCTTGAGTAAATTGTTTTCCCAAGTAAATTTAAAATGTTGGGCATTGTTGGTAATTGTTTCTTAAATCAATTTATGAATTTCTTGATCTTGTTACCATTCTTGTTTGAGTTATTCCACCCACACACCTATAGCAAAGGATATTGCCATTACTATTACATTCTCAGTGGATTCATGTAGTCGAGACATGCGTTGTTCCAACATATATTTCAAGCTAAAATGATCGGTTATAACCTTGAAGTGCTTCTCTAGTAAATAAGGCCGCCATTTTTGCACTGTGAACACTATTGCTAGCATTTCCTTTTCATAAGCAGACAAGACTAAGTTTTTTAATGATAATACCTTACTCAAATTTGATATAGGTTTGCCCTCCTGCAGAAGCATTGCTCTTATACCTTCCCTGATGCATCACATTCAAGAACAAAGGTTTTTTAGAAATCGGGCACGGCTAAAACAAGTGTTGTGCACATTGCTGACTTCAAGCTATTAAAAGCTTCTTTTGCAGTTTGATTCCATAAAAAATTATCCCTTTTAAGCAAATCTATTAATGGCCGATTCATCTTCCTATAATCATTTATAAACCTTCTGTAGTACCTAGTAAGACCCAAGAATCCATGCAATGCCCTCAACGAGTTGGGAGATCGCCAACACTTCATATTTTCAATCTTTGTAGGGTGGATAGCAACTCCTTGCTTAGAAATCAAATGTCCCAAATATTCTATTTGTTCCTTGCCAAAAGAACACTTTGATTTTTTGACAAAAAGATGATTTTCGAGAAGTGCCTCTAACACTAACTCCATTTGCTTCATATGCTTAACCTAACTTTTTCTGTAAACTAGGATATCATCAAAATGTACCAACAAAATTTTTCTCATGAATGGCTGACTAAATCTCTAACAAGTATTTTTTACTAAAACAAATGGCTTTGTGAGCAACATTTTTTGTTTAATGTGAATAGGCTCCAAAACAAATAGGAAATGTAGAATGTGGCTATTATGTTTGAGGGTACTTGAAGGACATAATGGCAGACATTAGTTTGTTAATGAACAATGTAAGTTGATCATGATATATTATAAATTATTTTATTCCATGTATGCATCATTATTTCTTAAGTTTGAGGAAATTAATCTTGTGATTAATTGTTTAACAGAAAGAAAACATACACTTTAGTGGAATTAGATAAGGTTACTTTGGAGTGGGCCAACCATTTTTCTAACATTCTTGTTACATTAGCAAAATGGTTAATATGAGTATGAATTTGTAGATGCACCTTCTTATTAGTTGTTAGAATTTGTTGAAATTAATGTTGTAATATCAAACTGTAATGGTTGTTATTCAAGATTGCAGTGTAGATGTTATACATCTAATGACATTGAGTATTTTGATTGATATAGCATAGAGTAGGTTGTTGTTGACTTGTTATTTTCAAGTAATTGGGTTGAAGTGTTGTTAGTTATGTGGCTGGAATATTGAGTGTTGAACTTTTTCATAACATCTGTTGTTGGAAGATGGTATTGTTGCTACAAGATTTGTTGGATGTCTTACTATTGGAACATTTGTACTAACCTTGGGAAGTTTTGTTAGGTAACTTAGCTTGGTGGCTAGACTTTAATTGCTTTTTTATTGGAATTTGACTGTTGCTTTTGCATAATATAGTTCTCATACTTTGGGATGGTTTTGTGAATTTTAGATGATTTAAGTTATGTATTGATGGTGATCACAATGGATATTGAATGTATTTTAAGATTAACTCGCTGGAACAAATAGATGTTAGTTAATGTTAATTGTTCTTTTTATAAATTAATTAATTTGTAAAATAGGAATTCATAAATTAATTATAATAATTATTACAATATTATTTTCTAAAAAAATCAACACTTTATGATAGAATATACTCATCATAAATTTTGTCACAAAATTATTATATTTATCCGCTAATATAAACCAAATTATTTGAACTTTCGTACAACAAATATTATCAATTTCCTACCAAAAATTGAAAAATAAATTTGTAAATGAACAATTCAATTTTCCTACCAAAAATTAAAAAAAAAGTGTAAATTCAAATAATTTTGAATTTCCCAATGAACAATTGCGTTCGCATATGCATGAGTGCTAAAACTGATCATAAACTCATGACAAGAAAACTTTGGTAAAAAATGAGTGACAATGATGTAGACGGATAGATTATCTATCATTTACCATTTTTTGTGGCAGTTATTTTCTGTCATCTATTGCCAGGTTTGTGGGTCGATATGTATTTTCTAGTACATATAATTTATTTGTTATTATCGTTTAGCCTAACGACAATCTATTTCTTCCCTATCTATGCTAACAGGTTTGAACCATAAATCTCGTATTTTCATACAAGAGAAATTACTATCTTTACTAGATGACATCCATGTGAATGGTTTTCGATCTATCTATGCTAACGAGGTTTGAACCATAAATCTCTTATTTTCATACAAGAGAAATTACTATCTTTACTAGATGACATCCATGTGAATGGTTTTCGATGTGCATTTTCTAATAGATACAATTAATCTTCTAATTAGTACATGATTTGAAAGTTGTGTGGCTGGCATTAGGATGGCAAAAAAGTTGAAAAGTAGGCTTAAATTTTTCAATCCCTTTTCCGACTAAGCACAAGCTCGGCAATGAAAAAACAATAATTTCTTTTTTAAAATATTTACTAAAATATTATTGTATTAAAATTTTATCATATATAAAAAATTAATTGTTTCTCATCAACTCTATAAAAAAACACTAAAGAAAATTTTGCATATTTATCTCTCAAATAAAACAAACCATGTTCCCTTTTGACCTACTCTAACTGCAACACATATTTCTTTATATTTCTTTTCATAATTAACTCAAACTTACATTTTTACATGATCACTGGAGATTTCAGCACATAATTATTTTTGTTTTCGAACACACCAAAGATGCAAATAGCCAGTTGTCTTGCCACTAACCGCTACTCTCACAAATGTGAGAGCAAGCAGTCCACCATTCCGCAAAAGGCCGAGTGGGGCTGAAATACTTGCTATAAAGTAAACCTTTATAGTAATGTAGCCAATTCCAAAAGGAGCTGCATTCTCTTCAATTCATTTTATCTTATAGGTTCTCCTAAGCTTTCAATAATCCATTTACATTTGTTATTAAAGAAATTGAATAGTTGAGATTTTGTTTTAATTAATTTTACCTAAATTGACCTTCAAACTCACGTTTGTCAATTTGTCAAAATTTTTCCTGCAAATTCTTTGCCTCTCAAATCTTCTAATTTCTACTTTAACGCTAATTTGTAGAAAGTTGTAAAAAATATATATATAGAAATTGGAGAAAAGCAATAATAAAAATTGCATTTTTTATTTGGTTTTTCACGCAAATTATAATGTAGATTTTGCTTTATTTTTTTTAAAGAACTTTTCATTAGATTGCATATTTATTTTAATTCATTAGATTTTTTGAACAATTATTATTAATTTCAGTTTTTTTCTTTGTTCATTTGTTCTTATTTTTGGTCTTTCTAAGACTTCAAGTTCTTACAATTGACTTCCAAGGTATCAATGAACCTTTACAATCAAAAGATTATCTCCCCAATCTCTTCACCCCAAGTGTTTCTCACACTTGTGCACTCATAATTTGATGAGAAATGAATATTACAACAAAAACTCTCTTTAAGAGTGGATATGCAAATAATAGCACAATAATTATTCAATAAATGATGATTTACAAAATGGAAGCTCAATATGTGTTATATGATTTTATTTATGCTTGCATTAGTCTTCAAAATGGACTTGGAGTTGGGTTTTTATAGTTAAAACCCGAAAACTGGCTGTTATAGCCAAATTCCCGTGCCCAAGCGGTTAGCCGCTTAATTTGGCCAATTAACCGCTCCATTACAGTAAAGTTACCGTTAAATTTGAATTTTTCTACAGTAATACTGTTCATAAAAATTATATTTTGCCCAAAACGTTCTGTAATTATACTATGGCCCAAAACTTCATAAACTTATACAAAAAGGTCCAATTTATAAATTTCTAAATAGTGCTTATCATTCCCAAAACTTTTTAAAATGATGATATGACCCAACATATAATAATATTTTTCAAAAGAGGTCCTTTTCAAAATTTAACATAATACCCATAAATTTTAAAGTTCTCCAATCTTTTCAATTTAGTCTAAAATATGAAAATACGAGATTTTCCTCAAGCGGCTAGCCGTTAGCACTCAGGCGGCTAGCTGCTCACTCTTTGTCCAATTTTAGATTTCTAATGTTTGGATTACATTGGGTCCTCAAACTTTCATAAATTATAGTATGGCTAAAATGTTTCAAATGTTTGTAAATAGGTCCAACTCCAGAATTCAAAATAATCCTTATTAAATTCAAAGATTGCTAAACTTTTCATTTTAGTTTATGAAAAGTAATTATTTAAGTAAGCTCTTGAGCTTCTCAAATGCTAAATAATGCATCAATTAAATCATACCGGTTTTACAAGAATTTGTCGCAATAATTTGTCTGTTGAGGTCTAAACTTTATTCTTGATTTCGCTGTTGTTCGTGGAGTATCTTGAATTTGATTTCACTTGATTCGCTTCCATAAATATTATGCTTAAAAAACTAGTGAAAATGTGAAATACAATATTTATTAAATCACTTAAGACACATGTTTGTCATCACCAAATTTACATTATGTGTAGCCCTTTAGGCTAACAATCTCCCCCCTTTTGATAATGAAAAACATCTCATGTATTTTGACATTTATACTCCCCTTTAATATATGGCATACATGACTTAACATATAAAACAAATTTAAAACAAAACTCCCCTAAATATATGGTCTATAACAATTTGTAAGCTCCCCTTAATATAAAAAAATATGCATAAATACTTCAAGATCAAAATACGTATTACTTGTCTTCGATTCAAAATACATGTCTTCTCCCCCTTCATCATCAAAATTACTATAAATCGACTCTGACACAAAAAATAACATCTCAATGATCAATCAAGAAAAATATAAAAATTAAGCATGCAATTAATCCAAAAAGTTATAATATTCCAAGAATCCAGAAAATATCATCAAAATATAAAGTATCCAAAGATCAAATAACAAGCATCCTAATCCACAATCAAAGCAACAATGCATATAAAGATGTAGGTGCAGAATAGAATAGAGAATCAAGGTAAAATCCATAAGGAGAGCACACTATGGAAGTGGTAATTTAAAATACCCAAAATGCACAAATTCGGTTTTGCAAAATAATGAGTGAAATGCATGATATTAAACTGATTATATCGATCCAAGAGATGATTTAAGACAATGGATGGTGTTGATTGGATCAAAAATTGGCTAAAAAAAGTTTAAATTGAACAGAAAAGAAATGGGTAAGTATAGGTATTGATATTGAGATATGGAGAAACAAATGATGAAATGATGATTAGGAAGTATGTAATGAAGATTAAATGCATGGATATTTGTTTGACTGATTGATTTTGGCATGAAAATGAATGAGAAATGAAGAAAATTTGAATAGAAATAGGAGAGAGATGAACGGCCATGAGAGAGAATGGAGGGAGGTTGAAGAAAGCAAGAGAAAAGGGAAGAAAAATAAGCGGCTAACCGCTTGGAGGCCGCTTGCTCTCAATTTGGGACAGCACCCAAGTGGCTAGCTGCCTATTTTTTGTCCTCCACATCGTTTTTGCTTTTCGGCTAATTTTGATCAATTCTGAGGTCGTGTCGTGATCCCGAAACATCTCAAAATGATGAGTTGACAAGCTATCAATATATATATATATATAAAACCATGCATCATGATAAAGCACTTAATATAATGAAATATGAAATACTTTCTAAAATTAAAGGACCATCACTTATAATCAAAAAGATAATAATTATTACCAAAATAATTAAATCATCTTGTCTCATCATTTTCACTTAGTCAATAATCAAGTGATTATCCTCATAAGCTTTTATCAAGGAACTCTCCGCCATTCCTTGATTTTGTATCTACAAAGAAAAACATTCATGTTGTACCCTTTGGTACCCAAATACTCTTGGGTTCTTGAGTGTTAGATTTGGTTCCTTTTGGAACCCAAATACATTAGACTCCATAATATACATTTCTCTTAATTGGACATCTAAAACTCATATGACCATTTTGATTGCAATAATGGCATACAATTTGATCATTAATGGAGGTAGTTTTAACAAAATAACTCTTATAATAATTTTTGTTTTAAATTTGGCTTATAACTAATACCTTCTTTGTCAAACACACATTTTTGTGAATTAAGCAATTTATCCAACATCTTTTGCCCATTTGTGAATTTTAATACAATTTAATTTAGCTCATTGCTCTTCTTCTTAAGCACTTCATTTTCTTTCATTAATTTATCAACATGTGATTTCTCATGTTCGTATGAAATACTTTGTTTGCATTTAAATGATGCAATTCTATTATGTAATATCTCATTATCAAATTCCAATTCTTTGATCTTTTCATTTAATGAAACATTGTATTTTTGCAGTGCATCTTTTTTATTTTTCAAGTCATCTACATGTTATTCTGGATGCTTATGTGAAATAATAAGTGTCTCATTTGATAAAGCAACTCTATCATGTAATGTTTTATTCTCTAATTCTAGGCTTCTAATTTTTGCACTTAGAGATTCATTTTCATTTTTGAGCTCTACCATTTTTCTTTTAAGACATGCGTTCTTTTTATCAATTTTCATCTACTCATCATGCAATTCTTTAAAAACATCATGTAATTTATCATAAGTAAGAAGATCATTTACCTCATCAAGTTCATCATTCGATTCATCTCTAATTGCCATAAGAGCTAGATTTGTCATTTCTTGATGCTTTTCATCATCACTTGTCTCCTCATTGCTATCATCCCATGTGGCTACCATTGCTTTCTTCTTGAGCATGCTGAGAAGAGGGCATTCCGATCTTAAATGGTCAGGCTACTTGCACTCATAGCATTTGATTACTTCATTCTTCTCCCTTTGGTTCTTGAGATTTCTAAATTTTCTTTGCTCATCAATTTTCTTCAAAAATTTTCCGAACCTCTTTGCTAGCATAGCTAACTCCTCATCATCCGGCTCACTTTCCCTATCACTTTCATATTTTATGGCTTTGAGAGTAATGTTTTTATTCTTGTCCTCATTGCCTCTTTTCGCTGCCAAGTCTTCCTCATAAGAAATAAGAGAACCAATTAAATCATCAATAGGTAAGATATTTAAATCTTTGGTTTTCTCAATGGCAGTCCTTTTTTGTCTCCATTCCTTAGGCAGCGGTCTAATTATTTTCTTAACTTTCTCGCAATTTGAAAAGGTCTTTCCTACGGCTCCTAGAGTGTTCACAATGTCCATAAATCTAGTATATATAGAATACACACTCTAATTTTGTTCCATTTAGAACAATTCATATTGTCAAGTGTACCTACTAATTTTATATTCTTTCACTTGATTTGTGCCTTCATAAACAACTTCAAGTTTGTGCCAAATTTTATTAGCACTTTCACAACTAGATACTCTATGAAACTCTTTCTTATCTAGTGCACAAAACAATGCATTTATAGATTTGGAATTTAGAGAAGCTTTTCTCTTTTCTAATTCATTCCCTTCTAGTAAAGGTTTTTGAATATCTTCCCCGACTTCATTTTTAGTCAAAGGTATAAATGGACCATCACAAAAAACTTCCCAAATTTTATAATCTAGTGATTGTAAATAAATTCTCATCTTAGTTTTCCAATACGAGTAGTCATTTCCGTCAAAGAATGGTGGTCTAGTAGTGGACTGTCCTTCCCTAAAAGTTGATTCATCTTGGGTTGCCATGGATCTATTACTCTAAATGGTTAAGTCCTAATAAGAGAACAAAGCTCTGATATCAAATGAAAAGCAAGTTACGAAACCCAAGAGGGGGGTGAATTGAGATTTTAAAATTTATGCTAAACAATTCGCACAACAATTTAATCTATTGCCTTAATCCAATACAAAAATAATAAATTCAATAAAGTACAATAATAAAATAGTAAGGAAAGAGAAAGCAAACACAACAATGTTTACGTGGTTTGGCAATCCCCGCCTATATCCACACCTCCAAGCCAACTAAGCTCGAGGATTTCACTATCCAAGCCCCCAAGACTTCAAGTTCTCACAATTGACTTCCAAGGTATCAATGAACCTTTACAATCAAGAGATTATCTCCCCAATCTCTTCACCCCAAGTGTTTCTCACACTTGTACACTCATAATTTGATGAAAAATGAATATTACAACAAAAACTCTTTTTAAGAGTGGATATATAAATAATAGCATAATTATGATTCAATAAATGATGATTTGTAAATTGGAAGCTCAATATGTGTTATATGATTTTGTTTATGCTTGTATTAGTCTTAAAATGAAGTTCGAGTTGGGTTTTTTTAGATAAAGCCTGAAAACTAGCCGTTATAGGCAAATTATACTATAGCCCAAAACATCATAAAAGTTTACAACAAGGACCAATTTCAGAATTTCTAAATAATGCTTGTCATTCTCAAAACTTTTAAAAATTATGATACGACCCAACATATAATAATATTTTTTAAAAGAGGCCCTTTTCAAAATTTAACATAATACCCATAAATTTCAAAGTTCTCCAATCTTTTCAATTTAGTACAAAATTTGAAAATATGAGATTTTCCTCAGACGGCTAGCCGTTAGCCCTCAAGCGGTTAGCTGCTCACTCTTTGTTCAATTTTGGATTGCAAATATTTAGATTACATTCAGGTCCTTAAACTTTCATAAATTATAGTATAACTCAAAGCGTTTCAAACTTTTGCAAATAGGTCCAACTCCAGAATTCAAAATAATACTTATTAAATTCAAAGATTACAAAACTTTTTATTTTAGTCCAAATTACTCAAATCCACAAAATATTTTATCTTATAAATATAAAACCTTTTAGTTTATGAAAAGTAATTATGTAAATAAACTCTTGAGTTTCTCAAATGCTAAATCATGCATCAATTAAATCATACCGGCTTTACAAGAATTTGTGGCAATAATTTGTCCGTTGAGCTCTAAACTTTATTCTTGATTTTGTTGTTGTTCGTGGAGTGTCTTGAACTTGATTTCACTTGCGTAAATATTATCCTTAAAAGGCTAGTGAAAATGTGAAATACAATATTTATTAAATCACTTAAGACACATATTTGTTATCATCAAAATTACATTATGTGTAGCCTTTTAGGCTAACATTGTTGCCATGGGAATTGCTACAACAAATCTTGTCAGTGCAATTTTTATTCTCAATTAGAATTAAAGCAAATGATTAAACTAATGAACTAATTATAATAAAAATACAATAAGAAAGATGCAATAGAGTAAATTTACACAGCAACTATAAGGATGTAACCAAGGGAAATGAAGTAATTGAGTAATTAAACATACTTAATTAGGGGTCGACGTTCGGATCGACTTAACTAGTGAAACCTGAATGGATTCAAAGCTTCAACCCATTCGGGTTGAATTTTTTTTTTAAGTTTCAGCTTTTAAAAATTAAAATATATATATATATATATTAAACAAAAAAAACTCACACTCACTTCTCAAACTCTCACTCTCCTTGTGGTCCACAATGACAGTAGCAGCCTCGTCCAGCTCCAACAGCCACCCTATTGCAGTCATTCACTGCAGCTCGCTTGTCGTCAGCTAGCACGCCTCGCTCGTGGCCGTGCCGTGCGTTCACCTCGCATCCCACTCAGCCTAACATAGTCACGACTTGCCGACACTGTAGCTTCCTATCGATCAAGGTTTGTCACTTACTCAATACTGATATTTGGATCTTGGAGTCGGTTTGTCACTTTGTTCCTGACTTGCTCGCAGCTGTTGGCAACCCGAATTGAATTTTAACAGCCTGTTGCTATTAATTAAATTGGATATTTTTAATTAATTGATTGTAATTATTCAATTATTTGGAGTGGTTTTGTTGTCATTGGTTGATAATTGAACAAACGGAGATTGTTGTTAATTAAATTGGAGTGGGTTTCTAATTTTTATGTTTAGATTTGTAATTTTGTAATTTTAGATTTGTAATTTTTATAGCTTTATTGTACTTGACTACATGTTTTATGTTTTGTTCACTTTAAAAGGATTTGTTGAAATGTTATTAAGGATGATTTGTAGTTGATATTTGTTGTTAAGGATGTTTGGAATTCAGTTTTTTGGATTTTAAGTGGTTGTTGTTAGAATTTTTGGATTAAATTCTTCCAACCCGTTCTAAAACGAACTAACCCAAATTTTTAAATTGAATTATTCTAACCCAAACTAACCCAATTAACCCGAACCAAAATTTAAACCGAATTACCAACCCAATCTGATTTGAAATTCCAACCTGAACCGTATCGAACCAAACTTAATTCAGTTCGGGTTGGCGTTTTCAACTTGATTGGGTTCAATTCTCCAACCTGAATGGGTTAAAACCCAAACCGAAACTCGAACAACCCGAACCAAAACCCGATTTGCCCACCCCTACACTTAATGGTTTTGACCATTTTTCTAATGTTTGGCTTGGTTGCTACAGCACTGCTATAGCACTAGGCAAAATCCTTATATTTTCTCATATGTCGCATGTTGGATGTCTTATACCTATACACAACTTAATTGTGACCAATTGTTATGCTAACATCAGATATAGCTTTACACGTTTTAGATTCTAATTACCCTACAAGGTGAATCCTTATAACTAGTTCGTCACTAATTTTAGATTAAGCATAGCCCTTTTCAAATCAACCTAAACCCAACTAAGGAAACCCAATCTAAAATCAAGTATTGCTATGATATGTTCTACTAAAACAGGCCTTTTTTAGGCTATTTCTTAACTAGTGTCACTAAATGGGTGGTCAGCTAAAATAGTGATTTGAAATAAGTATTATCAAAACAACGTGCTATAGCAAACATGGAACAATAAAGAATATCAGTCAATTAACCATCAAGTTTGTTATCACTCAACTACAAATAAATTTAGTTCATAATTTGCAATAAAACAAGAAGCATAATAGTTTCAGCTATTAAACAATTCATCATAACGAGATAAAAATAAGACAACAAGAAATAAGAGTGATATCTGCTTGATGTTCTTCTTGAATCTTTATTGCAATCACCAATTCTCTCCTTTGATCTTTGTTTTCTCTTGTTTGTTTCTCTATTCTTTTTTCTCTAATGTCGTTTTCTTCCTATCTTTTGCATGTGTGCTCCTTTTATAGTTTAGAATTAAGGAAATCGGAACCCTAGGGTAGGTATCTTCTAGTTTAGGAAACTCCAGATCACTATCTCCTAAGTATCTCGCACGAAATCTTTTTTGTTGTTGCTCCAGGATTACTACAGCAACAATGCTACAACATTTGCTTCAACATCTACACCGTTCCAGACTTGTTTCAATTCATCTCTAACCAATTTCTTCCCTTATCTTTACAAGCCCATTGCAGCTGTATTTCTTTCTTGAAATTTGAGCTTTCGGTCATCTATAATTATGCATATGATCTAAGCATGCAATTTATTCTAAATCAAATATAACTTATTAAAAGTAAACTAAAATCGATATTTATGCAAAACATTACTAAAATACAATAAAAACATGTCATTTACTGTCTAAGTAATCATGATTTAAGTCTAAAAGTGCCATGATAACTCTCATTTCATAGAGTTATCAACCATCCAATAGCAAACCCAATATTTTTATTCACCATTCTTTCCCAAATCTTCTCAATATCCACTGCCAATTTCGATCAGCCATTTAATCGAACATTTTGAGGGCAATCTCCAACATACCATGCTGATCGAGAATCTCTTCAACCTATTTGCATCATATAGTGTTGATGTAGAGCGTAAATGCCGTATTCAGAGAATGATTAATTGGAAAGAGGAGATCGTTCATAATTCTAATTTTTTCAAGGTAGAGAACTATGTTATCTAAATAATCTCAAATAATATTTAGAATAAATATTTTCTACGATAAAACTCATTATGTCTTCCTTTAATTATTTGGTGGAAAACAAATCATCCCACCCAAGAAAAAATATTGTCAGCTTCAGCACTACCCAGGAGAGGAACTAGTTGAATGAAATCTAATCAATCCCAATATAACTTAACTCTATATCATGTTCAGTTGTAAAAAAATATTAGAGAGGGGAGGAGGAGAAAAGAGAAGAGAGAAAGGAAAGAAGAACAAAAGAGTGGGGAGTTCAGTTTCCCTTATTCGGTTGGACATAAAATTAATTGACTAAAGTAACTGCATTTTTCTTCATCTGCCAAATTGAAATACTATTTAAGCAACCCAAGAGGGGGGTGAATTGGGCTTTTAAAAAAATTAATCTAAGCAAATCACACAACAATTTAAATTAATGCCTTAATAAATTCAAAAATTATAAGTTCAATAAAGCACAATAATAAATTAATAAGGGAAGAGAAAGCAAACTCAAAGATTTTTACGTGGTTCAGCTATCCCCAGCTACGTCCACGCCTCCAAGCAACCCAAGCTTGAGGATTTCACTATCTAAGCCATCTAAGGCTTCAAAAACTTACAATTGACTTCCAAGGTGTCAATGAACATTTACAACAAAATGATTATTTCCTAATCTCTTCACTCAAGTGTCTCACACACTTAAACACTCACAAATTTATGAGGAAATGAAGATTACAATCAAATACTCTCTTAAAGAGTAGATTTACAAAATGAAGAACAAAGATGATTTAATAAATGATGATTTACGAAATTAAAGCTCAAAGTATGTTGTATGCCTTTTGTTTGTGTGTGCTAGAGAGCTTGAAAATGAATTGGATTTGAGTTTTTATAGTTGGAGCTCAAAAACTAGCCGTTATTCACTTTTTACTCATAACCGGCTTACTGTTTATTGTATCCGGTTAGCCGCTTGCATGTTACCATTAAAGCAAAATTTTGAATTTCAGAATATCCAGCATGCCGCTTATGATATCCGGATAGCCGTTTATGCTCCAAAATCTTGTTGTCCAACAATCGAATTACCGGTTACGAAATCTAGATAGCCGCTTTTCACCCAAAGAGTTTCTACCCAATATCTGGCTAGCTGCTGGCTACAGTAACCAGTACAGTGCATTATTTTCTAAAATTATAGTTTTACCCCAAAACTTTTCATAACTATACAATGGCCCAAAACGTTATAAACTTTGCAAATAGGTCCAATTTCAGAATTTCTAAATAATAATTTGTGAATCCTAAAAATTTTGAAATTATGATATGGCCCAAAATGCTATGAAATTTTTCAAATAAATCCTTCTCTAAAATTTCAAGCAATACTTGTTGATTTCAAAGTTTTCAAAATTCTTTCAATTAAACCATAAACTTGAAAAACAACCAATTTCATAAAATATTTTTTTTCATTAGATATAAAATTTTTATAATGTGAAAATAATGATTTATTTAAAATGTATGAAAAAAAATTTAAGCTTTCAAAAACTTAATCATTATTAATTTTGTTTGTTATCATCAAAATCAACATTATGTTAACATAAATGTTAACACAAATCTATTTAGATTTTGAATTTTTACTGTTAAATTAGCCACCATGATAATATTTCATTCTCACTAGATTTAAGATATTTTTAAAATCAAGAGTGATTTAACAAAAAACTAATTGCTTATAAACTAAAATGCATAACCCAATGAAATCCATATATCAATAAAATAGTAATCTTCAAAACTCGGCTAAGTTAACTCAGGGAATAACATGTAGCATTTCTTAGATGGAGCTGAAGTTATTGGCAGCAGCAGGTGACCAAAGTCGAGCTTGGCCATGTTGCAGCGGTTACGATTGGAAACTTCAGCGTAAGCTCTTGCGACTTCTTCGACTATGTCGAAAGTGTCAAGACAAACGCGGACTCCCTTTTTAGGTCTACAATTTCAGTTGCTTATTTTCCCATGGCCTCTGCCTTATTCCTATATACATGTTCTAGCAAACTTAATAAGTCTTCTTCTCCTTCCGCTGATCATGAGCAGCTTTATTGCTAGAATGTTTAGCCTTCATCGGTCAAAGCAGCCAGAAGTTTCGAATGGATCAACAAAAATTTTAAGAGATTTTGTTAAGTTGTAAAATGGAAGAAGAAAGTGAAAATTAGGGTTGTGTCATTTATTGAAGGATGAAATTGGAAATCAACATTTAATTAAAGGTAAAATAGAGAAATCGGGCTTTACGATGAAGTGGAAACCAGGTTTCCTTGCTCATTACAAAGAAAGTGAATTCCTCAAATAATGGAAACTCGAGACATAATGGAATTGGATTTCTGATGAACTTTTGCCGACTAAACAAAGGAAAGCCAAGCAGAAGTAGAAATCCTCTCCTCCTTTACGTCAACACGACTTAATGAGACCAGCTAAGTCTCTAAGAATAATGAATCATTCTTCCACAATTTAAGTGTACGTCAACACTTAGAAAAGGTCCAACAGTCGTTAGTTTTGCCCAACAACTCTCTGGTGCTTCATCAGCTATATGCCATAAAAAGTACGGTGATTAGTTTTGTGATAAAAAGGTGCAAATGGCTACCATGCATATAGATTTAGTTGATATGCATTTGTTTTGTTATTGTATTGTTTTTCATGCATGCGTGTTTATTTTGCTTGTGTCACTACAAGAAAAAAGGTTATTTCCTAGGGCGAATGCCATTGGAAATACACAAATGTTCTTGAAAAAAATTATTTCCATGAAAGTCATGCCATCGACCATCATCGTGTTAAATCGCATCGAAAAAAAACAATTTCTGATGAGCTATGAGACAAAAAATTCAATTTTCGGCTGCAACACCATTAGAAGTGACATCAATTACCCTCGGAAAGAACTCTCACAAAACTAAAAAATTACATATTTCCAACTGCAACATGTCCTTGGAAATACTTAAAAAGTTATCGAAAATAGTCAATCTTTTTTTTCAATATTTCCTTTATTCATTCTTATTTAATCTCTCATGTGTAGTAACCTATATAACATAAAATAATATAATAAAAGTTCAATATTTCCAACAAAAAACTATACTACAAAATACAATTTCTGTGGTTTCATTGAAAATTTCATAGAAATCATATTCTTGCTATTAATGGAAGTACAACTAAAGCTATATTTGATAACAATTTTTTGCACTAAAGGATCCTAGATGTTAGTACACTTGCAATCAAATGTCAATCATCCTTGAAATGCTATCTTCGTTCTATGAAACATTTTCCTCACTGTAAATTTCTCTATCCTCATCCTTGTCTTCATCCAATAAAACAATATCCTGTACAAAGCAAGAAAAAGTGAGAGAGAAGTACAAAGAAGAAACTAACTTGAGCTTTTAGGTTTAATAGAGTATTCTAGATGTTAGTACACTTGAGTTTTTAGTCCATGAAATTCATTCCCTTTTGTTAAAGACAAAGCAAAACTGAAAACTTTGTTTCATATCTTTCCCTTTCTTGGCAACCTTACAGAAAACATATAGTAACTATACCATCATGGCTGAGAATGGCAACAAACTGAAGACAAATCGAATAAGTTTAAGTTGAAAATGAAAATCAATAAGAAGATTCAGAATCTGCAAATCATATAAAAAGAGTTTTGATACACTGATATCAGAATGAGAGATCAGTGCCCCCACGAGTGCGAGGTTAGTGCCGGTGTGAATGAGATGTCATCGTTGACGATGGGAATTGACATAAAATTTCTAGAGTTTTTTTATCAGTAATTTTGAGTTAAGACAAAATTGAGACGGTATCTTCATTGATTTGTAATTTTAATTTTAACCATGTTTTTTTCCTAAATATTATATATTTAAGACAGATAATGGTTTCACAAAATAGTCGCATCTGTCTGCTAACTAAAGTAATTTTTTTTAAATTGGGTTTCTTATTGATTATTATTTCAAAAAACAAAGCGCAATTTCTTTTTAAAAAATCAGAGCAATTTTGACTTACCCTTGCATGCATTTTCGACAAAATATCCATTATTACTGAGGGGCAAATTACCCTTGGAAAAATGAATACTAGTTTTTATAGTTATCTTGCGGCTATATTATACCTTTGTAAAAAGTAATAATTATTAAGAATAAATTGTACCATTGGAAATGTTTGGCCGATAATATAGCTATTTGTTGTAGTGAATATATTTCATATAATCTAACTTATTATATATGTGAACATACTATATACATATTGAAGCTTATCAAAGCATTTGAAGTTGTTGAAGAGTATCAATGTCCTACAAACACAATTCTTAAAGTATTATCGATAAACATTGTAACGTTCTTCAACAATTTATTAAAAAGCTCAACAAAAGCATTTTCGAAAGAGTTCCCCCCTAAAAAACAAAAAAGCAATACAGGTAGATCTTATCAAAGCATCTAGTTTAGTAAAGAAAAAAAAACTACAAAGATAATTGTTTTAGACAAATTTTGAGTGCAAAGGAAAAAAAGGAAGACCTATCTAGAACAATAATTTATTTTATAGGGAAACTAGGGTACCTCACTAGGTCGTTGTGTGTGATATTTTTAAGATCCGAAGGGAGATAAGGAGAATGGGGTGATGGTGATGACAGTGAGAGGTAGGAATCTAGAGAGAATGTTAACCTAAAAAACAATGAAAATGAGGTTAGAGGTGAAAGCCGGAGCACCCCGGTGTTGTGCAAATTTTGTTGAACTCGCAAGCGCACGAATCTATTGTAGAATAGATTAATGGTGTTGAGTTTCGATCCCACGAAAAGGTAGATTTTAATTGTATGTAGAATTAATTTTGTAAGTGGGTGGTTGGATTTGTGGTGAAAATAATTAAGATTATTTTAGAATTTAAATGGGAATAACATAATTAAATTAAATTGGAAACTATTATAATTGAAGCGCTTGGGTATCTAGATCCGTATCAACATGCTCCATAGGCTAAACATTCCTTATTAATACCAATTAAATCATAAGGGAGATTTTCACACCTCATGAACCACGCTCTAATCAATATGGTGCTAAGGGCTTATCATACCAAATAGTAATAACCTTGTACTAGGGAGCCGGTAAAACCATAGCGGTATCTAGACAAAAATATTACTATTTTTCGACGAAAAGTCAAAACATCCACAAAAATTAGAGGGGATGAGAAAATAAATTTACCAAATAAAGCCCATGGCACATGTTGAGACTTCACCTTCAACCAATCTTGAAAGAAAATTAGCTACTCATAATTGAACTAAGGGTAAAATGAGAATTTATTAAAATACATAGAAAATACAAGATAGAGGAAGAATTACAGAAACCTAAGCTTAAAAACGGATTCAGAGGTATCAAATTAGGTGGGAGAGGACCCCTTCTTATAGATATATTGAGTACATCATGGCCATCGGATTAAAAACAGTTTGGACGCTCAGGATTGCACCACATCATCAGTCAACAGTACGTGGTTTGACAACGGGTTTGACCACGCGGTTTGCACACGGTTTGAACAGTAACGCGGTATGAACAGTGCTGTGAACAATATTATGAACAGTACCGTATATGTGAACAATACCGTATGTGTGAACAATGTCATTTTTCCTTTTATACTCCTAAGGTTTTCGACTATCCTAAGTTCAAAAGTGACATCCGTTCTGTTATCTAATCTCTCGTTCACTGTGAAATGACCATGATGCCCCTAAAATACATAAAATACTTAATTAAAACAAAACACACATAATTAAATAACAAAGGACTTAAATAAATAAAATTAGGGATGTTACTTGAAGTGTAAAATGATGATTTTTTCCTTTATAAATATACACTTTCTAACACTCAACACACCCCCCAACCAGCTTATTGCTAGTCCCTAGCAAATAAAGCGAAAACAAAATTCAAACACAAGATTTTTTTGTTTTAAACAATCGTGTTTATTCAATCAGACTAATGATAGCAATCAAATAAAAGTATAAGCATTATCTCCAATCTAAAGAAACATCACATCCACATCAACCATCCACATGAATCAGGCCAGTAGATTTTGTCACAGCTACTTTCAAGAATGACATGTCAAACTCTAAAATCTCACCGGTAATAGTGACATTGTCACAAGGAAATTAAACCCAATAAAAATTATCACTTCTATGAATAGTAAATTGAGAGAAAATAATAAACAAGCATTATCACACACTCTCACCAAGATGAAAGAAATATGCCCACAGCTTAGAAATAACACGATCATAAGTTAAATGAAGTACTAGTCAACCCAATGTATTTTTTTAATTTTCTTTCTAATTTTCTTTTTTTATGCATCACTACATCTTTATAGCCCATATAACTAGTTTCTACTTTAAACTATAGTTCCCTAAAATCAAGAAGGACTTTTATTATGACGTAACGTAGGCTAGGGACATGGTTAACAAAGAAAGGGAAATAGAAAAAATAAAATATATGTTTGAGAAACATATAGAGATTTTTTTTTTAAATTGAAAGGTGGATTTCACTTATTATTGTTTTTTTTAAAAAAAACAATTTTTGTGGTTTTTTCTTTTTCTTTTTTCTTTTTGGCATAACTTCATTGAACAAAATAATTATTTACATTTTTCTCAAACATAAATAGGTGATGGATTTTTTAAGATATCGGGTAATACTGTAAATCGGAGTGGGTCAAGATGATAAATTGACAAAGAAAGTTTTTTTTTTTTAAAGGCTCAAAAGGGCTAACTGTGGATATTTCACAGAAGGGATGGTTAGAAAGGCTCAAACAGGTCAAAGATGGACTTTCTATCATCTTTTAGGGCTCTAGATAATCTTCCATATCTACTAGCTAGATAGACATTCAGATGTAGCAATACATTTTTTTTTAAAACAATTTTTTTTTAGAGGGTTGACTCAAAAGAATCTAGAGATCGTATATAAAATAGTAAACTACTAAGCTGTATGAAGAATGGGCAAAAGGGTTACTCTCCAAGAAAAATGATAGGCTCAAAAACTCACTTGGTACTTATTATGATATGTTCATTCCTTCAAGCAACTAATATTTATCTCCGACATCAACATGTAGAGTAGCAAACATAGCGTAACATCTCTTAAGACCAAAGATAATGCAAATACTAAAATTTGAAACTCATCATGTCATCCAATGTTAAAACAAATCACATATATATATATTTTTAACAACATTCTACCCCCCAATCTATTTTAAACATGAAAGGAAAATATGCATGCAGAAATGTGAAAATGATGCCGAAAAAATAAAACGTTACACTTGAAATGATTATAGAAAAAGAATTTTTTTTTTAATTAAGAAGATGCGTTTCTAGAGGCATTACACTCCATATTCAGCCATCTTCGACTCAAAAATTTGAAAATGTATGTTTATAAAGGAGAAGTCAAAAAGAACAAGTTAGAAAGATCACACAATTTTTTTTATTTTACTTTCAAACTAAGAAGATGTGTTTTTAGAGTCACTACACTCCATATTCAGCCATCTTTTATTCAAAAAGTTAGCCATGGTTAGTCTCTACAATAAAAAATTAGTAAAAACTTAACCAACATTCCACAATTGTCAACTATCCCTTCCCTTCAACCAGAACGAAACATTGTGCTCAATGTTTTAAAGGAAAGAAGTAGAGTTTAGAAGACATCACCTAGGTGGTGTAACATAGAAGAAAATATTTACAGACGGAGAGTTAAATCTGATTTGTACTTCTTACTGCGTCTACTATTACCATCATTATTTGTACACTCCAACACCAAGGTCCTCGGATCTGGCTCTGGATTATAAGCTTGTAACAGATCAAGTAGCTCATTAGCAGTGTGAGCACAAATTAAAAGCTTTTTCGCTGTAGAAGGAATGAAATAGTTTTTTATTGCATGGTTAAGAAATGCGATAAAGCCATCATAAAAGTTATTGACATTTAATAAACCGATGGGTTTTTGGTGAATGTGCAGATGGGCCCAAGAAGCTAATGTGATAAGTGCCTCTAGAGTTGCAAGATCTCCTAGTAGGAAAATAAAAGCATCAGCATGATTAAGCATTTCAATTATTCTTTCTTTCATACCTGAGACGACTAACTCTTCTCCAGTTGGTGAGTCAGACAAACTGCCCAAAGATTTTAGGGCTTGTGGTATGATGCCTAACACTTGACTTCCTCTGACAAAAACAGCTTCTGAGACCAATTTTGATAACCCTCGGTTACCTCCTCCATACACCAAGTGTAATTTTCTTTCTGCTATGCTTCGAGTAAGATCATGGCTGCCTCAACGAACTCTTTATGTTTACCATAGTTAAATCCAGAAAGCACACAAATATTCTTAAATTGCTTATTGGGAATAGCTGCCATTGGGATACTTTTCAAAAACAATTTGTGAGTGCTTAACAAAAAAAATCATATTTAAAAATCTTGGTGACAATGGGTCACAGCTATGTATGAGGTAGCATGTCAATGTCAATTAACGCTTAAAGCACATGGCTCGATAGTAAAAAAGAAAACAGTAAAAAGAAAAAGTAAATAATAAAAAATATAAAATAATTAAAGACAATAATGCAAATAGTAAAACAACAATAAAATAAAAAAAAGTAAAGTAAAATGATATTTACAAGTAGTTGCGACTGTGGCTTACATCTTCCTCTGGTTTTACGTCCAGAAACGGCTTCAACGCCTTTTATGGGTCGAGGATAGGCTTCCCATCTAGTTTTCTTATAAACTGGCAAACATGGTCGTTTATAGTTAGATTCCCAAGACTGTATCCTGCATGCTCTTTCTGGAATAATGGCTGATCGCTCCTTGCACATATCCACTAGGATGCGTTTCAAGAGAAAAAAGTGAAATACAAGTGTGCAATCCAAGATGGGGGGTGAATTGGTATTAAAAAAAATTCTCCTAACAAAACCACACAACAATCCAATCTAAAGCCTTAATAAATTCAAAAGCAATAAGTTCAATCCAATCACAATAATAAATAAGTAAAAGAGAAGAGAAACAAACACACGAAATTTTACGTGGTTCGGCAATCCCCGCCTACGTCCACGCCTCCAAGCGATCCAAGCTTGAGGTTTTCACTATCCAAGCCTTCCAAGGCTTAAAATGCTTACAATTGACTTCAAGGTGTCAATGAACCTTTACAACAATGAGATTATATCTCAATCTCTTCACTCAAGTGTTTCACACACTCAAACACTCACAATTTGAATGAGGAAATGGAAATTACAATGAAAACTCTCTTAAAGAGTAGATGAACAAATTCAAGAACAAGAATGATTCAAATAATAAAGATTTGCGAATTGGGAGCTCAAAATATGTTGTATGCTTTTTGTTTGTGCTTGCTAGAGAGCTTGAAAATGAATTGGATTTGAGTTTTTATAGTTAGAGCAAAAAACCTAGTCGTTATGAGTTTTTTACTCATAACCAGATTACCGTTTATGGTATCTGGAATTCCGCTTGCATGTTACCGTTAAGGCAAAAATTTGAATTTTTGAGTATCCGAAATGCCGCTTGTGATATCCGGATTGCCATTTATGCTCCAGAATCTTTCTGCCCCGTAACCGGAATTTCGTTTAGCATATCCGGATTGCCGCTTGCTACAGTAACGGTACAGTGCACTGTTTGCAAAAATTACAGTTTGACCCCAAAACTTTCCATAACTGCACTATGGCCCAAAACGTTATAAAAATTTACAATTAAGTCCAATTTCAGAATTTCTTAATAATAATATGTGAATCCCAAAACTTTCTGAAATTATGAACAAGCCCAAATTTTGTGAAATTTTAGAATGGCCCATAATATTTAAATATTTTCAAATAAGTCCAAATCCGAAATTCAAAAATATATTTATTAAAAACAAAGATTGTAAAATTCTTTCACTTTAGTTCACAACTTTGAAGAATAACTTAACTCCATAAAATCATTTTCTTGTTTTAAAAGCACAATATATAAAACTTTATTTTTAACTACTCTCAATTTTCTTTAATCAACACATGTGGTTTGTTATCATCAAAATCAATATTTATAGCCATATAGGCTAACAATCTCTCCCTTTTTGATGATGACAAAACACATTAAAAAAAAATTGATTTAGTTATGAAAAGCTTCCCCTTAATCAATGCAAGGTTAAATAATAATTTTTTTAAAAAAAAATTGAAAAGCTCCCCCTGCATAAATGCATATCAATTTTCATAGTAATTTTCATATTATATCTCCCCCTTCATCATAAAAAAGAACAAGAGCTCCCCCTACCAATCATCAAAATCTCAATACAAGTACATTAGTTCAAAAATATACAAAGCATGAAAAGATATTATAACCAACAAATAAAACAAATCTATAGCATCCAAAACTGAATTAAAGAACATAATACATATGCAAAGCAAATGCATATAATCCAAATCAAATACATAATCCATAGTCATAACAACCATCCATATAATCGAAAACGAAAAATACATAAAGCAGTAAATAACATGTAGGTGTGTGTCCGATACAAGCATAAGAGACTACTGAGGTGGTGAGGATGGTGGTGATGGAGGTGGATACGGATATGGAATACCGAAGTGCTCAAAGAGAAGGCGCTGGCCGTGAATGAGCTGCTGCTGCTGCTGCTGAAACTCAGTCTGCCGCACGGAGAGCATCCTCACCTCATCCATAACCTGCTGAAGTGTAACCTCATCGGAAATAGGATGCTCGGGAGGTGGTAATGCAGGTGCAAAGGCAGTAGGAGCAAAGGTAAACACCGGAGAATCTCGACGACGACGCTGGCCTCGAAACGGAAGCGAGAAATCAGGGAGTTGATCAGCAGGAATCACATCATTGAGTTGCCGATCATCACTCGGAGCGAGGAAAGTGTAATTGTTTTCAGTGACTTTGACCCAAGTGCGATCACGCCACTCAAAACCTAAGCTAATAACAGAATCATCCCCTATACCCTTAGAAGGCCTAAACGATGGTTCATTAATCGGAACTTCAAAGTGTTTAAGGATTCGGGTAATAAATTGACCATATGGAAGGGAGCGAGAAATCAGGGAAGGTATGGTCAACATAGTTCGGATGATGATAAAACCTAAGTTAACCGGACGACGATTAAGAATACAGTCAATCAAAGCAACGTCCATATGAGAAACCTCATCCAAATGCCCTAATCTAGGAAGAACAATGGACTGAATAAAGCGAAGTAAAATATGAGTTTGAAGACAAAGACAGCGAGTACGGATATGAATGGTACAATCTTCAACAGTAAGATCTCTACGCTGACAAATATTTCGAATGGCGACAATATGAACATATCTATCAATTTTGGGAGATTTCCTAGGCGAAAAAATTTCTAGACCAAAATCGGATGATCCTTGGATAGAGTTCAACAATGAAACATCAAAATCAATCATAACTCCTCCAACATTGGTGATTACTCGAGTCCTTTTCTCCTCGGAAACATCCATATTCGAGTAAAACACTTTCACCAAGTCGGGATAAACATGTTCGTCAATCATAAGAGCACCATTCCAACCAACATCACCAAGCAATTGAAATAAATTTCTATGACTAATATGAAGACTATGAAGCCAATTGGGTTCAGAAATATAAAACATATTGAGTACCTCTCGAGTCCGAAAATTTTGATGAAACCGGTTGATCAAATGCTTGTTTCGAAGGTGTAAGGACTCAAAAGTGGATTGAGTGGTGGTGTCGCCGGCTTGTCGTGACCGCTTGGGGGGTTGAACCTGTTCTTTGCCTTTTCTTCGAACCGGCCGTGAGCTTGACATGGTGAAGTTGAGTGATTTGAGGTGAAATTAGTTACGGAAAATGAAGATAATGAAGATTGGAACCAATTTTGAGAAACAATTTGGCTCAAAAACAACTTAAGAGGAAGAAATTTAGAGAGAGAAAAAATTTCGAAAAACCCTAGGTTGATTTCGGATTTAGAGGTTTTGAGGTTGAAAATGAATTTTAAAGTTGATTATGGACACAAGAATGGATGGGGAACAATTTGTTTGGATCAATTTGCATAAAAAACACATGAAAAATGATGGATTTTGAAGAGAAAATGAGAGAGGGAGAAGCGGCTTTAGAGAGAGGGAAGAACCGGTTTGCCGAATAAGAAGAAGATGAAGAACAAAGACAAAAACTTGCGAATCCGGCATTCCAAATGCGAACAACCGGACATCCGGTTGCGTTCCAGAATGCATCTTTGCGAATCCAGTTTACCGGATATCAGAACCGGTTATCCGGTTTGAAGGCAGTAAGCTCCATCGTGAATTCGGTTTACCGGATGTTTGTAACCGGCAATCCAGTTACATTCCAGAATCTAGTAATATGAATTCGGAATTCTGAATTTTGGTAATTGGTTATTCGAATCATTTCCAGAAAGCTCCCTAGTGCATTCGGTTTACCGGTTTACGTATCCGGTTGACCGAAAGATGTCCAGAATGTGAGCTACGAAATCCGGTTTACCGAATGTTGTAACCGGTTATCCGGTTACAATCCAGTAACTACTTAAGCATATCCGGATTTCCGGATTTCCTTATCCGGTTGTCCGGATAATTCCCAGAAATGTTTCAGAAACAATTCGGCTTACCGGTTTGATGGATCGGATTTCTGGATGTGAGGCAGAGAGTGATTTTTCAAATCCGGTTTACCGGTTTGGTAAATCCGGTTAGCCGAATATTGACCTGAGAGCAACAAGAAGAAAAACGGATTTCCGGTTGAATAGGAAGCGGTATACCGATTTGGACTACGAAAATTTTTTACCACTTATTGAAAATTTGTAAGCTCTTATACTTGTATTATACACACCATTTTATTTTTGGCTTAAAAATTGATCAATTTTAAATCATTTTGAGATTCAAAATTTTTCAATAAGCCATTTAATTCATGAAGCATAAAATAACAAACATATCAAGCTATTTAATACATGAAGTATAAATCCATACAATAACAAACATAGCAACAATTCATAACTCAAGATGCAACATTCAACATTCCAAGCTCATGTCTTATCTTTATAAAAATTTCTTCACTAAGAGGTTTTGTAAAGATATCCGCAAGTTGATTTTCAGTCGAAACAAATTTAATCACAACATCTCCTTTTTGAACATGATCTCTAAGGAAATGATGCCTAATTTCTATATGCTTTGTCCTAGAATGTTGAATTGGGTTCTTGGATAGATTAATAGCACTAGTATTGTCACACAAGATAGGTATTTGATTGAGTTTAATGCCATAGTCTCTAAGGGTTTGTTTCATCCAAAGAATTTGTGCACAACAACTACCTGCGGCTATATATTCGGCCTCGGTGGTTGAAAGCGCAACTGAGTTTTGTTTCTTACTAAACCAAGAGACAAGTGAATGACCTAGGAAGTGACATGTTCCACTAGTACTTTTTCTATCAACCTTATAACCAGCAAAATCAGCATCCGAATAACAAGTTAAGTCAATATGTGTTCCCCTAGGATACCAAAGACCAAGATTAATGGTGCCAATCAAATAATGAAAAATTCGTTTAACGGCAAGCAAGTGTGACTCTTTAGGACAAGATTGAAATCTAGCACACAAGCATACACTAAACATAATGTCAGGCCTACTAGCAGTTAAATAGAGTAAGGATTCGATCATACCTCGATATGTCTTAATATCAACTTCCTTACCTTTCTCATCTTTGTCCAGCTTGATTGTAGTACTCATGGGAGTGCTTTTTGCCGTTCCATTTTCATAGCCGAATCTTTTGAGTAGATCTTTCACATACTTGGCTTGATTTATGAAAATTCCTTCCTCGTTTTGTTTGATTTGGAGTCCAAGGAAGTACTTCAACTCTCCCATCATACTCATCTCAAATTCTTTGCTCATACAAGATGAAAAATCTTTACACAACAACTCATTAGTAGAACCAAAAATAATATCATCAACATAAATTTGAACAATAAGTATATCTTGGCTTTTATGCTTAACAAATAAAGTTGTGTCCGCTTTTCCCATCGAAAAATCGTTATCTAACAAGAAGTTTTTAAGTCTATCATACCATGCTCTAGGTGCTTGTTTAAGACCATACAAAGCCTTAGATAACTTATACACATGGTCTGAAAATTTTTCATTTTCAAAACCAAGAGGTTGTTTCACATAAACTTCCTCCATAATATAACCGTATAAGAAAGCACTCTTGACATCCATTTGATATAAAATGAAATCCTTATGACATGCATAAGCTAGCAGCATCCTAATGGATTCTAATCTAGCTACAGGTGCAAATGTTTCATCAAAATCAATTCCTTCTTCTGGTTGTAACCTTGAGCCACTAATCTAGCTTTATTTCTTACAACCACACCGGATTCATCCATTTTATTTCTAAATACCCATTTAGTACCTATAATGGATTGATGTTCCGGATTAGGGACTAATTCCCACACATTGTTTCTCTCAAATTGATTCAACTCCTCTTACATTGCCATAATCCAAGACTCATCATTTTCCGCATCCGCAAAGGATTTTGGTTCAATTTGAGAAATAAACGCAGCATGTTCACATGGGTTCCTAAGTGATGAACTAGTTGGCACACCTCGTAAGAGATCTCCTAAAATTACATCCTTTAGGTGAGAAGAAACATACCTCCACTCTTTGGGGAGTGTTTGAGAAGTACCTTCATTTTGCTCTGCATTTGTTTCTTCATGATGATCTTCTTGAATTCCATGAGGTGTATCCTTTTGGTTGTCATTTGATGATTCTTCTTGATGTTCTTCTTCTGCATTATCATTAACAACTCCTTTCTCCATAGAGGAGGGATTAGACTCATCAAATGTAACATGCATAAATTCTTCCACAACCAAAGTTCTTTTATTATACACTCTATAAGCTTTGCTTGAGTTTGAATAACCAAGAAAAATACCAACATCAGATTTTGAATCAAATTTACCTAAATTATCTTTTGTGTTCAAAACAAAACATTTGCAACCGAAAACTTTGAAATAGCCAATGTTGGGTTTTCTATCTTTCCAAAGCTCATATGGAGTTTTATTAAGATTAGGTCTAATCAACACACGATTCAAAACATAACATGCGGTGTTAACGGCTTCGGCGCAAAATATTTTGGCAAAGAATTTTCATTTAGCATGGTCCTAGCCATTTCTTGAATAGACCTATTCTTTCTCTCTACAACTCCATTTTGTTGAGGTGTCCTAGATGATGAAAATTGATGCTCAATGCCAAACTCATTACAAAACTTCTCAAATGCATGATTTTCAAATTCTCCACCATGATCACTTCTAATACAAGTAATTGAATATCCTTTTTCATTTTGAACCTTTTTACAGAAAATTCTAAATGCATCAAAAGCATCATCCTTATTAGTTAAGAACAATACCCATGTGAATCTAGAGTAATCATCCACAATTACAAAAGCATAATATTTGCCACTTAAACTAGCATATCTAGAAGGACCAAATAAATCTATGTGAAGTAATTGAAGAGGTTTTGAAGTAGAAATATTTTTCTTGCTTTTGAAAGAAGTTTTGATTTGTTTTCCAAATTGGCAAGCTTCACAAATTCTATCTTTTTGAAAATTTATTTTTAGAAGACCTTTAACCAAATCATTTTTCACAATTTTTGAAATCAAATCCATACTTGCATGACCTAATCTTCTATGCCACAACCAAACATCATCATGTAATGCGGAGAAACATTTATCATTTGAGGATGCACAATCTATATTGATGGTATAAACATTAACACATCTATTTCCTATAAACAAAACTTTGCCATCACATGCATTCTCAATAAGACATTTTGATTCATCAAAGATAACTCTATATCCTTTATCACATAATTGACTAATACTAAGAAGATTGTGTTTCAAGTTTTCAACCAAACATACATTTTCAATAAGAGTAGATGATACATTACCGACATTGCCAATGCCAATGATTTTTCCTTTTGAATTATCTCCAAATGATACCTCTCCACCATTTTCGATTTTAGTAAAACTTGAAAACCAAGAATAATTCCCTGTCATGTGTCTTGAACAACCGCTGTCCAAGTACCACTTATTCTTCTTCTTCTTCAAGCCCTGCAGAAAAAGTCTCAAGTTTTAGGTACCCAAACCTTTTTAGGTCCTTGAGAGTTAGCAATGGTTTCTTTTGGAATCCAAACACATTTCACACCATAATATGCATTTCTCTTTACTGGACATCTATCTTTCATATGACCATCTTGATTACAATAATGACATACTATTTGATTTTTAATAGATGTATTCTTTACAAAATAGTTCTTATAATATTTTTGTTTCAAATTTGGTTTGTAACCAATTCCTCCTTTGTCAAACACACACTTTTATGAATTAAGCAAGTTATCCAACATCTTTTGCCCATTTGTAAATTTTAGCACAATCTCATTTAGATCATTGCTTTTCTTTCTAAGCATTTCATTTTCATTTTTCAAGTTATTCACGTGTGATTCTAAATGCTCATGTGATGTGCTAGAAATCTCAAATAACATAACTTTATCATGCAAAGTTTTATTCTCCAATTCTAAGCAAGTAATCTTTGCACTAAATGATTCATTTTCATTTTTAAGCTCTACCATTTTCTTTTTAAGGCAAACATTCATTTTAGCCATCTTCATCAATTCATCATGCAATTCTTTAAAGGCATTATGTAATTCATCATATGTAGGAAGATCACTTCCCTCATCAACTTCATCACATGATTCTTCTCCAAAGGCCATGAGAGCTAAGTTTGTCATTTCTTGTTGCTCTTCCTCATCACTTGTTTCCTCATCGCTATCATCCCATGTGGCCACCATAGCTTTCTTCTTGAGTTTATTGAGGAGAGGACATTCCGGTCGTATGTGTCCGGGCTTCTTGCATTCATAGCAAGTGATTGGTTCTTTCTTCTCCTTTTTATTCTTGTAACCTCTGAACTTTCTCTGCTCATTATTCTTCTTGTAAAATTTTCTGAATCTTCTAGCCAACATTGCCAACTCCTCATCATCCATCTCGCTTTCCTCATCACTCTCACATTTTGAGGCTTTGAGAGCGATGTTTTTCTTCTTTTCCTCATGCCCTTTTTCTGCTGCCAAATCCTCTTCATATGAAATAAGAGAGCCTATTAAATCATCAATAGGTAAAACATTTAAATCTTTGGCTTCCTCAATCGCAGTCCTTTTTGGTCTCCATTCTTTAGGTAGCGACCTAATGATTTTCTTAACTTTCTCGCTATTAGAAAAGGTTTTTCCTAGGGCTCCTAAAGTGTTTACTATGTCCGTGAATCTAGTATACATAGAATATACACTCTCATTTTGTTCCATTTGGAACAATTCATATTGTCGAGTGTACCTACTAATTTACGACTCTTTCACTTGATTCGTGCCTTCATACACAACTTCAAGTTTGTGCCAAATTTCATTAGCACTTTCACAACTAGACACTCTATGAAACTCTTTCTTATCAAGAGCACAAAATAAGGCATTCATAGCTTTGGAATTTAGAGAAGCTTTTCTCTTTTCCAATTCACTCCATTCCCGTGAAGGTTTTGGAATATCTTCCCCTACTTCATTTTTAGTCAAAGGCATGAAAGGACCATCATTAACGATTTCCCAAATTTCGTAATCTAAAGCTTGCAAGTAAATTCTCATCCTAGTTTTCCAATACGGATATCGTTTCCATCAAAATATGGTGGTCTAGTGGTGGATTGTCCTTCCCTAGATGTAGAATCATTATGAGTTGCCATTAATCTTTAGCTCTAGACGGTTAAGTCTAAATAAGAGCACCTTGCTCTAATACCAAATGAAATACAAGTGTGCAACCCAAGAGGGGGGGTGAATTGGTATTAAAAAAAATTCTCCTAACAAAACCACACAACAATCCAATCTAAAGCCTTAATAAATTCAAAAGCAATAAGTTCAATCCAAGCACAATAATAAATAAGTAAGAGAGAAGAGAAACAAACACACGAAATTTTACGTGGTTCGGCAATCCCCGCCTACGTCCACGCCTCCGAGCGATCCAAGCTTGAGGTTTTCACTATCCAAGCCTTCCAAGGCTTAAAATGCTTACAGTTGACTTCAAGGTGTCAATGAACCTTTACAACAATGAGATTATATCTCAATCTCTTCACTCAAGTGTTTCACACACTCAAACACTCACAATTTGAATGAGGAAATGGAAATTACAATGAAAACTCTCTTAAAGAGTAGATGAACAAATTCAAGAACAAGAATGATTCAAATAATAAAGATTTGCGAATTGGGAGCTCAAGATATGTTGTATGCTTTTTGTTTGTGCTTGCTGGAGAGCTTGAAAATGAATTGGATTTGAGTTTTAATAGTTAGAGGCAAAAAACTAGCCGTTATGAGTTTTTTACTCATAACCGGATTACCGTTTATGGTATCCGGAATTCCGCTTGCATGTTACCGTTAAGGCAAAAATTTGAATTTTTGAGTATCCGGAATGCCGCTTGTGATATCCGAATTGCCGTTTATGCTCCAAAATCTTTCTGCCCCGTAATCAGAATTTCGTTTAGCATATCCGGATTGCCGCTTGCAAGAATCTGATGACAAAGGTAATCGTTTACAAAAATTATAGTTTGACCCTAAAACTTTTCATAATTGCACTATGGCCCAAAATGTTATAAAAATTTATAATTAAGTCCAATTTCAGAATTTCTTAATAATACTATGTGAATCCCAAAACTTTCTAAAATTGTTAACAAGCCCAAACTTTGTGAAATTTTAGAATGACCTAAAATATTTAAATATTTTCAAATAAGTCCAAATCCGAAATTCAAAAATAATATTTATTAAAAACAAAGATTGTAAAATTCTTTCACTTTAGTTCACAACTTTGAAGAATAACTTAACTCCATAAAATCATTTTCTTATTTTAAAAGCACAATATATAAAACTTTATTTTTAACTACTCTCAATTTTCTTTAATCAACACATGTGGTTTGTTATCATCAAAATCAATATTTATAGCCATATAGACTAATAATTGGGGGGGATTGTTCAGGTTATGGGGCCCCAACAATTCTTCTGTGCGCTTGTGGGTGTAACATCCTTCTGTGTAATTCCATTGAGGTGGCAGTAAGGTTACCTAGGGCGTAACTGCTCGGCCCGTTGGCACAATTTCAAATGTGTGCAGCAGCCCCTCATGTCCATCCACCGCTTAGTTGTGGGGCTCTGTGCTTCCATGGTATAAGGAAATAAAGTTGCACCTTGGCTATCAGCTATAGCTTTTAGCCCAATGGCAAGCGCTTGATCCTAACAATTGGTATCAGAGCGAGGTCACGGGTTCAAGCCGCCACAGAAGCAATTTTGTGGGGGGGGATTGTTGAGGTTATGGGGCCCCAACAATTCTTCTGTGCGCTTGTGGGTGTAACATCCTTCTGTGTAATTCTATTGAGGTGGCAGTAAGGTTACCTAGGGCGTAATCGCCTACCCGTTGGCACAATTTCAAATGTGTGCAGCCCCTCATGTCCATCCACCGCTTAGTTGTGGGGCTCTGTGCTTCCATGATATAAGGAAATAAAGTTGCACCTTGGCTATCAGCTATAACTTTTAGCCCAATGGCAAGCGCTTGATCCTAACAAAAAGGATATCATCCAATGACTCCTTATTCAAGCCATCCCAAATGAATTGAATCTTATCTTCCCTGTTATCAGACACCATTCCTAAAGAACATCGTTTTTTATCGCATCTCATTCTGGTACATTTATGACAAGCAATAGAAAGTCTTCGAGCTCTTCGCTTTCTTGCATAATTTCCTTTACCACAACCAGGCATGTATGCAATAAAATTGGGAGGCAACTCACCCACCATTCGTACTTGGCCTTGATTAACCAGCGGATATCAGCAGGTATGTTATTCCTAATAAGCAATCGCATGCGTTCGAACCGAGCTTTATAGATTGTAAGGAGAGCATTCTGAGGAAGTAAAGGGAATCGATTGTGAAGTTTTGCTAAGATCTCTTTTCTATCCATACATTCGCCTTAAAAGATAAATTATTATGGGAAACTGAAATAATCGACTTGATTGTCACGGAGTACCGTTATCCGCCACTTAACTGAGGTAATGCACTAAAACACACAAACTAAAACACACAAAGCAAAATAATTTCACAAATGTCCTCTTATAGAATTTACCTCAAGCTCCAGTTGGACGTCGTAGATACCTCTCTCAATTTCTCTGAGTTGGCTTTCTAGATCCTCAACATGGGATATTAATTCTGGTGGTTGTAGATCCCAAATACGATGTGTTTTACAAAATTAAATCAGACTTTTGAGATGAGATCTTACACGTTGGAGTCGTCTAAGATGGTTCAAGAGGATCTGTTTAACTGAGGTGCTCATGATTAACAATGATAAAAGAAAACTTAATGGTTAAACAATCACACTTATGCACAAATAATTTCAATTAGCAAAAGAATAATAAAAAGAAAGAAAGAAAAAAAAAATTAAATCACCGAAAAGACAAAAAATCTCATTCAAATGTGGTAGGTCACTTAAATTTATTTCGGCGTCCTCTCCATGTGGTTGGTACTCTAGATATGACTTTAATCTTTGACCATTAACTTTAAAAGTGACATCGTTCTTTGGGTCTTTAATTTCAATTGCTCCATGTGGGAAAAATTTGAACAATAAAGGGGCCAGACCATCGAGAACTTAACTTACCTGGGAATAGATGCAAGCGAAAGTTGAATAAAAGCACTTTCTGACCTGGAGTAAAAGATTTTCTCAAAATTTGCTCGTCATGAAAGAGTTTCATTCACTGCTTGTAAACCTTGGAATTTTTGTATGCATCATTGCGAATTTTCTTCAAGTTCTGCCAACTGTAATCGTCTTTCTGAGCCAGCTTGCTGCATGTCAAAATTGAATTTCTTGATGGCCCAGTACGCACGATGCTCGAGTTCCACAGGTAGGTGGCAAGCTTTTCTATACACTAGCTTGTAGTGTGACATCCCAATCGGGGTCTTAAAAGCCGTTCAATATGCCTATAACGCGTCATCAAGTCTTAATGATCAATCTTTTCTGTCTAGCCTCACGGTCTTTTCTAAGATGTGCTTTATTTCTCGATTGGAGATCTCAACTTGGCCACTAGTTTGCGGATGATACGGGGTCGCCACTTTATGAGTGATGGAGTACTTTGTCAAAAGTGATTTAAATGATTTGTTGCAAAAGTGGGTACCACCATCACTGATTATTGCTCGAGGGAATCCAAAGCGTGAAACAATGTTGCTTTTCAAAAACCCTATCACCACTTTATGATCATTGGTTCTGCATGGAATTGCCTCTACCCATTTCGAAACATAATCAATAGCAACCAATATATATTGATTGCCAAAAGAGGAGGGAAAGGGTCCCATGAAGTCGATACCCCACACATCAAAAATCTCAACCACTAAAATTAGATTTAGTGGCATCATGTTCCTTCGTGTAATACTCCCCATTCGTTGATACCTATCACATGAAGAGTGAAAGGTGTAAGCATCTCGAAATATAGTTGGCCAATAGAAACCACATTGTAGAACTTTAGTCGCTGTGTTCTTAGCGCTGAAATGGCCTCCACAAGCTTGTTCATGGCAGAACGAAAAAATGTTCTTAAATTCATTCTCTGGGACACATCGTCTAATAATTTGATCCGCACAATAGTTGAACAGATAGGGGTCATCCCAGAAAAAATTCTTTATTTCCGCAAAGAATTTGGTCCTGTCTTGCTTGGTCTAATGCTCTGGAAGTTTACCTGTAATAAGATAATTAACTATATGAGCATACCATGGTAATACTTCCACATTCATTAATTGCTCATCTGGAAATGACTCATTTAATATTAAGGGTTCTATAATTATGTCAAAGTGGAGACGAGAGAGATGGTCAGTTACAACATTTTCTGTCCCTTTCTTATCTTTGAATTCCAAGTCAAATTCCTGCAAAAGCAACACCCAACGAATTAATTTAGCTTTTGCATCTTTCTTTGTGAGAAGATATTTAAGAGTAACATGATCTGTTAATACAGTTATTTTTCAACCAATAAGATAAGATCGAAACTTCTCTAATGCAAATACTACTGCTAGCATTTCTTTTTCAGTGGTTGAATAGTTCAAATGTGCATCGTTCAATGTCGTACTAGCATAGTAAATAACATGAGGAATTTGATCTACTCTTTGTCCTAATACTATTCCTACTGCATAATCAGATGTATCACACAATTCATGTCTTATAGCATTTGAAAAACTAAAACATTTGTTGACAACATCACCCATCATTCAGCCCCCAAACTAGATAAAAGGTACATCCTTAGCAAGTAGATTGCATAAGGGTCTAGAAACTTTGCTAAAATCTTTAATAAAACGTCTGTAAAAACCAACATGCCCAAGGAAAGATCTTACTTCTCTGACTGTTTTAGGTGAAGGAACATTGGAAATGATGTAACCGAGGACAATACATTATTTTACCATAAAATGACACTTCCCCAATTAAAGACCAAATTTTTCTTGATACATCTCTGCAGAACTTGTGTTAGATGATGTAAACATTGATCAAATGAATCACCAAAAACAAAAAAATCATCCATAAAGACCTCAAGGAATCATTCAACTATATCAGAAAAAATGCTTAACATGCATCGTTGAAATGTAGCAGGTGCATTACATAATCCAAATGGCATCCTCCTATATGAAAAAGTGCCAAAAGGGCAAGTGAAAGTGGTTTTCTCTTGATCTTTTGGTACTATGGGAATTTGATTGTATCCTGAATAACCATCTAGAAAGCAATAAAATTCATGGCCTGCTAATCTATCAAGTATTTGATCAATAAATGGCAAAGAAAAATGGTCTTTACGTGTGACAGAATTCAATTTTCTATAATCAATGCATACACGCCATCCTATAGTCAATCTAGTGGGTATTAATTCATTATCAGCATTGGTAACTACTGTGACTCCTGACTTTTTAGGGACAACTTGCACAGGACTGACCCTTGAACTATTAGAAATAGGGTAAATGATACCTGCATCTAATAACTTAAGGACTTCAGTTCTAACAACTTCTTTCATGTTAAGATTTAATCGACGTTGTATTTCCCTAGTAAATTTAGCATTTTCATCAAGGTGAAGTAATGCATGTAGTCTGCTGGATTTATACCTTTTATGTCGGCTATGGTCCATCCTAATACTCCTTTGTACTCTTTTAAAACATCCAACAACTTACCTTTTTGTTCGTCATTTAGGGATGATGAGATGATTACTGGCAGAGTGCTTTCTTCTCCTAAAAACGCATATTCTAAAGTGTAGGGTAATGGTTTGAGCTCGAGTTTTGGTGGTGATTCTGATGATGGGCTGAGTTTCTTCTCTGATGGTGCTAGTTGTTCAACTCTTGACTTCCATTTATTAGTGTCCATGGCTGGTGCTGAGTCAAGTAGGGCGTTGACTTCATCGACTGATTTGTCAACATCAAAATCCAAACCAAAGTGAGTTAAACATGTTTGTAAAGGGTCATCACTAAGGTTTGAAATAAAAATATCATCAACTAATGCTTCTATTAAATCCACATCAACAATTGCATCATCTGCATTGTGAGGTTATTTGGCAATATTGAAGATGTTTAGCTCCATAGTCATATTGTCGAAGGACAACTGCATATTTCCAGTCCTGCATTGAATGTGAGCATCTGCAGTTGCCAAGAAAGGTCGGCCTAGGATAATGGGGATGTGCTTCCTTGAATCTTGGATTGGTTGAGTGTCAATTACAATGAAATCAACAGGAAAATAAAACTTGTCTACTTGGATAAGCACGTCCTTCACAACACCACGAGGTATTTTCGTTGACCGATCTGCAAGCTGTAACACCACTGGAGTTGGGTGTAATTCTCCCAATCCAAGTTTTACAAATACTGAATAAAGTAACAGATTTACATTAGCTCCCAAATCCAACAAAGCATTCTCAATTGTGTGGTTCCCTATACTACATGAGATAGTGGGGGAGCTTGGGTCGTTACATTTTAGAGAAATTTTGTGTTGGAGTATAGAACTAACGTTTTCTGTTAAAAAGACCTTTTTCTAAACGTGAATGTTTCTCTTTTTAGTGCAAAGGTCTTTAAGAAACTTGGTATAAGATGGAACTTGTTTTATAGTATCAAGCAAAGGGATATTAACACTTACCTGTTTGAAGATTTCAAGAACCTCACCTGTGGATTTTTCCTTTTTTCCTTTAGCTAACCTCTGAGGAAACAGAGCTTTAGGAACGCACTCTTGTGGGTTGGTTTCTTCTTTCTCCTCCGGTGGTGAGTCTTCAACATTCACAGGTACAATTTGATTTTCTTTTGTCGTCGGAATCTCCACTTTGTTGTCGACTTCTTTTCCTTTTCGCAATGTTATAACGGCTTTGACCTCTCCATGCTGCTGTTGCAGGGAGCTGGTACTTGCTTCATGCACTCCTTTAGAATTAGGCACTGGTTGACTTAGAAATTTACCTTTCTCAACAGTCATTGCCAAGGTCTGAACTGAAGAAGCAAGTTGTCCCACCATCTTTTCGAGGCTTAAAACTGATTGGTCTTGTGAATGGTGCGGTGCTGTTGCTCAATCGTAGAGTGAGTAACATTCTTGAAATTCTGAAATGCATCCTCCCATGGTCTAGGTTGAGAGTAGTTCTGGTTCTGATTGTATGGTCTAAATGGTGGCTTAGAGACTTGAGGAACTTGAAGAATTGTTTGCATTAGTGGAGCTGGAGCTGTTGGTCCATTCTGTTGGAATCCTTGAGACCAAGAAAAATTAGAGTGGTCTCTCCATCCAAGGTTATATGTGTTGGAGTATGGGTTGAAATTTGATGGCTTTCTCATGACACCGATGGCATTGGCTTGATCTGAGTATGAGTCATGGTCATGTGGTTCTGTTGAATTAGCAGTCGTCAACGATGCTATTTGTCGAGAAAGACCTTCAACCATCTCTTTGACTTCTTTGATTCCCGAAATGGACTCGCTAATGTGAACCTCATTCACTCCTTTAATTCTTTTAGTATTCCTGAGAGACCGACTCCGCTGTTGGGAATTATCTGCTTGTCGCTGGAAAAACTCCCAAATCTCTGATGCACTTTTTGACATTAGCTCTCCTCTACTTGTTGCCATTAGCCATTCTTGCACATTTGGCAATAATCCCTCCAAAAAGTATTTGCATTGGTGTCATTTCTCGTACCCATGATGTGGACACTTCAAGAGTAGTCCATTGAATCGCTCCTATGCTTCGAAAAATTGCTCGTCTTCTCTCTGGGTAAACTCTAAAATTTCCCAGCGAATAGCATTGGTTTTATGCACTGGGAAATATTTATTTAAAAATTTTGTTACCATTTGTTCCCATGTTGTAATGCTATTAGGAGGTAATGTATTCAACCATGAACGAGCTTTATCCTTTAAAGAAAATGGAATAATCTAAGTTTAATATCCTCATCTGAAAAATTCTCATATTTAAAATTTTGACAAATAGTATGAAAATCATTCAGATGATTATATGGGTCCTCATTTTCTAGGCCATAGAATGTTGGGAGACAATTTAGCATACTAGGTTTTAGTTCAAAACTCCTGGCAGCTACATTTGGGTATCCTATGCATGATGTGCTCAAGTTAGCTAAGGAACTAAAGTAGTCCTTAAATGGCCTCTCTTGTGGTGCTTGTTGTTGTTGCAAATCCATTTCAATTTTATTTTTAAATGCAGCGTGTTTGTGTGTGTGAAGTGTTTTTTCGAGTTCAAGGTTTATAGGCTCAAGATTAGGTAATAATGACCTACAACCATGCATGCAAAGAATACAAAAAAAAAATTAAGCACAAAACAAATAAAAGTAAAGAAGAAGGAGAAATTACGATACTAACCTTATTGCGCGCTGTTACAACCTTTCTATAAAAACACACTAAAACAAATACGTGAAATAAATTAATGAAAATTAAAGTAAATTAATAAGATGAATTAAAAATTATAAAGAAAAATAACTTGAAAATTAAATTACAAAAATTTAAATAAGAGAGAAAAAAATTGTTAACTAGAAAATATAAATTCACTTTTCTTTTTAATAAGAAAAAAATTATAAGGAAACAACTTAAAATAATAATAATAATAATAAATTATTTACAAAAATTAATTCTACAAATTAAAATACTTACATCCCCAGCAACGGCGCCAAAAACTTGTTGTGCAAATTTTGTTGAACTCGCAAGCGCACGAATCTATTGTAGAATAGATTAATGGTGTTGAGTGTCGATCCCACGAGGAGATGGATTTTAACTGAATGTAGAATTAATTTTGTAAGTGGGTGGTTGGATTTGTGGTGAAAATTATTAGGATTATCTTAGAATTTAAATGGGATGACAAAATTAAATTAAATTGGAAACTATTATAATTGAAGCGGTTGGGTATCTGGATCCGTATCAACATGCTCCATGGGTTAAATATTCCTTATTAATACCAATTAAATCATGAGGAGGATTTCCACACCTCATGAACCACGCTCTAATCAATATGGTACTAATGGTTTATCGTGCCAAATAGTAATAACATTGTACTAGGGAGCCAGTAAAACCAGAGCGGTATCTAAACAAGAAAAATTACTATCTGTCGACGAAAAGTCAAAGCATCCACAAACATTAGAGGGAATGAGAAAATAAATTTATCAAATAAAGCGCATGGCACATGTTGAGACTTCACCTTCAACCAAGCTTGAAAGAAAATTAGTTACTCATAATTGAAGTAAGGGTAAAATAGAAATTTATTAAAATACATAGAAAATACAAGATGGAGGAAGAATTATAGAAAACTAAGCTTAAAAATGGATTCAGAGGTATCAAATTAGGGGGGAGAGGCCTCTTTTTATAGATACATTGAGTACATCATGGTCATCGGATTAAAAACAGTTTGGACACTCAGGATTGCACCACGTCATCAGTCAATAGTACGCGGTTTTACCACGGGTTTGACCACGCGGTTTGAATAATAACGCAGTATGAACAGTGCCGTGAACAGTGCCATAAACAATACCGTATATGTGAACAGTACCGTATGTGTGAACAGTGTCATTTTTCCTTTTATTCTCCTTCTAAGATTTTCGACTGTCTTGAGTTCAAAAGTGATATTTGTTCTGTTATCCGATCTCTCGTTCACAGTGAAATGACCATGATGCCCCTAAAATACATAAAATACTTAATTAAAACAAAACACACATAATTAAATAACAAATGACTTAAATAAATAAAATTAAGGATGTTAGTAAGACTTGAAGTATAAAATGAGGATTTTTTCCTTTATAATTATACACTTTCTAACACTCAACACCCGGCTTTCACACTCTAACGCTTAAGTCAGCAACTCAAGTTTTATTATGGTGACGAGAGCTTGCCAGCCCTCTAAAATCGTTTTTTAAGGTTGAAAAAGGCTTTTTGTGGAGTGTACGCGTGATGGTGAATGGTGAAAATAGAACCTGGATGCCTTTATATATGGAGTACCCTCGCTGGCTGTCTTTTTTCAGGCTTTTTCTATCCCTTTTCCTTTTTCATAATTTTTTGGTCGTTTGGAGCTTGCTTAGGGAGTAAGAAGACATTTATGGTGTATTTTATCATTTTGGATACGTGGCGTATGCTGGAGAGTAATTCAGGATACCTCAGCAAAGGTTGTCTGATAAGGCGGCTGAGGACCACTGTCCTTGGGATAATGTCCTTCTCTTTTTGGCAGAGGTGACAGTTGGCTGTCGCCACTTTTTCAGCATGATATTCTAATATTTAATTTTCTCAAAATCA
The DNA here is from genome assembly GCA_030444775.1 of Atalantia buxifolia. Classification (NCBI taxonomy): domain Eukaryota; kingdom Viridiplantae; phylum Streptophyta; class Magnoliopsida; order Sapindales; family Rutaceae; genus Atalantia; species Atalantia buxifolia. Next base: position 7,917,949 of record CM059837.1, read on the forward strand.
AACATTATCTTAAAGGTGATGGAGACGTTTCTCGTAACCGAAAATTTTAGAGATTTTTCCTCGATTCTTTCGTATATGATCTATTGGGTACCCCTGGTACTGAGTTTTATGGGACACGAAAAATTTATCTGGAAGTTGATAACTTACTTGTGACTTCTTCATCAGCGAGACCGCTTTCTTGAAATAGCTTCGTGCGTTTAGTACATCTTCAGCAGATCTTCCATGCTTTAGCCACTCGTGTGACCAAAATGCTTCAAAACTCCTGGGAATAATACTGCTCTAGTATTTATCCATATCCTCTTTAAGAGATTTACTACCCATTCCTAACTGCAGAAGCAATTAAATTAAAAAAAGATCAGAAAGTAACCAAAGTACCAATGTATAAGGACAACAAAGAGAACACCAAGAATTTGGTTTGTACCATTTTGTTAATGTCAAATTTTTTTCCACTGCAATAGTTTAGAGGTTTTCCGGTTTCGTTTACTGACCAGAGGCCATGAATAACAAATGATCGAGGGATATTGGGTCTGCAGGTTTTGAAATTGCAGTAGCCTGGTCGCCAAATGAGTACTAGCCGGAATTGATGATGATTAATCGACGAGTTTTTAAGCGAATCTGAGATCATACAGCAAGCAACAAACAAAACAAAAGAAAGAAAGTATGTTGCTTTCGTATCTTCAGGCTTGAAATTGATGTATTATGTGAGAGCAATATAAATAGAAAATATTAGCTATAAAACGATTGTTCATATGCTTTATCTATAATCGGATTAAACTTGATTAGTTTAAAATTAATTTAGCTTACTGAAGCAAGAACTATTAACAACTAATTAATAATTAAAAACAAGGAGTGGTGCTGCTTGCCCTCCTTCATTACGTTAATCAATATCTTGCCTCACGGACGTCCTTTTGTTTTTGTTTTGTTTTTTTTTTCTGTTGCTCAACCTTCTTTATTTTGTTCTTTTATTTTTTACGTTTAGAGTTTGGATGAGATGATCATAAACCTTGAGGGCGAATCTAAAAACTTAATTCACTGGAGTAAAATTATAATAAAATTAGTAATTTATAAAATTAAACCTAATATCAAAAATTTCTTTATAAATTTACCCCATTCAAACAAACTTTTTTAAAAATTAATATGCAAAATAAGAAAAATAAGAATTACGCACATCAGGCTCCATATAAATGAGACCCTAAAACTGGATCTTGCTCTCAATTACCATTAGAATTCTTATGAGAGCTGGCACGGAACGTATTTATCGCCATCTGAGCTCGGCCGAGGAACCAGACTCCAACCTTTGTTGTTCCCTCAATAGCTTCTCATTAAAATGCCATAAAATCACAATTTTGTGATCTAGTTTGTTGAATGTCGATGAGCTAAATTCATTTTGTTGACAAGTTTGAATGGGAATTTGATGTCGCGCAACTGCAAGTGGGTGAGAATTGAATTCTCACTTGCTGGATTATAAGAATGGTGCAATACTTGTTACCTTTGTCAAGATTATCAAGCTTAGAAATGCGACCAGTTTCAATAATCACTAGCTACATAGAAGAAATTTCGAAGTAAAACGCCATTTGGTTGAGTCTTCGATAGAATGCTGAGGGTGTAACTTAACAAAAAAAAAAGAGAAATTATCCACCGTCTACCTGTTTTTTCCAACTTTTTCAAAAATACACAATTCTTTTTTTTTAGCTGAAATCCGCCTGAAGTTACATTTCTTTTCATTTTCCCACTTTCATTTGGATACCGTTTAGAAAAAAAACGGAATATTGTTTAAATAACTTTTTTATCCTCAAATATAAAAGATATTTTATCCACAGACCACCTTTTTTTGTATTTTTTCAGAAATACACAATTCTTAATTTTTTTTTTTGCTGAACTCCACTTGAAGTTATATTGTTTTGCACCTATCCATCGCTGTTTCGTTGTGAAATGACGATTTTACCCTTATGATGTTAGCAAAATTATAACGGTCTCCAAACGAAAGTGGAAAAGTGAAAAGAAATGTAACTTCAGGTGGATTCCAGCCAAAAACAAATTGTGTATTTTTAAAAAACAGTGAAAAAACGGGTTGACGGTGGATAATTTCCAAAACAAGTGACATAAGTCAATTCTTACAATAATGACTTAGGTACTTAGAAGAAATTTCTATGTAATATGTCCTTTGGGTGAGTCTTGGAAAAAACACCAAGGGTGTAGCTTTACGAAAAACGACATAGATTTATTCTTTACAAAAATGACCTAGGTACCTAGAAAATATTCTAAGTAAAATACTAAAAAGGGAAATGATTGTCTAAAATGCCTAAAGGTATATCTTAAATAAAATGCCTTAGAGTTAGTGTTGACTAAAGTGCCTTTAGGCAAATGTCAAAAAGCTTAATGGCAGCTAATGACTAAAGCTCCTAAGGGCAGCTATTGACCAAAACACCCAAGGGTGAGTGTTAATTAAAGCTCCGCCAGTTCTTGACCAAAATGCCCAAGAGCAAGTATCTATGAGAATTACCCAGAGCCGTTATCTATAAAATTTCTTACTTTGAAATAATTCAACTTCAAAGGATGACCTTTATTGAAAAGATTTGACGTAGCTTCTCGAATCGATGATTTGAAAAGCCTCGGCAACAGCTTGCCAAAGAACTGTTGGAAAATTCTCACCTACCATTTGGAAAGTTAATTGCCCTCTTAAAGAGGTACTTTTACTAACTCCTATCTTTACACTTTTCAATGTTTGTTAAGTTAAGATAGATTCAAGAGAACGAAAAAAGCATGAAATGAAGTATGTGAGACTACTTATGGACTAATTCTAATGGCATAGGCGCTTTAGAGAAATTTCAAATTTTGAGATTTGATAAAAGGAAAAGCCGAAGAGAAGCCTTGAAAAAAGTACTTAAAAAAGTCTCAATTATCAAAATTAAAAAGTAAGACTTGGGGGACCTCTGTTAGACTAAATTAAAAAAAGGCCTAAAAGCCCACGAAAAATACTGACCCGAAAAAATCTTTTTGAATATAATAATCTACGTCCATTCTCTATAAGAATAACATAGGTACTTATAGTTTTTAGTAAAGTGTACAAGTGCAACATACGATAGAGTGCCAAAGGTGCGACTCTAGAAAGAAAGACTTAGCTCCATTCTTTATAAATAATGACATAGGTTCATTCCTTATAAAGAATGACATAAGTATTTAGAAAATACTCTTAGTCAAATGTCCAAAAGATGAGTCTTCGACAAAGAAGCAAAGGTGTGATTCTATAAAGAAAGACCTAGGTCCATTATTTATAAAGAACGACCTAGGTCCAATCCTTACAAAAAATGATATATGCATTTAGAAAATATTCCTAAGTCAAACACACAAAGGATGAATCTTCAACAAAACGCCAAGGGATCGATACAAAGAAAAACTTAGGTCTATTCTTTATGAAGAATAACGAAGGTCCATTCTTTACAAAGAATGATCAAGGTCCACTTTTTACAAATAACAACCCAGATCCATTCCTTATAAAGAATGACATAGGCACTTAGAAAAAATTCTGAGTAAAATGCCCAATGGATGAGTCTTTGATAAACCATCAAAGGCCTAATTCTACAAAGAACGATCTAGGTCCATTATTCATAAAGAATGACCTAGGTACAATCCTTACAAAAAATGACATAAGGCAAAGGTGTGATTCTACAAAGAAAGACCTAGGTCCACTTTTTAAAAATAACTACCTACGCCCATTTTTTTACAAAGAATGAGCAAGGGACTTAGAAAATATATCTATATAGAGTACCCAAAGGGAGAGTTTTTGGCAAAGTGCCAAATGTGTGATTTTACAAAGAAAGAACTAAGTCTGCTCTTTACAAAGAGTGAACTAGGCACTTAAAAGATATTTCTAAGTAGGATGCTTGATGGGAAAGCCTTCGAAAAAGTGCCAAAGGCGTGATTTTACAATGAAAGATCTAGGTCCATTATTTACAAAGAATGACCTAGCCTCTTATAAAATATTTTTAAGTGTGAGCCTTCAGCCCAACAAGCATTCTATAGAATACGTCTGTGTCAAATATACATTCCACAAAAGTTGCTTGTTGGTAAATTAGCATTCTACGGAATGGGCCTATGAGTAAAGAAACATTCTACAAAAAATATCTTCAGGTAAATATACATTCTACAGAATAAGCCTACGAGCAAATAAGTATTCTATGGAATATGCCTATGGCAAATATACATTATGAAATGAGCATTCCAGCTAAAAGGTATTCTATAGAATAGGCCTACAAGTAGATATTCATTCTATAGAATGCACCTATTAGTGAATATACATTCTAAGAAATGTATCTATTAGCAAATAAATATTCTACAAAATATATTTATGGGCAAATAAATATTCTAGGAAATGAACTTACTAGCTAAAAAACATTTTACAGAATAAACCTATGAGCCAATAAACATTTTACGGAACGAGTATATAGGTAAATAAGCATTATACAGGATAAGCCTACAGGCTAACAAATATTCTCCATAATACGCTCACAAGCACAATATTATAAAATCAATCCTCTTTGTAAGGAATCAACGTACGTGCCGAAGTCAACTCAAGCCCATTGAAGGTCAAAGACCTAAAAACATGACAATTGTTCAAATGATACTTGTCATGGACAGGTATGGACAAATATGAATATCAGTCTTTATGCAAGAACTTTCACTTACACTTGTCAGAAGAAAAAGTGCCACATAATCTCTCCAATTGACTCAAGATACCTATATAAAGGCCAAGACCCCCCTTTTAAAGGTAAGAATAAAAAATGTATAAAATGAATACATAAAATAAATACATAAACTCTGTCCATCTTAGTCTAGATTTTCTCTTTTTAAAAATAATGTAAAAAGAACTAACTTGAGCGTTGAAGGGTTATCACTAGAATATTGGCCCCATTTCACAATTGTTTTTAACAAAATAATTAACTATAAAGAGACACATAATTCGAGATACTCGCCTCAAGAAGAAAATAATCCACAAAACGTGATTTAGAAGAAAGTCTAGAACATAAATCAATCATTGTACATTGAGCAAAAATTTGCATCAACAGTTTGCACCATTTGTGGTGCGTATACAAAAAGCCAAAGTGCTTTTATCTTGAGCATGAATGATAATTACAACTACTCTAATCATGATGCTAATAATGAAAGGTCAAGTGATGCCAAGATCCATTTCCAACAAAAATGGTCGTGGGCTGAGTTAGGTAATGAACTGATAGTCATAGTATGTTTGCCCCCACCAGTAAAACTCAAATCTTTCTATGTAACATGAAAAACAGTCATCTAGCCTAACTTTAATGACAAAAGGAGAGGTTGGTCACAAAATTCAAAAAGATTTACAACTAATTTTGACCTTTATCCGATGAGAGATAAAACCAATGTTGTAACTGTACCCTTGGCTAACAAGCAACTGTATCAACAAAAACGAGAGGCCTTGACAAAATGCTTAATAGCATGCCTCGTTGAAGCACCTAAATAGCGAGTTATCGACAACATTTTAAGGTGTAATTCATTACACATAAATGTCCAATCTTTACAAAAGTGACCTAGGTACTTAGAAAATATTTTCCAAGTAAAAATGCCCAATGGGCAAGTGGTCGACAAAAAGCCAAGTCATAATCTATTAAGCATGAATGACTTAGGTTAGCTCTTACTATAATGACCTAGGTACTGAGAAGAAATCTCTAGTAAAATGCCCTTTGAGCAAGTTTTTGTTAAAATGCTAAAGGCATAACTTTACAAAAATCAACGTAGTTCCATTCTTTGCAAGAGTGACTCATGTACTTAGAAAAAGTTTCTAAGAATAATGCTCAAAAGGAGTCATCGAATAAATGCCAAGGTGTAATTAATTATGCATGAATGACCTAGGTCTACTTTAACAAAATTAGCCTAGGTCCTTAGAAAAACTTTCCAAGCCAAAAGCCCAATTAGCGACTGGTTGATAAAACTCAAGGTATAATTCCTTATACATGAATAACCTAGGTCAATTTTTACAAAAATGACATAATTCCTTAGAAAAAATTTCCAAGTAAAATGCCCTTTGGTTCGAAAAAAATTCCTAAGTAAAATGCCTAAAAAAAACCTAAGTCCATTTTAAAAAAAAATCAGAGTTAGGTTCTTAGAAAACAATTTTAAACAAAATGCTTAAAAGACGAGTCTTTGATAAAATGTTGAGGCGTAACTTTGAAAAGAAAATGACCTAGGTCAGTTCTTATAATAATTATCTAGGTATTAGGTGAGTCGTCAACAAAACACAAAGGGCATAACTTAAAAAAAATGACTTACGTCAATTCATACAATAATTACCTAGGTACTTAGAAGAAATTTCTAAGTAAAACAACCTTGTGGCAAGTCTTCGAGAAAACGTCGAGGGCATGACTTAAAAGAAGGGACTGAGGTCAATTCTCACAATAATAACCTAGGTATATTTAAGAAATCTCTAAGTAAAATGTCCTTTGTGCTAGTCGTCGAGAATATGTCTAGGACATAGCTTTACAAAAAATAACCACGACCCACTCTTTACAGAAAGTGACCTGGGTAGTTAAAAGAACTTTTTTAAGTAAAAGAGCAAAAGGCAAGTCTTCGACAAAATGCTGAGGGTGTAACTTTAAAATAAAAATGAGTTAGGCTAGGTCAATTCTTACAACAATGGTCTAAGTACTTAGAAGAAATTTCTAAGTACGATGCCTAAAAGGCGAGTCTTTAACAAAACATCAAGGGTGTAGCCTTAAAAAAAAAATGATCTAGGTCCATTTTTTACAAAAGTGACCTAGGTACTTACAAAAAATTTATAAGTGAAATGCACAAAAGGCGAGGCGATGACAAAATGCTAAGTCGTAATTCATTATGCATGAATGATCTAGGTTCATTTTAACAAAAATGACCTAAGTCCTTAGAAAGTATTTATAAGCCAAATGCCCAAATGGCAAGTCGTTGACAAAGTGTGAAGGTGTAATTCATTATACATGAATGATTTAGGTTCATTTTTACAAAAATGACCTAGGTCCTTAGAAAAAATTTTTAATAACACGACCAAAAGGGTAGTCTTTGACAAAACGCCAGGCACATGGCTTTACAAAAAAATAACCAAGGTACATTCTTTTCAAAAGTGACCTAGGTACTTAGAAAAAATTTCTAAGTAAAATGTCCTAAAGGCGAGTCTTGGATAAAATGCTAATGATGTAACTATAGAAAAAACAACCTAGGTCAATTCATAGAAGAGAGACCAAGGTACTTTGAAAAACTTTTTGTAAAACGCCCAAAAGGCAAGTCTTTGACAAAACACTGAGGACGTAACTTCTCAAAAGACGACCGAGGTCAATTCTTTACAAAAGACGACCGAGGTCAATTCTTTACAAAAGTGACCTAGGTACTTAGAAAAAATTTATAAGTAAAAAGTTCGAAAGACAAGTCTTTGACAAAAGATTGAGAGTGTAACTTTAAAAAAAAAAAAAAAAGGTCTTAGGTCAATTATTACAAGAATTACCTAGGTACTTAGAAGAAATTCTAAGTAAATTGCCCTTTGAGCGAGTCTTCAACAAAACACTTAGGGTGTAGCTTAAATTAAATGACTAGGTCAATCTTACAATAACGACCTAGGTACCTAGAAGAAATTTCTACGTAAAACACTCTTTCGGTGAGTCATCGAAAATTCCATGGACGTAGCTTTATAAAAACAATCTAAGTCTATTCTTTACAAGAGTGATCTAGGTACTTAGAAAGTAAAACACTGAAAGATAAATGATTGTCAAAAACTCTTAAACGCATATTTTCAATAAAATGTCTATTGTTGACCAAAGCGCCTTAAGGCTAATGTCAAAAAGCTTAAAGGAAACTATTGACCATAGCTTCTAAGGGCAACTGTTGACTAAACCACTAAAGGGTGAGTGTTACTTAAAGCTTTGGCAAATCTTGACTAAAATGCCTAAGAGCAAGGATCTACAATAATTGCCTAGGGCCATTATCTACGAAACTGCTTACATTTGAAGTAATTTAGTTTCAAAGAATGATCTTTATTGAAAAGATTTGACGTACCTTCTTAGATTGATAACTCGAAAGGCCTCGGTAGTAGCTTGTCAAAGAATTGTCGAAAAATTCTCACCTACCATTTGGAAATTTAACTATGCCTTTTGAAAAGGTACTTTTACTAGCTCCTTATCTTTACGATTTTCAATATTTTGTAAGTTAAGATAGATTCTAGAGAGGAACAAAAGCATTAAATGAAGTATGTGAGCCTACTTATTGAGCAATTCTAATTGGATAGGTGCTTTAGAGAAATTTCAAATTTTAAAATTCAATTTATGGAAGGAAAAGACTGAGCAAAGTTTGATAAAAATATTAAATGAAAGTCCCAGTTCTCAAAATTGAAAAGTAGCACTTTGTGGCATTTGTTAGACTGAATTAAAAAAGGCCTAAAAGCCTGAAAAATACAGGCCCAATAAAAACCTTCTGCAAAGAATAACTTACGCCCATTCTCCATAAGAATATCCTCGATACTTAGAGTTCATAGTAAAGTGTCTAAGTGTAAGATATGAGAAAATGTCAAAGGGGCAATTCTATAAAGAAAGTGTTAGGTCCATTCTTTACAAAAAATTATCTATGTCCATTTTTTACCAAGAATAAACTAGGCTCATTCTTTAGAAAGAATAACCAGGTCCATTCAAAAGTGACACAACTCAAAAGTGTTAAATACTTCCAATCATAAGAGTGTATAGTTACAATATAACCTGATGAGTCTGGGGTTTAACCAGAAGGAATCAATAAATCTAGTAGTTCATTGTTAAATGGAAATTAATTGCAAAAAAAGAAATTAATAGAGACCAATTTAGAAAAAATGCTAAGGTTATGAGATCTACTCTCGATTTTCAAATATGGTATAATATTCTCTCATATTTATATTTTTCATTTCTTCTACCAATTTATTATTATGCCATTTAATTTTTAAGTAACTACTTGCATGGTTAAATATGGGATCAAGTACCTAATGTGCCACAGATATATTAGAGTGTCGACATTATGTCAAAATTCTATATAGATCCAAGGAGATCTAGATCTACAAATTAACATGACATAAAAGTAACTAGTAAAGAAAAAATATAAAATATAAACATATAACAAATAAAATAAACTTGAAACTCACTTGAGAGAGTAATAAATTCCATGATTTGAATCTTTAAGCGCCATCTTTCACTTTAGCTTAAAAAATTTAACCACTCATGTTTAAAAGTAAAATGGTCATTTTATTTAATAAATTTTGCAAAGTTTGATAAAAGAAAATTGAAAACAATGGAAAAAAAAAGAGATATTTTCCTCAAAATCACTTTAGACTTACACCTAAAATGAACATCCCTAAAAGCCGCCACACAATTCTCTCATTTTCTTCTTTCTCCTAAAATCTATTACACCCTTAATTGTGAGAGATCTTGTCTTTATATGGGCAAATTTTGAGTGATCAAATGTGGATGTTTATATAATAATTTTTGTGAACTTTAATCATAACCTTATAATGAGATTTAGTAATACAATCCAAGCGTCTTAATTTGTTGGATTAAACGTAATCAATGGCTAAAATTAAACTCAAAGTCTAAGCCTCTTTTTGCTCATTTGCCAAGGTTGTTGAGCTATCAATTTAATGTGTTAAATCTAGTACAACAAGGTGCATGTGAGCTCGAACACATGGCATGATATCAATCGTTGACAAATAATGCCGAATCAGAGGGCTGGCATTTCTTCCAAATGCTTTTGAGTTTCCAAAATTCTAATTTAACATCCAAATTTTCAATCCTATCATGATTTAGGGATTTCCTACAAATCACAAAAATCATTCTAAAAAACAAATAAACAATTCATAATTATTTTTATTTCAATTATTCTTAGCTAAATAATAATAGGTAGGGCAAGGTGAAACTCTTAGCAAATAAATATGATTTAGTCAAATTCTATTTTTAATTATATAAATTAAATTATTTTCTATTAAATTTTATACATATTTTATATTTTGAAATTTTGATTTATTGTAAACAAACAAGGGGGTTTGAAGCAATAAATTTTTCATATCTTAATATAAGTTATGGTAAAATGATATTTTGACTTATTGTAGACAAATTAAATTTTGACATAATAAATACTTAATCCACAATAAAATTAATGAGAAAATAATAATAATTTATACAATTAATATTTTGGACAATAAATCTGAATAAAAAATGGTAAAAAGAGTTTATTAAATTTTATTTACGACTAAGAGTGGATCCATAACCCTAACTAATTCAATTTCTAGTTTCACTTGAATTAAATTGCATGTATTCAAGTTTTACTTTTATTTTTTAGAGAAAATAAAATAAACAAATTAAATTTTTTCTTTGTGAATCGATTTCAGACTCACTGACCTATAATATAATAAAACACTCTTATACTTGGGAATTAGAAATTACTTTTAAGTTGTATCAAAATATTCTCCTCAAGGAGAAAATAATCTACAAAACCTGATTTAAAAGAAAGTGCATAACACAAATGGATCACTGTACATTGAGCAAAAATTTGCATCAACACATGTCATTAATTTTGCAATTCATCAAAGAATCCTAGGAATCCATGATGCAAAAACTGTTGGAATAGAGGAAGTTAGTGCGCCAGTGGAAAGTATTTGTAGTAAAAAATATTTACCAAAATTAAGGTTAGGGTAAATAAGAGAGATTTTACACGAGAGAGCAAATTTGGGTATTTTTATTATGCTTTTAGCTTCATTCTTTCAATTAGAGACATAGCCATGTACTTATAGCCGTTCAACCAACTTTCATAACCATAGTTGGATCACACATTTGAATAACCTTTTTGTACACACAATTTACCTGCCACTAACTTAAGATACTTGGCTAACATAATTGGTTAACACATTGCAATGTTACGGCATCTTATAAGAAAATTGCTTGTCCTATCTGTCTTCCTCAATATAGCCGGCTGCCTTGCCACTTGATGGAAAGCAAACTCTCTTCATAGCGATACAGCCATTTCCAAGATCTAAAACTTTCGTCAAACCCAATATACCTCAACTCTTGGGTATTAAGATCACACAGCAAGACATCATGAGACCGCCGAGTCTCCATGAAGACTGAACGATTCTTCCACAATCTAAGTGTACGGTAAACATTTAGAAAAGGTCCAATGGTCGTTAGTTTTGTCCAGCAACTCTGTTGCTTCATCAACCATATGTGATAACAACCGCTGAAACTATTTTGAGTTATCAAATGAAGAGACTCCTTGTATACTCCGGCAATATGAGGAAGATCATTTTCATTGTTATGAGGGTACGGGACTTTCATCTCTTCGAACACCTCATCACGCATATGAAATGAAAGAATCACTTCTTGTTGATCATTGCACGGGTGAGCCAACCAATAACAAACTCCATTAATATTTGTGTCGACTCCCATGGTAACATCAAGTCTACAATACCGAGAGCTCAAATCATCTATTTTTGAGTATCTCCAAGAATCAGTGCTTAATGTGTACAACGCAATGTGTGAATGTAAATATGGACCAGTTTCTGTACTCTCATTATTACACAGTTCAAATATCAAAACCATCTTGTAATCATTACTCACTGGATCTAACTCAAATCCAATGCCTACATTCCAAACTACTTCTTCGATTCCTATTTCATGGATATCTAAAAGTTCAATATTACATTTTGGAAGAGGCCTAAGTTCTCTAGTCGCCGGGTTCCACAAATCTATGCAGGAAGGTGTGTAAATACAAAACAATCCCTTATAAGGACCATAGGTAAAAGGAGTCCAGTCATCATGATCTTTGGAAATCTGAGGTTCAAAAACCTGATATGATGATAAATCCGTCAAAGTTTCATCTGAAAATAAGGCGAATCTCCGGCCTTCAAAAGTATTGTACTCAACAAAAAGACGAGCATTTTCATCGTTGTAGTTCTTGAGATGCCTTGAAATAAAACTAGGACTATTAATTAATTTGCACCAAAATTTACTAATACACTTGAATCGAATTAAAGATTTCACCGGCAGCCTTGTTAGAATTTCAATGGTTACATCTTCATAAAGAATCTTCATTTTGCTTGGCCAACAATTTTCAATTGATAAATGCATGGTTTCGAGTAATTAATAAATTAAAGCTAATTGAGGGCAAGAAATTGGATATGCCTATATGATAGTACATATTTAGAAAGCTCAATTCATGAATAAGCGATAATTTCGCACCTTCGCTGACTACAAGAAATAAAAAAATTCAAATACAAGGATGATTTTGCTTGGACCATTACATGGAATTTACAGCCTAGAATAATTAAATAAGATAAATAAAACAAATTCAAGTATGTGGTTTAGGTAGTTTTTACCGGTTAAAATTGGGTAAAAATTATAACAATTAAATAGCATCAAGAGATTTTGAGCTTGCTGCACGGTATGACTAAATTGAGAAGCAAAGCTGACATTGAACTGTTGGTGGCCCCATTTTGGGTGACATGGAGTGCTAGAAATCATTTTTTATTAAAAGGAAAGAGGATGCATCCTCAGGTGTTGTTAGTTAAGGCAGAGGCTGTTATTGATGCATATAAAAGAACCCAAGTACCAACATTTACATCTGTAGGAAACCAGCAGAGGTTGAATCAAAAGACGTGGAGTTCCCCTAAGAGAGGCTATTTTAAGGTGAATGTAGATGCAGCCAACAACTGGTAAAAGCACATCTCAGGACTGGGAAATGTCATTAGAGATGAATCTGGAAATGTAATTGCAGCTGCAATTAAGCCATCAAAGTTCTATAGAGATGTAGCTTTTGTGGAGGCCAAAGCAATGGAGTGGGGTGTGCAGATTGCTAAACATGCAGGCGAAAGATGTTTGGTTATTGAATCAAAATTTCAAGAGGTGGTTAATTTTGTAAACATCAGGCAGGCAGCAGATTCAAGATCTTTTGGGTAATATCTGAAATTTAGAACAGCTTTGATCATGTTAAATCCAATGTGATCATAGATCTTGTAATGCTATTATTCATTCTTTAGCTAAACTAGCTATAGAGAGATGTGAAACTGTTGTATGGATGGGCTCATACCCTTCAGAACTATTGTATCTATTCTCTGCTCCGGTTTTGAATGCAGATTTTATCCTCCAAAAAACAAAATTAGGATTAAGAAATATTAACAACTTGGAAAGGAGAAGAAACTAACTAAAATGCAACAATTAAAGGACACAATTTTATTATTGATTTAATGCTTTATTCATGCAAAATCTGATAATTTTACTATTTATTTATAAACTGTATAAAAATTACATTATATAAATTATTTCAGGGTAACGAAAGACTGAATAAACATAAAGAAAGATTAAATAAAGTTACAACTAGCAAGGAAATAACTATTGTTTTATCTGAACCATTATTTTCACAAGCATCAAATAAACTAAAGAAATTAAACCATTTTTCTGAAATTTATGAAATCTTTAAGAAAGTGAAAGTTAACATTCTTCTATTAGATGCAATTAAGAAGCTACTTGTATATGCCAAATTTTTGAAAGACTTATACACTATCAAGAGGAAATTGAAGATAAGAAAGAGAGCTTTCATTGATGAATAGGAGAGCATCATTTTATCTACTAATAATATGCTGAAATATAAAAATCCTAGTTGTTCTTTTATTTCTTGTATTTTTGGTGATCACAGAATTAAGCATGCTTTTCTAGACCTTGATGCTAGTTAAATTGCTTCGATATTCAGTTTATCTTTAATTTGATTTTGGGGAGTTAAAATCAACTTCAACTGCATTTGCATAAATATTATTGTTGTGTAAATTTTGTTGAACTCGCAAGCACACGAATCTATTGTAGAATAGATTAATGGTGTTGAGTGTCGATCCCACGAGGAGGTGGATTTTAATTGTGTGTAGAATTAATTATGTAAATGGGTGGTTGGATTTGTGTGGAAGTGATTTAAATTATGCTCGATTTAAATTGGATTGGTAGAAATAATTAAACTGGAAACTATTGAGATAAAGCACTTGGGTATCTGGATCCGTATCAACATGCATCATGGGCTAAATAATCCTTATTAATACCAATTAAATCATGAGGGGGGAATCCACACCTCATAAACCACGCTCTAATCAATATGGTGCTAAGGGCTTATCGTGCCAAATAATAATAACCTTATACTAGGGTGCCGGTAAAACTAAGGCGGTAACTAGAGAAGATTATTATTATTTGTCGACGAAAAGTCAAAACCTCCACAGAAATTAGAGGGGAAGAGAAAATAAATTTACCAATTAAAGCCCATGACACATGCTGAGACTTCACCTTCAATCCAAGCTTAAAAGAAAATTAGCTACTCATAATTGAACTAAGGGTAAAATGGGAATTTATTAAAATACATAGAAAATACAAGTTGGAGAGAGAATTACAGAAAACTAAGCTCAAAAATGGATTCAGGGGTATCAAATTAGGGGGGGAAAGCCCTCTTTTTATAGATACATTGAGTGAATCATGGCAATCGGATTAAAAATAGTTTGGATGCACAGGATTGCGCCACGTCATCAGTGAACAGTAACACGGTTTGACCACGCGGTTTGAACAGTAACACGGTTTGCACACGGTTTGAACAGTAACATGGTCTGAACAATGTCGTGAACAATACCCATGAACAGTACTGTACATGTGAATGTGTCGTACGTGTGAACAGTACTTTTTTTCCTTTTATGTTCTTATTAAGGTTTTCGACTGTCCTGACTTCAAAAGTGACGTCCGTTTTGCTATCCGAAATCTCGTTCATTGTGAAATGACCATGATACCCCTAAAATACACAAAATACTTAATTAAAATAAAACACTAATAATTAAATAACAAGAGACTTAAATAAATAAAATTAGAGATATTAGTAAAACTTGAAGTACAAAATGACGATTTTCTCCTTTATAAATATACACTTTCTAACACTCAACACACCCCCCAACCAGCTTATTGCTAGTCCCTAGCAAATAAAGCGAAAACAAAATTCAAATCCAAAATGATTTTTTTTTGTTTTGTTTTTTTTTTAAACAATCGTGTTTATTCAATCAGACTAATGATAACAATCAAATAAAAGTATAAGCATTATCACCAGTCTAAAAAAACATCACACCCACATCAACCATCCACATGAATCAACCAAGTAGATTTTTTCACAGCTACTTTCAAAAATGATATGTCAAACCCCAAAATCTCACCGGCAATAGTGACACTCTCATAAGAAAATTAAACCCAATAAAATTTGTCACTTCAATGAATGCTAAATTGAGTAAAGATAATAAAGAAATAATATCACACACTCTCACCAAGATGAAAAGAATATGCCCACAACTTAGAAATAATACGATCTCAAGTCAAACAAAATGCTAGTTAACCCAATTTATTTATTTATTTATTTTTTTTTTTTTACGCACCACTACATCTTTTTAGTCCATATAACTAGCTTCTACTTCAGACTATAGTTCCCTAAAATCAAGAAGGACTTTTATTAGGATGTAACGTAGGCTAGGGACATGGTTAACAAAGAAAGAAAAATAGAGAAAACAAAATATATGTTTGAGAAAAATAATATTTTGTGGAAACTAAAAAAATGCATTTCACTTATTTATTATTATATTATATCTCACTTTCTTTCTTTCTTTTTTCATTTTTTTTTGGTATTGCATAACTTTACTAAATAAAACAATTATTTATATTTTTCTCAAACATGAATAGGTGATGGAACTTGTAAGATATCGGGTAATATTCTAAATTGGAGTGTGTCAATATGATAAGTTGACAAAGAAAAGTTTTTTTTTTTTAATAAAAGGCTCAAAAGAGCTAACCATGGATATTTCACATAAGGGATGGCTAGAAAGGCTCAAACGGGTCAAAGATGGCCTTTCCATCATCTTTTAGGGCTCTAGATAATCCTCCATATCTACTAGTTGAATGTACATTCAGATATAGCAACACACTTTTTCTTTTTTTTTTAAAGCAATTTTTTTTTTAGAGGGTTGATTCAAAAGAATATAGAGATCGTATATAAAATAGTAAACTGCTAAGTTGTATGAAAGATGGGCAAAAATGGTTACTCTCCAAGAAAAATAATAGGCTCAAAAGCTCACTTGGTATTCATTATGACATGTCAATTCTTTCAAGCAACTCATATTTATCTCCGACATCAACATGTAGAGTATCAAACATAGTGTAACATCACTCAAGACCAAAGATAATACAAATACTAAAATTCGAAAGTCATCATGTCATCCAAAAATAAAAACAAAATCACACTATTTTTTTTTTAAACAATATTCTACCCTGCAACCTATTCTAAACATGAAAGCAAAATATGCATGCAGAAAAACTAATTGGAAAATTTACACTTAAAATGATAGAAAAATGATTTTTTTTTAACTAAGAAGATGCGTTTCTAGAGGCAATACTCTCTATATTCAGCCATCTTTGACTCAAAAATTTGAAAATGCATATTTATAAAGGAGAAGTCAAAAAGAAAAAGTTAGAAAGATCACACGAAAAATAAAATTTTTTATTATTATTATTTTTTTCCCTTTTGTTTTCTTTTTTTTTTTTACTAAGAAGATGTGTTTCTAGAGTAACTACACTCCATATTCAGCCATCTTCAACACAAAAAGTTAGCAATAGTTAGTTTCTACAACAAAAAATTAGTAAAAACTTAACCAACATTCCACAATTGTCAACTATCCCCTCCCCCCAACCAGAACGAAACATTGTCCTCAATGTTTTAAAGGAAAGAAGTAGAGTTTAGAAGACATCACCTGGGTGGTGCAACACAGAATAAAATATTTACAGGCGGAGATTTAAATCTAATTTGTACTTCTTACTGTTGCTATTGTTACCATCGTTATTTTTACACTCCAACACCAAGGTCTTGGGATCTGGCTCTGGTCGATAAGCTTGTAACAGATCAAGTAGCTCATTAGCAGTGTGAGCACAAATAAAAAACTTTTTCACCGTAGAGAGAATGAAGTAGTTTTTTATTGCATGGTTAAGAAATGCGATAAAGCCATCATAAAAATTATTGACATTTAACAAACCGATGGGTTTCTGATGAATGTGCAGATGGGCCCAAGATGCTAAAGTGATAAGTGCCTCTAGAGTTGCAAGATCTCCGGTAAGAAAATAAAAGCATCGATGATTAAGCATTTCGGTTATTCTTTCTTGCATACCTGAGACAACTAACTCTTCTCCAGTCGGTGAGTCAGACAAACAGCCTAAAGGTTTTAAGGTTTGTGGTATGATGCCTAACACTTGACTTCCTCTGACAAAAGCAGTTTCTGAGACCAATTTCGATAACCCTCGGTCACCTCCGCCGTATACTAAGTGTAATTTTCTCTCTGCTATGCTTCGACCAAGATCAATGGCTGCCTCAAAGAACTCTTTATATTTGCCATAGTTAAATCCAGAAAGCACACAAATGTTCTTGAATTGTTTATTGGGAGTAGCTGTCATTAGGATACTTCTTAAAAACAATTTGTGAGTGCAAACGAAAAGAATCATATTTAAGGATCTTGGCAACAGTGGGTCACAGCTGTGAATGAGGTATCATGTCTATGTCAATTAATCGTGTAATGCACATGGCTTGAGAGTAAAAAAGGAAACAGTAAAAAGGAAAAGCAAACAATGATAAAATAAAATTATTAAAGACAATAATACAAATGGTAAAATAACAGTGAAATAAAATAACAGTGAAGTAAAAGGATATTTACAGGTAGTTGCGACTGTGGCTTACATCTTCCTTTGGTTTTACGTCCAGAAACAACTTCAACGCTATTTATGGGTCGAGGATAGGCTTCCCATCCAGTTTTCTTATAAACTGGCAAACAGGGTCGTTTATAGTCAGATTCCCGAGACTGTATCGTGCATGCTCTTTCTGGAATTATGGCCATAATTGGAGAATCGCTCCTTGCACATATCCACTGGGATGCGTTTCAAGAGACAAAAGGATATCATCCAATGACTCCTTATTCAAGCCATCCCTAATGAATTGAATCTTATCTTCTCTGTTATCAGACACAATTCTTAAAGAACATCATTTTTTATCGCATATCATTCTGGCACACTTATGACAAGCAACTGAAATCTTTTGAGCTCTTCGCTTTCTTGCATAATTTCCTTTACCACAACCAGGCATATATGCAATAAATTTAGGAGGCAACTCACCTGCCAAACGTACTTTGGCCTCGATTAACCAGCGAAGAACAGCAGGTATGTTATTCCTCATGAGCAATCGCATGCGTTCGGATCGAGCTTTATAGATTGTGAAGAGGGCATTCTGAGGAAGTGAAGGGAATCGACTATGAAGCTTTGCTAAGATCTCGTTTCTATCCATACCTTCGCCTCAGAAGATCAGTAATTATGGGAAACTGAAGTAACCAACTTGATTGTCACGGAGTACCGTTATCCGCCACTTGACCGGGGTGACAAAGTAAAACACACAAACGGAGTAATAAACAAAAACACACAAAGAAAATCACAATCGTCCTCTTATGGAATTTACCTCAAGCTCCAACTGGATGTTGTAGACACTTCTCTCAATGTCTCTGAGTTGGCTTTCTAAATCCTGAATGTGAGATACTAACTCCGGTGGTTGTAGCTTCCAAATACGATGTGTTTTACAAAATCGTATCTGGCCTCTGAGATGAGATTGGACACGTTGAAGTCATCTAAGGATGTTCAAGAGGATCTGTCTCATGATTAAAAGTGATAAAAGAAAACTTAATGGTTAAGCAAACACACTTACGCACAAATAATTTCAATTAGCAAAAGAATAATAAAAATAAAGAAAAAAAATCAAATAACCGAAAAGACAGAAAAATCTTAATTCAAATGTGGTGGGTCACTCAAATTTATTTCGGTGTCCTTTCCATGTGGTTGGTATTCTAGATATGGCTTTAATCTTTGACCATTAACTTTAAACATGACACCGTTCTTTGGGTCCTTAATTTTAATTGCCTCATGTGGAAAAACAGTATGAACAATGAAGGGGCCAGACCATCGAGAGCGTAGCTTACCTGGGAATAGGTGCAAGCGAGAATTGAATAAAAGTACTTTCTGACCTGGAGTGAAAGATTTTCTCATAATCTGCTTATCATGAAAGACTTTCATACGTTGCTTGTAAACCTTGGCATTTTCGTATGCATCGTTGCGAATTTCTTTAAGTTCTGCCAGCTGTAATCGTCTTTCTGAGCCAGCTTGCTGCATGTCAAAATTGAATTTCTTGATGGCCCAGTACACACGATACTCGAGTTCCACAGGTAGGTGGCAAGCTTTTCCATACACTAGTCTGTAGGGTGACATCCCAATTGGGGTCTTGAAAGCCGTTCTATATGTCCATAATGCATCATCGAGTCTTAATGACCAATCTTTTCTGTCTGGCCTCACGGTCTTTTCTAAGATGTGCTTTATTTCTCGATTGGAGATCTCAACTTGGCCACTGGTTTGCGGATGATACGGGGTCGCCACTTTATGAGTGAGAGTACTTTGTCAAAAGTGCTTTGAATGATTTGTTGCAAAAGTGGGTACCACCATCACTGATTATTGCTCGAGGGAATCCAAAGCGTGAAACAATGTTGCTCTTCAAAAACTCTATCACCACTTTATGATCATTGGTTCTGCATGGAATTGCCTCTACCATTTCGAAACATAGTCAACAGCAACCAATATGTATTGATGGCCAAAAGATGGGGGAAAAGGTCCCATGAAGTCGATACCCCATACATCAAAAATCTCAACCACTAAAATTAGATTTAGTGGCATCATGTTCCTTCGTGTAATGCCCCCCATTCGTTGACACCTATCACATGAAGAACAAAAGGTGTAAGCATCTCGAAATATAGTTGGCCAATAGAAACCACATTGTAGAACTTTAGTCCCTGTTTTCTTAGCGCTGAAATGGCCTCCACAAGCTTGTTCATGGCAGAACGAAAGGATATTATGAACTTCATTCTCTGGGACACATCGTCGAATAATTTGATCTGCACAATACTTGAACAGATATGGGTCATTCTAGAAAAAATTCTTTATTTCTGCAAAAAATTTAGCCTTCTCCTACTTGGCCCAATGCTCTGGAAGTTTACCTGTAACAAGATAATTAACGATATCAGCATACCAAGGTAATACTTCCACACTTATTAATTGCTCATCCGAAAATGACTCATTCAATATTAAGGGTTCTATTATTGTGTCAAAATGGAGACGAGAGAGATGGTCAGCCACAACATTTTCAGAACCTTTCTTATCTTTGAATTCCAAGTCAAACTCCTGCAAAAGTAATACTCAGCGAATTAGTCTAGCTTTTGCATCTTTCTTTGTGAGGAGAAATTTAAGAGCAGCATGATCTGTGAATATAATTATTTTACAACCAATAAGATAAAATCGAAACTTCTCTAATGCAAACACTACTGCTAGCATTTCTTTTTCAGTAGTTGAATAGTTTAACTGTGCATCATTTAATGTCATACTAGTAGAGTAAATAACATGGGGAATTCGATCTACTCTTTGTCCTAATACTGCTCCTACTGCATAATCAGATGCATCACACATGAGTTCGAATGGTAAGCTCCAATTTGGTGGCTGAATGATGGGTGATGACGTCAACAATTGCTTTAACTTTTCAAATGCTACAAGACATGAATCATCAAAGACAAAATGTACATCCTTAGCAAGTAAACTGCATAAGGGTCTAGAAACTTTGCTAAAATCTTTAATGAAACGTCTATAAAAACCAGCATGCCCAAGGAAAGATCTTACTTCTCTGACTATTTTAGGTGGAGGAAGATTGGAAATGAGATCCACCTTGACTTTGTCAACCTCAATACCTTTGCATGAAATGATGTGACCGAGAACTATACCTTGTTTTACCATAAAATGATACTTCTCCCAATTTAAGACCAAATTTTTTTCGATACGTCTCTGCAAAACTTTCGTCAAATGATGTAAACATTGATCAAATGAATCTCCAAAAATAGAAAAATCATCCATAAAGACCTCAAGAAACTGTTCAACCATATCAGAAAAAATGCCTAACATACAACGTTGAAATGTGGCAGGTGCATTACATAATCCAAATGGCATTCTCCTATATGCAAAAGCGCCAAAAGGGCAAGTGAAAGTGGTTTTCTCTTGATCTTTTGGTGCTATGGGAATCTGATTGTATCCTGAGTAGCCATCTAGAAAGCAATAAAATTCATGGCCTGCTAATCTATCAAGCATTTGATCAATAAATGGTAAAGGAAAATGGTCTTTACGTGTGACAGAATTTAACTTTCTATAATCAATGCATACACGCCATCCTGTAGTCACTCTAGTGGGTATCAATTCATTATCAGCATTGGTAACTACTGTGACTCCTGACTTTTTGGGGACAACTTGCACAGGACTGACCCATGAACTATCAGAAATTGGGTAAATGATACCTGCATCTAATAGCTTAAGGACTTCTGTTCTAACAACTTCTTTCATGTTAGGATTTAACCGACGTTGCATTTCCCTAGTAGATTAAGCATTTTCATCAAGGTGAATGTAATGCATGCAGTCTACTGGGTTTATACCTTTTATGTCAGCTATGGTCCATCCTAATGCTCCTTTGTGCTCTTTTAAAACATCCAACAACTTACCTTTTTGTTCGTCATTTAGGGATGATGAGATGATTACCGGTAGAGTGCTTTCTTCTCCCAAGAACGCATATTCCAAAGTGTTGGGCAATGATTTGAGCTCGAGTTTCGGTGGTGACTCTAATGATGGGATGAGTTTCTTCTCTGATGGTGCTAGTTGTTCAACTCTTGACTTCCATTTATTAGTATCCATGGATGGTGCTGAGTCAAGTAGGGCGTTGACCTCATCGACTGATCTGTCAACATCAAAATCCAAAGCAAAGTGAGTTAAACATGTTTGTAAAGGGTCATCACTAAGGTTTGAAATAAAAGTATCATCAACTAATGCTTCAATTAAATCCACATCAACAATTCCATCATCTGCATTGTGAGGTTGTTTGGCAATGTTGAAGATGTTAAGTTCCATGGTCATATTGCCAAAAGACAACTGCATATTTCCAGTCCTGCATTGAATGTGAGCATCCGCAGTTGCCAAGAAAGGTCGGCCTAGGATAATGGGGATGTGCTTCCTTGAATTCTGTATTGGTTGAGTGTCAATTACAATGAAATCAACAGGAAAATAAAACTTGTCTACCTAGATAAGCACGTCCTTCACAATACCACGAGGTATTTTCGTGGACCGATCTGTAAGCTGTAACACCACTGAAGTTGGGTGTAATTCTCCCAATCCAAGTTTCACAAATACTGAGTAAGGCAAGAGATTAACACTAGCTCCTAAATCCAACAAAGCATTCTCAATTGTGTGGTTCCCTACTAGACAAGATTATTATTATTTATCGACGAAAAGTCAAAACCTCCACAGAAATTAGAGGGGAAGAGAAAATAAATTTACCAATTAAAGCCCATGACACATGTCGAGACTTCACCTTCAACCCAAGCTTGAAAGAAAATTAGCTACTCGTAATTGAACTAAGGGTAAAATGGGAATTTATTAAAATACGTAGAAAATACAAGATAGAGAGAGAATTACAGAAAACTAAGCTCAAAAATGGATTCAGGGGTATCAAATTAGGGGGGGAAGGCCCCCTTTTTTGTGAACTTTAATCATAACCTTATAATGAGATTTAGTAATACAATCCAAGCGTCTTAATTTGTTGGATTAAACGTAATCAATGGCTAAAATTAAACTCAAAGTCTAACGCTCTTTTTGCTCATTTGCCAAGGTCGTTGAGCTATCAATTTAATGTGTTAAATCTAGTACAACAAGGTGCATGTGAGCTCGAACACATGGCATGATATCAACCGTTGACAAATAATGCCGAATCAGTCTAAAAAACAAATAAACAATTCATAATTATTTTTATTTCAATTATTCTTAGCTAAATAATAATAGGTAGGGCAAGGTGAAACTCTTAGCAAATAAATATGATTTAGTCAAATTCTATTTTTAATTATATAAATTAAATTATTTTCTATTAAATTTTATACATATTTTATATTTCGAAATTTTGATTTATTGTAAACAAACAAGGGGGTTTGGTGCAATAAATTCTTAATATCTTAATATAAGTTATGGTAAAATGGTATTTTGACTTATTGTAGACAAATTAAATTTTGACATAATAAATACTTAATCCACAATAAAATTAATGAGAAAATAATAATAATTTATACAATTAATATTTTGGACAATAAATCTGAATAAAAAATGGTAAAAAGAGTTTATTAAATTTTATTTACGACTAAGAGTGGATCCATAACCCTAACTAATTCAATTTCTAGTTTCACTTGAATTAAATTGCATGTATTCAAGTTTTACTTTCATTTTTTAGATAAAATAAAATAAACAAATTAAATTTTTTCTTTGTGAATCGATTTCAGACTCATTAACCTATAATATAATAAAACACTCTTATACTTGGGAATTAGAAATCACTTTTAAGTTGTATCAAAATATTCTCCTCAAGGAGAAAATAATCTACAAAACTTGATTTAAAAGAAAGTGCATAACACAAACCGATCAATGTACATTGAGCAAAAATTTGCATCGACACATGTCATTAATTTTGCAATTCATCAAAGAATCCTAGGAATCCATGATGCAAAAACTGTTGGAATAGAGGAAGTTAGTGCGCTGGTGGAAAGTATTTGTAGTAAAAAATATTTAGCAAAATTAAGGTTAGGGTAAATAAGAGAGATTTTACACGAGAGAGCAAATTTGGGTATTTTTATTATGCTTTTAGCTTCATTCTTTCAATTAGAGACATAGCCATGTACTTATAGCCGTTCAACCAACTTTCATAACTATAGTTGGATCACACATTTGAATAACCTTTTTGTACACACAATTTACCTGCCACTAACTTAAGATACTTGGCTAACATAATTGGCTAACACATTGCAATGTTACGCCATCTTATAAGAAAATTGCTTGTCCTATCTGTCTTCCTCAATATAGCCGGCTGCCTTGCCACTTGATGGAAAGCAAACTCTCTTCATAGCGATACAGCCATTTCTAAGATCTAAAACTTTCGTCAAACCCAATATACCTCAACTCTTGGGTATTAAGATCACACAGCAAGACATCATGAGACCGCCGAGTCTCCATGAAGACTGAACGATTCTTCCACAATCTAAGTGTACGGTAAACATTTAGAAAAGGTCCAATGGTCGTTAGTTTTGTCCAGCAACTCTGTTGCTTCATCAACCATATGTGATAACAACCGCTGAAACTATTTTGAGTTATCAAATGAAGAGACTCCTTGTATACTCCGGCAATATGAGGAAGATCATTTTCATTGTTATGAGGGTACGGGACTTTCATCTCTTCGAACACCTCATCACGCATATGAAATGAAAGAATCACTTCTTGTTGATCATTGCACGGGTGAGCCAACCAATAACAAACTCCATTAATATTTGTGTCGACTCCCATGGTAACATCAAGTCTACAATACCGAGAGCTCAAATCATCTATTTTTGAGTATCTCCAAGAATCAGTGCTTAATGTGTACAACGCAATGTGTGAATGTAAATATGGACCAGTTTCTGTACTCTCATTATTACACAGTTCAAATATCAAAACCATCTTGTAATCATTACTCACTGGATCTAACTCAAATCCAATGCCTACATTCCAAACTACTTCTTCGATTCCTATTTCATGGATATCTAAAAGTTCAATATTACATTTTGGAAGAGGCCTAAGTTCTCTAGTCGCCGGGTTCCACAAATCTATGCAGGAAGGTGTGTAAATACAAAACAATCCCTTATAAGGACCATAGGTAAAAGGAGTCCAGTCATCATGATCTTTGGAAATCTGAGGTTCAAAAACCTGATATGATGATAAATCCGTCAAAGTTTCATCTGAAAATAAGGCGAATCTCCGGCCTTCAAAAGTATTGTACTCAACAAAAAGACGAGCATTTTCATCGTTGTAGTTCTTGAGATGCCTTGAAATAAAACTAGGACTATTAATTAATTTGCACCAAAATTTACTAATACACTTGAATCGAATTAAAGATTTCACCGGCAGCCTTGTTAGAATTTCAATGGTTACATCTTCATAAAGAATCTTCATTTTGCTTGGCCAACAATTTTCAATTGATAAATGCATGGTTTCGAGTAATTAATAAATTAAAGCTAATTGAGGGCAAGAAATTGGATATGCCTATATGATAGTACATATTTAGAAAGCTCAATTCATGAATAAGCGATAATTTCGCACCTTCGCTGACTACAAGAAATAAAAAAATTCAAATACAAGGATGATTTTGCTTGGACCATTACATGGAATTTACAGCCTAGAATAATTAAATAAGATAAATAAAACAAATTCAAGTATGTGGTTTAGGTAGTTTTTACCGGTTAAAATTGGGTAAAAATTATAACAATTAAATAGCATCAAGAGATTTTGAGCTTGCTGCACGGTATGACTAAATTGAGAAGCAAAGCTGACATTGAACTGTTGGTGGCCCCATTTTGGGTGACATGGAGTGCTAGAAATCATTTTTTATTAAAAGGAAAGAGGATGCATCCTCAGGTGTTGTTAGTTAAGGCAGAGGCTGTTATTGATGCATATAAAAGAACCCAAGTACCAACATTTACATCTGTAGGAAACCAGCAGAGGTTGAATCAAAAGACGTGGAGTTCCCCTAAGAGAGGCTATTTTAAGGTGAATGTAGATGCAGCCAACAACTGGTAAAAGCACATCTCAGGACTGGGAAATGTCATTAGAGATGAATCTGGAAATGTAATTGCAGCTGCAATTAAGCCATCAAAGTTCTATAGAGATGTAGCTTTTGTGGAGGCCAAAGCAATGGAGTGGGGTGTGCAGATTGCTAAACATGCAGGCGAAAGATGTTTGGTTATTGAATCAAAATTTCAAGAGGTGGTTAATTTTGTAAACATCAGGCAGGGCAGCAGATTCAAGATCTTTTGGGTAATATCTGAAATTTAGAACGGCTTTGATCATGTTAAATCCAATGTGATCATAGATCTTGTAATGCTATTATTCATTCTTTAGCTAAACTAGCTATAGAGAGATGTGAAACTATTGTATGGATGGGCTCATACCCTTCAGAACTATTGTATCTATTCTCTGCTCCGGTTTTGAATGCAGATTTTATCCTCCAAAAAACAAAATTAGGATTAAGAAATATTAACAACTTGGAAAGGAGAAGAAACTAACTAAAATGCAACAATTAAAGGACACAATTTTATTATTGATTTAATGCTTTATTCATGCAAAATCTGATAATTTTACTATTTATTTATAAACTGTATAAAAATTACATTATATAAATTATTTCAGGTAACGAAAGACTGAATAAACATAAAGAAAGATTAAATAAAGTTACAACTAGCAAGGAAATAACTATTGTTTTATCTGAACCATTATTTTCACAAGCATCAAATAAACTAAAGAAATTAAACCATTTTTCTGAAATTTATGAAATCTTTAAGAAAGTGAAAGTTAACATTCTTCTATTAGATGCAATTAAGAAGCTACTTGTATATGCCAAATTTTTGAAAGACTTATACACTATCAAGAGGAAATTGAAGATAAGAAAGAGAGCTTTCATTGATGAATAGGAGAGCATCATTTTATCTACTAATAATATGCTGAAATATAAAAATCCTAGTTGTTCTTTTATTTCTTGTATTTTTGGTGATCACAGAATTAAGCATGCTTTTCTAGACCTTGATGCTAGTTAAATTGCTTCGATATTCAGTTTATCTTTAATTTGATTTTGGGGAGTTAAAATCAACTTCAACTGCATTTGCATAAATATTATTGTTGTGTAAATTTTGTTGAACTCGCAAGCACACGAATCTATTGTAGAATAGATTAATGGTGTTGAGTGTCGATCCCACGAGGAGGTGGATTTTAATTGTGTGTAGAATTAATTATATAAATGGGTGGTTGGATTTGTGTGGAAGTGATTTAAATTATGCTGGAATTTAAATAGGATTGGCAGAAATAATTAAACTGGAAACTATTGAGATAAAGCACTTGGGTATCTGGATCCGTATCAACATGCATCATGGGCTAAATAATCCTTATTAATACCAATTAAATCATGAGGGGGGAATCCACACCTCATGAACCATGCCCTAATCAATATGGTGCTAAGGGCTTATCGTGCCAAATAATAATAACCTTATACTAGGGTGCCGGTAAAACCAAGGCGGTAACTAGACAAGATTATTATTATTTATCGACGAAAAGTCAAAACCTCCACAGAAATTAGAGGGGAAGAGAAAATAAATTTACCAATTAAAGCCCATGACACATGTCGAGACTTCACCTTCAACCCAAGCTTGAAAGAAAATTAGCTACTCGTAATTGAACTAAGGGTAAAATGGGAATTTATTAAAATACGTAGAAAATACAAGATAGAGAGAGAATTACAGAAAACTAAGCTCAAAAATGGATTCAGGGGTATCAAATTAGAGGGGGAAGGCCCCCTTTTTATAGATACATTGAGTGAATCATGGCCATCGGATTAAAAATAGTTTGGATGCACAGGATTGCGCCACGTCATCAGTGAACAGTAACACGGTTTGACCACGCGGTTTGAACAGTAACACGATTTGCACACGGTTTGAACAGTAACACGGTCTGAACAATGTCGTGAACAATACCCATGAACAGTACTATACATGTGAATAGTGTCGTACGTGTGAACAGTGCTTTTTTTCCTTTTATGCTCTTCTTAAGGTTTTCGACTGTCTTGAGTTTAAAAGTGACGTCCGTTTTGCTATCCGAAATCTCGTTCATTGTGAAATGACCATGATACCCCTAAAATACACAAAATACTTAATTAAAATAAAACACTCATAAGTAAATAACAAGAGACTTAAATAAATAAAATTAGAGATATTAGTAAAACTTGAAGTACAAAATGACGATTTTCTCCTTTATAAATATACACTTTCTAACACTCAACAATTATCCTTAAAAAATTAGTGAAAATATGAAATACAATATTTATTAAAATGCTTAAGACACATGTTTATTATCATCAAAATTACATTATGTGTAGCTCTTTAGGCTAACAATCTCTCCCTTTTTCATGATGACAAACATCTCATATATTTTCACATTTATACTCCCGCTTAATACATGACATACATACTTAAACATATAAATCAAATTTAAGAACAAACTCCCCCTTAATTTATGATCTATAACAATTTGTAAGTATTGAGTGTTAGAAAGTGTATATTTATAAAGGAGAAAATCGTCATTTTACATTTCAAGTATTACTAACACCCATCACTTTTTATGTATTTAAACCTCTTGTGATTTAATGAACGATAGATTAGACAACAAAACGGACATCACTTTTGAACATAGGATAGTCAAAAACCTTAGGAGGAGCATAAAAGGAAAAATGGCACTGTTTATATGTACGATACTATTCACATATACGGTACTATTCACATATACGAAACGATGATGTGGCATTGACTAATGAGGTGTCACGATTCTATTGGACTAAAATTCTTATGTACTGTTGATCAACGACGAGGCAGCATGTTAGTGGACCAAAAAACGCGCGTACGGTACATGCATATACACATAATTTTTTACAATCAAACCGTGTCACTATTCAAATCGTGTGGTCAAACCGCGTACTGTTGACCGATGATATGGCGTAATCCTGAGCTTCCAAATTATTTTTAATCTGATGACTATGATTTACTCATTGTATCTATTAAAAAGGAGCTTCCTCCCCTAATTTGGCATTCCTGAATTCATTTTTAGTTACATTTTTTTTATAATTCCATCTCCATATTGTATTTTCTATGTATTTTAATAAATTTTCATTTTACCTGTAATTCAATTATGAGTAGCTAATTTTCTTTCAAGCTTAAGTTAAAGGTGAAGTCTCAACATGTGCTACAGGTTTTATTTGGTAAATTTACTTTCTCTTCCTCTCTAGTTATTGTAGATGTTTTGACTTTTTGTCGACAAATAGTAATAATCTTATCTAGATACCCAAGCGCTTCAATTATAATAGTTTCCACTTTAATTTAATTCTGCCATTTCAATTTAATTTTTAGGATACTGCAAATCATTTTTACCATAAATCCAACCACCCACTTACAAAATTAATTCTACACTTAATTAAAATATATCTCCTCGTGGGATCGACACTCGTCACCATTAATCTATTGTACCATAGATTCATGCACCTGCGAGTTTAATAAAATTTGCACAACAAGTTCTTAGCGCCGTTGCTGGGGAAATAAGTTATTTTAATTCGTAGAATTAATTTTTGTAAATAATTCTTTTAATTTTTTTCTTGTAATTTTTTTTCTTATTTAAAAAAAAGAAAAAAAGTGAATTTACATTTTGAGGTAAGAATTTCTTTTCTTTTTCTCTTCTTTAAAATTCTGTAGTTTAATTTTCAAGTTATTTTCTCTATAATTTTTTGTTTATCTTATTAATTATTTTAGTTAATTTTTTTCGCGTAATTGTTTTAGTGTGTTTTTATAGAAAGGTTGTAACAGCATGGTAAGTTAAGTACTGAAATTTCTCCTTCTTCTTTATTTTTATTAATTTTGTTCTCATTTCTTTTTCTATTCTTTGCATGCATGGTCGAAGGTCATTACTACCTAATCTTGAGCCTATGGACCTTGAACTTGAAAAAATACTTCGCACACACAATCACATTGCAATTAAAAATAAAATTGAAATGGATTTGCAACAACAACAACAACAACAACCACAGGAGAGGCCATTTAAGGACTACTTCAGTCCTTTAGCTAATTTGAGCACATCATATATAAGATACCCAAATGTAGCTGCTAGGAGTTTTGAACTAAAACTTAGTGTGCTAAATTGTCTCTCAATATTCTATGGCCTAGAAATGAAGACCCATATAATTATTTGAATGATTTTCATGCTATTTGTCAAACTTTTAAATATGAGAATTTTTCAGATGATGATGTTCAACTTAGACTATTCTGATTTTCTTTCAAGGATAAAGCTCGTTCATGGTTCAATACATTGCCTTCTAATAGCATTACATTATGGAACAAATAGTAACAAAATTTTTGAATAAATACTTCCCAGTGCATAAAACCAATGTTATTCGCAAGGAAATCTCAAAGTTTGCCTAGAGAGAAGATGAGTAGTTTTTCGAAGCATGGGAGCGTTTCAATGGGCTCCTTTTGAAGTGTTCACATTATGGGTACGAGAAATGATACCAATGCCAATACTTTTTGGAGGAATTATTACCGCTTGTGCAAGAATAGCTAATGGCAACAAGTGGAGGAGAGATAATGTCAATAAATACTTTTTGGGAATTCTTCTAGCGACAAGCGGATATTTCCCAACAACGAAGTCGATCACTCAGGAATACAAAAAGAATTAAGGGAGTAAATGAGGTTCGCATTGATGAGTCAAGTTCAGGAATTAAAGAAGTCAAAGAGATGGTTGAAGGTCTTTCCCGACAAATAGCATTGTTAATGACTGCTAAATGAATAGAACCACATGATCATGACTCATACGCAGATCAAGCCAATGCCATAGGTGTAATGAGAAAGCTATCAAATTATAACCTATACTCCAACACATTTAACCCTTGAAGTAGAGACCACCCCAATTTTTCATGGTCTCAAGGATTCCAACATAATGGACCAGTAGCTCCAGCTCCACCAATGCAACTTCTTCAAGTTCCTCAAACCTCTCATCCACCATTTAGACCATACAATCAAAACTTGAATTACTCTCAACCCAGACCATGGAAGGATGCATTCCAGAATTTCAAGAATGTTACTCACTCCACGATCGAGCAGCGGAATCGCACCATTGATGAACTATGAAATGAGATGAGAGTAGGCTTCAACTTACAAGCCCAATCAGTTTCAAACCTCGAGACGATGGTGGGACAACTTGCTTCTTCAGTTCAAACTTTGGCAATGACTGTTGAGAAAGGTAAATTTTCAAGTCAACTAGTGTCTAATCCTAAAGGAGTGCATGAAGCAAGTACTAGTTCACCATAGCAGCATGGAGAGGTTAATGCCATCATGACTTTGAGAAAAGGGAAAGAAGTCAACCACAAAGTGGAGATGCTAGTCACAAAAATGAATCAAATTTGTACCTGTAAATGTTGAAGACTCATCATCGAAGGAGAAAGAAGAAACCAACCCACAGGTGAGATTTTTGAAATCATCAAATAGGTAAGTGTTGACATCTCTTTACTTGATGCTATAAAATAAATGCCATCTTTTTGTACTAAAAAGAGAAACATTCACGTTTAAAAAAAGGCTTTTTTAACAGAAAACATTAGTTCTATACTCCAACACAAAATTCCTCTAAAATATAAAGACCTAGGCTCCCCAACTATCTCATGTATTATAGGGAACCACACAATTGAGAATGCTTTGTTGGATTTAGAAGCTAGTGTAAATCTGTTGCCTTATTTAATATTTGTGAAACTTGGACTGGGAGAATTACACCCAACTCCAATGGTGTTACAGCTTGCAGATCGGTCCACGAAAATACCTCATGGTATTGTAGAGAACGTGCTTATCCAGGTAGACAAGTTTTATTTTCCTGTTGATTTCATTGTATTTAACACTCAACCAATCCAGGATTCAAGGAAGCACATCCATATTATTTTAGGCCGACCTTTCTTGGCAACTGCCGATGCTCACATTCAATGCAGGACTGGAAATATGCAGCTATCGTTTGGCAACAATGCTATGGACCTAAACATCTTCAACATTGCCAAAGAACTGACACAACTTAAAAGTAATTTTAAACTCCCAAGTATAAGAGTGTCTTGTTCTATTATAGCTCGATGAGTCCGATGTAGATCCATAGAGAAAAGATTTAATTTGTTTAATTTATTTTATCTAAAAATTGAAATTAAAACTTAAATATGAACAACTTAATTTAAATGAAACTATGAAATTGAACTAGTTAGGGTTGTGGATCCACTCTTAGTAATGAATAAAACTTAATAAATTCTTTTTGCCAGTTTTTTAAAGATTTATTGCCCAAAAAATTAATTATATAAATTATTATTACTTTCCCTTTAAGATCTTAAGAATTTACTATGCCAAATTTGTTTGTTTGTCTACAATAAATCAAAATTTCAAAATATAAAATATGTAAAAAATTAAATAGAAAATAATTTAATTTACAAAATTAAAAATAGAATTTGATTAAATCATATTTATTTCCTAAGAGTTTTACTTTACCCTAACTAATATTATTTAGTTAAGCATAATTGAAATAATAAGAAATATTAAAATTAAATTACTTATAATTAAAAGTAATAAAAATAACTAAAATTGAAAATAAAACTAATTTTATTTATGAAAATAATTATACAAAATATTAAAAACGCACCTGAAAATCAAGATTACGGGGAGATGGAGAGAATTTGAGAAGAAGAGAGATGTAGAGACATGATTAAAAACATAAAAATAAGGCTCTATTTATAGAAAAATGAATTTATAATCTAGTGCTTTGCGGTCCATCATAAGCTTCATGCATGTGCTCCTCACAACCTTTAGATCAAGATTCAATGGCTGGTCAAACTTCAAAAGTCAACATCACACATGGCATCATTTTACTCGTTCGATTTGGCCACAGAACGGTTGAGATTTGGCGGGTTAATGGGTGGATCGGGTAGACCCGAATACAAAGATTCGAATCCTACAACTTGCTTCACCAACTACTGCCACGCGGCATAATCATAGCCATTGAATCATGAATGGTCCATATTTAGTCAAAATTGCTAGCTATCCCATGCACTTATGTCTATTGTAAGCTCATTTCATCATCCAATCAGTGCACGGTCAACAGGAAAAGTCAACTCTTTCTACACAAATCCAATTTTAATCTGATCTTGATCGATAAGATTTTCGGACCTCCGGAATCCAAATTTAACCTCCGTTTAACTATTTAGAGCCTCGATTTACGTGAAATTAATATTTTACCTATTAAACACGTAAAAATATATAAAATTAGATATATTTAAAACATAATTAATAATTCTGAATATATTAAATAAACACAAATAAAAATTAAACTTAAGCACAAAATAACATTATTATCGCTTGATAATTAAACAATTTTTAACACTAATCAACAACCTCACAATGCAAATGATGGAATTATTGATGTGGATTTAATAAAAACAATAATTGATAATACTTTTCTTTCAAACCTTAGTGATGATCCTTTACAAACATGTTTAACTCACTTTGATTTTGATTTTGATATTGACAGATCAGTCGATGAGGTCAACGTTCTACTTGACTCAGCACCATCCATGAACACTGTTGTGCAAATTTTGTTGAACTCGCAAGCGCACGAATCTATTGTAGAATAGATCAATGGTGTTGAGTGTCGATCCCACGAGAAGGTGGATTTTAATTATGTGTAGAATTAATTTTGTAAATGGGTGATTGGATTTATGGAGAAATTGATTTAAAGGATACTAGAATTTAAATTGGAATAGCGGAATTAAATTGAATTGGGAACTATTGAAATAGAGTGCTTGGGTATCTGGATCCGTATCAACATGCACCATGGGCTAAATAATCCTTATTAATACCAATTAAATCATGAGGGGGGAATCCACACCTCATGAACCACGCTCTAATCAATATGATGTTAAGGGCTTATCGTGCCAAATAATAATAACCTTATACTAGGGTGCCGGTAAAACCAGGGCGGTAACTAGACAAGATAATTATTATTTGTCGACGAAAAGTCAAAACCTCCACAGAAATTAGAGGGGAAGAGAAAATAAATTTACCAAATAAAGCCCATGACACATGTTGAGACTTCACCTTCAACCCAAGCTTGAAAGGAAATTAGCCACTCATAATTGAACTAAGGGTAAAATGGGAATTTTATTAAAATACGTAGAAAATACAAGATGGAGAAGGAATTACAGAAAACTAAGCTCAAAAATGAATTCAGGGGTGTCAAATTAGGGGGGGAGGCCCCCTTTTTATAGATACATTGAGTGAATCATGGCCATCGGATTAAAAATAGTTTGGACGCACATGATTGCGCCACGTCATCACATGAACAAGAATACGGGTTTGACCACGGGTTTGACCACGCGGTTTGAACAAGAACACGGTTTGCACACGGTTTGAACAAGAACGCGGTCTGAGCGAATAAAGTCGTGAATCGATCCGTCGTGAACGATGACCGTACATGTGAATAGTGCCGCACGTGTGACAAAGCCATTTTTCCTTTTATGCTCCTCTTAAGGTTTTCGACTGTCCTGAGTTCAAAAGTGACGTCCGTTTTGCTATCCGAAATCTCGTTCATTGTGAAATGACCATAATACCCCTAAAATACACAAAATACTCAATTAAAACAGAACACACATAATTAAATAACAAGAGACTTAAATTAAGAAAATTAAAGATGTTAGTAAAACTTGAAGTACAAAATGACGATTTTCTCCTTTATAAATATACACTTTCTAACACTCAACACACCCCCCAACCAGCTTATTGATAGTCCCTAGCAAATAAAGCGAAAACAAAATTTAAACCCAATTTTTTTTTTTTTTAAACAAACTTGTTTATTCAATCAGACTAATGATAGCAATCAAATAAAAGTATAAGCATTATCTCCAGTCTAAAGAAACATCACACCCACATCAACCATCCACATGAATCAACCAAGTAGATTTTGTCACAGCTACTTTCAAAAATGACATGTCAAACCCCAAAATCTCACCGGTAATAGTGACACTCTCACAAGGAAATTAAACCCAATAAAAATTGTCACTTCAATGAATGATAAATTGAGTGAAGATAATAAAGAAATAATATCACACATTCTCACCAAGATGAAAAGAATATGCCCACAACTTAGAAATAACACGATCTCAAGTCAAACAAAATGCTAGTCAACCCAATTTATTTACTTATTTTTTCTTCTTTTTTTTTTATTATGCATCACAACATCTTTTAGCCCATATAACTAGCTTCTACTTCAGACTATAGTTCCCTAAAATCAAGAAGGACTTTTATTAGGATGTAACGTAGGCTAGGGACATGGCTAACAAAGAAAGGAAAATAGAGAAAACAAAATATATGTTTGAGAAAAAAAATATATATATATTTTTTTGAAACTAAAAAGTGCATTTCACTTATTGTATTATATCTCTCTTTCTTGCTTTTTCTTTTTTTTTTTTTTTTTTTAGAGAATTTTGTTTTCTCTTTTTTCTCTTTTTTTTTTTTTGTATCGCACAACTTTACTAAATAAAACAATTATTTATTTATATTTTTCTCAAACATGAATAGGGGATGGAACTTAAAAGATATTGGGTAATACTACAAATCGGAGTGGGTTAAGATAATAAGTCGACAAAGAAAAGATTTTTTTTTTTTTTAAAGGCTCAAAGGGGCTAACTATGGATATTTTACAGAAGGGATGGCTAGAAAGGCTCAAACGGGTCAAAGACGGCCTTTCCATCATCTTTTAGGGCTCTAGATACTCCTCCATATCTACTAGTTAAATGGACCTTTAGATGTAGCAACGCATTTTTTTTTTAACTTTTTTTTTTTTTAAAGGGTTGACTCCAAGGAAATCTAAAGATCATGTATAAAATAATAATATTACTAAGCTGTATGAAGAATGGGCAAAAAGGATTACTCTCCAAGAAAAATAATAGGCTCAAAAGCTCACTTGGTATTTATTATGACATGTCAATTCTTTCAAGCAACTCATATTTATCTTCGACATCAACATGTAGAGTAGCAAACATAGTGTAACATCACTCAAGACCAAAGATAATACAAATACTAAAATTCGAAAGTCATCATGTCATCCAAAAATAAAAACAAAATCACACTATTTTTTTTTTAAACAATATTCTACCCTACAACCTATTCTAAACATGAAAGCAAAATATGCATGCAGAAAAACTAATTGGAAAATTTACACTTAAAATGATAGAAAAATGATTTTTTTTTAACTAAGAAGATGCGTTTCTAGAGGCAATACTCTCTATATTCAGCCATCTTTGACTCAAAAATTTGAAAATGCATATTTATAAAGGAGAAGTCAAAAAGAAAAAGTTAGAAAGATCACACGAAAAATAAAATTTTTTATTATTATTATTTTTTTCCCTTTTGTTTTCTTTTTTTTTTTTACTAAGAAGATGTGTTTCTAGAGTAACTACACTCCATATTTAGCCATCTTCAACACAAAAAGTTAGCAATAGTTAGTTTCTACAACAAAAAATTAGTAAAAACTTAACCAACATTCCACAATTGTCAACTATCCCCTCCCCCCAACCAGAACGAAACATTGTCCTCAATGTTTTAAAGGAAAGAAGTAGAGTTTAGAGACATCACCTGGGTGGTGCAACACAGAATAAAATATTTACAGGCGGAGATTTAAATCTAATTTGTACTTCTTACTGTTGCTATTGTTACCATCGTTATTTTTACACTCCAACACCAAGGTCTTGGGATCTGTCTCTGGTCGATAAGCTTGTAACAGATCAAGTAGCTCATTAGCAGTGTGAGCACAAATAAAAAACTTTTTCACCGTAGAGAGAATGAAGTAGTTTTTTATTGCATGGTTAAGAAATGCGATAAAGCCATCATAAAAATTATTGACATTTAACAAACCGATGGGTTTCTGATGAATGTGCAGATGGGCCCAAGATGCTAAAGTGATAAGTGCCTCTAGAGTTGCAAGATCTCCTGGTAAGAAAATAAAAGCATCAGCATGATTAAGCATTTCGGTTATTCTTTCTTGCATACCTGAGACAACTAACTCTTCTCCAGTCGGTGAGTCAGACAAACAGCCTAAAGGTTTTAGGGTTTGTGGTATGATGCCTAACACTTGACTTCCTCTGACAAAAGCAGTTTCTGAGACCAATTTCGATAACCCTCGGTCACCTCCGCCGTATACTAAGTGTAATTTTCTCTCTGTTATGCTTCGACCAAGATCAATAGCTGCCTCAAAGAACTCTTTATATTTGCCATAGTTAAATCCGGAAAGCACACAAATGTTCTTGAATTGTTTATTGGGAGTAGCTGCCATTATGATACTTCTCAAAAATAATTTGTGAGTGTAAACGAAAAGAATCATATTTAAGGATCTTGGCGGCAATGGGTCACAGCTGTGAATGAGGTGTCATGTCTATGTCAATTAATCGTGTAATGCACATGGCTTGAGAGTCAAAAAGAAAACAGTAAAAAGGAAAAGCAAGTAATGACAAATATAAAATTACTAAAGACAATAATGCAAATGGTAAAACAACAGTGAAATAAAACAACAGTAAAGTAAAAGGATATTTACAGGTAGTTGCGACTGTGGCTCACATCTTCCTCTGGTTTTACGTCCAGAAACAGCTTCAACGCCCTCTATGGGTCGAGGATAGGCTTCCCATCTAGTTTTCTTATAAACTGGCAAACAGGGTCGTTTATAGTCGATTCCCAAGACTGTATCATACATGCTCTTTCTGGAATGATGGCCATAACTGGAGAATCGCTCCTTGCACATATCCACTGGGATGCGTTTCAAGAGACAAAAGGATATCATCCAATGACTCCTTATTCAAGCCATCCCTAATGAATTGAATCTTATCTTCTCTATTATCAGACACCATTCCTAAAGAACATTTTTTTTTATTGCATACCATTCTGGCACACTTATGACAAGCAACCGAAATTTTTCGAGCTCTTCGCTTTCTTGCATAATTTCCTTTACCACAACCAGGCATGTATGCAATAAATTTAGGAGGCAACTCACCTGCCAAGCGTACTTTAGCCTCGATTAACCAAATAATATCGGCGGGTATGTTATTCCTCATGAGCAATCGCATGCGTTCAGATCGAGCTTTATAGATTGTGAGGAGGGCATTCTGAGGAAGTGAAGGGAATCGACTATGAAGCTTTGCTAAGATCTCGTTTCTATCCATACCTTCGCCTCAGAAGATCAGTAATTATGGGAAACTGAAGTAACCGACTTGATTGTCACGGAGTACCGTTATCCGCCACTTAACCGGGGTGACAAACTAAAACACACAAACTAAGTAACAAACAAAAACACACAAAGAAAATCACAATCGTCCTCTTATGGAATTTACCTCAAGCTCCAACTGGATGTTGTAGACACTGCTCTCAATGTCTCTGAGTTGGCTTTCTAAATCCTCAACGTGGGATATTAACTCCGGTGGTTGCAGCTTCCAAATACGATGTGTTTTACAAAATCGTATCTGGCCTCTGAGATGAGATTGGACACGTTGAAGTCGTCTAAGGATGTTCAAGAGGAACTGTCTCATGATTAAAAGTGATAAAAGAAAGCTCAATGGTTAAACAAACACACTTATGCACAAATGATTTCAATTAGCAGAAGAAAATAAATAAATAAATAAATCACCGAAAAGAAAAATCTTAATTCAAATCTGGTGGGTCACTTAAATTTATTTTGGTGTCCTCTCTATGTGGTTGGTACTCTAGATATGGCTTTAATCTTTGACCATTAACTTTAAACGTGACACCATTTTTTGGGTCCTTAATTTCAATTGCCCCATGTGGAAAAACAGTATGAACAATGAAGGGGCCAGACCATCGAGAGCGTAGTTTACCTGGGAATAGGTGCAAACGAGAATTGAATAAAAGTACTTTCGACTGAGTGAAAGATTTTCATGTCATAATCATTATCATGAAAGACTTTCATTCGCCGCTTGTAAACCTTGGCGTTTTCGTATGCATCATTACGAATTTCTTCAAGTTCTCACACCGTAATCGTCTTTTGAGCCACTTGCTGCATGTCAAAATTGAATTTCTTGATGGCCCAAGACGCACGATGCTCGAGTTCCACGGGTAGATGGCAAGCTTTTCCATACACTAGCCTTAGGGTGACATCCCATTGGGGTTTTGAACGCCGTTCTATATGCCCATAATGCATCATCAAGTCTTAATGACCAATCTTTTCTCGTCTGGCCTCACGGTCTTTTCTAAGATGTGCTTTATTTCTCGATTGGAGATCTCAACTTGGCCACCGGTTTGGGATGATACTGAGTCGCCACTTTATGAGTGATGGAGTACTTTGTCAAAAGTGCTTTGAATGATTTATTGCAAAAGTGGGTACCACCATCACTGATTATTGCTCGAGGGAATCCAAAGCGTGAAACAATGTTGCTCTTCAAAAACCCTATCACCACTTTATGATCATTGGTTCTCGCATGGAATTGCCTCTACCCATTTCGAAACATAGTCAACAGCAACCAATATGTAGTGATGGCCAAAAGATGGGGGAAAGGGTCCCATGAAGTCGATACCCCATACATCAAAAATCTCAACCACTAAAATTGGATTTAGTGGCATCATGTTCCTTCGTGTAATGCTCCCCATTCGTTGACACCTATCACATGAAGAACAAAAGGTGTAAGCATCTCGAAATATAGTTGGCCAATAGAAACCACATTGTAGAACTTTAGTCCCTGTTTTCTTAGCGCTGAAATGGCCTCCACAAGCTTGTTCATGGCAGAACGAAAGGATGTTATGAACTTCATTCTCTGGGACACATCGTCGAATAATTTGATCTGCACAATACTTAAACAGATAGGGGTCATCCCAGAAAAAATTCTTTATTTCCGCAAAGAATTTAGCCCTGTCTTGCTTGGTCCAATGCTCTGGAAGTTTACCTGTAACAAGATAATTAACTATATCAAAGATACCAAGGTAATACTTCCACACTCATTAATTGTTCATCCGAAATGACTCATTCAATGTTAAGGGTTACGTGTTGATGTCAAAGTGGAGACGAGATAGATGGTCACCACAACATTTTCAACCTTTCTTATCTTTGAATTCCAAGTCAAACTCCCCGCAAAAGTAACACCCAACGAATTAGTCTAGCTTTTGCATCTTTCTTTGTGAGAAGATATTTCAGCAAAGATGATCTGTGAATACAATTATTTTACAACCAATGAGATAAGATCGAAATTTTTCTAATGCAAACACTACTGCTAGCATTTCTTTTTCAGTAGTTGAATAGTTCAACTGTGCATCGTTTAATGTCATACTAGCATAGTAAATAACATGAGGAATTCGATCTACTCTTTGTCCTAATACTGCTCCTAC
Organism: Atalantia buxifolia; assembly: GCA_030444775.1. Classification (NCBI taxonomy): domain Eukaryota; kingdom Viridiplantae; phylum Streptophyta; class Magnoliopsida; order Sapindales; family Rutaceae; genus Atalantia; species Atalantia buxifolia. The sequence goes on from CM059837.1 coordinate 7,958,159, forward strand.
TGCATAATCAGATGCATCACACATGAGTTCGAATGGTAAGCTCCAGTTTGGTGGCTGAATGATGGGTGATGACGTCAACAATTGCTTTAACTTTTCAAACGCTACACGACACATGAATCATCAAAGACAAAATGTACATCTTTAGCAAGTAAATTGCATAAGGGTCTAGAAATTTTGCTAAAATCTTTAATGAAACGTCTATAAAAACCAGCATGCCCAAGGAAAGATCTTACTTCTCATTCGTTTTAGGTGGAGGAAGATTAGAAATGAGATCCACCTTGGCTTTGTCAACCTCAATACCTTTGCATGAAATGATGTGACCGAGAACTATACCTTGTTTTACCATAAAATGGCATTTTTCCCAATTTAAGACCAAATTCTTCTCTATACATCTCTGCAAAACTTGTGTTAGATGATGTAAACATTGATCGAATGAATCACCAAAGACAGAAAAATCATCCATAAAGACCTCAAGAAAACGTTCAACCATATCGGAAAAATGCTTAACATACAACGTTGAAATGTAGCAGGTGCATTACATAATCCAAATGGCATTCTCCTATATGCAAAAGTGCCAAAAGGGCAAGTGAAAGTGGTTTTCTCTTGATCTTTTGGTGCTATGGGGATCTGATTGTATCCTGAATAGCCATCTAGAAAGCAATAAAATTCGTGTCCTGCTAATCTATCAAGCATTTGATCAATAAATGGTAAAGGAAAATGGTCTTTACGTGTGACAGAATTTAACTTTCTATAATCAATGCATACACGCCATCCTGTAGTCACTCTAGTGGGTATCAATTCATTATCAGCATTGGTAACTACTGTGACTCCTGACTTTTTGGGGACCACTTGCACAGGACTGACCCATGAACTATCAGAAATGGGGTAAATGATACCTGCATCTAATAGTTTAAGCACTTCTGTTCTAACAACTTCTTTCATATTAGGATTTAACCGACGTTGCATTTCCCTAGTAGATTTAGCATTTTCATCAAGGTGAATGTAATGCATGCAATCTCTTTGGGTTTATACCTTTATGTCTGCTATGGTCCATCCTAATGCTCCTTTGTGCTCTTTTAAAACATCCAACAACTTACCTTTTTGCTCGTCATTTAGGGATGATGAGATGATTACCGGTAGAGTGTTTTCTTCTCCCAAAAACGCATATTCCAAAGTGTTGGGTAATGGTTTGAGCTCGAGTTTCGGTGGTGACTCTGATGATGGGATGAGTTTCTTCTCTGATGGTGCTAGTTGTTCAACTCTTGACTTCCATTTATTAGTGTCCATGGATGGTCTTTGAGTCATAGGCGTTGACCTCATCGACTGATCTGTCAACATCAAAATCCAAACCAAAGTGAGTTAAACATGTTTGTAAATGGTCATCACTAAGGTTTGAAACAAAAGTATCATCAATTAATGCTTCAATTAAATCCACATCAACAATTCCATCATCTGCATTGTGAGGTTGTTTGGCAATGTTGAAGATGTTGAGCTCCATGGTCATATTGCCGAAGGACAACTGCATATTTCCAGTTCTACATTGAATGTGAGCATCCGCAGTTGCCAAGAAAGGTCGGCCTAGGATAATGGGGATGTGCTTCCTTGAATCCTGTATTGGTTGAGTGTCAATTACAATGAAATCAACAGGAAAATAAAACTTGTCTACCTGTATAAGCACGTCCTCCACAATACCACGAGGTATTTTCGTGGACCGATCTGCCAGCTGTAACACCACTGGAGTTGGGTGTAATTCTCCCAATCCAAGTTTCACAAATACTGAGTAAGGCAAAAGATTAACACTAGCTCCTAAATCCAACAAAGCATTCTCAATTGTGTGGTTCCCTATACTACATGAAATAGTGGGGGAGCCTGGATCTTTACATTTTAGAGGAATTTTGTGTTGGAGTATAGAACTAACATTTTGTGTTAAAAATGCCTTTTTCTGAACATGAATGTTTCTCTTTTTAGTGCAAAGATCTTTAAGAAACTTGGCATAAGATGGAACTTGTTTTATTGCATCAAGTAAAGGGATATTAACACTTACCTGTTTGAAGACTTCAAGAATCTCACCTGTGGATTTTCCCTTCTTTCCTTTAGCTAACCTCTGAGGAAATGGAGCTTTAGGAATGTATTCGCGTGGGTTGGCTTCTTCTTTCTCCTCCGGTGGTGAGTCCTCAGCATTTACAGGTACAATCTGAGTTGATTTGGTCACTGGCATCTCCACTTTGTTGTCGACTTCTTTTCCTTTTCGTAAGGTCATGACGGCTTTGACCTCTCCATGCTGTTGTGGTGAACTAGTACTTGCTTCGTGTACTCCTTTAGGATTAGGCACTGGTTGACTTGGAAATTTACCTTTCTCAACAGTCATTGCCAAAGTTTGAACTGAAGAAGCAAGTTGTCCCACCATCTTCTCGAGGCTTGAAACTGATTGGGCTTGTGAGTTGAAGCCTGCTCTCATCTCATTCCGTAGTCCATCAATGGTGCGGTTTTGTTGCTCGATTGTAGATTGAGTAACATTCTTGAAATTTTGGAATGAATCCTCCCATGGTCTGGGTTGAGAGTAATTCTGGTTCTGATTGTATGGTCTAAATGGTAGCTGAGAAGCTTGAGGAACTTGAGGAATTGGTTGCATTGGTGGAGCTGGAGCTGTTGGTCCATTCTGTTGGAATCCTTGAGACCATGAAAAATTGGGGTGGTCTCTCCATCCAGGGTTATATGTGTTAGAGTATGGGTTGTAATTTGATGGCTTCCTCATGACACCAATGGCATTGGCTTGATCTGAATACGACTCATGGTCATGTGGCTCTGTTGATTTGGCAGTCGTCAACGATGCTATTTGTCGAGAAAGACCTTCAATTATCTCTTTGACTTCTTTAATTCCCGAACTTGACTCGCCAATGTGAACCTCATTTACTCCTTTAATTCTTCTAGTATTCCTGAGTGATCGACTCATTGTTGGGAATTATCTCGCTTGTCATTGGAAGAAATCCCAAATCTCTGATGCACTTTTTGACATTAGCTCTCCTCCACTTGTCGCCATTAGCCATTCTTGCACATTTGGCAATAATCCTTCCAAGAAGTATTGGCATTGGTGCCATTTCTCGTACCCATGATGTGGACACTTCAAAAGTAGCCCATTGAATCGCTCCCATGCTTCAAAACCGCTCGTCTTCTCTCTGTGAACTCAAATTTCCTGCGAATAGCATTGGTTTTATGCACTGGGAAATATTTATTTAAAAATTTCGTTACCATTTGTTCCCATGTTGTAATGCTATTAGCAGGCAATGTATTGAACCATGAACGAGCTCTATCTTTTAAAGAAAATGGGAATAGTCTAAGTTTAACATCATCTTCTGAAAAATTCTCATATTTAAATGTTTGACAAATTGTATGAAAATCATTCAGATGATTATATGGGTCCTCATTTTCTAGGCCATAGAATGTTGGGAGACAATTTAGCACACTAGGTTTTAACTCAAAACTCCTAGCAGCTACATTTGGGTATCTAATGCATGATGTGCTCAAATTAGCTAAGGGACTAAAGTAGTCCTTAAATGGCCTCTCCTGTGGTTCTGGTTGTTGCAAATCCATTTCAGTTTTATCTTTACGTGCAATATGTTTATGTGTGCGAAGTGTTCTTTCTAATTCAAGGTCTATAGGTTCAAGATTAGGTGATAATGACCTACGACCATGCATGCAAATAAAGAAAATAAATTGAGAACAAAACAAATAAAAATAAAGAAGAAAGGGAAATTACGATACTAACCTTATTGCGCTGTTATAACCTTTCTATGAAAGCACATAAAAAAAAATACGTGAAATAAAATAAATAAAATAAAAATAAATTAACAAGATAAATGAAAAATTACAAAGAAAAATAACTTAAAAATTAAATTGCAGAAAAAAATAGAAGAGAAAAAGAAATTCTTACCTAAAAATGTAAATTCACTTCTTTTTTTTTTAATTAATTAAGAAAAAAATTACAAGGAAACAATTAAAATAATAATAATAATACTAATAGTAATAATAATAATAATAATAAAATTATTTACAAAAAATTAATTCTACAAATCAAAATACTTACCTCCCTAAACGGCGCCAAAAACTTGTTGTGCAAATTTTGTTGAACTCGCATGGTTTACACGAATCTATTGTAGAATAGATCAATGGTGTTGAGTGTCGATCCCACGAGAAGGTGGATTTTAATTATGTGTAGAATTAATTTTGTAAATGGGTGATTGGATTTATGGAGAAATTGATTTAAAGGATACTAGAATTTAAATTGGAATAGCGGAATTAAATTGAATTGGGAACTATTGAAATAGAGTGCTTGGGTATCTGGATCCGTATCAACATGCACCATGGGCTAAATAATCCTTATTAATACCAATTAAATCATGAGGGGGGAATCCACACCTCATGAACCACGCTCTAATCAATATGGTGTTAAGGGCTTATCGTGCCAAATAATAATAACCTTATAATAGGGTGCCGGTAAAACAAGGGCGGTAACTAGACAAGATAATTATTATTTGTCGACGAAAAGTCAAAACCTCCACAGAAATTAGAGGGGAAGAGAAAATAAATTTACCAAATAAAGCCCATGACACATGTTGAGACTTCACCTTCAACCCAAGCTTGAAAGGAAATTAGCCACTCATAATTGAACTAAGGGTAAAATGGGAATTTTATTAAAATACGTAGAAAATACAAGATGGAGAAGGAATTACACAAAACTAAGCTCAAAAATGAATTCAGGGGTGTCAAATTAGGGGGGGGGGGAGGCCCCCTTTTTATAGATACATTGAGTGAATCATGGCCATCGGATTAAAAATAGTTTGGATGCACAGGATTGCGCCACGTCATCAGTGAACAGTAACACGGTTTGACCACGGGTTTGACCACGCGGTTTGAACAGTAACACGGTTTGCACACGGTTTGAACAGTAACGCGGTCTGAACAAAGTGTCGTGATGATATCCGTGAACGATGACCGTACATGTGAATAGTGCCGTACGTGTGAACAGTGCCATTTTTCCTTTTATGCTCCTCTTAAGGTTTTCGACTGTCCTGAGTTCAAAAGTGACGTCCGTTTTGCTATCCGAAATCTCGTTCATTGTGAAATGACCATAATACCCCTAAAATACACAAAATACTCAATTAAAACAGAACACACATAATTAAATAACAAGAGACTTAAATTAAGAAAATTAAAGATGTTAGTAAAACTTGAAGTACAAAATGACGATTTTCTCCTTTATAAATATACACTTTCTAACACTCAACAAACACTAATAAATGGAAGTCAAGAGTGTAGCAACTACCAGTATTAGAGAAGAAACTCATCCCATCATCAGAATCACCACCGAAACGCGACCTCAAACCATTACCTAACACTTTGGAATATGCATTTTTGGGAGAACAAAATACTCTGCCAGTAATTATCTCATCATCCCTAAATGAAGAACAAAAAGATTAAGTTGTTGGATGTGTTAAAAGAGCACAAAGGAGCATTAGGATGGACTATAGCTGATATAAAAGGTATAAACCCAATAGACTGCATGCAATATATTCACCTTGATGAAAATGCTAAACCTACTAGGGAAATGCAGCGTCGGTTAAATTCTAACATGAAAGAAGTTGTTAGAACTGAAGTCCTTAAACTATTAGACGCAGGTATCATTTACCCAATTTTTGATAGTTCATGGGTCAATTCTGTACAAATTATGTCTAAAAAGTCAGGAGTCACAGTAGTTACCAAATCTGATAATGAATTGATACCTACAAGACTGACTACAGGATAGTGTGTATGCATTGATTATAGAAAGTTGAATTTGGTCACACGTAAAGACCATTTTCCTTTACCATTTATCGATCAAATGCTTGATAGATTAGCAGACCATGAATTTTATTGCTTTCTAGATGGCTACTCAAGATATAATCAGATTCCCATAGCACCAAAAGATCAAGAGAATAAGACTTTCACTTGCTCTTTTGGCACTTTTGTATATAGGAGGATGCCATTTGGATTATGTAATGCACATGCTACATTTCAACGATGCATGTTAAGCATTTTTTCTGATATGGTTGAACGATTCCTTGAAGTCTTTATGGATGACTTTTCTGTTTTTGGTGACTCATTTGATCAATATTTACATCATGTAACACTAGTTCTACAAAGATGTATATAGAAAAACTTAGTCTTAAATTGGAAAAAGTGTCATTTTATGGTAAAATAAGGTATTGTTCTCGGTTACATCATTTCGAGAAAATGTATTGAGGTTGATAAAGTCATGGTGGATCTTATTTCCAATCTTCCTCCACCTAAAACATCATCACCCATCATTCAACCTTCAAACTAGAGCTTACTATTTGAGCTCATGTGTGATGTATCTAATTATGTAGTGAGAGCAGTATTATGACAAATAGTTGATCGAATCCCCCATGTTATTTACTATACTAGTATAATATTGAATGATGCACAATTGAACTATTTAACTACTGAAAAAGAAATGCTAGCAGTAATGTTTGCATTAGAGAAATTTCGATCTTATCTCATTGGTTGTAAAATAATTGTGTTCACTAATCATGCTGCTCTTAAATATCTTCTCACAAAGAAAGATGCAAAAGCTAGGCAAATTCATTAGGTGTTATTTTTGCAGAAATTCGACTTGGAATTTAAAGATAAGAAAGGCACATAAAATGTTGTAGTTGATCATCTCTCTCTTCTCCATTTTGACACAATTATGGAACCATTACCATTAAATGAGTCATTTCCAGATGAATAATTGATGAGTGTAGAAGTAGTACAATGGTATGCTGATATAGTTAATTACCTTATTACAGGTCAACTTCCAGAGCATTGAACTAACCAAGACAAAGCCAAATGTTTTGTAGAAATAAAGAATTTCTTTTGGGATGATCTTTATCTGTTCAAGTATTGTGCATATCAAATTGTTAGACGATGTGTCCCAGAAAATGAATTTCAAAATATCCTTTTATTCTCCCATGAACAAGCTTGTGGAGGCTATTTTAGTGCTAAAAAATCAGCTACTAGAGTTTTACAATGTGGTTTCTATTGACCAACTATCTTTCGAGATGCTTACACTTTGCTCTTCATGTGATAGATGTCAACGAATGAGAGCATTACACGAAGGAATATGATGCCATTAAATCTAATTTTAGTGGTTGAGAATTTTTATGTGTAAGGTATCGATTTTATGGGACCCTTTTCTCATTCTTTTGGCTATCAATACATATTGGTTATTGTTGACTACGTATCAAAATGGGTAGAAGCAATTCCGTATAGAACCAATGATCACAAGGTAGTGATATGATGTTTCAAAAGCAACATTATTTCATGCTTTGGATTCCCTCGAGCAATAATCAATGATGGTGGTACCCACTTTTACAACAAATCATTTCGATGGTCTGGCCCTTTTATTATTCACACTGTTTTTCCACATAGAGCAATTGAAATTAAGGACCCAAAGAACAGTGTCACTTTTAAAGTTAATGGTCAAAGATTAAATACATATCTAGAGTACCAACCACATGGAAAGGACATCGAAATAAATTTGAGTGACCCACCAAATTTGAATTGAGATTTTTCTTTCCTTTTAGTGATTTGATTTTTTTCTTTCATTTTACTATTCTTTTGCTAATTTAAATTACTTTTGCATAAGTGTGTTTATTTGGCCATTAAGTTTTCTCTTATCATTGTTAATCATGAGTGCCTCAGCTAAATAGATCCTCATAGACATTCTTAAACTACTTTATAAAACACATCATATTTGGGCTCTACAACCACCAGAGTTAGTATCCCATGTTGAGGATTTAGAAAGCTAACTTAGAGACATTGAGGGAGGTATTTTTGACATTCAGTTGAAGCTTGAGGTAAATTCAATAAGAGGATGATTGTAATTTTCTTTGTGTGTTTTAGTTTGTTACTTTGTTTGTGTCCTTTAGTTTGTTACCCTGGTTAAGTGGCGAATAACGGTACTCCGTGACAATCAAGTCAATTACTTCAGTTTCCCATAATAACTGTTTGTCTGAGGTGAAGGTATGAACAGAAACGAGATTTTAGTAAAGCTTCACAATCAATTCCCTTTACTTCCTCAGAATGCCCTCCTTACAATCTGTAAAACTCAGTCCGAACGCATACGATTGCTTATGAGGAATAATATACCTGCTGACATCCGTTGGTTAATCGTGGCTAAAGTACGATTGGCAAGTGAGTTGCCTCCTAAATTTATTGCATACACACCTGGTTATGGTAAAGGAAATTATGCAAGAAAACGAAGAGCTCGAAGAATTTCTGTTGCTTGTCATAAGTGTGCCAGAATGAGATGCGATAAAAAACCATATTCTTTAGGAATGATGTCTGATAATAGGTAAGAGAAAATTCAATTCATTAGGGATGAATTGAATAAAGACTCATTAAATGATATTCTTCTGTTTCTTGAAACGCATCCAAGTGGATATGTACAAGAAGCAATTCTTCAGTTATAGTCATTATTCCAGAAAGAGCATGCACGATATAATCTCGGGAATTTGACTATAAATTACCCCACTTGCCAGTTTATAAGAAAATTGGATGGGAAGCTTATCCTCGACCCATAGAGGGCGTTCAAGTCATTTCTGGACGTAAAACAAGAGGAAAATGTGAGCCACAGTTGCAACTACCTGTAAATATCATTTTACTTCACTGTTGTTTTATTTCACTGTTGTTCTATCATTTGCATTCTTGTCTTTAATAATTTTATTTTATCATTATTTTTTTTCTTTTTTACTATTTCCTTTTCTATTCTCAAACTATATGCTTTACATGTTAATTGACACAAACATGCTACTGTCATTAAGATTCTTAAATATGACTTTTTGTTGAGCACCCATAAATTATTTTTGAGAAGTATCCCAATGGCAGCTACTCCCAATAAACAATTCAAGAACATTTGTGTACTTTCTGGATTTAACTATGGTAAACATAAAGAGTTCATTGAGGCAGCCATAGATCTTGGTCGAAGCATAGTAGAGAAAAAATTACACTTAGTGTATGGAGGAGGTAACCGAGGGTTATCAAAAATTATCGCAGAAGCTGCTTTTGTAAAAGGAATTCAAGTGTTAAGCATCATTCCAAGAGCCTTAAAACCTTTGGGTAGGTTGTCTGACTCATCGACTGGAGAAGAGTTAGTCATCTCAGGTATGCAAGAAAGAATAACTTAAATGCTTAATCATGCTGATACTTTTATTTTCTTATCAGGAGATCTTGCAACTCTAAAGGCACTTATTACATTAGCATCTTGGCCTATCTGAACATTCACTAGAAACCCATCGGTTTGTTAAATGTTAATAAATTTTATGATGGCTTCATCGCATTTCTTAACCATACAATTAAAAACTATTTCATTCCTTCCACAACGACAAAAGTTTTTATTTGTGCTCATACTGCTAATGAGGTACTTGATCTGTTACAAGCTTATCGACCAGAGTCAGATCCCAGGACCTTGGAGTTGGAGTATTTAAATAATGATGGTAACAGTAGTCGCAGTAAGAAGTGCAAATTAGATTTAACTCTCCGCTTGTGAATATTTTCTTCGGTGTTGCACCACCCAAGTGATGTCTTTTAAACTCTACTTCTTTCCTTGAAAACATTGAGAACAATGTTTCGTTCAGGTTAGGGGGAGGGAATAGTTGACAATTGTGGAATTGTCGCTAAGTTTTTGTTAATTTTTCGTTGTAGAGACTAACCGTGGCTAACTTTTTGCATTCAAGATGGCTGAATATGGAGTGTAGTTACTTTAGAATGCATCTTGTTCATTTGAAAGAAAAAAGAAAAAAAATTTTGAGACATTTTCTTTTTCTTTATTAAGCTTTAACAATCACTTTTTTTTCTTTTTTCTAATTTCTCTTTTATAAATATACACTTTCAAATTTTTGAATGAAAGATGGCTGAATATGGAGTGTAGTGACTCGAGAAGCACATCTTCTTTTTCTATCATTTTAAGTGTAACTTTTCTAATTAGTTTTTCTACATCATTTTCACCTTTCTGCATGCATATTTTCTTTTCATGTTTAGAAAAGGTTGGGGGGTAGAATATTGTTTGAACCTAAAAAAAAAATTGTGATTTTTTAACATTGGATGACATGATGACTTTCAAATTTTAGTATTTGTATTATCTTTGGTCTTAAGTGATGTTACGCTATGTTTGCTATTCTACATGTTGATGTCGGAGACAAATATGAGTTGCTTAAAGGAATGCACGTGTCATAATAAATACCAAGGGAGTTTTTGAACCTGTTATTTTTCTTGAAGAGTAACTCTTTTTTCCCATTCTTCATACAGTTTAGCAATTTATTATTTTATACATGATCTCTAGATTTCTTTTGAGTCAACTCTCTAAAAAAATTGAAAAAAAATGTATGTTGCTATATCTTTAGATCCATCTAACTAGTAGATATGAAAGATTATTTAGAGCCCTAAAAGACAATGGAATGACCATCTTTGACCTGTTTGAACCTTTTTGGCCATTCCTTTTGTAAAATATCCATAGTTAACCCTTTTGAGCCTTTCAAAGAAAAAAAAAAATTTTTTTGTCTACTCCGATTTGGAGTATTATCTAATGTCTTACAAGTTTCATCACCTATTTATTTTTGAGAAAAATGTAAATAATTATCTTGTTTAGTAAAGTTGTGCCATACAAAAAAATAATTGCACCTTGTAATTTCCAAAATATTTCTACTTTTTCTCAAAAATATATTTTATTTTTCCTATTTTCCTTCATTTGTTAGCCATGTCCCTAGCTTACGTTATATCCTAATAAAAGTCCTTCCTGATTTTAGAGAACTACAGTCTGAAGTAGGAGCTAGTTATATAGGTTAAAAAGATGTAGTGGTGCATAAAAAAAGAAAAAAATAAATAAATAAATAAATTGGGTTGACTAGCATTTTTGTTTGACTTAAGATCATATTATTTCTAAGCTGTGGGCATATTTCTTTTATCTTGGTGAGAGCTTATGATATTACTTCTTTATTATTTTCTCTCAAATTTAGCATTTATTGGAGTGACTATTTTTATTGGGTTTAATTTCCTTATGAGAGTGTCACTACTTCCAGTGAGATTTTGGGGTTTGACATGTCATTCTTGAAAGTAGTTATGACAAAGTCTGCTGGACTGATGTATGTGGGTGATTGATGTGGGAGTGATATTTCTTTAAACTAGAGATAATGCTTATACTTTTATTTAATTGCTATCATTAGTTTGATTGAATAAACACGATTGTTTAAAAAAAAGCATTTTGGATTTAAATTTTTTTTTCGCTTTATTTGCTAGGGACTAGCAATAAGCTGGTTGGGAGGGGTGTTGAGTGTTAGAAAGTGTATATTTATAAAGGAGAAAATCGTCATTTTACATTTCAAGTCTTACTAACACCTTTATTTTTATGTATTTAAGCCTCTTGTGATTTAATTATGTGTGTTTTATTTTAATTATGTATTTTATGTATTTTAGGAGGCATCATGGTCATTTCAAAATAAACAAGAGATTAGACAATAAAACGGACATCACTTTTGAACTCAGGACAGTCGAAAACCTTAGAAGGAACATAAAAGGGAAAATAGCATTGTTCACATGTATGGTACTGTCCATGTTACTGTTCACGACACTGTTTACATATACAAAACGATGATGTGGCATTGACCGATGATATGGCATTGACTGATGAGATGTCACGATTCTATTGGACTAAAATTCTTTTGTACTATTGATCAGTGATGTGGCAGCATCTTAGTGGACCAAAAAACGTGCGTACGGTACATGCATATACATGGAATTATTTACAATCAAACTGTGTTACTATTTAAACCGTGGGGTCAAATCGCATACTGTTGACCGATCACGTGGCGTAATTCTGAGCGTCCAAATTGTTTTTAATCCGATGGCCATAATTTACTTAATGTATCCATAAAAAGGGCGCTTCCCCCCTAATTTGGCATCCCTGAATTCATTTTTTAGTTCCATTTTCTGTAATTCTTTCTCCATCTTATATTTTATACGTATCAAGTTTGGGTTGAAGGTGAAGTCTCAACATGTGCTATGTACTTTATTTGGTAAATTTACTTTCTCTTCCCCTCTAATTATTGTGGAGGTTTTGACTTTTCATAAAAAAATAGTAATAATCTTGTCTAAATACTGCTCTGGTTTAACCGGCTCCCTAGTACAAGGTTATTATTATTTGGCACGATAAGCCATTAGCACCATATTGATTAAAATGTGCTTCATGAGTAGTAGATACCCCCTCATGATTTAATTGGCACTAATAAGAAATATTTAGTCTATGGTGCGTGTTAATGTAGATCCAGATACCCAAGTACGTTAATTATAAAAGTTTCCACTGTAATTTAATTCTGCCATTTCAATTTAATTTTTAGGATATTCCAAATCATTTTTACCATAAATCCAACCACCAACTTAAAAAATTAATTCTACACTTAATTAAAATCCACCTTCTCGTGCGATCGACACTCGTCACCATTAATCTATCGAGAATAGATTCGTGCACTTGCGAGTTCAATAAAATTTACACAACAGTAAGCTCTCCCTTAATATTTCAAAAACATGCACAAAGACTTCAAGATCAAAATAGATATACCTATCTCTGAATTAAAAAATACATGACTTCTCCCCCTTTATCATCAAAATTACTATAAATCCATGCTTATACCAAAAAGCACATCTCAATGATCAATCAAGAAACATATATAGATTAAGCATGCATTAACTAAAATATTATAACAAAACATCTCAAGATTTTAGAAAACATCAACCAAAAATAACATATCCAAATACAAAATAACAAGCATCCTCAATCCACAATCAAGGTAACAATGCATGTAGAGATGTAGTGCAGAGTGACAAATGACTGAAAATAAAATAGAGTTCTAAGGAGATGGTGGATGTGATGAAGAGGATGGTGGTGGAAATCCAAGAGCTGCAAAACGTTGCTGCTGGCCATTGAGAAGCTGCTGCTGTTGAGCAAAGAGGCGATGTTGTTGATCAAATAATTACTGCTGCTGCGTAAATAGTCGTTGTTGCTCCGAAATGGACTGAATTTGAAAGGCCTTAAGTTGGGATTGAAGTTTGCTTTGCTACTCGGAAAGAGAATCTACTTTAGTCAACAGCTGCTACATCGGATCCTCAGAGACAACTGAAGTAGAGTGGGAAAGGCCCTTAGAAGGTGGATGATGTAAGCATTGTAGAGCACTGAGATCAGGGAACTTGTGTTGTGGAAGGACATCTTTAAAGAAACAATGATTTGTAGGAGCTAGTTCAGCAACCTTGGATTTGTATCTCTAGTATTTATACCATTGATTTTCCACCCACATAAACCGCAAATTTGCTATTGCTTCATCTCCTAATTCCCTCGAATTCAAAAAGGTTGGCTTCGTTATAGGTACTCGGAAATACTTGAGAATGCGTGTAATAATACTAGCATAACAAAGGGATCTTTTGGCTATACATGAAGTGCTAAGCATATGATGAATGATAATATAACCAACATTGAGCACCCTACCCTCGAGAATACAGTCCATTATGGCCACATCTAAGCTGTTAACTTCATCTGCATGTTATAATATGGTGAAGAACATAATAAAGGATTTTAATTTCAAAAGGTAAGGCTTGAGATTTCAAAAGAGATCGACAAAACTCGGTGGACAAGTCACAGCGTTGACAAATTTTCTAAACAACATTCTGAATTGAAAACCAATGATAATCTATTTTTGTTATAGTTCCAATCCCTCATTTGGAGTTCCAAGAATACAATTTAACTTCACAACATCAAATTCAATATGAATTCCCCCAACACTTATAACAATTTTTTTTGAGGTTTTCATATCCATACTCGAATAAAAAACCTTGACTAAATTTTCATAATATTACTCCTTAACAACCAATACGTTTTTCCAGCCTATAGTAATAAGAAAATCACTAAGAGATTTGTCACAAATTTCTAAGTTCACCAAATTACTAAGATTGACAAAATAGGGAAGAATGATCGACCTTGACATGAAATTATTGAGAAATTGTTTCCAAAGCAGGGGACGTAGAAATTGAGTTAGTATAAACTCTGAATTATTGCCATAATCTTCCTTGCGCTTCTTGGCCACATGTTTCCCCTTGGACTTGTCACCACCCGTAATTGTTGAAACAAGAACAAACTTAAATACCAATTTCGAACTTTTAAAAATTTAAGTGAAATGGATGTGTTTGAGTCAAGAAAATCTATCCTAGAGATGAATGAAGCTGATATATGATGCAGATTGGATCAAAAATGGATTAAAAGAAGCTTGAAAATGAAGAGAGAGAAACGGGTAGAGTTGGGTTTTTGATTTTGGGTTTTATGCGGAGAGTTGATGAAATGTTGTTTTGAGTGTGAAAATTGAAGGAGTAATGGATCAATAATGATTTGAGTGATTGATTTTAACAGAAAATAAGTGAAATGCATGGGTATTGGTTTGAATGATTGATTTTGGCATAAAAATGGGTGAGAAATAAAGAAAAATTAAATGAAAATGAAGGAGTTGTTCACGATTTTGGTAAGAGAAAGAACATTTTTGAAAAGAAATGAGAAAAGAAGAAGATGAAGCTCAAAACCCGTGACCAAGTGGTTAGTTGCTTGCTTTCGAGTTTGGGAAGTGCCCAAGCGGCTAGTCGCCTCATGGCTACCCATCTGCACAAATTTTGATCGATTCCAAGACCATTTCGTGATCCCGAACACTTTTAAAAGCCATTTTAATGCATGAATCAATATAATTAACATTCAAAAGATCATAAAAACTCAAATTTAAAACATATTCATCATGCATATACATCACAATTATGAGATACGATAACATTTTATGGTTGAAATTACAAACATATCACTTATTTCTCCTGCTTAAACACTTCATAAACAAAAAAAATCATCAATCAATCAATCAATTTTAATAGTCTCAATAACATGATTAAAGATGTTAATGTGAAAATTTCATCATCCCAAGTTCATGCCGAATTTTAGAAAATTATTTTTCGCAAAGGGGTTTTGTAAAAATATCGGCAAGTTGTTTTTCCGTAAAGATAAATTCTAATGCAATATCACCCTTTCGAACATGATCTCTCAAGAAGTGATGTCTAATCTCTATATGCTTAGTTCTAGAGTGTTGAATGGGATTTTTTGAAAAATTTATAACACAAGTATTATCACACTTGATAGGAATTTGTTCAAGATTAATGCCATAGTCTTTAAGTGTTTGTTTCATCTAAAGTGCTTGTGCACAAAAACTACCTGCGGTGATATATTCTGCCTCGGTGATTGAGAGTGCAACCAAATTTTGTTTCTTACTAAACCATAAAATAAGTAAATTACCTCGAAAATGGCAAGTTCCATTAGTACCTTTCCTATCAATCTTGTAACCAGCAAAATCGACATCTGAATAACAAGTTAAATCTATATGAGTTTCTCTAGGATACACAAGATCCATGGTTCCACTTAAATAACAAAAAATTCTTTTAACAGCAAGCAAATGAGATTCCTTGGGACATGATTGAAATCTTGCACACAAACATTAACTAAACATGATATCAAGACTACTTGCGGTTAAGTAAAGTAAAGAGCTGATCATACCTTGATACTTTTTTAATATCAACCTCTTTACCTTTTTAATTTTTGTCAAACTTGATTGTTGTGCTCATTGGAGTATTCTTGGTGTTTGAGTCATCAATGCCAAATCTCTTGAGCAAATCTTTGACATATTTAGCTTGGTTGATAAAGATCCCCTCATTGTTTTGCTTGATTCGAAGTCCAAGAAAATACTTCAATTCTCCCATCATGCTCATTTCAAATTCCTTACTCATACAAGATGAAAATTCTTTGCATAAAGACTCGTTAGTAGAACCAAAGATAATATCATCAATATAAATTTGAACAACAAATATATCTTTATTCTTATGTTTAACAAAGAGAGTAGTATTCGCTTTTCCCATTAAAAAACTGTTATCCAACAAGAAATTTTTAAGCATATCATACCATGCTTTAGGTGCTTTTTTTAATCCATACAATGATGTTGATAACTTATAAACATGATTTGGAATTATAAACATAATTTGGAAATTTTTCATTTTCGAAACCAAGGGGTTGTTACACATAAACTTTCTCTATAACATAACCATTTAAGAAAGCACTCTTGACATCCATTTAACATAAAATGAAATCTTTATGACATGCAAATGCTAACAACATCCTATTAGATTCTGATATAACTACAGATGCAAATGTTTCAACAAAATCGATTCCTTCTTCTTGGTTGTATCATTGAGCCACTAATCTAGCTTTATTTTTCACAACCACACCGGATTCATCCATTTTATTTCTAAATACCCATTTAGTGCCTATAATGGATTGATGTTCCGATTTAGGAACCGATTCCCACACTTTATTTCTCTCAAATTGATTTAACTCCTCTTGCATTGCCATAAACCAAGACTTATCATTTTCCACATCCGCAAAAGATTTTGGTTCATTTTGAGAGATAAATGCAGCATGCTCACATGTGTTTCTAAGTGATGATCTAGTTGTAACACCTCTTGAAGGATCACCTAAAATTAAATCCTTAAGATGAGAGGAAACATACCTCCACTCTTTGGGGAGTGTTTTAGAAATACCTTCTTGTTGCTCCATATTTGTTTATTCTTCTTGTCTGTAATCTTGATTTTCTTATGGTGCGTTCTCTTGTTTATCTTTTGATGATTCTTCTTATAACTCTCCATCTGCATCATCATTAACAACTCCTTTCTCTGCAAATGAGGGGTTAGATTCATCAAATTTAACATACATGGATTCTTCCACAACTAAAATTCTTTTTTTATAAACTCTATAAGCTTTACTTGAGTTTGAATACCAGAGAAAGATGCTGACATCAAATTTTGAATCAAATTTATCAAGATTATCTTTTTTGTTCAAAATAAAACATTTGCATCCAAAAGTTTTGAAATAACCAATGTTAGGTTTTCTATTTTTCCAAAGCTCATAGGTAGTTTTATTGAGATGAGGTCTAATCAACACCCAATTTAAAACATAACAAGCGGTGTTGACAACTTCGGCCCAAAAATATTTTGGTAATGCATTTTCATTCAACATGGTCCTAGCCATTTCTTGAATAAACATATTCTTTTTTTCAACAACTCCATTTTGTTGTGGAGCCTTAGGTGATGAATATTAATGCTCAATGCCAAAATCATTACAAAAATTCACAAATACATAATTTTCAAATTCTCCACCATCATCACTTCTAATACATGTAATAGAATAACCTTTTTCATTTTGAACCATTTTATAGAAAACTCTAAATGCTTCAAAGGCGTCATCTTTATTAGCTAAAAATCATATCTAAAATGTCCAAATAAATTTATGTGAAGAAGTTGATGTGGTTTTGAAGTAGAAATATGATTTTTGTTTTTGAAAGAAGTTTTGATTTGTTTTCCAAATTAACAAGTTTCATAAATTCTATCTTTTTGAAAACCGATTTTTAGAAGACCTTTAACTAAATCATTTTTAAAAATTTTTGAAATCAAATACATGCTTACATGTCCTAGTCTTCTATGCCATAGCCAACCATTATCATGCAATGCCGAAAAACATTTATCATGTGTAGATACGCACTCTATATCAATTGTATAAACATTACCACATCTATTTCTAATAAACAAAATTTTCCCATCACATGTATTCTTAATATCACATATTGATTTATCAAACCCAACTTTATAACCCTTGTCACACAATTGACTAATAGTAATCAAGTTATGTTTCAAATTTTCAACCAAACATACATTTTCAACTTGGGTTGACAAAACTTTACTGATATTACCAATTTCGAGAATCTTTCCTTTTGAATTGTCTCCAAAGGAAACATCTCTACCGTTTTTTATTTTGGTGAAACTTGAAAACCATGCATAGTTTCCGGTCATATGTCTTGAACAACCGCTATCCAAATACCATTTATTTTTCTTCTTCTTCAAGCCCTAGAGAAAAAATCTCAAGTCTTAGGTACCCAAACATTTTTGAGTCCTTGAGTGTTAGCAATGGTTCCTTTTGGAACCCAAATACATTTTACTCCGTAATATGGATTTCTTTTGACAGGACATCTAAGCTTCATGTGACCATTTCCATTGCAATAATGACAAATAACCTTATGATCACTTGTGGAGGTAACTTTAACAAAATAATTCTTATAATACTTTTGCTTCAAGTTAGGTTTATACCCAAGTCCTCCTTTATCAAATACACATCTTTTGCCCATTTGTAAATTTTAAAACAATCTCACTTAACTCATTGTTCTTCTTCTTAGGCCTTTCATTTTCATTTTTCAAGTCATCTATGTGTGATTCTAAATGCTTATGTGAAGTGTTAGGTTTCTCATTTGATAATGCAACTCTATCATACAATGTTTTATTGTTTAATTCTAGGCATGTAATTTTTGCACTTAGAGATTCATTTTCATTTTTGAGCTCTATCATTTTCTTTTTAAGACATATATTCTTTTTACCAATTTTCATTAGCTTATCATACAATTCTTTAAAAGCATCACATAATTCATCATAGGTAGGATCACTTACCTCATTGAGATCATCATCATCTCCTATTGCCAAAAGCGCTAGGTATGATACTTCTTGCGACTCTTCTTCATCACTTGAATCTTCATCGCTATCATCCCAAATAGCAACCATAGCTTTCTTTTTGAGTTTATTGAGAAGTGGGCACTCCGATCTTATATGTCCAGATTTTTTGCATTCATAGCATATGATTACCTCTTTCTTCTCCTTTTAGTTGTTGAGGTTTCTAAATTTTCTTCGCTCACCAGTTTTCTTGAAAAATTTTCTGAACCTCCTCGCTAGCATAGCCAATTCCTCATCATCCGGCTCACTTTCTCCATCACTCTCATATTTTGTGGCTTTGAGAGCAATGCTTTTCTTCTTTTCCTCATTTGCTTTTTCGATTGCCAAATCTTCCTCATAAGAAATAAGAGAACTAATTAAATCATCAATAGGTAAGATATTTAAATCTTTGGCTTCCTCAATAGCAGTCCTTTTTGGTCTTCATTCCTTAGGTAGCGATCTAATAATTTTCTTAACTTTCTCACTATTTGAAAATGTCTTTCCTAGGGCTTCTAGAGTGTTCACTCTGTCCGTAAATCTAGTATACATAGAATACACATTCTCATTTTGCTCCATTTGAAACAATTCATATTGTCGATTGTATCTACTAATTTTAGACTCTTTGACTTGATTCGTGCCTTCATAAACAACTTCAAGTTTGTGTTGAATTTCATTAGCACTTTCACAACTAGACATCTATGAAACTCTTTCTTATCTAGTGCACGAAATAAGGCATTAATATCTTTGGAATTTAAAGAAACTTTTCTCTTTTCCAATACATTCCATTTCCGTAAAGGTTTTGGAATATCTTCCCCGACTTCATTTTTAGTCAAAGGCATAAATGGACTATCACATACAACTTCCCAAATTTCATAATATAGTGCTTGTAAATAAATTCTCATCATAGTTTTCCTATACGGGTAGTCATATCCGTCAAAGAATGTGGTCTAGTTGTGGACTCTCCTTCCCTAAAGGTTGAGTCATTTTGGGTTGCTATGGATCCTTTACTCTAGATGGTTAAGTTCTAAGAAGAGAACCAAGCTCTGATACCAAATGAAATACAAGTTATACAATCCAAGAGGGGGTGAATTGAGATTTTAAATTTAACGCTAAACAATTCGCATAACAATTTAATATATTGCCTTAATCAAATAAAAAAAAATAAATTCAATATACTACAATAATAAAAGAGTAAGGGAAGCGAAAAAAAACACAAAGATTTTTACGTGGTTCGGCAATCCTTACTTATGTCTATGCCTCCAAGCTAACCAAGCTTGAGGATTTCACTATCCAAACCTCCCAAGGCTTCAAGTTCTTACAATTGACTTCCAAGGTGTAAATGAACCTTTATAATCAAGAGATTATCTCCCCAATCTTTTCACCTCAAGTGTTTCTCACACTTGTACACTCACAATTTGATAATAAACGAAAATTACAACAAAAAAATTCTTTTTAAGACTGGATATGCAAATAATAGCACAATAATAATTCAATAAATGATGATTTGCGAAATTGAAGCTCAATATGCATTATATGATTTTTTTACGCTTGCATTAGTCTCTAAAATGAAGTTCGAGTTGAGTTTTTGTAGTTAAAGCCCGAAAACTAGCTGTTATAGGCAAATTCCGGCAACCAAACGATTAACTACTTGATTTATCCAGCTAGCCGCCCAGAACAATGATGTTGCCGTTAAATTTGAATTTTACTACAGTAATACTGTTCACAAAATTATATTTTTGCCCTAAAATTTTTTGTAATTAAGATATGGCCCAAAATGTCATAAATTTTAAAAACAGTTCCAATTTCAGAATTTTTAAATAATGCTTGTCATTCTTAAGACTTTCTAAAATTATTATATGGCCCCAAATATAATAGTATTTTTCAAAGAGGTCCTTTTCAAAATTTAGCATAATACCTATATTTTTCAAAGTTTTCAAAATCTTTCACATTAGTCCAAAATTTAAAAATATGAGATTTTCTTTAGGTGGCTAGCCGCTAGCCCTCAGGCAGTTAACCGCTCACTCTCTATCCAATTGTGGATTTCAAATGTTTAAATTACATTTGGGTCCTCAATCTTTCATAAATTATAGTATGGCCCAAAATGTTTCAAATGTCTACAAATAAATCCAACTCCATAATTTAAAATAATACTTATTAAATTCAAAGATTGTAAAACTTTTCATTTTAGTCCAAACTACTCAAATCCACAAAATACTTTATCTTATAAATATAAAACCTTTTAGTTTATGAAAAGTAATTATTTAAATAAACTCTTGAGCTTATCAAATGCTAAATCATGCATCAATTAAATCATACCGGATTTACAAGAATTTGTCACAATAATTTCTCCGTTGAGCTCTAAACTTTATTCTTGATTTTGCAGTCGTTCGTTGAGTGTCTTGAACTTGATTTCATTTGCATAAATATTATCCTTAAAAAATTAGTGAAAATGTGAAATACAATATTTATTAAATCACTTAAGACACATGTTTGTTATCATCAAAATTACATTTTGTGTATCCCTTTAGGCTAACAAATTTCTTAAATGATGCTTAGTTCATAATATTTTCTTATTTTGACAAAAAATTTTAAAAATATATAGTAGGTTATAAAAACATATAGTAGATTATATTATTACTTATAAAATAATCTACTATATAAATAATAATATTTTAAAAGCTCCTACCTATTATGACCATTTTATTTTTGTGAAAAGATGTCATGTTCTAAAGTTCACTTTATAAAATATATTCCTAATATATTCAACAAGCCATGTAAGGTTTATCAGTATCAAAATTTCTTGTCTATTCTTTTTATTGTTCTTTTATTTCAATTAGTCAATTATTGAAATTTCTTGTCAACTCTTGTACCTCTTGCTTCTATTCTTCCTCGAGCAAAGTGATAAATTGAGGGATAGCATTAGATTTTAAATCTAAAACAATAAAAATAATATAAGTGATGTAACTCATATTCTAAAACGATTTTAGGCCAAGGCCTTTGGAAGAAGATCTGGTTAAATAGTAATGGGAAATTATCATTTTACTACTAAAGTTTTACTGACATATCATGTCAGTACTAAGGTTTGCCGAAAAGTGCATTTTACTACCAAAGTTTTGCGCCGTTATCAATTCACTACCATTTCATTAATAAAAAGTTAATGTTTAACGGAAATTGAGTTAAAAGTCGATTTTACCCCCAAGAGTTTGGTAGTAAAATGATAATTCCCCTAAACGTTTGGTAGTAAAATGATAATTCCCGTAAAAGTTCAGTAGTAAAATGATAATTTATCTATCAAATTAATAGACAATTTTACTCTTACAGCTAGAAATGTCTTTGATGCCTTTATGACATCAGCAAATTTTTAACATTGTTAATGGAATGTAGTGAATTGATAAAGACACAAAACTTTGGCAGTGAAATGCATTTTTTGGCAAACCTTGGTACTGACATAATATGTTAGTAAAACTTTGGTAGTAAAATGATAATATCCCAATAGTATTTCAGAACCACAACTAGGTAACTAGGGCTAAAAGTTCTGTAATATATTTGTGTAAATATTTTGATATTTTCTATTTATACTAATATTTAATATTTTATAATTTAAATTTTATTATCTATTTATTAAAAATTCTAAAAAAATTAAAAATAAAAATAAAAACAAGGAAATGGGAAAATGGGGTGGAATGGGGATTTCAGCTTATCCCTGTCCCTTCCCCGACTATGAAACTGGGTAAAAAATCGTCTCCATCCTTTCCCCGAATATGAAACTGGGTATAAAATCATCCTCATTCCTTCCCTAAATGGGGAAAATCTCTAAGAGTCCCCACTCTCGTGGGGATTTCTGTCATCCCAATATTTTTCTGTCCCACTTTATATAAGCTTATCATACAACTAGCTACCAATTTTGGTTATACTATAAATAATAATTTAATAATAAAATTTACCAAATATATATGTACATTCTACTTTAAAACCCACCCAATACACTCATCCACACACAATTTGCTGAACACTTATCTGTTTTTTTCTCTAGCCAATTATTTTATCAGCATAGTAGAAGTTGCTTAAAAACTACTTGAGCACGCTCCAGTGTTGAAATATTAGAGCATTTATAATTTCTTATGGAACCATCAAGGCCGAACAATACAACTTTGGTTTTTAAAAAAAATCATTACAAATTTCTATTTTAAAAAATATTTGTTAACATTATGAAAAACAAAATATTCCAAAACGGAAACCTTTGGATGAAAATTCATCTTAATTTCAATAATATTCCACATTCTATGTCAAAGCATTTAGTTAAGTAAAGAAATAAAACAACAAAGATCATCTTTCAACTGAGAAAATCTAGAATACATCCGTTGTACCATGTCAACCATACAACAAGTAAATAATGTCATGACATGTGCGCATTTATTTTGTAAATTATCATGTAAGTGATGGTTGTATTAAACTCAATTACACATGTCATACATGCATTAATTGGTTGTAACACAACAAATGTATTCTAGAATTTCTCCTTTCAAAGAACAAAAATGACCTAAACTTCCATCCTTTGAAGGAGCAAAAATCATGTATTAATGATCTTTCTGTCTAATTACCTTCTCAAATAAAATGTAAAAGCAGCAAAGAATTCAAGAGTAGTTGAAAAAAAGTGAGTTTTTGGAACTCGGGGAGTAGATCAACAATGAATTCAAGAGGAGCTGAATAGGAAAGGAGTTTTTGGATTGACGATTGAACTAAAAAAGAGCATTACAAATAAAGATTTAAATTTTCGTATGTTTTTAGGAATTTAACGGTTAGAAACTGAAAAGTAGGTTAGAAAATGGCAGTCATAGAACCATTAAAAACCTAGAATATAATTAACAGTGTGGTTATTTGAACTTATCAAAATACACAAACTTAATTTTTCATGGCACCCATCAATAAAACTTAAAATTTTTAATTTTACTTTAAACACAATTTTAGTACCAAAAATATCCCTCTCATATGGTCACATGTCTATTTTCGTCCTCAATAATTATGTGAATATCGAATATCTCTATCATCCACTGCATATTTTCCAAAGA
Source organism: Atalantia buxifolia (assembly GCA_030444775.1). Taxonomy (NCBI): domain Eukaryota; kingdom Viridiplantae; phylum Streptophyta; class Magnoliopsida; order Sapindales; family Rutaceae; genus Atalantia; species Atalantia buxifolia. Next base: position 7,981,918 of record CM059837.1, read on the forward strand.
AATTTAAGACCCACAATTTTAATAAGTGATCTACAAAAAAATTATTACTTTCATAACTAAAATATTAATGGAAATTTATTCTTCATAAAAATTTCGTTATAGAGGAAGCTTCATAATTTTGATTTTGCATTATGCAAAGAGACTTTTGGAGTTTATGCAAAAAGTAATTTAATATTACTCTCTGCAACCAAATTGCTAGTTAGATTTGATAATTTTTTTGTACAATACTTTTTCCTCCTTTTGCACAAATTTGTTATGGATTTTTTAAATTTAATTAGGTTGTGATACCAAACTTGGAAAATAGAGTTATTCTTTGTTCAACACAAATTGAGATTTTATTTTCCCCATGTTTAATCACAAAAGACGTAAAAGTCATAACCTTCACAAATTATTTCATAGTGACAGATGTTTCTTCCATTTAGTGAAAACTTAACTTAATTATTTAGAAATTTCACAGAAAAAATGATAAGACGGATGACGAAAAAGAGTAAAGGTTTATAATAAATTTATTTAAGAATATATATCTTGCTAATTTGCTAAGCACAAGTTGCTTAAAAGAATTTTTTTTATCCTCTCTCTTATATTATTTTTCTTAATATCCTATACTAATTCTTTTCATTTTCGCTTACGTTCCGCCTCAAAGTGATTTTGAGAATTCTGTGTGCAATAATTATCTTTAAAAAAAAAATTGCTGGAATCCTTCAAAAACCTCTTAAAACTACTTGGAACTTAGAATTTCCATTAAAGTTACATAAAATGACAAAAATATACTTAACTAAACCCACGGTCCACTTTTAAAACAGAATAAGTTTCTTGATCAACAATTTCTTTGTTCTACGGTTTTTTATGGTTATCAAAAATTGAAAAAACTTACTGAAACCTTAAAATATTTAACAACCATATGAAAATCAATTCTAGATCATAGTAGAGATATAGCAAACAAAAAAAAACCATTGATAATTTCATGTGGCGTTTGAGCAATAAGAAGGAAATTTATGGATAAGGTTCCATAAGGTGGAGTTTTATTCAAGGTTACTTTCGCCTTTAATGGTGGTATTATAAGAACTTGATTTTTCTTTTAATAGGATAAACAAAAAAGGTATTTGAATAAGTTCTCGAAGGAGTGGCAACAGTCCAACTCTAATTGAAATTTTAATATTTGAGTAAATTTCTAAGACCTGTGCAAATGCCTCATATATTTAAAGACAAGTATCATATGCCCCTTTTAGGTAAATTTCTAACATGATTTATAATAGTCAACGGTAGCCACAATCCTCTGTTTTATGGTGCTCTATAAAAAAAAGGTATGAATAATAAATTGACTCCAAACTCCATAAATGATAACTGAAACATAACAAAGAAACAATAGGCTCTGACACATGGAGAAGAGCTAAGCATAATTAGGCACATAGCATTACTTGTACATCAAATCGTTCTACCACGAAAAGTCTTCCTTTCGTGGCATAACTTAGCCACAACATTGCTAATTTCCATCCGCTCAGTTGGAGATTCTATTGAGCAATGAACACCAATTAATTACTGCATTCAAGCAACCCTCTGTTCTCACTCTTTCGTTTTCCCGTGGATTTTAAATTCACATCCCTTCCAATTAAACAAAAGAAATTATATATAGAATTCTTCTTTAGTATCATGCCGTCATTTTTTTTTTCATACAGACATGCTATCCTCATGAGTAAAAAATAATGCCACCCGTATTGAGAATGACTATATATGCACACACATTTTGAATTTACGAATCCAAAACTTTATAAAGTCTAGTGTTGTGTCCATCTCATTTTGGTGGCTCAAACCTGAAATTTTATTAGTTTATGTGTTTATGTGATTAAAGAAATATTATAGGGCTAAGTAAAATTAGCCGATAGAAAATATAATATATAAAGAAAAATAAGCGGAAGCAGCAACAACATTGGAGAAGAATAGAAAGATGAGAGAAAGAGAGAGATGTGATAAGTTAGTGGAGAAACTTACTGTTATTGTTGTTAGTTTTAAGTCACTTACTGCTATTAGTTTATTTTACTTGAATTAGTCAACAAGGTTGTTTGTCTTCATTTTATTTAGGAGTTAGTTATGGTCTTTGCTCGTTGAGTAATTTTAGGAGTAGAGCTGGCTCTTTTTTAGTCATGTTAGTTGAGAAAATTTCCTATATAAATTAAAGTGTGCACTGTAAGCTGATGATAGTAGCAGCACTTCAGTTTTTATCTTCTATACCTTTCATTGATTAATAAAATCAGTTTATTCATTTTGTGTTTACTAATTAAATTTCCTGCATTCTTTTCTTATATGGTATCAGAGCATGGTTGTCAACCAAGTGTTTGATCTTATTACTTAGTGAAGATGAATGGTGGAAGTGCTTTATCTCATACTGGTGTAGAGAAGCTTGTTGGTAACAATTACAATTAGTGGAAGCTTTGCATGCAAACCTACCTAGAAGGGCAAGATTTGTGGAGTCTTATCTCTGGTGATGAAACTGAAATTCCAATAGATAACCCCCAAAATGCCGAGTTGCGACGAAAATGGAATATCAAATGCGGCCAAACTTTATTTGCTTTGCTGACATCAATCAGTAGAGAGTATATTGAACATGTTCGTGATGTAAAGTCGCTAAAGCAAGTGTGGGAGACACTTGAAAGGTTGTTCCAGAAGAAGAACAATATGCGGCTACAATATTTAGAGAATGAACATGCTGGAACAAGTCAAGGTAGTCTTTCAATTGAAGATTATTTTCTGAAAATTAAAAATATATTTCTGAAATTTCAGAGTTAGATACAGGGAGCCTGTGAGTAATACGCGTTTGTATCAATATCTTATTTGAGGCTTGAAGAAAGAGTTTATGCCTTTTATATTCTCAGTACAAGGGTGGCCTAACCAGCCTATAATCATTGAGCTAGAGAATTTGCTGTCAAACCAAGAAGCAATACATAAATGATCTTCCAACAACAACAACTCTACTTCACAGGTGGAGGATGTACTCTACACTAAAGACCAATGGAAGAAGAATTACTCCTCCAAGCAGCCGTCAGGTGATCAGTTCAAAACTGAAGGGTAGTCCAAAGGAAAATCAAAAGGTTGTTACAAATATGGGAAGCAGGGTCACATCAAACGGGATTGTCGGGTGAAAGTGGTATGTAATCGATGTGGAAAATCAGGCCATATAAAAGCGAATTGTCGTGTTAAATTAGATGAAGCAGGAGCAAATGTTGCAAATGAGAGTAAAAAATCTGAACAATTGAATTGGAAGCAATGTCTATCCATTGAAGTTATTAATCAACCAGCTAGTATGACCTCTATAGTGCATTAGACCAATGCACCTATAGATGTAAATGCTGCCATAGATTACAACAAGGAGGGGATGGTTAATTTTAGTTATTCTCATCATGCAACGGGAAATGTTGCTCTACTTTATAATGTTCGTCAACATTATAGAAAATGGTCATTGTAACAGCTAACCATTCATTACATCCTGTGTTGAAAGAAGGCCATTTCAAAGAAAGTAACTCAAATGATGGAGGGATTGTTCTTAAAGAAGTTTATCATATTCCTAGCTTTAAGAAAAATCTTGCTTCAGTGTCTCAAATTACTGATTCTGAGAGGTATGTTTTTTTTGTCCTAATGATGCCCAAATTCTTTCTAATGTGAAGCATATTGCAGCTAATGTTTTATTTACTGGAAAACGAAATGAGTCACTATATGTTTTGTCTACAAGTGATGCATCTGTTGGAAAGACAACCCATAATGCAAGTGCAACACTCTGGCATGCACGTTTGGGCCATGTTGGTTATCAATTGTTACAGATGATATCTACAAAGAAACTTCTTGATGGTGTTCCTATATTTAAGGAAATTCATCATGATGTTTGTCTTGGCTGTTAATACGGAAAATCTCATCGTCTTCCCTTTCCAAATTTAGAGAATAGGGCTTCTTTTGTGCTACAATTGATTCATTCAGATTTAATGGGGCCAACAAGAACTCCTAGTTTTACTAGTCTTCATTATATGATAGTTATAATGGATGATTTTTCTCAGTTCTCTTGGGTTTATTTCTTGGAACACAAGAGCGAGACATTCTCTAAATTTGTTCAGTTTAAGCAGGATGTGGAGAAAGAATTTTGGGTATCAGTAAAATGTCTTCGCACTGACAACAGAGTAGAATTTTTATCGGATCAATTTCAAAATTATTGCAGGGAAAATGGGATTCAACGTCAAAATGGAGTTGCGGAGCGCAAGCTAGCACATCTTACATCAGTGTGTTTGTCATGGCTACATGAAAAAAATCTTCCAAGATAATTGTGGGTAGCAAGTATACAGTTAGCTTGTCATGTTATCAATCGATTGCCTCTAACGCCAGGGAAAACATCATCTCCATTTGAAGTATTGTACCACAGCAAACCAAATGTTAGTTATTTTTTATTTTTTGGGTCTGTTCAATTATGTTCATGTATCCAAAAATAACCGAACTAAACTTGAACTAAGAGCTAGGCGTTGTATTTTTGTTGGTTATGATACTTACAGGAAAGGATGAAGATGTATGGATCCAGAAACAAAGAAGGTTACAGTTTCTCGTGATGTGGTATTTGATGAACTATCATTTTGGCAAGTTGAAGGCAAGGTTGATCTTGAACCTTTTTTTGAAAATGTCGCATCTAGTGAGAGGGGGAGCAATGGTTCCTCATTTAGCAAAAACATTCATGAAGCTAAGACTTCTGATGTTGTGCTTTGAAGATCGTTAAGACAAATAAAGCAACCTGATTATTTGGGTGATTATGAAGTTCAAATGAATCGCTCATCTGTTTTATCTTATTTTTTTATTAAAGACACATGTGATGGTGAGCCTAAATCTTACAATGAAGCTAAGAGGATTTCTGAGTGGGAAGAAGTAGTGAAAGAAGAAATGTCAGCCTTAAACAAGAACTGCGCATGGAAGCTTGTTCCAATGCCAAAAGGTACTGATTTAGTCACTTGCAAATAGGTTTATAAGTTGAAGAAAAAGGTAAATGGTATAGTTGAAAGGCATAAAGCTCGTCTTGTTGCTCGCGGTTTTTTTCAACGATAAGGTCAAGATTATTAGGAGACTTTCAGCTTGTTGCTAAAATGGTAACAATTAGAACAATCATTTCCTTCGCTACAGCAAAAAGTTGGAAATTATGGCAACTAAACGTGAAGAACGCATTTCTCTATGGGGAGCTAGATTGTGATATCTATATGGAACAACCACATGATTTTGTTTCTAAGGAGTTTCCTGAGCATGTGTGTAAGCTTAAAAAGGTGTTGTATAGTCTCAAGCAGGTTCCACACGCTTGGTATGGTAAGATTGCTCAATATCTTGATTTTTGCGGTTTTATGTCTTCAAATGCAGATCTAAGTTTATTTGTTAAGAAAACAACCTAAACATGCACAATGCTTCATCTTTACATGGAGGATATAATAATTACTAGAGACAATAATGCTGAAATAAATTGTCTTCAAGATGCTCTGACTGTCTGTTTTGAAATGAAGAGTTTGGGTGAAGCTAGTTGTTTTCTTGGCTTGGAAATTGAAAAGTCAAATGGTTATTTTGTGTCTCAAAAAGGTTACGCAGTAAGATTATTGACTCGTTTTGTATGGGGGAGTCAAAAGCAATGAGCACACCTATGGAATCACACCTGAAGTTAACCAAAAATTAAGGGACACCAATTGAAGATGTAACACTTTTTCGACAACTTGTTGGTAGTTTATTTTATTTAACTATCACAAGATCTGATATTGCATACTCTGTTGGAGTCATTTCTCAATTTATAGAAAAACCATATGAGGGTCATTTTATTGCAGCAAAATGGAACCTTCATTATGTAAATGGAACTCCAAGCTTTGGGCTAATGTACAAGAAACAAGCACCTTTTGTTTTGAGCGGTTTTGTAGATGCGAATTGGGATGATGATGTGAATGATAGACACTCTACAACTGGATATTGTTTTAATGCAGGTTCAGCTGCTATCTCATCGTGTAGTAAAAAGCAAGTCATTGTTACTCTTTCAAGTTGTGAAGCTGAATATGTAGTAACTGCTATGGCCACTCAAGAATGTCTTTGGCTTAAGAGGCTCCTTTAAGAACTAAGTTCTGCCTTCAACTATTCAGTTTCAATTAATTGTGAAAATGAAAGTGCAATAAAGCTTGTTAGAAATTCTGTGTTTCATGCATACACAAAACACATTGAAACCCATTACCATTTTGTTCGAGAAAAAGTGTTTACTCAGGACATTGAGCTATTGAAGATACGAACCGAAGATCAAGTGGCTGATATCTTCACCAAAGCACTTGTTAAAGCCAAATTTGAAGAGTTTCGAGAAGTTCTTAGTGTTATCAACAGTATGTTTGCACTAAGGGGGAGTGTCACAAGTTAGTGCAAAAACTTACTGTTATTGTTGTTATTTTTAAATCATTTACTACTATTAGTTTATTTTACTTGAATAAGTCAACAAGGTTGTTAGTCTTTATTTTATTAAGGAGTTAGTTATGTTCTTTGCTTGTTGAGCAATTTTAGGAGTAGAGCTACCTCTTTTTTAGTCATGTTAGTTGAGAACATTTCCTATATAAATTAAAGTGTGCACTGGAAGTTGATGACAGTAACGACACTTCAGTTTCTATCTTATGTACCCTTCATTGATTAATAAAATCTGTTTATTCATTTTGTGTTTGCTAGTTAAATTTCCTACATTCTTTTTTTACAAGAGAGAGAAAAGAGAGAATAGTGGCGTGTCTTTTAATTTGGGACAAAGGTTTCAATCTTTGATTGAACGATACAAAGGCAAATTTAACTATATTTTCTCCCAAATTTGGAGGATAAATTCCCAAAATCATCTTATACATTCTTAGTAGTCTTGATTTTTATTTTATTATCTTGTTGGCTATTTTTTAAGATGCCAACTTGTTAGAAAAATAGATACTAAGTTTCTATTGTAAGCCAAGATCATTGATATTGTTGTTGTTATTAGCCTCTAGTGTTATCTAGAAAAGAATTTGTGCTATAATTTCGTTAATATAATGGAAGATTAATTTGACTACAGTCCTGAGGTTTTTTCCAATTTGGGTTTTCATGTAAAAAATTGTATTTCTTGTAGTTGATTTATTACTTTGGATTGTGTTAGTTCATTTTTTGTTATCAATTTATGATACACATCCCATTTTAACTACACAAAAAGGGTTTCCACTTAATTTGTAGCTACCTATATAAGTTCTTCCTAACATTTAGGATGCTATTTACATCATTATAAATAGACTTTTACAACATTGTAAATCGTCAAACATTGATTCATATAAAATGTAAGTTATATATAATAAATATATAAAACATCGCATGTAAATATCAAATGTAAGTTATCTGGAGCAATATAGTTGTTGGGTATAAATTCAAATGCTATTGGTGTCAATGTGCTTGTACACAACAAGTAATAAAGTGATGAGTATTCAAGATGGTCTCCACATGGATTGATGTTATCAGACTTGCTATAACAGTGGAAATTTTGTTCTAAATTAAGATAAAACAATTAATGAAATTAATATACTAATTAAAATAAAAACACAATAAATAAAATGCAACAAAGTAAATTATCACGTCAAGCTCAAGGATAAAACCAATGGGAATATAGAGTAGTTGAGTGAATAAACTCTCTTAATGGTATTGACTATTTTTCTAATGTTTAGCTCGGTTGCTGCAGCATCTGCTACAGCACTAGGCAGAATCCTTATGCATCCTCAGCCGTCACATGTTGGATATCTTATATCTATATGCAACCTAACAGTGATCAGTTGTTATGCCAACATAAGATATAGCATTACATGCTTAGGTTCTATTTATCCTACAAGGTGAATCCTTATGTCTAGTTCATCACTAATCTTAAATCAAGCATGGCCCTTTTTGGATTCAAGTAAAACTCAATCCAAGAAACCCAATTTAAGATCAAGTATTGCTTCGATATGTTCCACTAAGATAGTCCTTTTTGTGACTCTTCTTTAGCTAGTATCATTAAATGGGTGATCAGCGGAAATGATAAATAAAAATAAATTCTATCAAAACAAAATGCTATAGCAAATATGCAGCAACACATATTTTCAGTCAATAAACCATCAAGATTGTTTATCACTTAACTACAAATAAATTTAGTTCATGATTTGCAAAAGAAAAATAAAGAACAAAGTTTCGGCCATGAAACACATCCCAATGAATAAATAGAAAACACGAAAACAAGAGAATGATAAGAAGGATTGAGCTCCCAATTGATCTCTGCAATTTTTCCTCTTGCGCAACCCTTAATCTCTCTCTTGAATCTTGTTTTTCTTTTGTTCCTTTGTGTTTTTCTCCTTGGATAACAGCTTCCCCTATTCTTTATGATGTATACTTCTTTTATAACTGAAAATTAAGGTAAACGGAAGCCCACGACATGCATAAGTTAAATTAGGAAACTGCTGATCGCAATTTTACAAGTATCTCGCGCGGAATTGTTCTAGGATTGCTAAAGCAAAGGTTGCTATAGCAACGACTACAACAATTGCACTATTCCAGATTTATTTCAATTCTTTTATAGCCAAGTTCTTTTCAATCTTTTGCATCAACATTCTTTCCTTGAAATTTTAGCTTTCGAACACCTATAATTATGCATATGATTTAAGCTCACAAGTTATTCTAAAACAATGTAATTTATAAAAAATAAACTAAAATAGTTATTTATGCAAAATAAAACTAAAATGCAATAAAAACATATCATTTACTTTCAAAGTATTATTGATTTAAATCTATAAGTGCCATAATAACTCTCATTTAATAGAGTTATCAATAGCCAACAGTTCCCTTTGTCCTAATTGAGCTTAGTGGACTTTCAACAGCAGAATTAGTATTGTGACTGGATAAATATTTTGTCATCCCACATAGGCAACTATGTTTGGATGAAGTAGAACGTTGCTTGATTTGAGATCTTTGTGAACAATGGATGGTTAATTGACAATGATGGTGAACATATTTAATTGCACAAGCAACATCAATAGTTGTGTTTAGTGCTCGAATGAGACTTAAATCTCACAATTCAGGTTGATCATTAGTCTAATGCAACCACTTGTCGAAACTTCCGTTTTGCATATATTCATAAACAATAGCCATGAAATTAACCCCTTTGAAATCTCTTCTAAAGCAAATTACGATGATTTTAATGAGATTTCGATGGCAAATATTTCATAATGCTTTACATTCAACCATGAAACTCCTAGAATTCCTTTCTGCGAAAGTTTAATCGCCTTTGCTGTAGCTATTGTTCTACATTTACCCAAAATCCTTTGTACACAAAGCCAAAGCCTCCGTCACCAATCTTGTTTGCTGGTAATAGCTTACTTAATGCATAAGAATTCATTGGAAATTGTTCTTCCATTAGCAACATATTAGAAGCTTATATGTAAGTCTCCTTCTCCAAGCATAAACAATGGTAAAACCTACTGATAAGATCAAACATGAGACTTTCACTTGAATCACCACCTTGAGAAGAACGATTGAGGATCATTTGTGTATAATATTCATGAATTGGAATTGAAATTGAAATTCAATTTTTATTCTTAAAAACTCATTTTTTATTAGTACCTCGCCCTCAAAATAATCATATGAAATAATCAAGAATTCAAAAAAGGTTAGATTTTCAAGATATTTTGGAATCTGGCTAGTCAAACTATTGCTCGAAAAATCTAGGTCTTTAATACTTGTCAAGGATTCCATTGAAAGAGAAATGGTTCCACTGAAAGAATTGCCTTAAATACTAAGATATTCTAAATAAGCACTTGAGAACAGCAGAAATCTTACTAAGAAATCTATATCTAAAAGCATTAAAGCGCATAAGATTCTTCAAGTTGCCCACTTCTAGGGAAGGAGAGTCGTCCAAAAGATCATTATCCAACTCTAGCGCAAGTGAAAGAGTTATTATGCTGAAAATTTGTTGGGGCAAAGTACCAATGAGCATACTTTGGAACGCAGCCAACACCTTCAAATTCTTGCAATTCTCTGGCAAAGGGGTATACTATTTAGAAAATATGCTCTTTAAAAGCATATGTGTTTATTTAATTGTAATATGTAACTTTTAGATTAATAAAATAAATGAGGTATTTTATTCAAGTATCTTAGTTGCTTTAATATTTTGAGTAAAGTCAATTTAATCATATTATATGTATTTAAGTGATCACCATATGAATTTACAGAAGACATAAATACAAGTTATTTTATAATTAAATAAATTAATAAATAAATTTGGGCACTTTATTTAGGTATAGACTGTAATAAATTCATTGAATGATTTGTCTTAATCATGTATTAATTAATTGATATAGTACAACTATATTGAACATGATCACATATGAGATTTAATTAACTTTATAATAACTGTCAGACTTATTAAATCTCACAGGCATTGATTGTACTGTAATCTTAATCTTGAATTAGTTATAATTTCATTATTATAATTGTTATTTCATTTGAGTCACTAATGGACACGACACATACTTGTATTCAAGATTACCCGATATCTTACTGAGAGCAATTATGAGTATTGAAGTTATAAATTAATAATATAGAATTTATACAACACATCTCTTGATGGGTTTTCGACACTTAATCATAGAATTGTCTTGCCAAAGTGTGTCAACATATTTAGTATGTTGAAAATGATCATTAGAGAAAACCAGTAAGTATCAAGGAACAAGATGTAATTAAATTGATTGGACAGTTGAGATATCGATTTAATTAACGATGTCATACAAAGGATTATGTAGTCAAGAGATCAATGTGGCTTGAGACGAATTATTATTTGAGCATATAATTATGGTGGTCAATTCCAATCTTATAGTGGAGTAGAGTTGGAATTAAATGATTAGGCTTGTTCATTTACAAGCTTAATTGTTGTAACTACTATTATATGTTCCCAAATGATCTCCGGGTTAGCTCATTTAATTGATTGCACCACTACATCAAAGGCATGGTGAAATTTGGCTCGTTTTCTTTGGCAATCAAAAAGCCCCATTATCCATAATTTGAGAACTCATTGAAGTGTAAAGATAAGAGGCGAAAGTTAATAGCTACAAAGTTAATAAAGAAAGAGAGTGCTTTGAATGCGTAGAAAGAGTTGGGTATAATTGTGTTTGGATGTTAGATAAAAATCGTGCAAGTATGATTATGTCAATTTTTCATTAATGAATTTTTTATCTAGCCATATAATGAATTTTTTATCAGGTCTTTCTTAAAGATTAATTTTTTTGTTAATGTAAATTTTATGTTATGTGATTGGTGTTGTTCTCTAACTTTGTAATTTTACAATGAAGGCAACAACCCAACTCCAACCCAACTCAATTTAAAAATAAATAAAATGATGTGTGTTGCTCCGTGCCGATCCCCATGTTCTGATAATTTCTTTTACCATAATGAAGACAGCAGCCCAACTCAATTTTTGTCAAAAAATGAAGTGGCTCGTGCCGTGCAGATCCGTATGCTTTCATATGTTTGGTCTGACGGCTCATGCAGTCAAATAAGTGGAGTGTGAAGTACCGCAAGAAATATAGGTATTAGATGATGGGAAATAACCATCATAAAAAGGTGGTTTATGACAGACAGTTTATCCATCATTTATGTCACTATCATTAATATATAATAGAATATTTTTCATCATGAATTTATAATGTTATTTCACAGTCATAATATATCCGTCACACAATATTTTAATATAAAAATAATTAAATTTAAATTTATTTAAGGTTTTACGCCTTCTTTTTATTTTTCATGGAAAATTAAATTGTCATTTGTAAATTTATTATTCAATTTTAGGAAAATGTTTTATGACAAATTTTATGACGGGTATTTCCTGTCATGAAATTATATTTTTAAAAAAAAATTATATTATGATTATAATTTATTTGTGAATTCCGGTTTACAAATTAAATTAATTAATATAAATGGATATCATAAAAAAAACAATTAATATTAATTAACATACATTAAATCCAATAAATTAATTTCAAAATAAATACATTTAGTATCCATGTCATCACCACCAATAGATAATAAAACATCCCAAATTAAAAAGGACGAAACCAAAATATAAAACAATAGTTAAATTCCAATTAAACTTAAGAAAAATTCAAATTCCAGCCACTACGCCAAGTTACCCAACAAAGCTTCTAAAGATTAATGAAAATATTCCGACAGCAAGACTTTCAGCAGAAATACCCTCTTCCAACGGCAATACTCCAATAGCCACGCACCAGCAACACTCCAACCCACTGTAATTCCAGCCACATACCCACCATCTTCCAACACCATTGTAATTCCAGCCATATACTCAGCAACATTCTAAACCAAACCTAGCAAACCAATCTATTCAAAATCAATCAAAATACCCAATGTTATCGAATGCATAACATGCACACTACAACCGTTAACAGCAACTACTATAATTTGACACTACAACTTTAATTTCAACAAATTGCAACATAAAATTTTAAAAAATGAAAGACCTAGTTACAAAATGTACTTCATGCATTCGGCTAACCAATGAAAGTAATAAACCAGGAACAGAATAAAAATCCATTTATTAGCATAGTCCCTATAAACGAATAATGATCTAGCATCTATTTTCAGCTCAATACTTTGACAGAGGAATTTATATGAGCAATGTAATAATAGACAATTGTTGATAATGCTGATCTATAAATGAATGGATTAGACAACGTCATAAAAGATGGAATATAACTGAATGATAAAGATAAAAGAAACATACGAAACAAGCACGAAAGCATGTACATACACCTAACACTGTTGCCTCAGAAGCATGCCTTAGTTCTTGCTATATTGAATTTTGCCATTCATGGCCTTTTTATACACAAAACCCTCAAGAGACAGTAGAATAAAACAAATGTTCATTTAAGGTAATCATTGTTATATTTATCAATACAACCTATGCTTTCCCATGCATCCCATTCATATCATTCTCTTCCAATAAAGTAATTAAACCGCATTATCTGGCTTCTTAATACAAACAGCATAAAATTATTATATTAACAAACTGAATGTGGAAGAACACGTGTTTCACTCTTATAACCATTAACAATTAAAATTTTTAAAATGAAAATATTTACACACCAAAGCAATTTTCTCTCATAAATATTTTTCAGAAAACTTCTTTAGCTTCAGCAAAATCAGTTGCTTTACTTTCAAGTCTACTAATATGTAAACTAATAATTAAATTAACGAAGAACTTCTTTAAAGCAAACTCAAGTCCACATGGCTTATTTGTCGGTTACATTTTTACCTTGCACAATATGTGAAATTCTAACTCAGCATACCAAATAAGCAAATTCTAGCAAAGAACATTATATCATCATCATTAATTCATTCATTTTACTTTATTTTTCCAAATTCGTCAAGAAATTTTTGTTTGTGTCAGTCAATGTGCCAATAAATTATCAGGAACAATATAATTACGTTACATAATGTATGTTTGTGTAACACATTCTGTCCATCCCAAGAAATTTCTATTAGAGAATATAGATTAAAAGAAGTTGTCTTGAAACAGTCACTCAAGGTCAATAGGCTACATACAGTCATGAATTATGATTTTAATGACATCATAAACTGCTTCATCAGCTTAGAAGCACAAAATTAGTTAATGACTTGCAATACAGTATGAATAAAATGAGCTTACAGATATTATATATTACTTAAAAAAATAAAAAAAGTTTGATGTTGTTTACAAAAACATGAGCATTATTTAAAAAAAGAAATAAAAAAGGGAGTCATACAGAGGCTAGTGCTTATTAAACTTCTATTTGTTAAAAGGCTCAGCTTTAAAAGATAATGCCATTTACCAAATATTCTCTGCCGTAACTCCACAGAAAGGAAGCAACTTGAATACACAAAGGAGTTCCAAGTACATATCATGCCCCGGATCGTAAGTTTCCAATTTCCAACATATATACATATAAACGAACATTCATAAATAAATAAACATGCATAATAGAAATGAAAGGCAAAGAGAGAAATAGAGAGTTAAATAATAAAAACAAAGGAAATTATCATTCGTATACCCTATAAATGTTCTATTATCAAAAATATTACAACATTTTGAAGGTGCATCAATCGTCCACCCTAAATTGACAAAATGTCTCTGCCGTCTACCAAACCGTTATTTGCCGTTTAAATAAGATAACGCCAGAGGGATAATTTGTTCTTTTCATATGATACAAGTGATAATTTAAGGAAATACAAGTGACAATTTTCAAGGGTAAAATCATCAATTTGCTATAATTCTATTAACTTTCAAACGACAACTAATGGTTTGGTGGTCGGTAGATAGGTTTTGTCAATTTAGGGTGGACGATTGATACACCCTCAGAGTGTCGTAGTATTTTTGATAACGGAGCATCTATAGGGTATACGAATAATAATTTCCTTTGTTTGGTTTGGTGTTTGGTGTTGGGTGCTTGCTCTTTCAACAAAAGAAGCTGTGAGAAGATTAAAAATAGAATATAAAAAGTCAATAAAGAAAGAAGAAAGAGAACGAACTCATTAACAACACAGTCTCTGTTTTGAACAGAGTGTAAATTCTCAGCACCCTTTACATCCTTCAATTTTACAGCAAGATATTATAAATGTAAAGAAAACATGAAGTTTAGACAATCTGTGTGCACCCTTTACACCTAGAAATTTAAAACAATTTTTACAAAACAAGAATCATCAAAACCTAACTCTAGCAAAGCTTGAAAATTAAAAACCAAAAACAAACAAGAACATCGAAATCACACAAGCTAACCCCAAATAGTGCGAACAAATCAAAGCTTGAAATTATGAAAACACAATCGAAATCACGGCATAATGGATTCACATGAGCGATGAGAAAAAACATGTGAACGAGAAATTGGACCTGAGTAGTGGCTAAGAGGTTGGGATGGTAGAGAGACTGTATTCCATAATCATCAATAAAAAGAAGTTTTGTTAACTTTGACAGATCTGTGAACAGAACAAAATTATAAATTCAAAATTAACACTGTATTCCAAAGATAAACTGCACAGATTAATAATAGAAGTTTACCACTCACTTTTTTGAAACCTCTAATTTTCTTCGTCGAATCTTATCTAATACTGAAGATATGGGCTTTTGAATAGTTGGTACTGATTTAAATGTCGCATCTCTTGTTTCTAAACAAATGGAATACACATTTATAAGAGCAAAAGTAGGCTGTTAAATAAAAATTGAAGAGTTCCAATGCTACCTCGCAACAGTCTCTGAGACTCAGCACGGAGTTGCCTAAGCTGTTCTCTTCTTTCCTGTCAAATTATAGCAACCAGATATCAACATCCAAAACTCAATTGTAAAGGCAATTACTCAGTAGCAAAATTACAAATAGAATTACCATGTCAGTCCTTTGTTTTGGAACGACGGCTGATTCAAACCTATCATCTTCGCTGACACTCTTGACTCTTTTCTTCTTATCTGTCTTTTCCTCAAAGCCATCATCGGAACTCTGCCGTCTCTTCTCGGATTCCTCCACTCTTAAATCCTCATTTTCCTTCACCATTTTGGCGACATCACGTCGATCCAAAACTCTTTCCTCGAACTCCTCCTCAGACACGGAGTCACAATCTAAAGTCCACTTAGCACCAGACACCTCTTCCTCAATTTGCAAACCACTGACGTCAGAATCCAATCCATTTTCATCTTCAAAACGCTCGTCAAACCGAATATCAGAATCGGCTTCCTCCAAAACCTGGCTATTTGACTTCTCAAGATCTAGGGTTTCAAGATTCAGCTCTTCGGAATCCTGGGTATTTGACTTATACGGGTTCCCAATTTTGGAGAATTCTCGCCGAGCGTTTTGGCTTTTTTCAGTCGTTTGAACTGTCTTTCAAGGACTGGAGAAGAAGGTGCTTCAGTAGGCGAAAACGATTCAAAATCATTGACGCTCTCCATTCTTGCTACGATTAACGAATCCGACAGGAGATAAATAATTTTGATATTATGTGTTGTCGGTTTTATTAGTTCCTGAGAACTACGGAACTAATAAAACCGACAACGTTAGAAATTGTGTGTGTTGTCCAATCTGTCGAAGTTAGAAATTGGACCTGGGCAGTGGTTAGGAGGCCTTTTGTTTTTTTTTTTAAAATAAAATAATATATAAAATTTGGGTTAAATACGGTCAAAATAATTTTTTTATCATAATTTTTAATTGATTAAATTTCTATCACTATTCTATCATAAGTTCGTGATAAATGATAATTATATCATAAAGTCATCATAAATTTATGATAGAAAATATTTCTATCACAAGACTATTATTAATTTATGATAAATTAAAAATTATGTTACAAATTTATCATAATTTTATGATATACTCAGAATCTATTATAAGTTATCTATCATTTATTCACAGTTTTCTTATAGTGTAAGAGTGTTATTCCACTTGTTCAAGTCAAGCTAGACTTATTTCTCTTCAATTATGGCTTAACAAAAAATTTTACTTGGAATTAAATGGTGCGTAATTGCAGTCAAATAAGCCAGGAGTGACATTGGAGTGTTATTCCACTTGTTCAAGTCAAGCTAGACTTATTTCTCTTCAATTATGGCTTTACAGAAATTTCTACTTGGAATAAACGATGCGTAATTGTAAGCTGAGTGTGACGTAGGGGTATTATTCCACTTGTCCAAGCTAGACTTATTTCTCTTCAATTATGGCTTTACAGAAATTTTACTTGGAATTAAATGGTGCTTAATTGCAATCAAATAAGCTAAGTGTGACGTAGGAGTGCTATTCCACTTGTTCAAGTTAGACTTATTTATCTAGAGATAATTAAATTATGTATTTAAGATAACTTTATTTCTTTAGAGATAATTAAATTATTTGTTATATATAGTTAGAGAGCCAAATATGCTTGTTTTTAAAGAATTTGATAGAATAAGTTCATACTTTTCTCTTAAACATATTAATTAAAGCTGTCAGAAATTTTGTACATGAATGTTTTAGATTAACTAGCATCAATTGGTTGGAATTTAATATGTAAACTGCATATTACTGGAATCCTCTGAGAGTCAAGAGTTTATTGAATTTTACAATGATTGATGTGTAATTGTTTATGAATATTGACTGCTCAGATTTATTGGTTAAACCAATTTAGAAGCTAAATTATGGTTTTCTTTGTTTTCTTCCAGCTATTTACAACTAAGACCTTTAATTCAAATTTATTTGAATTCTAAAATGATAGAGATCCTATTCTAAGCTTGGGGAATGTTTTACATTATCTATATTAACAAGCTTACTTATTTATAAGGCTGTAACCATAGAAATTCCATATCACCCACCTCAAATTTCCTCTCAGATTTCTTCTTATCAACCTACAGCTTCATTCGAGCTTGAGCATCCACTAAATTGGCTTTCAATGGATGTATCTAACAACTACTGCAGTAGATGTACTAGGAATATAAGCAATATACGAAGGAAGTGGCCTACCATAAACAACTTCAAATAAATGATAAGAAGTATTATACCAATATTCAGACAAAGGAAGCCATTGCACCCATTCTTTCGGCCTATCACCTATCATGCATCGCAAGTATTGTTCCAAGCACTTGTTAACCACTTAAGTCTGACCGTTTGAGGGTGGTATGCAGTGCTCATTAACAAGTTCACATTCAACAAGGAAAATAGATTTTGCCAAAAAGTACTAGTGAAGACTTTATCTCAGTCACTAAGATAGAATTTGGCAAGCCATGCAACTTATACACATTATCTAGAAAAAGTTGTGCAACATTAAGAGTAGTATATGGATGACTTAAGGGCAGAAGAGTGCATACTTACTCAGCCTATCCACCACCACAAAAATAACTTGCTTATCATTAGACTTCGATAGTCCTTCTATGAAATCCATAGAGATATCAGTCCAATTATGCTCAGGAATTGGTAAGGGCTGCAGCAGACCAGGAGATAACAAATTTTCATTTTTATTTCGTTCACAAATGTCACAAGTTGCCACAAAGGAACAAATTTCCGTTCGCATCATTTTCTAATTAAAAGATTGTCTAATTTTGGCTAAGGATTTTTTAGCCGCTGAATGCCCACCTTCTGTTCCACTATGAGCCCCAACCATAATTAGCTGCTTCAAAGTTGAATGTTTGCCAACCGAAAGTCTTCCCTTATACTTCTTGAGTAAATCGTTTTCCTAAGTAAATTTAGAATGTCGGGCACTGTCGATAACTATTTCTTAAATCAATTTCTGAATTTTTTGATCTCGTTGCTATTCTTGTTTGAATTGTTCCACCCACACACCTATAGGAAAGGATATTGCCATTACCATTACATTCTCAGTGGATTCATGTAGTCGAGACATCCGTTATTCCAACATATATTTCAAGCTAAAATGATCAGTAATGACCTTGAATTGCTTCCTCAATAAATAAGGCCGCCATTTTTGCACTACGAACACTATTGCCAGCATTTCCTTTTCATAAGCAGACAAGCCCAAGCTTTTTAATGATAGTACTTACCCAAATTAGATATAGGTCTGCCCTTCTGCAGAAGCATTGCTCCTACACCTTCCTTGATGCATCACATTCAAAAACAAAGGTTTTTTGAAAATTAGGCATGGCTAAAATAGGTGTTGTGCATATTGCTGACTTCAAGCTATTAAAAGTTTTTCCACAGTTTGATTCCATAAAAAATTATCCTTTTTAAGAAAACTTTTTAATGGCCAATTAATCTTCCCATAATCTTTTATAAGCCTTCTGTAATACCTAGTAAGACCCAAGAATCCACACAACGCCTTCAACGAGTTGAGAGATGGCCAACACTTCATGTTTTCAATCTTTGCAGTGTGGATAGCAACTCCTTGCCCAGAAATTAAATGTCCTAAATATTCTACTTGTTATTTGCCAAAAGAACACTTTGATTTTTTGACAAAAAGATTATTTTTTAGAAGCGTCTCGAGCACTAACTCCAATTGCTTCATATGTTCAACCTAACTTTTTCTGTAAATGAGGATATCATCAAAATGTACCAGTATAAATTTTCTCAGGAATGGCTGAAAAACGTCATTTAGAAGGCTTTGGAATGTTGATGAAGCATTTGTAAGACCGAAAAGCATGAAAAAAAATTCATAGTGCCCTTCATGAGTTCTAAAGGCAGTTTTATGGATGTCATCTGAGTGTACCCAAATATGGTGGTATCCCGACCTCAAATCCAACTTAGAGAAAAACTTGGCCCCATGTAACTCGTCCAGTAACTCATCAATAACAAGTATACGAAATTTATCCGTGATAGTGATATAATTAAGAGCACGATAATCCACACACATCCGTCAAGTGTCATTTTTTTTTTAAACTAGGAGAATCGGAGAAGAAATTGGACTTACACTCCTCTGTGTGCTTCCTGTCTCGAGCAACTCCGTAATCATTCTTTCAATCTCTGGCTTATGCATATATGGGTACCTGTAGGGTCTTATATTTGGAGGAACACTATTAGATAATAAGAGAATTCAATGATCTTGAGCCCTAGGTGGTGGCAAACTTTTTAGTTCTATAAATACACCTTCATAATTTTTTAATAAATGTTGCAACTCTGTTGGTTCATCTGTAGTTATTTTTTGTAGTTCTAGTAGAGTCAATACATGGCTCTAATAAAAGTGAAATAATATAGGTAGCAACAACTTGAGGAACTTGTCTAAGATCTTTTTATATATGGGTTGTTGAAACTAACTTCAAGGGCCCCGTCGTAGAACCCATTAACACCATTCTTCTTCATTCCCACTTGAACTATAAATTCTTGAAATCCTATAATACTGGGCCCAATTGAGATAACCATTGACTTTCTAATACCATATCACATCCCCCCAACAGAAATAGCCTCATGTCTACTCTGAACTCTCTCCCTTGCATACTCTAGACCAATTGCTTACATGTTGCAGTACTTACAATTTTAGAGCCATTTGCCACTACTATCATTAATGGTTTATCTTTTTGTACTTCACATCCTGTATGCTTGGCCACTTACACATCTAAAAAATTATGAGTACTACTAGAATTAATCAAGATGATAACTCATTTCTTATTTATATTCTTTTTAACCTTCATAGTTTGATGAAAGATAGCCCTAGATATAGCATGGAGAGACACCAAGTGATCCTCTTCATCATCCTTAATTTTTTTACCTTCATTACTAAGTTCATCGTCATCTTCCCCTTCCAATAAGTAAATCTACCACCATTTACATTTTTGCCCTGGTTCAAACTTCTCATCGCAATAATAGCAAAACTTCTTGTCCCTCTTCTTGTATTTCTACAGCAGATATTCTTTTGATTGGAGGAATTTGTCCCGTAGAATTGTGTTTTGATTCTGATGTAGGGATTAAATGGGAGAATCTTGGTTTTGTTGAAGCCTTGGCTACTTTCATCATTGCCTCCAAGGTACTCTCTTGAAATAAGGCAAACCCAACTACTTGAACTAGTGTTTTCGGTTAAAACATAGATACTTGATTTTATGGCATCTTTCAATCCGCTTACAAAGTATTGCATAAAAAAATCTTTTGATAATCCTCAAGTTCTGTCTACCAATGCTTCAAATTGTTCTTGTTAAAGCCTTACTGTTGAAGTTTGCCTTAACTTAGTGAGCTGCCCAACCAGATTATAATAGGTACCCGAACCGAAGTTCGTAATTAAATCCATAGAAAATTACCTCCAACTAGGTTCTGCAATAGCCACCTCATATCCTTCGAACCACCCTAATGCTTTTCCTTCCAAATGAATGGTTGCCAATCCTACCATATCAGATTTTTCCAGCCCATTGTATTTGAAAAACCTTTCACACTTATAAACCCAACCACTAGGATTTTCTCCCTCAATTGTTGGAAAATTCAATTTTGAAAATCTCACTTGTGAGTTATACATACCAGATTGCAACCTGATTTTTTAGTTTGTGGAAGTACTACTCCCACCTCCCAATATTGTTCATGAAGCCCCTAATGTGCCTATCATCTTATCAAGTTTGAGATTGGTCGCTGCCATCTTCTGAGAAAACTCCTTCAATTCCATTGCTTGCTGGTTAGAAGCCTCTTTCAATTGGTGTACTGATTCTTTTAAACGTTGTTGATCGTGTGCTCTAATTCCCTCCGCTATTTTTTACAGTACTAGATCGTTGCACCGATACTAATGAAACAATGAACAAGAAGAAATACTAATTTGACTGAAAAATTTTTTGATTTTATTGATAACTTTTTCCTATCTCTTTACAGCAATCAAACTGGTCCTTAAAAGTCAAAGCCAAAGAGCCTACAATGACTAAGCCACAATTCATAGAATGAAACACTCCAAACAATCATAGACAACAAAAACAACAATACAAAACACCTAAAAAATAGCTAATCAGAATAATCCAAAAAATAAATTATTGCCAAAAATTAAATTGGTTGTTACAATATTATAGCCAAGCCTGAACAAGGAATCAATAATAATTGTAATCTATATAGGAAAAGGAGAACGAATCGTCGAATCCTACTCTACATCGTCAGAGTATCTTCATCATAGCAACCTCAAAAACGAATTAGATGCTTGACATTCAAAATATCTGCAAACTAAACAAAGGTTCGATGGCATTTGATGCATCTTTTTTAACTGTCTGTATCATGTATTTCGATGTTGCAAAAACAAAAAGAACCTATTCTATCTTCATCGTGACCATTTTTTTAAAAAATCATAATGGCCATCACTAGGAATATTTTAGGAAATTAATTGTGCCATTCGCAGATAACTTTTGCAAACGCCAATAAACAAGAAGTAAAATCCTTATGGATATTACGATGCATGTTGACGGTTAAAGGGTTATCAAACCAAGAACCCAGAAACCTTGATCAAAGATCAAACTCCAAGATGAACACGACAGGAAAGTAGGAACATAACAAGAACAAAGTTGCACACAATAGTAGGATAATTTGTATTACTTAATCTCAAAGAATATGATCAACAAGATGTTGAAACTAAGCTAATTAACCAACTTATAAAGGCATTTCTGGATTTGTTATACCGATAACAAATTTTAAGGGACTCATTTGCCGTATCACCATCACTTTATCACTAACCCTCAATTAGGTGTTATTTTCAATAAAATCCAACAGCTTTAGATATTTTTCAAATAGGTTCAGAAGGATTCGTAAATTAGTCCATACAACATGTTGGTCTATTCACAACAGTTATTCCTAAAAATCTTTCAAAATCTGTTGCAATTCACACATGAATTCAATTTGAATTGGAAAAGATTCCCACTAAATTCACATTAAATTCAAACTTGGTTATAAAAAGTACTTTTAGCAAGCATATCATCCAGATTAATATCTGTATGCATCTTGGAAACCACTACAGGACCTTTTTCAACTTCTTCCCTAATAAACTACAGTTTTAAATCTATATGTTTTGTCTTCTTACAGTAACTTTGATTCTTGACCAACTAAATCCACTTTGACCATCATAGGATACTTAAAGTATTTTCTGATCCATCCAAAACTCATTGAGGATACCCTAAGCCATATAAGTTCCTTAACTACTTTTGTAACTACTACAAATTCAACCTCTGTTAAGGATAAAGCTACCACAAGCTGTAGAGGAGCTTTCGAACTGATCGGGCAATTGTTGAACATAAATAGATAGCCTATAATTAACTTCCTTTTGTCTAAATCTCCAACAAAGTCATAGTCTACATACCTCATTATCTCACTAACAGTTTGCTTAAACTTTTCATACAATAAGCTATGATATAAAGTTCTCCTGAGATATCTTAATATCCATTTGAAAGCATCTCAATGGACCTTGCTTAGACAATTAAAAAACTTGCTGACAGTACTCACTACATAAGCTATATTAACTAAAAGCCTTATTATTATTTTAAAAATAATTGTTTCGAATTTCTATTTTCAGTAAGAATTAATTTACTCTATTAAAAAAAATTATTTTTAAATGAAAACTTTTTGATAAATTACATCTTTTATTAAGATTCCGCATTCTATATTAAAGCAGATAGTTAAGTAAAGAAACAAAACTGCAAAGATCATCTTAAATCTCCTAAACTTTCGTACAATTACAACCATGTATACTGATTTTAAACTGAAGTTTTCGATCTAATTACCTTCTCAAAGAATGTTAAAACCAAGATTCGAGAGGAATTAAAAAATGTGAAATTTTGGATTGAAGATTGAACTAAAACAGAGAATTCATTACAAAAAAAAGTGGCTATTACCTTCCAATTACTTTTTAGACACATATAAATCCCTGGGTGAAAAAGTGCTTGTCCGATGGATTTTAATTCATTGTAGGTAAACCTAGAAATATCCATAAGTTATTACCTAGGAAAAATATTTTGTCTCTAAAAAGAAAAAAATCCCTCGCTATTGCGAATTATATTTCGCGAGAAGGTTAGAGCGAAGTTTAGAGCAACGGCGGTGATTTGCCCTCGGAAAATAAGATATTTTTTTATATATAAATAGATTTTATATTTGTTTTAGTACCAAGACAAATTATTGTAAAAAAAGATAAAAGTAGCCCTCGGTAATAACTTGGTAAGTAAAACATAGCATTAAACCTCTTTACTTCTCTTTTTCATCAACACTAACAAATATCTATAACTTCTACTGTAGAGAGAGAGAGAGAAGGGTTCTCTCTTCAATCTAAGGACATTCTAACAAAAGACAAAAGGCAAGAAAATAATTTTTATTCATCTATCACTGTCTGTTCTACAATGATATAAATAGACAAGCTTTGGTAACAATTACAAGAGAAAGTCGAAAGAAAATAAATGGAGGTGCGTAAATGTACTTTGTGAGTAGTAGTTGTTTGGTGGGCTTGGTAGTAGTTACCATTATGTTTATTTCATTGCATTTTTGCTTGTGGTCCATAATTATTATGCTTTTCTGCCATGTCTGCGATACTCCCCCTCAAGTTGGAGCGTGGATGTCAATCATGCCCAACTTGGCAAAAAAAGGGTCAAATTGTTGAGAAGCTAGAGGCTTAGTGAAAATGTCGGCATTTTGTTTGATTTTGGACACATGACCAATTTTGATTAACTTGATTTTTTTTTCACGGATAAAATGGCAATCTAATTCAATATGTTTGGTCTGCTCATGAAAAATAGGACTTGCTGCAATATGGAGTGCTGCTCCATTATCATAGTATAAGAGAGCTGGGGAAGAAAAATTGAGTCCAAAATCTGCAAATAGAAATTACAACCATTGTAATTCACAAGTAGGTTGGGCCATAAATCTATACTCTACTTCAGCTGTAGAACGGGAGACAACACTTTGTTTCTTGGTTTTCCAAGAGATAGGAGCAGATCCAAAAAAAGTGCATAAGCCACTTATAGATTGATGAGTATCAGGACAATTGGCCCAATTGGAGTCTGCACAACAATCAGCTGGAGGGAACTTGAAGCTGCCATCAAGATGCCTTTTCCAGGACTTCCTTTTAAATAAAGTAAAACAAGTAGGCAGGCTTCAAAGTGAAGTTGTCGTGGTGTTTGTATAAAAGGATGTCTGGTCATGTATTGGTTAAATAGAGCAAACGACCTGTGAGACGACGATATATTGATGGATCTGGCAATAGATTTCCTTCTTTAGCATGAAGTTTAACATTTTGCAACATTGGTGTCGTAGAAGTACAACAACCTATCACATTTAATCGCCGCACCTAAATCATATGCGAGTGGCTCCATGGAAGGAAATCTCGCCGCCGACACTCATTTCATGCGCAAATCCCTAAACTAAAAGGAGGAGCTGCTGCTATATAATCGCGCTCCATTGAAGCTTTCAAGATGCCGAAACCTTCTTGTGAAATGAAGAAGATTAAAGAGATGGAGATTATGGAAGATGACTAGTACAAGAAAGGATAGAAAAGAGCTTAAGGGAAAGGTGAAAATGGAGAAAAATTGGTGAGTTTTATTGAACTAGTATAATAAGTGGGGCTGGTGCGGAAAAAGATAGATTGGAAGAAGAATTTTACAAGGCACAGTAACAAACTTTGGGCTTTTCTTTAGTAAACTTAATTTTGATTTAGTTTGCAATTTGAGAACTTCTTTTGAAGACAATGAAGTAATTTGGAGTTATTCAAGGAAAAGTTTTAGGTTTGATTTATAGAATACTATAACAAAACAGGGGTTTTTTTTTCTAATAATCTTACTTTTCATTTGGTTCGCTATATGCAAATTTATTTTGAAGACTCCAAAGTAATTTAGAGTTGTTTGGGGGAAAAGATTGGTTTTTGATTTTATACAAATTACACTACAAGAAAAAGAGTTATTTCCAAGGGCAAATACCCTCAGAAATACACAAGTGTTGTCGGAAAAAATTATTTATGAGAAAGTCATACCATCGACTGTCGTCGTATTAAGTTGCATCGGAAAAACACAATTTCCGATGAGCTGTCTAAGAAAAACTTATATTTTCAACGGCAATACCGTCGGAAATGGAATTAGTTGCCCTCGGAAATAACTTCCATGAGACTGAAAAATTACATATTTCCAACTACATCTTGCCCTTGGAAATACCAAAATTGCTGTCGAAAATGTTCATTGTTTTTTTTTAAAATATTTCCTTTGTTTATTCTTATTTAATCTTTCATTTGCAGTAATTGTTTTATTTTATTTACTTGCTTTCTTTTAAATTAATATAATTTGAATCTGATTTATTGAGAATATATAACATAAAATAGCAAAATAAAAGCTCAACATAACCAACAATATACTATACTACAAAATACAATTTCTGCAGTTTCATTGAATATTTTCATAGAAATCATATCCTTGGTGTCAATGGAAATACAACCAAATCTCTTCGGATAATATTCTTTTGTACAAAAGCATCCTAGATGTTACTACACTTGCAATCAAATGTCAATCATCCTCTGAAAAGCCATCTTCATTCTTTGAAACATTTTCCTCACAGTCAATTTCTCTATCCTCTTCCTCATCTTCATCTAGAAAAAAAATATCCTGTACAAAGCAAAAAAAAAGGGAGAGAAACTGACTTGAGTTTCTAGCCTAATTTAGGTTTAGTTTGCACTTGCCCACGGAATTCACTCCCTTTGTTAATTAGAAAGAAAAACTGGAAACTTTGTTTCATATCTTTCCCTTTCTTGGCAACCTTACAGAAAACATGAAGCAACCACACCCATACGATACAAAAGCAAAAACATTTATATCAACAATACCCAAACCTTTTAATCCAAAATGTTGAAACACATGAATGATTAACTTAAACAAACCTTTCATTGTGTTCGGTAATTGATGTTGATTGAGAACTGAAGTGATTACAATGCCTAAACATTTACACAAATATGCATCTCAATCAAAGGATTTGTAGTGTAACAATAGCTGTAGATATTGTTTGTCATCATTTAGAATGAGAAATAGTTCAATAGCAGATCAATTATAATAAATAAACTAAAAAAATCCTTCAAACTATAAAATTAAACTTCACAGGCTACATGATAATAAAATATTTCAGCAAGGATTAGTGAGAAATAGATTACACCACATTCATTGTTCAGACTATTTTTGGAAAGATCCAAAGGAACCACACTATCATAATCATGATCACTTCCATTTAGAACCTCCACACTTTGTCAATTAAACATAAAACTAGCAAGAATATGTCATTTAGCAAAAATAATCCATATATAATTCTTAAGACAATCTAAAATCTTCTACAAAGTAAGTACTTACTACTCTGTCTCATGTGTATACCACCAGCGTAGCACAGCAATATAGTGACTGCAACTTTTGCAGTAAGAAATATTTTAGAAATATTCCTATGCCTGAGAGTGAGTACGAGTGAAATGAATCCTAGAAGCATCATCTCTACAAGAATTGCATGTCAAAAGCCAAATAAGCATCACACTACATAGAAAATGCATGATTAATTTTCATTTAATGGTCAAAATAAGAATTGCATGTCAAAAGTCAAAGAAAAAAGAAAACTTGAATTAGGCTATACAGAGTGACCTCTGCAAAATTTGTATGCCACCCCATAATTTTTTTGTCCAAAAAATTGCAGGTATCGATCAAGTTCTATTAAAATGGTGCCATAAAAGATACAAGAACTGAGGCTTGATTACATAAAAAATAAATACAATCATCTACGAAGCAATATAAAAACTATAAGGGAAAATGTAGCAATATCCATCATTTGGATTAAAAAATAGCAACCCCAATTTCTGAACAAACTAATGAATAAATCCATTAACTAAATATAATCATTAAACAAGAGCTAATGCACCACAACAAAATGATATTAGATTTCAAAAAAAAATCTATGTTACTTTTTATCTTTCAATTATTTTTTTAATTTTATTAACTCTGCTATTAATTAATAAATTACAAGTGGCATCACATATGGCTCAAAATAAGATGTGCTCTACTCTTAGTAACTAAAGAGCTATGAAATTTTATATATATAGTTCATGAAATTAAAAGAAAAAATCAATTAGCAGATGATGATCCAAAACTCAAACATAGATCATTACTCAGTAATGAAGATTAAAATGTAAATGTTAGATAAATAAATATCACATAATCCTTTTCTGTGATCGTACAAATTGAACACTAAGCTCCCCAAATCAGTAATTAAAAGATTAAAAATTTAAAAAATACGCAATAATAAAAACAAAAGAGAAAGATTATGGATTTGAAATTTCACCTGTTCATCTCCATGAGAAAAGATCAAAGACAAATCAGAAAATAGGCCGGCATCTAGCATGGCTTGGACGGCTTTGAAGCCACAAGTGAACCTACTAGGCGGTAATATCGGCTGATACGGCTTCTGCAAATGGCGAGAATGACATCAACCTTGAGGAACGAGAGCTTCTTCGTCTGGCTACTGATGATTTGGTTCTTTAATCGATCGTTGAGCCTTGAGCTTGACGTCTTGGTCACCATAGCCCACGGGTTGCGGTTTAATCATGACCGTCGTGGCTGAAATTGCCGGCAAACTGAAGATGACTAGACTAATTTTAAGCTAAAATTGAAAATCAATAAGATGATTCAGACCATATCTGAAAATCGAATAAAAGGAATTTTGACATACTGATATCAGAATGAGAGATCGGTTCTCTCATGAATGAGCGGTTGGTACCGGCGTGAATGAAAGTTGTCGCTGACAGTGGGAATTGTGTTAGAATTTCTAGGGGTTTTTTTTACCGGTAAATTGAATAAACTTCATTGATTTGTGATTTTATTTGTAATCGAGTTTTTTCTTAAATATTATATATTTGAAATAGGCAATTATTTCAAATAGTATTCGCTGTCTTTCGTTTGTTCATTTGCTAAAGTAATTTTTTTGGATTTCTTATTTATTATTATTTTAAAACAAAAGGCAATTAAAAAAATCAGTGTAGTTCTGACTTGCCGCATTTCCGACAAAAATCCATTATCACCGAGGGGCAAATTACCCTTGGAAAAATAGTTACTAATTTCTATGTTTATCCGACGACTGCGTAATACCTTTGGAAAAGGACCTTATTATCAAGAGTAAATGGTACCCTTGAAAATATATGGTTGGTAATATAGCTATTTGTTGTAGTGAAAACTAAAAAGATCATTTTTTTTGTAATTATTTATTAATTTTAATCTAGTTTTTCGGATGGTATGGAACAAAATTATTAAAACTTCAAATTGAAGTGCAAATTTAATTGTGTTTGGCAGTATGATCAAGATTACTATCCAGCCCAGAGAACAAGAAGTAAAGATTACAAAGAGGGAACGATAGGATGAATTTAAAGTTTTCGTGATTTATTTGGGAAAGTTTGATAGTAATTTGAAGTGTTAGGATGATGATATAGTAATTTTTTTTCCCTTGCAGTATGAGCTTCAATTTTACTATCATATATAGGTAATTAAATTATTTAGCCCTGTAATTGTTTGCTCTTAATGAGTCAGATATGAAATTCATCAATGTGTTGAAGAGGAAATTTGGATATTGCTATGCAGGTAGTTGGTACAACTATAAGATAAATTGTAAGTTAAGTAACTCAAATTTTTGTTATCTAATGTTTGTGTAAACTAATTCTATGAAATTGAAATGATATATTTTGAAGAGTTGATCCACATGTTAGTTTTAAATTGTTTTTCTATTGAGAAAGTAATTATTTTGATCGCGTTTTGTTTGACTGGAAGAGTTTCAAATAAAGACCCATATGAGGATAACAGAGATTAATTAAAAGAGTAGTATCTATTCTGAGTGGAAATAAACTTATATATTACTTTTTTCATGATTTTAGAAATTTAAAATATAACAAAATGGAATATGCAACTTCAATTTTATTTTTTTTATATCATGTCTTATTGGAACTTTTCGAGTGAAATATTGTGGTCCAAAAATATTTAGGGCCAATAGTGGAAGAGTATGTTAATCTCTTAAATAAGTTTTAGGTAAGAGTAGTGGCATAGAATTTGAATTTTGTATTTTTAGTACTTATATAATTTGACTAAGTTCTTATGTTTCCTTATTTTGTTTGGGAACACTTATTAAAACATTAGTTTGTCTTTGTTTTGGTCACACTACTTCTATCCCTATGCATGCATTCAATGCGTTGGATTGTCTTTTGTACATAGAACATATAGGACGAAGATAAATGTTCCTAAAATCTCCTTAAACTTGAGCTTTATTTCACTAAATAAATTAAATGACATAAAAAATTAATTGATGCAGTTTTGAGAAGGCAAAGTGACTAGTTATATGAAGGAGCGCATTTGTAGACATTAGAGGTATATATGCTGGATTGTTACACATTCTAGTCCTTTCTATCACAAATGAAATTTTGTTTGTTTGCATTTCACATTATGTTCAGTTATCATTTATAATTAGTAGGGATGCAGCTAATTTAGAAAATGGCATAATTAATTAATCTAAGAAATAAGCTAGTAAGAGACAATCATGAGATGTTTGCAACTGAAGCCATTCGATAAATTAGAGTTATTTTCCATTTGTATGAAAGGACTTTGATTTACATTTCCTGAATATCCACAAGCAGCAACTGA
Organism: Atalantia buxifolia; assembly: GCA_030444775.1. Lineage (NCBI taxonomy): Eukaryota > Viridiplantae > Streptophyta > Magnoliopsida > Sapindales > Rutaceae > Atalantia > Atalantia buxifolia. The sequence continues at coordinate 8,011,985 of CM059837.1, forward strand.
AACACTGCCTACATATTTTGTATAGTTTAGTGTCATATTTAGCATAGGTTATTAACTATTTTTTCTTATGCATTAAAATAGAATCTAGATCTGTTTCATAAATTAGTTTGACAATGTCTGCAGAGAGGGTTTGACTCAAGTAAATTTGAAGTGATCTTATATATGATTGATTGAGTATATAGATCGTTCCCTGGGGAAAGTTGTTAAATATATGTCCTATGCTTGTTTGGGAGTCAGTGTATGCTAAAAGAGTGCTACTCTATTAATATGGCTTTCAAATAATGCAATTCAAAGAGATGAAGATGGGAGCCATGAGACCATTAATAAATTAGAATATAATAAGTGTAACTATATCTTGGTAATTTAGTAAAAGCACAAGTTAATTTAGTAAAAACAAAAGTTACTTAAAAGAATTTATTTTAATATCTCCTATTATTTTTCGTAATATCCTATTATTTTTGCTGTAACAGTTTTTACTGGGGGCCCTTGGGCCAGTTTGTTCTTGCTTATTTTCTGCCTGGAGTTATTTTGAGAATTCAATGCGCAGCAAATACCTAAAATTGTGGTATTTGAGTAAATTTTTTAAAGCCTGGTAGCCATGATCCTCTGTTTTATGGTACTCTTGTATGTATGAAGAACTAATTGATTAATTGAATCCAAACTTCATATATGATTAATGAAAAATAGAGAAAATTGGCTATGATACAGGAATCATTGGCTATGATACATACAGAAAATCTAAGCAGAAACTCAGAAGACCATATTGATACTACATCAAATCCACCTGCCAAGAAAAGTCTCCCTTGCGTGGCATAACCTAGCAACAACATCTCTCATCTCCATCCGCTCAGTTGGAGATTCCATTGAGCAATGAACACCAATTCTAATTACAGTCTCAAAGCAGTCCTCTGCTCTGGCCCTTCCATCTCTCCAAGTAGTATTCTTAGAGCTGCTTGCCATTACCTCCGATAGAAGTGAAGAATCAACAATCTGTATCACTTTTTCTGGTAAAGACATCTTGGCAAATTCATGGAGAGTAAGGCCTCCACTAAACATGGCATCGGTTGGTCGCCTTCTTGTAAACAACTCCAGCAACAGAATTCCAAAACTGTATACATCTCCTTTCATGGATGCTCCCCTGCCCATGCCATACTCTACAAACATATTAATTCATAGTGTCACTTGACATATGATTGTTAATATCTAGTAAACGTTTAAAACATTTACATATAAATATCAAATTTATCAAACATGAAAAAATTACCTGGAGCAACATAGCCAACAGTGCCTTTTATCCCGGTTGAGCTTGGTCGAGTTTCCACAGCAGTGTCAGGATTGCGACTGGATAGAAATTTTGCTAACCCAAAGTCACTCACATGGGCGACAACATCCTGATCAAGTAGAACATTGCTTGGTTTAAGATCTCCATGAACAATGGATGGTTCACAATAATAGTGAAGATATTCAATTGCACAAGCAACGTCAATGGCTATGTTTATTCTTTGAGTGAGACTCAAATCGTATACTTCGAGTTGATCATTGCTCTGATGCAACCACTCCTCTAAACTTCCATTTTGCATATATTCATAAACAATAGCCTTGAAATCAACCCCTTTGGAATCTCTGCCAGAGCAAATTGTGATGATTTTGATTAGATTTCGGTGGCGAATATTTCTTAATGCTTTACATTCAGCCACAAAACTCTTGGAAGCCCCTTTCTGCTCAAGATTAATCACCTTTACTGCAACTTCTGTTCTATTTTTGCCCAAGGTTCCCTTGTACACAATGCCAAAGCCTCCCTCACCAATCTTGTTTGCTGGTGAGAAGTCATCAGTTGCCTTACTCAGCTCTGCATAAGAATCCATTAGAAGTTGTCGTTCTATCAGCAACATATTAGAAGCTTTACGTGAAGATCTCCTTCTCCAAACACAAACAACAGTAAAACATACTGATGAGATCAAACATGAGACTGTCACAGGAATCACCACTTTGAGAAGAGTGCTTAAGGATCCTTTGGATTGGCAAGATGGTAAATGCAATTCATCTAAACCCCCACATAGCTTTCCATTCCCGGCAATTGAAAATCTTGTTTTATTGTTGAAAACCCCTTTTGTTGGTACTTCACCCGCAAAATGATTGTATGAAAGATTCAAGAATTCCAAAAAGGGTAGATTCTTAAGATATTCTGGAATCTGGCCTGTTAAATTATTACTTGAGAGATCTAGCTCTTTGATGCTTTTCAAGGATTCCAATGAAAGAGGAATGCTTCCACTAAAAGAATTGCCCGAAATATTAAGATATTCTAAATCTGTACAAGCACTTAGAGTAGCAGGAATCTCACCAGAAAATTTGTTTCCGGATACATCCAAGCGCATGAGAGTCTTGAAGTTACCCACTTGTGGAGGAAGAGGGCCGTTTAAAAGATTATTATCCAACGCCAAATAAAGTGAAATAGTCGTTATGCTGAGAATTTGCTGAGGAAAAGTACCAGTGAGCTTGTTGTGGGAGACGTTCAACCCCAACAAATTATTGCAATTTGCTAGGGAGGAGGGTATAATGCCCTGCAAGTTATTGAATCCCAGTCTCAAATACGTTAGCAGCGTCAAATTACCAAGAGATGAGGGAATGCTACCCTGTAAAAAGTTTCCACCCAGGTCTAGTAATTGCAAGTTTTTAAGCTCACAAATTACCGGAGGAATAGTGCCAGTAAATAGGTTTGAATCCATTGTCAACCAATTTAGATTGGCATGACTTCTTATCCCTGGAGGTATGGTACCGGAAATTCGGTTTCTACCCATGGCGATTTGCTTTATTGTTGATGAGAAGTTTGCCATAGATTGTGGGAGCACTCCTCGAAAACGATTCCTATTAAAGTAAAGCCTCTCCAATTTGCTACAGTTTGTTAGAAGGTTTATAAAATCAAGTTCATTGGCTGTCCCAGTTCCCAAATTATTAATCCCCATATTTAGCCAATACAGATTCTTGAGCCTACTAAAATCAACTGAGACTCTTCCACTGAATTGATTTCTGGAAAATTCAATCATTTCAAGACGCGAAGCATTGGACAATGAAACTGGGATAGATCCAGTGAAATTATTTCCATTAGGACTAAGCTGTCTAAGGTTTGGAAGATTGACCCCCGTGTCAACTGGTAAACTACCTGTAAATCTATTTTCCGAGAAAGAAATCACTTCAAGGGAAGAGATATTGAAAATTGGAGGAGGAATCATACCAGAGAAGTGATTAAAAGCTATGTCGAGAAGACGTAAGTTTCTTAGTTGGACTAGGCTGTCAATTCTCCCCCACAAAATATTCTCCCGAACATCAAATGCAAGAAGAGATGAAAGATTCCCGATGGAAGCTGGGAGCTGCCCTGTTATATGATTGTGAAAAATGAACAATTGCTCAAGCTTGAACAAGCTGCCGATCGCTGCAGGAATTTCTCCAACAAGGTAGTTGGTATCGACAGAAAGTTCGATAAGGTTAGAGCGACGGGACAAATTTGTAGGTATTGTACCCGAAAAAGAATTGTTGGACAGCACCAGCCCTTCAAGCATGTTCAGACGGCCAATTTGAGGTGGGATTTCACCAAGGAAGCCGTTGTTTGCAAGGTTGATGTACCTGAGGAAGCTGAGATTCCCAACATAAGGAGATAAAGTACCTCCTATGCTTTGGTTTCTCAGATCTAATCTGGTTACCCTTTGATGCCGTCGACCGCAAGTCACCCCTGTCCATTGGCACAAGTTCATAGAATTATTCCATGAACTTGTAACTCCTAGTGGATCATGAAGCTGTGACTTGATAGCAAGCAATGCAAGACGATCTGTCTCGTTTGCATTGGCACAAATGGTTTTATGAGAATGAAGCAACACGTTGAGGGTGAGAGTAGCAAGGCAGCAAAAGATGGAAATGGAGCTAAGCATGTTGAGTTTCAGAAAAGCCTAACGTTATTTGGTAAATGGTGTGATCGTTTCAAGTTCAGATCAATTGTCTTAAATTAGAAAAAATATATGTCAAGCGTGTACTTCGGGGCATTTATGGTAGTGGCAGAACGACTCTCGGTCTGAGGTGGATCATTGTTCAATCTCTTGACCAAAATTTAGGTGCTCCAAGTCAATTTCAACGGGTTCCCACTCGTTTACTGTTAATTCAACGACTGAGACGGGACTCAATAGGAGCAGCAAGTCAATTTTACCACCCACTGGATCATTATTAATTCAACGACTGAGACGGGACTCAATAGGAGCAGCAAGTCAATTTTACCACCCACCGGATCATTATTAATTCAACGATTGAGACGGGACTCAGTAGCAGCAGCGAGTCAATTTTACCAGATAAGAATATTTGAAAACTTCGTTTAAAAAAATCAAAAAAAATATTTTGCCTGTAGGCTTGAGTGGCTTATGCGTGGTCACTCAAAATGGTGTCCACTTTACGATCTGTTGACTAGCATACACATTCATGATTTAGAACAAACTTGTAATTAGACGGAGGTTATTCTTCCTACTGTAGTACTGTGTATCAAAGGCCACAAGACATAAATCAAATGGTTCAAATTGCTCATCGCAAATGTAATAAAATAAAAAATAAAAAATTGCTCATCGCAAAATCAAAAGTTTGTCTTCCTATCTAATAACAATAATTTAACTCTATTAAAGACTTTGATTTCGCTTCTGTTTGGCGTGCAAGTATGTTAATTCACTAGTAGCTAATATCAGCATGCCTAAATTTATAACAACAAACGATAAGTAGGCCAATTTAAAGCCATTCCCTTTGTTTTAAAAAATTGATTAAATTACCGAAAATAAATCACTGTTAATGTGTTAAATGATTGAAATGGTTTCCAAAGACCAAATACAAATCTGACCCAACAACGACTATTATCATTAAATAGATTTTAGTTGATAGAATGATCTTTTAACGACTTAAGTAGCTGATAAGGTTAGACCCAACAACGGCTATTATCATGTGCCGTGTCGTATTAATGGGTTGTATGAAATTTCGTCAGGCACACGTACTGGCTGATGTTCACTAAACCAAATCATTAAATTATTTTCAATAGGATTAATACAATATGGTGATATCTTCACTCTACATTATCTATGACCCACTCCACTATCAGAAAATAATTACAAAAATTACACATTATTTTTAAAAAATCGAAATAAAGAAGTCGGGAGAATTAATTAATTAAATCCATTTTTTTTTTGGTAACTTAAATTTCTTTTGTTTATTTGAATAGAAAATTGTTTTAGCTATATTTAAATTTAATTATTTTACCCTTTTAAGGTAAAAGTACTAGAAAATTACTTTAATATGATTTTTTTTTTGTATAACTCATTCACTGTTTGTAAATGATGCATCAAAACTACTTTATTAGGATGAATATTAATCTTTGATTAAACTAACATAATGTCTTTATGGAACAGTACTCATATAAGTTATTGGGCTGTCAAAGTTATCTCATTTACATGTAAGGCATTGAAAATAATTATTAGAATTCATTTAAAGACATTAGATTATAAGTAACAAACTTAAATAGCTGAAATATTAAATACAAGAACTCAAATTTCTTGGGGCAAATTGATCATTTTATGTCATGAGGATAAAATAGTCAAATAAAACTTATACTAAAGCAATATCTATGATCAAAGAAACCTTTGAAAAAATCATTATTAGATTGATTTAACTGATTAATTATACAAAACTTTTGTTGATTTGCGTTTGTTGAAAATAATGTGAACTAATTGTAATTATTTTCTATAAGTGAGATTGATCCCCACCCCTTAATAACTTAATTATCTTCAAAAAATGTCTCATCTATTTTAAACCACAACTTATCATTAAGAAGACAAAAATATTCAAAACACCCCCATTGGCCCTCATGTTTTAAACAATAATTAAGGATAAGTTGAGATGTACAATACTTTGGAGATATTTTGTAGATAACCAATTTATTAGGAGAGTAAACTGAGATTGACCTTTTTAAATATGAACGTTATTATATTCCCAAAAAACGACAATAGACACAAACCCTTTGTTCGAATTTGTGGAAATAATTATACTTTGTGAGAAAGATGCATTTGAGTATTGTTGAAAGTTGTTGGGCAGTATAGAAGTTTGGTTGAAGAGAGGAAGAAGAGATAACAATGTAGTCTATTGCCAAAGGGCTTTTAATTATTTTTCTTACATAAATAATGATCCATGATTTATATTTATAACATTATTAATTAACATAATTGTGGTCTTTTAACAACGTGTTCCATTAATTTCACTGCCCTTATTTCTTTAACCATCACTTAGATTTATCTAGATGTTTTTTTTTGATTTTTTACTTAAAATTTTCTAAAATTTTCAATAGGGCTCTTTAACTTCAACACTGCTCCTTAATGTGCTTCTATTGAACTCTAATCTTTGCTAGCAAAAGCTCAAACTTAGGCTTTAGTCAAGATGTCAGCAATTTGTTCTTCCGTTCTATAATGTTCAGCTTGATCTTTTTAAATGATGATACTTCTCTTAGGAAGTGATGTTTGATGGGAACATGTTTTGTTTTTGTGGTGAGACACCAGATTTTTTGCTATTACGATAGCAAACTTGATGTCACAAAATAATTCAATAGCTTGACTTTGCTTCTTATCATGTCTTCTGTTGTGAAAAACTTTAATATACTCGTAAGGGCATGAATCTAGAAATAAAATAGTAGTAATAAGGTCGAATTCACAGAGATTGCTATAAATTGAAAAGTCTAATTTAAATATAAAATTAATATTAATCCTAACCTAGTTGAACAAATTAAGTTTTTAAGAGAAATAAAACTAATTAAACTAAGAAAACAATTAAAGTAAAGGTGAATTCAATAAAACAAAAATTACTAAGGTTTTATAATCTACCACTATTCAACTAGTAGGTATCTAATTGTTAATTAATCTCCAATTTTAGAGTGACAACTCGAAATCAATTCATGTCATCTCATAGATATAACAATTAAGCCCAATTAAAATTAATCTTGTGTAGGTTCTTTTTCTTTTTAATAGTATAATATCTAAACATCTCATGTAAACATATTGAATAACAAAGAGTCAAAGTTTTCATAAGATAATCATTGTTAGACTTTATAGATCCAAGCATAGATTTAGTCAAATGATAATATTTAACTAATCATGTGAAACAAGAACTATAAACATTAAAACACACATGTAGGGAATTAATTAAATAAAAAGATAATTATTTCATTGAATAAGGTTCATTCTTAATCTCAGTATAAAAAAAAATAGCTAGACATACTTAAATTGAGAGCTAACAAAAGAAATAAAATCAGCAATGGGAAAAATTGATTTGTTGCCGCTGCTCTATTTCTTTTCCACCGAATGCTACTCTTTTCGTCCCCCTTAATTCAAAAGCCAAATCTGCTTTTTATAATGCCCAGGAACATGCAATTATTAGTCGAATCCTATTGTGGTTCTAATCACAAAACCAACTCTTACAAGCTAAAGCCTTAAGCCTGCCACGTACTTGAAAATAATAAAAGTCAAAACTATTGATTTCTTTCCTTTATTCTATTTTGAATTTCCATTCAAAGGCTTAATTATAAGCTTTGTTTAATATACTGCCCACTTTAGCTTTAAACTTCTTCTTTGTTTTCACGACCATGGATGATTTAATTTACTGGCTTCGGTTTCTTTGGATTTAATTTCATGCACATCTGCTTAATTGCTTCCATAAATTGATTTGATCTTCAATGCTGTCCAATTGTTATTCCTTATGCACTTTTCATCCATAATCTCCAATTAATTCTCTATTCAATAAAATAATTCAATTAATTAAAAGAAACAAATAAAAATAACTAGTAATTATATAATTAAGGATAATATATATATATATATATATATATATATATATATATATATTATATGCTCATCAAATACCCCCAAACTTAGATTTTGCTAGTCCTCGAGCAAACCTAAAATAGAAAACAAAAAGAAAAGTAAAGAAACAAAAAGTAAATCTTAACTAAACCACTTTCGCAGGCAATCGCGATTGCATTTAGTGTATGCAACAAGTCTTTAAACCTATAGGTGGCCTTAGTGGACGAGTTATAATCTCATGAGAGTTTAGTGATGATACCCACAAACATCATTTTTTTAATAAAATAAAATAAAATAAAAAGAACAACAAACTTTAAATAAAATATAAAAATAACCTCAAAGATTACATAAATTATATAGTTCAAAGAAAATTTCAAATATTAGCAAAGTTCTAACTTTAGTTTAACAGTCAATCCCATCTCTCTTTTGATTCTTGTAGTGTTTGTGTGTGAATCAATTCTATTAAAAACTATTCCCAAAATCTTAAATATCAACAGTCTTTGCCTCGAACAAAGAAAAGAGTAGGTCAAATTAATCTTATCATCTTAATCTCCATTTTTTTTCATAGGCTTTTATGTGCATTTTCTTTTGATTTTTTTTTTCATTTCAACACATGTACTTGAGTTTTTTCTCTTTCCTTTTTTTTTTAACAATTATAGTCAGGAGCTTTCACTGTATTCCTTAAGGTAGTTGTTTTCTCATAATAGATTATTCTCTACATACTTGTGATACATAAACCCAAATTACTCAAGGATAATTTCACTCTTAAGAGTTATAAGTAGCTATTTTTTATTGTGGTGCCTGTGTATACTATTTTTTACTGTGAAGATAAGAATCAAGCCAAATAATCATTTACTCCATCTAAAATTCTCAACTTAGGCTGCGTCAATTTCAAATTCCAAGTCAAAATTATGAAAGAAATGATATTAGTGCTCATAGTATATAAAGAATCTCAATCAAGAGGAACTAACATAAGAACCAAGTATAAACTAAGACAATATTCAACCCTTTCTAAAAATCATATTCATTGTCAATCAAGTTCTTATCATTGGCTTTTCACATAAAAACAAACAATTTTTTTTAATTTTAATTTTTTTTAATAACAAACAAAGCCCACCCCCAAACTTATTTGGAACATTGTCCTCAATGCTTCGTAATCAAAAGACATGCATGCAAAAAAATGAAAACATAAATAAAAGAAAAAGTTGGAGAGATCACAGCTGAATGGGCTGGGGAAGCTCAAAAGAAAATGACAGATAAAAAGAAAATGATAGAGAAGAAAAATGCTAAAAAAAAAACAATGAAAAGAAAACCTACTATTTAAATAAAACAAGAATGTAAAGAAGGGATTAATGAATCCTGATAAACAGGATCATCTAAAAGTATCTCCTCAACTTTTGATTCTTTTAACACTAAAAATTGTTTTAATCTTTGACTATTGACTTTAAGTAAATTACCATTTTTAGGATTTTCAATCTCAACTGCTCCATAAGGGAAGACAATACGAACTATAAAAGGACTAGAACATCGAGAACGTAGCTTACCTTAAAAGAGATGTGTTCTTACAACCATTGATTAATGAATTAAAAGAATTATGGCATCAAGATGTTTCAACTTATGATGCATCAAGTAATCAAATGTTTAAATTGCGTGCAACATTAATGTGGACTATAAGTGACTTACTTGCCTATGTTAATTTGTCAGGTTAGAGTACTAAAGGTAAGACAACATGTCCTTGTTGTAATGGGAACACTAGATCTCGTTGGTTGTCAAATGAGAGAAAGTTTTGTTATATGGGTCACCGTAGATTTTTACTGTGGAAAAGAATAATTTTTCTCACTATATATCTTTCTAATCAATAGTTACATATTTATAGGAAAAAAAAACATCATCTAGTCTTTCCTAAAATAACTCCTAAATTAATTCCTCTAATGTTGCTAATTTAAAACTCCTATAATTATGCTAATTACAGCTAACTAAAAGATATTTTCCACACTCCCCCTCAAGCTGGCTCAAAGATATCTATCATTCCCAGCTTGCTAACACAAGAAATAAAATTGGGTCTTGGTAGGCCTTTTGTGAGAACATCTGCTAGCTGTTTTCTACTAGTAACATAGGGAATACAAATTTGACCACTTTCAATCTTCTCTTTGATGAAATGTCTATCAATTTCAATATGTTTAGTCTTGTCATGTTGTACAGTATTGTGAGCAATACTGATGGCAGCCTTGTTGTCACAATAAAGTCTCATTGTCTTCTTTTAAACCATATGTAATTCTATCAAGAAAATCTTTAACCATATTAGCTTACATATTCCTTGAGCCATTGCTCTAAACTCAAACACACACTTGACCTGGCCACTACAGGTTGTTTTTTACTTTTCCAAGTAACCAAATTCCCTCCAAAATATGTACAATATCCAGATGTTGACCTTCTATCACTTATTGAGCCAGCCCAATCTGCATCTGTATAAGCTTCTACTTGAAGATGATGATTCCTGAAAAAAGTAGTCCTTTACCAAGAGACCGTTTCAAGTACAGTAGAATCTTCATAACAGCTTCCATATGAACTTCACAAGGAGAATGCATAAACTGACTTACTACGCTAACAGCAAATGCGATGTCAGGTCTAGTATGAGATAGATAAATCAATTTACCCACCAATCTTTGGTATTGACCTCTGTCAACTACATTACTTTCAACAGTTGTTCTCAAGTTGTGGTTAGGATCGATTAGTGTATCTGCTGGTTTGCATCCTAGCATACATGTTTCTTGAAGAAGATCCATAACATACTTCCTTTGAGAAATAAATATTCCTTTGCTTGATCTAGCAACCTCAATTCCTAAGAATTATCTTAGAATCCCCAAATCTTTAATCTCAAACTCTTTGGCCAACACTTCTTTAAGTCTTCTTATCTCATCACGGTCATTTCCAGTAACAATGATGTCGTTAACATAAACAATCAGAATAACAATTTTTTCTTCTCCAGTGTGTTTGAAGAGTATTGTATGATCTGCCTGACTTTGAGTATAATCATAGCGTCGAATTGCTTTAGTAAACTTTCCAAACCAGTCTCGGGGGTGACTGTTTTAGTCCGTACAAGGACTTATTCAACTTGCATACTTTTTTCTTACAAAAAATGCCATCAAATCTATGAGGAAACTCTATGTAGACTTCATCTTCTAGGTCTCCATAGAGGAACGCATTTTTCATATCAAGTTGCTCTAAGTCCCAGTCGAGATTAGCTGCGAAAGAAAGGAGGACTCTGATTGAGTTCATCTTTGCTACTGGTGCAAATGTTTCTTGGTAGTCGATTCTATAAGTTTGCGTGAATCCTTTTGCCACAAGTCTTGCTTTATATCTCTCTACCGTGCCATCAACTTTGTGTTAGATTGTAAAAACCCATTTACATCCAACTGGTTTCTTTTTAGGTGGATGGTTCACAAGTTGCCATGTGTCATTCTTTTGTAACGCTCTCATTTCTTCATAAACAGCTTCTCTCCACTTTGGAATCATAAGAGCTTCCTATATGTTTCTTGAGACAGAATCATAAGATAACAGACCAGTAACAAAGGCTTTAAAAGAAGAAGACAGCCTGTGGTAAGAAACAAAGCTCGAAATTGGATGCAAAGTGCAAGATCTAACCCCTTTCCTTTGAGCAATTGGAAGATCAAGATCAGAAAGCTCAACTGAATCAAGATTTTTTTGAATTTAGGTACAAAAACGTTACCTTTGTTTTCTAAATTTTCAACACTCGGCAAAGGTGACTGGTGGAGTTGAGGAAGTTGTATCTTGTTCCTTCTTGAGTAAACCTTTAGTTCATAGTCTCTATCTTGCACACACTTAAATGGAGTTTCAATTGGTGAACACAAAGGTTGGGAATTATTAGGATTAGGATGATCTACGCTAGATGATGAAGATTTTGGCATCTCGGAGAAATTTTGTTCTTGAGGTTCAGGGACATTTAGGAATATATTTGAAGTCATACGCTGCGAAGAATCCTCTGGAACACTGGGAAATAAAGACTGACTTGGAGCCATAGGCTGAGAAGAATTCTTTGAAACTCTAGGAAATAAAGACTCATGGGTATTGGAATTAACCATATCTAGAGTAGACCAAAACAGATGTTTATCTTTGTCATGTCTAGTCTCCCCCTGAAGAAAAGTTTTGGGAAAGAAAGAAGTATTCTAAAAAAAAGTAACGTCTATTGACATAACAAATTTTCGAGTTGGAGGATAGTAACACTTGTAACCTTTTTGGGTAGGAGAATATCCTAAAAAGACACACCGAAGGGCTCTTGGATCTAGTTTCCCTCGAATTTGGTTATGAATATGAACAAATGCTACACAACCAAAAACTTTGGGTGAGAGAGAGAAAAACAGTTTTGATAAAGGATATGAATTTCTTAATGTGTCAAGTGGAGTTTTGAAATTTAAGACCCTTGATGGCATCCTGTTTATAAGATAAGTGGCAGTAAAAACAGTTTCACCCCAAAAGGTTTTAGGTACTGTCATGGAAAATGTTAAGGCTCTAGCAACCTCAACTAGACATTTGTTTTTTCTTTCATCAATTCCATTTTGTTGGGGTATATCTACACAAGAACTATGATGTACAATCCCATGATTTTTTAGGTAAGAACCAAGTATTGAGGAAGAAATACTCTCTTCCATTATCAGTGCGAAGAATTTGAATGTTGGCTTGGAATTGGGTCTTAATCATTTTATAAAAATTTTGAAATGTTCTGGTAGCTTCAGATTTTTCTTTGAGCAAATAGACCCAACTAACACGAGTATGATCATCAATGAAGGTAATAAACCACCTAGTCCCAGAAATGTTATTGATACGTGAAGGACCCTAAATATCACTATGGATTAGAGAGAAAGGTTGTGACTCCTTATATGGTTGGGCAGGAAAATGAACTCGATGATGTTTGGCTAACTCGCACACTTCACTTTGGAAGTCCTGCTGGTTTTTGTCTTTGAATAAACTAGGAAATAGTTTTTTTAAAAATGGAAAATTTGGGTGGCCTAACCTTTTATGCCAAAGTTTGATTTCTTGGTTAGAACTCAAATTAGAAGAGCTCAAGTGTGTGTAAGACAGATTAGTTGAACTTGCAGATTCACTTTCGAAGTAGTAGAGTCCATCGATCTCCTTACCAGTGCCAATCACCTTTCCCGTGCGCATGTCCTGAAATTCACAGTAAGAAGGAAAAAACTTAGCAACACAATTCAGATCTTTGGTTATTTTGCTAATTGAAACCAAATTGCAAGAAAGTTTTGGAACATGTAAAGCATAATCTAGGGAAAGATTTTTTGAGAAAAGAATACACCCTTTTCCGGCAACAGAGGAGAGTGTACTATCAGCAATCTTAACTTTCTGTCTGCCTGAACAAGGGTTATAGGAAGTATATAAATTGGAGTGGCTGGTCATATGATCTGTGGCCTCTGAATCAATGATCCAAGAGTATCCTGAAAGTGAAGCAACATTTAAACTAGTAGAATGAACCAGGGAGCAAGAGGATGTAAGATTGAATCTAGTCGATCGCAAATGAGAGTAAAAGCAGAGATAGACCAGTTTAAATAACAATAGTATGACTAACAAGATTGAAAAAGAAAAATCCAATGGGCTTAGATAATTCAAAATTATACTGATATCCTCAAAGGAAGTGATAAACCGATCCACAAATGTTGAAGAAGTATTAGCCCCAAATTGATTCAGCCTGAACCACTCAGATACAATTTGACTTGGCATAGCTTGTTTCAGATTCTAACTAAAGTAGTCGCAAGTCTAAAAGATCTTTGAACAGTGGTTGCAGTAATGCTGACTTGAATTGAACAGAATATGTTGGTAAAGTTTCACTCCTTCAATTCCAGAAGTGTAGATCTGTTCGTAGCAGCCGAAGCAATACACACCATCGAATAATTTTTCCGGCAATTAAGACCGGTTTAAAGAATCAAAGAGAAAGAGCTCTGATATCATGTGGAAAAGAATAATTTTTCTCACTATATGTCTTTCTAATCAATAGTTACATATTTATAGGAAAAAAACATAATCTAGTCTTTCCTAAAATAACTCCTAAATTAATTCCTCTAATGTTGCTAATTTAAAACTGTTATAATTATGCTAATTATAGCTAACTAAAAGATATTTTCCACATTTACCAATGCCTTTTAGATTTCAAGAAGATAAAGTGTCTTTTGATCGTTTTGAAGAATGGGAATATGCACCTCCAAAACTTTCTGGGACTGATGTGAAGAAACAATTAGATAGTGTACTCACACACTACAAAAAGAAAGATCTTATAAAAAGAAAAAATGGTGAGACTAACTAGGGAAATTGGAAGAAAAAAAGTATATTATTTGAACTGCTATACTAGGAGCATCATTTAATTTGCCATGATCTTGATGTCATGTATATTGAGAAGAATGTTTGTGACAACATATTATAGACAGTATTAGGTGTTCTTGGAAAGCCTAAGGATAATTTGAAAGCTCGAAGTGATTACAAGAATTAGGCATAAGGACAGCACTACATACTCAACAACAAAAAGGTTCCAGCAAACTACTTTTACGTCCTGCTTGCTTTACAATGAGTAAAGAGGATAAAGAAGTGTTCCTCAAAGTATTAAAGAAAGTAAAGGTTCTAGATGGTTATGCATCCAATATTTTACATCATGTGAACATGAAGGAGTGTAGTATCGGGGGTCTTAAGAGTCATGGTAGGCACATTTTAATGCAACAATTACTTCCTTTTGCTGCACGTCAAGCGTGCCCAAGAATGTTGTTGAAACATTGACTGAACTGTCTAGTTGCTTTAGGCAAATATATTCAAAAGTGAATACACCATCCAATCTAGAGAAAATTCAAAAGTGTACTGTACTTACACTTTGTCATCTAGAGAAGATCTTTTCATTATCCTTCTTTGATGTAATGGAGCATCTGCCTGTCAATTTAGCTGAAGAGGTACTTATTGCAGGACCTGTGAAATTTCAATGGATGTATCCCATTGAAAGGTATACAATTATTTTTTAATTAATTTTCTGTTTGACGATTTTTATGTTTAAAAATTTAGTCTTTTAATGCATGCATAATGTAGGTATCTGTTAACACTAAAATGCTATGTGCGTAATCGAGCACATCCTGAAGCTCCAATTGCTACAGGATACTTGATGGAAGAATACATGAACTTTTGTGCAAGATATCTAGATGAGGTAGAAACCAAAACTAATCGACCAGTTCGTAATAATGATGGAGGAAATAGAAATGGTCGTCCATTGGGAAAAAGAGTTAAAGTACTTCTTGATGAGTTAACATGGACACAAGCACATAGGAATGTGCTTGTCAACACAGATGTTATCACTCCCTTCCGAGAGTAAATAAGATAAGTTTGTTATAATTTAATTAATACTTTTGAAATTAGTTGATAGTATTTATGTTATTAATTATAGTTTGATTTTTTAGACAACATCTTACTTTACTTGAACAAGAAATGCCTCGTAAGATGCGTCATTACATTAATAAAGTTCATAATAAGACATTTCACACATGGTTTAAGAATCACATAAGTTTATAATTACCTTAAGTTATCATAATTTTCGAAATCAAATGCTCGATTCATGTGCTATGGCATTTTAAGAATCAAATTTAGTTTGAAAATTGATTTGGAAGTGTTGGAAAATTGACTTGTATATGAATTTGTTTGTTGTCGTTAGTTGTAACAATGTGATTCAATATGTTATGATCAGTTGTTTGTTTAGTTTATAATATTTTCTTTTATTTTTCTATCTTTCAGGATTAATGAATTACATTCCAATGGATTGTTGTGCTGCTACATAGTGGTCGTGGCTTACTTTATAGTGGTTTGAGTTGAATTGTAAAAGTCCATTATTCTTTTTAAATATGATGTCGGTATTTCATGTCATTTTGGAGATGATGCTTGTAATAAGATTGGTTGATGTACTTGATGCAATATACTAGTCTTTAGTGGATTTTTAGAGATGATACTATACAGAAAATATTATGATTGATACAACAATAGTTAATTGACATATTTTCAATAAATTGTGTTTACTATAATTACTAAATAAATAAAAATAATTGAATTAGTGAAATGGAAACTAACCTTACAAAATTTGTAGAGGAATCAATTTGGGAATTAAAAATGCTGGCGAGGTTATTTCCGGGGAAAATATTGGCTATAAAAAGTGGTAGCAAAATGTAAGAGCGTCTTGAATTTATTTGCGGGGAAATTTTATGGCTGCAAAGTTCCCCGCAAATTATTTTTACAGGGGTTCAAATTGGTTGCCAAAAGGCTGGGACTTTTTGCGAGGCCACTTATTGCAACCACCAATATTTGGCTGCAAATACATAATTTCAGCCGCAAAAGGGTTCTTTGTAGCTAAAACTGTCTATTTACGGGGATTATTTTCAGCCGCAAAAAGTCTTCTTTGTTGTAGTGTAGCATGAGAAGAAATGATTTCGTAATCACAAAAATCTTGCAGCATAAACTGAACGGGCTAGACAAAAAATAGATATGTCGTGTGTCAAATCAAGTCAAACTTTAGGCTATACGTTTCTTTTCTCATCTTAATTCTAATATAAATGAAAAAGCTAGCCATAGACAGCTTAGCTCTTGCTTATCTAGCAAGTGTCACAAAGATTAGATTGCCAAAATGGTAGATGCCACCGGTGCAAGGATCCTGTTCTGAAAGCCTTTGGATGAAAATCAAATCAATTCAGCTCCAAATTTCCGAGGACCTGTGAAATTAGTTAGAAATTGTAATAAGGAAACTAGGATTAATTTCACCACATCTGCAGAAATGATATCATTGATCTGTCTGTGAAGACAATGATTTGATATAATCGATAATCAGACTTCTAACACAGGCACGCTCATGGTAGAATCAAAACAACTGAGAATCAGTTTTGTCACAGCTTGAAATTGATGCCTTGGAAGCCTAGCTTCAGCCACTGAGACTTGAAATGATCTACCGGCCAAATCCTAAACCAAACAAATTTTAGTGTAAAACATCATTAATGGATTTTCGGTTCTGATCAAAAGAAAAGAATATTTAACAGAACACTAGATAAACAAAGGCATAATATCCTCAGCAAGCATAAAATATAGTAGACTAAATATATGACATAAGCAATGAGTATATAACATCAAACAAAAAGCTATGAGAAGGTGTTGGATGCTCTCTTAGCAGCTGGGAAGACTTCAATTTCAGATTAAATATCTGTTAGTGATTAGTATTTTGAGGAGTTTGATGTAATAAGGTTATTATTTGTGGCAGGTAATTTATGACAAGGTCACCGGGAGAAGCTGACGATTTGGTTTTGTGAAACTGTCAAGTATTGAGGTAGTTGTAGCATTTGCTCAACATTTAAAAGGCCGTGCAAGTGAAATACCCCAGCTAATTATTCTTATTTCCTTTCTTTATTTAGTTTTACTCATTATTCTTGTTATTGTTATTATTATTTTTTAGGGTCCAGCTGTGGTACCACAGTTGTACGGTACCACAGCTTTATCCAACCGTTGGATCCAGTCAATAGTTATTCTTCCTCTGGATCTAATGGTTGGATAGAACTGTGGTACAGTGCAACTATGGTACCACAGTTCTATCCTATTTTTTAAGCCAAACCTAGCACATTAAGACTAAGCCCATAGACTGCTAATACATTTAAGGCCCAATAAAAAGAAGCCCGATATAGACAGTCCAAAGACCATTAATACATTTTAGGCCCAACAAAAAGAAAATTTCTAAAAAATAGATATTTTGTTTTCAAACGAATGAGGACACTTATCTTTAAGGATGACAATGGGGTAGGGCGGAGTGAGGATAGGGGGCCTACCTCATTTTCAACCAATTAAAAATATTCCTTGCATTCCCCATACCATCCTCCAATAAATTTAATTGGGTGGAGATGGAGAATCTCTATATGGGGAATGATTTTTTTATCCTCACTCAATTCTCCATTTATTTATTTTATAATATGTATAAATAAATAGTTTTAGAGAATTAAAAATTCTATACTCAAATAAAATTGTTACTATATTATAAAATTACCAAAAAGTTGAAATAATATCAAAACTAAAGAAACGTTTGAAGAGAGTAGCATCTTGAGAGAAAAAAGAAAATATAATAATATTTTAGGATGAATAAGAATTATAATTTAGAGTTTTCTTTTAGTTATAACCTATTTATATTAGGTAAAAATAAAAAGAAAATTTATTAACCAATATTGAAATTGATAAAACAAAAATTATTAAACAAAAATTAAAAAATATTCATATATGGGGATTGGGATAGGGGTGAGTGGGGAGTACAGAACCAAATCTCATCCCATTAAGAATTTGGGGATTATTTTTCCCCATTTCCCATCGTATTCCCCAAAAATTATTTAAAATTAACTCCATTTGGGGTGGGGTCATGGGGCTTCAAAACAGGGGAGGATTTTAAGCTAGAAGAAACGAGAACAAGATAGAAGAAAAAATGGAGAATGAGGGGGGGGGGGGGGCCCAAAGGAAAAGGGAAGAATTTAAGTGTTAAATGCATTTCAAATTTGGGATTTATTTGTGAGAAATTTGTGATTTGTGACTAATGGAGATAGAAAAGTGATTTGAGATTTTCTTTATGTGAAAATGGAGTATTGAGATAGTGTGCTGGGAGGGATGAAGAAGATAAAAAAAGGAGAAGAAGAATAAAAAAGGAAAAGCAGAGGGAATTAGGAAACAACTTTGAGATAGTGAGCTGGGAGAATGACAAATTTGGGAGAGTAATTTGTTGATTAGAAAATCTCGTGGAAGCCTCACCAACAGGGGCGGGGAAAATTCTAGGGGGGCAAATTTAAACTTCTAATTTTTATGTCATTATATATTAGTGATTTATTGGGCTTTAGTGGGCTTGACTGATTTGTTTCTTACTATTTTGATGCTATCAGTGTTAACATTTAAGTTAACATAATGTTGATTTTGATGATAACAAACAAAATTAAGAATGATTAAGTTTTTAAAAGCTCAAATTATTTTTTCATACATTTTAAATAAATCATTATTTTCACTTTATAAAGGTTTTATATTTAATGGAAAAATGATTTCATGAAATTGGTTGTTTTTTCAAGTTTATGGTTTAATTGAAGGAATTTTGAAAACTTTGAAATCAACAAGTATTGCTTGAAATTTTGGAGAAGGATTTATTTGAAACGTTTTATAGCATTTTGGGCCATATCATAATTTCAGAATGTTTTGGGATTCACAAAGTAATTTTTACAAATTCTGAAATTGGACTTAATGGCAAAATTTATAACGTTTTGGGCCATAATACAGTTATGAAAAGTTTTGGGGTCAAAACTGTAATTTTGAAAAATAGTGCACTATGCCTGTTACTGTAGCAAACGGTAATCCGGTTATGCTAAACGGCAATCCGGTTATGGGGCAAAAACTCTCCGGATGAAAAGCGGCAATCCAGATTTAAATGGCAAATCCTTCTACATAGGCGTTCAAAAGCTTTCGAGCATAAACGGCAATCCGGATATCACAAGCGGCATTCCGGATACTCAAAAATTTAAATTTTTGCCTTAACGGTAACATGCAAGCGGAATTCCGGATACCATAAACGGTAATCCGGTTATGAGTAAAAAGTGAATAACGGCTAGTTTTTTAGCTCCAACTATAAAAACTCAAAGCCAATTCATTTTCAACAACAAAAGCAAGCAAAATCAAAGAGCACACAACTTATATCAAGCTCTCAAATCGCAAATCAAAAACATTGAATCATCTTTTGTTCTTCAATTTGTTCATCTACTCTTAAAGAGAGTTTTTGTTGTAATTTTCATTTCCTCATCAAATTTGTGAGTGTATAAGTGTGGGAAACACTTGAGTGAAGAGATTGGGGGATAATCTCTTGTTGTAAAGGTTCATTGACACCTTGGAAGTCAATTGTAAACATTTGAAGCCTTGGAAAGGCTTGGATAGTGAAATCCTCAAGCTTGGTTTGCTTGGAGGCGTGGACGTAGGCGGGGATAGCCGAACCACGTAAAAATACTTGAGTTTGCTTTCTCCTCCCTTACTCTTTATTATTGTGCCTTTATTGAATTTATTGTTTTCGAATTTATTAAGGCATTAGAATTGGATTGTTGTGTGTTTTGCTAAGATAAGTTTTTAAATCCCAATTCACCCCCCCTCTTGGGTTGCACACTTGTATTTCAATCAGCACTGGGCTTAACATTAAAAGTACAATATGATCTAATATATAAACTTTATGCATTAATTGTGTAGGGTCAGTATGGACATTTTACACTAACTTTTCATATTTTACTTATAAACCTTAAAAAAATTTCAAATTCTGTAGGAGCCATGGCACCCTCTAGTCTTATATGTCCTCTGCCTTGCCCACCAGTTTTATGAAATTCAGGATAGGTTTGATAATTGTTGAGTGTTCTACAAGGTATGGAATTGGGATTTGGAGGATTGGAAAAGATTAAAAAGTTATTATTGTATTGGGAATGTACACATTTTTCTAATATTAGTTCATTTATTATATATTACTTTAAAGTTTAAGAAAAGTTTAAAGTTGAGGAATGTTAATTATGTAGAAATATATATGTTATGATTAATTTGATTTTTGATGATGAAACTTTGGGTTTGCTTATTAAATTTAGATATTTTGATATATGAATTTTGTTAGCCTATAGGACTATAAATGCTGATTTTGATGATGACAAATCATATATTTTGGATAAATAAATATTTACACATTGTACTTTTATAACAAGAAAATGATTTTTATGTTATTAGATTGTTTTTCAAGACATGGACTAAAATGAAAGAGTTTTGCCATCTTTGTTTTTAAATAAAAAATGTATTGAATTTCAGATTTGGATCTATTTGAAAATATTTAAATATTTTGGGTCATTATATAATTTCACATATTTTGGGCTATTTTATAATTTTATAAATTTTTGGGATTAACAAAGCATTACCTAGAAATTGTAAAATTGGACCTATTTGTAAAGTTTCATAACTTTTTAGGCCATAATATAATTATAGAAAGTTTTGGGTAAAAATATAATTTTAAAAAATAATTCACTGTAGCCGTCACTGTAGTAAGCGGCTAATCGAATTTGACAAGCGGTATACCGAATTTGGGCAGTAGCTTGATAAAAGACAAACGACTGTTCGGATTTCGAAAGTGGCATACCAGATTGTCAAAATTCAAATGCTTGCTGTAACGGTAACATAAAAGCAGCTAACCAAGTATTAAAAGTGGCAAGTCGGTTATCATCAGATGACACATAAAGACTTGCTTTTTAGCTCAAACTATATAAATTCAAATCTAATTCATTTTCAAGCTCTCTAGCAAGCAAAAACAAAAAGCACCCAACATATATTGAGCTCTCATTTTGCAAATGATCATATATTGAATCATCTTTGTTCTTCAATTTGTATATCTACTCTTTGAGAGAGTTTTTGTTGTAATTTTTAATTCCTCATCAAATTTGTAAATGTTTCAGTGTGTGAGATACTAGAGTGAAGAAATTGAGAGATAATCTCTTTGTTGTAAAGGTTCATTAATACCTTGTAAGTCAATTGTAAGCTTTTGAAGCCTTGGAAGGCTTGGATAGTGAAATCCTCAAACTTGGGTTGCTTGGAGGCGTTGACGTAGGCAGGGATAGCCGAACCACATAAAAATCTTTGAGTTTGCTTTCTCTTCTCTTACTCATTTATTATTGTGTTTTCATTGAATTTATTGTTTTCAAATTTATTAAGGTATTAGATAAGATTGTTGTGTGGTTTGATTAGGATAAGTTTTAAAAACCCAATTCACCCCCCCTCTTGGGTTGCATAACTTGTATTTCAAATTTTGGGGTAGAATTTTCTCGAAATATAATATTAAGTTCTTACAGGGAAAATAAATTAAAGTGGTTATAATTGTATATGTATAAGGTTCATGAAATTGGGGGATATGTAAATTATTGAGGATTAACATTGATTGGTGATTGACTAGGTACCATGGTATTCAAAAGAAGTACTATGAGATATGATTTCAAAATAATATTTAATGGCTTATAAATGGGTAAAAAGTTATAAAAAATTAGGCCATGAAGTTTTTGTAAGGGTTTTGGTTAAGGAATTTGTTGAGAATTAGTTTAATTAATTTAGAGGATGCTTATGTTTACTTTGATTTAAGAAGAGCCATGGCCGTGAAACAATACCAAGATATTTAGATTAACCAAGTTTGAGTATGGTCATTTTGAGTTGAATATATTAAACTTATATTTTATATTTTTCTTTTACTATTTCAATATTAGAAAAGTAAAGCATTTTTGCAAAGAAATCTTTAATGCTTCAAGTTTTCTCGAAATAGTTTTTATTAGCAAATTAAAACATTTTTTAAAGGATATGATTAAATGATTTTTTAATATTAAAATATGTTTAGTGAAAAGGAATTTAAACTTAAAATATGTTTAAAATGCTTTATGTACATGTGTTTAAAGTTTGTTTTCAAAATTATTAGATTGTACCTGTCCCTTTTAGACACATAGATGAGTATAAAGATACAGTTATAGAGATACAATATAGAGATACAATTGAGATAAAGGCTTTTAGGGCTCATTTGAGCGCACAATAGATATCAGGCCATACTCTTGTGTACTTTTGCCTTTTGAGGCTATTTTGTTCATGCAGTATGATTAAATATATGAGATGCTATGTTATTGGTCTACCTGTTGAGCTTCGGACATTGTCTTTTAATACGTCATTGCACCACTCATATGAGATCTAAGTATGACAAAGTTATTTTCGTGGTACTTGCTTAGTGACAGTTTTATCATGCGCGCATTTTCTCCCCTTAAGATGATTTTCATGATTATTATGTACGACATTGTGTGTTCTTTTCCTAAAAGCTAGTTCATTGATTTAAAATCTAAATATTTTACTTATGTTGTCTTATATATAAGTCCATGAAAATTGTATGTATATTGCAATAACATAGTAATTTTATAGTAAATTTTATTTTGAAAACTGTCTTATACTCACTAAGTTTTATACTTACCCCATTTTATTATATTTTTTCTCCCACAAGAGATTGCAGGTATATTAGTCAGCACAGTGATTGTACATGATGGTGCTAAGAGACATGGATGATATTATTTGGGTATTTTGATCATCTCATTTTGGATTGTATAATTATTCTATGATTTAATGATTATGGATGTTAAAGTATGTTAGCATTACTCTTTTAATACTTTAGAGATGTTGGGTAAGATTTGGATGAGATCATTATAGTGTTTTATTTACTATAATGTTTTGTATTATAATTGAGGAGTTTGAGGTTGACCAATAAAGTTGGTTGAATATTGGATTATTTTGGAGTACTTGTTTTTCAAATTCACAAGTTGAAAATGTCAAAATACAGGGGAGACTGCCGCCAAATTTTCAGCAAAATCTTTATTAACGATTTTAATTAGTCACATTGAACGAGAAAATAGCCTAATTTTATGGGATTAAGTGGGATTTTATGAACATTAAACACCAACATAGGATATTGATGGGTCTTATTAGAAGTATGATTAATATTTAGTTTGTTAAATGTGGAGCTTGAAAGACAATATCCATGTTTTCTTTTTATATGTTGTTTTGTTTAAACAGTGGGTGATTTATTGGTGAATTAGTTTATAGAAATCCTTAAATAGATATAAAGGTAATTATGCAATTTTACAATATGCATTTAAAGCCATAAATTTTCATTATTTGAATAACATAAGGTTAAGGTAATTTTTTTTTTTGGGAGAAGAAATACATCATATGAATTGAAGAAGTTCCCACCGACATTACAGGTTTTACAATGTTTAAAGCCATTTTGGCTAGATAATGTGTAGTGCCATTACATAGCCTTGAATTGTGCTACATTCTAGCTTGACGTAGCTTCTTTAACATCTCTTTTGTGTTGGTAATGGTCCAACAAATCTTGGTTTGACGACATTTCCTCCAGTTTTTAAGTTCAACAATTTCTTTACAATCAGTTTCATCTATTAGTGGCACACAAGCAGCCCCTTTTGTAGTTTTAAGTTCCAATTTGAATGTTGATTTCTTCGTACCTGCAGTTATTAAGTTTCCCTGAATCTCTTATCACTGATCCCAATCCTGCAGTCTGCTTTTTCAACTTTATTGCTGTTGTGAAAAATTCTAATATACTCGCAAGCGCACGAATCTAAAAATAGAATAGTGGTAACGAAGTCGAACCCACAGGGATTGTTATAAATTGAAAAGTCTAATTTAAATCTAAAATTAATATTAATTCTAACCTAGTTGAGCAAATTGAGTTTCTAAGGGAAATAAAAAAATTAAATAAGAAAACAATTAAAGCAAATGAGAATTCAATAAGACAAAAATTACTAAGGTTTCAGAATCCACCGGTATTCAACTAGTAATTATCTAATTGTTAACTAATCCTTAAATTTAGACTGACAATTCGAAATCAATCTATGTCATCTTATAAATATAACAATTAAACTCAAATAAAATTAATCTTGTGTAGGTTCTTTTTTCTTCTTGATAGTATGATGTCTAAGCATCCCATGTGAGCATATTGAATAACATAGAATCAAAGTTTTCCTAAGCACTCTATGTAAACAATTTAATGAAAGACACAGAATCTAAGATAATCATATATAGACTTCATAAACCCAAGCATAGATTTATTAATCCTAACAATCAATAATACATGACAGAATTGGTGAACAGATTTTAATAACATCCAACTAATCATGTGAAACAAAAACTATAAACATTAAAGCACACATGTAGGGAATTAATTAAAAAATAATTATTTCATTGAATATGGTTTCATCATTAACCTCAGTATAAGAAAATTAGTTAGACATACTTAAATTGGGAGAAACAAAATAAATAAAATCAGCCATGGGAAGCCGAACTGTTGTTGCTGCCGCTGTTCTCTATTCTCTGCCTATTGCTGCTTCTTTTTACGTCTGGCGGCTCTTCCTTTTATATTGCTTGGCCATAGAATCCTATTGTGATTCTAATAACTAAACCACCTCTTACAAGCTAAAGCCTTAAGCCTGCCACATAATTGAAAACAATAAAAGCCAAAAAGCTATTGATTTCTTTCCTTTATTCTATTTTGACTTTCCATTCAAAGGCTTAATTATAAGCTTTGTTTTATATGCTGCCCACTTTAGCTTTAAACTTCTTCTTTGTTTGCATGAGCATGGATGATTTAATTTATTGGCTTCAGTTTCTTCGGATTGAATTTCATGCACATCTGCTTAATTGCTTCACAAATTGATTTGATCTTCAATGCTATCCAAGTGTTATTCTTTATGCACTTTTCATCCATAATCTCCAATTAATTCTCTATTCAATAAAACAATTCAATTAATTAAAAATAACAAATAGAAACTAACAATTATGTAATTAAGGGTAAAATATGTATATAAATTATGCCCATCAATTACTGCATCCACATTCACCTTAAAATGAGCCTACTGGAGGAGGTTTATAAGTCTAGTTTGCTGGAATTTATTGAGATAGATTATTTTTGGGGTGATTTGATTTTCTTATATGACTCTACTATTGATTCAACTATAGCCACTGATATTTGTGAATCTTCATTCTCTCTTTAAAGATATAAAGATTTCTTGAGTGCCAATTAGCTCAAAACAAAGGAATAAAAAGTTCCAAATCTGATTTGTGTCTCATTTTGTCAAATATTGTAGGACGCTTAATAAGTATTGGTTTGCAAGGCATTGCCTTTCTGTTTAAAAAGTTGTGATTTTCCATAACTTTTGAAAGCTTTGTAGGTTACGTGGGCATAAGCAACATTTTCTCCTTCTTTGCCACACCTTTGATACCATGGTTACTATAAGATTCTCTTTTTCCATAGATTCTCAGCTGTTAGAAGGAAGTTTTGAATAGCTCTCTACATAAAAATCTTTATTTTTTCTGGCAATTCCAACTTCCAAATTGCATTCTATTTTGTCATACTTGATCTTGAAGGGCTTGGATAGTCTCGCATCTTTAGTCTAAGTGTAAGTTTGTACCGACTCTTCATTAAGTAGTTACCATGTTTATCAAAAGACTAAAGAGGCTGATCGGGCTTTAGGATTATTGGAGTGGAATCTTTATAATCTGATCTGCATCTGGTATAAAATTTGGCAATTCAAGTCCCCCTTCCACTTGTGTTCCTTATTAATCAGAGCTAATACTGTCTCTTTCAAGGGCAGTGTTGGTGTAGACAGCATCTTTAAAGTAGTTGATCTAGGAATCCAAGTACTTTTGTAAATCTACACTTGTTCTCCATTACCTATTCTCCATCTCAAACCATTATAAAGCACTTGTCTACCTTAAATAATGCTCTTACATATAAGGGATGGCTTATATCCTAACTTGCATTTAAAAAAATTAACTTCTTAAACTATTGGGCCAGCAAAACCTTTTGCCATTAGTGAACTAGGAAACTTAATGAGCCTCCAACCTCAGTTTACCATTAGAGCTTGATTAGAGCTAGACAATTCCTTGAATCTCAATACCCTTCTACCTTTAAATTTGCATACTTTCTCTTATTTAGCCTAATGAATGCGTTTTTTATATTCATTTGAACCCGACCAGAATCATGAAAACACTCATGGCACATTTAGACTTAAATCAACATTACTTTGAGAGTATATGAAGTGTTTTTATTGCATTTTAGTTATATTTTGCATAATTATTCATTTTAGTTTATTCTTTATTAATTTTGTTTGTTTTAGAATAATTTGTATGCTCGATCATATGATAATTGTAGGTGTCCGGAAGCTCAAATTTTAAGGAAGAAATGTTGATGCAACAGGCTTGCAATAGATGGATAAGATCATGGATACAAAAGAATTTAAACGAATCTGGATCAGTGCAGTTATTGTAGTCGTTGCTGCAGCAATCGTTGCTGCAGCATAGCATCCATTGCTGGAGCAATTTTGGAACGAAGACAGAAAATTTTTTATAGAATATTGCGATTTGCAGTTTCCTAATCTAACTTAAGCATGCCCTAGGCTTCCATTTACCATAATTTTCAACTATAAAAGAAGCACACATCATAAGAAATGAAGGGAGCCGTCACCCTAAGAGAAAAAACACAAATAAACAAAAGAAAAACAAGATTCAAGAGAGAGATCTACAGTTTTCTAGTCTAACTTATGCGTGCCCTAGGCTTCCATTTATCCTAATTTTGAACTATAAAAGAAGCACACATCATAAGAAATGAGGGGAGCCGTCACCCTAGGAGAAAAAACACAAAGAAACAAAAGAAAAACAAGATTCAAGAGAGAGATCGAGGGTTGCACAAGAGGAGAATCTGCAGAAATCAAGCGGGAATTCAGTCCTTCTTCTTCTTCTCTTGTTTCCTTGTTTACTTTTTATTTATGGGGATATGTTTGATGGCTGGAACTTTGTTCTTTATTTTTCTTTTACAAATCATGAACTAGATTCATTGTAGTTGAGTGATAAACAATCTTGATAGTTTATTGACTGAAAATATTAGTTCCTGCATGTTTACTGTAACAGTTTGTTTTGATAATGTTTATTTTTATTCATTATTTTGGTTGATTACCCATTTCATGATACCAACTAATGAAGAGCCGTAAAAGGGCCTATCTTAGTGGAACATATCAAAGCAATACTTGATTTTAAATTGGGTTTCCCGGATTGAGTTTTACTTGAATCCCAAAAGGGCCATGCTTAATTTAAGATTAGTGATGAACTAGATATAGGGATTCACCTTGTAGGGTAGATAGAACCTAAGTGTGTAATGTTATATCTAATGTTAGCACAACAACTGATCACTGTTAGGTTGTATATAGATATAAGATGCCTAACATATGACAGCTGAGGATACATAAGGATTCTGCCCAGTGTTGTAGCAGATGCTGCAGCAACCGAGCCAAACATTAGAAAATAGTCAAAACTGTTAAGAGAGTTTATTCATTCAACTACTTTACATATTCACATTGGTTTTATCCTTGAATCAGACGTGATAATTTACTTTGTTGCATTTTATTTATTGTGTTTTTAGTTTAATTAGTATATTAGTCTCATTAATTGTTTTATTTTAATTTAGAATAAAATATGCATTGTTGAGATTGCTGTAGCAAATTTAATAACATCAATCCATGTGGAGACGATCTTGAATACTCATCACTTTATTACTTGTTGTGTACACTTGCACATTGACATCAATAGCAATTGATTTAAAATAACCAACACGTAAGCAGATACTGTTGGACAACTACTTTGATGAGCACTTCTCTCCCACCACTAGAAAATAATTTACTTTGCTAACTCAATATCTTGTTTAAAACTCTGAAATTGATATCTTCGAAAAAAACTCACCTTCTTTCTTCCCACCATAGATGGCAAACTAAGATATTTCTCATGACAAGATACAACTTAGAGCTAAAAGATGCTTTTAATTGTAGCAATTTGTCTAACTTAAGTGTTTCGACTAAAAAAATGTTGAAGATTTCTCATAATTAAGGATCTGACTTGAAAGAGCTGCATAACAGTAAAAAAAAAAGGCCTTTAAATTTGTACCTATAGTTGTAACCTTTGTAAATGTAATTATGTAAGGATATCATTTGCAAAGTGGAGATGTGTGATTGATAAGTTTCTGTTAAACTTCAGACTGTTGATCAACTGCTTTAATTCTGTTTGCATGAGTAAGACAAGAGAGGGTAGCCCTGCCTCAAACCTCTTTGTAGTTAAATCATACCCTTTGCGACTCAATTAATAATAACTAAAAATGATGTTGTTGAGATGCATCTCATTATCAAATCTATCTATTTTGACGAAAAGCCTAGTTTCTACATAGTGCTTTGTAAGAAACACCACTCTATTTTGTCATCCACTTTGCTCATATCAAGTTTTAGAGCTATTAAATGATTTTTCTTCCCCTTACTTAACTTTATCTTGTGTAAGCACTTGTAGCCTATAACAAATTATCAGTAATGAGCCAGTTTGGAATGAAAGCACTCTGAATAAGTGACATCATATCATGCAAAATTTGTTTGAGTCTATTAGCTATGATTTTTTATAAATCACATTACACAAGCTAATAGGCCTACATTCTATAACTTGTCTAGGCTTCCCAATTTTAGGAATTAATACAATGTATATATGATTTGAAGGAGCAATATTACCTCCTCTATTGCAGATGTGAAAGCAAGTAGTTAAGACTCTTTTACTTACTGATTTCTAATGTTTTTCAAAGAAAACTGTTGGAAAGCTGTCTTGATCGGGCCTTGGTTAGACAAAGCTACTTCCATTTGACGTTGGGAGAGGTTGGTTGTAGAAAATTTATAAAATAGTTACAAAATATCTTTTCTAGAACATTTTCTTCCTCTGTCCATTTGCCATCTTGATCCAAAATTCTCGATATGTTATTTTTCCTCTTTCTTGATGAAGCCTTAGCATGGAAGAATTTGGTAATTTGTCGCATTCCCTCAGCCAATTTGCTCTTGATCTTTACTTTTAATAATTGTCTTTATCTATGAGAAGATTATCAATTTGTCTTTCAACGCATTTAATATGATCCTCGTCTTCATAATGAAGATTTTGCTACTTTATAATTTTCAGCTCCTTCATGAACTCCTCCAACCTTTTTACTTCTGTCTCCCAACTCTTCTTTGCTTTAAAGATAAAGGTAAGCCATTGAGTCTTTTGCTGTTTTTTTTTTAACAAATCAATCGCATTTCTATTGTTCTATCTTCTTTGATCCATCTACTCTTATTTCAAAGTTGCTTTGCACTTGTTATAAAAGTTCCATAAGCCGTAATGCACTCAAGGGAAGGTTCTGTTGGGAAATTAATGGGTAAAGAAGACACGCAACTACAGTGAAATTGAGAAATAATGAGACAATAGAATCACACAGGGACACCAGAAATTATGTAGTGCGGCTTTAGCCTACATCCACGGGTGAAAAAAGAAGGAAAATATTTTACTAGTAAAAAGGAATTACAAGTATTGTAGTATTTTAGCCCACTTCCCAAAACCCCAATACACCCAAATTCTCAAATCACTAAAACAAGAGCTTTTATTATTTAAGCTCTATAAAACTCTCTGCTCTGCCGGAATTGCTTCTCACAAATTGGAATGAATTGCTCTTTCTCTTCATTTCTATTTATAGAGCAAATCTGGGCAGTATTCATCAATTATATATTTTTTATTTATTAATTTTTTTTCTTTGCCCATTTCTATTTTTTTCCTTCTTTCTACATTTTTCTTTTGTTCCAGTCAAAGAAGGAAGCAATGCCTTCTTCTTCAAAATGGACGGGCCCACCTTCTAGAAGAGTGGTGCCTGCATGCTATATTTTTGTCAGGTTCTTCTATTGATCTAAATCATTTTCCTTTTTTAATAATAGTTATTAGGATTGGATTATGGTTTGATACCCATGTTTCCGTTTGGCTTCGGATTTAAGGAATATTTTACCCAAGGCTTATTACACAAAAAATGATCCAATCTTTCTTCAGTCAGAGAAAGGCAATACCCTTTGTTAAACCATATAATGTGATGTCCTTTGCTCCCCAAATCTACCAGATCACATTCTCTAATCACTTCTTTAAAGTCATGCGTCCTGTTAACATCCGTCATTCCCTTCTATCTTCTCAAAAGGCATTAGAATTTCATTGAAATGCCTAAAGTAAAGAAAAGGTGATAAAGATTAGCCAGTTAGCCTTTCAGGAGAGTTCATGTGTGATGCTTTTGACTTGCTTTGGATGACCATATACTATCTCCAATAACTCCCATTTTCAGTATACACCATTCCATCAATTTATTGTTTACTAAAAAACTTTACAACAACCTTAACTTTGAGTTCTATAACATTACCAAAGCACCTTCTTCTATTTTACTAACTTCAAAGCAATTTTTGAATCTCAATTCTCTACTTTTCTCCTACACTTACGTAGACATTAGTTTTGTTTCACAAAAATAAATAAATAAACTGAGGTCTATGCATTTGGAGAATTTTTTGGACTTCTCGAAACGCTTGGTCATTCCCCAACCCTAATATCTAAATGTTCCAGCTGATGAAATTCATAGCTGCAGTGAGGTTGGCAACTAGCTTCCGCCGCTCTTTTCTCAATATCTCCCATCACTATTTCCAAGTCTCCATTAATTTGCTTTTCATCTATCTCTAATATTAGTTATTGTTTCCATTGGGCGTCTTATTTTATTTCTTTTTGCCTTTAGGCTAGCTGAATTTGCATAACTTGTAAGCTGTTTTATTGTAATAGGCTCATTAATTAATTTAGCTCTTTTCTCTCCAAACCTCTCTTCACTAGGTTTTTTCATTAATCCATTTGGGCTTTTGCTATAGAAACATCTGGCTCATTATCTGCTTCTTATATTTCAGCTTCTGTTTGAATTAATTAAGAAAGCTACCATCTCCCGTTCTTCTCCCCCTGCCCACTTTTTTTCCATTTTCTAAACTCAACTTGGTCTTCAAGTTTTTAAAATCCTGCTCTTTCTCTTCTTCATTTAGCTTACCCATTTGTAGTATCTGCACCCTACTGATGTTGATCTTACCTTTTGACACTCTTTACTTATGGTTATTATTGTTCACCAGTCCCAAGCTTGCTTCCCCCTACACTAAATGCTCCTCCGTCTCTACGGGTCCTGCTTCTAGGTCTGCCCTATCCAAATTCGGTTTGCCTGTAGGATTTTGAGTCTGCAAATCTTTGCTATTTGGATTTTTAGGTTGTGTTTATGATCCATTGTTTGAGTCTTCTAGTGTTATATTCCATTTTCCCCTAACTCTGCTATGTTTCCATATTTCAGTTGTGGTTTAAGCCTTAACCCATGAGCCGTAAAGTAAATCCTCCTTTGTTTCATTTCTATATACTGCACATTTTCTGTATTGGTGTCTAAAACAACCACAACAGTAACAAACGTCAGGCAATCTTTCATATTGGACTGTTATTGGAATTTTCTCTACTTGTTTATCTTTCTCCTTTATGTACAAGATCTTTATTAGAGGTATAGTGATATCAACTGATACTCTAAGCCTGATAATCTGCCCTATACAATCTCAATTTTCATTTGTTTCAATTTCTTTTACTCTCCCAATGGCTTCACCCATCTCCGTTATTATTTCCTTTTCCACGCACATAATGGGCACATTTTTTAGTTGTGCCCAAAATGACACATAGGTGAAAGTCTGTTGCGATACATCTCCAATACTAATCGTTTCTATGAGCAAAACTAGGGCTTGCTCATGATGCCATGACCCTCCCGCTATCATTTTCCTTTTGTCAGCTTCAGTCCCAAACTTGAACAAAAACATTGTTTCTCCCAAAGACTCCACTCTTAATCCTCTCCTTGTTCATTGTTCTATTTGTCAGTACTTTACCAACTAGACACCCTGCTACAATTTGTTCACCCTTTGCATTCATATTGCTTTTGAAAAAAATATTACCTTTTCTATCCCCTGTTAAAGTTATGGCTCTACACTTGCGGATTTGCTCTTTTGTGTCCATAATGCCTTTAAAGGACAATCTGATAAATACAAACAATTAAAGAATATCACCAACCATTTATAAATGCTCCTTAAACAAATCTCCAAATCTACTTTAAAAGATTTTGACTAAAGAAAGAAAGAGAAAGAAACAACAAAATCTAGAGAGTTATGAATAGTATTTTAAACTAGAGATCAAGCATCATGATGACCCTACCCAACTTCTATTCTAAGTTTTCAGAGAAAAAACCCGAGAAGGAAGAGGAGAAACAATTGAAAATTTTATTTTTAAGGAAATCTTAGTTAGAGAAGGATTTTGTGAAGATAAAGATAGCCGTAAGTTATGACTATGATATATGAAGTTGGATTTTGTTTGCAATAATTGGAAGACTTTAGCTATAGTCATTTTTTACAGTAGAGAATACATAATCCCTTTTGCTAACTGTTTAGGCCAATATATTTCCTTTTCATTCCTTTAGGGCATGTTTGGTTATAGTATTAAGAGGGTATTAAAAAACTGTTCACATTAACTTAATACCAATATTATGTTTGGCAAAATTTTACAAGGGATTAAGGGGTATGCTAATGTAGCAAACCGCCACATTAGCTTTTGTGCTTTTGCACTTGCTGCTTCTTTTTTTTTTTTTTTACTTTTGCTTTTGCACTTTTGCTTTTTTTTAATAATAATAAATAATATAACTTTGTAATATAATATAATTTTTTTTTATTTTTATATCACAATTATTAATATAAATTAATAATTTATTATTCATATTTTAATTTTTATTATATTAAAAATATTAATGTATTATTTAATTATATAATAATTAATATATCAAATTGATTAATAAGTACTTAAATAATATATAAAAATAAGAATATAACTTGATATTACATTATTTAATTATATTATAGTAATTAATGTATAAAATTTTAATATAACTAATAAAAATATTTATATATGAATAAATTTAAATTATATTAATTTAAAATAAATGTTATGCTGTTGATTATAAGGCTATAAGCTTCAATCTTTATAGAAAAATTATTTTTTTAATATTTATACTAAAAAATAATGTTAAATTTTTTAAATTTAAGACTACTAAATTTTGTATTTTTCTAGGTACTAATAAATATTATTTTATAAATATATAATTTAAGTTAATCCTAAAAAAACTAATACAGTACAGTGTAGCACCAAACATTGTACAACATTATTATAATACAGTGCTAATGCAATACAGCTAATACAATACACCAGCATTAAAATAATGTAATACAGCATAATACAATACAAAGTGCCAAACACACTCTTAAAGAATACATTTTTGTTTAATGGAGACACTAACTTTTGATTCTATATGTTGGGGAAAATTCAGTTTTTAAATATTTATAAAAACTTTTTAGGATTGATCTCATATAATATATAAGAATTCGTAATCTACAAATTGTACCTTGAAAATATGAAAAGATGAACAATCTTTGCTTTTTTCACTGAAGTAAATTAGGCCCCAAGATCACGATCTGTTACCACCACGCCTGTTAGAACACGATCCGTCACCAATGATCTTCCAGGTTATGACTTAGGTTTAATTTGCACTTGACGTGTTGGCACCTTTATCACTACCAATAGCAACTAGGAGGAGAAAATTTTTCTCTCAAGATTAGAGAGAAAAAATATGTTTCTGTGATCTATATAAAGTCGTTGTATCCTGTTCTTTTTGGGAGAAAATAAGCCTTTTTATATCTCTATTTAGTGAAACTCTAGGCTCTAAAAATAAAAGTTACGTCACTTGCTTTTTCCTATAGGGGGCCCACCTTGTAAAATAACATAAGGCCTTTTATACACAAGTAACATTACATGGAGCCTCCCACTAAATAATATATTTAGGTTTTTAACCCAAATAGCTAATTATCTTGCATATTAATCCAGTAACGGCACAGTCAATTAAATGAGCTAACCGGGGGATCATTTGGGAACATACAATAGTGGCCACAATAATTAGGTCTGTAATTAAACTAGCTCAATTATTTAATTTCAAATCTCCACTAAAAGATTAGAACTGGCCTCTATAATTGTATGCTCGAATAATATTTCGTTCCAAGCCACATTGATTTCTTTACTGCACAATCCTTTGTACCACATCGTTAATTAAATTGATATCTCAATTGTCCAATCAATTTAATTATATCTTATTCCTTGATACTTATTAATTTTCTCTAATGATCACTTTCAATATATCAAATATGTCGACACACTCTGGCCAGAGAATTCTATGATCAAGTACCGAAAACCATCAAGAGATGTGTTGTACAAATTCTATATTGTTAATTTATAACTCCAATACTCATAATTACTTCTACCAAGATATTGGGTAATCTTGACTACAACTGTGTGTCGTGCCCATTGGTAACTCAAATGGAACAACAATTACAGTCATGAAATCATAACTAACTCAAGATTAAGATTACAATAAAATCAATGTCTATGAGATTTAATAAGTCTAACAGTTATTGTAAGGTTAATTAAATCTCATATGTGATCCTATTCAATGTAGTAGTACTACATTAATAAATTCATACATGATCAAGACAAATCAATCAATGAATTTATTATAGTCTATACCTAAATAAAGTGCCCAACTTTATTTATCAACTGCGAACATAATTTATGTAATCATAAGATAACTTGCATTTATATCTTTTGTGAATCCACATGTTGATCACATAAATACATATAATATGATTAAATGAACGTTACTCAAAATATTAATGCAATTAAGATATTTGTATAAAATACCTCATTTATTTTATTAATCAAAAAAATTATTTATTATAATTAAATAAACACATATGCTTTTAAAGAGCACATTTTCCTAACAATCTCCCACTAGCTCTCAAAGCATATTTGGTATCTCATGTATGCCCATGGATTCTAAGTGCAAGTTAAAAGGTTTCCCAGGTATGGCCTTAGTAAAAGGATCTGCCAAGTTTTTCTGCGACGCAGTTTGAGTAACCTCCAAATCACCTCTCTGGACTATATCACTTATGAGATGATACTTCCTCTAATATGTTTTTGTTTCTTGTGGTTCCTTGGTTCCTTAGATTGAGCTACCGCACCACTATTATCACAAAATAGTTTAAGAGACGCAGTTATAACAAGTACCACCTCAAGATCTTGTAGGAACTTGTGGAGCCATACAGCTTCAGACGCAGCCACATATTCAGCTTCAGTTGTGGAGTCTGCGATACAAGATTGTTTCACACTCCTCCAACTAATAGCTCCACTTCTTAATGTAAACACATAGCCGGAAGTTGATTTTCTGGATTTCTTATCTGACATAAAGTCAGAATCAGTTTAACCCACTGCAATGAGTTCATCACCGAAATACACAAGCATATAATTTTTAGTTCTTTTCAGATAATTTATTATATGCTTGACTGAAGTCTAGTGTTCAGGTCCAGGATTAGATTGA
Source organism: Atalantia buxifolia (assembly GCA_030444775.1). NCBI lineage: Eukaryota > Viridiplantae > Streptophyta > Magnoliopsida > Sapindales > Rutaceae > Atalantia > Atalantia buxifolia. Next base: position 8,047,832 of record CM059837.1, read on the forward strand.
TATCTGCTAACCATCCCTACCGCAAAACAGATGTCTGGCCTAGTGCAAAGCATGGCATACATGAGACTTCCCACAGCTTCTGCATAGGGAACTTATCTCATTTTCTCTATCTCTTTAGATGTTTTAGGTGATTGATCCTTAAAGAATACAATTCCATGTCTGAATGGTAATAAACCAGTCTTGAAATTTTCCATGCTAAATCTAGCCAATATCTTATCGATATAGACCTCTTGAGACAAGGCTAAGGTTTTATTCTTTTGGTCTTGCATTAATTTGATACCAAGAATATAACTTACCTCACATTAAGAAGGCTACAAATTTTTCCTAAATTTTCTTGTACACACATGGCTCATCAATGTTCTGAATGAATCCAAACGATTTAATCGCTTGATCAAATCTGATGTTCCATGACCGGAAAACTTGCTTCAATCCATAAATGGATCTCTGCAACTTACATACTATGTGTTCTTCGCCTTTTTGTATGAATCAATCTGGTTGCTGTATGCAGATGTCTTCTTCAAAAAGCCCGTTAAGAAAGGCAGTCTTGACATCCATTTGCCAGATTTCATAATCTAGCACTGCAGCAATGGAGAGTAGAATCCTGATAGATTTAAGCATAGCAACCGGAGAAAAGGTTTCCTCATAACCGATTCCCTCTTTCTGAATAAACCCTTTGGCTACTAATCTTGCTTTAAATGTTTCCACCCTTTCGTCTACTCCTCTTTTTCTTTTGTAGATCCACTTGCACCCTATAGATTTTACCCCATTTGGTGCCTCTACAAGTTCCCAGACTTTATTAGAATACATAGATTCCATTTCTTAATTCATGGCATTTTTCCAAAATTCAACATCTCTGTCTATTAAAGCTTCGTTCTAGCTAGTGGGATCTTGTATATGTTCATGTGAGATAGCTGTATAGGTTTCTCCCAATAACATGTATCTCGCAAGTAACCTAGTTACCCTCCCACTACGACGAGGTTCTAAAAGTGATGGTTGTTCAGGGGTAATCCTGTGTTGATTAGCTAGTTGTTGCTGTTCTTCCTGTTCTATAACAGGTGTTGAAATCTGAGCATTAACCTGATCACCTGACAGTTCTTCAAATATTACCTTACTCTTAGGTTTGAAGTTATTCATATAGTCTTCCTCGAGGGAAGTGAAATGTGTGCTCACGATTACTTTCCTATCTTGAGAACTATAAAATAAACCTCCCCTTGTTCCTTTAGGATACCCCACAAACATACAACCCTCAGAACATGAATCCATTTTGTCTGCCTTTAGTTTCAGCACATGTGCTGGTGATCCCCAAATACGGACATGTCGTAAACTTGGTTTGCGACCTGACCATAATTCTATTAGAGTTTTAGGCACTGACTTAGATGAAACTAAGTTCAAAAGATAAACTTCAGTTTCTAGTGCTAGTCCCCAAAAAGAGATTGGTAATGAAGAATAACTAAGCATAGATCTCACCATATCCAATAGAGTTCTATTTCTCCTTTCAGCTACCCCATTTTGTTGTGGTGTTCTTGGGGTAGTTAATTGAGATATAATCCTATTTTCAACCAGATACTCTTTGAAATATCCTGAGAGAAATTCATCAGCTCGATCAGATCGAAGTTTTTTTATGTTCTTATCTAATTACTTTTCTGTCTCAGCCTTACACTTTTTGAATTTCTCAAGAGCTTCAGACTTATGACGCATTAGTTATACATAACCGTATCTCGAGTAATCATCAGTGAAAGTGATTAAATACTCATAACCTCCGCGGGCTTGTACATTGATTTGTTCACATACATCTGTATGTACCAATTCAAGTGGTACTGTTTCACGTACACTTTTGGCCGAGAACGGCCTTTTGATCATTTTCCCTTTTAAACAGGATTCATAGAGTGGCAATGATTCATTTTCCAGTGGACCCAAGAGCCCATCTTTAATCATTCTCTGTATCCTATTTTGGTTTATACGACCCAAGCGCAAATGCCAGAGGTAACATTAGTTGGAAGAAATATTTATTTTCTTAGATAAATGTATATGCTCATCATTATTGATCATTGTGTCATGCATAGAATGGATCATAGGACTTAAATGATATAAATTATCTTCCAATGTTCCAAAACAAATAAGTCTCTTATTATAAAAAATAGAAGCAAAGGATCCAAAATTTACAGTGTACCCTTATTTTGACAAACAATCTACTAAAATTAAATTCCTCTTAATGTCTAGAAGATAAAGACAATTATTCAAAACTAAAGTCTCATTATTAAAAGATAATAAAACAGATCCAATCTTCATTGCTGACACAATTTGTCCTCTCCCTGACTGCAGCTTTATGCTTCCTTCACTTATTTTCCTGGTTTCCTGAAACCAATAAAGTGAATTACAAATATGATTAGTTGCTCCTAAATCCAACACCCAAGTGTCAATAGGATTTTGAACTAAATAGGCCTCAATTATAAAAAGATTTCCCATACCTGATTTTACAATCTTAGGGCAATCCTTTTTCCAGTGACCTTTCTGTCCACACTTGAAGCATTTACCTTTCGGCTTGCCATCTTGCTTGGTGGACGATTTCTTTTTCCCAGCTTTCTTCTTACCCTTGCCTTTCGGCTTAGGCCTAGAAGAAGAACCTTTTTCAGCAATATTTATGCTTCCCATAGATTTCTCAGTATGATAGATCTCTTCAGCATAATGGAGTTCGTTCATCAATTCAGTTAAGATCATGTGTCTTTTGTTCATGTTATAATTGACCTTAAACTCCTTGAATGTTTCTGGCAGAGATTCTTTTGTACTCCCTGAATCTCAGCTTCATTCAAATAGTCCATCATTTTGAAGACATGATCACGAACTCTTGTGTCCTTCCCCATTTTACAGTTCATAATACCTTTCAGTGCTGCTTGTCTCGCGGAGTAAGTACTCTGCCCGAACATCTATTGGAGACTATCCATTATTTCAGTGGCAGTCTCTAAGTTCTGATGTTTGGTCTGTAGAATATTAGAAATCGAGGCTAAAATGTAGCATTTTTCCATTTCATTGGCCTTTTGCCATTTCTCATAAAACCTCCTCTCATCTGCTGGAACTGGAGGGCATGTCTGGATTAAGACATATTTGTAATTTTCAGCAGTCAGGACAATAAATAGATTTCTTTTTCAATCTATATAGTTCTCTCCAATGAGTTTGTTTTGACTCAGAATAATAGTAAGTGGGATCAGAGAAGACATTTTCTGAAAAATAAAACATCCATGGATAAATAATTTGATGTAATATTCACAATAAATAACAAAAAATGCAAAAAACCATAAATGCATTTTAATTTATTGTAACGATAATCTAGTACCGCTTTGACAAGCTATCCGTTGGGGAAGTCATGTCTACACTTACTAGACCTAATTATCCATTGGATTATTTACTTTCATGGAGAGACATGATAAATAATTATTGTTATCCTTTTGGGCCTAAATTTGTTAACAGAGCTTCGTTGGGAAGGTTAATAACAAATTTTAGTTGAATGTATAATCATTGTTTCAATCTATGTATTTTTCATATCAATAGTCACCGTTAGGGTGAACAATCGGTTGAAAAATATTTCAATTTTATCTTTGAAGAAGTTCATCAAATAAAATATCTAATATATATACCCTCCGAAGGGAGCATCACCGTATCATGATATCGAGGTATATATATAATTTTATTATTGAACTAACAATGGAGTCCATGGAAAAATTATCTTGAACTTTTCCTCCCTCACTCAATATTTTAAAATTGATTTTTACTTTTTTAAAACATACATTAATAATATATTGTTAATTGCATGCTTCCTATAATATTATCTAGATGATATCTAATACTATTAAGCATATGCAAATTTCAAACAATATGATGTGATTCATAATTAATGAATGACATGTATCATTATGCATAAAGTAGCACTACCTATTCTATATGACATGTTATCATGGCATATTATCATCCAAAACATAACATATAGAAAAAAAAATTAAGTAATCTTAATTCATGGCTTTCCTAAAATGAAAAAAATACATTAACTCCAAGCATAATCTTCATTGAGCTTCATGTCAATGTCCATTTTCCATAAACTTGTCCTTGTTAATGGATTAGGTGAAATTAGGCTCTTAAATTTATTATTCGTCCAATCTTAATTTTGAAAGAAAATAAATAAAATCTCTTTTTTTTAAAAAATAATAATAAAATTTTAGGACCAAAAAATAATTTTAATATATTAAATTTTATCTATGCATTTTAATCCATTAAGCCCAATTGAAATTGGACCTAAAATTAGAATTCATTAAGCCCAAAACTATTTTTTTGGACCTAAAAGCATAAATATAAAAATTTTCTGCCCAAAAAAAAAATTATGAAACTATAAGGACCTCCATGATAGAAACCATGAAGCCAAAAATTATATTTTTCTTTTCCTTCTCCCCAGCTGCCATCTCCACAATCCAGCCACTGTTCAGACACCAGCCGACCTCTGACGCATCTCCGACGCTAATTTGACCATCGCCACCATGCCGGGAAGCCACCAAACGATGCCCTCCCCCAGCCGCAAATGTTTGCAAGCTTTCAGCCTCCACGCACTTGCTGCTGGCCTCACACGCGTGCTTGCTGCTAGCAACGTTGCAACGTTCGGCCTGCACCGTCCGCAGCGTGCGCTGCTAGCATTTGCTTGCTGGTGGCGTGCTTCTCGTCACGCGCTGTTGGTTACCGCTAAAATTTCCAGCAAATCCTTCAATCCATCGTTGTGTGATTATTTCCAATGATTTACAAATTTTCTACGCCAATCTTGGCTTACAAAAGTTCTATTACAGTAAAATAAATCAAGAGGAAAACATGGTGATATAAGACCACCCCTCTTGGTACAGTTCTGAAGAAAAAATGCAGTAGAAAATCTAACCATAAATTAAGACAAACTATAATCATGCTTTATTCATATATTAAACAAATAATATATATTTGAACAAATTGTGCCACTCTAATACATAAATATCAAGATTAATTTCATACGAAATTCTTATATATTAATATGAGATGGCTCTGATACCAATTATTGGGGAAAAATCAGTTTTTAAGTATTTATAAAAACTTTTTAGGATTGATCTCATATAATATATAAGAATTCGTAATCTGGAAATCGTATCTTGAAATCTGAGAAGATGAACAATCTTTGCTTTCTCAACTGAAGTGAATTAGGCCCCCATATCACGATCTGTTACCACCACACCTGTTAGATCACGATCCGTCACCACCACGTTTGTTAGATCACGATCCGTCACCAATGATCTTCCAGGTTATGACTCAGGTTTGATATGCACTTTACATGTTGGCACCTTTATCACTACCAATAGCAACTAGCAGGAGAAAATTTTTCTCTCAAGATTGGAGAGAAAAAATCTTTTTCTCTGATCTGTATAAAATGGCTGTATCCTGTTCTTTTTGGGAGAAAATAAGCCTTTTTATATCTCTTTTTAGTGAAACCCTAGGCTCCAAAAATAAAAGTTTCGTCAATTACTTTTTCCTATAGGAGGCCCACCTTATAAAATAACAAAAGGCCCCTTATACACAAGTATGTTACATGGAACCTCCCACTAAATAATATATTTAGGCTTTTAACCAAAATAGCTAGTTATCTTGCATATTAATCCAGTAGCGGCGCAGTCAATTAAATGAGCTAACTCGGGGATCATTTAGGATCATACAATAGTGGCTACAATAATTAGGCCTATAATTAAACTAGCCCAACTATTTAATTCTAAATTTACTCCACTAAAAGATTGGAACTGACTTTCATAATTGTGTGCTCGAATAATAATTCGTTCCAAGCCACATTGATTTCTTTACTACACAATCCTTTGTACCACATCATTAATTAAATTGATATTTCAACTGTCCAATCAATTTAATTATATCTTATTCCTTGATAGTTACTATTTTCTCTAATGATCATTTTCAACATATCAAATATGTCGACACACTCTAGCCAAAGAATTCTATGATCAAGTACCGAAAACTGATCAAGAGATGTGTTGTACAAATTCTATATTGTCAATCTATAACTCCAATACTCATAATTGCTTCCACCAAGATACTGGGTAATCTTGACTACAAGTATGTGTTGTGTGCCCATTGGTAACTCAAATGGAACAACAATTACAATCATGAAATCATAACTAACTCAAGATTAATATTACAATAAAATCAATGCCTATAAGATTTAATAAGTCTGACAACTATTATAAGGTTAATTAAATCTCATATGTGATCCTGTTCAATGTAGTCGTACTACATCAATAAATTCATGCATGATCAAGACAAATCATTCAATAAATTTATTACAGTCTATACCTAAATAAAATGTTTAACTTTATTTATCAACTGCGAACATAATTTATGTAATCATAAGATCACTTGTATTTATATCTTCTGTAAATCCACATGGTGATTATATAAATATATATAATATGATTAAATGGACTTTACTCAAAATATTAATGCAATTAAGATATTTGTATAAAATACCTCATTTATTTTATTAATCAGAAAAATTGTTTATTACAATTAAATAAACACATATGCTTTTAAAGAGCATATTTTCCCAACACTGTACATAAAGATCATGAAATACTTAATTGATACATTAGAAGGTGGATCCCATATTTGACAAGAATAATGGTGATAACAAAGATATGGATGATAAAGACGATTGGCGATAGAAAAATGTCATGAAAAATTAGATTAAGTAATTTAATTTGAGATCATGAGCAATTGAGACTATGGTAATGAAAATATATTAGCAAAAGGGTTATTTCCACCCTGCCCCCAAAGAGTTATTTTATAGGTCTTAGTCAGATGCTTGCTAACAATGATTAAAAGATGAAAACGTTGTTCTGCTTTTGGTGAGAACGATCAGAGACAATTGAGTTTGATAATTTCTGAATGATGTTTATTTGCAGCGGCAAGTTTATTTATAGTAGCTATCATAACAAATCTTTGATTCTTAGCCAACAATATTTAAAGATAAACCTAGAGACCAAATCCAAATCAAACATGACCACCACGATTTGATTCTCCTCCAAATCAGCAACAAATATTTTGACGTGGTGATACTCCCGCTATTGCTATAACACACAAACAAACACATCCCGCACGTGGAATATGATCTGCGTGAAGCCATGCATGGCTTGCATGAGCACGTAGCTCAAACGTAGCCCTTGAACTTGTAGTTAGGTTTTGGTGCTCTTGCTGATCTCCTTGGCTCCTTATCATTATTCTTTAAGAAGAGTGAATGTAGGGATGTAGACATATTCACAGATGCGGATTGGGCAGGATTAGTTGAACATAGAAGATCCACTACAATTTTTTGTACTTTTGTTTAGGGAAATTTAGTGACTTAGAGGAGTAAGAAACAGAATGTAGGATGCAGTGAAGAAGCAAAATTTAAAGCAGTTGCTCGAGAAATGTGTGAAGTTTTGTGGTTGAACAAGTTCCTGGAAGAGTTGTAGTTACAGTAAAGTTTCCTATTAAATTTTATTTTGATAACAAAGTAGCGGTTAATATTTCACTTAATCTACTGCAATATGACTTGACCAAACATGTTGATGTGGGCCAATATTTCATCAAAGAAAAAGCTGAGAAGGGCATCATTTGCATGACTTGCGTTCCTACTACACATCAAACTGGTCATCAAAAGATTTTCAGGGTATAGTTTCAATGATTTCATTTGCAAGCTGAATATGATTAACATATATGATCTAGCTTGAGGGTCAGTGTAGAATTCGATTTTTTTGTGTAATTATTTTTCTTTATTAGTAGCCCATTAGTTCGAGATGTGATTGTATGATTATGAGATTCCTTCTCTGTAAGATTCGGAGCTTCCTTTTTTGTCAATTCTTTTTTATATTATGTAATAGGGTACACTCTTTGTAAATGATTATGATGTGATAAAGAAAAGTTTTGTTTATAGCTAGGTATGATAAGATATTATGAGTTATATGAGATGACATGTCATTGGTCTACCCATTATAGCTCCAGGCATGACACTACATTTCTAGTATGTTATTACACCGCCCCGTATGAGATCTGAGTATAACGATTTTATTCCCCAAGATATTTGTTTAATGACAATTTTAAAATCATGTGTATATGTTCTCTTGATGTGATTTTCATCATTATTTTGTACAACATCATATATTACTTTTTATTTTTTATTTTTTACTTATCGTTTTGACATAGTTTGGTGAAACTTGCATATTGTAGTAACATATTTATTTTTAAAATAATTTTATTTTCAAAACTTGTTATCTACTCACTGAATTTTATACTCACCATATTTTACTGTATCTCGCACCCCCCCCCCCCCGGGCACCTCAAGAGGCCGCAGGTACATGACCTGAGCTAGCGACTATAGGTATTTTAAATTTTAACCATGAAATTTTTGTTAGGGTTAGAAATTATATTATTAGAGCATTTTGATCACCTCATTTTTTATTGTATAATTATGATATTATTATTATGGACATTTGATGTGTATTGGCATTAGACACGCTATACTCTTTTGATACTATTCGAAATATTAGATGATATTTGGATGAAACTATTTAAGCATATTATGTAAAGTGATGCGTGATTATATTTGAGGAGATTAATCAATGAAGTTAGTTGAATATTGGATATTTTGGAAGTGCCTATTTTACAAATTTTCGTGTTGGAAATAAATAAATAAAATATATAGGGGAGACTCTAAATATTTGGCAAGACCATTATAGATGATTTTATTTAATCATGTTAGATAAAACTAGCCAAACTTACCCTTCATGTTCGAGGCAGATTAAAAATATAGAAGAGTTTGTGGTTGTTTTTATACTCAGTAGTCATAGTTAAGAACTTCTAATTACTTATTGGTTGAGTTGGTCTGTGCATCCGTGTTTTATAGGAATATAATAATATCACCATATTCAAAATGATTAAATTTCAGTTCATCCTCCAAATATTTGCTGTCTTCAAAATACTGGCGCCTAAACAATTGTAAAGGATAACGACAAACGGGGGCACATTGATGGAATTTTTTTCTTTTATAATGTATTTATTGGAATAAGTTAAGACATAATAATTTTGGAGTATTTTGAAGATAATTAATCTATTATGTGATAAATCACAATTAATCCTAATCAAAATAATTTTAATAATCTTTTTGGCTAATTGCGACGGTAGGCCTAACAAAAGTTCATACTACTCATTTGCACAATGGGAAAATGCATTATAAGAACAGTTGCCGGATCTAAACTTATCAAATCAAGCCGTCAACAAATCTATCCATTAATTAAAATCCACTAAAAACGAGTCGGATTTGTGTTGGGTCTTTAAAAATTGTTTCACTGACTTAGCACATAATTAACATTAATTTTAAGGATGGCAATGGGGAGGGGAGGGGAGGGGAGGGGACCAATCTCCCCGTATCCATCCCTGATATTTTGCATATGTCCCCGTCCACTCCCCGTTCCCGTCAGAATTACTTGAGAGAATCTCCATCCCCTCCTCGAGTAATAACAGGGGATCCCCGAAGGTCCCCGATCCTCGAATAACTAATTTTTTTTTTTCAATTTTGAGTTAATCATATTAAAATAAAAAAATTAATAAGTAACACAGCATGTAAGAGATACAAACTTCTTTTACAAACTATCGTGAATAAATTAATAGGCTAATACAAAACTGTTGTAAATAAAATCGAATTTAGATTCAAAATTAACTTTTTCAATAGTGGCGTGGGCACTTTATAAATGTCGACTTTTCCTTTACAACACAATAGTTAAGTCGGAGCAAATCAAGAGCAAATATTAAATTAGATTAGATATTAAAATTGTGATTCGTTGTGGGCAATTATAACATCTAAAAATAAATAAAAATAGATTTAAGTTTAAAAAATTTAATGAATATTAAAATTAAAACAAAATTTTTGGGCTAATAGAATTTATAAGTTTTTTTAATGTCCTAAATAAAAATTTAGGACTATAATTAGTTAATTAGGTCTAAATGTTTAATAATATAAATATTTTGATATTTATTATTTTAATCAATATTTATAATTTTATAATTCAAATTTTATTATTTATTTACTAGTAATTTCAAAAAATAAAATTAAAATTAAAAATTAAAATGGGGAAATGGGTAGGGGATGGGGATTCCACCTCATCCCCGTCCCCTCCCCGAATAAGAAATTGGGTAAAAAAATTTTCTCGTCCCTTCCCCGAATAAGAAATTGGGTATGAAATTATTCTCATACCCTCCCCAAATGAGGAAAATCCCCGAGGGTACCCGTCCCCGTGGGGATTTTTGCCATCCCTATTTAATTTATTGCTATTCTCGAAGAGGTGATTAAAAAAAACTTAAATCAGAGGCTAAGGTTACAAGGTTGACTCTCGAACCCAAAAAATAGGGTACGTGATTATGAAGTCAACTAAAAGTATTATATTTATCGGATAGGTACATAAAATGGCTATTGCATTAATTCAAATTTTAAAATTTGTAATTTACAAGATGTAGGGGCTGTTTTTTCCTTTTTCTTGTTCTTTTTTTTTTTTTACTTAAGTTTAATCACTTAAGTTTTTAAATTATTAATTGAAGATTCAATCATTAATTTATTAAGCCAATTGTTTAGCTCTTTACTTAATTTAAAATGTCTAAATGATATCATTAAAAGATATTTTCTAAAATATCTCTATCTAATTAATTAATTTTCAACATTCCCTAAACAAAATTTAATAATTAACATTATTACCCATCTCTATAACTTGTGATAATACAGTAGTACATTATTTTTATCTTTTTATTTTCTTTAAATTAACATTATTAATCTTCATAATTTTTTATGAATATTTTTCTTATAAAAACATTGTAAATCATAATAAAATCAATTAACATATAATAATTTAGAATATTAAAGGTATTTATTCAATTGAACATGATTTACACTATAATAATATATTATTTTATTTATATTCTTTGATATGTTTATTATTTGTTTAACATTTATAATTTGTAGGGGTACAAATGTAAAAATACTAGCTTTTAGATTTTTGAGTTAAAAAACAACATAATTGTTTTTTTTTTTTAGCGATTCATGCCAAAAAAAAATTATTCAGAATCAGACGTTCAACTCTATTTAAAATTTAGACTAATTCAAGTGTATTCAAATTTCAAATAAAAAAATTAAAAAAAAATGCCACTGTAGTTTATGTAAACTATAATGCTGAAGCAATTGAGTCATTTTAGAAGGAAGTGATCATAGCCTTTTACTGCAAGAAATTGAACCTTCACAGAGAATGACAAGATTTAATACTCTAATGGTTGCTCCATGTTTGATGAAAGCCATTGGCAAGAAATGCAGTAAAAAATAATGTACTTCTTAGAAACAATCTACAATTATTTCCTGTCAACGAAGTTTGCATTTATCAGTTATCATTTTTTTTTTTTGGGGGGTAAACATCAAGTCCTCCGTAATGTAGCACGATTGACATAATCATTAAGTATTTAGCTCTAATCACTTGATAAGAAACCCAACGGTGAAGCCAAGTTGATTTCAATGGTACTTCTTCGGAACTTCTTGGTTTTATGGAACACAAATGACCTGAGAACAAATTAGTGCTATTTTCCCCCTCATCTACAAATCGTAACCCATTAGATGAATTGTTTTTACCATCTTGTTGTTCAAGAGGATCATAAAAACTTAGAATTACCCTTCTCAATGTGGTGATTCAAATATCAATGTCATTAGTAGAAAAATGGTCTTTTCTTGTGACACTTTATTAAAAAGTATCAATAGTTATATACATTTGGACCATTTCCCATATTTAATAAATAAGTGTTACAAATTGCTAATACTATGGCAATAAATTAAACATAAGAGATCTGTGGCACTAAGGTAATAATCAAACCGAAAACCTCTAAGCCATAACATTTTAATTTTAAATGCTAAACCGCTGGGCCACAAATTACATTTTAATTTATAAATTAATAAGTAAATAAATATTAAAACTTAAAATAAACTACCTAGAAACCATTGACACTATGTCGTTTTTAATGGATGGTCTATTTGAAACCTAAGATCTAAAAATTTTTGTTAAGTCAAAAATCTATACCACGGTCACCAAAGCTCTCTTCCTTCTCTCTCCCTCCCTCTCTCTCTATCTCTTTCTCCCTCTAACAATGATCTACCTTGAAAGCCGCCTCTGTAAAATATCCCTTAAAAGAACCCAAAAAATGTTGTGAAGAATTTGGGTAAAGATAAAAGGTTTGAAGGCCTGCATAAGTGTTATGGTAACTCTTCATCTCATTCTCTATTCTCATTGTTTTAGAGTTTATCGGTTAATTGGTTGATGTTTATTGAGTGCGATTGGGAGCTTGCACTTTTTTAGAAACCTAACTATCTAGGGTTTTTGTTGCTTATAATCTAATTTAATATTTATTAAAATAAATAAAAGGCTATTGTATTATAAGTGGAATTCAATTTATTAATTGAAAGAATGATTACAATTGGTGATTATGGATTTAGGTTGAATGCAATTTGTTAATTAAAAGAATAGTGGCAATCAACAATCATGGGTTTAGTATATATTATATATTTCACTTAATGGTTTGTATGAAAGCCCAAAACCTAAATTTTTCTTAAGTAAAAATCTCAATTCTCCCTCAGGACCTATAAGCCCGTCACTCTCTCTCTCTCTTTCTTGTTCTAGCTAACAAACCAAAACTTATTGCAAAACCGCCATCATCAATCGTTCAAAGCTCATTAGTTAGTTGTTCAAATAGACGTTGTCTTTATGGTGTCAAAACCTAGAAGTCATCGTGAGGATAGTGTAAAATTATTTGGGCAAAGTTAGGGTTTTAAAAATTGAATCAGCTTTGTGGTAGCTTGCTCTTTATTAATATTTTTTAAGTGTTTATGTGGTTAATTAATTAATGTGGTTACTGGATATGATTGAGACTTTGCATTTATTTGGAAATCTAGGGTTTGTTGCTTTTTAAAGTGAATGATTTTGTTAATTTAGTGTTTTAAGTAAATGATTTTGTTAATTTAGTCTAGAGGTGTTTAATACCCATCCTCACTTAAACTAGTGAAACCTTTTTCTTTTTTAGGCAGTTTATATTTTTATAAATCACTGGTCAATTTGGGGTTTTATTTTGTGAATCACCTCATCATTTAGTTATGTATCTATGGCTTCAAGTGCTCAAGTTTATACTTTTGGATATTTTAATAGTGAAAAGCAAGGTTATTGTTTGCTTTTATGCCTAATTTAACTTTAAACATGGGGATTGATGATACTTGAGTTGCTGGATAGTTGATTTTAAGGTGAAAATTTGATTAATAGTTTATGAAATTATGCTGAAAATTTGAGAATTGATAGACTGTTGTTATGAACTTGGTTATTTCCGAACTTGACTAAATGACTTTTAATTGTTTTGAAAGTTTGATTAAACTAAATTTAAATGCAAACATTTTAGTTCTAGAAATTATGGAATTAATTAGGTTTAAATTTGATTTTGAATGGATTTCTCAATATGGTTGGTTGTTGTCCAATGTTAATAGAAATTACCTATGTACCATGTTTGATATTATAAACGTATAGTCTAACAGTGTCAGAATAAGCTGAAATTCAGATAAACAACACTTCTATATGCATACTTCGAATCTGGAAAATTTTCATTTTGATTGAACTTTTAATTTATTTTTAATGATTTTTCAAACTCTACTGCCTCTGCAGTAACTTCTTTTGACAGAGCTGTTCATTAATCTTTAATCCTATCAAACACCTGCATAATGATATTATAATAACCTCAAATTTTAATATATCATTGACTTATATGCCCACTTAAAAGTATCATTCTAATATATTTAGTATTTTAAATTTAATAAATATTCAAACACCTACTACTGCTTTACAGTTTCATATGCAATTTTGACTTATATAGTTTTATCATGTGAGAAGCTAATGCGGAGTTGTCCAAATGACTTAGAAATTTTATTTGTAGTGCATTGACATGCCTAATTATGTTTTGTAAGTTTCATATCATTCCAAATAATATTGAATTAAAGAAAATCTTAAATTCAAGTTGTCAATGTTTTCGATTAAATTTTATTAGCGATAAATCTACTAACTTGCAATATTTTTTAGGAAAAAATATGTGTCAACACTGTGAATTGCAATGGTAGAATAAACTACCAAAGGTGTAAATCTTTTTTCATTATATTTGGGACTATTCTTAAAGGTTAGTCTTTTCTTTTTTTATTGAATTGATTTAACTTAAATATTAGCCTGATTATTGATTTCTATGGTTTGCGATTGATTTCAATTTTACATTCTTGTTTTGTGTTGGTTTGAGTTTTACATCCTAGTTTAAGACTTTTGCAGACTTTCAAGAAATAATTTTGGATGATGAGCATATAAGTAATAGCTTGAAAATTAATTTGTTGTATCAAATATCTATTTAGTGTAGCGTATTAATTTTAAGAACTATGAATCCATGAATATTCTAGTAAAAGATTATGTTATACTTGCATGTCTTAATATATAATAATTATATTTTAAAGTTTGTTCTTTTTTTTTTTCTTTCTATGTTTAGGAAAAATGTTTAAAGATTTTGGGTGACGATGTCAATCAACTTAAAGTAACATTACTTGTGAGTGGAAATATGTAATGATTACATTTTTATTCAATTTTTATTTTCTTATCTTCTTAAAGTTTTATATTCAGATAAAACTAATGAATACTTAATTGCAATTTAGGGTGATATTCTTTAAATGGTTCACATGAATAGATTTAACTAGTATAATAAATCTCTTACTCACTTTATAGAGGCTTAACTAAGTTTCCAAATATTATTTTTTTAGTAGTAATGATTTTGGATCGAACTCTCAAATTACTGAAATATGGTATGTCGAAACTTCATTATACCTGATATAAATATGGAGATTCATAGTTATTTTATGCCCAGTTTAAGGAAACTGCAGTTCGAGAACTTATTTTTTGTCTTGTTAAATAAGCCTTTGGAATGAATAAATTGAGGAAATGAGCGGATTTATTTATAATAGAGCATTTGTGATAACTTTTAACTATGCACGAAAATCATTTGGTAGATGTAGATAAAGTAACATGGTTGTGTTGAAAGTAGATATTACATTGAAAACTTCTTGTCAGCTATAATTTGCTCTATATATATAACCTTTACTAAAATAGAATAAATTCACTAGATCCCTTTTTCTTATTTATTTTTATAGTTGAATAAACTGCATATCTTAGGTATTTATAATTAAATGAGCTACAGCTTTCTTATTCACTCATTGTCCTTTGAACTATTTGAGTTTATTTGTAAATAACTTATGAGTATTTTTTTTCTTTCAAACGAAATAATTAATTGTTCTTTCTTTGATGGTTGGGAATTGGTAGCCATTTTTTTTTCCTCTTCCATGTATTCATATGCAGATTTGATCAACGTGTTTGAAATGTTTCTTCCTCAACTTCACTTGTATCCTAACCCATACAATCTATTGAATGTAGAAGCTGCTGGTGTGATAACGCAATTACACTACTTATGTTCAAACAGTGAAAGACAGTCATCGTTCTCAATTTAGCTTTTAGATTTATTAAATTTAGCCACAAGTAGTAGGCATTTGATTGGATGGTAGAAATCTTTATGTATTTAATTTAGATTATTTAATTATGAGATTCGGATATCTCATATCTTGGCTATTGAAGTTTTGGAATTTGTAATATTTACTAATAATATTTAAATGTGAAATGAAAGATTTTGTAATATAAATCAATTTTTTTTTGTTATTTTGTGGTGCCTTTTAATCTTACTAATAAATCAATAGGCAATGATCCAATTCAATTTTCTATTTTTTAAAATAAATTAAACAGTGATACCACGGTAATAATAGACAATCGAAACCTTAATTAATAATATATCAGTGTATTAGAAAAAAGCACTTATAACTAAAAAAAAAAAAAAGCTCTGCGATGGATATTCCAGTGACGTTGGCGGTGGACCGTTCAACCAAGAAGGCAAAATTTCGGGAGCAAGGGGAGGATGGGGATAATCCCTCGCCCCCATCATTTGCAGACATAGTAATGGAGATGCAAGCGAGGCCTGAGAATGTTCTTTTTGGTAAGTCAGATGATTGGGATTTGGAGGAGGAGGGTGTTATCTTTAGGGACGAGGAACCTATGCCTTTTATTGCTTTTTCTAATAGAGTCCATGAACGTCTGGCGCAACCGTGGGAACACTCTGTGGTGGTTAAGATTTTAGGGCGAAACTTGGGATATCGCATGTTGTTGGCTCGGTTGAAGACGATCTGGAGTGCTACTAAAGGTTTTACAGTGGTGGATCTTGCTCAGGATTATTACTTGGTCCGATTTTCTAATGAGAGAGATGTGGAGTACGCTCTCACGGAAGGTCCGTGGACAGTCATGGGACATTATTTAATCGTCCAGCAATGGTCACCGTCTTTTGATGTTGCGACCAATAAGATTGAGAAGATTGTGGCATGGATCCGTCTCGCTGAGATGAATATTCACTTTCTGTCACAAGAATATTATTAAACGCGTGGGGGAAATTGTCAGACCAGTTGTGAAGATTGACCATAAGACGGTTGAAGCACAAAGAGGGAAATTCGCTCGTATCGCGGTTGAGATTGATCTTCATAAACCATTAATATCTCAGTTTAACTTTGACGGTAGAATCCAACGGGTGGAATATGAGTATTTGCCTACAATCTGCTTTGGTTGTGGTAGGGTTGGGCATTATAAGTGACACAACTTAAAAGTAATTTTAAACTCCCAATTATAAGAGTATCTTGTTGTATTATAGTTTAGTGAGTCTGAGGTCGATCCACAGAAAAAATATTTAATTTGTTTATTTTATTTTATCTAAAAATTGAAATTAAAACTTAAATATAAACAACTTAATTTAAATAAAACTATAACATTGAACTAGTTAGGGTTGTGGATTCACTCTTAGAAGTAAATAAAACTTAATAAATTCTTTTTGCCCTTTTCTTTAGATTTATTGCTCAAAAGATTAATTATATAAATTATTATTATTTTTCCTTTAATTTTATGATGGATTAAGTATTTATTGTGTCAAAATTTAATTTGCTTATAATAAGTCAAAATACCATTTTACCATACCTTATATTAAGATCTTAAGAATTTATTGTGCCAAATTCATTTGTTTGTCTACAATAAATCAAAATTTCAAAATATAAAATGTGTATAAAATTAAATAGAAAATAATTCAATTTATAAAATTAAAAATAGAATTTGATTAAATTATATTTATTTCCAAAGAGTTTCACATTACCCTAACTAATATTATTTAGTTAAGCATAATTGAAATAAAAAGAATAATTAAAATCAAATTTCTTATAATTAAAAGTAATGAAAACAACTAAAATTCAAAATAAAACTAAATTTATTTATGAAAATAATTATACAAAAAATGGAAACCCACCTGAAAATCAAGATTACAGGGAGATGGAGAGAATTTTAGATGAAGAGAGATGCTTAAAAACATAAAAATAAGGTTCTATTTATAGAAAAATAAATTCATAATCCAGTGCTTTGCGGTCTATCATAAGCTTCATGAATGTGCACCTCACAGCCTTTAGATCAAGATCTAATGGCTGGACAAACTTCAAAAGTCAACATCACACGTGGCATCATTTGACTCGTCCGATTTGGCCAAAGAACAGTTGAGATTTGGCGGGTTAATGGGTGCATCGGGTCAACCCGAATACAAAGATTCAGATTCTACAACTTACTTCACCAACCACTGCCACGTGGCACAATCATGGCCATTGAATCATGAACAGTTGAGATTTAGTCAAAATTGCCAGCTATCCCATACACTCATGTCTATTGTAAGCTCATTTAATCATCCAATCAGTACTTGGTCAACAGAAAAAGTCAACTCATGTCTATTGTAAGCTCATTTCGTCATCCGATCTTGACTAATCTTATGGTTTTCGGACCTTCTCAATCCAAATTTGAACTCCATTTAACTGTTTGGAGCCTCGATTTACATGAAATTAATATTTTACTTAATAAATATATAAAAATACACAAAATTAGATATATTTAAAACATAATTAATAATTCTTATTATATTGAATAAACACAAATATAAATTATAACTTAAGCACAAAATAACATTATTATTGCTTGATAATTAAACAATTGTTAACACTAATCAATAAGGATGCTTGTCCGGACAGTGATAAAGTTGCTCTTAGAGAGAAAGAGCTTCCAATCCCTCCCATGGCAGCGGAAACACAGGCGATTGTCGAGATGAAGTTGGCTGGCCGGCGTGAGACGAAATTTGGGTCGTGGATGGTGGTTGCACGAAAACCTCGGCCCAGGAAAGTCAATGCAAAAGCTATCCAGAAGAATATGAGGACAGGTCATCAGCGTCCTATTATTCAGGATTCTCGATTTGGAGTCTTAGATTCAGTCATTGAGGAAGAGACTATTCCTCATTTTACGGCGAATGTAGTGAGCCCTAACCAGATAATGTCATGCCCGCTTCGACAAGCATCCAGTCTTTGGTGCTTAAAACTAAATATCCAAAAAAGAAAAATCATAGCCACCCTTATAGGAAAATCCCCACACGTTCAGACTCTTCACCCTTACTTTTGGAGAATCCTATTTCTAAACAAAATGTTAACACTAATATCTAGATTCTGCCCAAAAATTCAATCCCGAAGACCAGCCCTAATAGTATTCCCATGGCCATGCAAGGCATGCATGCCAACACTGGTAACCTTAATAACAACCCAAACGGTATCCCTACTGCCATGCGTGGCATGCATGAACACTTTAATGACCCCAATACATCTTTCCCACATGAACCACACACTATCCAATATCTGATGCAAGACATGCATGCTATTCCCAGTTTCAGAACTCCTATGCAAGTCCCCACATCTTTAAAGCCCCTTCATCATAGAGCTGTATCCTTTCCTAAAATTCCCAAGCCTCTTAATTTAGATACAGCCCCTTCTTCCTCTAGAATTTTTCCCTAGCGGAGGGGCATGATAATTATCTGGATGGGGACCCGCCTGACAACATTGTTATTGAGGGCGAGAACCACTTCGGGGCTATGGACGATGCTCAAAGTAGTCATAGTGAAAATGGAAAAGAGGCGTCTGTCTCAGATGAAGATGACTCAGTTGTGGCTGAGTCGGCTATAGATATGGGAGCTGAGTCCCTGGAGTTGTCTCAGTGAAGCCCCTTCCTCTTTGAATATTTTTTTTTTTATGTTTATACAGACCATGTTTTGTGTTTGGGAAGAAAATATAAAGCCAATGATGAAGTGCCACGTGTCGATATTTAAGAAATTAGCTTACCCTAGGTATCCCGGGTACCCTAGGTACCCCGGCTACCCCAGGTACTCCAGGGATACCTCGGATACACCATGTAAGGATACAAAAGTCTTCATAAAAATGTGAAGGGACATGTGGGCCCCCAATCTCAAAAAGATCGGCTTAATACGTGTCAACAAATAAGGAATCGTCTGAGAAATATTGTGCCGCAAAAAAGGAGACAACCGCTTGTCACGCCAGCGAATCTACCAAAAGTTGATATTATGACAGTTGAGACCACCTGCTTTTCCTGCTGCGCCTGTAAAATTATAACGGAATTGCAGAGGTACGCGGGACCACTCCACTACGCCCAACACGCGAATACGCCATAAACTTGCTCTCCATGCATATTTTTGAAACGCCTAAGCCGCCACAAACATGAAAATAAGAATATTCCTGACATGACAGCTGGGAACGCCATTAAAATAAATGCCCGGGGTACGGCACGACCGGGGTACACCATATAAATACTCAGGTTTGATTTTTATCAAGTAAGTGAACACACTCACCACTAAAAAACTAGGGTTTCTTCAACCCAAAAACCTCCATTACCGAGAGCTTGCTAGTTCTCTAACCTGAGATAACCCGACTCTGACTTGAGCGTCGGAGTGTGGTCGCCGGCCACCCCCGACTCCACCTCTGACCTCTTTTTTGGTTGTTTCGCAGGTTGAAGGTGAGTTTCACCAGCCCTCTGCACCTGAAGTCAAACCCGCTCCGTATCCACCGCCACTTCAATCCTCCTCTACTCCATACAAAGCCTAAACAGCCCACACGTACCGAACAAGCGAGGCACCCCGCTCCCCAACAAAAATATAAATTTATTGTTCTTGGGTTTGTTTTTATGGTTTGTCATTCCTTGACCCAAAATCAGCCGCAAACAATTGGCGTCGTCTGTGAGGACCGCACAAAAAGCCTTCCCGCGGTGTTAAGCTTGTCAGTACGTGTGCTTGTGCAACCATGGCAGCCAACGTACCCATTGATAACCTAACGTTAGATCATGATGGAGTGGAGGACCACGGCAGTGATGAGAGGGGCGACTCGACAAGGAGGGCATCTCGCCTAGATAAAGGCAATTATGTTAAGCAATCTACGGGTATCCGCTCCGATGAAGAGCCCGTCACTCATAAACACTTTGAGGATTTAGCTCATGCGATTCTCAGAGCGGTAGGATCTCGGGTACCCGAGGCAGCCACTTCCCCGGTAACTCAAGATGTCCCGCCTCCACGAGGTGAGAAACAGATCTTTCCGAGATCTGAAATACCGGAGGGAAGTAGACCAAGCACCGACCTTCGGGCACCCGTTCGAAGTTTCCAACCGGTGGTTCACGTGAGGAGCGCTCTACCGCCTCTTGCTATTCTCGTAGTAGCCAGGGTACCAAACGAAAACAAAAGGCCTAAGAAGACCTCCGATACAAGTTGAATGCCAAAAGAGCTTCCCAAACAACCGCGGCATCCTCAGGTGCACCTAGGGTACCCCGCGAGTTCCTGGAAAAAATGGAGTACCTCGAAGCTTAAGTGAAGCTCCTTTCTGAAAAACAAAACGCTGCCAATACTCTAACGCCAGTAGTGTATAACTCGCCATTCACCATGGAGATTCGGACAGCGGTTCTCCCAAAAGCGTTCATCATGCCTCAAATACAACAATACTCGGGTACCTTGGATCACGTGGAACATACTGAGTTGTATCGTGACCAGATGATGATTAAAGGAGTGGGTGATAATGCTATGTGCCGGATGTTCCTGCATACCCTCACCGGACCAGCTAAATCATGGTTTCGATAGTTGAAGGCAGGTAGTGTATCCTCCTTAGACCAGCTCTTAAAAGATTTTGTTCATGAGTTTGGTTATGCATCCGCCCAAGATGTAACGTCTTCTAAGCTTGCTTTCATCAAGCAAGGGGATTCGGAGTCTTTAGCCGAGTACGTAACCCGCTTCCACCAAGAGGTACTGCGTACCGATACATTTGGTCACCAACATACTCTCACTCATTTTGAAAAGAATTTGCGTTTGGGGAAGTTATGGCGGTCATTTCAGAAGCACCGCCCTCTTTTGTATGGGGAAGCTCGTTCTCGAGCTCTGCAACAAATAGAAATGGACGAGAAGTGTAACTTAAAGCGGGAGGAAGAAAGAGTCGAAGCTATTAGAAACAAAGAGAAGCCCAAGAGAGCCGAGGTACCTCAGATACCTCTCGAGCACCTCGGGTACACAGCCCGCCTCGTCCAATCCCACACGGAAGAGGGTTGAATATTCCTGGTGTAGCCCAGGGGTCTAAGAAAGAAGTTTATGTCTGAATGACAGCAGGGGGTCCAACCCTTGCAAAAGAGTCCCGATTGGCCATCAAGCATTACAATAGGTTGCCAATCTTGGATCGCCTTGGGAAGAAAGTCAACTTCGCTGGTCAAGATCACTCTAGGGTACCCTGTTTACCAAGCTATCTTATCTCATCCCAATCTTTTTTATAGAGAAAGATGCTGAAGGGACACGGTCATCCCCGAACGCATCATCACTTTGCCTGTTACCATCGAGGTACCCCAGCAGTGCAATGACATCTATTCGCCTTACTAATTATGTGCTTGCGAGACAATGGAGAGCTGTGCACTGGAAAGTATTAGAGACAACGAGTCTTTTAAAACAACAAAGAGTAGGGCCTATCGAAGTGGATGCGGTTACACATGATGTACCCGAGGTACTCCAAAATCCCAATTCAGCATCAATCGAAGAGTTGGAGGTACCCCTAGATCCCCAACTGCCGAAAGAAGAAAAGCAAGGAGCACATAGGCTACTCTAAATAAAAAGAACAATTATAAAGCTTTTGTGAAATGCTGCCATACTGAGGAAGCACTATTAATAAAAGGGAAGCACTTTATCTCTTTCTATTTACTTTATTTATTTTTCTTCAATGCTTATACGTATATAATATTTGATTAATGTGTGGTGTACTCTGTCATGCGGGGTACCTAGAGTACCCCAAATTGATCTGTTACACTTTTCCATTCTCCAAGTCTCTAATGACAAGGGTGATCTTAGGATCCCTCATTCTTTTAAGATAACATAACATTATCATGTAATGATCTTGCTTCTATCGTTTATAAGTATGCTTTTTACTTTATGATATGATGTGTGTTCTTCTTTTTTTTTATTACCAAATGTGATTGTAGTTAAATTTTCGCCATTAATCTGACTCCATCTTATTGCACCATGTCATGCATGTGCCTTTCAGCTATAATTACTCCATTACAAGATAATCTGAGGAACCTGGGGTATCTGACCTGACTTGATCGTGAAGATTTGTTCAAGGTCAAAACCAATAAGAAAGAATACAATAAATTTAAAGAGGGAGGGTCAAAGAAAGCTCGAGGACATGGTAAACCAGCATACCCTAGCACCATGAGACTCCATTAATGTATGCAAGCACCCACACCTCCATTCGGTTCTCAGTCAACGCCAATAAGAAAGAGTACAACAAATTTAAAGAGGGGGGGTTAGAGAAGACCCGAGGGCGAGGTAAACCAGCATACCCTAAAGTCATGAGGTTCCGTTAAGGTATGCACACGCCCACACCTCCATTCTTTTACTTAGCTAAGTAAAGAATAGACAAATTGCAATCACAAGAGTTGAATGCCTAAAAAAAAAATGAGGTAGCATGCATGCACCTCTATTTATATTGATTAGAAGCGGATGGCAAAACAAGCATGTTTTTGACCATTTCTGCAAGAAACAAAAAAAGGGGGTACCTGGGGTACCCAAGAAACTCCACAAGTCTATTTGAGATACGCCATAATCTTTGTTACATACTAATTGTGCCAATTATGAATTTCATTTTGTGTTATGATGATGCTTGGATTATTAAATTGTTTGAGATACGCCATGATCTTTATTAAGATGAGCAACAAGCACATCTACAGAAATCACCATACAAGCGCCAAAAACACATCGAGGGGTACCTGGGGTACCCGAGGAACCCCACGAGGCTACATAAAATCTATCAAAGCGAGGAATTCAATGGCATACCAAATCAAGTCTATTGCAGAAGTTTGTTGCGAACAAGTAGCAAGATTGTCGAGGCAACCTCCCAAAAGACAGTTATCCCAATACATCAAATGGGGGATACCATATTACAAAAGGTACAAAAAGGCTACTGAAATGTCTGGGATGAACTCTAAATAACAAAAGCAAGGAGGATCATGCAGAAGGGAGGACATCCTCTCCACCTCTCCCCTCAACGGGGGCATCGACAAGAACACTAGCGGTCAAAGAGCTGCTACCCTCATGAATAGCACTAACAGAAGGGAGATCCACCTGGGGTACCTGGAGTACCCCCGAAGATTGTCGTAAGCTGTGAGATGGTGGAGCCTGGGTTACCCTCTCGTCATCTGTCACTTTCAGGATGGCCGACTTGTCCACCCATTTCTCTTCCCGGGGTGCCGCCAGCTCTGGATCTACACTCCAGACCTCTGTCATAATGAGAGTAAAGGCTTTCTCCATCATTTTCTTCTTGCGAGATACTAAGCCTGGACATTTTCGAAGCCCTTGGATAGGCAGGCATTCTTTTGAGTTAGGTCATCCAAATACCTCTGTAAGGTGCTGACCTCCCTCGTAAGCTTCTCCTTCTGAGATCGACCAAGTCCAAGCTCTCATTTCAATTTCTCCACCTCCGCTGGCGCAACCGAGGTACCACTAAAGTCTCGGAGTCTGTGGCTAAGATAGAAGGCCAACTACACACACAAAAAAAAGTAGGAAGGTGGAAAAGGAATGACATACAAAAAAAAAGAGGGAAGCACTCACGTCATGACCAGTCTTGAGCACTCGGCTATTGCGCTTACTTAGATCCAATCTATCCGCCTTAATGGACATATCTATAGAAATACACTCAGAGGAACGGAGAAAACAATCGGCCATATACGATATTCTCTTGTTTACCATCGGGTCAAGCTTGCCCTTCATGAGATCTCTAGAGACTGTGAATAGAGAGCCAAGCTTTCTCTTGTGGGTAGCCGGGGTATCCCGAGAACCCCCAAAGGAGGAGACGGTCAATTTGCCTTTGCTGTCTGGAATGATGGGAGGTCGATCGCCCTTTGCTGAGGTGCCCAAGGTACCAGAGGAGCTGCCACTCATGCGACTAAAAAAGGCGTCAAAATCTTCGGCAAAAGGATCATACCTATCCAACATCAAGCCAAAAAAAAAACGGCAGCTAAAAAAAAAAATGTGTGTAGATGATGAGGGCACCCCACAGAATCAGTGAAGCCAGGATACCCCAGCTGATCTCTGTGGCTTTTAGATCGAGACATGGGGGAAGCCCTGTTACCCTTAATTGTCTTCTTGCTTTTTTATTTTTGGCACCACTAGCCCCAGATCAGCACTCTATTCCCCGATCATAATACACTTAAAAGCATTATTAACCATGCTCTTCTGCTGAGATGTTAAATCGTCAAGCTTAGCTTAAAGCTCCTCAAAGTCTTTTGCCATGCTGGTCTTTTCCCCAAAAGCTTCATTAAAGCTTCCATTCAAAATCTTGTTCACTCTAAAGAGCTTCATTTCACGAGGTCGGAGCCCATCTTTCTTTTTGTGCACCTGGGCTATTCCTAAAGCTGTTAGGAAATGAGCCTTAGGATTTTATTTTCGTCCCTGGAGCATATAGAGAAAATGTACCCTTAAATGAGATAGATTCCGGGGTAACTAACGAACTGCTTCTCAGATGGCCAAAAAAGGCATCGAAGTCTTCACCAGAGCAATCTATACTTGCCAACTACCAGAAAACAAAATATGAGTGATGGTTGGGTACCCCTACAGCACTCTCTACACATACTTGGTGGTTTTTCCTAAAAGCAAATGAAAAATTTTGATTAATCAGCTCTGCCCTTTCCAACTTATTTAAAATTGATAGTTATTTATAAGACAGAGAGAAGAGGGAGTTCATCTTTCTTTTTGGGTTCCCGGTGTACCCCTGGAGCCGCCATTTTTCAGCTTGGTCCATTTGCGCAAGCACTTTCACTGACTAAGAGAGGAGGTAATATCCTAGTTTTTGGGTGAACTAGTTTACACTCCAAAAAGTGAAGAAGCCGAGTACACCTCATTGAAGGAGTGGCACCCGAGCCATTCAAGGAGCCTTCGTTCATTGGGATAAAACGAAAAAATGAAGAAAAAAGATAAAAAAGGTCAAGATATTCTCTGATCTTAAGAATTCACATTGTCAACCAAATTGAGAGGTACCCCTTTATATCCAATCTTATGAGAGGAAGAGCTAAACATTGCCACGTGTCATTCACAATTCTTCTATGAGTTTCTTGTGCCTCAATTACATTCGCCACAAAGAAACTAGGGGGCTGTTGTTTGGGAAGAAAATATAAAGCCAATGATGAAGTGCCACGTGTCGATATTTAAGAAATTAACTTACCTCGGGTACCTCAAGTACCCTAGGTACCCCGGCTACCCCAGGTACTCCAGGGGTACCTCGGATACACCATGCAAGGATACAAAAGTCTTCGTAAAAATGTGAAGGGACATGAGGGCCCCCAATCTCAAAAAGATCGGCTTAATACGTGTCAAAAAATAAGGAATCGGCTGAGAAATATTGTGCCGCCAAAAAGGAGACAACCGCCTGTCACGCCAGCGAATCTGCCAAAAGTTGATATTATGACAGTTGGGACCACCAGCTTTTCCTGCTGCGCCTGTAAAATTACAACGGAATTGCAGAGGTACGCGGGACCACTTCACTACGCCCAGCACGCGAATACGCCATAAACTTGCTCTCCACGCATATTTTTGAAACGCCTAAACCGCCACACATATGAAAATAAGAATATTCCTGACATGACAGCTGGGAACGCCATTAAAATAGCGCCAGGTGGCACGGCGACCGGGGTACACCATATAAATACTCAGGTTTGATTTTTATCAAGTAAGTGAACACACTCACCACTAAAAAACTAGGGTTTCTTCAACCCAAAAACCTCTATTACCAAGAGCTTGCTAGCTCTCTAACCTGAGATAACCCGACTCTGACTTGAGCATCGGAGTGTGGTCGTCGGCCACCCCCTGCTCCACCTCTGACTTCTTTTTTGGTTGTTTCGCAGGTTGAAGGTGAGTTTCACCAGCCCTCTGCACCTGAAGTCAGACCCGCTCCGTATCCACCGCCACCTCAATCCTCCTCTACTCCCTACAAAGCCTAAACAGCCCACACGTGCCGAACAAGCGAGGCACCCCGCTCCCCAACAAAAATATAAATTTATTGTTCTTAAGTTTGGTTTTGTGGTTTGTCATTTCTTGACCCAAAATCAGCCGCAAACATTTTGAAATGCCCAGGGTGCAGCGTCACCTTTATTTCGTCGTACTTTTTTCTCTGTTGATGAATAATTACAAACCCTCTATGGTTGTCTTGTTGGAACCTCGCATCAGTGGCCTCAAAGCTGATGCCTTTATTAAAAAAGAGTGGTTTCAATAAATCTCATCGTGTGGAGGCCGAAGGGTTTTCAGGTGGTATTTGGATCTTGTGGAAGGACACTTTTGATGTAGAGATTATTCGGAATCACAATCAATTTATTCACCTACGGGTCTCACATAATAATAATCTGGTTTCCTGGATTACTGCTATCTACGACAGCCCTATCTCTAGCATCCGAAAGTCTCTTTGGAGCGAATTGGAGTTATTAGCCTCGTCGGTTTAGGGCCCCTGGCTTTTGGGGGGAGATTTTAATTCTATTTTGTATGACTCTGAGAAGAAAGGGGGTTCTTCGAATGGTTTGGGAGCTTGCAGGCTGTTTCAAACTTGGTTCCACTCTCGGGGAATGCATGATCTTCACTGCCACGGGCCGCGTTTCACGTGGTCAATAGGTACTCTCTTTAAACGCTTGGATAGAGTTATTTGTAATAATGAGTGGGCTCAGCGTTTTGCAGACTACACTGTCCTTCATTTACTTGGCTGTATTCAGCGGGCCTTAGAGGATTATTACTCCCAAGGGCTTATTGATCTTGAAAAGCAGCTTAGGGCTGAGCTGGAGGAAGTTCTAAGTCAAAAGAAATCATATGGCTTCAAAAATCTCGCCAAGATTCGCTGTGTCTTGGGGATCGAAATACCACATATTTTCATTAAAAAACTGTTTCCAGAAGGCGACATAACAACATTGCCGCTATTCAGGATGACTCAGGCGTTTGGATCTATAAAAAAGAGAAGATTAAAGATCACGCTATTCAGTACTTTTCCTCGCTCTACTCTTGCGAGCATCGGGATTTTCGGCCTTACCCTCATCCGAATTGCTTCCCTATTATTGATGAAGTCTTGCTTTTCACGCTACGGTATCCAGTTAAAGATGAGGAAATAAAAACCACTGTCTTTGGTATGCATCCCCTTAAAGCCCCTGGCCCCGATGGCTTCCACACCATTTTTTATCACAGTCAATGGGCTACGGTTGGTCCCTCGTTCTGTAAGTTAGTTAAGGATGTCTTCAAAAATAAGTGTATCACTGGTGACTTGAACTCCACTCTTTTGGTCCTTATTTCGAAGATTGTGAACCCTACTTCTTTGAAGATGTATTGCCCTATTTCCCTGTGCAATGTGGCTTACAAAACCATTACTAAAGTCATTGCTAATAGACTCCAGACGATTTTACCTCAGTTGGTTGGACCTCATCAAACTAGTTTCGTCCCGGGAAGGTATATTATTGAAAATATTGTGATAGCTCAAGAGGTGGTGCATTCTATGCGTAAAAAGTCTGGTAATAGGGGATTTATGGCCATAAAAGTTGACTTTGAGAAGGCTTATGATAGACTTTGTTGGGATTTTATTAATGAAACTCTTTGTGAAGCTCGTACTCCACCGGACCTTATTCAAGTGATTATGGCTTGCATAACTTCTGTCTCTATGCGGGTTCTCTGGAATGGGTAAAATATAGAGTCTTTTAAGCCTTCTAGAGGGGTCCGTCAGGGAGATCCTCTATACCCGCACCTCTTTGTTCTTTGTATTGAGCGTTTAAGTCATGGGATCCTTAATGCTGTTGGTGCGGGGAATTGGCATCCTATTACTCCGTCTCATAATGGTATTTCTTTGTCCCACCTCTTTTTAGCTGATAATCTTCTTTTGTTTGCTGAAGCCTCTGTTGAGCAGGTTAGTGTTATTTCGTCTGTATTGGACTCCTTTTGTTACAGTTCTGGTTCGAAAGTTAATAAGTCCAAAACCTTAATTTACTTTTCCAAGAATGTAGGTGATAGTGAGACTAATGCTATTTCAGGGATGCTTGGCTACTCGGTTACCAAGGACCTTGGAAAGTATTTGGCCGTTCCTCTACAACATTCTAGAGGGTCAAGTTGTATGTATCAGAAGCTTATTGAAAAGGTTGAGAGGAGGCTTCGGGCTGGACGGCTTCTCACTTATCTCTGGCAGGCCGTATTACTTTGGCTCAGTCAGTCCTCCAAGCCATCCCCATCTATGTGATGCAAACAGTCATGCTTCCTAGTGGAGTTCGTGACAGAATTGACAGAGCTTGTAGACGTTTTATCTGGAATGGTGTCTCTCCGCAGCAGAAGATCAGTATAGTTAGTTGGCGGAATGTCTGCAAGCCTAAGTTTATTGGTGGCCTTGGTTTTAAATCCTTAACTATGATGAATAAGGCTTTACATATGAAGCTTGTTTGGGGTTTCATCTCCTCTCCCGAAAGTCATTGGGTTAAAGTCCTGAGAACGAAGTATGGGGTTGCTATTGACACCCTTCCTGAAACCTTGCACACTCAATATAGTTCTCACCTTTGGAAGTCTATTGGCACGGTTTAGAGTGAAGTTCTTGCTAGTCGACGGTGGTTTGTGGGCAATGGTGATTCTGTTCGTTTTTGGTAGGATCTTTGGGTTACGAAGGATTTGCCACTGGCTGCCTATGCCATGGATATTACATCTGTTCATATCCGTGATTGTAAGGTGTCGGCCCTCATAAAGAATGATGTTTCTTGGTTGTGGAATCGGTTTGAGCATTTACTTCCCAATAATACCATTCTTCAGATTGCGGTTGTGCATCCTCCTTCTCCCATGCATGGTTTGGACACTTGTTTTTGGGCTCACTCTAGAACGGGGTTGTTCACTACTAAATCGGCTTATTTGATGCTTTCTAGATCAACTTCGGTTATTGAGGATTATCGCAGGAGGTCGGTTTGGAGGTGGAAAGGTCCCCAAAGTGTGCGTATCTTTCGTTGGCAAGCTTTACAGGACCGTTTGAAGACTAAATCTGATCTGGCTAGGAGTCATATTCCCATTTCAGAGGCTTGTGATCGTTGTGGCGCTTCGGTCGAGGATACTTTGCATGTTCTTCGTGATTGTGTGGCCGTCAAGACTTTTTGGCTCAAAGTTGTCCCTTTAGAGAAGCGGCAATCCTTCTTTAGCTCCAATCTCTCGACTTGGTTGTGTGGGAATGTGGATGACATGAGTAGGAGTCAGAATATTTCTAACTGGTCTATATTTTTTGGTATTGGAGTTTGGAGGATTTGGTTCTGGCGGAACCAATTTATTTTTAACCAAAATTCTATGGATCCTGTGGCTTCGTTGGTGGATGTTTCTTTGCGTGCTGAAGAGATGAGCAAGATTCACAGACATTGTTTGGTCACGGGAAGGTTAAAGATTGATAAGTGGATTCGGTGGCATCCTCCTGAGTGGCCTTGGTGGACTTTAAATACTGATGGGGCTCATAAGGCCAATGGTGTTTCTTCTGCTGGGGGTTTGATTCGAGATTATTCGGGCCGCTGGATTACTAGTTTTGGGTTGATGCTTGGTTTCTGCTCTGTTACAATGGCTGAGCTTAGAGGCATCTATCAAGGGCTTATCCTTTCTTGAAATTTTGGCATTCGGCGGCTGCATGTGGAAACTAACAGCTTGTGTGCAACTCAGATGTTGGCTAGACAGTTGGTGATTACTAATGAATATGCGTCCCTCATTTCTGCTATCAAGGAGTATCTCAAAAAAGGATTGGCATGTTTTTATTTCTCATGTGTACAGAGAGGCGAACTTTGCTGCTGATTTTATAGCGAACCTTGCTTGCTCTTTACCTCTTGGCCTTATGGGGTACCCTAGTCCTCCACTAAGGGTTACAGCCCTTCTTCTGTATGACTCTCACGGGGTTGCGACTCCTCGCTCGATTGTTCTTTAGCTCTTAATTGAGCCCCAGTTGATTAAAAAAAAAAAAGTAATCATAGACACTAACAAAATATCAACAACTACTAACCTTATGGTGTTATAATATTGGTGATATTATAGTAATAGTAATTACTAACATTCTATTTGTGACACCACAAACAAGTGTTACTATTCAGATTACTGACACAATTAACAAGTGTCACTGAAAAGTAATTACTTACACTATTCTAATGTCAATAAAGATTATTTTTCTAATACTGATTGATGGATTTTTAATTTTTCATCATTCAAACATGATTGATCAAGGAACTTTGGAGTTATGAACAAAGGGATTTTGGGAGAAAATAGGACGGCAGTTGCAGTGAAGGTTATTAATTTTAATTAGAAATGGGATTTCAGGAGGTTGGTGACTAAATGTGAAGCATAAAGACTTAATTAGAAATCGGATTTTAGGGGTTTGATGACTAAATGTGAAGCATTAAGAAATTTTGCAATCAAAATCTCGTCAAAATAATCACTATTTGCTCTAGCGAAAATTTTAAAAGGGTTAATTTCAGGCCTGTGGCTGACTGGCTTGTTTATGCATACATGGGAATTGGAATATTACAGAAGTGACTGCACCAAAGCATTAATCAACTATAAGTGTGCAATATAAATCTTATTTATATACCTTTCTTTCAAACTTTTTTCCAATTTTTGTGCTTTATTTCCTCTCTTGGTGAGGGTAGCATTCTTCTTTGTGAAGGTTGATGACTCCAAGATCTTTGATCTATGGGGTTTTGTTACCAGGCCATCTGAATTTTAATCTGTGGTGGATCTATATTTTCTCCTTTCTTTTGTTTGGAATATCTGGCTTTTCTTCTGGACCTCAGGTTTCTATACCTCAGATTTGGGAGATTTCAAGCTTTTGTGGTTGGATCTCTACATAAATTGTGTTACTACTTGTAGCCCAACTGGTGCGGGTTATCTCAAAGAGCAAATGTGGAATAACTCTATTAATTTTTTTATATTATCGTTTTGGGATGGAGATATTCGATATTTAAAGTGTACTTTTTCTTTGTTAATCGTCAGTATGTTTGTTATGGTCTTACCAACTGTTGATGGTAATACATTTTTATATCTAATTTATGTACGTACGTAAGTGATATTAAGACAAATCTATTGTATTTTAATATTACTGTGATGTTTAATGAAAGTTCATTTTCTGTAAAAAAAAAAAAAAAAGAAAAAAAAAAGGTCGCATTCGCTTACAAAATACACGTCTGTGTGTATTTAAATGCTTCAAATAAAAGATAGAAAAAAATTGAAAAATACTTTTCTTATTAAAATTATTCTTATCGGAAAAGCCATTAATCTTATTAAAATTATTCTTATCAGAAAAGCCATTAAAATGGACTGAGCCAATTAGTGGTATTGAATCCATATTTTATTACTCAAAATTGATTACCGACGTAATTGACTTCAACAATCCATCAAAATCATGGAATTTCTACAAAGCGCCAAAGTATTGTTTGTCAGGTTAAGCATAAACGGCCAAACCCCGCCGCCCCCGAAGGTTCTGATAATGCACGCGTGGGGGAACCTAATAAAATTGACCCCGAGAAATATACTTTTGTGTCAAGTGATCCATTACTAATTCACTATCAAAAATGCCCATAAAATTAATAGTTGAGCTTAATTGAATTTGTTAACATGAACGAAGTAACCCAATCAAATCACGTAAAAATAATACCAAAAATTATGTTAATTGTCAAACAACCTCTAGAATTTGTGATTTCTCAGACTTTGAATCATAAAAAAAAAAAAAAATGTCAATGGTCAAACAATATTTACGATGTGATATTTTTTCTAACTTCACTTTATTCTCCCAAATACATTTATTTTAATGTAACTTACAACTATAAAAAATAAGGTAAAACTGAAATATTGGTCCCACATGAATCACTTGCATGTTACTCTTTTTTGTATTATTTCTATTGGTGGTAAGTTCTAATAAATGTAACTTGGAGATTACCTTTATTTACATTTATAGTTTTATTTATTATTGAGTCCCTCTATGATACTATAATTTTTTTATGGCATCAATAATATAAGAGATATATATGGTTGGATCTAATCAACATTACACATTATTTCTAATAATAAAGAAATTTAATTATTTTTAAAATAATAGAACGATTACCAAACCAGTTAAAAAGATGATTTCAGAATAAATAAATAAATAAATAAAAGCGGAAAGAGATACAATAAATACGTTATCTCAAGTTGCTTCATTTAAAATTAATCTAGACAAGTATGATTTATTCCAACACTTGGTGCCCAAAAATTTGAACTGCTATTGTTATTTTAATTGATTTGATAGTGAATCCTTGTGAATTTGAGTCCTATTGTCTAACCACATTACTTTTAGCGATGATTATTTTTCAGGTACTCAAACTCATGTCTTAGACTGAAACTAACTATGCTTCTTCCTTTCGATCACTCGGCACAACCCGCCAACAATTGTGGCCGTAGAATTTGAGTGGAAAACCGGTGTTTTTTTCCAAGGATTGGACTAGGTTTGTTATAGTAAGAGCAGATTGATGCAGATTGATGCAAGTGATTTTTACAAACATTTTGCTGCTTCTGTTCATTAATTTATAACTTATATTTGTCATGTTGTTATTTTAAGGTTATCTGGTGCCAAAAATTATTTTTAGGTTAAGCCAATTATATTCAAAATAGCAAGATTTTATTGTTTTAATTATTTGAAACCTGAAAATCACCCGTTATCTTTTAATCAATTAACTATTTATTAATTGTATTAAATTATATTAAGTGAATGACTAAGATTAAAACACTTAAATTTAAGAGTGCACAACAATCCCGCTATCAATACTTAAAAAATACAATGTAGTATTATAGATAAATCTTTATTATAAAATATTAAATTGAAGTCAATGTATCTAGGAAAATAGAGTCAGAAACACTACTAGAAAAATGGTTTTTATTGATTTTATAATAGTGTCAGAAATTACTTTCACTGACACTTGCTAATTGTGTCAGTAATCTGGCAGGCAGAAAAATAATGACACTTATAAGTGGTGTTAGTGATTACTATTACCATAATATTACCAGATTTATAATATTATGGTATTACTAGTTATTGATAATGATCGCTTGTTAAAAGGGTAATTTTTGGAAACCTCCCCTGAGGTTTGCCCTTGTTACACTTGGAGAGAATGTATGCATATATTGACATATAGCACCCCTGACCGTGTATCAGTGTTAGACTATCGTTTGCTCTATTAACGAAAGTACAATAATGCCCTTCACTGCACAGTTCAACAACTGACAATATTTGCAGCAATGTGTAGTTGCAGACTTGACGATGGTTCTTGCTTTGCAGAAGATAACTAACAGAAGCTTTAACTTAATTAAGAGGCCTGGTGAATCAAATTGAACAACATATAGAAACCACTTTTTCATTTGGATCTATGTGTGTGTGTGCATATCAAACAAAAAAGGGAAAAAAAAAAATTAAAATTTGCAATTCACCTAAAAAGAATTGATCCCATATTCAAAAGAAAACTGAAAAAGAAAGCTACATGGGGTGCCTGCTGGTTTTCTTTCTCTTTGTCATGAATAACTAGTGCACCATTTTCTGAAGAAGTTAATGGATCAGAAGAAGAAGAAGCATTAATATTGATGTTATTTTCGAACATGGGGTTAGAATTTTTGTTGACTAGCAAAGCAATACGACAAAGTGGTGGTGATGCAGGAATAGTGCCTTTGCTTTTCAGCTTTACTGATAAAAGAACAAAATGGGTGGAGAGGAAGGGGGGAAAAGAGAAAATTTTTCCTTTTTGCCTTCCAATTCTTTTGAGAGAGAGAGAAGAAAAGAACGAGGACGGGGAGAGAAAGCTCTTGCGTCCTTTCTGCAGTCAGCCTCTTTAATTTTGCAATTACGTTATTGCCCTTAACAACCAAACGGCACTTTAACGCTAATATACGGTCAGGGGTGCTATATATCAATATATGCATACATTCTCTCTAAGTGTAGTAAGGGCAAACCTCAGGGGAGGTTTCCAAAAATTACCCCTTGTTAAAAGTTACTTTCACTATAGTATCACAAATGTTATGACACTACAGTGGTAGTTTTTACTAACAATTATTACACGTCAATAATTTGTTTTACATCGGGGAGATGACATGATAGAATGAACGGATACCAATACTTTAGTGTCAGCAATTTTTCATACTATAGCATCACTAATATTATGATGCAATAGAGCTCTCACTCCCTCATACATTTTTTAGCGTCAATGGCTTTAAAGACAAGATGCTTAGACATTATTGTTGTTACTCTATTATTTTCATTATTCTTTTAGTTTTGCCAATCAAATAATGATATTCAAAGAAAATATTAAAATTAAACTAAAGTACAAAACTAAATAATTAAATATAAGTATATAACATTGCTACTAAAATTTAAATAGGTACCAAATAAAATACTAATACAAAATCTAAAATATTGTTTGAAAGCATCTCAAATATTTACATGAAACAATATAATGACAGTTTGCGGAAAACAAGCATCCTCAATACATGTACTCTTTGACCTTTATCTTTTCCTTCACCTTTCCCACCTATAAGTGCAGTATATAGAATTAATTAGCTACTATGCTACAAAAATCAATTCTTTGATATTTACAAGCAAAAATATAATTTACCTGATTATTGTGTGTTACAATTAACTTTGCAACATACATGGCCCACTGATCACGAAGTTGCGAAAGATTGTCCACAGTGTACTCATCACAGCCCTTAAACTTAAAAAATAAAGCAAGAAAATGTATTCATATATTTTAAAATCTGTCCTAAAATAAAACTACAAAATAAATACATATATTTTTAAATTTGTTATGATTAACATCAAAAATGAAGAACATGCAAATAAATTGTATCACCATAGCAAACAACAGTTACCAAAGCTATCTAAGAAGCTGATAATTTATAATATATCATTTTGCTTTACTCAATATTACTTTTAACACTCAGCATAGGGATTTATATGCCTTCTATTTGTACATGCAACAGCTCTAGTCATTACTCAGTATTGCTTTAACACTGAACACTGAGATTTGTATGCATTCTATTTGTACAAGCAACAGTTCCAGTCATTTTGGTTTACACTAAAGTGCCTTAAATACATAGTAGAACACCCTAAAAATTGGCATCAATTTTTCCAAACATGTTGAATGCATTCAGTAAAATATTGATCGGTTGTGTTCGACTAATGAATCTGCCACTCTATTTAAAAATACAATAGCATAAAGTGTAGATATATATAGCGTTATAGCTTTTACCTATAATAAATATGGCAAATAAAGTGTGTGTGATTATCCTAAACATACACATCACTTCCTCTCATCCCTAGCACAAGATATGATTATATTGCTAGTTTCAAGCATAAAGCAGCAAACTACCTATTAAACATCTTCACAATTCACATAATTGACAAGTAGTATTCCATAAATAGTGGCAATTGATCAATTAAACACTGTTCTTAAGAAAATTCATTCCACAATGCATTTTTCGACAAAATATTAAAAAAGTTATGGAGAAACTCATATTATTTTCAAGAATGCACAAATCGCGAACGATATCCTAGATGTACTTCATTACATAATAACCACATTCAAAGGTTCTAGGTTGTTTCGGACACTAAAAAAGTAAAAATTAATTTCAAATATACTGATGAAGTTACAATGGAAGTCATAACTTTTTTTCATTAATACCTTCATAGAGACCCACTACACAACCTTCTTTTTATTACTCTTCACTTGATGTATTGTTATCCCACTACAAGTAATAAAAAATAGATGCAACAAATTAATCCACAACATAAAAAATTAAAAAAGAATTAAGTAAACTAATTAAACTTTCTCATTCACTGTAAGTAATAAATAACAGATGCAGCAAATTAATCTATAGCATAAAAAATTAAAAAAAATTAAGTAAACTAATTAAACTTACTCATTCACCATCTGTTTCAACTCATATTAGGATTATCACCTAATGGATCAAGAAAATATATTTTTCGCCTCACTAAATCAATTACTAGTAGCACCCAGTGGCCACTAAACAAACAATTAAAAAAATAGATTACAAGATAAATTTAAATCATTTATTTTAAAAAAAAGAAAATAGACAAAAAATAAATAAACTATAACCTAGGTTATATGGGAACACAATTATCTGAGCTATTTGTATCTTGTCCAAAAGGTCTGAAATATAGGAACACCTATTTGGGTAGCTTGCTTGACTTGAATGTAACTTAGCTATACATTCAAAATGAATTGGAATAACATCACTACCATTATCCATCTCCTCATACAAGTTTCTATTAAAAAAAAGAAACTTTTACGACATGAATATAAGAAATAAATTAATGACAGTTTGCAAAATTAGAAAACATAATAAAAATATAAATCAAGTTTTTTATTTCTAACTTGATCCATATCTTCAAAACAAAATTTTAGAGCTCTGTAAACTCAATGAATTCATTACAAATCTGCTAGTCCAATCTACTCTCCCAATAGACACCAAATGTCTTCAGATCATGTGCAATCATAATCGACCGTGGTAGGGAGCTCTCAATCATCAAAGAAAAGATATTCATCTGTGAACTATGGCTCTCCTTTCTTGCTTTCACAGCTCCACGGGTATTCTTTCTCAGAACAAGTTTCCTTACTGTCACTGGTTTTACAACAACGGGTTCCTTAGTTATTCCTTTATATTCATACAGATATACCACGACGTTTGTAGGAGACTTTCGGCCATCGACTTTTCTCTTTGAAGAAGTTAATCTTGAAGATCTTCTCGGGGTGATTTTTGAAGTGGCTTCACAATTTACTTGGGGTGGATTCTGTGCAGGGGATGGCAGGGGAGGAGTGTTGATGTTTTTGTCAGGTTTTGGATAAACAGTGTGGTCATTGGTCACTGACTTTGGAGTAATTTTGGTCACTGACTTTGGGTAGATTTGGGGTCGTTAGACACTGACTTTGGAGTAGCTTTGGGGTCGTTAGTCACTAACTTTGGAGTAGCTTTGGGGTTGTTAGTCACTGACTTTGGAGTAACTGTGCTGGGTGATCGATGATCTGTCTCCATCTTAACATTGCAACCACCTTTGGAGTTAAGAAAGTTGGAACTATCAACTTCAGTATTGTTGCAAGCGTTTATCCTTGCATGCATTTGATCTAATTAAGCTTGCATAAACTGAAAACTCTCCTGATACATTCTCCATTCTCGCGCCAACTCCGTATGGTCAGGAATATTGAAATACATGGATGGGATGATGAATTGACCCAATCCTTGCACCCAACTTCCATTAGGATTCTTTCGAAAGGCTTCACTTAGGATATCATTCGATCCTTGGGATTGGAATGTTCCCTACTCAACTTGGCTTCTTAGCTCACTCTACAAAATAAATTCAAAAATATTTTATCAAAATTAGGAATAAAAAAGTTAATTAAATAATGAAAATTTATACATACATCGCATTACTAGCATTTTTTGAAATAAATAAAGCAACCTAATCTGTTAATTTACATGATCTTGGATTATAAAATAATTCAAGCAGCTTTAAGTTTCAAACTATTTGCATTGGTAATTTTCAATGGTGGTGGAAACTTACAATTCTCCCAGCCACTTGCTGCACTTCAGGTGTATAAGTTCCATTTTTTTTCTTGTGAGCCAAAAAGTAGGCTTCAATGTTGTCAATCTCGTGCTCAGAAACTCCGAGGTCCAACTGCTGCAATAATTCAATAAAATTTGAATTCAAAAATGCTATGAATCATCCTTTTATTTGTATTGAAAATGTCATAAGTTTGTATAGAGTGGTTATTGTACTTACTTTTTTATGCAACAGCCCAACATATCATGTGCTGCCCAAGTGATGATTGTACACATTTTTTGCTCTTTTTTCCTTTGCTGCCTTACTTTTTTCTTGCACAAAATGGATATTGATTAAAATGGTTACAAAAACTCAATAATATTATCTAACTAACAGAATTTTAAACATACCTGAAAGTCATCGGATAAAATCTTATCAACAAATCTCTTACAGTCCTCTCTTCTAATGTCTGCATACTCAAGATGAGGCTTTTTGAGTGAACTCAAGTTGTTTGCATTGGGAAAAATTTATTCATTGGTCAACTTACATCAAAAGCCCTTTAATGCAATTCCCATCCACTTGAACAGTTGGGTTTTCACCTTAAGACTCAACTTGAACTTTTCCTGGAAAAAAAAGTCCATAATGTCTCTTTGATGTCTAGTGGCACTTTCCTCCAATCATCATATATAATTAGAACTCTTTCCCATACAATCACCCAATGTAGTTCCTTAGATCGCTTGTCTTTTTTCTAACTGGAACTCCATACGAATTGTACATCACCTCAACCTTGTCACTAACTCTCTTTGCAAGTCTTTCTTCTTTGTAAGGTTTCGTCTTGGTCTTCCTTTCAAATCTAGATCATATGTTGGCTCCTTATTTTCAGCCATGTCTCCAACAAACCTGTAAATACATAAAATTGGATGAGTGCACCAGATATAATATAATATCCCAATATAATAATAAAACAATAAAAAAATAAATTAGTTGCTGACTTACAAGTAGTAGTGCTATCAAGGCATAGTAGTTGGATTATTCATTTTTTGCACTAATACTTACATGAAAAACATCAACAACTGATCTTACACAAATTCCTCATCACTCAAATCTAATTTACATTCTAGAAAATTGTTGGATAATGGCGCATACTCATCGATGCCATCACACATAGCCTCATTTGAATAATTACATTTTTCATTCACTGAACAAACAACTGATTTACTATTATCTAACTGGTTTTTCATTTAAAATACTTTCTTTGCATGACCAACTGGAATGAAACAGTCAGATTTGTAGCCTGTTCGATCTAAATTGACTACAGTGAACCCTAACTCATCAATATTAACCCCTCTATCATCTACCCAATCACACTTGAAAAGTACCTTCTTGAGCCCCAGATAATCAAGCTGTCAAATTTCATTGACAACTCCATAAAAGGCATATCCCCAGAATGGGGATTTTTGTCTTTCGAATTTGAAATCTGTAAAGTGTTAGCAACCACATAAACGTCACTGTTTTTTGTTATGAGGTTGTTGTCCCAATCTCTCGTAGCAAAATTAAACTTCATATGTAACCACGCTTGAGTGGGGTTTGTTTGCCAACAACCATACCTTTTCGTCAACCGCTACATTATTTGCTTTACAGTTGTTACCTATTGTTTAATTAATGAAACCACAATAATTAGTTGAAAGAGAAAAGTTTGTTTACCTTTACTTGGATACTTTTATTAGACCTAATGAAGCTGATCTAACCTTTTGTTTTAGCCAATCAGCAAACATACGGGAGTTCTTGGTTGGCAACCATAAAGGCTTTTTTAATTGACGAAGGTGTTTTAATTACAATAAGGCCAAATGCTCCCTAAAATTATACCAACATATTAATAAAATTAAAATAAAAACTTAACAAAAAAGAGGTGCAAATTTTCAATCACATACTTTATGTATGGTTGAATCTCGGGGGTGTCCACCAAAACACATTGGTGCACTTGAGCCAATATAGGGGCATCAACCACCTTAATATTTGCATCTCTGAGTGGCCTTTCGACTGTAAAATCAATTAGACAACCAGTAGGTAGTCCGGTTGATTTACAATTTGAAAGGTATTCAGCACAAAATTCAAGTGCTTCCTCAATAATATAGCACTCTGCAATGCAACCTTCAAGACTGTATCGGTTGTGTACATAACTCTTTATAGGTTTCATTTCTCTCTCAAATGGATACATCCATCGAAGGTAAACCGGGCTACATAATCTAACTTCTTCAACTAGATGGACTGTTAAATGGACCATTATATCGAAGAAGGTAAGTATAAAAGATTTTTCTAAATTGTATAAGGTGATTTTAAGTTCCTTTTGCAATTGGTCTAGAGAATAGGGCTCTACTACCTTAGAACACAGAGAATTAAAGAAGAGGCATAACTTGATTATGACAGATCTATATTTTGAGGTAAATAATTCTGAATTGCTAATAGTAGTAGTTGTTGCATTAAGGTATGACAATCATGAGACTTAAGCCTGTAAAGACAACAATCATCCATTGAAACAAAATTTCTAAAATTAGAACAATAGCCATCAAGAACTTTGACACCTTACAAGGTTTCACAAAACATTTTTTTTTCTTTCTTACTTAAAATGTAATAAATGCTTTTTTTGTTCATCAAGAGCTAAGGCAATAAATGCTTTGTTAATTTTCTCTCTAAGCTCTGGATGTGTAAGATCTTTTCTAGCATTAATTTCATCTTTTGTTTTCCCCGGTTGATGGAGTAATATGCCATAGATGCTCTCACATACATTTTTCTCAATATACATCACATGTAGTTGATGGCGAACTAACAAATAGTCCCAATATTCTAAATCAAAGAAGATTGATCTCTTTTTGTACACAACTGAGCTACATCTCCATTACCCCCACCCTCATCTTGAACCTCACTATCGCCCTTAGCCCCAACTTCAACCTTATCCTCAACCTCACTTTTACCTCTACCCTCACCCTTTACCCTCACCTTTACCCTTACTATGACCCATACCCTTACCCCGTTTTAGCTTTTTTTGGACCTTTTTACCAAACTTGGTGTTAATGTCAGCCACCAAGTTTAAAATCTCTGTACCAGATAAAGGCCTAGGAAGATTTTCAATAAACAACCTATTGTCCATATATGACATTTTCCAACTACATGGTAGCAAACATGCACATGTGTTTATCCCACAAACTGGACAACCATAGTATCCCTTAACAGTACACCCAGACAGATTTCCATAAGCTGGAAAGTCACTAATCGCCCATATTAACACAACTCGTAAATTAAAAGCTTGTTTCCTATAAGCATCAAACACATCGACGCTTACATCCCATCAGGTTTTCAAGTCCTCGATCAATGGTGCTAGGTATACATCTATGTCGTTTCCAGGCTATTTAGGGCCAGATATTAGTAGAGACAACATCATAAACTTCATTTTCATACACAGCCATGGAGAAAGGTTATATGTTATCAATGTAACAGGCCAACAACTATAAGTAGTGCTAAGTGTGCAATGTGGGTTAATCCCATCAGATGATAAAGCCAACCGTAGATTTCTCGGCTCTTAGGCAAATACAGGCCATTTCTTGTCAATTAACTGCCAAGCTGGTGAATCTGCCGGGTGGCGAAGCTTGCCATCTCTAATTCTTTTATTTTCATGCCATGTTAAGTTCTTAACAGTTTTAGGTTTAAATTTAAAATACAAATTGTAAAATAAATCTAAGTTCTATTTGTTTAGAATCACTTAAATACATTTACGCATTCAGCAACCCAACAAATAATATATGTAAGCATTCAATAACCCAACAGAGCATATATGTACATATTCAACAAGCCAACAGAGTATACATGTACACATTCACCAAGCCAGCAAAATATACATGTACACATTCAGCAAGCCAACAAAACATGCCACATCCACATTTTTCAAAATTTCATTTTCATATTAGAACAAACAAAAGTATATATTAGAACAAACAATTAATTCCAAAAGAGTTTATGC
Source organism: Atalantia buxifolia (assembly GCA_030444775.1). Lineage (NCBI taxonomy): Eukaryota > Viridiplantae > Streptophyta > Magnoliopsida > Sapindales > Rutaceae > Atalantia > Atalantia buxifolia. Next base: position 8,090,038 of record CM059837.1, read on the forward strand.
AACAAAAATGAAACTAAGACCATGCATGTCAATATTTAAAACATGTCAGTACAAGTAAAACACAGAACAATAATAGAAACTGAAAGAAAGTGAGTAATTTAAAAGAATTACCTAATGAAGACAACTGTTACATCGTAAACTTCTGTGATTCTTCAAAAGTGAGAGATTGAACTGAACATATTAATTCAACTTATCAGAGCTGCTCAATTGAAATAAACATGCAAGATATAAGAAAAAGTAATAACAAACTAAACATTCTAGTCGAAAGTCAATAATTCAATATTAAAATGCAAACAAAAGGTCCCTTTCAAGAGTTTATTAATTTAAAGATCATGTAAAAAGAAAAAAAAAACAAACAAGCTGCATGTGGTTGTGACACTAAAATGGCCAAGGCTATTGTACCCATCAACATATAAATGAAGATTTAATCATATTGTTAATTACTATGTCCGAGAGCTGTACAAGGGAAATCACATAAAAAAAATAAATTAAGGACAAGGGTTTGCATGTGAGATATGACATTTATACTAAGTCTAGCAAGTGCATTATAGGGAAAGGATTGATGAATTGACCCGAATTGAATATGTATCTTTATCAATGGCTAATTAAATGGAACAAGTTAGGCCCAAAATTGAAAGCATCATACAAAATTTTAAATGCAATTTCGAGAAATGGGGAAAAGAAGAAAAACCCAAATCTGCATTGACATTGTATCCATCAATTCCAGTTAAAGTGTACATGAAATTCAAAGTCGAGTGACATGGCAACTAAAGAAAAAGAGTAGAGAAAACTTATTTGAATCAGGCACTTATAAAACCACTCTTAGTTAAAAACTCTAGTACAATAACTCAACTTCAATCGTTGTGTTCTCGGGTCCCAAATTATAAACAATCAAGATTACAAAAAAAAAACTAAGAATTTTAAAACCCATTCTTAGTTAAACGACAACAAACAACATGCATGAGGAAAATAACCACTGTAAATTGGAAACATAATAATTAAAAATAAATATAAATAAATAAATGGCACCTTCAGAAATGAATTTATCGCAGTGGAGAGAGATAGAGAGAGATCCAAATCATGATAGAAAGGAATTCCTTTGCTTCGAGCTTGGTTGGGATTGAGTGAAGTTTGATTACAATGGGGGATAGGATTTTAGGTTTTTGTTTACTTAGCTTTGACAGAGAAGGAGAACCGAGTGGTGAAAGAATGATGAGTGAATGACTTAGAAAAAAAATTAGGTTCTATTTTGGTCTTAGGGTTAGGATAAAATGATGTGTTTTACTTATCTTTATTTTTTCTAAGTGAAACGATACCGTTTCTAACTGAAATTATATTATTTACTTGTAAAATTTCAGCCAAAACCCGCTAAAATTTTCAATCAGGCGCGCTCAATACATTTCAAGTTCTTCATATTACAAAAATAATATTCTACGGATTTAGGAGCATAACTAACAAAAAGTCATAACGGTTTTAATTTTAAACTTAAGCTTTGGCTTTGAAAGGTTTTAGGTTCGAATGTCAGTTTGAAACGAGAATCAAATTTTATTTTCTTTTACTGATATCTTAGTGTCACCAAGAAAAAGCCCAATGGTCGTTTTCTTAAACTTATATTCTCTGATGTCGAGGTCCTCGGTTTGAATTCCATCTGTTACATGATTAGAATTATTTTATTTTTATTACTAATACTTTAGTGTCAGAGGTTTCTGATTTCTAAATTTCAGACACCATAGTATCATTAATTTGTGACACTTATGTGTTAAACATGCGAAATGACCCATATGTATAAAAATACTAATACTTTTTAATAAAGTGTCGCAAATCAAGTGTCAGTAAAGACCATTTTTTCTAATAATGAAAGTAAAATAATAAAAAAAAAGATTTATATGATTATTTTTTAAACCTAGGAGATCCACGAATATATTTAAGCAGATCATGGAGAGTAATTGTATTTATATTTTTTTTCCACTGAATTACCACCATAATTATCTCCATTTCCAAGCACATGAATTTCGGCCATAGAAACACATTTTACTAAGTGATATTGAAAGAATATTCACTTAGCTTTGCTTCTTACTTACAATTATTTATTTCGTGCACGCATTAATTTAATTCATGGGTCGCACATGCAATTGAAACCAACGTAGCCGTTAATCTCACAATCAAACTTCAGCCGTAGATCTGTGATCTTATCCATACAATGCATTATTACTTTGATCGACAGTTCATCTTCTTATTCACAATTATTTATTGTCTTACGTTAGTCTTTTCAGATCACTGGTCTCAAACTCAACATACTTAATTCCATTTCCATTTTTCGCTGCCTTGCTACTATCAGTCTCGACTTGTTGATTCATTTTCATCAAAGCTTTTGTGCCAATACAAATGAGACAGATCGTCTTGCATTGCTAGCTATAAAGTCAAAGATTCAAGATCCACTAGGAGTTATAGTTCATGGAATAATTTTATGAACTTGTGCCAATGGACAGGGGTTCAACGGCATCAAAGGGTAACCGGGTTAGATCTGAGAAACCAAAGCATAGGAGGCAGCTTATCTCCTTAAGTTGGGAATGTCAGCTTCCTCAGGTACATCAACCTTGCAAACAACGGCTTCAATGGCTAAATCCCCCATCAAATTGGCCGTCTGATCTCGCTTGAAAGGCTGATACTGTCCAACAATTCTTTTTCGGGTGCAATACCTGCCAACTTGTCCAGTTGCTCGAACCTTATCGAACTTTCTGCCGACTCCAACAACCTCGTCGGAGAAATTCCTGCAGAGATCGGCAGCTTTTTCAAGCTTGAGCGACTGTCCATTTTCCAGAATCATATAACAGGACAGCTCCCAGCTTCCATTGGGAATCTTTCATCTCTTCGGGTAATTGATGTTCAGGAGAATAGATTGTGGGGGAGAATTGACAGCCTAGGCCAACTAAAAAGCTTACTTCTTCTCAGCGTTGCTTTTAATCAATTCTCTGGTATGATTCCTACTTCAATTTTTAATATCTCTTCTCTTGGGGTGATTTCACTTTCGGAAAATAGATTTACAGGTAGTTTACCAGTTGACACGGGTGTCAATCTTGCAAGACTTAGAGAGCTTAGAACTAATGGAAACAATTTCACTGGATTTATCCCAGTTTCGTTGTCCAATGCTTCGAGTCTTGAAATGATTGAATTTTCCAGAAATCAATTCAGTGGGGGACTCAGTTGATTTTAGTAGGCTCAAGAATCTGTATTGGCTAAATTTGGGGATTAATAATTTGGGAACGGGGGCAGCCAATGAACTTGATTTTATAAACCTTCTAACAAACTGTAGCAAATTGGAAAGGCTTTACTTTAACAGGAATAGGTTTGAAGGAGAGCTGCCACACTCTGTAGCAAACCTCTCATCAACAATAAAGCAGAAACCGAATATTCGGCACCATACCTCCTGGGATAAGAAATCTTGTCAATTGGTTAACAATGGAGTCAAACCAATTAATTGGGTACTCTTCCTCCACTAATTGGTGAGACTCCAAACTTGCAATTACTAAATACGGGCGGAAACTAATTACAAGGCAGCATTCCCTCCTCTCTAGGTAATTTGAAGCTGCTAACCTATCTGAAATTAGGATTCAATAACTTGCGAGGCAATATACCCTCGTCTCTAGCAAATTGCAAGAATTTGTTGGGGTTGAGCTTCTTCCAAAATAAGCTTACCGGTACTTTGCCCCAACAAATTCTAAGCGTAACAACTCTTTCACTTTACTTGGAACTGGATAATAATCTTCTGAATGGCTCCCTTCCTCCGGAAGTGGGTAACTTGAAGAACCTCCTGCACTTGGATGTATCTGGAAACAGATTTTCTGGTGAGATTCCATTTACTCTAGGTGCTTGTACAAACTTAGAATATCTTAATATTTCAGGCAATTCTTTTAGTGGAAGCATTCCTCTTTCTTTGAGATCCTTGCAAAGCATCAAAGAGCTAGATCTCTCAAGCAACAGATTAACTGGCCAGATTCCGGAATATCTTGAGAATTTATCCTTTTTGGAATTCTTGAATCTTTCATACAATTATTTTGGGGGCGAGGTACCAACAAAAGGAGTCTTCAGCAATAAAACAGGATTTTCAATTGTCGGAAATGGAAAGCTTTGTGGGGGTTTAGATGAATTGCATTTACAATCTTGCCGATAAAAAGGATCCATAAAGCCATCAATCACTCCTCTCAAAGTGGTGATTCCAGTGATAGTCTCGTGTTTGATCTTATTGGTAATTTCTTTTATTTTTTATGCTTGGAGAAAGAAACCGGCACATAAATATTCTAATATGCTATCGATGAAACAACAATTTCCAATGATATCTTATGCAGAGCTGAGTAAGGCAACTGATAACTTTTCACCAGCAAACAAAATTGGGGAGGGAGGCTTCAGCATTGTGTGCAAGGGAATTTTGGACGAAAGTAGATCAATAGTGGCAGTGAAGGTGGTTAATCTTCAGCAGAAAGAGGCTTTGAGGAGTTTTGCGGCTGAATGTAATGCATTAAGATATATTCGCCATCGCAATCTCATCAAAATCATCACAATTTGCTCAAGCATAGATTTCGAAGGGTTTGACTTCAAAGCTATTGTTTATGAATATATGCAAAATGGAAATTTAGAGCAGTGGTTGCATCAGAGCAATGGTCAACTCAGATTGTGCAATTTAAGTTTCACTCAAAGAGTAAACATAGCCATTGATGTTGCTTTTCCAATTGAATATCTTCACCAACATTGTCAACCATCAATTCTTCATGGAGATCTTAAACCAAGCAATATTCTACTGGATCCGGACGTAGTCGCTTATGTGGGGGACTTGGGATTGGCAAGATTTCTATTTGGTTATGAACCTGGCACTGCCGCAGAAACTGCATCTAGCTCAATTGGGATAAAAGGAACCGTTGGCTGTGTTGCTCCAGGTAAGTTTTTTATTTTTGATACAATAGATTGGCATGCATACAGGAGTTTTCTCTAGTCCAGATTTCCGAATATTTACTCTCATCCAACAGTCCGAATCAGTGTTCTCTAATTTTTTCACATGTTTCTCTCACTTAAACTTATTTTGATATGGCTGCGCTTTCTTCCTTTTCTTCTTTATTCTTTTTCCTGCTGAGAGATAACTATCATCTTTAATCAAAATTTGACCAGACCAAAGATGAAGGCGGTGCGGAATGAAGAAGAAGGGTGGCTTTCCGCGATTTGTTGAATTTTTATTAAAATCTGTTGTTAAGCCGACATTGCCGTTAGATTGCTGTTGAATAATTGACCTTGCAGGTGAGAGAAACGTGTGAAAAAGAAATTAATTTTAATTAAAATCAATCACAACACAGATTTTGACAGTTGGATACGTGACATACGGATATTAATTATTGCGTGCGGCACCGATTAGAATTATTAATTCAAATCCAAAGGCTTGCAAAATTTATACGCAGAGGTCTATTATGTACAGATTTTAAAATAGAAAAGCAATTGGCTATTGAATTTAAATTGAGATTCTACGCTTTAACTAAAATACAAAATTCCTTGAATGAATGAACATGTTCAGAGTATGGCATGGGCAGCAACAGGGGCGGATGCAGCTTGTCACCAGTGGGGGCTCAAGCCCCGAGCCCCATTAGCTAAAAAATATTTTAAAATTAAAAAAAATATATTTTAATTTTTTAATTAGACTCCATTAAAAATTTATTAAAATAATCACTATAAATTATAAACCCTATAAAATTTTAATTTTAATTTTTAAGAATTATAAAACCATGTATTTTAATTAAAAAAAATGATAGTCCACCACTTAAAATATTTTTTATTATAAAAAATATGATTAATTCTTCTAGTCTCTATAATAATAGTAGAACAAACGTTTTCAGTAATGAAACTCACCAAGAATCATCTTTGAAATCGGATAAAATAAATGATAGTTTGGTTGTTTATATAAGAAACAATAAGTTTAATAATATTGATAATGAGTCTATTGCATAATATTTTTAAAATATGAAAATGCGTAGAGAATAATTATAAATGTATTAGTAAATATTTTATATATTCAAAATTTATTTTTTCATATTTTACTATTATCTAATTTAGCACCCGGTAAATTATTTTTCTAGATCCGCCACTGGGCAGCAAAGCATCCGGAGATGTATACAGCTTTGGAATTTTGTTGCTAGAGATTTTTACAAGAAGGCGACCAACCGATGCCATGTGTAATGAAGGACTTACTCTCCATGAATTTGTCAAGATGGCTATACCAGACAAAGTGATGGAGATTGTTGACCCTTCACTTCTATTGGAGGTAACGGCGAACAACTACTCTTGGACAGAGGACTGCCTGGTTGCTGTACGTGGAACTGGTGTTACCTACTCAATGGAATCTCCAATGGAGCGGATGGAGATGAGAGATGCTGTGGGTAAGTTACGCCATGCAAGGAAGACTTTTCTTGGCACGAGAATTTAATTTTTTTTTTTTTTTTTTTTTTTTTGCAGTGATGTCAATTGCCTAATTATCACTATAATTTAATGAGTTTATGCTTAGATTTTCTTCATGTATCTCAGCCTATTGTTCTTGTTTTCATGTTTCATTAATCTTTTTTTAGGCCATGTTTGGTTTGAAGAAAGGGGTGGAGAGGAAAAGAGTGGAATGAAAGGGAAGGGAAAAGAAAGGAGTGGAGAAGAATAGTGAAATTATATTTCATTGTTTGGTTTGATATAAAATTTAATAAGGAAAATAGTTACAATTTTTTTCTTTAGACAAATTTATCCTTTACTTTAAATATTAAACTATTTATATTAGTAATGAAATTTAATATATATATATATATATATATATAATAAAATGTTAGTCCAATGGTAGTTCAGCGACTTTCCGGCGATGGCCAGCAATGCTCCGACGGAGTTCCGTCGACATCCGGGGGAGGTCTGGTGACAATTAGTATTTTTATATTTCATATTAAATAAATACGTTTATTTATTTTGGTAAGTTTCTTAAATCATTTATTAAATTTAATTAATATATAATTATTTATAATATTAAATTAATAAAATAAAGTTATAAATAATAATTATTAAAGACATTAAATAAGTTAAAAAATTGAAGGGTAATTTTGAAAACTTTAGTTTCCAACGTAAGAGAAATTTAAATTCTTCACTATTTGGTGTGGAATTCACATTCTACATTATGATGGATATTAAATTCTAATGGAAATTAAATTTTTATATATTTTGTCTAACCAAACAATGGAAATAAAAATAGAATTTAAATTCTTTTCCTTTCCTCCATTCTCTCCTCTCCTCCCAACCAAACACCACCTTAGAGTATGGAACCAATTATTTATTTATTACAAGAAATTTTAGAATATATCGAAAGTATCATGTCAACCATGCAACAAGTAAATAATATTCATTACATGTGTGTGTTACGATGTAACTAATGACTATATTAAATTCAATTACATATGTCATACATGCATAAGTTAGTTATATTACTTCTAATCTATTTTAGAATTCCTCATACAGTACAAAAACGAATTCAACAACATAAAAAAATAAAATCAAACATATTATTCAAGTACTAGGAGCGCAAGATCCACCCTACTTCTGTTTAGGTACAATGACGTAGTACCATAAAACAGAAGATCATGGCAACAAATAACTATGATAAATCATGTTAGAAGATTAGTCAAAATGGTACATGATAATTGATAGACCAACAAACACAATTATTTTATGCAAACTCATGTTGTTTAGATAAAAATACTTTATAACCCACCATATAATTTATTTTTAATCAATGCCGTACGTGACTACTTCCTGTTATGCAAGATTGATCTATTAACAAACAAAGACTTGATTGAATTAAACCAACATGCAAGAAACCAAGATTAAAAGCAATGAAAACAGTAAGAAAACACCAAGTGATCTCTCTGACCGAAAAAGAAAAAACAAAGAACCTCTCCTGTTAATCTTTTATGCTCTGTTTTTACTTTTCTAGGGTCGACGCCCTTTGTTCACTTTTGTTCAATTTATCATTACTAATCAATTATCATATAAAAGTCGTTTATAATGTATTTTCTCCCTTCTTCTCCTTCTTCTTCTCCTTCTTCTCCTTTATCTTCTTCTTATTATTTTGAATCGCTTTTTCCGCCCTTTGTTGATTGTCAATACATGACAGTGTAACTGTAAACAGACCACGATTTGATCGATTGAAAAATGCATGTGAAGGCAGATAAATTAATAAAGATACTGAGATTAATTCAAAAATCAAGTCCCACAATTTTTGTATTTTCATAGAACAAATAATTTTAAGGCACACCAATCTCAATAAAATAAATTTATATAAGAATTTGTAATTCTATCATCATTCTATTATATTCATTATTTCATTTTGACATTCAATATACTTGTTGGACAATTGTATATTGTCAAATATCCAAATTTAGTTTTTTTGAAATTCATTTCTTTGTTTTGTGTTATTTCTTTATTATTTTCATTTTAGAAATTATAGTTTTGCTCTTTTAATTTGAAATTGTGTTATAATTATTCAGTAAAAATATTTTATTTAAGTAAAAAAAATGGTTAAAGGCTAAGGTCTAGCTCTAGTGGTATGGTGCCGCCTCTCAAGCCTCACTAGCGTGAGTGAGTAAAATCAAGAAGAAAAATGAAATAGATGGATCTTATTGGAAGTTGATGGCTTTGGGTGTTTTTGAATTTTTATTGATGTTATATTGAAGTTGATGGAAGTTCAAAGACTAATGTTTGTATATTGTGTGTGTGTGTGTTTCTTTTTGTATTTTGTTTTGCTTTTTCTCTTTTGTTTTTGGGATTTTGTAACAAATAGCAACTCTATGGTATCTTTCTTTTTTGAGAGGAAGTATATGCTACTTTTTAAATAAAGATTAGATTATATTTCCGCTAATGAGTCTTTTAATTTAGTGTGTGTGTGTGTATATATATATATATGAATTTAATCAAGCTTCCATTCACTTTCTCATGAGTATTTGCTGTTGATTTTGAACTTGACGAATTTCATTTCCATAAAATGAAATTGATGGAGTAGTGAACAATGGAGTTTAATGGAAATAAAATTATTTTTCATAGGAAAAAGGGATACATCTAGCTAGTACATAGACAACAAAGCAGATCAGACTTTAAAATAATGCCGTTGCCATTAGAACGGTCAAAATCAATTTTATATTTTAAGGTTATTTGCGTAATTAAAATGATTCACTAGGGTATACATGTCACTTCGAATCTCATCCACACGGACCACAACATTACTACGTAGGACATTTTTTCTTTTTGTAAATTTATACGTTGTACAGGAGTAAAATTGTAAATCAATGTTACTGTTGAGTCACGTGTTTTGGATATTTATTTCAATTATAAAATTCCAGAAACTTGGAAAAACAATCCATACGTGGTAAGACATAACAATAAATTTATCATTTTTCAATCTAAATAAATAGTAAAGGATGGACTAAAGGAATGCTGATGTCTTTATTAAAAAGTAAAAAAATTTATATAACTATTTCTTCAAATTATATGCCTTGCTGTCTTTTTCTTTTTTTTTTTTCCTATAATTATATATAGTAAGTAGATACTTGCATGATCATGTTGAACACGGTTCTTGAATATGAGATGCCAAAGGCTTTTGTGTTTCCTGCCTATTAATTAGGCAAAACCTGTAAATTGTCTTTTGCTCTCCCTAATAAAACATCAGATTTTTTTATACAGAAAATTCATTGTGAATTTTGGGAATGCTCTTCTATTAATTCTCCACAAAATTTTAAATTTTATGCCTTATGTGTCGATGTTCACTCTTGCTTTTTATGACTCTTAACACAAATTTATCACTTTAATAGTAATTTATTTATTTTAGTTATATTTACTAGTCTTGTTATAACTTATAAAATCAATATGTTATTTGACACTCTTAAAATTAATTTACAAGTTTTATGTTATATTTTTAAATTTTTACCCTTTTCACAATTCTAAAAAATAATTTATTATTATTATATTAATTTATTTATTTTACCTTCTATTTCTTATGTGCGATTTATAATATTTATGTTTGATTTCAGAGATGATATTGATCGAAAAATGAGTTAAACCTACTTATTAAAACTCATCAAAACTCCCCTCATATTTTAAAACTCATTAAAAACTCCCGTGTCAAAAAAATCAATCAACTTTTTAAAGGTTTTTCCTACTTTTATTATTTTAATGTCTAATTCAATCCTCGACATAATCAATTACTAATGTCCCCACCTAAAATATATGAAAATAGAAAAAAAAATTTAAATTACATTTCTCATATCTTACAATCAGACTTTTTAGTCTAAAAACGAATAACACAATAGTAGGACCAAATGGGTCAATTGTAAATTTTATTTGATGTAAGTTATATTAAATATAACCTAGGTAAAACAAATATCTTTTGACTAAAATAGCTAATTTAAAAAAACATATTTCCACTTTTTTAATGAATCTAAAATTTTAATTTTTTAATGAATTTTGAAACATGAAGGGGGTTTTGATGGATTTTGATAAATAAGAGCAGGGTTTTACTAATTTTTCCTAGTTTTGATTTATAAATTTTATCAATATTGTAAAAAAAAAATCATACAATAATATACAAAAATCTATAATAATTACTTCTCCCTCATGTATTACTTATGCATGCCGAGCAATGCAACAGGTGAATTTTTTAATTTTCATCATCAAATATGATTGGTCAGGGAACTTTGGATTTGTATCCAAGGCAATTTTTGGAAAAAAATAGAAAGACAGGTTGTAGTGAAGATGATTAATCTCGAGCAAAAGGGGTTTCAGGAGTTTTGCCAATAAATATGAAACATTATGAGATATTCGTCATCAAAATGTCATCGAAATGTCATTATTTGCTCTTGTGAATATTTCAAGGAAGTTGATTTTAAACGCTCCTGTTTTCAAATACATGTCAATTGGAAGTTTGGAGAAGTGGCCGCACCAAGGATTAATCAACTAGAAGTGTGCAACTTTCAAAGACAAAGCATACCATATATTTGACTGCGCTTTTTCAATTCTCCCACGGCTTACCAAATTTGGAAAGCCGCCAGTCTCATTAAATCCATTCTTTAACTTAAAGCTGATGGCCGACAAAATTGACTCGACTTCTCAAAAATGCACACCATAGCTGATAAGATGCTTTGGGCTCATGGGACTAGTAAGATCTGTTTTTGCCTGTTCTCGTTTAATTAACTGCAATTACGGACCATTCGATTTCCAGTGGAAACTTCTACAAAGCCGTAATTGAAGAAAAAGTATCGTTCAATTTAATTGTTGGTTGTTCTATTCACATTCCAAGACAGAGTTTTTCGTAATAAATAATTTAAAACATTTGATTTGTGTCATGTGGCCTTTGATAAAGTAGGAAGAATATGCTCGGTCTTATTACTAGTTTATTCTCCAGTTGGGATATAAATCATGATTGTGTTGGTAGTCACAGAATTTAGAATGGTGTCCACTAAATATTAAATGACAACTGATAAGCCACAGGACCCAAGCGGCAGGATTTTTTTTCTGATTTTTTTTAAAAATGAATTCTACCATTTTCAACTTTTCTCATCTGGTAAAATTGACCTGCTGCTACTACTGGTCATCATACAAGTCCCGTCATAGTCGTTGAATTAAAAATAAACGGGTGGGAGCCGATTAAAAGTGTCCTGGAGCAGTTTATTTTGGGTCAAAGTGAGAGAACAGAGATCCCCCCAGATTCAGCGACTTCCGTCGCTATCAGAAATGCCCCAAAAAACACGCTTAACAAATAATTTTTCTAATTTAAAACAGTTGCTGTGAACTTGAAATGATCATATACCACTTACCAAGTAACGTTAGGCTTTTCTGAAACTCATCATGCTTAATTCCATTTCCATTTTTCGCTGCCTTGCTACTATCAGTCTCGGCTTGTTGATTCATTCTCATCAAAGCTTTTGTGCCGATACAAACGAGGCAGATCGTCTGGCATTGCTAGCTATAAAGTCACAGCTTCAAGATCCACTAGGAGTTACAAGTTCATGGAATAATTCTATGAACTTGTGCCAATGGACAGGGGTAGCTTGCGGTCAACGGAATCAAAGGGTAACCAGCTTAGATCTGGGAAACCAAAGCATAGGAGGTACCCTATCTCCTTATGTTGGGAATCTCAGCTTCCTCAGGTACATCAACCTTGCAAGCAACGGCTTCAATGGCGAAATCCCCCATCAAATTGGCCGTCTGATCTCGCTTGAAAGGCTGATACTGTCCAACAATTCTTTTTCGGGTGCAATACCTGCCAACTTGTCCAGTTGCTCTAACCTTCTCGAACTTTCTGCCGACTCCAACAACCTCGTCGGAGAAATTCCTGCAGAGATCGGCAGCTTGTTCAAGCTTGAGCGACTGTCCATTTTCCAGAATCATATAACAGGACAGCTCCCAGCTTCCATTGGGAATCTTTCATCTCTTCGGGTAATTGATGTTCAGGAGAATAGATTGTGGGGGAGAATTGACAGCCTAGGCCAACTAAAAAGCTTACTTCTTCTCAGCGTTGCTTTTAATCAATTCTCTGGTATGATTCCTCCTTCAATTTTTAATATCTCTTCTCTTGAGGTGATTTCCCTTTCGGAAAATAGATTTACAGGTAGTTTACCAGTTGACACGGGTGTCAATCTTCCAAGCCTTAGAGAGCTTAGAACTAATGGAAACAATTTCACTGGATTTATCCCAGTTTCGTTGTCCAATGCTTCGAGTCTTGAAATGATTGAATTTTCCAGAAATCAATTCAGTGGAGGAGTCTCAGTTGATTTTAGTAGGCTCAAGAATCTGTATTGGCTAAATTTGGGGGTTAATAATTTGGGAACCGGGGCAGCCAATGAACTTGATTTTATAAACCTTCTAACAAACTGTAGCAAATTGGAAAGGCTTTACTTTAACAGGAATAGATTTGAAGGAGAGCTGCCACACTCTGTAGCAAACCTCTCATCAACAATAAAGCAAATAGCGATGGGCAGAAACCGAATATCCGGCACCATACCTCCTGGGATAAGAAATCTTGTCAATCTAAATTGGTTGACAATCGATAGAAACCAATTAAATGGCACTATTCCTCCTGAAATTGGTGAGCTTACAAACTTGCAACAACTAGACTTGGATAGAAACTTTTTACAGGGTAGCATTCCCACATCTCTAGGTAATTTGACGCTGCTAACGTATTTGAAACTGGGACGCAACAACTTGGAAGGCAATATACCCTCCTCCCTAGGAAATTGCACTAATTTGTTGGGGTTGAACATCTCCCACAATAAGCTCATTGGCACGTTGCCTCGACAAATTCTTAGGATAACTACTCTTTCACTTTACTTGGAGCTGGGTAATAATCTTCTGAACGGCTCTCTTCCTCCAGAAGTGGGTAACTTGAAGAATCTCATGCGCTTGGATATATCTGGAAATAAATTTTCTGGGGAGATTCCTGCTACTCTAAGTGCTTGTGCAAATTTAGAATATCTTAATATTTCGGGCAATTCTTTTAGTGGAAGCATTCCTCTTTCGTTGGATTCTTTGCTAAGCATCAAAGAGCTAGATTTCTCAAGCAATAATTTAACTGGCCAAATTCCGGAGTATCTTGAGAATCTATCCTTTTTGGAATTCTTGAATCTTTCATACAATCATTTTGAGGGAGAGGTACCAATGAAAGGAGTTTTCAACAATAAAACGAGATTTTCAATTGCCGGAAATGGAAAGCTTTGTGGGGGTTTAGATGAATTGCGTTTGCCATCTTGCCAATCTAAAGGATCCCTAACCACTCTTCTCAAAGTGGTGATTCCTGTGATAGTCTCATGTTTAATCTTATCAGTAGGTTTTACTGTTATTTATGTTTGGAGGAGGAGATCTGCATGTAAAGCTTCTAATACATTGCCGACAGAACAACAATTTCTAGTGGATTCTTATGCGGAGCTGAGTAAGGCAACTGATAACTTCTCATCAGCAAACAAGATTGGTGAAGGAGGCTCTGGGATTGTTTACAAGGGAATTTTGGGCGAAAATAGAACAGAAGTTGCAGTAAAGGTGATTAATCTTAAGCAGAAAGGGGCTTGTAAGAGCTTTATGGCTGAATGTAAAGCACTAAGAGATATTCGCCATCGAAATCTCATCAAAATCATCACAATTTGCTCTGGCAGAGATTTCAAAGGGGTTGATTTCAAGGCTATTGTTTATGAGTATATGGAAAATGGAAGTCTAGAGGATTGGCTGCATCGTAGCAATGATCAACTTGATGTTTGTAGTTTAAGTGTCATTCAAAGACTAAACATAGCCATTGATGTTGCTTCGGCAATCGAATATCTTCACCATTATTGTGAACCATCCATTGTTCATGGAGATCTTAAACCAAGCAATGTTTTGCTTGATCAAGACCTAGTTGCCCATGTGAGTGACTTTGGGCTAGCAAAATTTCTATCAAATCACAATCCTGACACTACTGTGGAAACTCGATCAATCTCAATTGGGATAAAAGGCACTGTTGGCTATGTTGCTCCAGGTAATTCTTTTATGTTTGATACATTTGATATTTATATGTAATTGTTTTATACATTTATTAAATATTAACAATCATATGGCAAGTAATACAATGAATCAATATGTTTGTAGAGTATGGCATGGGCAGGGAAGCATCCATGAAAGGAGATGTTTACAGTTTTGGAATTCTATTACTAGAGTTGTTTACAAGAAAGCGACCAACCGATGCCATGTTTAATGAAGGACTTACTCTCCATGATTTTGCCGAGAATTCTTTACCAGAAGAAGTGACACAGATTGTTGATCCTTCACTTCTGTTGGAGGTAATGCCGAACAATTCTTGGAGTACTACGTGGGGAGACGGAAGGGCCAGAGCAGAGGATTGTTTTAGGACTGTAATTAGAGTTGGTGTTCACTGCTCAATGGAATCTCCAACTGAGCGGATGGAGATGAGAGAGGTTGTTGCTAAGTTATGCCATGCAAGGGAGACTTTTCTTGGCAGGTGGTTTTGATTTAGTATTGATGTTACCTGCCTAATTATCAGTATAGTCTTAAGAGTTTTTGCATAGATTTTCTGTGTATCATAGCCAATTAGTCCCATACCATAGCCAATTTTCTCTATGTTTCATTAATCATATATGGAGTTTGGAATCAATTTGTCAATTAGTTCTTCATGCATTCCAGAGTACCATAAAATAGAAGATCTTGGCTACCAATCATTATATCCAAGAATGTTAAGAAATTTACATAAAAAGATCTGTGATACTTGTAACTACAACAAAATTAGTCGAAGTCATTTTAGACACTGACATTAAAAAAAGTATACTTTTTGTGAATGTATATTTTTAATGATGGCTATTTTTCAAAATAATTACTATATATATTATAACCATATATGTTTTGACGACTGTTATTTCATATAACCATCGTTAAACATATGCATTTAATGATTAAATCTGTATTTTTAATAATAGTTACTTGAATAATTGTCATTAAATGTGTTATTTTAATGATAATTTATTGTAAGAACCGGCATTAAATATACTAAATACATATATATTTAATGACGGTTATTAAAATAATCGCGTGTCATTTTAATGATAAAGTTTATCGTAAAAACTATCATTAAATATATATCTTTAATGATGGTTACATTTAATGACAGTTTATTATAAGAACCACATTAAATATTGAAACAAATTTGATGATGGTTTTTAAAAAAACCGTCATCTTTGTTACTAAACACTACATTTAATAACAGTTCTTTGGAAATCACTGTCATCTTTGTTACTGATTATTAAAAAAAATAAATATAAACAAATTTAAGACCATTTCAAACCCCTATTTTAATTCTAAATTCCTATTAAATTCTTTACAATTATTTTTTCACAAATGTTTCATATACAAAAAGATACAAACGTTTCATATACAAAATGGTAGCTGCACAAAAATCTCTAACAATCATTAAACTTCAACAAAATACCAATTAACTTTAACATCAAAATTCTCAGTACTCTTTAATTTCTACTAATGAATCCACTAGCAACCGACAAGATTGGCATGTATGAGTACATCTAATTTCTTATCAAGTCTTCAATTGCAAACCAATCTCACCGCTGTCACCAATCTACATCATTCTTACAAAGAATAAAAGAAATTAAGATAAATTCATTTATTATAAGTCATAAAAATTAAAACATTTTAGTGACTTTAAGTTGTAAAACAAGACTTTAAAGTATCAAATCACTATTAATTAACAGACTTACCCTTAAATTTATCAACCATGTGTTCAGATAATAAATGACAACACAATTGCCAAAATAGAGACAATAAAAAAGCATTAACTACATCATCCATAAGATACCCAGTACCTATCCATTATACACTCTGAAAATAAAAAAATGAG
The DNA here is from genome assembly GCA_030444775.1 of Atalantia buxifolia. Lineage (NCBI taxonomy): Eukaryota > Viridiplantae > Streptophyta > Magnoliopsida > Sapindales > Rutaceae > Atalantia > Atalantia buxifolia. The sequence continues at coordinate 8,106,479 of CM059837.1, forward strand.
GCCTAAAGTTTAGAATACTACCTCTTAACCAAAGAATTAACAGGGTGCTTAGATATTACCTTGCAAAAATTGTACCTACTTTTTACCAAAGAGGGGAAAAAAGATTAAGTATCGACATAAGAGAAAAGAACTAAAAAAGGCTCAAAACAACGTCCCAAACTATTTAGTTGCACTGTTAGCAGCAAAATTTCAGCGAAATAGCACCTAAAATTTCCAAGTGCAAAACAGTAGTAAAACATCCTTGGACACTTCCAGGTGCTTTGTTTCTGCATAAACAGCAGTAAAAACAGCACTTGGAAGTTTCCAGGTGCTGTTTTTGCAGCATAACAGCAGCCAAACAGGACCTGGACACTTCTAGGTGCTGTGTCACCTCGAAACTTTCAGGTGCTGTTTTTGTGCGTAACAGCAGCTACACAGTCCAGGTGCTGTGTTCTGCATAAACAGCAATAAAACAGCCTCTTGTGCTGTTGCACAGCAGCATAATACTGCACTTTAAACTGAAAAAACATAAGTGAGGAAGGGTTAAGCAACCAAAACTAAATCCATCTACATAAGTGCACAAACAAAATGAACAAATCACTTCCAAAAGGTTCAATAACTTTTTTTATTTTAAATGGAGGAAGGGTTAAAGTGCATAAAGACAATTTCTTTGCTTTACTTACTCGAACTAGTGAAATCAGCCCATTGATAAGATTTTTGTTCAGCACCATAAATATATATAATTGAATTAATCTTATGGGCATTTCATCAAACATCATATGTAAGTGAATGCATTATTCCAATTCCAAACATAATCGAACTCTAAATCCATGAGATAAAGTCCAAAACACATAAACCTCCAGCTACCCAAACGATTAACCTCCGGCTACTGCAAACATAGTAGTCAAATCGTCCACATCAGACAAAGAGTCTAAATCTAAACCGTGCAAGCCAAATAGAAGAAAGAAAAAGTTAAAGCCAATGCATGAGTGTCTTATGGAGTAGACAGAGAAAGTGAAGTCAAAATTTGAAACCAAAACATGAATAATTCAGCAACACAGAGAGAAATGGCGGGAAATGCCATCGATAAGTTTCTTTTGATAGCAGGCATCAAAGATTAAATCAAGAATTTGCATTTCTCATAAATAACCTCAACAAGGTACTGCATTTCTCTAATAGATAAAATATGCAGAAAATGATGCAACTGCAAATGCACCTAAATATTTATGAAAACTTACTAGAAGTTATCAGAACAAAGAACAATAACTAACTACTTAATTTCCATAGCAGACCCCCAATTTCTTAGTTATGTTGAACAACAAAGAAAGAAGTCCGAAGCCAAGCAAGTTGAACAAAATTGAATTCAGTACCATAAAAAATAGAGTATTTTCCCCGATAGAACTTTCAAACCTTCTCATAACTCTTTCTAACTAAACTACCAATAAAAACATAAATAAACACCATTATCTACCAAAGATAATCATTTACCATCTGTCTCCAAAGTTCACGGACAGAATGGATGCCCAAAAATTTATTGTTGCTGTCAGATCTCTAATAAAGATGAGTTTCTACCCTCTATATGTTCAGTGGGATGGACTCAGCTTAGAAGACAGACGCTAATATCCTCCCCAATTTCAATGGAAAATGTATCATAGGTTTCATAGCCTACAAAGAATGAATCAACTTAGTACAAAACAGCAGCCAGATCAATTATACAGCTTCCACACAATAAACTTGAGCAGTTGAGCTAAGAGTACATTACAATATAAAACAAGAAAGAAATCTTACTTCTCCTTTGTCGAACAAATGGTACTCATCATCAGTTACCGTCTTACCGATCAAAAGACAGGTGTATTATTATTTCCCGCATCTTCAGGTCACCCTAGTTCAACTTCCTCCCCAACATTTTGACCCAAAAATTCATACTGTAATGCATCAAACATCATAATAATCTGTCCGATTGAGTTGCTAGATAGCCGATAACAAATTTAAAATTACAATTAAATTGTTCCATTCATGATTCATGCACCATTTGAAATTGTTATAAAACGTATGTAAATTTGAATTACGTAGTGCGGCTGACGGTGAACGAACACCGAGAGAGCTCGGCAGAAATAACAGCAGCTGTTCTGCGAAATTGAATCGGCTCAAGAATGGCGGAGACTGACAGTAGCTAAAGCCTGGAGGTTGGAACAAGGACGCAGCGCCGGCGCACCTGAACGGATTTGACAGCAGCGGCGGCGTGGGCGTTTGATAGCTTAGCCAGGGTTAGGGCTGGTGTGTGTGACTGTGTGTGAGTGAGTGCGTAGTTGTGATTGTGATTTGTGAAGATTGAAGAAGAAGAGAAGTTGCGTGCTCGTTGTCAGCTAGCGATTGTGAAGATCGAAGAAGAAGAGGAGAATTTACTGTGTGAATGGTTAGGGATTGCACGTTATTTTTGTTCCTTGTGTCGGTTTTTTTAATTTGTTTAAGCAAAACATGAAATTAATTAAATTGTGAAAATTAACTATTTTGTAATAATGATTTAATTATTTTTATTTTATATTATTATTAGATAAGATGTAATATAGTGTTAAAATAATTTTATTATAACCTATTTACTTATTAGTAAATAGTAATACCATATTTACAAATTTATTTTTATTTAAATAAATATTTTTTTCATAATTGTCAAATTTTGTGAATTTAAATATATAAATTTATATCTAATCTATTAACTGTAGATTTTTAAAATTTTTATTCAATTTAATCTATCAATCCATAAGTAAAATTTTTATGGGTCGGATTTTTTTGGAATAAATAAATTAAGCAAATTAAATTGGATTATGAATGTCCCCACGAAAGTAAGTAAGGTATAAAATCAACAGCAAGCACCAAATTTGTTTGAGCATCAAAAGTTCTTTCTTTTTAGAAAAAAAAAATAGAAAGCTTCTAACAAGTTAAGAAGTCTACCGTCAAATCCAATATAATTATATTCAATACATTTATAATTGATCTCAATGTGTTTTTATATGTTAAAAAATAAACTTATCATCAAGAATACAAAATAAATCTTTTTCTACATATACAATAATAATATTACTCAATTATTAATTTCTAATATAATTTCGCAGACGATTTTTCACAAAATTCATAGTTAAAAATGCATTTTACTACGGTAGTCATGACAACTAGTAAATTCAATGCTAATGTTATCAATAAACAAATTAATGAATACAATTTATCTTTTTTAGTATCAAATATTTTTCTTGTTAGCCTATCAATCTCTTTCAATTTTGAAATTTGTTATTAGAATCCACCTTTGTAATGTAAATATCAAATTGAATTTTAAGTGTCATAAGATTCATTGAAGAAAAATCATTTTGATAAAGTCAATAGGATAAAATAATGAGTGGGACTATTGGCACCCCTCTAAATACCTCTTAATACCCCTTTAATCATTTTACAATTTTAACCTCTATTAAAATTACATAATAGGACAATTTCTAATTAAACCCCCACTCAAAATCAAATAATTTTTTCCCTTTAAACCGAGACCCATGAGGGAAATTGAAATTTTACTTTTTCATCTTATTTTATGGTGAGGAATTATCGGCATCAGCAACTCATCATCAACAAGCTTCAGAAAAAAACCGAGACCCATGAGGGAAATTAAGAAAGAAGAAAGTAATTATGAAGTAAAGGACGAGCTGAACGATCGTCGGAATTATTTTCCCACCGACATGTTTTCCAGTGGCCTAGTTATCTTTCTTCGCAAAGGCATGCAGCCTTTCGAAGAATCCCTTATTCTGCATTTTCAGAAGCTTGTGCTCAACATTTCATCGTTAAACCAAATTAGCACTTGGCCTTAGAATTACACGCATGGTAGCCAAGTGTTTGCGAGGTGTTATTATCAATTACAGTGAGTTGTCATGCATTAGAGAAAAGCGTTGGCCATGTGGTGTTTTAATGATTTGCCACATTAAAGTAGAAGTATCGTGAAGCAAGTTCCCTTTTCTTTTTCTTTTTTTCTTCCACTCTCTTTCTTTTTCAATAGCTGATTAATTGTTTCAAAATTCACAATTAGGGGTCCAAAATTAAAACAGAGTTTATATTAATAAATTTAAATTAAGGGTATTTTTGTCATTAAAAGGGGTGTTAAAAGAGATTTATAATATTTTAAAATATTTTAGTAGGGTTAATAAAGAAAAGAGGTGTTGAGAGATATTTAGAGGGGTGCCAATAGTCCCACTCTAAAATAATTTCTATTGTTTTGTATAAGGAGAGTTAGCGTATAACGAAACTCAAAATAATAATTTTTTTGTGGGTTGGAAGTTAAAGATAGATACTTAATATTTTAATTATTTTTTAATTTCAATAAGAACTTTTATCATAAATGAGACAAATATTAAATTAAATTTATAAATTTTGAAATCCCCCTAGTCCTAACGTAGCACCGCCTATGGTCATGACATATAGGTCATTGTTTTGCATTTTTATAGTAGTGTATCCTTAAAAAACCCAGGCCTTTTTCTAGGCTATAGAAATTTACTCAAATACCGCAATTTCAGATATTTGTTTCACACCGAATTCTCAAAATGACTCAGGCGCGGAACATCAGTAAGACCAAATTGGCCCACGGCCGTAGGCAAAAAATGTTAAAAAAATAAATAATAGGATATTAAGAAAAATAATTGCTTTGTACCATAGCCAATTACTCCTGTATTATTGCCAATTTTCACTGTTTCGTTGATCATGTTTGGAGTTTGGCGTCTACTAGTCAATAAGTTCTCCATACATACAGAGTACCATAAAACAGAGAACCATGGCCCTTAGCCACTATTGCAAATTATTTTAGAAATTTACTAAATGGGGTCTGTGATGCTTGAATTAGAAGATCGGAGGCCTTTTTGCAAGCTGTAGAGACTCAACAACCACAATTCAGACAGTTTTCGTACACCGTACTCGCAAAAGGACTCCGGGGCGCAACATAGCCGAATAGCGAACTGGGCCGCGGCCCAAAGTAAAAAGAAAATGAAAAGCAGAAGGATAGACGGAAGCTACTGGCACGCTTCCATTATCTTTGTAAAACTAAAACCCCAATGCAAATGAAAATTACATTTAAAGGTAAATAAAAATTAAATGCACTTAGGTATTTTTTTAACAATTTAATTGCATTCATAATTAATCTATTTTTTAATTTTTACCTGTCACTTCCTATCAAACTAAAATAAATTACACAAATTTATAATAATATATTATTTTTATTTATAATTATTAAATATTAAATATTTTTATACTTAAGATTGTTTTCAAATTATAATTTAAAATATGTATAACTTAGGTCAAAGACTGAAATTCAAAAAATCATCTCCCATGAAACTTTTTAATTCATGTGTAGGGTAATAGCACGATTGCAAAAAGAAAAGAAATTCTTTTAAGTAAAGATATTAGGGAAACAAAAGAAAAAAGAGATGTTAAAAGAAATTCTTTAAGCAACTAGTGTATTTACATTAAAAGAGAATATATTGCTGGTTCTTTGAAAGCAATTTCCTTTTAGAATAGATATAGGATCAAAGCTCATTTAGTCACTATATTATAAGGTTAGTATCCATATACTTTTAAAAATATCTTAAAATATCTTTGCCATTAAAATTATTGACACATCTACTGTTACTTTTTATTCTTTTTGACTTATTTTTATAATATTATTTTCTTACAATAATGTTTCTTTTTTGTAGGGACATTAATATGAAGAAAAAAATAGATTATCAATTTAATCCTAAAAAATGAAAAAAATATATATATTACTTTTTGTGGAAGCTCACGTATGTTCAGAAAAATTAATATTCTAAAAAATTAAATTGCCAATTTTTTGGTCATTAAATTTTTTTTAATATATTAACTCCTAACTTAGTATTCCACAAAAATTAATAGATATTCTTTTTGTTCCTATTTTATTTTTTGGGGCTAAATTGGTAATTTAATTTTTTATGAATGTCCAAAAAAAGAATCATTATTGTATGTGCGTAATATTATAAAAGCAAGTTAAAAGGAAAAAAAAAAAAGTAATGACAGAGGTGTCATAATCTAATAACAAGGAAACTTTTAAGAATATAGGGATTAAAAGGGCACTAACCACAAACTATAGAGACTAAACAAATTTTTACCCCGTAGATATATATACCTTTATTATATTTTAATTTTTGAGTAATCCCTTTTCCAAAAAAAAAAATATATATTATTAGCAGTCCCATGACTCGCATCTTCTCACCAATTTCGCTCCCTTAAATTCTTAAAGCATTCAAAACCCGAAAATTTAAATCTTTTTTGTAACTATCGTTTTTACTTCAATCTTCAACCTAAAATTTCGATTTTTCAAACTCCTCTTGAATTCATTGTTTTTACAATTTTTGGGAAGGTAATTAGATAGACTGCTTCAATTCAAAATCAATAATACAAGATTTTTGTTCCTTGAAAGGACGTAAATTTAAGAGATTTTTGTTCCTTGAAAGATGAACTTTGTAATTTTCTTTCTTTACTTAACTAGATGCTTTGATGTAGAATGTGGAATCTGACTAAAAGATGTAATTTATCAAAACGTTTTCATTTCAAAATAATTTATTTCATAATGTTAATAAATTCTTTATAAAATAAAAATTTGTAATGATTTTTCGTTTTTTTGGTAGTGAGCCCTTGTAACCAAAGTTGTGTTGTTCGGTCATGATAAGACCTGAAGAAATTATAAAGACTTTAGTGGGTAAGTAGTTTTCGAGTTTAAATTTTGGATATTCGAATTTAAATTTAATATAAAACCATAACCCAAAGCTTCATTTATTTGGATATTTGTATTTAAATTTTGGAGAAGTAGGACTTTAAAATATTAATTTAAACTTTGTCAACTTTATAACTTTTTAAGAGGAAAAAAAATCAGTAGCTTCAAGTTAGATTTTGTTTTTCTAATGTTTCATTCTTCTTTTTTAATTTTCTTTGTTGTAGCTTCAAGTTGAGACCCGACCCTTATTCATTTTTTTTTTTTTGAAGTTTCAAAGTCACTTCAAAAAATTCTACTTTTTGCTCAATAATTTTTGAAACTTGCTCTGTTCTTAAATGATAAATGTAAGTAATTTATGTATTAGGGCGCTTTATTATAGCACATGGATTTTTGCTTCTTGTTCCTTTTTTTTTTTTTGTGTTGGTTAAAAATCGTTTTGTAGCGGAAATATTTGTATCGGAATTCTGATACAACATATAGAATTACCATAATTTAGAAACAATACCTTTTTTTTTCAGTGAAATAATTTGGGCTCCTCAAATCACAATATGTCACCACCTATCTTTTAAAATCACGATATGTTACTAACGATCTTATTAGATCACGATCTATCACCAATAATCTTTCAGGTTATAATTCACGTTTAATATGCACTTGACATGTAAATACCTTTATTATTATTGAAAGTAACTAGCAATAGAAAAGTTTTTCTTTCAAAGCTAGAGAGAAATTTTTTTTCTCTGTTATGTATATTGTGGCTTTTGTATATTCTTTTTCGAGAAATAAGTCTTTTTATATTTTCTTTTGTGATAGAAACATAGGATTTTAAAATATGATAAAGCCTAAAGTAACACATCACTTGTGCTTATTATAGGAGCCCACCTTATAACCTTATAAAATAACACCAGACCTCTTATATATAAGCATATTAAATAGAGTTTCCCACCAAAAAATATATTTAGATTTTTAACCCAAATAGTTAGTTATTTTGCTTATCAATCCAATAGTGATGCAATCAATTAAATCAGCTAGCCCAGATCATATAGATATATTCAATATTGCCTACAATAATTAGTAGATAGGTTCATTATCCCAACTCTCTTCTGCTTATCCTATTTTTTCGACTTAAGCCTTGAAGAGAATCCTTTTTTAAGAAGTTTCATGCTATGAAAAAAATTATTCTATATCATGTTGTTCGTGCATAAATTTAATTGTTGCAAGTTTGATTACATTCTCTTTGAATCCAATCACCTAAGATTCAACTCCACACACTAATTTTATATCAAGAATGGCTATTCAAATCAAATTAAGAAAAGATTAATCGAAATAAGAATGAAACAAAGGAATAAAATAGAACTAACACAGAGAATTATATAGGTTCGATCAAATGTATTTACTTCATCTTCAAGAGTAAAAAACTATGGCATTTTTTCTTCTTTAATTCAGATTGCAAGTTTAAAGAGTTTCTATGTGAACCAGAAAATATCATCGTCTATACAGCAGTCATAAAGGTATTATATATATCTCTAGAATGATTCTGCAAGTGGGTTAAAGAGCCAGCTTGTATTCTGGATTCTATTAACAATTAAGATACTAGAACTTACTGCCATTTTTAATTGTTCTTAACAATCTACTACATATGCCAAACTCATGAGAAACATTAGCAACCAAAATAGTATCAACAAAAGTTGTTTCAGGCTTGAGTTGATATGAATGGTCATGTGCTGAACACATCCTCTACTTATTGCTTCAGACGACATTAGTCTAATGTCATACAACCGGTTTGAATTTATAGCTGACATGTCGATTAGCTGTTGCCTCTTCATCTGACAATGTCATCTCATACAAAATTGTAATTCAGGTTCATATTCCACCAATCTGCAACTTGAACCTGAATTAATATTCATATAGTTTCTTCTTCTTGATCATCTGCAATTTTTTACCTTCTGTCGATTCCAGCTAAGTCTAAGCATTGCTAAAACTTAGCAATAGGAACTGGTTTCGTTAGCATATTAACTATGTTATCATTTGTATGAATTTTCACCTACTTAGCAGAGCCTTTACAGACTTCAAGTCTGATAAAATGAAGCTTGATATCTATATGTCTAGTCTTCTCATGATGGACTTGATTCGTGTTCAAAATAATGGCACTTTGACTGTCACAATAAATAGTCACTGAAGACTGAAAATATCATAATTCATTCAGCATGTCTTTGAGCCACATTGCTTCCTTAAAGGCCTCTACAACAGCTGTGTATTCAGCTTCAATAGTGGATAAAGTTACAACATTTTATAAAGATGCTTTACAACTAATGGTACAATTATTGACAATGAAAAGATATCCAGTAAGGGACCTCTGTTATCAAGATCATCTGCAAAGTTAGAGTCAACATAACCTTCTGCTAAATTGCTACTCATCTTTACTTCTTCATATAATAAACCATAGCTAGGTGTTCCTCTTAGATATTTTAAGATCTACTTCACAGCCCTCCAACGCTCCTTTCCTGGGTTTTCCATGAATTTGCTGACAATGCTAAAAATATATGCAATGTCTGGTCTGGTTAACACCATTACATACATTAAACACCTAACAACACTTGCATATGGTATCTTGACTATTTAATATTGTTTATAATTAGAGCTTGGACACTGCTGACTTGATAGTTAAAAATGTGCTGTTAATGGGGTGAGTACTGGTTTGTTGTTCAACATCCCAAATCTATCTAATACTTTTATTATATAACCTTCTTGAGAGAGAAACAAAGAACTTGTTGACTTGTCTCTTCTTAAATCCATTCCTAGTTTATTTTTAGTTAAACCAAGATCTTTCAGATCAAACTCATTTTTTAGTTGTCTCTTCAACATATCTATTTGATTCATGTCTTTGCATGCCAAAAGTATATCATCAACGTACAAAACCAGAAAGATCATGCAATGTTCATTTACCCTTTTAAAGTACACACAATAGTCAAAATTACACTTGATAAAGTTCAACTTCTGCATATGTCTGTCAAACCTCAAATACCATTGCCTAGGTGATTGCTTGAGGCCATAAAGTGACTTGTTCAATAGGAAAAAATAGTTTGATCTCTTAAGATCTTCAAAACTTTCAAGCTAAGACATCACAATTTCTTCTTGAAGCTCACCATACTGGAAAGCAGTTTTGGCATCCATCTGTTCAAGATGAATGTCATTTATAGCAACAATTGATAAGATAATTCTTATTGATGCATGCTTTACAATACAAGAAAAGACCACGGTGAAATCTATCCCTTCCTTATAAGTAAACCCAGCTGGCCTAACTTTGAACCATTTTAGTTCAACACTAGGGATTCCATCTTTAATTCTAAAAACCCAATTGCATCTTACAACCTTCTTTCCCTTTGGTTTCCTGATGAGCTCCCAAGTTTCATTTTTATATTGAGAATCCATCTCATCCTTCATAATTTGCAACCACTTAGATGAATATTGACTTGCAACAGCTTCTTCGTAAGTTTTATATTCATCTCGATTCAGGTCATGAGTTGATGTCAGGGCATATGCAATTAAATCTGCATATCTTAATCTCTTAAGAGCTTTTATTCTTTTTTTATGTCTGTTCGTTGTTAGCTGATAATCTTGCATTGAAGCTTATCCTACTCTTTATTCAACAATCTCCTCAACTTCTTCATTATCTGCATCATTCTATTCTTTATCAGTTGCAATCTTGTTATCAGATAGCTCCACCTCAAAACATGATTCATCAGGCTTAGGAATTTGCTAAATATCATCTTCACCTTCTGACTGACTCCTTACCATTTTAGCTTCATTGAATACCACATCCTTACTAATAATACATCTTGGTGGCTTTAAATTAGTGCACCAAAGTTTGAAACCTTGATCCCATCAAGTTAGTCTAAAAAAGCACATTTCAAGGCTCTAGGTTCAAGTTTCCTTTATTTGGAGTGTGTATAAGCAATGCAGCCAAATATTTTTAGATTTGTATAATCTGCAAGTCTTCCTAACCATATCTTATATAAGGGTTTTGAAATCTAGAGCTGTGGATGGGCTCCAATTGACCAGATAATAGGCTATATTCCAAGCTTTAGTCTCCAAAGACCTGGGTAATTTGGAGTGAAACAACATACACCTAACATTTTTTGTTAAGGTTTTATTCTTCCTCTCAGCCAAACCATTTTGCTAAGGTGTGTGTTTGATAGTTTTGTGCCTAACGATACTATACTTTACATAGAAATAATCAAATTGTTTGTTACAGATCTTTGATCCATTATCAATTCTGAGTCCTCTAACTTTCTTATTGGTTTGGTTTTCAATTAAAATTTTCCAATTTTTGAAACTGTTAAATGCATGATCTTTGTTTTACGATGGATGAACCCAAACCATTCTAGAGAAATCATCAATCAAAGACAGAAAATACCTAGCTCCACTTAGAGATTCAGTCTGTGAGGGTCCCCACAGATCTGCATGTATATATCCAACGTGCCTTTTGTTGAATGCATTACATTTTTTAACCTGATTCTTAAGGATTTACCTAGGATACACTCTTCACAAAATCCCAAAGCACTTATCTTATCTTTTCCTAGAGCTCCTTGTTTCTCTGACTCCTTCAACATCTTTTTACTCATGTGTCCTAGCTTTAGATGCCATAATAATATTTCATCCTAAATCTGATTCTCAGCAACACCAACAACACAAATTATGGCAGTACCTTGTAATACATATAAGCCATTTGACATATCACATTTCATTAATACCGAAGACCCTTTCATGACCCTTAAGACACTATAATCCATCTTAATGACACAACCTACCTTATCTGTTAACACGGATATTTCTTTAATATTGATTTTGATGATAACAAACTTGATTAAAATTAATTAATTTTTTAAAAGCTCAAATTAATTTTTCATATATTTTAAATAAATTCTTATTTTCATATTATAAAGGTTTTATATTTAATGAAAAAATGATTTTATGAAATTGATTATTTTCATGTTAATGTTTTAAATTGAAAAAGTTTTGAGAACTTTGAAATCAACAAGTATTGCTTAAAATTATGGAAATGAACTTATTTGAAATGTTTAATAAGGTTTTGGGCTATAGTATAATTTTATAAAGTTTTGGCCAAATCTATAATTTTAGAAAATAGTTCACTATAGCAGTCACTGTAGCAAACAACGATCCAACATCGAACAGAACTGAAGATTAGTCTTTGGACACTAACGACGATCCATTAATTTGAAATTTTGTCCAACGGTCACTTATTTAAGTCAAAATGGTGATCCGACTTATAGTTAACGGTGATCCAACTTGGAGCAGTAAGTCAATAACAACTATTTTTCAGCTCCAACTATAAATAAGCTCAATTAAATTAAAAAAAAGATTCCAACCATTATCATTGAGCAAATTATTAAGTATACAACTTTCATTGAGCTTTAAATTCTTGTATACATCTCATTTACTCACACTTTAAAATTTTGTTTGTAATCAAACACATTATGTGAGAGATGTATTTTGTATTCTTTTTAAAAATCAAATTAAGAGGTTATAAGTGTTGGGATACACTTGGGTTAAGAGATTGGGGATAATCTCTTGTTGTAAAGGTTTATTGACCCCTTGGAAGTCAATTATAAGAGTGGTTGAAACCTTAGAGGCTTGCTTAGTGGAATCCTCAAGCTCGGTGAGCTTGGAGGCATGGACGTAGGCACAGTTAGCAGAACCACGTAAAAATCAAGTGTTTGATCTCTCTTCCCTTACTCTTTTATTATTGTGCTTGATTAAATTTAATGTTTTTGTTCTTATTAAGGTAATAGATTTAAATTGTTGTGTGGATTGTTTTGCATAAGTTTTTTCAAAAACTCAATTCACCCCCTCTTCGGTTGCTTAGTTTGTATTTCATTATCTTGCATCCTTATGAAAATTAGATTTCTCTTTAATTCATGAATATGTCTCATATTACATAGTTCCCTAATAGTGCCATCTAACAATTTTAATCTTATAAAGCCTATACCAGTGACTTTATAGGATGCAGTGTTACCTATCATGACTTTACCAGTATCATATAATTGATATTTGGTAAATATTGTTTATTTGAGCATATATGGCAAGTATAACCATTATCAAGAACCCATTTACCTTCAATTTAGTTGCAAGAGGCTACAATGACTCCGATTGAGTCATATCTTTGATCCAACTCATTTGAAACAACAACAACAACACCATTTCTACCTTTAGCCTTATTAAGTTTGTTTTTTCTCTTAGGGCAGCCTCTCTTGAAGTGACCTTTCTGGTGGCACTAAAAGCACTTCAAATTTCTATTCTTGGACTTTGATATTTTTTTTTCCTTTCCAACCATTTCTCTTTTCTAATCTTTTTCTTGCAGTTAATCTATTCTCACCTTCCTTTACTTCAAAATTTTTAGAGCTCTATTTTGAACTCAAGGCCTCTTTAACATCCTGCATGGTCAAGGTTTGCCTTCCATATAATAAGGTGTCAAGAAAGTGCCTATATGAGGGCAGTAATGAAGATAATAAAATAATTGCTTTATCCTCATCATCAATCTTCACATTAATATCTTTAATATCTAAGATAATCTTGTTGAAGACATCAATATGAGCAGTTAAAGAACTGCCTTCTTCCATATGAAGAGTGTAAAGTATTTTCTTTGTACTCAAATCTCTTTGTAAAAGATTTCTCGATGTACAAATCCTTCAATTTCTTCCAAAGACCTGGAGCAATGGTCTTATTATCATCTTTCATTTTGCATAATTTCTTTGAGCTTTGTGAATCCTGATAATTTCTTCAATTCCTCGATGAACTACCAAAGCCCTCATCTTAAGCCTCTAAAAGTGAAAATCATTTTCCCTAGTGAACTTTTGCACATCTAGCTTCTGAGTTGCCATTCTTAATAAACCAGAATTAGAGATGTAGGCTCTGATAGTAGTTTGTTGCAAGTTTGATCAGATTCTCTTTGAATCCAATCACCTAAGATTCAACTACATACACTGATCTTATATCAAGAATTGTTATTAAAATCAAATTAAGAAGAGATTAATCAAACTAAGAATAGAACAAAGGAATAAAAACAAAACTAACATAAAGAATTATAGAGGTTTGGCCAAATGTCCCTACTTCCTCTTCAAGAATCATAAACTATGGCCTGTTTTCTTATTTAATTTAGATTGCAAGCTTAAAGAGTTTCTATGTGAACCAGAAAACATCCTCCTTTATACAACAGTCATAAAGGCATTATAGATATCTCTATAATGATCTTGCAAGTGGGTTAAAGAGCTAGTTTAAGTTCTGGATTATATTGACAGTTAAGATACTAGAACTTTCCGCCATTTTTAACCGTTCTTAACAGTCTGCCACATATGCCAAACTCGTGAGAAATATTAACAACCAAAACGGCATCAACAAAAGTCGTTTTAAGCTTGAGTTGATATGAATGGTCACGTGCTTAACACATGCTCTACCTATTTCTTTAGATGACATTAGTTTAATGTCATACAATCAGTCTAAATTTTTGGCTGACATGTTGATTAGCTTTTGCTTCTCCATCTAACAATGTTGTCTCATCCAGAATCTTAATCCAGGTTCACATTCCAACATTAATTAAGATCATATTTTTATTGCATAAGATATAGCTCTTAACTCTTTGAATTCATTAGGAAAAGATTCAATCGTCATGTTAATCTATGTTTTGTCATGATTTGAATACCATGAATCTTAACTTCATTCAAGTAATCCATTTTGAAGACATGATCACAAACTTTTGTGCCATGTTCCATCTTGGTGTCAATTATATGTTTCAATGCTACTTCTCCGGCAAAATGGGTATTCTGCCTAAACATGTTATGGATACTAGTCAATAATTCAGTGGCTGTTCTACGCTTTGATGTTTGTTTAGTAGTTTCAAAGAAGTCAAAGCCAATATATAGCGTGTAGTCATTTTATAAGCTTTGCACCATTTCTCATAAGGCTCCCTATGTCTATAATCGTATAATGTTGGTTCTAGAGGGCATCAAAACATACTTGCAACCTTTAGCAGTGAAAATTTTAAATGGCTTATATATGCAATCTAAGTAATTTTCACCAATGAGTTCATTTTTAATTTTCACAAGTGAATTCATTTTTAACCAGGATAATTAATAATGAGCTAATAGATGACTTTTTCTTTTTTGAAAAATAAGAGACACATGCATAAACACTCTGAATTAAATAATGTTCATAATAAATAATCTGAAACACAAAAAGTAATAAATGCATTTAATTTTAGTGTAACAATAATCAGATAATGTTGTGGCAACATATCCAATGGAGAAGTCATGCCTATAATTACTAGTCACAGTTAACCCTTAGATTATTTACTTTCATGTTGAAAGATGATATATAATTATCGTTATCTTTTAGGGCCAAAATTTGTTAACAAAGCTTCTTTGGAAAGGTTAATAGCAAACTTTTATTGAGTGTATAACCATTGTTTCAATCTACGAATCTTTCATAACATGCAGCTACTGTTAGGGCGATCAATAGATTGAAAAAAATTTCGATGTTATCTTTAAAGAAATTCAACAAATAAAATATCTAATATATATACCATTCGTAGGGAGCATTATCGTATCATAAAGTCGAGGTACATACACCAATTCTGTCATGTATTTTTAATTGTTAGGATTCTTATCTGACGAAATCTATGCTTGGATTTATGAAGTCTATAAATGATTATCTTTGATTCTGTGTCTTTCATTAAATTATTTACACAAAGTACTTAGGAAAACTTTGACTCTTTATTATTCAATATATTTACATGGGATACTTAAATATCATACTATCAAGCAGAAAGGAAACCTACACAATATTAATTTTATTTGGGCTTAATTGTTATATCCATGAGATGACATAGATTAATTTGGAGTTGTCACTCTAAAATTGGGGATTAATTAATAATTAGATAATTACTAGTTGAATAGTGGTGAA
The DNA here is from genome assembly GCA_030444775.1 of Atalantia buxifolia. Classification (NCBI taxonomy): domain Eukaryota; kingdom Viridiplantae; phylum Streptophyta; class Magnoliopsida; order Sapindales; family Rutaceae; genus Atalantia; species Atalantia buxifolia. The sequence goes on from CM059837.1 coordinate 8,122,191, forward strand.
TTCTAAAACCTTGGTAATTTTCATCTTATTGAATTCTCCTTTATTTTAATTATTTTCTTAGTTTAGTTAGTTTAATTTATCTTAAAACTCAATTTGTTCAATTAGATTAGAATTAATATTAATTTTAGATTTAAATTAGACTTTTCAATTTATAATAATCCCTGTGAGTTTGACCTTGTCACCACTATTTTATTTTTAAATTCGTGCGCTTGCGAGTATATTAAAATTTTTTACAACACTTCCACTAAAATTCTTGAATCTTTTAGGGCCAGTTTGGTAATGCTGTAGCTTTTAAAATAATTATTGTTAGCTGTGCTGTAGAAATAATCAGCTGTGAAAAGATTCAGTTAAGTGTTTGGTAAATTTTATTTTTAAAAGTACTGTGAATTTTGAAAGCAGTTATAAGTGTTTGGTAAATCTTACTATTAAACTGTTGTAAGAAAATAAATGACTAAAATATATATAATGTAAAATAAAATTTACTTACACATATAAAATTTGCACATACAATATCTTTAATTGTGTATTATAATAATTTTAACTAAAATAAAATTTATACTGTATTGATTTTATTTCTTTTATTTTTTTATCTTAAAACAATTGATAATTAAAAAAATATTAATAATAATAAATTTATTCGTTGCCTTAGAGAAGTTGTGATAGAATGTAAAATATGAAGGAGAACGATGGTAAACAGAAGTAATTGTGAATTATAATAAAATATTATTAAAATATTAATTTTGTTTTCAATTTAAATGAGGATAATTTCATGTTTAAGTAATAATTGTAAGGATATTAATGGAATTATATTATAAAGGATAAAATTGATTCTCAAAATCAGAATCTAAAAACTACTCCTTCCCTATTTTTCAAAATCAACTGTAGGAGATGTTGATTTTGACAAAAGTGATTTTGATTTTTTTTTACCAAACGCCAAAATTAACTTTTAATTTTTAAAATCACTTTTAACACTCCCAAAAGCAATCCCAAATAGGCACTTAGTATATTATGGTTTGATGATGATTGTGCTTTGAAAATGCTTAAACAAAATAGAAATTAAGTGCCTTCTCAAAATGATTGTTTTTAAATATATGGATTAGTTTGAAAAAATTTTGAATTTGTTTAAAATATTGGAAACATGCATGTATGGTTGAAATTCTGGAAAATGATATATTTGTAAATATTTTATAATGTTTTAGGTCAATCTATAATTTTAGAAAGTTTTACAACTTAAATATAAAATTTTAAAAATTAAAGTTACGTTTGGCATGCAGGATTGGACTGGACTAATTATTAGGATTGGACAAAATTAAGTTGGATTAGATTAAGCTGGATTATATTATATACTGTATTATATTTGGTACAATTTCGGATTAGACAATGTTAAATCATATTTAAATACAAAAAAAAGATTAATGAATACTTAAGAGTAATAATTAAAATTAATTTAAAGGCAATTAACAAGAGCATTAAATATGTAGTAAATTAGTTATTGGGTAGTCATAATTATAATAAACAAATATAAATTAATAAAAATATTTAATTATTTAATTAATTTTTATCAAATATTTTTGGTGGGCCATGCTACTGCCAACTTTTTCTCATTGCCTCTGGATGAATGGATATGCCAAAACTTGAAGAGCACTGGACAGAGGGCTGGTGGTCATGACTGGGCTTGCGTGTTTGGGGTAGCCCTTTGGCGAATATGGTGCTGGAGAAATAAATTTTGTTTTGAGGGATTGACTCACAGTGTTGATTATATGGTCAAGGAGATCTTGTCTCATGCTGAAGAAGTAATGCAAACTTTTGAGACGTTCCAAGCTAGCAAGGAGGCACGGGTTGAGAGGATCTTTGGTTGGCAACCTCCTCATTTTCCTTTTTATAAGCTCAACACGGATGGCGCTTGCAAAGCTTCGGGATTAGCTTCTGCTGGAGGTTTAATCCGAGATGCTCATGGTGAATGGATTGGAGGATTTAGCAAGAATATTGGGATGTGTTCAGTTACTACAGCCGAACTTTGGGGTCTTTATCAGGGTCTTATCCTGGCGTGGGATCGAGGCATAAGGTTGCTGATGGTTGAAGTTGACAGTTTATGTGTTACCCAACTGCTACAGCGACGTGATGATATTCATAATGCTTGTTACCCTCTAGTTAAAGGCATCCAAGAGCTCCTATCTCGAAGCTGGCAGATTTCCGTGAAGCACATCTATCGGGAAGCAAATTTTGCTGCAGACTTTCCAGCTAATTTCGCTCTCTCACTTCCCCTTGGGCTGCATGTCTTCTCAAACCCTCCCTATGGTGTTAATGTATGGTTGCGTAATGATTGTGTAGGGATTGCTTTCCCTCGTTTTGTTAAGCCTTAGCTTGTGCTAGGCTCGTTTCTCTCACCAAAAAAAAAAAAAAAACTAAAAAAATAAAAAAATTATTGTAAAGGAAATTTCTATCCATGAATTGAGACAACCATTAATATGCTCACAGATACATTCATTCACATAATGAAATGCTATATAAAACCAATTCCACTCATCTAATGCATATAATACAGGATATTGACTTCATACAATTACTTTATGTATTATTGGAGATCGATGTGATACCGATTGTTGGTTAAAATTTTGTAATAAAAATATTTGGATTGCAATTCTCATACAATATATAGAATTACCATAATCTAAAAATTGTATCTTTACTTTTTCGTAGAAATAATTTGGGCTCCCCAAGTCATTATCCGTCGCCACCTATTTTATTATATCACAATCTATCAAACATCTTATTAGATCACGATCTATCACCAACAATCATCTAAGTTATGACTGAAGTTCGATTTTACATGTGGGCCCCTTTATCATTACTGAAAGCAACTAGTAATAGAAAATTTTTTCTCTCAAAGCTAGCACTACTACAAAAATGACTTTACTCACACTTAGTTTTCTGACACTTTGTAAAAAATGTCAGTAATCATGTATATATGTACCATTTTTTACTTTTAATAAATAAGAATCAAAATATTGATACTAGTGTAACAGTAAATTATACACAAAAAATTACTGACACTATAATATCAAAGGATAAACTAATTATTATAATTTGTAAATCTTCCAACTAGAAACTAAGACCTCAAAATTCTAAATTTTGATGTTTAGACTGCTGGGAGAAATTCAGGTTTTTCAATTTTTCAATTAAAACCTTTTTGAACCGATCTCATACAACATATAAGAATTAAGTAATCTAGAAATTAATACCTTTGATAATCTGAGAAGACGAACGATTGAGAGTTGTAGATCCGTCTTCAAACGATCTTCCAGGCTATGACTCAAGATCGATCAACACTGGACGTGTGGGCGTCTGTTTCACCACTCCCACCGCAAATCGGCGTCTCTTAGATGTCTTCGTATTTTCTTGAAAACCCTGGAATTCTCCTCTCTCGCGAAAAGGAGAAAAGTACCCCTTTTATAATATCTTATGAAAAACCCTAGTATGTTAGGATTAGGATTCCTATTTTAAAATAGAATTCCTCTTTTAATTTAAATATTTAAATTAAATACTTTCTCACCACTTACGTAAAAGTAGAGAGAATGTGTAACTAACTAGGGGACCACCTTGTAAAATATCACAAGCCCCCTTTTACACTTAAATATAACATACTAGGCTTTAACAAATATTATAATTATGATTTTCACCTAATACGCCAGTTTTCTTGCTTTTGGGTCCAGTGATGGTGTTGTCAATTAAATGAGCTAACCCGGGGATCATTTGGGAACATACAATAGTGGCTACAATAATTAAATTTGTAATTAAACAAATATAATTATTTAATTCCAATTCTACTCCACTATAAGATTGAAACTGACCTCCATAATTGTATGCTCGAATAATAATTCGCCCAAGCCACATTGATTTCTTTACTGCATAATCCTTTATACCACATCATTAATTAAATCGATATCTCAACTCATTGTCCAATCGATTTAATTACATCTTGTTCCTTGATTCTTACTTTTGGTTTTCTCTAATGATCATTTTCAACATACTAAATATGTTGACACACTCGCCGAGAGAATTCTATGATCAAGTCAAAACCCATCAAGAGATGTGTCGTACAAAATTCTATATTGTTAATCTATAACTCCAATACTCATAATTACCTCCACCAAGATACCGGGTAATCTTGACCACAAGTCTGTGTCGTGCCCATTGGTAACTCAAATGGAATAACAATTACAATCATGAAATCATAACTAACTCAAGATTAAGATTACAGTAAAATCAATGCCTATGAGATTTAATAAGTCCATCATTCATTTCAAGGTTAATTAAATCTCATATGTGATCCTCGTTCAATGTAGTCGACTACATCAATAAATTCATACATGATTAAGACAAACCATTCAATGAATTTATTACAGTCTATACTTAAATAAAGTGCCCAACTTTATTTATCAACTACGAACATAATTTATTTAATCATAAGATAACTTGTATTTATGTCTTCTGTGAATCCACATGGTGATCACATAAATACATATAATATGATCAAATGGACTTTACTCAAAATATTAATGCAATTAAGATACTTGAATAAAATACCTCATTTATTTTATTAATCAGAAAATTTGTTTATTATAATTCAATAAACACATATGCTTTTAAAGAGCACATTTTCCCAACATAGACCACAGACAGCTAAACCCTATAGAATTAAAATGCATCATATTAAAAAATTTAAAAAAAAAGTATAATAGCAAAAGCAAAATCCCTAGACCCCAATCGAAATCTCTTCCCCCATTTCACTATACTGTCAATCGAAACTTATAAAACAAACCCACCAACACGCTGCTGACACACCAAAACCTACATCACTGCTTTTGACCGGCCACTGCTGTCATCTCTCGTGCACTAAATGTCTAGTCTCCATATTTTTTGTCTCTTTTGCTCTGGTTGGGAATTCATTGCCGTGATTGATCATTTTTGGCCAGTCACCGGTAACAAATCTACTGCTGTCATCACCCGTAGGCCATAACAGCTTCGAGCCATCATCAGTACTCAGTCATTCATCATCGGCAACCACTTCTCAGCCTTTGTCCAGCTGCTCCGCCATCATTGCCATATTGCCTCAATCTCTGTTCAAGGTAAGCTTAAAAGAATAACTGATTTTCATGAAGCTTTGATGTGTCTCTTTTTGTCGAATTTCAATTTGATTTTTGCAAACGCTAGGGCTCGACAATTTTGCTTTGCTCAGTCATCTAAGAAAAGCAGTGAGTCAAAATTTTCTTTTTCATATATATTCTTTATTTTTAATTTTTTTAATTTTTTTAATTTTTTCTATGATGTGCAATTTTTTTATTTGTTGTTTGAAATTTCAATAAATGTAGAATATGAGAATTATTACCCAAAGAACATGAAGGAAATCCCAAAATCAAATGAGCAGAAATCTGAGTCCAAAGGTATGTCATCTTCACATTGTTATTTGTATTTGTTTATGTGTATTTATTTTGATCGATCAGGGTTTGCTTAAGGTCACAGAACAAGGTTTAGAAGCTATTGTTTCAGATGCGAGGTGATGTTGATTATTTTGCTCGATAAAAGCATGCATGCATGCATGCTACGGCGGACACCATATGTTATCTGTTATATTTACTTACATTAATTTTATTGTCTTTGATCGATCAGTTTTGCTAATGATGTGATCGAAGCATCAGATGGCAGTTTGTATTTTACTGTATCAAGCATTGAATACACACCCGCAGATTACTACAAAGACATGGCTGAGGGAGAACCTTACGGGTAGCTGCGTAAGTATTGAAAGAAAACAATTTTGCATGAGGTTTTTTACTTTGCTAATGGTGTTGCACTCTCGAAAGATGAAGAATTTGTGGTCGTCTGTGAACCGTGGAAGTAAGTTCTAATTGAGTTAATAATAATAATAACATAGTGTTGGTGTTCTCCTACATCAATTGTGTGGAATTGGATTAGTGGTGACTTTATAAATGTAAGGGAAAGCCTCATTCCTTAAGCTAGCTTTTGAAATTGAGAGAGTATCAAAGCTTAGGTTCACCAACAATTGGCCTAAGAATCTAATAGGGAGAACGAGTATCTATGCTTCTGCACTAAGGCCCAATATGTGAGGGGGAGATTATTAAGATTATGCCACATCAGTTGTGGAAGGAGGCTAGTGGTGACTTTATAGGTGGGACGAAAAGCCTCACCCTTAAGCTAGCTTATGGGGTTGAGAGAGGCCAAGACCAGCTAACATATAGCATATGTGCGTCTATAATTTAATTGAGGGAAAGAACACCTACACCCTAAGGTTTGGAAAAATAATCTCGAAGGGCTTTAAGTTTTCAATAAGGGATATTGTGACCCTTCTTTTCCCTTCTTTTGACTATACCATTGTTTAACTCTATTACCCTAAAAAAGTTGACTCTAATGTTTTGTAATAAATAAAAATATAATAATTTATATTTTTTAAAATAATTTCAATATTAAAATTATTTTAAAATTTTACAGTCTATTAGACATATTTTATTATATCGATGAAAGTTTTATAATAAAAAGAAATATAATATAAAAGAAAATATATTAAATTTATATTATCTTGAATATTATGTAAAATAATAATGTTAATAATATTATTACATGAGATATTTTGTTAACTGTAAAATCTATTTTACCTAAAGATTTACTAAAAATCTTTATAGTAAATACAAATATACTATTAAAATAAATATAATAATTTACAAATATACTATCAAAATAAATTTAATAATTTACATATTTAAAATCATTTTAAATATAAAAATATTTTAATATTATTTGTCTACTAGATATATTATATTTTTTATTTATTAAAAAATTTTAAAATTAACTTTTTAGTTGTTATATTCAAATGGCATTATAGTAAAAAAAAAAGATCTTGTGTCCTTTTTTAGAAACGTGAAGGTTAACATGACTATTTTCTCAAAATTTGGTTATGTGGCTTTCCTTTTCCCTTTAACCGATTAAATAATTCTCTTTTGACATGGTCGAGGTTCAAATTCCAGTGCAGAAGGTATTTGTCGCAAAAGGTATTTTCCGAAGGACGATCGTACTGGAACATTAGATAGTTTCGTTGAAAGCCTTCTAGGTGGACCTGATAACATCTATCTTGCCCCTGATGGCTCTTTTTGGATTACTTTAATCAGGATATTGTAGTACTTATTTTCTTCTAGGATTTTCATTAAGTAGTTTTCAAATAGTTTTATTTGGCTATTGACCACTCGAGTTCAGATCCCAAGCGAGATTCGACGGGTAAAGAAATAAATGTCTTCGTAAATTAATGAAATCAATTATCTAAATAAGTATGGTGCATGATGCAGATGAACCAGACTGGGCTGAGTGCTATACAAAACTGCAGGGAGAAATGGAAACTGTTGGATGCATATCCAGTACTGATCAGCCTACTCCTCCCCATGGGCGGCGATTGTGGTTTGGGGGGCGGGTGGCGGGGCCAAGAGTAGTCAAAATTGACGGAAACAATGGCAAAAAATAATCGATTTCAACGATCTCGATTCAAACCTATATATCATTTGTCAATTCAGCTGTCGAGTTTGAAGGCCATCTCTACTTGGCTAGCCTCCAATCCAATTTCATTGTTATACTGCCACTCGATGCTCCACAACAACAGCTGGCTACCATTTAGAAACAGCATGCGAACATCACGATGCACCATGCATATTTGATGCTTCTACTAAATTATAATGAGTCTGCTCTTGCTTGTGTTTTGCTTTAGTTTGTATTTTATTTTCGGTATGCCTTTTTTTGAGGTGGCGTGGCTTTATGTACTCTAGCTTGCTTGTTGTTTTCTGTTTATTTTATTTCAATAAAGTGTCTCTCCTTGAGATTCAGTACACCAATTCTGGCTCTTTGTCACGGGTCGCTCGAATCATCCCTTGACATCGTGCTTAGATGAAGAGAAAGTCAAGTTTTTCATCATAATGTGATACTTTATTACTTACAGTTTCAAAAGAAATAAACAGTTACAATACAACATTTTTAGAATCGACTTGTTTTAATTAATGGATAATAATTTCCATGGCTAAAACTAGTTGCGGTGAATTTTTGCTTCCAGCGACAATACAAAAAAAATCACCAAAAATTTTCTAGTATGAATTAACTAGTAGAGAAATATTATAATAGAATACATTATGCTTAACAAAATTTTGAGACGACAGTAATTACCAATTACTATTAAGAAAAGTTTCATAAATATTAATTGTTGGTGATAAAAGTACGCTTTGATAGCTAACAATCCATAACAGAAATATATCATTATTGATTGTATTTTTGAATTATCAAAAGCAACGATTTTGAATGCCATTTGGGACTATTTTTATATATTCTAGAGACAAACATTTTAGTCATTGCAAATCACCTATAGTGACAAAAACATAATGTCGTTGATTGCACTTTTGAACTTCTAAATTAGCCATTTTGAATACCATATACAATATGTTTAGTTTAAACTTAAGACATGGATTTTAGTCTTAAAAACATATCGATTTATATAATAAAAATAGTTTTGGTTGCTACAACCTTTTGTGATATAGTTTTTGCGACTAACTTGTGATGAATTATTTTGCCTTGTAGAATATAAAGAGACCAATTTATTATCTACAGTGACGAAAATTTTGTTGTAAAATACCGTTTTTTTTGGTAGGCGATAATGAGAATATGGGTTTTATCAGAGATTTAGGGTTCCAATGATGATGCCGGTAGCATTCTACGAGCCATTTTAGTTGCCAGTGACTAACGGTCACCAACCGGTGACCTTTTTTAAATTTTTAATAATTTTTGTTTTAAGTTTTGCATCTCAGTTGGTTAGCATTTATGTTAGATTTTTCTAAGCATTAACAAAAAGCTGATAAGTGTGTATTAATTTTTATTTAACGTTAATGATTTTGTTTGGGTCAGATTTTCTTGACATCTCCGATATGAACAGTTGAGTGCAAGCTCACCGAGAATCCGTTGTTCTGATGAGAATTGACATGGGCCTGAACACTGTCCACAAATTGAGATGGGTAAACTCGTAACACCCGCATTTTTATTTATGTATTCTAATAATTTTATTTACCTTTGGTTTTAATGGAAAACTTTGTCTTCTTTCAATTGTTTATTTCATTAACGAAAAGTTAATTAAGGCTCCATTTGGCATGTTTTTTTAATAGAACTTGTTTAAATAGAATTTTTTTAGTGCTTTAGTTAATTTAAGTAGAACTTATTTATATTTCTTATAGTTAATTTATTGTTTTGGATTGTGTTGGTCTAATTTCTACTTATTTATTTATGACACATATCTTATTTTAATCATACAAAAAAAAAAAGAGTTAGTTTTCACTTAATTTACAATTGTTTGTGTGGGTTCTTTTCCCAACAACATTGAACAATTTCAATTAGTTATATGATTGCATATTGCCATCATTCAGAAAAATGTTAATCTCATTTCTGCTTCCACAAGGTATTGCGGTACCGATGTTATATTTTCATTCGAAATCCAATGCTAGACGATAGTGTTTTTCTGCCTTTGTTATGGAGTGTTACAAATCTTTTCCCGAATATTCTCTTCTTTTGAGAACCTGAAAGACTACCGTAGATGTTTACACCCAAATTTGTTGAGTGCAGGATATGGCAGGTAGATCAATTCGTGTCTCAGTGGTTGGCAGGCGTCAATTTTGAGCTGCGGCAGAAACTGATTTTAGTGGTTTTGATTTTACTATTAGTTATCGGTCTGTCTTTCTGTGTTAGAGAAGTCTGCTCATCAATTATATCAAATCATCGTCTTTGCAGACAAGTTCATGATATTATTTCTACAGAGATGCGGGGCAATGCTTGTCCCCTTGTTACAATTTCTTACGGGCCCTTGGAAATTTGGAGTTGTATTGGTTTGATTTTTCATCCAATGACTTTCACCATAGCACCACTGGACCAATCACTTGCACCAACTAGTTTTGGCAATCCGATATCTATGACGCCTGCTAGAATTGAGGAGTGCTGGGTTTCTTTAGAATTAGAATTGTCTGCTCAATAGATCTCTAATTGAGCGAATGCAAAGGAGAGATGTTGCGGCGAAATAATGTTCCACAAGCATTGGCGTAGCTAGCATAGCGTAGGGCTAACCTGGGCTGTATATTCCGGGCTAGTCCCTATAAATTTTCTATAGACACCTCTACTTTTAGTTTATTATGAATTAAAAATAAATTATATGAATAATTTTTTTCTTAAATCTATTTTTTCCTTAACATATAAATTTTTCGTCTAATCTTTCCTCAAATATATATTAGTAATTATAATTCTTTTTAATTTAGCCTCGTCTAACGTCACTGGCTTTCAAGGGAGACTTTTCTTGGCAGGAAAATTTATTGTGACAACGATTTTCACCATAGTCGGGTGACTTTATGCCTAGACTAACTTGACTCCAAAGATTTACCATTGGCGACCCTACATACCAAATAGACACTCAGCTCTGCTCCAACGAATACTTGTAAAGGCGTTTATTGCAAGGCCCTTCTTATAAATACATGCGAATTGGAGTGGTTGCACCGATTACGCATTGATCAAGTGTGCAATTTAACTTTCATTCAAAGACAAACCATAGCATATCTATAATTTGATTCTAACTAGAAATAATTACAAACCCATAATTGAAGGGAATGCTAGAACAAAAAATCCTTTAGTGAAAACCATCGCCTATAATCGAGAAACATTCATATTATATCACCAACAATTAATAATAAATTATGTAAAAACGTACGTGAATCCATAATACTTATTTACTTTCTAGAGTCGTATGGTTATTCTTCTAGATCAACACATTCTTTTAGAGAATCCTTTAATTTTCTCTGTGCTTTCTCTGATGATAGGATGTTAGAAAGAATGGTAAGATACGTGCGATTTAGGGACCATAAGCACTTATATAGATAATTTTTCTTATTGTCTTTAAGTATTCATATTTGATCTCTTTATAAAAATAGAAATTACCCTTTAAGTCTTTACACATTAAAGGGGCATACCCTATTAGATACATCAAAACCCATGTTATCGAAAACCTTAATAAATCACTTTAATTTGGGTTTAATCTTATATGACAACCTGTAACACATAATTATTCATATATAAACCCAACGTTGGATTAAGAGTCCAACAATACTGAATCAAAGATTCAACAGGGAATTATCATATAATGTAATAGTTAGGTTCTATTCACAATAATCTAAGAGAAGTTTTTGATGAATAATTTAAATCATTTGATTAATGTCATGCAAAAGTTGTTTAAATCCAAGATGGGATTCTAAACAACTATTATATGAATCTATAAGATGAAGGGAGAGGAGAGGAGAATAGTTCTGTTGCATCAATTCTTGGATTTCCCATCTATATTTTTATTTCTTACATTGTGAAAGACAAAAAAAAAAATGCTGGTAATGGTTAAGGGTGATAAAAAGAAAAAAATACGATTCTTATTTGTAAGATATTATCTGTTTTAAGTTTCACATACATATAATTCGCCTTTACCGTTTTTATTCTTAGTATGGCTAAGCGTACACTATTCCCACGATGTGCAACATCACACCCTCCCATTCTCTATTTACGTACAAATTATTGATACTTTTTTTTAGTAAATTTTGTTGCGGAAACGCGGGGTGAGCAATTACGATTACTGCAACTTCTGGAGAAATATAAATGTAGTGATAAACAAATGCAAAGAAAATAGGACACAATAATTTACGTGGTTCGGCGTAATGCCTACGTTCACGGGCAAAAATTGGAAGATAATTTTACTAATAATGGGAATTTACAAAAATGGGAGAAACTCTCAAGACCTAAAACCCTAATACACCCAAATGAAACCTCACTAGAACACTTAAATGGAAGTTCTATCAAATCTCTCAAAGAAAGCTCACTTACAATTGCTCTCTACTTCTCTTAAATTGGGATGCTTACAATTGCAAAATGCTTCTATATTTATAGAGTGCATTTTGCTCCAAATTGGGTTCAATTTGTCAAAACATTGAGCTGGATCTTGTATTGCATGCACAAGCTTTTCCACACCTAACTTTGTCTTTTGAAAATAGCAAGCCGACCAACTTTGCTTTTTTGAATTTGGCTAACAATTCTTTGACTTTTCAACAATTCTCCACCTCGGCGAAGATTTAGTAAATCTGAGCCGACTATCAACAAACTATTCTCCAGTCTCTATCTTCTCCGACTATTTTCAAACTTATAAGATATTGATCAAGTTTAGACAATGCTCAAACTTGATCGTCGTCACCACCTTAGTCAACATATCTGCGGGATTCTCTGCAGTCTTGATTTTCTGAAGAGAAATCTTCCCCTCATCAACAATTTCCCGCACAAAATGAAATCGTACGTCGATGTGCTTTGTACGCGCATGATAAACTTGCTTTTTTGGTAAATGAATAGCACTTTGACTATCGCAATGCACATTAATGTGCTCCTGTGCCAATCCCAAGTTTTCAAGCAAGCCTTGTAACCAAATAGCCTCTTTAACAGTCTCTGTAATCGCCATGTACTCGGCCTCTGTGGTCGATAGTGCAACTGTAGGCTGTAGTGTAGACTTCCAACTAATTGGCCCTCCAGCAAAGATAAATACATATCCGGTGGTTGACCGTCATTTGTTCAAATCACCAGCATAATCAGAATCGACATATCCGATCACACTTTGACCAAGTGTATCATCTCGCTCAAACAGTAAACCAACATCCACGGTCTTCTGAATGTACCGTAAAATCCATTTCACAGCTTGCCAATGTCCTTTACCAGGATTATGCATATACCTGCTCACTATACCAACTGCACTATACCAACTGCATGTGAAATGTCAGGCCTTGTACACACCATTGCGTACATCAAGCTACCCACTGCATTTGAATACGGAACTTGTAACATGTATTCTCGTTCCGCATCTGTTGAAGGAGATAATTGTACAGAAAGCTTGAAATGAGAAGCCAACAGGGTACTTACAGGTTTTGTCTGCTTAGTCATGCCAAACTGTTGTAGTACCTTCTTCAAATATTACTTCTGAGACAAGCTTACTTTGCCACGAGCTCTATCTCTACATATCTCCATGCCAAGAATTTTCTTAACTTCACCAAGATCTTTCATCTCAAATTCTCGATTGAGTTGAGTCTTCAACTTCTCAATCTCATCTTTGCTCTTGGATGCTATTAGCATGTCATCGACATACAAGAGCAAATATATGAAAGATCCTTCTTGTAGCTTGCGAAAATACACACAATGATCAAATTTATTTCCTGTGTACCTTTGCCCTTTCATAAATCGATCAAATCGCTTGTACCACTACCTCGGAGATTGTTTCAACCTATAAAGCGACTTTGTCAATTTGCAAACCCAATTTTCTTTTCCAGCAACCTTGAATCTATCTGGCTGAGTCATGTAAATTTCCTCTTCCAAATCACCATGTAAAAATGCAGTTTTTACATCAAGCTAAGCTAGTTCAAAATCAAATTGCGTAACCATGGCTAGCAAAATTCGAATAGACGAGTGTTTCACAACTAAAGAAAATACATCATTGTAGTCTATTCGTTCCTTCTGAGCGTAACCCTTCGCTATCAATCTAGCCTTGTATCGAATTTTATTTTTTCGAGGAAATCCTTCTTTTTTTGCATATAACTATTTGCACCCAATTGCCTTCTTTTCCTTGGGCAGTGTAACTAACTCCTAAGTTTCATTTTTGTGAAGAGACTGCATTTCTTCGTTCATTGCTTTCTTCCACTGTATACTTTCTGGGTTACTTACTGCTTCTCTGTAAGTGGAAGGAACATCATCATCTACAATTAGAAGTGCATAGGCTACCATATCAACAAAGCGAGCAGGTTTGTGAATATCTCTGTGTGGCCTTCTATATGCAATTGAATCTTGTTGCTGTGAAGGTTCCAAGGTTAGAACCTCTTCATCATCTTCGGTCTCATCGACACCAGCTGGATCAACTTTAACCTTTTCAAACTCCACCTGCTGCAAAGTGCTACTGGTCTCGTCATCCTCTTCAGAATCTTTTTGCTTCAATATGGCTGATTCATCAAAAGTTACATCTCTACTGAAAATAATCTTTTTTGTAACAGGAATACCCATGAACAATGCTTTCTTTGCTCTTGGGTCTAACTTAGATTCTTTTACATGATAATAAGCAGTGGAACAAAAAACATGTAAAGAATCATAATCAGTAGCAGGATTACCAGTCCACATCTCTATAGGTGTTTTGCCCTCAATTGCAGCTGATGGCAAACGGTTGATCAGATGGCATGCATATACAATTGCCTCAGCCCAAAACTCTTTGCCTAATCCAGCAATAGACAACATACACCGAACTTTCTCCAGTATAGTCTGGTTCATGCGCTCCGCCACCCCATTCTGCTATGGTGTATTTCGAACAGTGAAATGTCGCACAATGCCCTCATCTTGGCATATTTAAATAAATGGATCATTCTTGTACTCACCACTATTATCTGAGCGAAATCTTTTGACCTTTCGACCAGTCTGAGTCTCGACCATTTTCTTCCATTTCAAAAATATATCCAAAACTTCATTCTTATTCTTCATCAAATACACCCACACTTTTCTTGAATAATCATCAACAAAAGTAACAAAATAGTGCATACCTCCCAAAGAAACTGTTTTGGTAGGTCCCCATACTTCACTGTGAACATAGTCCAGAATTCCTTTTGTATCGTGAATTGCTGAACCAAACTTTACCCTGGTCTGCTTGCCCAGAACACAGTGTTCACAAAATTCCAATTTACAAGAATTTGCACCTTTCAATAATCCTTACTTCACTAAAGTCAGCAAAGCTTTTTCACCAGCATGTCCCAAACGCATATGCCACAACTTCGTTGCTTCTAAATCTGCATCTTTTCTAGAAACTATTGATGCTAATCCAATAATTGTACTTCTTTGGAAATAATACAAGTTATTTCTTCTTGTGTCTTTCATCACTGTCAGCGCCCCAGCTACTACCTTCAACAATCCATCTCTCAAAGTGATTGTGAGTCCTTTAGATTCTAGAACTCCTAATAAGATGAGATTTTTCTTCAAGCTTAGTACATAGCGAACATCCATCAAGACTTGGATTGAGCCATCATGATTCTTTAATTGGATTGTACCTATTCCCATGGTTTTACAGGCATTGTCATTGCCCATAAAAACAACTCCACAATCCAGCTCCTTAAAGCTAGAAAACCAGCCCTTATTAGGACACATATGATAAGTAAAACCCGAATCCAAAATCCATTCATCTGAGTGACATGTCAACGTCATGCCAACCAGACTAGAGTCTGACTCCTCATCATGCTCTGCTACACATGCATCAGAAGTTGCCTTGTCCTTTTGTAACTTAGGATAATTCTTTTTCCAATGCCCTTTCTCGCGACAAAAAACACATTCATCTTTGGCAAGTCTCTCTTTAGACTTACTCCTTTTTCCAGGTTTGAGGCTTTGCGAACGACCTCGTGCTGTTAATGCTTCTGCAATTGTATCTCTGTGATCCTTTCTGTCTTTCTTTCTGGTCTCAGAGTTGTACAATGCACTGCATACAACATCGAATGTAACACTGTCTTTCCCATGAAGCAAAGTGGCGGTGAGATGATCATATTCATTAAGAAGGGAATTCAACAACAACAGTGCCTTATCTTCATTTTCAAATCTCTCATCTAGATTTAGCAAATCCGCCAATATCTTGTTGAATGAGTTTACATGGTCATTCATTGACATGCTAGGTGTATATGTAAATGGATAGAGTTTCTTCTTCATATAAAGCCTATTTTCAAGGCTTTTCTTCATATACATTTCTTCCAGTGTCTCCCACAATTTCTTTGCTGATGTTTCCCTCATGACAAAGTATTTCTGATCTTTAACCAGACATAGGCGAATAGTACCACATGCCTGTCTGTTGATCTTTATCCACTCCTTGTCATCCATCGTGTCAGGTTTGTTTTCAAGAGCAACATCCAACTCTTGCTGACATAGGACATCCAACACCTCACATTGACACATACCAAAATTATTAGTACCATCGAATTTCTTCACTTCAAACTTTGCATTAGTCACAGTAGTCCTCGCTGATTAAGACGACGACGATGCCTCTACCATCCTTTTATCAAATGACCAGTTTCTTCAACAACTATTTACACTTGAAAAACAGCCTCTATGATGTTTATTTCGCGTGAATAAATGCACCAGGAAAGTTCCCAGGAGAATGGAGAGGTCACAACGGTCCTACTTAAAACTCAGACTCCTTAGGCTCTTATCGACTTATTGACAGAACTTTTCTAGACATGTAAAAAGACACACTACTTACAATAGACTGTCTCCCAAATAGAAATGGCCATCTCCACCGTATCAATGAACAGTACCATATACGTGAACAGTACCATATCTGTGAACAGTTTTGTATACGTGAATAGTGCGTATATGTGAACAGTACCGTATGCCCCAAACACGAACCTTCGGCTCTGATATCAATTGTTGTGGAAACGCGGGGTGAGCAATTATGAATACTGCGACTTCTGGAGAAATATAAATGTGGTGATAAACAAATGCAAAGAAAATAAGACACAATAATTTACGTGGTTCGGCGTAATGCCTACGTCCACGAGCAAAGACTGGAAGATAATTTTACTAATAATGGGAATTTACAAAAATGGGAGAAACTCTCAAGACCCAAAACCCCAATACACCCAAATGAAATCTCACTAGAACATTTAAGTGGAAGCTCTATCAAATCTCTCAAAGAAAGCTCACTTACAATTGCTCTCTACTTCTCTCAAATTGGGATGCTTACAATTGCAAAATGCTTATCTATTTATAGAGTGCATTCTGCTTTAAGTTGGGTTCAATTTGTCAAAACGTTGAGCTGGATCTTGTATTGCATGCACGAGCTTTTTAACACCTAACTTTGTCTTTTGAAAATAGCAAGCCGACCAACTTTGCTTTTTTGAATTTGGCTAACAATTCTTTGACTTTTTAACAAATTTGACTTACCGATGTGGAAAATGGCCTATCAACTAGTTCTAAAGGTTGAGGAAAAGCTAAAGAGAAGGACCACAAGGAGGCACTGAAGAGCGGATCGACCTCTACCATCGAGCAGAATCTTAGCTTGAGCTTATCGTCACACACCTTCATTTGTTATCAGTCAACGTGTTTAGAGTATGGCATAGGCAACAAAGCATCTATGACAGGAGATGTAAACAGCTTTGGAATTTTGTTGTTGGAGATGTTTACAAGAAGTCAACCAACTAATGCCATGTTTAGTGAAGGACTTACTCTTTATGAATTTTCGAAGACGGCTTTACCAGAAAAAAGTGATGGAGATTGTTGTTCCTTCACTTTTACGGGAGGTAATGTCATACAAATCTATGAGTAATAATGGGGGAGACCGAAGTGCTAGGATGGAGGACTGTTTGAATGCTGTAATTAGAACTAGTATTCTTTGTTAAATGGAATCTCCAAATGAGCTGATAGAGATGAAAAATGTTGTAGCTAAGTTATGCCATGCAAGGGAAACTTTTCTTGGCAGGAGGTTTTGATGTAGGAATGATGTTAAGTGCTTTATAATCATTCTTGTCTTATGAGGTTCTGCTTAGCCTTTATATATCGTAGCTTATTATTCCTGTTTTCATGTTTTATTAATTGATCTTGTAATTGGGAGTCAATTAGTTCTTTAGTACAAAGAATGTTTCTGTAGCATCAAGAAATAAAACCAAACATATTGTCCATGTACAAGTAGTCATAGATTCATAAATATTGATCAATTAACAAATAAAGTTGATCGAATCCAATCTAAAGGAAGAAACTAAAAAAAGCAATGAAATCATTTATCAACTCATGTGTGGTTCGGTTTAGAGAGCAATTGTTTCATTATTTAATAATATTATTACAGACATATTAAGTGTTCATAGTACTATCTCCGAAATCTACTTTATGCTCTGTTTCTGTGAGATGTTACGCCTTATTGATTCTGCTTAATAGACCATATGCTATTCATTCGAAGAAGGTACAAAATTGTTTAACCAAAGACATGCTTATAGTTGTAGTCTTCTGTATTAATCCATTATTCTTTTACTATCACGACCCGCCCGGATCCATCTGGCTGATCCCAGGCAAACCATGCGATCTTATATATAAAACTCATGATATAAACTTAATTCATGAATACATAAAAATGGTCTCAAGCCTCTATTATAAATATATAGTAACATTTGTGCCTCATCTGAAAACATATTCAAACTTCATGCATTTCACATCTCATTGTATACAAATACGTCTTAAATATTTACATATAAAGATAGATATGCTCAAAATGCAAGTCAAGCAGCAATGCTTGTCGTTGCCCAACCTCAGTTGAATAAAAATCAAGCTGTACAAAACCCAATGGAAGCTTAGGAGAAATGGAATAAATAGAAAAATAGCGTGAGCTTGCAGCTCAATGAGTGAATAAATTATTTATATATATAAATAAAGTAATGCACCAGTGTTTGTACATAATCATATAACATAATTCATCAATGAACACATTACATAAGGAAACATAAAATCATACATACATACATGACAAAACTGCACCAAATAATACCTAGGGGAAATAACTCTCAATACTCATGTAGATCATCATCGCATGATAGAGGAAAAAATCTCTCAATAGCCAACAAGATTTAGCTATATCGAATGGGCAAAGTAACTTAACTCTCAATACACATGTGCAGAGCCTATGGGGAAAGGTAAACATATAGTGACTCACAATCACATCTCATGACTCAAACAATCATATAATATGTGTACATATAATCATAATATGATAATAAATCATACTAATAAAAATAAATGCTTCATAAGATACATAACAGTAATAATAATATTCATCACTATTCTTATTTCACTCCAGGGTTCATTGGGACTCTTGTGGATTTCTAAATTCTTGAATTTCTTCTAAAATACAGGTAAAAAAGTTAAATGTTAGAACTGATATGAAACTTATACATATGATGTAAATTAAATCATAGTTGTTCAAATTTTATAAATTTGTTATCCACTAACTTATTGAATATAAATCTAACTGCCCAATTCCTTTTTTCAACTTCTTTTTCACTCTAAATTTTTCTTTACTTTTTCTCCTTTTCCTTTCTTTTTTCTCTTTTTCCTCACTCTCAGCTTCCCTCTTTTCTTTTATTTTTTTACTTCTTTCCTTTTTCTTCTCTTTTCTCTTCTCCACCTTCCTATTTCTCTTCCATTTTCCTTTGTTTGCTCTAGGTTCTCTAATTTGATAAAGGAAGTAGCTGTCCATATTTTACATTTTATATAGCCGCCGAACAACCACGAATCAAAGCGAGCAGCTCTCAATTACATATATATATATATAGACACCGCTTCAAGCTAACAAAAGAAGTATGCAGCTAACTGCTTCCAATTGCATGCACGTGTGCTACATTTACTACTTAATTAATGTAATTTTCTATTTGATATAGTTATTAGCAAATAAATTCAGGAACTCATAAATGGAATTATTATTATTTATTATTATTCTTATTTTATGTAAAAGAACTTCATTCATAAAACAGAATTTAAGTGTGCAAATAATGGTCACTCGGAAATCTACCAGCCGACACGGGATAAGGAAAAATTTCAAGGCAAGTGTGCAGCACAGAAGCAATAAGGTTACAACATGCCGAAAATTATTAGAATGTCCTGTACTGCTTCGTTTTCTGTTAACAAGGTAACTAACATTCGTTGATTGGAATTCCACTACCAAATTAAACATTTTGTCCATTATTTAAATAGAATAAGATCCTCTCCTGATCTAAGTCGTTAAATATTTAAATATTTAATTTTTTAAATTTATTAACAATCAATTGACACTTGAATTATTTACTAAAAAATTATCAGATTATAAAAGAATCCTGATATGTTAAAGAGATATTAATAAGGCATTCAATTGGAGAATTTTATAATTAAACATACATGATTGGTCAGGGACGCTTTAAAAATGTAAAGGACAGGAAAAGGAAATAAATAATTCTGTACCAAGGCAAGCAATAATCCTGCGGTGAAAAATCAAGGAGGGAAAGTTCACAGTATATATCCGTTTGAATTAGTTTTCATTTCTTGTTGTATTGCATTAACTTTTCTCCAACGGTAACAACTCTATTCTTTGCACATCACTGAAAACAATTAAATAAAATTCGGTCCTTTGATAAAAAATCAAAAGTCTCTTTCTTTACAGTAAACTTCATAAAACTCGATTGGGGGAAAAAATGTTTTATTACTTTTTTAAAAAATATTTTATTCATTTTGTAAAAACGTGCTTGGCTTTCCATAGCTAAATACAAAGCCACAAATGGTTTATTAATTTTAAGCCACCAAACGAAGTCATACGTGGTTTATTAAGTTTAAAGCAGCCAGCCGCTTGCTTAATTGAGACCACTTACATGCTTCACTTAATTATATGCTTCATTTGCATGCTTTATTTGAATTAGCTGTCAGCTTCACTGAATTTCTCACCTGCTTTCTTGGATTCAGTGGCTATATAAAGTGAAAAATATTGAGAGCTGCTTCATTTATCAATTCGGGAATTGAGAGCAAAACATATAGACGAAAAGAAAGGAGCCGAAAGAAATAAAAGAAAAGAGAAAGAAAAATAGAAGAGAGAAGCCAAGAGTGAGGAAAAAGAGAAAAAAGTAGAAAAAAGAAAAGAGATTAAGAAGCCGAAATTGAAAAAGAAGTTTAAATAAGGAATTGAGGGGAAACATTACAAGAAAAGAAATTGGGTAGTTAGATTAATAATCAGTGAATCAGTGGATAACAAATTTATGAAGTTTGAGTGATTATGATTTAGTTTATATTAAATATTTTATTTTTTATATCAATTCTAAAATTGATATAAAAATTCATATTATGATTATATGCATGTACCTTACTATGTTTAATAGAAATTCATAGGGTTATTATCATTTTACTACTTCAGGAATTGCCAAATATCAAATGACTACAAGAAATATTGACTCCTATCATTTTACTACTATATCTTTATAAAAATATCATTTTACTACTTTTCCGTTATAATTGTTAGTTGACCATTAGTTGACCGTTAGTTGACTAAGACAATACCAAATTTACCCTTCATGATTAAAAAAAATAATAAGATAAATTTGTAATTCATATATCATAGTTCTAGCAAAAAAAAATTATGTTGGAATTTTATATCTATTTTAATAAATATATGTAATTCATATATCATATATTTTTTTAATCATGAAGGGTGAAATTGGTATTTTGTTAGTCAACTAACTGGTCAACTAACGGTCAACTAGCGGTCAACTAACAGTTATAACAGAAAAGTAGTAAAATGATATTTTTATAAAGATATAATAGTAAAATGATATGAAACAATAATTCTTGTAGTCATTTGATATTTGATAATTTCTGAAGTAGTAAAATGATAATAACCCAAATTCATATTTACCAAAATTAACAGGAGTCCCAACAAACAGTAATTAACCAGGATTTGTGAGAGGATTATCAAAATTAACAGGAGTCCCAACTAATGCTCCACTCCACCCTTATTACAAGCTCATTATTTTCCCATTTACCATTTTCTTCTTGTTTCGATACGATTTCATGTAGTTCAATTTCTAATCAGTTGAGGTTGGGCCACGACATGTATTGTTGCATGACTTGTAGTTTAAGCACGTTTATATTCATATGCATATATTTAAATGTGTGGTGAGGCGTGAAGTGTGCGAGTTTCGAATATGTTTTCAAGTAAGGCACATATGTTATTATATGTTTATAGTAGAGGCCCGATTATAAATTCATGAATTAAGTTTATATTATGAGTTTTCATAAGTAATATAGTAAGTATTTCATGTGATCTACCTTGAATTTGACAAAATGGTTAGGTCACGTCATGTCAATTTGGTATTAGAGCATGGTTATAGATTTTGTAGACTATAATATTATGCATGCATGTTTTATACATTATTAGCGATATCATGATGACATAACATGCTTATATGGCCAACCTCGCATGAAATCTCTTGTGGAACTGGGTTCAGTTCTACAAAAAAGGATAAAGAGAAACCTTAGCAAGTGAGATATGTAAGTCCTTTCCACAATCATTTATGCATGAGATCACACGACTTCAACTTCAGTTAAATTCAGGTGCTAATCAGAAGCTAGTAGTCAGATTTATTTTGGATCAAATTTTAAAAAGATTGGCAAAGTGTGTTACTTTAGACTAACCATGGAGGTTACTGAAGCTGCTAAATCGACCTCTGAGAAGTAAAAAGAACAAGAGCTACTGTAGTTGAGAAACAAGTTGTCGTTCGTGGCTGCACCTGTCAAGTTACACGATCTTTTTATAAGGTCCACTCATGAAATGAAAGCAAAGTCATAGAAGGGTGCTTTCCCCGATCCTATTTTAGATATTCCAATCATTCCTGCAGAAGATCCGGACCCTATTTTTTCTAATCCTTCTATAAAAAGATTCATTCTCACTTACGTTGTCCCCCCTTAGCTCACCCTAGCCCGAGCCTTTTACTCTTCTACCATAAGATCCAAGGCTTCACACCAAGTCTTCACTGACATAATATGCATGCTTAAGTAGTGTGATGTATGGAATAGATGACAAGGGTGGAGTGGAGCATTTATAATGATCGATCATGTCATATAGGCCCCAATCGGACATCTAATTATATCAATTTAAATTATCCGGAGGGGAAGGCTCATTTACTTATGTTTTCTGATATGAATCTCGTCTCCTACTATTAGGGATCCTATTTCCTGTAGTGGAGGATACTTTTACCCTAGGCATATTTCAATTTCTATTTTCTTTTACTTATCTATTTACTGATCAGATCAGTAGGCAACCATAGTTTACTTTTTTTGTGGTGTTGAAAGCAAGTTTTGAAGTAGGCCTTTTTGGTTTGGAGCAGCTCCCGGCTCACACTATGGTGGAGGGGGTGCCGTGAAGATCTAGGAGTATAAGCATTACGTGTTGAAAGGCTCCCATACTGTTTGGAGGGCAGTGGGCATAGATGACAAACAAACTTGCCCCCTATCCATCATTGTAGAAGCTGTTCCTAGGAAAGATTATGGTTCTCGGGTATCCAATCAATTAGCTTTTGGTACTCCAAAGAAACAAATTTTGATTGAACTCATATTTGCCCAATAGATACAATCTGCTCAAGGTAAAACTTCATATAGATTTGATGTACTTTCATCTTCAACGGATGGTCCTGTATTCAATACGGATTGACGATGCTGAGTGGAAGGACCGTCGCTCGACGGATAAAAGTTACTTTAGAGATAACAGGTTGATCGGCTCCGCCATTGACAAATACCGAGTTATTACGGGAAAATGAGGCCAATGCCTTCGAATGTGAGGCCCCTTTCTCTTCTTAGCCTTTTTCTTTAGCCATGTTGACCGACCTCCTAAATGAGGAGTGTTGCTCAAATTAAGGTTATAGTTCATTTAGAGATAAAAATTACAATCGAATGTACGACAATTTATGGATTATGACTATCAGTAAGTTCAGAGTTTTATTTATTGTGAATGACAAGGGTTTGCAATGTAATGAGAAGAGATTATCCTTCACTAAATTTCTACTAAAAGCAGTGAGTATCATTGGTAGACGTTTGTGTTACGCTGATATGAGAGACATAAAATTATAGCATTAGCTGATTTTTAGACAAAGTTCACTGATAAGTTCTTTTTTATTATTTATTAGAAGGATTGGATGAATGAGCTCATGACAGTTGTACAGCGATCTATAACAGTAGAGGAGCATGAATGTAAATTATCTAAGTTACTAAAATTTGTTCAATTTCCCATGCTGAATGGTAGAGAAAAACAATAGAAAGTTCAATTAGAGACTTTGAAAGGACATATGGACTATAGTAATAGAAGAGAATGTACAGATTTTGACATAATGTTAGAGTTGCGATAAGAATTGAGAGAAGTCGTAGAGAGGCACAAAGGGCTGAGCTGTAATAGCATAAGCGAGATCCTAACTAGGTAGTTAGTGAAGCCAATAGTAAAACTCAGAGGAGAGAGATGGAGCTTAGAGAATACTCAGTTAGTTAGCAGTACAATCGACGAGCAGAGTTTTCCAAAGGGAAAAGACCATCTAGCAATTATGATAGTGTCCAGTAAGGTTGCAGTACTAGTAAAGGCACTTGCCCTTAGTGTGATGCTTATGGCATATATCATAGATGACAGTGCCCTTAGTGTGATGCTTATGGCATATATCATAGATGACAGTGCCCTTGTGTTGTGCAAATTTTGTTGAACTCGCAAGCGCACGAATCTATTGTAGAATAGATTAATGGCGTTGAGTGTCGATCCCACGAGGAGGTGCATTTTAATTTTATGTAGAATTAATTATATAAATGGGTGATTGGATTTGTGTGAAAGTGATTTAGATTATGCTGGAATTTAAATTGGATTGGCAGAAATAATTAAATTGGAAACTATTGAGATAAAGCACTTGGGTATCTGGATCCGTATCAACATGCACCATGGGCTAAATAATCCTTATTAATACCAATTAAATCATGAGGGGGGAATCCACACCTCATGAACCACGCTCTAATCAATATGGTGCTAAGGGCTTATCGTGCCAAATAATAATAATCTTGTCTAGTTACCGCCCTGGTTTTACCGGCACCCTAGTATAAGGTTATTATTATTTGGCACGATAAACCCTTAGCACCATATTGATTAGAGCGTGGTTCATGAGGTGTGGATTCCCCCCTCATGATTTAATTGGTATTAATAATGATTATTTAGCCCATGGTGCATGTTGATACGGATCCAGATACCCAAGTGCTTTATCTCAATAGTTTCCAATTTAATTATTTCTGCCAATCCAATATAAATTCCAGCATAATCTAAATCACTTTCACACAAATCTAATCACCCATTTACATAATTAATTTTACATAAAATTAAAATCCACCTCCTCATGGGATCGATACTCAACACCATTAATCTATTCTACAATAGATTCGTGCGCTTGCAACTTCAACAAAATTTGCACAACAAGTTTTTGGCGCCGTTGCCGGGGAGGTAAGTATTTTGATTTGTAGAATTAATTTTTTGTAAATAATTTTATTATTATTATTAGTATTATTATTATTATTTTAGTTGTTTTCTTGTAATTTTTTTTCTTAATTAATTAAAAAAAAAGTGAATTTACATTTTTAGGTAAGAATTTTTTTTTCTCTTTTTTAAATTTCAGCAATTTAATTTTCAAGTTATTTTTCTTTGTAATTTTTCATTTATCTCATTAATTTATTTTTATTTTATTTCACGTATTTGTTTTAGTGTATTTTATTTTTATAGAAAGGTTGTAACAGAGCAATAAGGTTAGTATTATAATTTCTCCTTCTTATTTATTTATTTTCTCTCATTTTTATTTTCTTTGCATGCATGGTCGTAGGTCATTATTACCTAATCTTGAATCTATAGACCTTGAATTAGAAAGAACACTTCGCACACACAAACACATTGCACTTAAAGATAAAATTAAAATGGATTTGCAACAACCAGAACCACAGGAGAGGCCATTTAAGGACTACTTTAGTCCCTTAGCTAATTTGAGCACATCTTGTATAAGATACCCAAATGTAGGTGCTAGGAGTTTTGAGCTAAAACCTAGTGTGCTAAATTGTCTCCCAACGTTTTATGGATTAGAAAATGAGGACCCATATAATCATCTGAATGATTTTCATACAATTTGTCAAACATTTAAATATGAGAATTTTTCAGAAGATGATGTTAAACTTAGACTATTCCCATTTTCTTTAAAGGATAGAGCTCGTTCATGGTTCAATACATTGCCTGCTAATAGCATTACAACATGGGAACAAATGGTAATAAAATTTTTGAATAAATATTTCCCAGTGCATAAAACCAATGCTATTCGCAGGGAAATCTCAGAGTTCAGCCAGAGAGAAGACGAGCAGTTTTTCGAAGCATGGGAGCGATTCAATGGGCTACTTTTGAAGTGTCCACATCATGGGTACGAGAAATGGCATAAATGCCAATACTTCTTGGAGGGATTATTGCCAAATGTGCAAGAATGGCTAATGGCAACAAGTGGAGGAGAGCTAATGTCAAAAAGTGCATCAGAGATTTGGGATTTCTTCCAGCGACAAGCAGATAATTCCCAACAACGGAGTCGATCACTCAGGAATACTAGAAGAATTAAAGGAGTGAATGAGGTTCACATTGGCGATTCCAGTTCGGGAATCAAAGAAGTCAAAGAGATGGTTGAAGGTCTTTCTCGACAAATAGCATCATTATCGACTGCTAATTCAACAGAGCCACATAACCATGAATCATACTCAGATCAAGCCAATGCCATTGGTGTCATGAGAAAGCCATCAAATTACAACCCATACTCCAACACATATAATCCTGGATGGAGAGACCACCCCAATTTTTCATGGTCTCAAGGATTCCAACAGAATGGACCAACAGCTCCAGCTCCACCAATGCAACCAATTCCTCAAGTTCCTCAAGCCTCTCAGCCACCATTTAGACCATACAATCAGAACCAGAATTATTCTCAACCCAGACAATGGGAGGATGCATTCCAGAATGTCAAGAATGTTACTAACTCCATGATCGAGCAACAGAACCGCACCATTGATGGACTACGGAATGAGATAAGAGCAGGCTTCAACTCACAAGCCCAATCAGTTTCAAGCCTCGAGAAGATGGTGGGACAACTTGCCTCTTCAGTGCAAACTTTGGCAATGATTGTTGAAAAAGGCAAGTTT
This sequence comes from Atalantia buxifolia, assembly GCA_030444775.1. NCBI lineage: Eukaryota > Viridiplantae > Streptophyta > Magnoliopsida > Sapindales > Rutaceae > Atalantia > Atalantia buxifolia. Next base: position 8,149,038 of record CM059837.1, read on the forward strand.
CCAAGTCAACCAGTGCCTAATCCTAAAGGAGTGCATGAAGCAAGTACTAGTTCACCACAACAGCATGGAGAGGTCAAAGCCGTTATGACCTTACGAAAAGGAAAAGAAGTCGACAACAAAGTGGAGATGCCAGTGACAAAATCAACTCAGATTGTACCTGTAAATGCTGAGGACTCACTACCGGAGGAGAAAGAAGAAACCAACCCACGGGAATACATTCCTAAAGCTCCATTTCCTCAGAGGTTAGCTAAAGGAAAGAAGGGAAAATCCACAGGTGAGATTCTTGAAGTCTTCAAACAGGTAAGTGTTAACATCCCTTTACTTGATGCAATAAAACAAATTCCTTCTTATGCCAAGTTTCTTAAAGACCTTTGTACTAAAAAGAGAAACATTCATGTTCAAAAGAAGGCCTTTTTAACTGAAAATATTAGTTCTATACTCCAACATAAAATTCCTCTAAAATGTAAAGACCTAGGCTCCCCCACTATTTCTTGTAGTATAGGGAACCACACAATTGAGAATGCTTTGTTGGATTTAGGAACTAGTGTTAATCTCTGCCTTACTCAGTATTTGTGAAACTTGGACTGAGAGAATTACACCCAACTCCAGTGGTGTTACAGCTTGCAGATCGGTCCACGAAAATACCTCGTGGTATTGTGGAGGACGTGCTTATCCAGGTAGACAAGTTTTATTTTCCTGTTGATTTCATTGTAATTGACACTCAACCAATACAGGATTCAAAGAAGCACATCCCCATTATCCTAGGCCGACCTTTCTTGGCAACTGCCAATGCTCACATTCAATGCAGGACTGGAAACATGCAGTTGTCTTTTGGCAATATGACCATGGAGCTCAACATCTTCAACATTGCCAAACAACCTCACAATGCAGAAGATGGAATTGTTGATGTGGATTTAATTGAAGCATTAGTTGATGATACTTTTCTTTCAAACCTTAGTGATGATCCTTTACAAACATGTTTAACTCACTTTGGTTTGGATTTTGATGTTGACAGATCAGTCGATGAGGTCAACGCCTTACTTGACTCAGCGCCATCCATGGACACTAATAAATGGAAGTCAAGAGTTGAACAACTAGCACTATCAGAGAAGAAAATCATCTCATCATCAGATCACCACCGAAACTCGAGCTCAAACCATTACCCAACACTTTGGAATATGCGTTCTTGGGAGAAGAAAGCACTCTACCGGTAATCATCTCATCATCCCTAAATGACAAGCAAAAAGGTAAGTTGTTGGATGTTTTAAAAGAGCACAAAGAAGCATTAGGATGGACCATAGCAGACATAAAAGGTATAAACCCAGCAGACTGCATGCATTACATTCACCTTGATGAAAATGCTAAATCTACTAGGGAAATGCAACGTCGGTTAAATCCTAACATGAAAGAAGTTGTTAGAACAGAAGTCCTTAAGCTATTAGATGCAGGTATCATTTACCCAATTTCTGATAGTTCATGGCTCAGTCCTGTGCAAGTTGTCCCCTAAAAGTCAGGAGTCACAGTAGTTACAAATGCTGATAATGAATTGATACCCACTAGAATGACTACAGGATGGCGTGTATGCATTGATTATAGAAAATTGAATTATGTTACACGTAAAGACCATTTTCCTTTACCATTTATTGATCAAATGCTTGATAGATTAGCAAGCCATGAGTTTTATTGCTTTCTAGATGGCTATTCAGGATATAATCAGATTCCCATAGCACCAAAAGATCAAGAGAAAACCATTTTCACTTGCCCTTTTGGCACTTTTGTATATAGGAGGATGCCATTTGGATTATGTAATGCACCTGCTACATTTCAACGATGCATGTTAAGCATTTTTTCCGATATGGTTGAACGGTTTCTTGAGGTCTTTATGGATGATTTTTCTGTCTTTGGTGACTCATTTGATCAATGTTTACATCATCTAACAAAAGTTTTACAGAGATGTATCGAGAAGAATTTGGTCTTAAATTGGGAGAAATGTCATTTCATGGTAAAACAAGGTATAGTTCTCGGTCACATCATTTCATGCAAAGGTATTGAGGTTGACAAAGCCAAGGTGGATCTCATTTCCAATCTTCCTCCACCTAAAACAGTCAGAGAAGTAAGATCTTTCCTTGGGCATGCTGGTTTTTATAGACGTTTCATTAAGGATTTTAGCAAAGTTTCTAGACCCTTATGCAATCTACTTGCTAAGGATGTACCTTTTGTCTTTAATGATTCATGTCTTGTGCCGTTTTAGAAACTAAAGCATTTGTTGACAACATCACCCATCATTCAGCCACCAAACTGGAGCTTACCATTTGAGCTTATGTGTGATGCATCTGATTATACAGTAGGAGCAGTATTAGGACAAAGAGTAGATCGAATTCCTTATATTATTTACTATGCTAGTATGACATTAAACGATGCACAGTTGAACTATTCAACTACTGAAAAAGAAATGCTAGCAGTAGAGTTTGTATTAGAAAAATTTCGATCTTATCTCATTGGTTGTAAAATTATTGTGTTCACAGATCATGCTGCTCTGAAATATCTTCTCACAAAGAAAGATGCAAAAGCTAGACTAATTCGTTGGGTGTTGCTTTTGTACGAATTTGGCTTGGAATTCAAAGATAAGAAAGGGACAGAAAATGTTGTAGCTGACCATCTCTCTCGTCTCCTCTTTGACATCAACACAGAACCCTTAACATTGAATGAGTCATTTCCGGATGAGCAATTAATGGGTGTGGAAGTATTACCTTGGTATGCTGATATAGTTAATTATCTTGTTACAGGTAAACTTCTAGAGCATTGGACCAAGCAGGACAAGGCTAAATTCTTTGCGGAAATAAAGAATTTTTTCTGGGATGACCCCTATCTGTTCAAGTATTGTGCAGATCAAATTATTCCACGATGTGTCCCAGAGAATGAAGTTCATAACATCCTTTCGTTCTGCCATGAACAAGCTTGTGGAGGCCATTTCAGCGCTAAGAAAACAGGGACTAAAGTTCTACAATGTGGTTTCTATTGGCCAACTATATTTCGAGATGCTTACACCTTTTGTTCTTCATGTGATAGGTGTCAACGAATGGGGAGCATTACACGAAGGAACATGATGCCACTAAATCCAATTTTAGTGGTTGAGATTTTTGATGTATGGGGTATCGACTTCATGGGACTCTTTCTTCCATCTTTTGGCCATCAATACATATTGGTTGCTGTTGACTATGTTTTGAAATGGGTAGAGGCAATTCCATGCAGAACCAATGATCATAAAGTGGTGATAGGGTTTTTGAAGAGCAACATTGTTTCACGCTTTGGATTCCCTCGAGCAATAATCAGTGATGGTGGTACCCACTTTTGCAACAAATCATTCAAAGCACTTTTGACAAAGTACTCCATTACTCATAAAGTGGGGACCCCGTATCATCCGCAAACCAGTGGCCAAGTTGAGATCTCCAATCGAGAAATAAAGCACATATTAGAAAAGACGGTGAGGCCAGACAGAAAAGATTGGTCATTAAGACTCGATGATGCATTATGGGCATATAGAACGGCGTTCAAGAACCCAATTGGGATGTCACCCTACAGGCTAGTGTATGGAAAAGCTTGCCACCTACCTGTGGAACTCGAGCATCGTGCGTACTAGGCCATTAAGAAATTCAATTTTAACATGCAGCAAGTCGCTCGAAAGACGACATACAAATGGCGTGAACTTGAAGAAATTCGTAATGATGCATACGAAAATGCCAAGGTTTACAAGCAGCGAATGAAAGTCTTTCATGATAAGCAGATTATGAGAAAATCTTTCACTCCAAGTCAGAAAGTACTTTTATTCAATTCTCGCTTGCACTTATTCCCAGGTAAGCTACGCTCTCGATGGTCTGGCCCCTTCATTGTTCATACTGTTTTTCCACATGGGGCAATTGAAATTAAGGACCCAAAGAATGGTGTCATGTTTAAAGTTAATGGTCAAAGATTAAAGCCATATCTAGAATACCAACCACATGGAGAGGACACCGAAATAAATTTGAGTGACCCATCACATTTGAATTAAGATTTTTCTATCTTTTCGGTGATTTGTTTTATTATATTTATTTATTTTTATTATTCTTCTGCTAATTGAAATTGTTTGTGCATAAGTGTGTTTGTTTAACCATTAAGTTTTTTTTTATCACTTTTAATCATGAGACAGTTCCTCTTGAACATCCTTAGACGACTTCAACGTGTCCAATCTCATCTCAGAGGCCAGATACGATTTTGTAAAACACATCGTATTTGGAAGCTACAACTACCGGAGTTAATATCCCACGTTGAGGATTTAGAAAGCCAACTCAGAGACATTGAGAGAAGTGTCTATAACATCCAGTTGGAGCTTGAGGTAAATTCTATAAGAGGACGATTGTAATTTTCTTTGTGTTTTTATTTGTTTGTTATTCCGTTTGTGTGTTTTAGTTTGTGTATTTTGGTTTGTCACCCCGGTCAAGTGGCGGATAACAGTACTCCGTGACAATCAAGTCGGTTACTTCAGTTTCCCATAATTACTGATCTTCTGAGGCGAAGGTATGGATAGAAACGAGATCTTAGCAAAGCTTCATAGTCGATTCCCTTCACTTCCTCAGAATGCCCTCCTCACAATCTATAAAGCTCGATCCGAACGCATGCGATTGCTCATGAGGAATAACATACCTGCTGATATCCGTTGGTTAATCGAAGCTAAAGTACGCTTGGCAGGTGAGTTGCCTCCTAAATTTATTGCATACATGCTTGGTTGTGGTAAAGAAAATTGCGCACGAAAGCGAAGAGCTCGAAAAATTTCGGTTGCTTGTCATAAGTGTGCCAGAATGATATGCGATAAAAAACGATGTTCTTTAGGAATGGTGTCTGATAACAGAGAAGATAAGATTCAATTCATTAGGGATGGCTTGAATAAGGAGTCATTGGATGATATCCTTTTGTTTCTTGAAACGCATCCCAGTGGATATGTGCAAGGAGCGATTCTCCAGTTATGGCCATCATTTCAGAAAGAGCATGCACGATACGATCTCCTAATCTGACTATAAACGACCCTGTTTGCCAGTTTATAAGAAAACTAGATGGGAAGCCTATCCTCGACCCATAGAGGGCGTTGAAGCCGTTTCTGGACGTAAAACCAGAGGAAGATGTGAGCCACAGTCGCAACTACCTGTAAATATCCTTTTACTTTACTGTTGTTTTATTTTACTGTTGTTTTACCATTTGCATTATTGTCTTTAATAATTTTATATTTGTCATTACTTGCTTTTCCTTTTTACTGTTTCCTTTTTGACTTTCAAGCCATGTGCATTACACGATTAATTAACATAAACATGACACCTCATTCACAGCTGTGACCCACTGCTGCCAAGATCCTTAAATATGATTTCTTTCATTTGCACTCACAAATTATTTTTGAGAATTATCCTAATGGCAGCTACTCCCAATAAACAATTCAAGAACATTTGTGTGCTTTCTGGATTTAACTATGGCAAATATAAAGAGTTCTTTGAGGTAGCCATTGATCTTGGTCGAAACATAGCAGAGAGAAAATTACACTTGGTGTACGGCGGAGGTGACCGAGGGTTATCAAAATTGGTCTCGTAAGCTTTTTTGTCAGAGGAAGTCAAGTGTTAGGCATCATACCACAAGCCCTAAAACCTTTGGGCTGCTTGTCTAACTCACCGACTGGAGAAGAGTTAGTTGTCTCGGTATGCAAGAAAAAATAACTGAAATGCTTAATTATGCTGATGCTTTTATTTTCTTACCAGGAGATCTTGCAACTCTAGAGGCACTTATCACATTAGCATCGTGGGCCCATCTGCACATTCATCAGAAACCCATCGGTTTGTTAAATGTCAATAATTTTTATGATGGCTTTATCGCATTTCTTAACCATGCAATAAAAAACTACTTCATTCCTTCCTCAGTGAAAAAGCTTTTTATTTGTGCTCACACTGCTAATGAGCTACTTGATCTGTTACAAGCTTATCGACTAGAGCCAGATCCCAAGACCTTGGTGTTGGAGTGTACAAATAGCGATGGTAACAATAGCAGCAGTAAGAAATACAAATTAGATTTAAATCTCCGACTGTAAATATTTTATTCTGTGTTGCACCACTCAGGTGATGTCTTCTAAACTCTACTTCTTTCCTTTAAAACATTGAGGACAATGTTTCGTTCTGGTTGGGGGGAGGGGATAGTTGACAATTGTGGAATGTTGGTTAAGTTTTTACTAATTTTTTGTTGTATAAACTAACTGTTGCTAACTGTTTGTGTTGAAGATGGCTGAATATGGAGTGTAGTTACTCTAGAAACGCATCTTCTTAGTTAAAAAAAAAAAAATTTCTTATTTTTCGTGTGATCTTTCTAACTTTTTGACTTCTCCTTTATAAATATGCATTTTCAAATTTTGAGTCGAAGATGGCTGAATATAGAGTGTAGTGCCTCTAGAAACGCATCTTCTTAGTTAAAAAAAAAATTATTTTTCTATCATTTTAAGTGTAACATTTTGAATTAGTTTTTCTACATCATTTTCACATTTCTACATGCATATTTTCCTTTCATGTTTAGAATAGGTTGGGGGGTAGAATGTTGTTTAAAAAAAAAATAGTATGATTTTGTTTTTATTTTTGGATGACATGATGATTTTCGAATTTTATTATTTGTATTATCTTTGGTCTTGAGTGATGTTACACTATGTTTGCTATTCTACATGTTGATGTCAGATATAAATATAAGTTGCTTGAAAGAATTGACATGTCATAATGAATACCAAGTGAGCTTTTGAGCCTATTATTTTTCTTGGAGAATAACCTTTTTTGCCCATCTTTCATACAACTTAACAGTTTACTATTTTATATACGATCGCTATATTCTTTTGAATCAACCCTCTAAAAAAAAAAAAAAGTGTGTTGCTACATTTGAATGTCCATTTAACTAGTAGATATGGAGGATTATCTAGAGCCCTAAAAGATGATGGAAAGGCCATCTTTGACCCGTTTGAGCCTTTCTAGCTATCCCTTATGTGAAATATCCATAGTTAGCCCTTTTGAGCCTTTTATTAAAAAAAAAAAAATTTCTTTGTCAACTTATCATCTTGACCCACTTCAATTTGGAGTATTACCCGATATCTTACAAAGTTCCATCATCTATTCATGTTTGAGAAAAATATAAATAATTATTTTGTTTAGTAAAGTTGTGCAATACCAAAAAAAAAAAGAGAAAAAAAAATTCTCTAAAAAAAAAAAAGAAAGAAAAGAAAAAAAGAGAGAGAGAGAGAGATATATAATTTAATAAGTGAAATGCATTTTTTTTTTCCAAAAGATATTATTTTTCTCAAACATGTATTTTGTTTTCTCTATTTTCCTTTCTTTGTTAGTCATGTCCCTAGCCTACGTTACATCCTAATAAAAGTCCTTCTTGATTTTAGGGAACTATAGTCTGAAGTAGAAGTTAGTTATATGGGCTATAAAGATGTAGTAATGCATAAAAAAAATAAAAAAAATAAAAAAAAAACATTGGGTTGACTAATACTTTGTTTGACTTGAGATCGTATTATTTCTAAGCTATGGGCATATTTTCTTCATCTTGGTGAGAGTGTGTGATAATGCTTGTTCATTATTTTCTCTCAATTTATCATTTATAGAAGTGACAATTTATATTGGGTTTAATTTCCTTGTGAGAGTGTCACTATTACCGGTGAGATTTTGGGGTTTGATATGTCATTTTTAAAAGTAGCTGTATTTACTTGGTTGATTCGTGTGAATGGTTGATGTGGGTGTGATGTTTCTTTAGACTGGAGATAATGCTTATACTTTTATTTGATTGCTATCATTAGTCTGATTGAATAAACAAGTTTGTTTAAAAAAAAAAAAATTGGGTTTGAATTTTATTTTCGCTTTATTTGCTAGGGACTAGCAATTAGCTGGTTGGGGGGTGACTATTACCCCTGAATCCATTTTTGAGCTTAGTTTTCTGTAATTCTCTCTCAATCTTGTATTTTCTACGTATTTTAATAAAATTCCCATTTTACCCCTAGTTCAATAATGAGTAGCTAATTTTCTTTCAAACTTGGGTTGAAGGTGAAGTCTCAACATGTGTCATGGGCTTTATTTGGTAAATTTATTTTCTCTTCCCCTCTAATTTCTGTGGAGGTTTTGATTTTTCGTCAACAAATAATAATAATCTTGTCTAGTTCTGCTACAGTTTTCTGGCACCCTAGTATAAGGTTATTATTATTTGGCACGATAAGCCCTTAGCACCATATTGATTAGAGCGTGGTTCATGAGGTGTGGATTCCCCCCTCATGATTTAATTGGTATTAATAAGGATTATTTAGCCCATGGTGCATGTTGATACGGATCCAGATACCCAAGTGCTTTATCTCAATAGTTTCCAATTTAATTATTTCTACCAATCCAATTTAAATTCCAGCATAATCTAAATCACTTTCACACAAATCCAATCACCCATTTACATAATTAATTCTACATAAAATTAAAATCCACCTCCTCGTGGGATCGACACTCAACACCATTAATCTATTCTACAACAGTCCCCAGCAACGGCGCCAAAAACTTGCTGTGCAAATTTTGTTAAACTCGCAAGCGCACGAATCTATTGTAGAATAGATTAATGGTGTTGAGTGTCGATCCCACGAGGAGGTGGATTTTAATTTTATGTAGAATTAATTATATAAATGGGTGATTGGATTTGTGTGAAAGTGATTTAGATTATGCTGGAATTTAAATTGGATTGGCAGAAATAATTAAATTGGAAACTATTGAGATAAAGCACTTGGGTATCTGGATCCGTATCAACATGCACCATGGGCTAAATAATCCTTATTAATACCAATTAAATCATGAGGGGGGAATCCACACCTCATGAACCACGCTCTAATCAATATGGTGCTAAGGGCTTATCGTGTCAAATAATAATAACCTTATACTAGGGTGCCAGAAACTGTAAAGAATTAACTAGACAAGATTATTATTATTTGTCGACGAAAAGTCAAAACCTCTACAGAAATTAGAGGGGAAGAGAAAATAAATTTACCAAATAAAGCCCATGACACATGTTGAGACTTCACCTTCAACCCAAGCTTGAAAGAAAATTAGCTACTCATTATTGAACTAGGGGTAAAATGGGAATTTTATTAAAATACGTAGAAAATACAAGATTGAGAGAGAATTACAGAAAACTAAGCTCAAAAATGGATTCAGGGGGTATCAAATTACGGGGGGGAGGCCCCCTTTTTATAGATACATTGAGTGAATCATGGCCATCGGATTAAAAATAGTTTGGATGCAAAGGATTGCGCCACGTCATCAGTGAACTGTAACACGGTTTGACCACAGGTTTGACCACGCGGTTTGAACAGTAACACGGTTTGCACACGGTTTGAACGATGAACGATGCGAACAAAGATCCATGAACGATGCATACATGTGAATAGTGTCGTACGTGTGAACAGTGCCATTTTTCCTTTTATACTCCTCTTAAGGTTTTCAACTGTCCTGAGTTCAAAAGTGACGTCCGTTTTGCTATCCGAAATCTCGTTCATTGTGAAATGACCATGATACCCCTAAAATACACAAAATACTTAATTAAAACAAAACATATATAATTAAATAACAAGGGACTTAAATAAATAAAATTAGAGATGTTAGTGAGACTTGAAGTGTAAAATGACGATTTTCTCTTTTATAAATATACACTTTCTAACACTCAACACCTTGGTGTGATGCTTATGGCAGATATCATAGATGACAGTGCATAAGCAATTTATCATGTCAATTTCATTAAAGACAGCCAGGGCACTTGAAGAAGGACTGTCCGACCTTGACATTTGAGCACTAATTATGTCAGTCAAGACCCTCATCACTTTCAGAATGGTAATAGTCAGTTTTCAATACTAAGAGGTCTTTAGAGAAATGTGTCCACATTTTCTAACGAGCTCTAATCTAGTGTAAGAGAGACTAATATTGGTCAACAAAGAAGCCAACCAGGCAGACCATGTATATAGGCACTTGTATTTGTTTTGAACTCATATGATACAGGCACTTGTAACCGATTCTATTAGAGGTTCATGATTTTGATGCTATATTAAGGATGGATTACTTGTGAGCCATTATACTACAGTGGATTGTTTTCGAAAAAAAGCGACTTTCAGGAAATTTGAAGAATTTGATATCATTTTCTATGGAGAGTGATGGATCCTTCTTTCTTGTATGATATCAATTAGTTCTAATGGAATATTATTCAGAAAAGGTTATTTCACTTAGCTTATGTTATTGATACTTAACTGAAATTAGAAGATATACCTATGGAGAATAAGTACCTAGATGTGTTTCTTGATGACCTTCTTGGTTTGCCACTCGATAGAGATGTATAGTTCACCATTGATTTGATTCCAAGTGTGACCCTTATTTTTATGGCCCCATACAAGATGGGTCTATTAGAGCCATGAGAGTTGAGGTACAATTACAAGAATTAGTCAATAAGGGCTTCATTAGATTTTGTGTATCTCTGTAAAGAACACCGATATTATTCATGAAGAAAAAGAGTAAGACTATGAGATTGTGTATAAACTACAGGCAATTGAATAAAATCACTATTTAGAGCAAATATCCACTTCTTTAGATTGATGATCCATTTGATCAATTATAGAGTATTATAGTTTTCTCAAAGATAGAGTTACACTCGGGTTATCACCAATTGAATTGGAGATGTTAATGTACCCAAAGCCACATTTAGGACTTGATATGCCCATCATAAGTTTCTAGTAATGTCATTTGGAATAACTAATACTCTAGCAATATTTATAGATCTCATGAATCGAGTATTTCATTCTTATTTAGAACAATTTGTTATTGTATTTATTGATGACATCCCAATATGTTCTCGTTGTAGAGAGAAACATGCGAAGCATTTGAGGATGTTTTACAAACCTTAAGGCATTAACAACTTTATGCTAAGCTCAGTTAATGTCAATTTTGGCTAGAGAGAGTTGCATTATTGGGCTATATGATTTCGACTGAGGGTATTTATGTGGATCTTAAAATTAAAAAATAATAGAAGCTATAGTGAATTTGGAGAGCCTGAATAATATAGCAAAGGTAAGAAGTTCCCTTGGTTTATCATACTATAATCATAGATTTGTTGAAGGCTTTTCCATGATAGTTTTACCTATAACAAAAATGACAAGGAAAAAAATAGGTAGATGTTTGTGAACAAAGTTTCCAAGAACTTAAAATAAGTCTGACTTCAGCTCAATATTCTTACACATTCGTCAGGTACTGAGGGATTCATAATTTACAATGATACATTCAGACATGAATTAAGTTATGTATTGATGAGGCATAGAAATGTAACTGTCTATGTTTTTTTTATAGCTAAGCAATATGAGATGAATCATCTAATACATGATCCATAGCTCGCAATAGTGGTGTTTGCATTGAAGAATTATAAGCCTTATTTATATGTAGTTACTTGTGAGGTTTACACAGATAATAAGAGCTTAAAATACTTCTATATACAAGAATAATTAAATTTGAGGCAACATATACGGGTTGGGTTGATTACAGATTATGATATGTCATTGATTAACATCTAGCTAAGGTGAATGTGTTAGCTAATGCTCTTAGTAGGAAGCCTTTGAATTCAATAGTCCACTGAAAATGTCGTATCTTGCGTTGTCGATTGATTTGAGATCTTTAGGTGCAGACATAGCGGTGATGAGCTTGGACCACGTTCTGCGCATTTCCAAGTTTTGGCCTTATTTATAGCAGGCTAAAGGTACTAGATTAAATTTTTGTATAGCTTTTCATCCACACAGAGATGGAAAACACATAAGGTTATTCAAATTTTAGAAGATATACTTCAAGCATGCGTCATGCAGTTTTGAGGTAATTGGGATATATATTATCCTTTGATGAAGTTTGCTTATAACAACTATCAATCTAATATTTAGATCCCACCATTTTTGGCTCTATATGGAAAGAAAAACATGTTTCTAATCTATTTGGGATGAAGCCAAGGGAAGGTTGTTGTTAGGTCCAGAAATTGTTTAAGTACTAATGAGAAGATTAATGTCATCAGAAAAAAGTTAAAGCCAGTGTAGGATGGACAAAAGATTCATGCAGACAAACATTAGATACCATTGAGTTTGTAATGGTTAACAGACTTCTTTTATAAATTTCTCCTTCAAAGGATATACTCAATTTAGAAAACGTGGGAAGTTAAGTCCTTGATACATAGGCCCACACAAGATTATTCAGTGTATTAGTTCAGTTGCTTATCGTTTGGCTTTACTTTTAAAGCTATTATAAGTTCATAATGTTTTCATGTTTCGATGCTATGAAAGTATATTTCTTATCCTTCTCACATTTTAGATGCAGAACTAGTCCAAATAGCAAATTTGACTTATGAAGTAGAACTAGTTTAGATACTTGATTGAAAACAACATTTGTTGCGTAAAGTGTAAGGATTTTCACTAGTTAAAGTTATACGAAGCAGTCATTCAAGAAAGTAAAAAACTTAAAAGTGTAAGGATTAAATGTGGTATTAGTATTAGTATCTATTTAAGCTAAAAATATAAATTTTGAGGACAAAATTTAATTTTATGAGTTGGGAGGAATTGAACACACGTGCTTAACTTTCTTTAGCTAATATTATAAATCCAAAAAAGACTTATTAATTTTAACCCACCAAATAAAACCACACGAGGCTTATTAAGTTGAAAGCAGCTTGTTGCTTGCTTCATTGAGACCACTTGCATGCTTCACTTATTTGCTTCATCTACATGTTTCATTTGAATTAGTTGTCGGCTTCGCTTAATTTCTCAAATGTTTGCTTGGATTCATTGGCTATATAAAGTAAAAAAATATTAAGAGCTGCTTCATTTATCAATTCAGGAGTTTGAAAGCAAAACATGCAGAAGAAAAAAAAGAAACCTAAGAAAAAAGAAATAAGAAAAAGAAAAGGGAAAGAAAAAGATAAATAAAAAATAAAAGAGAAGCCAAGAGTGAGAAAAAAAGGAAAAAAGGAAAAGAGAAAGGAAATTAAAGAGCCAAGATTGAAAAAGAAGTTAAAAGAGGAATTGAGAGGAAACGTTACAAGAAATGGAATTGGGTAGTCACATCAATATCTAGTGAACCAATGGGTAACAAATTTATAAAGTTTGAGCAATTGTGATTTGATTTGCATTATACGTATTAGTTTTTATATTAGTTGTAATAATTAATTTTGGAATCCTACGTTTACCAGAAATTCATGTTCCCAGAGATAAAAAAGAGCCTCAACAAACAGTAAATCAATCATATAATGTGCGTACACATAATTATAATATGATACAGTTCAGTTTCTACTCAGTTGAGATTGGGCCACAACACGCATTGCTACATGACTTGCAGTTTGAGCACATTTATGTTCATATGTATATATTTAGGATGAATGTAAGTGTAGTGACATGTAAAGTGTGCGAGTTTCAAATATGTTTTTGGATGAGGCACATATGATATTATATGTTTATAGTGGAGGCCTGAGGCTAGTTTTATAGATTCATGGATTAAGTTTATTTTATGAGTTTTAATAACTAATACAATGAGTGTTTCATGTATAATTTTCATGTTTGCTTATGTATTATGTTCAGTGAAAAGTGATATCATATGATTATGTATAAGTACTAGTACACAATATATATATATATATATATATATATATATATATATCAACTCACTAAGTTGCAAACTCCCTATTTTCCTATTTACACATTTCTTCTAGTTTTAGACATGATTTCGTGCAGTTCAGTTTCTACTAAGTTGAGGTTGGGCCACAATACACATTGCTACATGACTTGTGGTTTAAGCACGTTTATGTTCATATGTATATATTTAAGATGTATGTATGTGTAGTGATATGTAAAGTGTGCGAGTTTCAAATATGTTTTTGGATGAGGCACATATGTTATTATATGTTTATAGTAGATGCCTGAGGCTAGTTTTATAGGTTCATGGATTAAGTCTATGTTATGAGTTTTAATAAGTAATACGATCATTGTTTCATGCAATCTGCCTCAGATCTGACAAAAAGGTCGAACTAGGCCCATGTCACATTTATTGGATGCTAACACCCATATGTAAACTAACACAATCAATGGACATTTTAAGAGTATGGTATGTGCAATGAAGCGTGGATCCATGATAGGAGATGTATTCAAATTCATAATTTTTTTGCAACAAATGTTTACAAGAAGGCAACCAACCAATAGCGTGTTCCATGAATTTTCTAAGAAAAAGTAATGGAGATTGTTGATCCTTCGCTTCAAGTGGAGGAAATGGCAAACTCTAGGAGCCGTACATGGAGATGAAAGAGTTAGAATTGAGGAGTGCTTGGTTGTTGTATTGAAAATTAATGGAATCTCCAATTGATCGAATGCAGATGAGAGATATTATGACAAAAATATGCTCTCCAAGGATCGGCGAAGCTAGCAGTGGCCTCGCTTAGGCTCTAACCCAGTCTAGTTCTATTAAATTTCATGTGGATTCCTTACTTTAGTAAAATATAATTATATGAATTATTGTCTTCTTCCATCTAATTTTCACTTGATATATAATCTTTTTTTATCTAATCTTCCCTCAGGCATGATTAATTAAATTTGTTCAATTTAGCTCGGTCTAACTTCTAATCTAGTTTTAACAATGGCTACGGGGGAGCAGTGGCGAAGCTAGCAATTTTTTTTTTTGGGTGGGTTGACTTTTTATTTTTCTAATTCAATACTTGGAAAATTACGGCATCAATACCGTGATAGACAAAAATATTGTAAATTACATATATAATTAATAAATATAAAATAAAACTAGTAAATTCATACAGGATTATTAATTATTTAAAAAATTAACATTGTTTCTATAGAATTTTAGAGAAAAATATTTTATTCATTTACAAAATATATTTTTTTAATTAAACAAAAAATTACTCATTAATTAAACAAAAAATTATACTGAAAAAAAGTGGAATAAGTTTTATTAAATTGGTTACCATAAATTCTATATTTATTCTAGAACATTTATATACTTTTTTCCTCATTTTCTACAATGATATCTATTTATTACACATATTAATTAAACGTAATTATTTATCTTGATGTGGATCAAGTAAAAAAAAATATTCTTATATTACTAGACACATATATAATATATCAATAAAATTAGATATAATTTTAAGTATTATGCATACTTTATGTAATTTCAAACTTTTTACTTGTATTTAGAGACTATTTAGGGTTTTTTTTTTTTTGGATAAGGGAATAAAACCTTCATTATGAGCTGGTAAACTATCCAGCCATACAACATATTCTAGACCTTTTAAGGCTACCTTAGCCAAGGACTGGGCATTAGCATAACAAGACCTATGAGTGTGTTGAAGTTTGACTGCCTAGAAGTCTTTTCTTCGGTCTTCAATCTTTGATATCACCCAATAGATCTCAGTTTTGCTACCCTTTCTGTTGTTTGCCAAGTCAACAACCATTTAGGGTTGTTGTTGAGGGAGTGCAATAAAATGCAAACTAACCTCATCTTACAACAACTATGAAAGATATTAAAAAAATATATTTTTTTTAAATCTGATTTTGAGAATAAATTTCATACTTAATAAAACATCACATGTATTACATAAATGTGAAGCTAACGTCATTCAATTTAAATAAAAAAAATCAACAAATATATAAGGTGATAAACATTATAACAAATTTTTATTTTACAATTGTAAACTTTTTTTTAACAGTAACTCTTATATTAATTTACCTATTTTATCTTTTATTAATAAATTTTAGGCATAATCTACAAACTTTATATTTTATGTTGCATTTAATGTTGATTAACTTGTTTTATGTTTTATTTATAAGTTTTCATTTTATTTACCAGTAATACATTAATTTATCAATTTTATAATAATTTACTTATTTTACCTTCCTTTTACAAGTCTTATATTTCATTTCGAAAATTTATGTTTTATTTTACCGTTAGCGTTGATTTACTAGTTTATATTATATTTGCAATTTTTTTGTTTTTACCAATAATACATTAATTTACTAATTTATATTAATTTATTTATTTCACATTCCATTTACAAGTCTTAAGTTTCATTTCCAAAATTTATGTTTTATTTTACACTTAATGTTGATTTATTTGTTTTATGTTGTATTTATAAGTTTTTATTTTATTTACTAGTAATACATCAATTAATTAGTTTTATAGTAATTTACTTATTTTACCTTTTTTTTACAAGTCTTATGTTTCATTTCTAAAATTTATGTTTTATTTTACAATTATTGTCGATTTACTAGTTTTATGTTATACTTGCAAGTTTTTTTTTTGTTTACCGATAATACATTAATTTACAAATTTATGTTAATTTACTTGTTTTACCTTCTATTTACAAGTGTTATGTTCTATTTCCAAAACTTATATTTTATTTTTCACTTAATGCGCTTTACTAGTGTTGTTATATTTGTAAATCTTTGTTTTATTTCCAGTAATACATCAATTTATTAGTTTTATAATAATTTACTTGTTTTACCTTCTATTTACAAGTCTTTTGTTTCATTTTCAAATTTTATGTTTTATTTTACTGTTAATGTTAATTTACTAGTTTTAAGTTATATTTGCAAGTTTTAGTTTTGTTTACTAATAATATATCAATATACTAATTTTGTATTAATTTACTGGTTTATTTTCCATTTACAAATCTTATATTTAATTTCTAAACTTTATGTTTTATTTTTCACTTAATGTTAATTTACGAGTTTTATGTTATATTTGCAAGTTTTTGTTTTATTTACTAATAATACATCATTTACTAGTTTTATATTAATTTACTCGTTTTACTTATATTTACAAATTGTATGTTTAATTTCTAAAATTTATATTTTATTTTACAGTTAATGTTGATTTACAATTATAAAATTACCTCTTTTTCTTTGAAATTTACAATTGCTCTTTACTTTTAACTTAAAAGCTTATACTTTGACAATGAGTTATGAAAAGATGAGAGTTTGAAATTGTAATTGGGATGAATTTTGACAAGAATTTGACGATGGTTGAAAAGGCGGCATAACTTTTTAATAAAAAATATTTATATAAATTTCAATAAGGGCTATTATATAACTAAATAAAAATTTTTGAGAGGGCTACACCAAGGTAGAGGGAGAATTTACTTGGCAATAATATTTCCTTTACTTTAATAATGAGATTGAAATAATTATTGGAACTTTTCTTTTGCTTCTTGTTGTAAGGACAATAACTCTTAAATAAATTTGTTTCGGAATTTAATTCCTTTACCCTTCTATTCTCATTATTGATATTTTCTCTTTAATCCTAATAATCACAGTTGTACCTTCAAGACTCAAATAATAACAACATTAGTTCCACAATAGAGCAATCTTTAGTCTCTAATTTTTAATAAATTATTTCATAATTGAAAAAAATTCTCTAATTTTAGAGAGCGTATGCTGACATATAGAGTTTTAATAATAAAATTGTTGTAGCTCAATTCCATCTAAAGCTATTGAAAATAATTTTCATTTTTGACCTCATAAATCCTGTCAGATATTTTTCTGCTTTGAGCTTACTAAGTTAAAAAATTCAAAATAATTTATTCTATTATAAAAAATCATGAAAATTTCATAATTCATGTATTTTACTGATTATAGGAAACAATTTTCCAAATTTCATAATTTTTGAAGAAGTATGTATATAGTAAAATAGTTTCATAACTCATGTATTTTACTAGAACCATAAATTACTAGTGTAACAAGTTTAAAAAATTTCTTTGGATGTCTAGTATAACATATAAAAATTTTAGATTGAAAATCAATTTAAATTAATTGCTGCGAATTTTATAATAACCAACTATTAGCTTAAATCTTTGTTAAAATCTTAGGCAGTCAATATTTCTTATCCAAGCATGCCTAAAATTAAAGAAGTCACTAGTAAATCGTAGATAGTAGGTTTGTGTACCTTATTTGAAGAAATAATCAAACCTCATAAATTGATCTTAAGATTATTGGAAATATGAGTCAATATTATTTGTAAAATTCCAAAATCGTCTGGAACATCATTCCAATCAACAAACACAGTGACGATGAACAATGGCTTGAGCATAGCAACATAGTTTTTCAACCTTGGAATTGCACCCATTAATGTACGAACTTGCAATAGTAAACCTAAAAGTTGCATCCCGAAATGCTGAAGTTGTTACCCGATTGGCAAACATAAATTTGTTAAGATGTGCATGAAGTATTGTTCTTAAGATCAAATTTCACCCCTCAAAGGAAAATTTCTCAATGTAAGAAAGACAAACAAGACAGTTTGATCTTTAGGATACAATGATATTGTTGTGAAGACTTTAAGCACAACAATTTAGAACAAGAAAAGAAATTTGATGAAGAAATATGAGACGATAATAGAGAGCATTAAAAAATAATAATAAAACTATTCTCTTCTTAACAATCATCGTTGAAAGTTTTGTTTGTCTGTCTTATGACAAACTCTTTACAGTTCTTTTTCTAATTTAATTTAAATTAATTATCCTTTTTTTGTTTTATTTAAATTAATTACTTATGTGTCTTAAAATTTAATCCAAATTGAACGACCCAAATCAAATGTCGATTTGAGTTATTCAACTCTAATTTATAATTAAATCAAGCACATGAGTAATCTCTAGTAAAACACAAAAATAATTATTCTTACTTATCTCTTAATATGGAACATTAATATTTTAGAATACCAATAAAATTCTTAGAAGCACCCTAACGAATAAAGTTGAAAGTCAATTTCTCCCCTGATTTTCTCGCTCATATAAAGTCGTATTACTATTAGTCCCCAGAAAAAGGTGGCAAGAGGCCAAAGAAGAATTTAATTCTTTGAAAATTTGTAAGTCATTACGTTTTCCTGGGCTCGTACGATTGGGGTCCCAATTCAATAATTCATCATCATTTTCTTTTTTTTCTTTTTTTTTACAATTTTTCAAATGAAAGAGGGTCCGGCTCAGTAATCATTTTTACACCTAATTTTTAGTGTAGCATTACTTTTCTTTTCAAATGCATGGATTATCAAATAAACGTAATCCCTTATGCCCTGCCCCCCAGTCTCTTTTACCGAGGACTTACTTTTCTTTCCAAATCCATCTTTTTTGCGCACTAACGGGATTCTTTCTTCTTTTACTTATTTTTTTATTTTTTTAAATTTCTCACTTTAAAAAAGGCAAAGCTAATGGGGTCAGTTTTTGTGCGCCATACAAGACTCAAAAGATTTTTCCACAGTTTTAACCCGAACATTCTTAAAAAAAAAAAAATCTAAATTCAGTAAAGGTTAAAAAAAAATTGTGCATTCTAAAA
The DNA here is from genome assembly GCA_030444775.1 of Atalantia buxifolia. Lineage (NCBI taxonomy): Eukaryota > Viridiplantae > Streptophyta > Magnoliopsida > Sapindales > Rutaceae > Atalantia > Atalantia buxifolia. The sequence continues at coordinate 8,168,446 of CM059837.1, forward strand.
AAATGGGGAACTTACATAAAAAGCTCAAATTTGAGGGGGCACTCATAGTTTCAGCCAATTACAATTTTTCTAGTCAAAATACTTGCTCGGGCTAAAGATATTGAATTTCCATTTTACTAGCCAGAATGATCATTTGACATTCTTCGACTAAATGATTATTCTACAAAGCTAAAGAGAGGATACAATCACGATTACTTCTAAATGATTCCATATTCAAACAAGAGGCTTGGAGATTTTCTCCATACGATTTTTCGAGGTCTCATTAGCTAGTTTTCTTATCGTAGTTTTTGGTTGGAAATTATTAATGTGTGGTTGTAATTATGTACTCGAAGTCTAATGAATAAAAAAATTAAGAATACATAAAATAAATTATTACACTCTCTGACAGTGTATACTCATAGATTAATTTTACTTTTATACACTCTTTAAAATTTTAAAAAATTTCTCAACGATTTAAATTAATTACTTAACTTTATAGCTTCGTATTTCTCATACTTTTAGAGAATGCAATCGCACTGCAAATGGTCTAGCTAATCTTGGGCTTGATTGTAGTGACCTTTCTTGGTGGCATGCTGCACCTTACGAGGTTCAAAGCGTTCTTTCCAAAGAGGTATTCCAAGTTATGGATTTTCTTGAAGCTTGTTCAATTTTATTGTTACTTAATGGCTTTTCGCTTATTTTCATCTATTTCAGTTTTATAATTATTCTAAGGAATAAGGTTCATTATGTTCTTCCTTAATTGATTGTAAATGTTTCTTTTATTTAGAATAAATTGCCTCTTTGCAGAGGTTTATCCCCCAAAAAAAAAACAAAAACTTAACTTTATTTAGTTGAAACACTGATAAACTATTGACCACACCCAATTTTAAGAGATTTAACTCATACTTACAGTAATATAATCAAATTAAGTTGTAAAAAAATTATTTAACATAATTTTAGTTATTAATTTTTTCTTTATTTATGTTTAATATTAGACTTTGTACCCAAAACTAATTTTAATGAGAACATATAAAAAAATCTGTAAGTTCATCTAAATCTTTTCAAAAAAGAAAAACTAGGAGAAGAAGACAACGACGACGAAAAGACAAATAAGAAGAAGAAGAAGAAGGCTCAAAAGGAAAAAGAAAAATTTCCAATATTTTTTATCATTTTATTTTTCAAAAAATAAAAAGTATTACGAATACTTTGTAGTCAAAATGTTTTCAAAAATATTGATTTCCTCATTGTTCTTCTAAGTTTTAAGTATTGATTAAGATGTTAGAAATAAAAGTTTTAGGGTTTAAGGCATTTGAGAATTATATATGGAATAATAAGTGTGCTTTATGGGTATTCAAAGTAATTATATAATATTGATTTATAATAAATTATCTTTAATAGTAATTCACATGATGAGTATAGTTTTAATAAATTTTTTTATTAAAATTAAAGTTGCCAAGTAATTTTTAGAGTGAAAATATTCCCACCTTCTGTAAAATTATTTATAACTTTATTCAACTATTCATTTAGCAAAACTGTATATAGATCTTTTTTATTAAATTTTTGCTTATGATGGTTCCACAAATTTTTATTTTATTAGTAATACTTCGGTCTTTAGTTTATACTTTTTAATTTGTTCATTTTAACTTCAATTTTTTCTCTTTGTTTCGTGAAGGGTAAATTTTAAAAAATCTCTTCATAAATTGACTATTTTTAAATTATTCTCTTTATTTTTGAAAACCTCAAGGTACCCTATTCGTTCAAAAAGAAAAAGAAAGATGGGGATTGGATTAATGAATTTTTTAGGTCTTTTTAACAAAAACGGGGATAAATTCAAGTTTTCAAAAGTAAGAGCATAATTTATAGATAGTTAATTCAAGAGGGGATACTCTAAAATTAACCCTTTCATGAAACACATTTTAGTACTAAATTCTAGAATTTCATAATCTTTCATCTCAAAATTGAAGATGATCTTGGTTGACATTATAATTTCATTTCAAGTTTTATTTTAATATAGTATTATGATTTAATTCAATATTTTGATTGATCAGAATTTTTTAAAGCTCTTTTTTTTGGCTTGAATTTTCTTTTATTTCATGATTCTCTCAACCTAGTGTTAAATTGTTGGGAGGTAAACGGAAACTTTGGCCAAAATTAGAAAAATTATAAAAATAAAGAGTTATGTAATTATATAATTCATAATAATAAATCTAGTTCTCTAATAAACGTAGAATTTAATTACTCTCTGTTTGTAATTTTATTTGTTGAAATTTAATATCTTAAGCGTCAGAGGATCAAAACAATGCTTCTCCCTTAAGATAAGCCTTTTAATAACATAACTATTGTCATTTTCTTTTTTACTTTTATTCTTGAATTTATTTATTACAAACGCATCTTTAATATTCTATTTGGCTGCTAGATCAAACAGACCAATAATTATAAAAAAATGGAAAATTTCTTCTGCATATACTCAAGATATCATTTTCTACCTGATACAGGCTTTAGTCCAGGAATATGCTCCGAGTATCTTTCTGATTTACTAACTTTTGGAATAGTCAAGTTGCAAGGAAATATTCCTGATTTCTCACAGAGGAGTGTTATGGTTCAGAAGTGTAGCTTTATTCTTTAGGATCAGATTGCAATTTAATCTAGAAGTGATTTTGAAAAAGAGGAGGAGTAAATTTTTAAAATATGATTTTTATAAATAATTTGATACTTCAGAAAATTCAAAAAATATCATTGTAGTAAGTTCTAGTTTTTGGATGAATCCCAAATTAGCTAAGAAATTTATTGAAAAGTACATAAAAGAGTCATATATACCATCGATCAGGGGATATAAATAAGGCAATGAGTAGTGGCCACATTGCCGGTCATAATTTTTTTGAAAACCTTTTTTATGTAATCAAAATCACTTAAATAAGTGTACTAAATCTAAAATTATTTAATAAATTAAATTCTTTAAAGTAAATTAAAGTTACCCGCATAGTTTTAAAGTCTGGCTAGAGCACTATAACAAGCCTTACCCCCAATAGTTAAACTGACCCAACAACCACAAAATTGATCAACTCTTCCAATATATTTATCCAACAACCACATTACACCTTCACTAGATCACCTTTGCAGTGAAATTAGTGAACGAGAATAAACACAGCCATGGAAACCTCAAAGGCAGCTTTGAAGCTTCTCATCAACAAAACGGAACGCAAAGTCCTTTTCGCAGAAGCTGACAAAGACTTTGTAGATTTCCTCTTCTACGTCCTCTCTTTGCCCCTTGGCACCATCATTAACCTCTTGAAAAATAAAAACACGGGGTGGTGTCTGGGTGATCTTTATCGAAGCATTGAATCTCTGAGTGAAAAGTACATGCAATCAAACCAAAGCAAGAACTCTGTGCTAAATCCCAAATCTCCACTCTGTCCCAATGAAATTCCTCTTTTGTCGCTTGATAATAGCAATGAACCCAATGCTGATCTGAAATTTTTCTCGTGTCCTAATAGCAATCACTATGGCAGTTCTCACTTATATGTGGCTGATGCTCCGTCGAGGTCTTGTCCTAGTTGCAACGCGACCATGAACCATGAGTTGACTTTTGTTCCTCCGGCGGCGGCGGATGCTGAGAGAGGGTTTGTTAAGGGGGTGGTAACTTACATGGTGATGGATAATTTAGAGGTGACGCCCATGTCTACTATCTCTTGTATTACTTTGCCTATAAAGTTTAAAGTTATGGATCTGAGTGACCTTGAGGAGCAAGTTGTCGATTTTGGCATTGATGAGGTATGTTGTTAATGTATTTCCTCATTGATTATTTGATTGGGATTATGTGTTCAATAACCTATAACATTTTTGTATTCAATTTATTCGAGGATAGGGTTTGAAGTTGCTCAAAGCATCTATGGAGTGCAAGAATGTTTTGACAACTGTTTTCTTGGGCAATATGGAAGCTTAAAATTTCAAGACAGCAACTTTCTATTTTTAGTATGACAATTAATTCTTGTAGTATGGCCTGTATTTTACTGTTCTTTTATTAAATCTAGTATGTAAATAAATTAAATATTGTTGTCTCTCGGTGTTTTGTTTGTGATATATATTTTTATCTTTTTCCTCTTATCTATTGATAAAAGCTTTTTGTCTTATGAATTTACATTTTGAAAATCTCATATGTTAAATTTAAACGTAACTGATGATTGGTAAGATAAGAGTTGTTTATGACATTTTAGAAATGCTTTGAATGTTTAACTACGTAGAATATAAATTAACTGATAAATATTAGAATAGAGCTTTTCTGGAATTAAGCTCAACGTGCCATGCTTGCCAAGACTATGTTTCCCATACATTCGGAAGATTTGAACCCTGGATCTCAAGGATGGGACAAGAAGTTGATCGCCGATGAAACAATGAGTGATTTGACGCATTTAATTGGAAACATTCAATTTTGATGATTGCATTAGGTTAGGTTCGTTAACATGAACATACAAAACCTAACTCAATCCAAGAAAAAAAAATCAAGTAGATATTAATGTGAATTATCAATTGTTAAAACCCAATGGTAAAACCTAAATTTGAACCATTTTTACTCATCTACAAAGGATCATTTTCAATATCACTCTATCAAACCTGACATTGATTCTAATTTTTTTTAGCTTAAAATTCAGAAATTATACCCTCTATTTTCAGTAAAAGTAAGTTAATAGATATTTAGAAACTACAACATATAATTTTTTTTATTTTAAACAACATTTATTTTTAATTTTGTTTTGGTCTGATTTTCGTTCAGCTCAAAATACTATGAAAGCTTCCCTCTTGGAGATGGTTTTCTAAAGAGGAGGGTGACTAGAATAGTAAGGATGCTGTTTGTTGGTGCAAGTGACAGCTGAGACGCCCCTACGACCATAAGAAATAGCCGTTAGAGGCAATGCGGCGATGGTACTATGACGGTTAAGTCAGTGAGAGGTAGGATGGAGTGAGGGGTTTCAGGGAAGCCCTAATGCAAGAAGAAAGTTGAGTGTTTTTGGGATAAATGAGTCACTTACCTCTTTGTAAGACCAACCTGACCTTTTTATGTGGAGTGCCCCTAAGGGCATCTTTCTGGGTCATTGTGAACACGTGGCCGACCACTGTTGGGGAATTCCCTCCTCAAGTAGTGTTTTTAGGTAATTCGGCCTTTTTGGTGGATGTTATTCTATATTTGAGCTGACAACTGCCAATTTAGGAGTAGTTAGTGTTGGCAAAGTGTCCCTAAATCCAATTGGGTTATTTTAAATGAGCCAATTGGGTGGAGGAGCACATAAGCTTTCTAGAGTGGGTGTTGGTGGGCTGTCCATGGTCCTCTTTTCCTTCTGACTTGGGTGGCTCGCAAGGAGATATTTAAGAAGCAACTTATGTGAGGATCATACTACCATGCAGTGGCGCGGGCATACCATAAGAGGTATATTCTATTATTCTCTGACGACTTGGGTGGTTGATGTCATCTTCCCGAGATCTTCCCATTTCAACTTCCATTTTCATCTTCCATTTGTTAACTTCCTTCTCAACTTCCCTTTCATTCTTTGTCACAGTCTTGAATCACATTGCCTATGTGAGATCTTTCGATTTCTTCGTGGTCTTCCCCCTCATCCTCCTTTTTCAACTTCCATTTTATCTTTTGTCATGGTTCTGAGTCATACTCCCCATGTGTCATGCCCTAAATATCTTTATTCCATATTTCACCCCCAATAAAATCATCTTAGTCTTCTTTAGTAAAGAATAAAGTGAAGGACACTAAATTTTTATTTGAGGGATTATGCAATGTGAGGAAATCTTCTCATTGAGGACAATTTCTGTGAGGGTAGACCTCTGCGGCATCGAGGTTGTGTATTTTGTCTCTTGTCCTGGGCATCTCAGGCTAACTTTAGAATTATGCTAACCCTCTTTCTTTTGTTTTTTCTGCCAAAGAGTTTGTCTAAGTATGAGATGTCTAAGGTGGAAAGAGATTTTCCGTAAATTGGCTAGAAGGGACTTCCTAGCTCTACTAAAAGGGCAACAAGTTCGACTCGGTGATCTTCCCCTCATGCCATAGAGGGCAATGCCTAGGTGTTTTCTGAAAAAGGCTTCTTCATCCACTTCTGACAGTGCCTCGCAGGGCCTACCCACTTGCTATGTAATTAGATTAGTTGTGGCGAAAGGAAAAGGCTAGTTGTCGATGATCTTATTCCCTATCCTAATGCAAGCTTCATAAAAAAAGTTTAAATTCTTTCATTCTGCTAGGAAGGCCTCGCAGTGTCAACTGTTAGAGGAACCTACGCAGAGCTTTCTTCAGGTTTATCCCAATTTGGTTTTCTCACGACTTTGGCTAGCTAACGTCTCTTGTAATCCACTTTTTCTTCCTATTACCTTTTTTTTGGTTGTGCGTATACTGTTATGCTTCATGCTTATATCCCGAATAAATGTTGAAGTGGAACTCCTAGTTGATGGCAAAGGTGATCAAGCTCTGCAAGGAGTTAGCAGGTTCTAGATAGTGCTCTTGCAAAATGAGGAACTCCTTTAAAAAGTAGCTACATTTTGTTTGTGACGAAGGGAAGAGAGCCAAAGAGAAAGCACTTTGTTGCAGGTAAGGGTATTGGTGATAGGGGCATGAGATGAGAGAAAAGGGTCGTTTCGAGTAGCTTATTGTTGCACTTAAGGGAGTTTGCTTTATTGGCCTCGCTCGAGGAACATACATCATATGTCGTGACTGGGCATTATTGTAGCACCTAGGAAGTTTGCCTTATATGCCACGCCTGAGGCTCATTGTTGCACTAGGACTTTTGTTTTCTATGCCACGCTTAAAGGATGTGGAATTTCACTGTGTCGGGCCAGGTATTTACCTTTGCTACACTCGTCGGGCCATTTGCCACGTCCGGGTAGTTAGGGAATTTATTTTATGTGCCAGACTTGGGGCTCATTGCCGTACCTAGGGCATCCATTATGTATGCCGCATCTAGGGCATCTATAATGTATGCTACACCTAGAGCTCTCATTATCGTACCTCAAGTCATATATATTTTGCCACGTCAGATGGAGCATTTATTTTTGCAGTGCTCATAAGGGCATTTGCCGTACCTTAAGAATTTCTTTGATGCGCCACACTTGGGGCTTGTCACCATGTTTATGGCATGTGTATTTTGTCATGCCGTGTGAAGCATTTATCTATACCTCACCCGTTGGGGCATTTACTGCTTCTAGAGCTCGTCGTCGCACCTGGGGCATTTAAATCATTGTCATGTGGGATGTTCTAATGCATGCATGGTATTTAGATATTCAAACAGGATCAACTTAGTACCACGAGGGCATCCCCCCCATACGTGGGATTCGTGCCGCTTATGCGAGTATTACAGGATCCTTTAAACACCCTGTGGGGTGTTCCCATTATGTGTGAGCCCTTATTATAGAGACAATAAAGATAATAGGGTTCTTGAACACCATATGGGATATTCCCATCATGCAGGGACTCTTAGAATTGAGATTGCCCGTCTCTTTATTGCCATGTGAGTTTGATTCCATAATGTGAGGACTTTTATAATAGAAATTACCTTGTCCCTTTATCGTCCCATATGGGGTTGATCCCATCATACGGGGGCCCATATGACAGAGATTACCCGATCCCTTCACCGTGCTTTGTGAGGTCGATCCCATCATATGGGGACCCTCAAAATGGAGATTGTTTAGTCCCTTTACTGCCATGTGGGTTGGTTCCATCATGCAAGGACCCTTATAACAGAGATTAGGTTGTCCATTAACTATGCCATGTGTGGTTGATCCCATCATGCAGAGAGCTTTTGATAGAGATTGCTTGGTTCTTTTATTGCCACATAAGTTTGATCCTATCACGCGGGATCTTTAGACATCATAGATGCAGCGATATTCCCTTCTATATATTGTTGTTGTGTTGAGAGATAAAATAAATAGCTTGATAAGTACGTCTTCTCAATAATACTTCTTTGTTGAGGAAGAGGCAACATGTACGTATCATCTAAATGGTCAAAAAAGAGGCCACATGTATGCCTCATCTGAATGGTTAAAAAAGAGGCGGCATGTACGCCTCATCTGAATGGTTAAAAAAGAGGCGGCACGTATGCCTCATCTAAGTGGTCAAGAAAGAGGTGGCATGAACACCTCATCCAAATGGTTATAATATTAGTAGTTCTCAAATTGAGTGTGATCCAATCAAAGTCATAAGAAGCTTTTCCCTAGAAAATAAAAGTGAGGTAAAACTACAAAAGTGAGTAAATATACCAGCCCTTTTGGAGATCAGCTATTAAGATGATCCTCTTTATTACTAGTAACATGTCCTGAGCATAAAGGTATTCCAGGGTTTCTTGACCTATTTTTCTGTCAAGGCACAACAGTACGTATGTCCCGAATTTGAGAACTCATTCAACCTTATAAAGACCTCCTGACTAAGGGCGTGATCCTTTTGGAATTTTCTTCAAGCACATAATCAGCATCAGAACACCTGATGTATTTAAGGTAAGGAGTTAAGATTCTCTGACAATATAGTTCATCCCCCATTGGCCACTATTTTATAGTTTGGTATCTGAAATTTCAAACTTCATTTTCATCTTTAAGGATGGTCTTTTTTAAGGATGTCAATTTTTCCTATTCCATTGGGGACGGGTTAAGACATATTTTTATCACAAAAAAAATAAAGAGATGCGAATGAGAAATTTTTTTATCTTATTTGCATATATGAGACAAGACTGCAATTGGCAAATCCCGTCCCATCTCATCCTACTGCTAACCCTAGCTGTTGGTTTGGTTTATTGTTATATTGTTGAATTATTGGATATTTTAACATGGTTGAAGTTGGTTACTGTCTAAATCTATATTTTTTTAAGTATAAGTCTTAATATTAATATGCAATCGAAGCAAAGAGACAAATAAAAAATATTAGCATAAAATTATATTCGAACATTCATGTAGTCAGAATAAAACTAGTATTTGATTATTCTACTTTGTACTTATTCAATATTTTTGCTATATTGAATTATAATGATCCTTAAAAGAAAATATTTAATATTTGGGGTCAGGATAATAGAATAAGACGGGATATCTAACAAGACATGACTATGACAAATTTTTATCCCAAAAAAAAAGGGTCAGAAATAGGATTTTTTTTTTATCCCACTTGCATAAACGGAATAGAACTGGGATTGGCAAATCCCGTCCTATCTTGTCCCATTGCAAACTCTAGTCCTCTTCAGTAGCTAGTTAATTAGAGGGCTCATCCAAGACCGCCTAGCGACTATGAAGTTCATCTCAAATGAAGGATCCCTAGTGATGCTAGGAATAAGTATTCTTTTCACAACGAAAATTTTGGAGAAGGTAACTTATCTTTTCGATGTCATTCTTGCTAATCTATCAGCCAGCATGTTCTCCTCGCTAAGGGTCTGAACAATTTCCACAATTTCGACTTTTTGACCTTCTCTAATTAGGCCTCATGTTTTCCTCACTGGCTTGGAATTCTTCCCTTACTTGAACCATGATTAATTAAGGGTTGCTCATGATTAGTATGTACATTGCCTATGTGGGCATTTCTTAGAGTTCGTCTTGAAAATGATCTCCCCTATCCTCACTTCATCCCCCCTACTTATCAGTGAATTCAACTATGAAATTAATGATGGTTTGTACTTTAATCGAGGGGCGACACATGTAGATGATATCAAACTCGTTGAATTCTAAGAACCATTTAATCATCGATGGAGAAGAGAGTAGGTTAAGGTCGAGATCGTCTCCGCAGATAGAGGGACAGTACTATGATCTTGATCTATAGAAGGGTTATAGTAGTAATTTGAGTCAGGATGTTCCCACAGACAAATGGATAGTCTCATGGTCTTGATCTGTAGAAGAGACGATACCCGTAGAGTAAGAAATAACCTCATATGATTGACCCATATGCTTAGGAACCCATGTGAGGCTCTGTATTGGCGAGATCTTATATTAAGGCGATTGTTAAAAGCTTTAAGAAGATATTGGTACTAAGTTCTCTCGGTGGAAGGATGGTCTCTGCGTGTACTGAGAGGTTTGCTGTGGTTGTAGGGATAGTGTTAGCATTGTCAGAGAGATTTTCTATGGGCAGAGGGATGGTTTTATTATTTTCAGAGAGGTTCTCTATAGGTGGATTTGGAAAAGATGAGTTCTCTGATTGACTTTATTTTGACAAGGTCTCTTCTTGGTTGAAGTTTTTAGATCTCTTAGAATTTATTAATGCTCATAATCGACCTCTATTTGTAATGCAAAAGATATGTGGAGTGTCATTTGATGGTCATGATCCCCATTAGGGTGGAGACCTTGAGAGCTAAAGAATACATGAAGATGGTGCACTAGGATGGAGTGATGTGTGGGCGATTGTTGATGTAGTTGTAGGCGCTCTCCTTATGAACAATAAAAAAATCAATAAGATGAAGAACATAATGATAACCATTAATGACAATCACTAGTAAGGATACAATCCCCTCAAGAATGACTGTCTCGCCCGTAAATTTAACCGGTGGGGTTCTCTATGGGCACATCTTTACTGACTTGATGTATATGTGTCATAAGGCGTCAGTGAAAATAATATCTACTAAGCTTTCTGCGTCGACCATAACTCTTACTACTTTGCGTGATGCAATGTCCATTGTTACCACAAGTGCATTAACATAAAAGTATAGTATTACAGTGGCATCGTCATTGGAAAAGATGATTAGTATAGGGTGTGAGACTTAGTGACTAGAGCTGTGTGTTTGAGATTTATTTGGTGGCCATAAAGTAAAGCTTAGATAGTGCTCTTTACATAGCTTTTGTTTGCACGACTAAACACACCTGCACTAGTGAGTCCCTTAGTTATTGTGTTGACTCTCGGGTTTAGGGATTGCTGATTGTGCTACTTGACCTTCATAGGGGAAGGTGCATTAAGGATGTTTGCTCTGTTGTGTCTTTTTACTTTTTCTCAATTCTTAAAACATTAGCAAAGAATTCCAATATTTTATCGTTGTTGATGAATGTTTGGATGGCATAACATTCTACAGTAATATGACTAACATCTTTGTGATATTCACAATATTTGTCTGTCCACCTTGGTTGTGCATTCTTCCTTACTGGTGGGGGCTCTCTGAGTAAGCTCTTGTGCTTAACCTGAAAGAAAATATGTTTTTGTGTAGTGTTGAGCTCATCGAACTATGGGGGTTGGGATACCATGGGGTAGGGCTCACTCTGTGGGCGATAAAGTAGTTGAAAGACAGTTCCCCAGTTTAGGTTGGCACAATCCCTTGGGTAGGATAGGGCTGAGATATGCTCTAGGTCGTCGAGAAGGTAGCGAGGAATTTCGTTTGGTTTTTCGCGTTTTAAGATGGTTATGTCCACGTGGTTGGGTCATCTAGTGCTTTTTAATGGCATAACTCTCTTCAATATCTATTAGCTCTAACGCCCATTGGTGCAAGGCGACATATGTCCATGGCACATTATGTTTCATAAATTTTTTATAGACTTTCTCAACATTGTTGAGTTTTTTATACAAGATCTCAAAGATTCTTCCCTCGCTATAGAGAGCAGCATGACCTTCTCGTGAAAGCACCTCATATAACTATCTAACAATTTGCCCTCCCTCTACATGATTCGTGATGGGTCTGAGAATCCCCGCTACTCTTTGCTTACATGTCGGAATTGAGTGAAAAAGTCCCGTTGGAGTTGTTCCCATAATAATATAATCTTAATAGGAAGATTGGATCATCCCACTACAGTTGCTCCTATGATAAGATACTCTTAATGGGAAGACTGGATTATCTGCCCTTCATAGTTTTCTAGGTGTTCGGCTAGGTTAGTGCAACCTTCGTAGAGATGCAGTTAGGGCATGATGAGGTCTTTAAGGAGGTTTATAGCAATGGTTTGCTTTGTAAGTAGAAAGTGAAGGGATGCAAGGAGAAGACTTCTATAGAAGTCTCTTTCACTTTCGCCATCATGTTCGCCTTGTCATGGAGATGGCGTAGTTCAGCTAGGATGTTTTCAGTAAACAACTAATTCTCATCCAATTTTTCATCCTCTTGTTTGTTTTTTGTATTCAGCTTGTCGCAAAGGTCAACAAAGATAGGTTATAGGTATTGTTTCCACCTTTCCTCTATATTGTAGCCTACAGTAGTAGGGCAAACATCCCTCTTGTGTACAGGTTCTTCCCTTCAGCCATTTTAAGGGGCTTTGCTTACCCAGCTCTAGTGGATGGGGTTGTTGGGGTTGTGCCATTTTGTGGTGAGTTAGTTATGACTCTGTTTGGTAATGTAGGGTGTCAAACAGCTTGGAGGCAACTTGTATGAGTTGTTGAACATCATCTCAAGTTAAAGGTTTCTCGTTTCTTTTAGGGGCTACCTTAGCTAGGGCTTTACCTCTGGCAGCGCGAGTTTGGTTGGTTATGATTTGAGACTGTTGATCTTTCTCTCAAATGGTGCCTTCTTAATGGTTGCCACCTTCTTGTGAGTTGTTGATAAACATGTTTTGTAGGTCAATGATGTGATGTTGTGATAAAAGAATTTTTTTTGCAACTAAAGGAGAAAAAAAGATATGCTTGTAAGTAAAAGAGATATTTTTATGCATAAAAGATTAAGCTTTTTGAATGAAGGTGTGACTTTGTTAGAGAATAAGGTTGTTTTGTGTAAGAAAATAGGCTTGTTCAACTTTTAGCAGGTTTGTAAAGATGAAAAGCTCTCTTTATCAATGGAGGTTGAAACAATGGCTTTTTGTTTATTCCCAACAGACAGTGTCAAAATGTTTTGGTTTGATTTTCATTTAGCTCAAAACACTATGAAAGCTTCCCTTTTAGAGATGGTTTTTTGGAGAGGAGGGCGACAAGACTAGTAAAGATGCTATTCGCTGAGGAATGTGACGGCTGAGATACCTCTACAACCACAAGAAACAACTGTACAACCACTGTGGTGGTCGGCACGACACTTCGACAGTCAAGTAATGGGAGGTAAAATAGAGTGGGGTTTTAGTGAAACCTTAGAGCAAGAAGAAAGTTGAGTGTTTTTAGGATGAATGAGTCGCTTACCTCTTTGTGAGACACAACCTGACCCTTTTATATGGAGTGCTCCTGAGGGCATCTTTTTGTGTCATTGTGGACATATGGCAGATCGTCGTTGGGGAATTCCCTCTTTAAATAAGGTTTTTAGGTAATTTAACCTCTTTGGTTGAGGCTGTTCAGTGTGCTTGAGCTGACAACTTTCAATTTAAGAGCAGTTTATGCCAGTAGTGTATCTGTGACTCCAATTGGCTTATTTTAAATGAGCCAATCAAGTGGACGAGCACCTTAGCTTTCTGGAGAGGGTGCTGAGGGCTATCTGTTGTCCCCCTTTCCTTACTTCTGACTTGGGCAGCTTGCGAGGGAATATTTAGGAAACAGCTTATGTAGGGACTGTACTACTATGTTGTAGCACAGGCATACCATAGGAGATATATTTCGTTATTCTTTAACAACTCAGGTGGTTGATGCAATCTTCCCGGGATCTTCCCATCTAAACTTCCCTTTTTCATCTTCCCCTTGTCAATTTCCACTTCATTCTTTTTCACAGTCTTGAATCATGTTCCCCATATAAGATCTTCCCATTTCTTTAAGGTCTTCCCCCTCATCCTTCCTTTTCAGATTTTATTTTATCCTTTGTCATGGTTCTGAGTTATACTCCCCATGTGTAATGCCTTCAATACCTTTAGTCTATATTTTACCACCAACAAATTTATTGCTTCCTTTATGGATAGATGTTCAGTACAATGTACAATAATTTATATTATGATGGAGAACTGATATGTTTTTTTTCTTATTTGAATTTGATTTTAATTACGGAATAATTTTTATAATTTTTTTATGTTTGAATTTTCTTGATTTTTAATTTTAATCCAACCATCAACCCAATCAACCAAACCTACCCCAAACCAATAACTTAAAGGTTGGATTCGCATGGGTTGGGTTGATTTTTTCTTAATCGAATCCCCATGTCTTCAACTCTTTGAGTACAGAAGTTTGTAGGCCTACTTCATATTTAAAAACTAACTCTAGAGTTAAAAATGACTCCACGTTTATGTTATTATCCTAAGAATCATTCTTAATCAATGTAAGATTTATAATATCCTTGACAGCTCCTTAGTTGTCGTTAGTACTAGCCATCTTAATTTGAATAAATATATAATAAATAAATAATATAAAATTTAAATAATATCTTATATAATTATTGGAGTATATTTTTGAAAACTCAAAAAAAAAAAAATTAGATTACATAGTTAATCAATTTAGGTGGAAAAATTTGAGAATACATCAGAAGTACCATCTTATATATACAACAAGCAAATGATGATATAATATGTGTACATTGATTTTAAAAAATCACCATAAAAATAATGGTTATATAAAATTTAATTATACATATTATACATATGTATTAGTTGATTATATTACTTGTGATATATTTTATAATTTTTTATTTAGATGCTATGTACATGAGAAATAGCACCAGCTGAAGTGCTCTTCTCAAATAGCACTTGTAGTTAGTGCTTACAATTTTATAGGCACTGGCGCAAAAGTGTATCCTAAATTTGATTAAGAAAGAACTTTCATTTGGGATTTAAGCATTGACAAATGGGGTCCACCTAATTTACGGCCGATGGAAGTTACAGCTGTCCTGTCAAATGTCATTTGAGCCCCCTATAATCTATATTATTTATAATTTAGTTATATTATAATAAAACTTTTGTATTATAAAATTTCATTGAACCCCTTATATTTTATTTTATTTTATTAAATTCCTTAGAGTATCAATTCACCCCTATAATTTTAAATTCCTAAAATACTCTTCATTTAATTAAAAAATATAATTACTATTAAATGAATTATAATTATAATTATAATAATTATTTTATTATAACTATAATTTTTAAATAGATTATTATTATTATTATTATTATAGGGTGGTTTACAAATTTATAATGTGTTTACTAAACAGGAATCGAAATTAGCTATAAATATAATGAGTTAAAATTGGAATAGCTATAATCGAAATGAGGAATTGAAATCAGAATAATTTATTTACTTGAATTGTAGGAATCGTAATTAGAATAAAATGTTACTATTTATGTGTTTACTCTGTCTTAGAATCAAAATCAGAATGACTTAAATTGTAACAAATTACTACAAAATCCTTAATTAATTTTTATCATAATTATTATTTTATATTTTAATTATTGTTGTTATTATTATTATTAAAAATTTAACAAAAAATATTATTAATTATTGTTAATCGATTAATTAATTATAATACTTTTTATTCTTGTTAATAATAATAATAATATATTTAAAAATTATAAATATATTTATAGTTATAATAAAATAATTATTATAATTATAATTCTTTTAATAATTATTATATTTTTTAATTAAATGGAGGGTATTTTGAGAATTTAAAATTATAGGTGGTAAATTGATACTTTAAGAGTTTTAATGAAATAAAATAATGTAAGGAGTTAAGCAAAATTTTATAATATAAAAAATTTTATAATACTTATAAATAACTTATAAATAATACATATTATAGGAGGCTAAATGAAAATATACAGGACAACTATATGTGAGCTGGAACTCAGGAGATCCAAGGCAAATGGGGTCTGATGAATGAGTAGAGTTAAAAAAAATTCGCCTAGATTTTCTCGTCATATGGGTCCAATCAAAGTGGAAAAAAGTGAAAAAATAGTTTAACCTTCTGGCTGTCATTAATGTTTCCTCGCACAGCTGGGGGCCCAAAACGCCAAATTCATCATCTTCGGCTTTTCCTTCACAATATATCAAATAAAAGTAATCATCTTTACATCTAATCTTCCATTTGCTGTGACCTTACTTTTCGTTACAGATGCTTCTTTTTTGCGCACTAACGTGATTCTTTTTTGTCTTTTCCCTCACTTTGTGTTAAAAAAAAAAAAAAATTCGTGCGAGTCAATTTTGTGCGCAATACAAGTCTTAAAGATTTTTTCACTTTTTTTTAATTTAATCACCTTTTTTTAGATAAACGACGCCTATATCTCAAATTTTAAAAAAATAATTGTGAACATCTCAAAATTTTTAATAGGAGATACTAAATGCCAATTTGTTATGATTTATTTAATGGTCATAAGTATTTATTTAAATAAGTTATTTTGTCTCTATTATTAAAAATTAAAAATTTAAATTTTTATTAGTAGAGATTGAAATTTTTTTTTTAAATGTCAAAATATCTAAAATATTCTCTATTTATTTGATAATTTTATTTTATTTTTTTATAACATAACTTTAAAAAATTTATCTATTAAAGTAATTTCTTAGATTTTTAATAAAAACTCTTATTGATAATCAAGCAACTAAAATTTCTTAGGTAAAAGTTCTATTTGTAAAAGCTCAACTACCAAAAAATCTACTTAAATAAGTTCTATTTGAAAAACTATACCAAACGGAACCTAAGACAACTTTTTAACCATAATACCTTTCAACTTTATAAACCTAATATAATTGACTTCAAAATTTTTCATTAAATAGAAATATATCATTAAAATAAATGAAATATTATATAAACTTTAATTTTAATGTTAATATTTAAAATATTTTTATATTTTACAATCTATTAAACCTGCTTTATTATACTAAAGTAAATTTTAATAATAGATAGAAACATAGTATTAAAATAAATTAAATTAAAATTATTTTGAATATTATGTAAAAAAGTAATTTTTAATATTATTAATAGGGAGATATTATTTTGTTAATTGTAAAATCTATTTAACCCAAAGATTTATTTAAAATCTTGATAATAAATACAAATATAATAATTTAAAATTTTAATATTATTTTAAATGTTAAAAATAATTTAATATTATTAATTTGTTGGATTGATTATATTATTTAGATTAAATTTGTATTAATTAAAAAAATTTTAAAGTTAATTTCTTAATTACTATATTTAAAGGGTATTATAATTAAAAAGAGATCTCGGTATCCCTTTTTAAATATTTGAGATTTTTGTAATTATTTTCTCAAATTTTGAGGGTATAAATATCCTTTTATCTCTTTTTTAAAACTTATGCATCCTACAGTTTACTTTTTGGAAAAAAAAATAATAAATAACCTTGTGCATTCAAATCAACAAGGATAATTTACATAATTGAAACTTGCGCACCGGCTAGAATATTTTTAATTTCCATTTCATTTTACATTTTTCTTCAGAATATTTTAATATCCATTTCATTTTACATTTTTCTATAAAAGAGAGGAGAGACTCAAACAAGGGGCCTGGAGATTTTCTCCAAACGATTTTTCTAGTAGCTAGTTTTCTTCTTGTAGTTTCTGGATTAGAGATTCATATTGTATGGATTTTACTGTTGTAATTAAAGTGAAATGAATCATAGAAAATGAAAATACCTAAAATGTAAAAAACTATTAAAGGACTTCGATTTTGAAAGCAAGAGCAGTGGTTTGATGCGGGATATAATTAAATGTACAACGCTGATAGGTTATTTTGGTCAAAAAATTTGGTTATAAAGTTTATAATCTGTCAATTTAATTATTAGTTTATTTAGCAATTTGGCAAAATAGGTCCTTTTGATTAAATTTTTTATTGTTGAAAAAGACTTAATTTTTTTCAATTATTTTGTGATAACAAAACATTCAAAACAAAATAGAGGAGAAAGAATATTTATTTCGGTACAAACTAAATTTAGATAACAAGTAAATAAATAAAAATTACAAAAGCTACATCTACATTTAAAAATATTATAAATACACTAAAAAATATTAAAAATTTTTTTAACTAAAGATTCTCTTATTTATTTTAATAATATATATTATCACGATATTTTATTAATAAAATTTACCAAATACAATAAATTATCAGTGTACTTTAAAACAAAACACTACAATAAAATTATCAAATCGACTCTTAATATGTAAGATTTACCTAAATTATATTTAGTGTGACTTACTTCCCACTAAAAACATACAAAATTATTATCTTGTGGGGTCACATGATACCAAAATCTTGTTTCAGCTTATTTTTAGTGGGCTGTAACTTACATAAATGTAATTTAGGAAGACCGAAATATATATGTATCCAACAACCACATTTCAACTTTACTAGATCACCTCTTCAATACACACCCTGAAAGAGAACACAGCCATGGAAACTGCAAAGATAACTTTGAAGCTTCTCACCCACAAAACGGAAGGCAGAGTTCTTTTTGCAGAAGCTGGCAAAGACTTTGTAGATTTCCTCTTCTACATCCTCTCTTTGCCCGTTGGCTCTATCGTTAATCTTTTGAGAAACAAAAACATGGTATGGTGTCTTGGTGATCTTTATCAAAGCATTGAAACTCTGAGTGAAACCTATATGCAATCAAACAAAAACAAGAACTCGGTGCTAAATCCCAAATCTCCACCATGTCCCAATGAAATTCCTCTTTCACTACCTTATCATAGCAACGAAACAAAGCCTCGGAAGTTTTACACTTGCACTAATAATAGTTGCTACTACGATCGAGATGGATGTTATACTCGCTGTCCTCGCTCACATGTGGCTGATACTCCGTCCAGGTCTTGTCCTAGTTGCAATGAGACCATGAAGGGTGAAATGACTTTTGTTTCTGCGGATGGTACGAGCACGATGACGACCGCAGCGGATGCTGAGAAAGGGTTTGTTAAAGGGGTGGTGACTTACATGGTGATGGATAATTTAGAGGTGATGCCTATGTCCGCTATCTCCTATATTACTTTCCCTAGCAAGTTTAATGTTGAGGATCTGGGTGCCCTTCAGGAAAAAGTTGTCGATTTTGGCCTTGATGAGGTATTTTGGTCATACTTTTCCCATTTGTTTGTGATTATTCAATAATAATCTGAAACATTTTTGTTTTTAACTGATTGGTGGCTTCCTATTGTTAGGTTCTGAAGCTGTTGAAGGCATCAATGGAATGCAATAATGTTTTGACAAGTGTGTTCTTTGGGAAAATGGAAGCATAAAGGCTTCAAGACTGCGATTTGCCCCCTTTCTTCAAATTTTGCAGTCATCTTGATGCTTTGTTATTCTGATAGTTTGAACTGTTTTGAAAGCTCCTCTTTTTAACTGTACTCTGTGTTGTTCTTTTCTGATATTAAATCTAGTTTGTATAATCTATCAAAAAAATCTAGTTTGTATAAACAGTATCGTTTACGGTGTATTTGGTCTGTGCTGCAGACCTATATTATATTTTATTATGTTATATGAATAAGATGTTTATACTTATTGTAATATTAATATATATTGAGAAATTACTAAAAATAATAAATTAACATTTTTTATCCATTAATAAAAAATTAAATCATCATTGGCAACTATCGCCGGCCACCACCAGTAACTGATAGTTTTCGCTGTTTAAGTCCTATTTAGCACCGTTAAGAGATCTTTATTCTATAATTAAAAAGAGAGAGAGAGAGAGATCTTTATTCATTTTACGTAGATCTACAATTATCCAAAACATTGATTATAAGTGAATATTTGTTTTTTTATTTAATTAATTTAATTTTAATCAAATAAGTCACTAAATTTTTTTCAACCTAATAAAAAATTTCAGCGATTAAGTCATTAAATTATTAAGTTAATGTTTTTAATTTTTTGTTTAATCTAAAAAATCTGAATGATATTGTTAAAAGTTGTTCTTCAAAATATCTCTATCTAATTAATTAATTAATTAATTTTTATTCTTATATGAATAAAGTTTATTAATTAGTATTATTATTCATCTTTATATAACTTGTGGTAATATACAGTGGTAGGTTATTATTATTTTTATCTTTATTTTCTTCAAATTATCATTATTTATCTTCATAATTTTTTATGAATATTTTTTATATAAAACATCATAAACTATTATAAAATCGATCAACATATATAATATAGAATGTTAAAGCGATTATTCAATTGAATATGATTTATGTTATGATAATATATTATCTTATTCATATTCTTTGAGATGTTTATTATTTGTTTAACATTGATTATTTGTAAGGGCATAAATGTAAAAATATTAGTTTTCAGATTTTTTAAGTTAAAAAATAATTTAATATTTATTTTGTTGATTAAAAAAATAAATATATCATTTAAATTTAAATATTCAGCTCTATTTAGAATTCAGACTAATTCAGGTTTATTTAGATTTCAAAAAAAAAAAACAAACAAACAAACGCCACCTGAATGTATGAGGAATGGAAGATTATTCCCATTTTATAAAACCAATGACGAGAATTGATGGTATCAAATTTAATGTTAATGGCTACTGGATTGAAGGACCTGGCCTGAATTCGAAGGGAATTCCATCTAACATGGCTGAATAAAATCATTAATGAGGATTTTGCTGAAAATTCGATAAGGTTTATAATATATTTGGCATTTCCAACCTACAAATCTATAAGTTAATCATTCACAGAATATATAATCTAATATTTAACCTACTTCATTGGTCAATCTCCTCAAACATAATTTCACATATTACTATAAATAATATGCTTAAATGATCTCATCCAAATACCAACCAATATTTTCAAATTATCAAAAAGAGTATATTGTAGATAATGCCAATATACATAAACATCCATAATAATTAAAATATAATTATATAATTCAAAATAGGGAGATCAAAATTATAATACCCAGAAATCAATTTATTCTATTATGATTATTAGTTATTTTCTTGATTGGTCTTTAATTTATTATTATGTTATTATTGATGTTGCTATTATATGCTATAACCAATAAATATCACTATGAGTATTGGTATTCTATTAGTGCTAGGACTTACTAATTTTGGGGATTTTGTTGGGCCAAATTATATTTGTTTTAAGTCAACCCTAATTCAGCCCAACCCAGGTCCATTGGCAAAAATCCTATCGACTACAAAAAAAAAAAGAAGATGAGACTTGCACCCTTGTTCTTGATATACATCATCATGAGACTATTTGCATGTTCTTGATGATAGATATCGCATAGTGCCCTTATGCAAAAGTCCTATTTAGATCTCATATGTTCTTGATATCCTTCATCAAGGAACTAAACTCTTTGACATAATCCCTCAGTGATCCGATATGCTTTAACTTCTCTAAGATCTCCCTCATTAGCCAGCTAGCATTCCCCGGTAAGAATAGCCCTTCAGTCCTCGTTTGAGTTTTTCCCATGTTTTGATTGTCGGTCGCCACGCTTCAGTATCTATTTTGCCACTGCAACTTAGCATCACCGTTTAGGTGCTTCTGGTAATGACACACTCCATCTCATGTACTCGAAGTACTAGTCTATACCCCACAGAAAAGTTCCCCAACTCCTTAGCGTTCCGAGTTCAGATTTAAGTCTTAGATTCTAAAACCTTGACTGTCAAAGGACCATCCTCCAAATATAAAGTACTGCCTCTTGCATGTTTTAACAATCCAACTTCCTCTTTAAGGTACCCAATGTTACTTTTTAGCACTTCTGGCAATGTAGCAACATCTTTCATCACCTTGTTCAACCTCTTAGTGAACTCATTCGGAAACTCCTATTTATTTAATGTTTGTCATCTCAATCGAGATGATTTTTTTTTTTTTAGCCAATCTCTCAAAGTCAAGCAATAGAGTACCCATAACTTCCAATCATGTCATCCTATCCTGTTAGGTCCATCTTATTTGGGTGACCCAAGCCCAAAGTTGAATAACTTGGGCAATTGAGTAATTAAAGAAATAATAAAGGGGGCAAATGAAATTTTTCCTAAAATTTGCCTATAAAAACAAGTGAAAGCCCTGCACTAGAGTGTGTGTGCGTGTGTGCTTGCGTGCAGGAGAATAGACAAGAGAGAGAGAAAAGCCAGTAGAGGTTTTTAATTTGGAGGCAAGATTTTTAATTTTTAATTGGGCGATTGGAAGGCAAAATTAACTCCATTTTCTCCTAATTTTTTGAGGATAAGTTCCTGGCATCAAACTATTATTTGAGATACCTATTTAGGAGAAAGACAATTATTAAGTTATTACTATAAGCAAAAAATAGTGAGATTCTTAATGTTGGTAGCCTCTAGTATTATCTTAAGAAGAATTTGTGCTGTAATCCCATTAATATAGTGGAAGATTATATCAGATTACGGTCCTGTGGTTTCTTCCCGCTTTGGGTTATCCACGTAAAAATATGTGTCTCTTGTGGTTGGTTTTTGCTTTGAATTTATTGGTTTATTTTTTCGCCTATTTGTTCGTGTTACACATTCTATTTTAATCACACAAAGAGGAAAATAGTTTTGTTTCTGCTTAATTTACAATTGCTTGGTAGTTTTTTTCCTAATAGAGTGTTATTAGAGATTCAAATTTTATTTTTATTACTTGTGTGGTTGAGATAGAGTAGTCCTCAGCATGCATGATTAAATTAAAATCATAGAATTATGAAATTTGGAAGTCTAAAATGGAAGATTTGTTGTACATAAAAGACTTACATGAACCTATTGAAGGTGAAGAAGCAAGATTCGCCAATTTAGATGATAAAAAATGAGCTGAATTAAACCAGAAGGCCGTGGGTACTATTAGATCATGGATTGATCCAAGTGTGCATCACCATGTCGCAAAGGAATCTGGGCTGATGTTCTTTGGAGAAAATTAGAGACAATTTATAAGCAGCGAACAGTACAGAATAAAGCCAATTTCATGAAAAGGCTTGTTAACTTGAAATACAAAGAGGGGCGTAATATAACTGAACATACTAGTGAGTTTCAGGGCTTGGTTGATCAGTTGACTACTATAAAAATTATTTTAGATGATGAGTTACAGGCATTGTTGTTGCTTCGTACTTTGCTTGACAGCTGAGAGACATTAGTGGTGTCAGTGAATAATTCAGTGTCGAATAAGAAATTAACTTCGGATATGGTTACAAATAAACTGTGAAATGAAGAATTAAGAAGAAAGAGTGTTAAAGTAGTTCCCTCTAAGCCAAATGCACTTATTTCATAAAAGCAAGAAAAGAGGGAAAGTAGTCAAAGCAAAAATTCTCACCAGCAGAATAATGATAATCTTAGAGGAAGATCTAAGTCCCAGAGGAGAAACCTCAAGTACTTTCATTTTTAAAAATTGGGTCACGTTAAAAGGGATAGTAGATTGTGGAAAAGAGAACATATAAAAGAAAAGGGTGATGCTCAGAAAAATGACAAAGAGAACACTGCAACCATAGTTGACGGTGATTTGAGTACTGTTTATGATGAAAGCTCAGTAAATCTCACTTACCATACCAATGATTAGGTGATTGATTTAGGTGTTTCGTTTCATGTTGCTGTACATCTTGATTACTTTACATCCTATGTTAATAGTGATTATGACCATGCTCGGATGGGAAATGAAGGGGCATTCAAGATTGTAGACATATGAGATATTTGATTGGAAACCAGCATTGGCTATAAGTTGTTACTTAAAGATGTCATACATGTACCAGATATTTGCCTTAATTTGATTTCTACAAATAAGCTTGATGATGATGGTTATACTAACCAATTAGGTGAAGGAAAATGGAAGCTCACCAAAGGCTCCCTAGGGTTAGCTAAAGGGAGGAAAGTTAACACCCTCTATGTGTTAGAAGCTAAGATCAAGAAAAAAAATATGTGAATGTGGCTATAAAAGATTCTGACATTGAGACATGGTATAAAAAGCTTGGTGACATTGGTGAGAAAGGGTTGGAAACTCTTGCCAGAAATGGATTTCTACCTAGCCTCACGCATATGTCCCTCAAGATTTGTGTTCATTGCTTAGTTGGAAAGACACATAGAGTAACTTTTGAAAGTTTTTCACCATTTAGAAAGTCATAAATACTTGATTTGATTCATACTGATGCTTGCATGATGCAAAGTAGATCAATAGGAGGTGCACGTTATTTTTTGTGGCTTTTATTGATGACTGTTCTACAAAAGTGTGGGTTTTTACTTTAAAATCTAAAGATCAGGTCCTTGATATATTTAAGTTGTTCCATACTTATGTTGAGAGAGGGACATAAAGAAAATTAAAATACGTCAGAACAGATAATGGTGGTGAGTATAGAGCACCATTTGAATAGTATTGCAGATCCCATGAAATAAGACTTGAGAAGACTGTACCAAAAACCCCGCAGCAGAATGGTGTTGTAGAAAAGATAAACAGAACAATTGAAGAGAGAGTTAAGTGTATGATTTCTTATGGTAAGTTTCATAAATCTTTCTGGGCAGAGGCTATGCGTACTACAGTTGACTTAATTAATCTTTCTTATTCAGCTTCATTAGACGGCAAGTACTTGAGAGGGTTTGGACTAGGAAAGATGTTTCTTATAAACATTTGAGAGTGTGTGGTTGGAGAGCATATGTTCACATCCCAAAAGATGAGATATCGAAGCTTGATGATAAAGCCAATGAATACATTTTCTGAAGCTATGGACATGAACAATTTGGGTACAGATTATGGGATCCAGTGGTAAGAAAATTGATCAGAATTAGAGATATTATGTTCCTTAAAGATCATATAGCTAGTGATGCAAAGATGAGTGACGAGTCTTAGTCATCTCTAAAGATTCTTATTTTTCCAACTTCAGTTTCTCCACTTATAGTTCATGATTATCATAAGGGAGCTGGAGAGGATAACAATGATGGTCCAATAAAACCAATTGACCAAGTACCTCCAGAGCCACCTGCACCACCAGTTGAGCAAGAACTAAGGAGATCCACTAGAGAACGGTGACCTTCCACTAGGTATCTTCCACATGAGTATGTGATGCTTACAGATGAAGGGGAGCCAAAATATTTTGAAGAAGCCATGTCTCACTAGCATAAAAGTGAATAGGCTAAGGCCATGCAAGAAGAGATGAAATCCTTGAATGAGAACCACACTTATGACTTAGTAAAGCTTCCTAAAGGAAAGAGAGCACTGAATAACGAATGGGTTTACAGGTTAAAGACTGAAAATAACTCACAACTGCGATACACAGCTAGATTGGTTGTGAAGGGTTTCGGTTAGAAGAAAGGTATTGATTTTGAAGAAATATTTTCTCATATGGTGAAGATATCCTTTATCCGAGTTTTTATGCGATTAGCAGCTAGCTTGAATTTAAAGATTGAACAGCTTGATGTAAAGACAGCTTTCTTGCATGGTGACTTAGAGGAAGAAATATACATGGAGCAACCTGAAGGATTTAGTGTCAAAGGCAAAGAAGAACTTGTGTGCAAGTTGAAGAAAAGTTTATATGGGTTGAAACAGGCACCAAGGAAATGGTACAAGAAGTTTGATTCTTTTATGGAGAATCATGGTTTCGGCAAGATTAAATGCGACCATTGTGTTTTTGTGAAAAAGTTTAGTGATAGTGATTTTATTATTCTTTTGCTTTATGTGGATGACTTGTTGATTGTTGGGCAAGATGCTAGTAGGATCGACAATCTGAAGAAAGAGCTTAGCAAGTCTTTTGTAATGAAAGACTTGGGATTGGCGAAATAGATTCTTGGCATGAAAATTTCTTGCAATAGAAAAGCTGTAAAGTTTTGGTTATCTCAAGAAGCATATGTTAAAAGGGTTCTTGAAAGATTTAATATGAGCAAGGCAAAATCTGTTTGTTCTCCACTTATAGGTCATTTCAAGCTTAGTTTCGAGCATTGTTCTACAAGTGAGAAAGAGAAGCAAAAGATGAAAGGAGTTCTTTATACTTTAATAGCTGGTAGTTTGATGTACACCATGGTTTATTCAAGACCAGATATTGCTCATGCAGTTGGCATAGTCAGTCAATTTCTCTCCAATACAGGCAAAGAACACTAGAAAATAGTGAAGTGGATTATCAAATATCTCCGAGGCATATCCAAGGCATGTTTCTGTTTTGGTAGTGACAAACTTATGTTACAAGTGTACAAGAATGCAGATATGACGAGAGATGTTAATTCTAAAAAATCTTTATCAAGATATTTGTTCACCTTTGCAGGGGGAGCAATCTCATGGAAGTCCAAACTTCAACAATGTTTTGCCTTGTCTATTATTGAAGCACAGTATATTGTAATCACTGAAGGTTACAAAGAAACTTTGTGGATGAAAAATTTCTTATAAGAGTTAGGTTTGAAGAAAGACAACTTTATTGTGTACTGTGACAGTCAGAATGTCATTCACTTGGCAATAAATTCAACATACTATTCGAAATCTAAGCATATTGATGTGAGATATCATTAGATACAAGACGTGCTTGAAAAGAAACAGTTGCAGGTAGAGAAGATACACACAATAAAGAATGGATCAAATATGATGACAAAGCCATTACCCAAGAAAAAGCTGAAACGCTGTATGTAGAAAGCGAGCATGATGTTGCCCTCCACATGATCTAAAGAGGGAGATTTGTTGGGTCCATCTCGTTTGGGTGGCCTTAGCCCAAAGTTGAATAAGTTTGGACAATTGAGTAATTAAAGAAATATTAAAGGGGGTTAATGAAATTTGCCTATAAAAACAAGTGAAAGCCTCTACCCTCTACTGTGTGTGCGTGCAGAAGAAGCGGCGAGAGAGAGAGAAAGGTAAGTAGAGGTTTTTAATTTGGGGGCAAGACTTTTAATCTTTAATTAGGCGATTGGAAGGCAAAATTAAATCTATTTTCTCTCAAATTTTGAGGGTAAATTCCTGACATCGCCTTCTACAATTCTACTGGTCTTGATTTTTATTTTATCACCTCTTTGGCTATTATTTGAGATACCAACTTGTTAGAAAGACAATTATTATGCTGTTACTATAAGTCAAGAATAATGAGATTCTTGATGTTGGTAGCCAATATAGTGGAAGATTACATTGGACTATGGTCTTGTGGTTTTCTTGCTTTGGGTTTTCTACGTAAAAATTTGTGTTTCTTGTAGTTGGTTTTTTCTTTGGATTTTTTTTTTGCCTATTTATTTGTGGTGCACATCCTATTTTAATCATATAAAGAGAGAGAAAGAGTTTTGTTTCCGCTTAATTTACAACTGCTTGGTAGTCCCTTTCCTAACATATCATTTGTTGATTCTTCTGCCACATTGGTTTTTGTTACCAGTCACACAACCTATTTGTTGTTGTCAATTTCCCCAAAACTATAACAATCTTGCTCTTGCATAGTAGCTTCTTTGAACTGACTCTATACTAGCTGTCACCAAAATTGATTTAATCGGGCTTTAACACTAATTTTCACTAGGTGTTCTTCAAAGATTTGTCAACGCATGTGATGGCACTAAATCTCCTTTAGCCAGCCACTCGACAACGCCTAAATATGCCCCAAGACTCACAATGGAGGTTCTTTTAAGAGACTAGCCAAACTAACAAAAATAAACAAGAATCAAGGAACAAGAACACAAAATATTTCATGAAGGCTTTGACCTACAACTTTTCTATTATTTAACAATAGAAAAGAAACAACCTAACCCAAATGTACTCATTATTCTTATATTTTGGTTTAGGATGCAAATGGAGTCGTTAAATGCAAAATGGAGATTATTGCATGATTTTGGATAAGTTTCGATATTCCTTCATAATATAAGAATAACTCTCTCATCCAAGCTCCATCTAAGATGTTTCAAGACGTTCTAGAAGAACAAGAAAAAGTTCAATAAATTTCATGTTTTGAGTTTTAAGATTTTATTAGCTGCATTAAGGTCAAAATTGGGCTTAAATTTGGTGCAACTACACTGTTGACATTTCGAACTAGGGATGGAAAAATCTGGGTCGGGGTTCGGACTTCCTAGTTCTGGACCCAGATATCATTTTTTTAATCTAGACCTGGATATAAACCCGACTTTTTTGTATCTGAGTCCAATCCGGTTCAACCGGAAAACTTCAGGTTTCCAGATTATGGGTTTTGAATTTGGATCAATAAATAAAATAATTAAAAAATAAAAAATAAAAAATAAAATAGCATATCGAGGTTCCAGAACATTCAAAAAAAATACCTACGCTAAAATTTAGTGGTTTTGAGCAATAAAACAAAGTTCAAATGTTGAAAATATTATTTCAAATCTATTATCAGCAAGAATCAAAAATATTTCGAAGCATAAATCACATAAGCATAACAATGTCGAAACTCACGTTTCACGAACTTCAACTTGAAGAATCAGCGTCCGACGAAGGCCGATGGTTTCTAATCGCAAACTTCTGACTGTATCAAAGCTAGTGCTGGTCGCGACGGCGGCTGATGATGGTGGTGGCGTTTGATGATGCCGCTGATGATGATGACGGTGGCGTTTCATGGTGATGATGATGAAGAAGAATAGAGCCACAAAGGCAGAGTACGGTGATGAGGAGATGAGCACGAGCTAAAGAGAAAGGAAATGTTTGGCACTTTTGGCTTGGGTTTTCAGCAACAGTGGCTGTGAAAGTGATGAAACTAGGGTTTCTTTTAATGTTTCTATTTATATCAAACATAATTAAAGAAATAGTATAAAATAAGATATCTAGGTCCGGGTTCCGAATTTGTGAGTTCAATCAAATTCGAACCCGGAACCGAAAATATCCGGGTCGGTAATTTTACATTAGGATACTAGATTTTTCAAAATCTGGTACGGGTTATTAGGGTTCATTCAGGTCCGGGTTAAATTGCCATCCCAATTTAGAATGTTCTTTAGCCTACAATTCTAATAGCGGATTTGATGCATTATATTTTGGAAGTTTTCAGATCTGAAGCACTAGAAGTCCGGCTGAAATCACCACTTTACTATTATGTTAAGACAATATTTTATTTTAATTGATTAATTAAATTTAAATATTTTTATTTTAAGGTATATTTAGAATATTTTTATTTTAGGAGATTTTGTGGACTTGTAAGAAGTGAATTAAACGTATATAAAGAGGAAAGAAATCATCCAACCTAGGGACATCTCTCTCTTTTCTTGTCGAACTTCTCCTTTGAATTTTTCGTATAGCGCTCTATGGGTAAACTTTTAAAATTGGTCCAAGGAAATGGAAGCCTCGGAATTAATAAAAGAGATCCATTTTTTTATTATTTAATTCATGCTTTGATTGTCTTATGTTCTTTTGTAACTATTTTCATGATTGTCTCATTTAATTACTAAAAGGCTTACTAGTTTACTATTGTTGTGATCTACTGTTAGGTTAGATATCAAATTTGTAGTTATTTGATTCCTCTAATTTGTGAAGCAATTAAAATTTAATGAGTTTTTGCGTCAGAAATTATTAGATCTTAGGATGAAAGCTCGATTAAATTAAATACAACTGCTTATACTATTGTTTAGCTTAATCGATTTCTATAATTCTTCAAAATTGAAGCTAGCATATATATGTCTCAATAGAAAGACTAAGTTAGCCAACAAATAAAATGGAAAATCTTTCTCCTCTCCTGTGCCATACGTGTCCTGTTCTCTTTTATTTTTCTGATTTGTTTGTTCTTTAAAACAACTTATTCAAGCAAATAACCAATATATATATATATATATATATATATATTAGAACTTAAAAAAAAAAATTATGTTTGTAATTTTCTGTATCGGGTGGTCCTCTGGACACAAGTGAGAGCGCACATGTCTCTTCACCCAATTTTGGATTTTATATTTTGTATTTTGTATTTTTTTCGTATAAAACTACAGTGAAGCTACGGTAAAGATGACGTATAAAGCTACAGCTCCGCTACAGTGCCAATTTCTAAAGTTTACTGTGCACTTAAAGACCCGCTACAGTCTACAGTACCAATTTCCAAAGTTTACTGTGCACTCAAAACTCCGCTACAGTGAACAGTTTAAAAAATTTTGTATAAAAACCAAGAGGAAGACTAAGACTCCTTAGGTTCTTCATTTTTCGAGTTTAGAACTTCTCTCTCTCTCTCTCTCTCTTCTTCCTTCTCTCTTCTTTCTACAGACAAAAGAAGTCTTCTGTATTCAAGGAATTTTCCTATCATCGGTTAAGTTCTTTGTTTTCAGAATTTTTCTAGAATCTCGCTTGTAATCTCTTAAAAAGCTGTCAATTTAACAGAAATAAATGTAAATATTTTAAAGCAATTAAAGTTTGTAATTAATTTTTATTTTTCTGCAATTTACTTTTATGCAATTTACATTTCTGCAATTTACTTTTATGCAGTTTAAATTTCCGTAATTTACTTTTAAAGCAATTTAATTTTCTGCAATTTATTTAAAGTTTTATGCATGTTTGGCGATCTGATCTTCCATATCAGATCTGCTCATAAAAATTGTACGTTCCTCAGAAGCAAAGAGACCGGATCTCTGTCTTTTGTTGTATCTTCTCTTCTCCCCCCAATCAATCTAAATATTAGTTCTGGGATCCAGATCTAATATTTCTGTTTGAGCCTTTGTTGTAATCAAGATTGCTAAAGCCTTAATAAAATTATTGATTCAAAATAATTAAAGCAAGGTATATAGGCTGGAAACCAGAACGTGCGGGCTATTGATCTGTTCTAAGTCAGATCTGGGTCCAAAGGAGGTTTAAATATCTTGGTTTACCAAGGACCTCATCGATCTGGAGGGACAACGCCACGCACCTCAACTTGGTAAATTTATTTTTAAAATTGCCTATTAAAATCAACAATAGTTAATTTTCCTGTAACCACTATCGTCTTAGATCCTTTTCCTATTGGTATCAGAGCCAGGGGGAAGATAGTGTAATATAGTTGTAAAGAATCTGTGTTGTCTGATTTCTAAAATTGTTTTCTGTGTGTGTGTTGAACTTTACTGGTAGTAAGTCCCGCTTTAGGACAGAGATCCGTTTAGGGCAGTAAAACCATACCTGTAGGCATCCACATAGGATTCGATTAAAGGTTTTAACAACATGGACTCTCTACTCCATAGAACATCATCTTTCTCTAGCTCTTCTTCCGAGAAGACTAGTGTATCAAAGAACATAGTGAATTCAGAAGAATTCATTATTGAAGATTTTAATAAAGCAATTGATAATTGGGATTTACCGAAAGTTTCTACAGACAAAATGTATAAAATGAAAAAACTTGATTTTTTAAAGACTGATTGTGTAATAAAGACAGAAGAAAGAGATATCACCCTTTCAAAGCTATTTGAGACAATCCATTTGTTTTCTGAAAATTCTTTAAAAAAGTTAAAAGAAAAGAACTTTAATTATGTCCACATCGGTTTAATCCAAGTAGGCATAAAACCACTTACTAAAGAAGGATTAAATACTTCAATTCTTGTTGTCCTCAGGGATAGGAGGTTCATCTCCTTTGATGATTCCTTACTTAGTAGTATTGAATCTAGTCTCTGTAAAGGACCAATTTTTTTTTACTGTTATCCAAACATAACGGTTTCATTGAAAGATAAAAATATTTTGAAAAGCATGATTTTACAGATCAAAACTCATAACTATCATATGTTAGAAGGATCTGTTCCAGTTGCATTAATTTTCAAAATATCATACAAAGCCATGATCTCAGCGTTTAATACTCAACATAAATTCCAGTCAAAAAGAGATGAGACTCTTCTCTTGCAGACTGACCTTTCCAAAGCAAACACTGTTATTCCAAAACCCATTCAATGGAAAGATGTCAACCTACCCGATGAATGGATTCTTGAAGGAGCCACTGCTCCAACAATACCAAAGCATCTTGAGCCTAATACAGAGTTGCAAAATGTAACTCAGTATTCAGATGGTAAAGTTAAACTTTCATTCAGGAGATCTACGTCTACTAGATTCTCCGATAAAGATTTCAATGCTAGTGTTTCCTCACTAGAAAGGAAGTTTACAAAAATTCCTTCAGTTATAAATCTTCCTTTTCAACCTGTAAAAAGTCAACCTAGGTTTTCCACCTCTGATATACCTAGTTCTTCCATACATTCTGTTGACTATACCACTAGTGTGCCACACCCGATTTACACTAGTCATCAACAGGAACAAAGACAGGAAGAGAAGGAACCTTCTCCTCCAACATCCCCTACATTTTCTGCAGTTACAGAAAATGTGATTAATGTCATAGAAAAAGAATTCGAATTAGATAAAACCCTACTTCATAATGATTTTTATTCTGACATTAATAAAGAAAAGAGACTTTGGTTTTTTAAACATTTTTTAAACCGGAGAAAAGAAATACAAGAAGAATATTATAAATTTGTAAACTTGCATAAGATCCATATTTTGTTTTTTGATTGGTTTGAAATGTATGCTTGCAAAAACAACATCCTTTATCCCTTTAAAGATTCAAATCCTATTACTGTTAGAAAGAAAATTCCTGAATGGAACCTTTTTGACAGTAATAAAACCTTAGAATCTGAGCATCCACCTCTTAGGAGTTTATCCATTGACCATGGTGAACCACCTATTAAGATTAAAGCCTTACCTTATAAAATTCATAAAGACCCAGAAACGGATTTAGATAGCATTATCCAACAGAATAATTTCTGTAATGCTAATCTAAACACGATAGGAAAACATTTGATTAGGATAGAAGACCAAATCCAGAAGTCAACCATAATTGTTTCTCCTGTTTTATCAAAACCTATTTCAACAAAATCGGATTCTGATAAAAAGCTCAAAGAACCTATTTTCAAACCTTTTCAGGTTTCGAAACATAGTCAGAAGCTTGTTCAAGAATCAAAATCAGACTTTGCTAAAGCTATTAAAGAACAACTTGATAGAATAGAAGCATCCTCTCCTACTCAATTTTCTAAAGATGCATCCTCTTCTACTCCTATTTCTAAAGTCCAGATTGCACCTGATAGTGCTCAATCAAGTAGGATTGCAGTACTAGAACAGGATCAATCCTCTATAGCCTCTTCAGATATAGACGCTTTTAAAGAAGAACCTATTTCAAAAGTCAATAAAATTCATTGGGAATTAGCTCTCCCAACCACTAAAAGTCCACCAGATCTAACCATAGATAATAGACCAAGTGCATTAAATCAATCCCGTTATAATGCATCTTCCGTCTATTAGTGGAATTTAGATGGAATGTCTGAATATAATATCTTAGGATTATTGCAACAAATGACCATGGCAGCTAATGCCTATAAAACCCAATCAGGAACTTCTGACAAAGCCATTGCAGAAATCCTAATTGCCGGTTTTACTGGTCAATTAAAAGGTTGGTGGGATCATCTTCTCACTATACAACAACATTTAGATATTTTAAATTCTATTCAAACAGATGAGGATGGAATCCCCATTCTGGATGAAACCAATAGTCCAATTCAAGATGCTGTTGCTACCTTGATTTTGACTATATCCCTTCATTTTATAGGTGACCCTTCTCACCTCAGAGACAAAAATGCTGAGCTTCTACATAACTTAAGATGTAGAAAACTTAGTGAATTCCAAAATTATAGAACCACTTTCTTTACCAGACTTTTCCTTAGGGATGATGCAAATCATATAACTTGGAAGGAGAAATTCCTTGCAGGTTTACCTACCCTATTAGGAGAAAAAGTTAGAAATTCCATTAAAGCCTTATATTATAACCGTATTCCTTATGATGAGCTCACCTATGGTGAACTTGTCAGTTTTGTCAATAAAGAAGGTTTCAAGATATGTCAAGACTTGAAATTACAGAAACGACTTAAATGGGAGCTTAGGAAATCTAAGCAAGAATTAGGAAGTTTCTGTAAACAATTCAATTATGACCCCTTTAAAACTTCTACTTCCAAAGATTGTAATGGTAAATATTCTACCAAACCTTACAAAAAACATTACAAGTCCAAAAGCTATAAGAAATCTTTTCATAAGTTTAGAGAACCTTTTTATAGAAAGCCTTCGAAGCCTTATAAAAAACAATTCTCTAAAAAGAAAGATTTCAAGCCCAAACAAAAAGCCTATTTCAATTACAAAGAAGCCACATGTTTTAAATGCGGAATGAAAGGCCACACTGCAAAGTTCTGTACAATGAACAAAAAGCTCCACGAGCTTGACCTTGATGAAGAAATATTTTCAAAAATAGCCTCTTTAATGATAGAGTCTTCTGACTCTGAGTCTTCCATGACGGGAGATGATGAACCCTTACAGATTGACGAGTTAGTTGACTCTGATTCTGTGACTGATTCCAGTAATGATTCTGACTCAAGCCAATCAGAATCTTACTTAAAGAAAATCAATGTTTTGACTAAAGACCAAGAAACCTTTCTTGAGTTGGTTAAACACATTTCTGATCCTACCTTACAAAAGGAATATCTTGATAAACTTCTAAAAACCTTAGAGGTAGAGATAAAACAGAAACTTCAAAAATTCCGGTAATAAAGAAAAACACTTATAATTTGACTCAAATTTTGGATAAAAAGAAAACAAAAAAGAAAACAGTTCCTAATATTCAGGACCTTCAAAAAGAGATTAAAGAAATTAAACTCGAAATTAAAGAATTAAAAGAAAAACAAAAGAGTGATTCAGAAACTATTCAACTCATATTACAAAAACAATTAGAAGACAATTCTGATAAAGAATCAAATTCAGATGGTGAAAAAGAAATTGATTTACAACTTGAAAACATTGAATCTGTACCCAATGATTTTCTTTTTGTTTTAAATCAAATTACCACAAGAAAATATTTAATAAAGGTTACTTTAATCTTTTCCAAAGAACTTGAAATTGACACCATTACCTTATTTGACACTGGTGCCGATTTAAATTGTATTAAAGAGATTTTTGTTCCAGATAAATTTAAAGAAAAAACAAAAGAAAAACTTTCTGCCGCCAATAATTCAAAATTGAATATTCATTCTAAAGTAGAAGCATCTGTTATTAACAATGGTTTTGAATTTAAAACTACTTTCTTTTTAACAAATGACATTCATCATATTGTCATATTAGGAACACCTTTCATAAATCTCATTACCCCCTATACTGTTAATTATGACAATATATCCTTTAAAGCAGGAAAAACAAGACTAAAATTTTCTTTTATAGAAAAACCTAAAACCAGAAATCTAAATATTATAAAAGCCAATTCTGTTCATCAGAACCAAATAAATGTCTTGCTAAAATCAAAACAGGCTAATCTAACATGTTTACAAAAAGATTTAAATCTACAAAGAATAAAAAATCAATTAAAGAATGATTTTATACAAAGAAAAATTTCTGAATTTAAAGCATTAATTGAAAAAGAAATATGTGCTGATTTACCAACTGCTTTTTGGAACAGAAAACAACATTTGGTAGATTTGCCATATGAAAATTCTTTTGATGAAAAATAAATACCCACTAAAGCTCGCCCTATTCAAATGAATATGGAATTGGAAAAGCATTGTAAAGAAGAAATTAAAGATTTGGAGGCCAAAGGACTTATTGTTAAATCAAGGTCCCCATGGTCTTGTGCCGCTTTTTATGTCAATAAAAATTCTGAAATAGAAAGAGGAACACCAAGACTAGTAATAAATTACAAACCCCTTAATAAAGTATTAAAATGGATTAGGTATCCCATACCTAATAAAAAAGATTTACTCCAAAAACTCCACTCTGCATTCATATTTTCAAAATTTGATATGAAATCAGGTTTTTGGCAAATCCAAATTCATCCTAAAGACCGTTATAAAACTGCTTTCACTGTTCCATTTGGTCAGTATGAATGGACAGTCATGCCCTTCGGTTTGAAAAATGCACCTTCGGAATTTCAAAGAATTATGAATGATATTTATAATTTTTTTACCGAATTTTGCATTGTTTATATTGATGATGTATTGATTTTTTCCCAGTCAATAGATCAACATTTTAAGCATTTAAAGACTTTTTATTTTGCAACTAGAAAAGCAGGCCTAGCCATTTCTAGTTCAAAAATTTCCCTATTCCAAACTAAAATCCGATTTCTTGGCCATTATATATCAAAGGGAACTATTACTCCTATTGAAAGATCCCTTACTTTCACAGATAAATTTCCTGATAAAATTCTTGACAAAACTCAATTGCAAAGATTTTTAGGAAGTTTAAATTATGTTCTTGACTTTTGCCCTAACATCAACAGAATAGCAAAACCATTGCATGATAGGTTAAAAAAGAACCCTGTTGCATGGTCAGAAAATCATACTGAAGTCGTAAAACAGATAAAAAGCATAGTTAAAGATATTCCATGTTTATTTCTTGCTAATCCTACATTACCTAAAATTGTTGAGACTGATGCATTAGATTTAGGTTACGGTGGCATACTAAAGCAAGTAGATAACAATAAAGAACAAGTAGTACAATATGTTTCTGCTCATTGGAATGAATGTCAGAAAAACTATTCTACTATTAAAAAAGAGATTTTATCTATTGTTTTATGCATTTCAAAATTTCAAAGTGATTTGCTAAATCAAAAACTTTTACTCAGAATTGATTGTAAGGCTGCAAAACATGTTTTAGAAAAAGATGTTCAAAACATTGCATCAAAACAGATTTTTGCACGTTGGCAAGCTATTTTGAGTATTTTTGATTTTGATATTGAATTTATTAAAGGCGATACAAATTCACTCCCTGATTTTCTAACCAGAGAGTTTCTTCAAAACAGATAATGCCTCCCAAAAAGACAAAAGATAAAGGGAAAGGGATCCTCAAAGACCCTGTGTCCCAGACACCTTCCAAAGCCTCTTCTACCCCTAAAGAAAAATTGTTATCATCAGCCATGCCGATCAGATCTTGAATTGACATGATTGAAGATGATGAATCAAGAGTTAAAGCCCTTGCCTCAGAGGATCAGGTAAATGAATGGATGAAATCCATTTCTAATTCCCCTGATTTTTTACTTGCTCTACAAAGTTTTTCACAAAGTCAAATTTCTCCAAAGGAAAAACCTGTTTCTAAAGAAATTACTACAAAACCCTCTTCTCAAAAAGTTGTTCTTTCTGGTGAAAGTTCATCCTCCCAGATTGTTCTTTCACAATCCAAGCTTTCAAAGAAAACCTCGGATTGGTTTGATAAAACCTACTTCCAAAACATTTTGACTGTGGAAGAAGGATTTTACCATTCTGACCCATTTCAAACAATTTCAAAGTTTTTTCCCCCTGGATGGTTTTTTAAACCATGGGATTTAACAAAGCCTCAATCCTACTATGAATCCATTCTTGAAGCCACTGAGTCAGTAAAATTTAAACATTTCTTTCTAAGTGAAACCCATAAAGAACCTGCTTATTCTACTACTACTATTTTAAATGTCTTGAGCCCAAAGCAGTGGATTGACCATCTCCACAATAAAAAAAGTGTTAACACAAATATTTCTTTAATATTGTTTTGATGATAACAAACTTGATGAAGATTGATTAATTCTTTAAAAGTCTAAAATTTTTATACTCTTTCAAATCATAATTCTCACACCATGAAGATTTTTACATTCTATGAAAAATGTTTAATAAGCAATAGCTTCATATTAAAAAACCTTGAGTATTTTGAAAATGGTCAAAAACGGGAGTATTTTGAAAATGGTCAATAACGGCTCGCCTATATTCCTACATAACGGTTGTTCATATCATCGAATGAAATGAGAAATCAGTTTCTGGAAGATAACGGCTCGCCGACATGTTTTGATAACGGTTCACCGATATCGAACAGAACTGAGAAATCAGTTTCTGAAAGATAACGGCTCGCCGACATATTTTGATAACGGCTCGCCGACCTTAAACAGAACTGAATCTTAGTCTCAGGAAAACCGACATGTTGATAACGGCTCGCCGACCTGGAGCAGAATTGAGAATTAGCTTCTGGAAGATAACGGCTCGCCGACATCCTTGATAACGGCTCGCCGACATCAAACAGAATGGAAATCCGACATGAAGATAACGGTTCGCCGACCTGGAATGGAATTGTGAAATTAGCTTCTGGAAAATAACGGTTCGCCGACATTACTGATAACGGCTCGCCGACTGCAAGCAGAAATGAAGTTTTAGCTTCTGGACACTAACGGTGATCCGATATCTCTATAACGGCTCGCCGACATTTTGAAAATCCAGCCCAACGGTCATATTGACCAGTCAAACGGCGATCCGACATCCTCTTAACGGCGATCCGACAGTAAGCAAAAAGTGAATAACGGCTAGTTTTCAGCTCCAACTATAAATAAGCTCATTCAAATTCAAACAAATCTTGATCACAACACTACCATTGAGCTTATATTCGTGAACAACCTTCAGAGAGTTCTAAAAACACATTCTTGCTTCATCTATCTCATACATTGGGCTTTGATTTGTAATCTTAAATATTGTGTGAGAGAAAAACAATTTGTAATTTTTTGTTTTGAGTGATTGTAAGTGTTGGGATACACTTGGGTTAAGAGATTGGGGATTATCTCTTATTGTAAAGGTTTATTGACACCTAGGAAGTCAATTGTAAGCATTTGAAGCCTTGGTGGCTTGCTTAGTGGAATCCTCTAGCCCATAAAGCTTGGAGGCGTGGACGTAGGCGAGGTTGGCCGAACCACGTAAAAATCTCGTGTTTGAATCTCTCTTCCCTTATTCTTTTATTATTGCGATTTATTGAATTTATTGCTTTCACTTCCATTAAGGCATTAGATTGAATTGTGTTGTGATTTGCTTAGCTTAAGTTTCAAAAATCCAATTCACCCCCCCTCTTGGGTTGCACACTTGCATTTCAAAAAGATTCCCCGCTAATTTTCAAATGTTTCTGCCACATTGTTTGACCTATTCCTATTGGGATTATCAACAAGCCTGGTTTAACACATTCATTATTCAAAATCCTAAAAAAACTCACTCCTGGTTATTTTTCTTTAATTCTAAAATAACCGTACAAAGCCTTCCAAATTGGTTCCAACAGTGGTGGAACTATTTTGGCCCAATACCAGATATCCTAACTCCAAATGCCATCCAATGTTTAAATCTTTTCAAAGCTCATTATAAACCTACTGAGTCTGAGAAAAGATTTCCCCATTTTCTTTGTTTTTGTACAAATTTCTTCCTACCTTGGGTATGGATTTGGAACCTCAGATACCACACTCAAGATACCCAAATGGTCATTCAAAGAACTTTCAAAGTTAAATGGTGGTCCAAATTCGATGAACAATCCAAATTAACTACCTATTTAGTCCAAAACTGGCTCTCTGCCAAAGGTTTCCTTGCCCCAACCATTAAGGATGTTAGAGCCCAAGGAACCTTCCTCACCCAAAAGTCCAAAGCCCAATCTCTTCTTGCAGGTGCCAAAACAGAAGAAGAGTATTTTAAAGTCATGGAACAGCTACTTGCCTCCAGGTCTGAACCATCTATACAAAGCTCAACTGATGATGAAGAATCTGAACCGTTCATCTCCCTTGGTGACGACAATGAAGATGACTGCTTCGGATTATTGCCTCCTATAAAGCATTGTAAATAAGTTATTTACTTAAAAAAAAAAATTTATGTTTGTAATTTTCTGTATCGGGTGGTCCTCTGAACACAAGTGAGAGCGCACATGTCTCTTCACCCAATTTTAGATTTTATATTTTGTATTTTGTATTTTTTTCGTATAAAACTATAGTGAAGCTACGGTAAAGACGACGTATAAAGCTACAGCTCCGCTACAGTGCCAATTTCCAAAGTTTACTGTGCACTTAAAGACCCGCTACAGTCTACAGTACCAATTTCTAAAGTTTACTGTGCACTCAAAACTCCGCTACAATGAACAGTTTAAAAAATTTTGTATAAAAACCAAGAGGAAGACTAAGACTCCTCAGGTTCTTCATTTTTCGAGTTTAGAACTTCTCTCTCTCTCTCTCTCTCTTCTTCCTTCTCTCTTCTTTCTAGAGACAAAAGAAGTCTTCTGTATTCAAGGAATTTTCCTATCATCGGTTAAGTTCTTTGTTTTCAGAATTTTTCTAGAATCTCGCTTGTAATCTCTTAAAAAGCTGTCGATTTAAAAGAAATAAATGTAAATATTTTAAAGCAATTAAAGTTTGTAATTAATTTTTATTTTTCTGTAATTTACTTTTATGCAATTTACATTTCTGCAATTTACTTTTATGCAGTTTAAATTTCCGTAATTTACTTTTAAAGCAATTTAATTTTCTGCAATTTATTTAAAGTTTTATGCATGTTTGGCGATCTGATCTTCCATATCAGATCTGCTCATAAAAATTGTACGTTCCTCAGAAGCAAAGAGACCGAAACTCTGTCTTCTGTTGTATCTTCTCTTCTCCCCCCAATCAATCTAAATATTAGTTCTGGGATCCAGATCTAATATTTCTGTTTGAGCCTTTGTTGTAATCAAGATTGCTAAAGCCTTAATAAAATTATTGATTGAAAATAATTAAAGCAAGGTATATAGGCTGGAAACCAGAACGTGCGGGCTATTGATCTGTTCTAAGTCAGATCTGGGTCCAAAGGAGGTTTAAATATCTTGGTTTACCAAGGACCTCATCGATCTGGAGGGACAACGCCACATACCTCAACTTTGGTAAATTTATTTTTTAAATTGCCTATTAAAATTGCCTATATATATATATATCTCCAATGTCTTAGATGCACAGGTTCCTCCATATGCAAAGTTCGTGCCATACTGAAGTTCAGACGAGGTTGCATTTTTTTTTTTTTTCAATTCATAAGGCACAGAGATTGTGTATCTTCTGAAATGAAGCTACATAGATAAGCAACACAAACATGAAAATGAAAAAAATAAAGCTTTTAACTGTAGAAATTAATTGGCGAAAATTCGAGAATTATGGCTGTCCAATGCAATCCGTCAAGACGCGTCCACTTGAGAAACAGCCAGCTGGTTCTCTAGGAAAAGTGATCCCATAAGGTTGTTGCCATGGCGTAAAATCTTTTGGCCAATTTTCAGTATTCACGTATGTTGAGTTGTGTCCCACATTGGCTAGTAAAGGGGAGATGCTTGGATTTATAAGATAGTAGGTCATTCCACCTAAAAGACTAGTCTTTTGGGTTGGATACCTAAAAATCTTATACTAAGTCCCCCAACAACGTAGGGGTCTCCAAATACAAAAAGCTTCAAAGATGAGCCGCCAGCAAATGTGGAAACTGTACTGAACAGAAGAGAACAAATAAAAAGATGACGAAATTAATTAGCTTCTCCATGGAAGGGGAGAAAGATAAAACGCAATAGCGGAATATATCGCAGGATATATAGTAAGTTTAAACACTCCAAAAAGAAGTTGTTGAATACTACTTAAATTTTTTTAAATTTTTGGATGATAATAATAAGAATAATTACTTATGTATTCGCATATTTTCAAGAAATACAGACAAAATTAAAGATAGAGGGAATAGGTTTTACAATTTTCTATTTATTCAAAAGGATAAAGATTCAGATATGATCTGATTAAAAAGTAAGTTATACTTAGAATAACAATAATTAAAGTTGTATAAATTTAATAATTAACATTTTCTAATCTACATAATTTTTTGTTACAAATGTCTTTAAGTTACAATTTACATGACAATTTATGCTATCGTTTACTTAGCATAAACACAATAAAATCTATAAATTGGTTCTCTTAAAAGGATTCATTTTATAAATTAATGGGAACAACATATTTAAAAATTAATTCTATAAATTAATTAGAGCGTATAAGTATGAGAACTATAACTTGTTTTTCTTTCCATGTGGAGAAGTTGCCACTTTAGAAGCATTCTTTTATTCATTATTTAGCATGTGTGTATATGAACATTTTTTTTAATATATGGCAAAAAATAGAAGCAAAACTAAGAGAGGGTTAATTTGAGCTGTTGCTTGGGCTAGCCCTTTGAATATTTATTTGAGGCCCATTCATTTTTAGAAAAAAATATTATAAATCATAACAAAAAAACTAAAGTTCATATTTATTTTTAATGCAATTTTTATAATCTCAATAAAATTAGTAATATTCGCATTAACTCCCAACAAAATTTATATTAGTTTTTATTCAGTTCAGGTTAAAATAAATTCATAGCTTCGCCACTAGCAAACAGTAATGAAAATGGAGCAATTTTGTACGACCAACCAATATGTTAACCATGCTAGCTAGTTCGGGCTGCAGTTGGGCCACCAGATTTGGAATGAGATGGGCTACATTCTCATTGCGAGCGTTAACACACTTACTAATAATTTCTGGGTATTGTCACACGGCTTTTCTCTATGATGCGGCAAGCCTGTGACAGCGTCAAATCTCGTTCGACCAGGCACTCAACGCCAACGGAGGCTGTGTTAATAAGCATCTTAGGATTTTTTGCTTCAATGAAGGAGAAACGAAAACACACAAGATTGTTTTTTTTTTTTTTTTTTGGAGGCACCGACCTCCAACTCTCCTATTCTCCTAATAAGAAAAGTATACAACCTAGCGAGAGGCTGTGTGTGCTTAGAGTATCTCACTCTACCAAAATCTGGACCCCAAAACACACACTCACCCTCACTATATATACAAGTTGCAAATGACACCCACATTTACTAAGGTGAGGTGGCGCGCTGCTCTCATGCCACCTCATTCCAAGACTAGGCATATTAAATATGATTTAAGGAAGCACATCTTTGCTCCCCCTTGGATGATGTAACTACTGCCCATTAAACTTGAGGCAAGGAAGTTGTGGAGCATAGCCACCGCTGCCCGCTTCCCTTAATAACTGCCAATGCCCACTTTCCTTCTCCCATTAGTTGCACCAACAACTACCCACTGATGCTTGCTTTTAGGACCCATTCCATAGCCCATGACTTAGTCTTGCGTCATCTCGCTTACTACCCAACTTAGCCAGCGCACGCCTCATGCGTCTTGCGGCCGCGGGTCTCGTGAATCCCACACACGTGCCCTCATCACCCCCCGCTCACGAGCTCATGCTCCCGAGCACCCACGTGCTTGCAAGATGCGGTGTGCATTGCCCACACATGCCCTTGTGCGCACTGTCTTGCACTGCCTGCACTTGTCCTACAGTGTGTACTTGCTATCA
Source organism: Atalantia buxifolia (assembly GCA_030444775.1). Lineage (NCBI taxonomy): Eukaryota > Viridiplantae > Streptophyta > Magnoliopsida > Sapindales > Rutaceae > Atalantia > Atalantia buxifolia. The sequence continues at coordinate 8,211,163 of CM059837.1, forward strand.
CGACCCAGCCTAACCGCCAGTCTTAACTTGCTTTCATGCTTGCCCACAAGCACGCCCATATTACTGCCACAACTTGGCACAAGCTACAAGCCAAGCCTTGCCGTCGGCCATCATGGCCTAAGGCAGTGACAGCTATCCACTTAAGCATAACATGAGAGACTAACTTGTTTTCTCTCCTTTTGCTTTATAGGTCTTTGATGCTGTTATTTTTTCTACAATATCAATAATGTAATGAAAGTACACCTTTAGATTTTGATCAACTATGTAAAATATTTGTATAAATAAAAAGATATAAATACTTTAGTAATATTGTACTAGCTAAAAACAAATAAAAAAGATTATTTATAAATTAAAAGAAGGAAAAAAAAAGAGTTATTATCGATCACTTTCTTTTCATGTTGAACTCAAAAGTATCTTTATTTAATTTGATCTCATCAACTTAATTTTAAAGGTTACCTATTATTTATTAATTCAACTAATTATTTATCCACTCAATTAAACTAATAGTATAGATTAAAATATTCAAAGTAAAGGGTCTAAAACAATCTCATTATCAATACTATAATTCAGCATCACATAAAATCCTTAACCTATATATTATTATTAATAATAATTCACACATGCACTCACTGAAGCTCGAGCTCAACATTCGAGAAGGCAGCTCTTTGGCACTTGAGCTAGACCTTAGCATCTCTTTTCACATTACCTATATGAATACTTTGTGGGAAAAAAAATGATGAGAGACATGACAAGAAATAAATAAATATTAACATTTGGTTGAATACATACTTAGAGATGGGCACATCATGTTTGAGGTCAGTAATTTTCTTTTTCTTTGGATCATATTTCAATTTGGACCAAGTATAATAACAATACATCAAGACAGGTTCTTACAGACGATTTTGTGAATAAAATATTTTTGATATATTTCTGAAAAAAATAACAAGATACAATGTCAAAGATATATTAGCCAGATGACTAGGAATTTCATCCAAATAGAGGTTTCAGAGTATTAGAATTTGTAATAAAGTATTTGGAAACAAAGAAAATCAGAGAGAATATAAATGGAAACTTCTCAGTTTTATTAGAAAATGATCAATACAATAATCAGCTTACTTAGCTCAGCTTATAAGCTATTATTCTAACTAATAACAACTTAGATTTAGTTCAGCCTATTAGCACTTGGCACATGTCAGGTAGTTTTAATAAAGTATTCAAGCACAACATTCTACTTGACACATTAGCTTCAGTTTACACTATCTGCTCTACTTATTTCACACGAGCTTCATCACACTCCAGCTACTTTGTTTAGCTCAGCTGCACACTCCAGCTATATCTTCAACATCCCCCTTCAAGTTCAACTAAGGAAGTAAGGTTGAGCTTGTCATGTAAGTAGAGAAAAGGATGATAAGAGAGAGCCTTTGTGAGAATGTCAACAGTTTGTTCTGAAATATACTGAACTTTAAGACATTGAGCATCAACTTTCTCTCGAATAAAATGAACATCTAATTCAATATGCTTTGTTCTGGAATGAAACTTGGGATTAGAGGCTAAAGCTGCTGCACTTTGATTATCACACCACATGATTGGAATAGAGGGAAGAGTAAGACCAATCTTAGCAAGAAGAGACCGAATCCATAAGACTTCATCTGCTGCCATTGCTAATGCTCGTTATTCAGACTCAACACTGGATCGAGATACCACTGCCTGTTTCTTAGAGCACCAAGACACCAGATTTGGGTCAATATAAACACAATAACCAGCTATAGACCTCCTATCATCTTTGTCCCCAGCCCAATCAGCATCACTGAAACAGTCAATCTGTACGCTACCATGATTGTAGAACTATAAACCAAAATTAACAGTGCCCTTTAGATATCGTAGAATCCTTTTACAAGCCTGCCAATGATTGACAGTAGGAAAAGAGAGAAACTGACTAAATTTATTGACAGAGAAAGCAATCTCTAGTCTGGTCAATGTTTCATACTGAAGAGCACCTATAGTGCTTCTGTATAGAGTAACATCAGAAAAAAGTTCACTATCAGCTTTAGTGAAGGCCACTCCAGAAACCATAGGAGTAGAACAAGGTGTATTGTTCACATTTGCACTTTTTCAAGCAGGTCAGTGATATACTTGGACTGAGAAAGATGAATACCAGATTTGTTGTAAAGAACTTAAACTCCCAGGAAGTAATTCAATGCACCAAGATCTTTAAGTGCAAAAGCAGACTGGAAGTTGGTGGTAATCTGCTGAACAAGCTAAGGATTAGAGCCTGTAATAATGATATTATTTACATATACCAAGACAAGCAGCAAATGACCTTGCATTCTCTTAAAGAAGAGTGAAGTGTCTGAAATGGAATTTGTAAAGCCCCACTGAGTTGTAAGAACCAATTTGAGTCTATCAAACCATGCCCTTGGAGCCTGTTTAAGCCCATAGAGAGCTTTATGCAACTTACAGATATAGTCAGGTCTGGAACTATCTATAAACCCCTTAGGCTGTTGCATATAAACCTCTTCAGTTAAGTAACCATTAAGAAAGGAATTATTAATGTCTATTTGCCTGAACACCCAATGATTCATTACTGCCATACTCAAGATAATTCTGATGGTTGAGGATTTAATGACAGGACTGAATGTTTCATTAAAATCCAGCCCTTGAGTTTGATGAAACCCCTTAACAACAAGTCTGACCTTATATCTAAAGACACTTCCATCAGGATTATATTTAATCCAAAATACCCACTTATTCACAATTACTTTAATGGGATGTTTAGGTTTGACAAGAGTCCAGGTGTGATTGTGGATTAAGGCCTGATATTCATCTGCCATAGCTTGATGCCAAGTTGGATCTTGGAGAGCTTTTGAGGTAGTAGCAGGTTCTGTAGGTTTAGTAGGAGTAGCTGTAATATAGACTTTAGGTTTGAATATACCAGCCTTTGATCGAGTGATCATTGGATGACTAGTAGATGATTGTAATGGTGGAGTTAACTGATGGATAGGTGAAGTAGATGATTCTGTGTGTGAGCAAACAGCAGGCAAAGGTGATTGTGTAGGTGATGAAAATGAGGAATTTGGAGAGGACAGAGATAAATTGAGATCAGCTGCTGTTGAGGATGAAGACTTGGTTATATCAAGTTGAATTAGAGGACAGACAGAAGATGAACAATTTGAAGAAAACTGAGATAGATGATCACAAGAAGAGCAAGAATGAGTGACTGAGGAGAAATCAACTCCTGACTAAAAAGGAAAACATGACTCATCAAATGTAACATGGTTACTAACATAGATTCTACCAGAAGAATGAAGACACAAGCAGCCTTTGTGAAGAGAGCTATACCTAAGAAAAATACATCTAGCAGTTCGAAACTCTAATTTATGATAATTATAGGGCCTCAAATATGGGGAGCAAGCACACCCAAATACTCTCATAACAGAATAGTCTGGTTATTTGTTGAATAGTTTTTCAAATGGTGATTTGTTATCTAGAATAGGTGTAGGTAGCCTATTTATAAGAAATGTGGCAGTATGGAAAGCATTCCACCAAAATTTTAGTGGTAAATGTGTTTGAGCAAGAAGGGTAAGACTTGTTTCCACAATATGTCTATGTTTGCGTTCAATTTTTCCTTTTTGATGGTGAATATAAGGACAAGGGTGTCTAAATTGGATTCCCTTCTCAGCAAGATAAGAAAGAAATGGCTTAAATTCTCCTCCCCAATTTATTTGAAGACACTTGATCTTTCTATTTAGACATTTTTCTATCATATGTTGGAATTCAATAAAAGTTTGTAAGGCTTGAGATTTTGTAACAAGAGGGAATACCCTGGTGAATCTAGTGAAGTCATCTAAGATGGAAAGGTAATAATGATAGCCTTATGATGATAACAAAGGAGGTGGTCCCCATAGATCAACATGCAGCAATTCCAATGGTTGAATGGTAGTGGTATCTATAGAAGGAAAATGTTGCATGTGACATTTGCCAAATTGGCAAGCATTACAAAAAATTGGTTTGAGGGCTCTATTGATATAGAGAGAAGGATTCAGATGCTTCATAATTTGTTTAAGAGCATGCACTGCAAGACGACCCATTCTCTTATGTAAAATATTGTAATCAACTGATTTGAGTAAGCAACTGACAAGGCCATTGAGACTTCATTATTGAATTGAGAAGTATTTACATCTGACAAAGTTTCACCCGAATGTATAGAATTTAAAACATTTGAATGACTAATCATTGACACTGGATAAGAACAGATATTTGAAACAGGACTGGAATTTGAGGTAACAAAGAAAGCATTAGACTTGACTCTATTTGAAACTGCAGCATGAGACACTGCAACAAGACCTTCAACTTGATATAATCCTCCTCTAGCAATCCCCTTGAGCAAGATGATCCCTGAGTTCTTATCCTTGACAAAACAAGAGGTTTTACAAAATTCAACAAGAATATCATTGTCAGCCAGTAGTTTAGATACACTTAAAAGGTTTTTGGTTATAGCTGGGACATACAAAATGTTATTAAGATAGATAGGTGTTGCAGTAAGTGTATTCAATATTGTGCAGCCAACATGTTTAATATGAAACCCCATACCATTTCCTACATGTAGCTTGTCAATGCCATGATAAACTGAGTAAGATGAGAAGATACCTGCATCCTTAGTCACATGATTTGTTGCCCCTGAGTCAATATACCAAGCAGGATCAGCTACAACTCTATAATCAGCAATTGGAGCAGTAGGAGCAATTGGTGCAGTAGGAACAATAGGAGTAACAATTCCATAGTTAGTAAATGGAGTAGTAATTTCACCATTGTATTGGCCTTGTGATCTTTGAATCATAGGAAACCCCTGAGGATACAGAACATTTGCATTCTGATATGCAACATTCCCTTGAAACATAAGTGCATTATATCTAGAAGTGCCAGTTGCAGCTCCATAAAAACCACCATAACCTCTTCCATACATGTTCTGAGACTGACCAAGAAAACCTCTGTAATTAAATCCAACTCTAGGCCTAAAGCCACCTCTTCTTTGCCTAGGAATAAAATTCCAATAAAATTTGTTCCTGCATTTATATGCTCCATGACCAGGGAATGAAGCATATTTGACAAATTACTTCCTTATCAATATTGTATCTACCTTTGCCATTATCCATTCCAATAAAATTTCCACCATTAAAGGCTTTTTTATTAGCATTATTAAACCTATTGTAATCTGTCCGTTCTGAGCAAAATTAGCTAACATATCATGCATCAATTCATTTTGTACCTTTCCCTTTCTCATCTCAACTCTAATTTCATAACTAAGCATTAATGAATATACTTTTTCAACAGTAAGGTTATCTTTTTCCAGCCTAGCAAGTATAGTTGTCACAAGTGACTCGTAGTTATCATCTAAACCAGTGAGCAGATGCATTATAAAATCAGTTGAAGCAAGAGGATTACCACCAATGGCTAAGTTGTCTGTAATCTTTTTCATTTTATTAAAGTAATCACTTACTGACATAGCTCCTTTCTTTGTGGTTTGAATCTGAATTTTTAGAGGCATGTATCTAGCTTTTGATTATGACATGAACATCTCGGTAAGTTTCTCCCAGATCTCAAGTGAAGTATCACAATCTACAACCATGATGAGCACATTATCTACCATAGAAGATAGCATCCAGTTTTGTAGAAGCTTATCAGTTTTCTTCCAATCAATATAGTCAGGATTTTCATGTCTGCTTGAACTCTGAGCTTCTGATCTACTGACAGCACTCATACGAAGAAAGGAAACAATCTGGACATTAAGATTCACCATTGATAAAACCTTCAAGACCATTTGGCAATAATGGAAGCTCGAAATTGAGCTCTCTACACCAGATAATTTGTTCGATCAAGTTTTGCTGGTTGAATAAAAGAAAAAGAAAGTAAAGATGATCCTAAATTGTTTTGATTTGCCATGCTTCGTGGCTCTGATACCATATTAGAATTTGTAATAAAGTGTTTGGAAACAAAGAAAATTAGAGAGAATATAAATGGAAACTTCTCGATTTTATTGGAAAATGATCAATACAATAATCAGCTTACTTAGCTCAGCTTATAAGCTATTATTCTAACTAATAACAAGTTAGATTTAGTTTAGCCTATTAGCACTTGCCACATGTCAGGTAATTATAACAAAGTATTCAAGCACAACATTTTACTTGACACGTCAGCTTCAGTTTACACTATTGCTCTACTTATTTCACACGAGCTTCATCACACTCCAGCTACTCTGTTTAGCTCAGCTGCACACTCCAGCAATATCTTCAACACAGAGCAGCAAAATGTAAAAATGAGCTAAAGTATTTGCTACGTTATTGCATCTCCTAAAAAATATTAAATATCCGAAAATCTTGCTTTCTAGGAATTTCATCCAAATAGAGGCTTCAGAGCAGCAAAATGTGAAAATGAGCTAAAGTATTTGCTACGTTATTGCATCTCCTAAAAATATGAGATATCCGAAAATTCTTACTTTAGTATTAACAAGTGTTGAACTTCAGAAATGATCCACAATAGCTCTGTATGCGTACTTTGTTGTCCCATAATATATTATACAACACCCAAAAATATAACTCTACAATCGAAGGAGACAAACCAATCTCTTTAGCAAATCGGCCGCTCGAGCAAAAGGCCACAACATCAGCTATATCCACATCATCATAAACTGCATGAGATACCCCTGCAGCCATCATCAACGTCCTTGCCTCCAAAGGAAAATATAGCCTCCCCAAAAGCACACAATTTCTTCTCCACCCAGAACCGTAACTCATGAAATTAAAAAGGCTCTTCGCTGCCGCCCACCAGATGGTAATCCCAAATACTTATCATACGAAGACACCTATGGTAAGCCCAAATAAACATTTAATTTCATTCCAAACATTCTCCCACACATTTGGGCCAAATAAAATAGAAGGTTTATCAAAATTAAACACACATCCAGAAGCTGCTGAATATGACTCAAAAACCTCCTTTAATTTGTAGCAGTCAATCAAGGATGCTCGATAAAATGTAAGGCTGTCATCAGCAAAAAGAAGATGTGAAACCATCAGCTCAGGTGCAAAATGAAACCAGCTAATAAAATGAAACCCGCTAATAGAGTTTAATCATACAAGGGAATGCATCCCGTCTTGCCCGACAGACATTGTGCTAGACTAGATATGCATCTATCAATAAATTTGTATATTTGGACATTTTAATGAACTATTTTTTTTTGGGGGGGGGGGAAAGAGAGAGAAAAAACATATCTAAACGTTATGTTTATCTCTGTATTATATCACCAAGAAGAACCACAGCCACTGGTGCGGCCAAAGCATACTCTTGTATAAAACTCATGTCGTTCTATTTATTTATATAACAAATATATAAACGTGTGTGTACGTGCGTGTGTGTGCATATATATATATATATATATATATATATATATATATATATATATATATTTAAATTTAATTCAGTTGATTTTCAATAGCATCTAGATTTACTTTATGAAATATGAAGAAAATTTGTCGTTTTCTCTTTTTTTTTTTAATGTACATAAGACATGAGATACGAAAATACAAATAATAGGAAAATAAAACCTAATATATCTGTTGGCATCTTCAGCTAAACTAAACATCTGTTAGTACCTATCTTGATATATTAAAGTTAGAAGCCATTCTATTTGAGGCTGCATTTATTGCGAACCAGCCGTATCATAAACGAGGAGTTGGTCTCCTTATAAGAGAGCAAACGTGTGGGGTCTGGAAGCGGGTTGCCAAGAGCAGAAGTTTTCTACTCGTTTACGAGGACACCCTTTGCTGGACCATAGTACGAGCAGGCCTCTTGCTAAGAGCCAGGAGCCAGTCCCGCCGGGGTACTGGGTTGGCAGGCCCAGTCTATAATGGTTAACTGGACGTGCACTACTATCCGAGAATCCATGCAAGAAACCCACTCGGCTGCAACTACAATATCCAAGCATCCACTTCCCGGAATGAGGGGAGGTGGCGAACGTGAATCATGGGGGCCAAATTCATAGGAAGGCTATAAAAGAGGCAATCGACAAAGGTAAAGGGGTTAGACATTTTGACACTGAAACTTAAGAAAAGAGAAAGGGGGAGAAAACTCATAAGGGCTATTGTTTTAAAGATTATTAGAAAGCCACAGGATTGGTGGCCGATTTTCCTAAAAAAGAGGGTAAACCTAAATTTCTGACTTGAACGTCAGAAGGTTTACGCCGGAAAAACACCCGGTATACTCTTACCTATTTTTGTGTGTGCAGGGGACTGTTGAAGAGAAAGTCATACAAGGCATTGTTCTGTTCGGCTAGAAGGGTTACGAGGAGAAATCACAACTGGTCGTAAGTTTAGAAGTTGAGGAAATATCTTGGTCGTATACAAGCCAACACTAGAATCTCGCATCAACATTTTGGCGCCGTCTGTGGGGAGCTGAATAAAAAGCCTCCCTTAATAGAGAGCAAAAGAAGAAAGAGAGTAGGGAGACAATGAATGCATGTGGGGGTAGTGCCCCAGGGGGTGACTTGAGGCTTAACGAGTCTGTAACGCTGAGAGAGATAGCAAATGAAGCACGAGAAAAGGCAATGTGTAAACGGATGGAGAAACGGATGGAGACTCTGACAACCATCTTACACGAGCTAAGGAATGAACGAAGAGGGATCCAAGGGAAGGGATGAGAAGTGGTGGAGTGACATCAGGGCATGTTGACAAAAGGAACAACCATAGCATGATGAGAGGCCAAACCACCAGGAGATTTGATGGTGAAGTGAGTAACCAATCTCTGCTGGGAGAAAGTCAGAGAGGAAGAGATCAATCCCCAGAGAGGCAAATCTTTGACGACGATGACAGAGTTGTGAATGCAGAGGAAAGAGAACTATGGCAACACCTACATGACGTCGAGCAAGAACGAGACCAGGTTGCGGCACGTGACAGTCGTGCCATACAACTAGAAGAAGAAGTGCGCAGACTAGCGCAGATAACAGATGACATAAAAGGACGGAGCAGAGCACCCAGTTAGAGGATAATGCTGGACAATGAATCCCCCCTCTCGGCAGAAATCATGAGTGCAGTCATTCCGAGAGATTTTTACTTCCCAGACCTTAAGTACTCGAGGTGAACCGACCCATTGGTGCACATAGAGCGCTTCAACGATATAACTGGGGTGCAGGGATTATCTCAAGCTCAAAGGTACAGGATGTTCCTGTTATCCCTAGAGGGACGAGCATGAGAGTGGTACCGAAAGCTTCCTCGATGGAGCATCAAGTCATTCGAGTAGATGTGTCAAGAATTCGCAGAACAGTTTCGGCGGGCAATGGCACCTGAAGATGATATGATGGAGCTGACTAGCATGAAGCAAGAAGAAGATGAAACCCTTCCGGAGTTCATCAAAAGGTTCCATAAAGTTGTCCTCGATCTGGGAGCCTTCAACCATCCTCAGGCATTGAGGGGACTAAAAAAAGGAGTATGGATTAGACGCCTGTGGTATAATTTGAGGAGTCCAACCATTCAGTCATACTCTGCCGCTTATGAGCAGGCCAAGAGAGACATAGAAATTGAGGAAGAAAAGGCAACAAGGATCAAGACAGACCAGGTGGAAGGGTTGAGGAGAAAAGAGAAGGGAGCCCCACTAGGAAATGGGCCGATTAAGAAGAAGAATCACCATGCCTCGAGTAGCGGTGCAGGAGGCCGGGTCACCTCTTACCAGCCTTGTTAGAGGCCACTCTAATATCAGAATAACAGGATGCAACCTCCTCATTCACCATCCAGAGATTCTTAGAAAAGGCATGATCAGGTATACAACCATTCTTATCAACACCCGCACGGTGGTAGGCCCAACAGACCGAAGGCACCAACATCCTTTCCAGCTCAGAACGGCAATCACAAGGAAATGACAATACACATGATCGACCAGAGCCAAATGTATGGGCGGTATACTTCCTTAAAGGTATATTTGGACGAGGTGTATGATGCCATAAAGAGCCGGGGATTACTGTACCCCCTACCCCAATAACAAAGTTGCCCAGCAGGAGAGATAAGGGACGATATTGCAAGTTTCATGGCAGCCACGATCACAACACGATCAAATACAGGGATCTCAAAACTCAGGTTGAAGATTTGATGAGAAATCATTACCTGGACGAGTTTGTAGATGGGGTTATCCTTATGGTGGGTTCATCATGTGAAGGGGAACAGAGTAATAGAAATATAAACCAAGAGCGGCCGATGGTAAGGGTGATTGCTGGGGGCCCAACGTTGGCAGGGGATTCCAACAGATCAAAGAAAAACTACGCTTGGTATGTTGTGATTAGCAAAGAGGTGTTCTTCAACACTCCAACAGCCAAGCGAGCAAGAATCAAACAAGTACTGATCATGTGGACGATGAGAATGAAGAGGGAATTCTATATCCACATGAGAATGCCTTAGTTATTAAAGCTACTGCGGCCAGCAAGAAGTTTGACCGGATCTTGGTAGATACGGAAAGCTCGGTCGATGTCCTGTTCAAGTCAACTTTGGAAGAGATGGGAATAGCAGACCTGAGGTTTGAGCACATCAATACCTCCTTGAAAGGGTTTGGTGGAGGAAAGCTTGTCCCTTTGGGCATTGTCGAGCTGCCAACCACGATAGGCAGCTCACCAACAGAAAATACTATGTTTCTGAATTTTGTGGTTGTCGATGAAGAGAGTCCTTACCAGATGATTCTAAGCCGCCCCTTCTTGCGGATGAGCAAGGCAGTGCTCTCTAATCATTATCTAGCCTCAAATATCGGGTAAATGGAGTAATCGAGGTAGTCCGAGGAGACCAAAGAATTGCCCGAAGCTGTTACTCCATAGCAGTAAGGGAAGCAATGCAGATAACATCGGTTGATACTCAAGTGGAGAACAAGAATGGCAAACAGGAGCCGGTTGAGGAGCTGGAGACGGTAAACTTGGGTGGAGAACAAGAATGGCAAACAGGAGCCGGTTGAGGAGCTGGAGACGGTAAACTTGGGACAAGCTGATTCGGGAAAAACAATCTGAATCGGGTCGAGGCTTAAAAAAGAGCATAAGCAGAAGCTGGTGCATTGTTTGCTAGTTCACTCAGATGTGTTCGCTTGGACACATGAGGACATGCCGGGAATCGACCCTGAGGTGGCCTGCCACAAGTTAGCAATAAAGAAGGGTGTTCGGCTGGTAAGGCAAAAAAGAAGATGTTTCAACCAGGAGAGGTACGAAGCAATAAATGTTGAAGTGGAGAAGTTTTTGAAGGCAGGGTTCATTCGGGAAGTCAACTACCCTGAATGGATATCGAATGTTGTTCTAATGAAGAAGGCTAATGGGAACTGAAGGATGTGCGTTGATTTCACTTCCTGATGTATGAGCAGGATGAGGAGAGCACGGTATTTATTACTAACCAGGGTTTGTTATGTTACAGAGTAATGTCATTTGGCCTAAAAAATGCGGGTGCCACATACCAGAAGTTGGTGAATAAAATCTTTAAGCTGTTGATTGGGAGGACGATGGAGGTTTATGTGGATGACATGATAACTAAATCGAGGAGCCCAAACAAACATGTCGTGCATCTCGACGAGACATTTGGGCTTTTAAGGAAGTATAAGATGAAACTCAACCTGGAGAAGTGTGCCTTTGGAGTTGAATCAGGAAAATTCCTCAGATTCATGGTGAGCCATCGAGGGATTGAGGCCAATCTTGAAAAGATCCAGGCAATCCTGCAGATGAGATCCCCTCGTAACCTGAAGGAGATACAGAGCCTTACTGGGAAGCTGGCTGCATTGATTCGATTAATATCCAGGGCGACATATAAGTGCCAGGCCTTTTTTCAAGCGATAAAAAGAGGAAGAAAAATAGAATGGATCCCCGAATGCGGGGAAGCCTTCCAGAACTTGAAACGATATCTGCAGCGAGCACCTCTGTTGTCCATACCACAAGAGGGGGATGTGCTGCTCCTATATATGGCGGTATCAGATCATGCGACTAGCTCAGTTCTAGTGAGAGAGGAAGAGGGAGTTCAGCATCCAATATACTACACGAGCAAGGCCCTGCTCGATACGAAGACCAGATACCCACCTCTGGACAAATGGGCACTTGCTCTGGTGATTGCTGCTCGAAAGCTGAGACTGTACTTTCAAGCATTCTCCGTCTCAATAATAACAAACCAACCGTTGCGGCATACTTTGCACAAGCTGGATGCTTCTGGTCGGCTAGTGAAATGGGCAATAGAGCTACGCGAGTTCGATATAAGTTATAAACCCCGAGCAACAATAAAAGCCCAGGCAATGGTAGACTTCGTGGCAGAATTCATAGAGCCTGAAGTAGGTTTTGACCAGCTAGGCACTACTACAGTCAATGGCGAGGATCAGGTCTGGCAAATACCGGTGGGTGGATCCTCAAGGGAGCAGGGTTCAGGAGCAGGTATTGTTTTGGGAAGCCCAGAAAGGGAGGAAATCTCTTATGCTGTAAGATTGGAGTTCATGACTACAAACAACCAGGCAGAATACGAAGCTTTAATAGCGGGGTTGGAATTGGCTAAGGTAGTGAAAGCGGATGAGGTGAAAATCTAAACCGATTCCTAACTGGTTGCTAACCATGTCGGTGAAAGGTTTCAGCCAATAGATGGGAAGATGGAGCGGTATTCGAAGAAAGTCAAACAGATGATACGACTACAAACAACCAGACAGAATATAAAGCTCTAACAACGGGGTTGGAATTGGCTAAAGCAGTGAAGCGGATAGGTGAAAATCTGAACCGATTTCCAACTGGTTGCTAACCATGTCGATGAAAGGTTTCAGCCAAGAAATGGGAAGATGAAGCGGTATTTGAAGAAAGTCAAACAGATGATAGGGAAGTTTGAGTCAATGGAAGTAATGCAGATCCCAAGAGAGGAGAATTATCGAGCAGACATCCTAGCCAGAATGGCAGCCGCGGCAGATCCAGAAATGCCCAAGTCGGTCTTTTTGGAAGTGAAGTCCAGCCCCAGCATCGAGCAGAGTTTGGAGGTGCTGCAGATTGAACAGAAGTGCTCGTGGATGGACCTAATAATCTCGTACATCCGGGATGACGTATTACCACCAGATGATTTATAATCTAGGAAGATCAGAGTTCAAGCGTCCAGGTACACAATGATTGACGGGGTGTTATATAGGCAAGGGTACACTCTACCGTTCCTTCGATGTTTGGATGAGGATAACGCAGATTATGTGCTGAAGGAAGTACATGAAGGAGTTTGTGGAAACCATTCTGGTGCGAGATCTCTTGCCCATAAGGCTTTTAGGCAAGGGTATTTCTGGCTGACGATGCACCAAGACGCACAAGAGAAAACTAGGAGTTGCATGAGTTGCCAAAGTTTTGCCAACTTCTTCACCCAGCCACCAGAGAAGCTCAATGGGGAATCGATCTTATTGGGCCGCTGCCAAAGGGAAGGGGGCGGCTACACATGCAATAGTTGCAATAGATTATTTCACGAAATGGGTCGAAGTAAAAGCCCTCAGTAGGATTACAGAGAAAAAGACAACCGATTTCGTGTGGAGGAGCCTGGTCTGCGGATATGAGATCCCTTATGCCCTGATTGCAGACAATGGCAGACAGTTTAATAATAACAACTTTAGAGAATTTTGCCAGAATCTCAAAGTAGAGCTGAAGTTCTGCTTGCTTGCTCACCTTCAGTCCAATGGACAAGTAGAAGCAGTTAACAAAGTTATTAAGAGGCTTTTGAAGACCAAGCTAGGAGCAAAGAAGGGAGCATGGGTTGATGAGCTACCGGGGGTGTTTTGAGCATACAGGATTGAAATGCAAGTGTGCAACCTGAGAGGAGGGTGAATTAGTATTTTAAAAATTATCCTAGCAAAACACACAATAATCCAATCTAATACCTTAATAAATTCGAAAACAATAAATTCAATAAAGGCACAATAATAAATGAGTAAGGGAGGAGAAAACAAACTCAAGGATTTTTACGTGGTTCGGCTATCCCCGCCTACATCCACGCCTCCAAGCAACCCAAGATTGAGGATTTCACTATCCAAACCTTTCCAAGGCTTCAAATGTTTACAATTGAATTCCAAGATGTCAATGAACCTTTACAACAAGAGATTATCTCACAATCTCTTCACTCAGGTGTCTCACACACTTAAACACCCATAAATTTATGAGGAAATGAAGATTACAATCAAATACTCTCTTAAAGAGTAGATTTACAAAATGAAGAACAAAGATGATTCAATAAATGATGATTTACGAAATTGAAGCTCAATGTATGTTGTATGCCTTTTGTTTGTGCGTGCTAGAGAGAGTGAAAATGAATTGGATTTGAGTTTTTATAGTTAGAGCAAAAAAATTAGCCGTTATGAGTTTTTTACTCATAACCGGATTACCGTTTATGGTATCCGAAATTCCGCTTGCATGTTACCGTTAAGGCAAAAATTTAAATTTTTGAATATCCAGAATGCCGCTTGCGATATTCGGATTACTATTTATTTCCAGAAGCTTTCTGCCCCGTAACTGGATTTCTGTTTAGCACAACCGGATTGCCGTTTATGCTCCAGAAGCTTTCCGCCCCGTAACCGAAATTCTATTTAGCACAATCGGATTGCCGGTTTCCATTCGGATGAATTCTGCCCCGTAACCGAAATTATGTTTAGCATATCCGGATTGCCGCTTGCTACAGTAACGGTACAATGCATTATTTGCCAAAATTATAGTTTGACCCCAAAACTTTATGAAACTATAGTATGGCCCAAAAAGTTATAAAAGTTTTCAATTAAGTCCAATTTCAGAATTTCTTAATAATACTTTGAGAATCCTAAAACTTTCTGAAATTATGATATAGGCCAAAATGCTATGAAGCCTTTCAAATAAGTCCTTCCCAAAATGTCAAGTCATACTTATTGATTTTAAAGTTTTCAAAACTCTTTCAATTAAACCATAAACTTGAAAAACAACTAATTTCATAAAATCATTTTTCCATTAAATTTAAAACCTTTATAATGTGAAAATAATGATTTATTTAAAACGTATAAAAATAATTTAAGCTTTCAAAAACTTAATTATTCTTAATTTTGTTTGTTATCATCAAAATCAACATTATGTTAACATCAATGTTAACAAGGATAACCCATAAAACAGCAACAGGCGAAACTCCATTCGCTCTGGCCTTCGGGCATGAAGCCATTGTATCTGTGGAGATAGGGGCGGCCACACACCGGTTTAATCACTTCGATGAGCAAGAAAATAATGACCAGATGTGCTTGAATCTAGATTTGCTGAATGAGAAGAGGGAGCAAGCATCGAAGCAATCAGCCTCCTACCAGTAGAGGGCTGCTCGTTATTACAACTAGAAGGTGCGTGTGCGACAATTCAAGGTCGGCAATTGGGTGCTTAGGAGGGTGAACCAGAACACAAAAGACTTAACACAAGGAGTACTTGGTCCTAACTGGGAAGGGCCATATAGATTCAAGCAAGTGGCTAGACCTGAAGGCTAGAAGCTTGTCCACGCGGATGGCCACGAGGTGAAACGACCATGGAATGCAGCGCATCTCAAGAAATATTTCCAGTAAGATCCAATTATGCTTAAAAGTTATTTACTTCCTGTTGTTGTTTATTTCAATTTCATGTAAGTCGAATCAGCAATCAATAGAATGAGGAGGAATTTCAGTGTTCATCGACGTATACATAAAAAATATATATATATATTCTAAGGCGTGCAAAGGCTCCATAAGTCTTAAAGCCTATTTAATGGTGAGACTGGAAGTCAAGCATGCCAGGCTCTACTCGACCAATCGAAGGTGAACAGACCACAAAAGTTCGAAAATGTTTTTAAGGCGTACAAAGTCTCCATAAGTCTCAAAGCCAATTCAATGGCGAGACCGGAAGCCAAGTATGCCAAGATCTGCCCAACCAATGAAAGGCGAGCAGACCACAAAAAGTTTAAAAAAGTTTCCAAGGCATGCAAAGGCTCCACAAGTCTCAAAGCCAATTCAATGGCGAGACCAGAAGCGAAGCATTCCAGGATTTGCTCCACCAATCGAAGGTGAATAGACCACAAAAAATTCAAAAAAAGTTTCTAAGGCACGCCAAGGATCTGAAGTCTCAAAGCCTTTCCATGGCGAGGCCAGAAACCAAGTTTCTCAGCGTCTGCTCAATCTAATACAATCGAGCCAAAAATAATAACTACAACTAAGAAGTCCTAAAACCGAGGAGTTTTACTAATATGCTGACAAGAGTAAAGAGCTGTTAATATTAACATACAATGTTCTAAAAAAAAAAGCTTCTAGCTCTACAACACGAGGTACAATCAAGAAGACTGGGGATCAATGAGCAGTGCCGTCTCCACTGGCTGGTCCATCTCAGGAGCAGGAGGGGTCTCACCAGTTGCGCTCGGAGTGGTACTTGCCTCGGCAACGTCAGTAGAAGCTATACGAGGAGGGGAGGTTGCCTCCTCGGTTGCATTTAGCTCCGACTCTATGCCACCTTGTTTGGCAGCCTCCTCGTCCATATATGCAGCAACGCCAGCAGCAAGCCCATCCATCTTCAGATCAGGATGCTGTTTTCTGAGAACGGCCATGATGCACTGATAAGAATGCCGAAGCCCCTAGTCGTACTGGTTGTCAGCTTCCTTCTATAAGTTTTCGACTTAAGTCTGGTGAGAAGCTTTGAAGGATTCGAGCTGAGCCTCATAAGTGTCTTTTTGCACCTGCAAGTCCTCTTTAACCTTATTCAGCTCCTCCTCAAGAGTGATGGCCTTTGCCTGCGGGAGAGACTCTCGCTCAATCAGCTTCAAATTCTGAAGGTTGAGGTCCACAGCTTTCTTCTCAGCAGCGTCAGCCTTGCTCTTGGCTGACTGAATGTCTTCTTTCATTTTTCTCTCATAACGACTAACCTTCACCTTATAATAAGTGGCCATGCAGCCAAGATGAAAAGCACTAAACTGCAGAGCCCCGACCAACTCACCTAGAGTGCTTCTATCAAACTCCTCCAAATCTTTTTTGCTAACGAGCTTAGAAAGCTCGTTGAGATAAGGGGCCAGGTGTTCTGCTCTATCTTCAAGCAGTCGGTGTTTTGACCCTGCTGGTAGAGAGGAGGCAGCGGGACCAACGCCACCTGCAGTTCCGCTTGGTTGTCCGGCCTTAGGAGGAGCGGGTGGTAGAGTCTTCAAAGGAGCGACATGTTCTATAGTATTAACTCGTTTTCCAAAGGGTGCATCTTTGTTATAGTCTCGCTTAGCAGCATTGGGACGAGGACGTTTCTTGTTCAAGGCCTCGATCACAGCGTCCTCAATCTCGGGAGTGATCGGTAGCAGGCGAGACTCGATTAAGTTGTAAGTAGACAGCAGATCTCTACACGAGCAGGAATTGGCCAACACAGTCTCAACCCACTTGAGTACATCAGGTTCGAGGTTTTAGTAGACGCCCCAAGAACCTACAACTCGAATGAAGACCGTGTTAGAAATGGGTCATTCATTAGGACAACTAGGGGTACAAGACGTCTAAAGCGAGCAGGCAATCTGGAATTACAAAACGGGAGGGGACGCTAACATTCTCACCATCAATCTGCGCCACTTGACCCTAGGGACCCCTAGCGAAAAAGAATTTTTTCTTCCAATTACCACCACCACCACCTATTGGGAGATCAAGTATAGGTTTCCTGGTCTTGGTGCTTGACTGGAAATAATATCAGCCGACATCTTTGGGGTTGCTCTTTAACTGGTATAAGTGCTTGACTTTATCAATCGTGGGCTTACTCCGAAAGCATCTGCCCCATAAAATGAACAGACAAGAAAGCATTCTCCACTCGTTAGAGTTAAGCTGACTAGGAGCTAAATGTAACCCACAAGCATCTGGATGAAGTAAGGTTGTAGGGGGAGCCTTATCCCAAACTTAATGCTTTTCAGAAATATGGTAACATACCCCTTGGGAGGTCAGATGGGAGTGTCTTTTTTTCCTGGACCTCTAAAGGGTATACCATTAAAGATACCGTAAATAGTTTAAAGTTCTATGAGGTCTTCTACTGTAGTCATACATGTTAGGAAGTCAATAGCATAGTGCTTTGCTTGAGCCGTACCCCTCATTTGCCTTTTAATTCCTGGTCGAGTTACCCATGGTGAGGATACTTCACCAGAATCCTCACCCGAGTCTTCGCTCATAGTATCCTCCGAACTAGAAGACCCATCATCGTCGCCATTGCTGGGTGAAGTGGTTGCTTCAGGAGATATCCTTCTAGCACTAGTCCCTATACTAGATCTCATCGGCTCTAAGGGAAGGCTAGGGTCAAAAGCGGGTTCTGCGAGTAGACTAGGTAGGAAATCCAACTCATTATCAACAACCTCAATCACTTTCTCTTTACCTTTTGACATTCCCTAAACTATGATTAGGACAATACTACCAGACGCCACAAAAAAAGGGGAAGAAATAAGGAGAAATTTTTAAGATCGGAGAAATAGAGATAATACATGTAGATATGGCACGACAGAACAGAAGTAAGGAGGATAACTTCAACTCTGGGGGAGAAGGGTCACTCAGTCACCGGAGAGCGAAAAGAAACCTCAAAGAGTGAAAATGCCTTTTTGAGGTTTCGGGCTCTCTAATGAGGCATAAACCTTTGGTTTATTAAGCGTTGAGCGGCGCGAGTTTCAAGGAATTTACGACCATCAGTTTGAAATTCAAATGAATGGACGGATCCCTGCCACATCACCCGCAATTAATTGTGACACGACCCTTCAAAGGAAACAACTATTGGAAGATAGGGAAAAAGGGGTGGATTAAAAAACGAGCAACACCTCTGCTCGATGTGAAATAGCCTCCCCCCCCCCCAATCACGAACAAGCCGAAATTATTGAGTTTCTAGTATTGGTCCATTACATTAACAATACCAGAAAACTGGGGGACTAGTGTTTGAGGGTGCATTTATTGCGGACCAGCCGTATCATAAACGAGGAGTCGGTCTCCTTATAAGCGAGCAAACGTGTGAGGTCTGGAAGCGGGTTGCCAAGAGCAGAAGTTTTCTGCTCGTTTACGAGGACACCCTCTGCTGGACCATAGCACGAGCAAGCCCCCTGCTACCAAGAGCCAGTCCTGCTGGGGTATTGCCAACCCAGTCATAACGGTTAACTGGACGTGCACTATTATCCGAGAATCCAGGCACGAAACCC
This sequence comes from Atalantia buxifolia, assembly GCA_030444775.1. Taxonomy (NCBI): domain Eukaryota; kingdom Viridiplantae; phylum Streptophyta; class Magnoliopsida; order Sapindales; family Rutaceae; genus Atalantia; species Atalantia buxifolia. The sequence goes on from CM059837.1 coordinate 8,230,314, forward strand.
ACTCGGCCGCAACTACAATTTCCAAGCATCCACTTCCTGGAATGGGAGAAGGTGGTGAACGTGAATCATGGGGGCCGAATTCACAGAAAGGCTATAAAAGAGGCAATCGACAAAAGTAAAGGGGTTAGACATTTTGACACTGAAACTTAAGAAAAGAGAAAGGGGGAGAAAACTCATAAGGGCTATTGTTTTAAAGATTATTAGAAAGCCACAGGATTGGTGGCCGATTTTCCCAAAAAAGAGGGTAAACCTAAATTTTTTACTTGAGCGTCGGAGGGTTTACTCCAAAAAAACACCCAGCATACTCTGACCTGTTTTTGTGTGTCCAAGGGGCTGTTGAAGAGAAAGTCATACAAGGCATTGTTCTGTTGGGCTAGAAGGGTTACGAGGAGAAATCACAACTGGTCGTAAGTTTGGGAGTTGAGGAAAGATCTTGGTCGTACGCGAGTAGACACCGGAATCTCGCATCAACACATTAAAAAATCTACAATGCAAAAAATACATAAATATGTGTCTTACATAACCTTCAATTCTTGACCTCAAACGATAAGAACTTAAAAAATAATGTACTAAAGATAGATGATATAGCCTAATTATTTTGGTCTTTTACGGCGTATATACGTTTAATTTGGAGCTAGGCAGAGTGGGTGAAGTGCATGGCAACTTTAGCAAAATACCTTGTAGCCATAATTATTTAAATCACAATCTTTGATGAAATGCACAAGAATTATGAGAAGGTTTCTTAGTTTTTTATTTCTTGTAGAAAACAATTGCTCGTGTTTTGCAATTTTATTACAAGAGTGTAATAAAAGGGGCATGACATGGAAATAGTCATAGATACACACGAATCTTAATATATTTACAAATTCTGATACATCTATGTCTACAGCTCCACCTTAACATATTTCATAGTCGATTTAAGATTAAAAAATTAAAAAAAACAGATAAGAATTACGTTTCTTTCTATCCAAATTATCTGTTACATATTGTACTCTTCTATGCGACAAATGCATATATATTAAGTTTACAAATATATTTTATTTTTAATTAATGTTTTCAATTTTTTTTTATTTTATACTGGTTCTAATTAGTATATGTTAATCAGTTCAGATAAAACAGTATCCGCTTCAATTGATAAAACAATTTCAAGCGGATACTGGCATTTGATAATTCGAAGTTCAAAAAGGTTTGTTTTATATCCCTGGAACATTTTCGAATTAAAAACTTAAAAAAAATCAAGAAATCTAAGATCTTTTATTAATTCAAAAAGTATATACTTAAATCAACATACAGCCACACACCATCAGCCACCCATAATATGTTCAGAAAAATCTTTTATTAATTCAAACCCTATTCGCTGATGATTCGGAGGGAAGATTGAAGTTCAGAAAAAACAGCATGCCAGCCATTCTGGGAAGGGTGTATGTTGTCCCAAAAGAATGACATCTTAGGGTTTTTGCAAACAATGTATCTCTTCTTGCCACTCTTATCTACGTTCCCACATAAATAATCTTTGCTGACACCCACACAACATGGCTGCAATGAGGTCTTTAACTCCACATTTCCTGCGTTAGGTTAAAAAAATGTGGATCATATGAATAATCCATATGGATACGCATATGCATTACAAGAAAAGCATGTACATTTGGAATTTGGATCCAATGTTGAATTTTTTTGTACTTATCTTTGTACATGTAATATTTTCCATGCGTGCATTGATAGTAACGTATGATTGAAAAGTAATTAAATACGTATTCTTATATGATAAGTAATTACCACCAATCACACATTTCTAAAAGGTCAGTGAAAAACTTATATCAACACTGAATCTTTATCTCTAGGTCAGTCACTTAACAAACAAAACAAAAATTAAAAATTCAGAGGGTACATAGCAAGGTGATAAAGTTAAAACGCTAAAGTCTTATAAAGCTGTTAAAAGAATATGGGGAAAATGTATAACTTTCAGACACATAATGAACGACCAATGCTTATTAGTTACCTGAATTGTTTTCTTTCTTCATTAACGCAGACATGAAAGCGCTATAGAGATCAAGAGTAAAAATGACGGGCCTCTTGCTCTCATTGTTGAAATTTTGCAATATTTCTTGCTGCAATAGCTGGTTGTGAAACTTGGAGGCTGAGTTCAAGCTTTCACTGCAATTTTTATATGAATAGAAGGCTGATAACTGAGGCAAGCATCCCATTGGCTCCATAGAAGTAACTGCTATCTTTGGCACTCCCAAGTCAAGAATAAGCTTCAGGTTCATTGCTAGTTGTGCAATTATAGATTTTGTTAACCCTGGAAAACCCTATACATACATGATGCAACATCAATGTTCTGTAAAATTGGATTCAAACTTTTTATGAGAAGCACTTTTGTAGATCGAGCGCATCATATGTGTTGTGCCTACCAATTAAAAGTTATAAATCATTTTGGCGAATGTATTGGGTCTGAAAATGGAGACCATAGTGGGATCAATCACTTTAATTTTATAAAATTACTAACTAAAGATAAAAATTTTACAGAACTCATCATAGAACTATGGTTAGGTAGGTCTATTTCCTAATTGGTTGAACATACCACAATGATGAGATTTATATTGAGATAGTACCTTAACTTAGTCTCACATACGTCTTTTTCAAATTTTTACCCTAGACATTGCACGTGTGAATTGTTATTTGTTTATTGAGCTAAATCAATAATAACACCCACTAGATTACTAGATTACACGCACTAGATTACACTTATAAATTACTTTTACCCAGCCACTTAAGCAATAATTATCAGATTACCTACCTCAAGACAACAGTACACGCACTGCTCTATTAGTTCACCAACTTGCATTGATAAATTACCTGTAAATCTGCATTATTTTTGACAAGATAAGTGGCGTAGTCATTGCCTGCAAGAGATACTAGAGCCACGGAAGAATTAAGGTCGTGTTTGGTGAAGACTTTTTCTTCCAGTAGCTGTTGAAAAAACTTGACTTGCGCAGTCATGTTTGGTTCATCCACCAATGTGTTGAAGACACCTGTTCCACCATGTGCAAAGTTCATGCCATATTTTAGCTGTGATCTCTTCCCTGATTTTCTCCAATTTTTGTAACTTACGGGAGATTTTGTGCCCAAATATGGAGCTGTATGAAAAAGAAAATGCTTAACTGTTAAATCAAGAAATGGGTTCAATATATATATTTTTTAAATTCCTTCAGCATAATACGCACAATTCAAATCAACATTGTTCAACTCTATTTAATAGATAAATTTAAATTTTAAATCAATCTTATCGAATGGAAATGGGTTTAATTTACTTTTATATATATTTTTTTTTTTAAGAAAAAGGAAATATTCAGTTTTATCTTTCGTTATGTAATTTCCTATTTTCCTTCGCATTTCCTAATCATGATCATTTTTAACTCTATTTTTGTATTCAACTTATAGTTTACAATCTGCTGTCCTCATTCCTCTCATGAACATCTTTATTTTCAGCAAAACATAAGTCTATTCGTAAATGCTATTAGATAAAAATGAAATGAATCAAAACTAACATAATTAAGCAAAAGCAAACCCTCAATAATCTGAAATACTTCTGAACAAACTGCTAGCTAGCTTTCAATAATGGTAGTTATAAGATAAAAATATAAGAGTAATTAAATGCAAAATTTCATTAGTTGGAGAAAGAACCTATCTATATAGTCAGTCAAGACACGGCCATCAGAAAAGCGACCGGCCGGTTTACCGGGAAAAGTAATTCCATAGGGTTCGGGGACACTTTTTCTGCAGTTGCCGGTATCAGCATACGAGTCTCCGAATGCAAAAAGCTTCAGATCAGAGCTGTGTTCATGATGATGACGACGACGACTATGATGATCATGCCTATGTAGCTGCAGTTTTCCTCCGATGATCAGTGCATGGGCTTCTGCAAGGCAATTATTTAAAAAAAAAAAATCAACCATGATTATATAAATAAGAGAGAAAATTAGTTCGACGTCTAGGGAAGAAAATAGAGAGAAGGACTCGAACCTGTAAACAATATAAGACACAAAAAGATGAGCAAAGATGTGAAAAGTGTTCTTTGCGCCATTGGAAAGGGTTGCCAAAAGAGACACGTTTGTAGCACTAGCTAAGAGATGTACATGCAAGCGTAATACAAGTTGCTTCTTATAGTCATGATTATCATTATTATTAATTAAATAATTATATGCCATATCCTTGCGCGTGTGAATACAGCCTATGCATGTAACATTGCATGAAAATTGAATAACCGATTTAAGGAAACAAAAATATATTTAGTTTCTACCCTAACTGATGTGACAAATAATGATATCTCACTATCTAGTTGGTTCAAGTTATAAATAATAATTAAGTTTTATCATTTTTAATTCAAATAGGGAATTTTTATTAGTAACATATCAGTTGAGATATAAACTAAGTATCTCAACTAAATAAGCACAGCATCCCTCTTCAGAGGTCATTCTGTTTTATGAATCACAGCATCAATTTACTTGCTTAGAGAGGTTAAAAAGTTTAATATTGCAGAAATTTACTAACTGTAGTTGCAGAAGGATTAAAAAGTTGGCGTTCCGAAATAAAACATAGGCGGTAGGAAGTTTTGAAGGAATTAAAATAGAGTTATAATTGAATACAAACTTTCACACTTGGCAATTCTTAAGTTATATTATATGAAAATTACAGTTAATCCAAAAGTAGTAGCTAATAATCTCCTAATTGTTGAACAAGCAACAACTAAATCATTAAAAATATGATTTTCGATTTATATAAGTTACATTTATTTTGAAAAAAAATGGTGGTAATAATGCAACCACACAGATTATAAAAATATTAATATACTATCTCTTTGTGCAGTATCATTACTGTTTCTCAAAATCAATAAATTTATAAATTTTTTAAAATTTGAAATTTACCCCTTTTTTTCAAAAAAATATAAAGAATTCAGTTATTTAAAAAGTAACTAAAAATATAGAAACAAGATGAAAATAAGATGATATTTTGTTGATACATAAAATAAAGTTACCATAATGACCATAAGGGATCAAGATTCTCAAACCATGTGATCTTCTCTTGACCAAAATTTACTCAAGTAATTGATGATTAATAAATAAAAATGTAAAAATAGTTAAATGTTGATTATACATTACCACTAAAGTACAGGTGGTACAAGATCTTAAAAAGTTCATATTAAGAGAGGATCTTAACTCAATCATAAGACTTCGAACATAAAGTAAAGAGACTCTTATTTTTTCTCTCGCAAGAGTGGACTTTTGGGGATGGCAAATTGATGGGTCTAATCAAGCATAGACTTATTTTTTTTAATTATATTTTAAATTGTTGTAAACTTATAAAGAGTTAATGATCAACAGATTATTATAATAAATAAATAATTAAAAAAGCTGAATATCTCTAACTAAATTAATAAATAAAGAAAATGAAGTAACTAAAATCTTATAGATGTAATTTTTTAGTATTGGATTGCCTAATTTAAGCACTCTCTTAATTAATCAAAACTTAAAAGAGAGTTTAATCTTCTAATTTTAGATTTTTTGAATTATTATTTATTTTGATTTAGGGATTTTAATTTTTTTTTATTTTTTTAGATTTTAATTTATAAGTTTAAATTCAATTATTTAAGAAAAATAGATGACCAAGCTCGACCCAACCTTTTTTTCTTGAACCTCTGTCCAGGCCTCCGTGTAAAAGATCATCTTCAACCTACCGCACTTAGACCTGATTGGGATTTATTTCGGGTTAATCTACAAGGTTCAATACTAATTTTATAATTATGGCAGACGTCACTAATTGGCGTAGATTTGTAAATTTCAACAATTCTAGAAAACCACAAAAAAAACTAATAGATTAATTCGGTGGTACTTTTAGTTGATTAATAAATATTTTTAGGTTATACTGCAATTTAACTTTTAGAACAAACAAAAATAAATGAATCAATGTACCCGTAAGTACTTTGCTTAAACTCGGATTGAAAATTCATTTCTTTGAAATGGTGGCAATCGTGCATACATTCACCTAACATTATTTTGTTAAATTTTTTAATGAAATTATTTTTTCAATCTAAAGATGATCTTGCTGTTGGAACAGGTAGAAAGGTCAATAAGTTGTTACATCAAATTGATATTACATTAATGATCATCTCAAAATGTATATGCCTTCTGCAGTTCTTTTCCCCTCAGGCTCTAGCCATGCATGCAAAGATGCCTACCTACATTATCGATGGCCGGAAAGAGATTTACAGTGCTAGAAAGAGATTTACCAAAAGCCAGATAGAGATTTTATACAAGATTGTGCAACTGATAGACTAATCATGCTTCAATCACAAAGTAGCCGGAACGCACACAGGTAGGGGGTGGGAGCTCTCTCTTCTATTCAGACTGCCTATCTGGGGCGGCCCCTGCTATACTTCGGTGTAGTCTTTGCAACATCAACAACTATCATCCAGCCATTGATAATCTGCAACAAGGTGATCAGAAAAGGGAGAAGATGACGGGCTAATCATTCTCTAACTAAGAACATTAATCAGTTTATCTTCACAAATCATAACGATCTGGGTGAAAATGATTGAAGACTTGTGTTCACACAGTACTTACCTTGCCATTCATCTCTTTGAGAGCAGCACTAGCTGCCTCTTCGGTGGTGTACTCGATAAATGCATAACCTTTGGATCTTTTCGAAATCTTGTCCATTATAATTTTAACTGTAGACAGGTGGTTTCGATAGCAAGAGCATAACTTCAGTCAGAAATAGGGTATAATGGAAGCAATTAAAAATTTTTAATTTAAAACTAAAGAAATACCTTCAACAAGTTCACCAAAGCCTTCAAATGCCGCACGTAAGGTTTTCTCAGATGTATAAAACGAAAGGCCTTTTAACAGAATCAAAGATTTCCAATAAATTCTGTTACCAATGAGAAGAAACGAGAAAAAAGAATAATCTATGCCCAAAACAATTATAAGGAAAAAGGTAGAATGAACTAGTGGGAAGAATGCATTAGGCTTTGACAAAAGAGAAAATCATAGTATAGTTGATCAATTACAAATATAAGGTAGAAGTCAAGGAAGCATTAAACTGCAGTTAGGTAAATGTTGGGAGAAATAGGAATAAAATCAAATGAAACATATTCCTTTGTTTCTTCTTGAAATGATTTGCATTGTTTAATGCTATTGGTTCATTGAATCCCTAATTTCACAAGAAAAATATCATTATACAATTGTGATGAATAAGCATTTGACACTCAGAATATTAACTAGTGCCATACCAGTTACAAAAAGCTTCTTAGTCTTGATTTGTGTTGGACTAGCTTCTGAAGAATCTGACGGGACCATAGAATTTTGTAAATTATTTCCTGAAAATAAAAATGCCATTAATCAAACAATTAGTACTTTCATAGAAAACAGATTAATCATGATAAATACCTAACTATAATAGTAACTGCTCATTTGTAGAAACATCCAAGAAAATATTATCAAACATCAACTCAATAGCAGAGCACCGGACAAACTTCCAAGTCATCTTCTTGTAAAAGCATGCAGAAAGTCTAACATGATACGGGACTAAAGTAAAGATCAATTCAGCAGTCAACTGTAAGCAGTTTTAAAGAAAAAGATGATTGGTAATTCAACTTCTAAGGAGCTATCAAGCAATTGTACGCTTATCCAATGTAGGAGATGGATGATAGCGTGGAAGTCTATTAAAGGGGTGGGTTGAGTGGTGTTTATATTGTTTGATATATGCATGATGTCAAGAGAAAATATCCACTGTAGTTCATGCTGGTCACACGAAACTGTAGGATGAGTCATAAGGCTCAAGCTAGCACCCAAGGCTAGCAGCGGCAGAAAAATCCCAGATTTCTTATTTAAAACAAGAAAAATCCCAGACAACCTCAAACTCATCATACATTGGTTTCTGTGACCTGGCAGGATCCCTAAACTCTGCCAGATGTTATAACAGGTGCAGTCTATACTTTTAGTTGAGACGTCCAAATCTTTATCAACCCAGAGTCCACAAATTGCTTGTCTACTCTGCTTTAGCAGTGTATTCCAATCGCAATAAATCTCCTAGACTGTAGTTTCATAGCAGGCATGCTAATGAGAGAATCCTTGTTAGTCAAGTGTCCGTTCTGAGATTATGCTACTTTTATGGTTGAACAGGAATTGGAGGTTACTTGTTTCTTTGGACATCAGGGATTATGATGCAATTTTGGTTTTATCATATCACCTCAGGTTGTTCCTGTAAGAAGGTAGCGTTTAGAAAGCCTATTGAATAGGAGGTTGTTTTGAAAAGGATTGACAGCATATTCTAATTCTTATTCTATTGGACCCACATAAGTGTTGCACAACCTAGCTCTACAACAAACTCAAGTATTGCCCATGTTACATAATATCCTTATCAAACTTCTATTGTGTGACGTATGAAAAGCTCTAGCCACACCCCATTCGTCTGATCACAAAGTAAAATGCTCAAACAGCCAACATATCCTAGCCTACCTTCCTTCAATTGATTAAAAAGAGTGCAATCCCTCCTTGAAAGACCAGCTATTCTCATGAAACTATTGTCCTTATATGCTCTATTTGAGAAAGCAAATTACTCATGGAGAATACCAAATGCATATCCTTATATGCTCTATTTGAGAAAGCAAATTACTTGTGGAGAATACCAAGTGCATCGTACTGAATACACTGATAAACAGGATGATCTTTCATGAATTTTGGCAATAAAATGCATATAAAAAGCTAGATATAGTAGCAGCACTATCATATACTTTTGCAATGAAATGTCAATAAGGCATAATAATCAGAAAATGAAAATACACTGAGAACAAATTAATTAAAATTTTGAATGATTCATGACATCAGATGCATAAATCTTCACTCATTTTCAGCTGAGACGAAGATTTAAGCAAGTAAGGACCAGGGAAAAGAATATATGCAATGACAGATTATCCAAGATAAAGAAAGGGACACACCTCCGTAATCCTTATTCTCTGAACCAAAATTCTCATCTGGCTGGACAGACAAAACACCAGGTACACCTGCATTATGAGGGATCAGCAGTGCTCAGGTTGCAAATAACATGCTCATAAAAACAATGTAGGTTGAAGACAAGAGCACACACTTACCAGCGAGTTCTTGGGCACAGTCGTCATCAAGTTCACAGCAGAACCCAAAGTTTAATTGCCAGGAAACATGATATATACACATTTGTGCATCCTTCTCACTGCATAAATGCACACTGGCTTCACGATGAAGAGAAAAGAGGAGATCATAATGACTCATGTCAATGCTCAAACATATTTACTTACTTTCCCAAAACCTTGGTTAGAATTTGAGTATAACGATCAACCATTTGTGCTTTTGTAACAACACCAACCCCTGGCTTGTCCATTCGGACGAGCCAGTGTTTAGTAGTCCCCAAAGGAAATAGTAGTGTAGTTCTGATTTGAGAGTTCCACGGATTGCTCATCTGAATATCCGAACAACTATAATCTTTTTTCATGGAATTATAATCTGGGTCAGGCCTTACAGTCAAGACACCAGGCAAGCCTACAGCAAATAAATGAGTGTAAAAATCAAAATTCAATCTAATTGTGAAATCTCAATTAAACAGAAAGAATTCGATCCAATATATTGTTGGATATAAACTTATACACCTCATAACTAATGACTCTATCTTAAAATAATAAATCAGTAGCACAAGTTGCAAAATCACCAACAAAGAACTTAAAAAACATGGCCTAGCGACATTAAAACCAGATAACCAAATAAGTAATAACAGAGCGAAGAAATCACACACGTGCAAGCTCACGAGAAGTTTCTTCATCAACATTACAGCAAAACCCGAAATGGGTATCACAAGAAGCATCATATATACACATTTGAGCATCCTTTTCACTGCATAAAACAATATTCAGACTCAAACACCAAGAAAACAAACAGTAACATTTACCAAAACAAAAAAACAAAACAAAAAAAAATGCCCACTTGCCCAAAACTCTTTTAAGAGTCTCGATATAGTAATCAATGATTTCAGGCTTAGTATTAACCCCCCGTGGAGGTCTCTCCATAAGCACCATCCAGTGGCCATTTTCAGTCTTGGTGGAAGATAAAGTCGTCGTTGTCGACGATGTGGCACTTGCTCTTGTTCTTGATAATGAAATGCAAAAACAAGAAGAAGATAATGAAGTTAAGCAACTCTTGTTATGCTGTAAAATGGAGAACTTTGAGCTTGTTAATGAATTTTGCAGTTGGGTTTTGTGATGTTTTATTGAGAGGTTTGGAGAGATGTTAATGGCTGAGAAAGAGAGAGTTTCCATGGCTTTTTCGTTTGTTTGTTTAATGTTTCACTTCATGGATCACAAGAGAGCAAAATCTAATCTAATCTGCTTGTTTTGATATTTACTAGGGGAGTAGCTAATGCTCTCTCGCTTGCTTTGGGGTTTCGAAAAATATTTATCAAATTATTTTTCAATAAAAAAATTAGTCTGTGTGTTTTGTTTGATTTTTTTTTAATTTACAGTGACATAATTAATGATGAGTTTCGGATATTTTAGACCGACTATCATGTTAAATGTTAAAAAAATACAAATTGAATTATATTAAGTTATCTTTTACTAATTAATTTCATATGACTTTTTTAGTTTTTATTATGTATTTTAATTTTTATCTTATAATTACGTATTCTATAATTTAGACATCACAATATGATCAAAATGTTGGAGAAAAATTAATTTTTAAATTTTATAACACTTTTTAGTACCGATCTCACACACTATATAAGAATTTATAATTTAAAAATCGTACCTTAAAAATCTGAGAAAATTATCAATCTTTACTTTTTCTATTGAAGTGATTTATGCTCCTAAATCACAATCCGTCACTACCACTCATGTTAGATCACGATCCGTTCCTAAATAATTTTTCAGGTTATGACTCAGATTTGATTTGCACTTGACGTGTGGGCGCCTTTATCACAACTAAAAACAACTAGCATGAGAAAATTTTTCTCTCAAATTTAAAGAGAAAAATTCTTTTTCTTTAAACTGTATAATGTGGCTCTTACTCTTTTCTTTAAAGAAAATAAGTCTTTTTATTTTTCCCTTTAGTAAAACCCTAGACTCCAAATAATAAAAACCAAAAGTAACCTTACTTATTTTTTCTATAGGGGGCCCACCTTATAAAATAACATAAGACCTATTACACATAATTATATTAAATAGAGCCTCCCACTAAATGATATATTTAGGCTTTTGACCCAAATAGTTAGTTATCTTACTTATTAATTCAGTAGTGGTGCAGTCAATTAAATGAGCTAACTCGAGAATCATTTGGGAACATACAATAGTGGCTACAACAATTAAGCCTGTAATTAAATAAGCCTAATCATTTAATTCAAACTCTACTCCATTATAAGATTGGAACTGACCTCCATAACTGTATGTTCGAATAATAATTCGTCCCAAACCACATTGATTTCTTTTACTGCTCAATCCTTTGTACCACATCGTTAATTAAATCGATATTTCAACTGTCCAATCAATTTAATTACATCTTGTTCCTTAATACTTATTGATTTTCTCTAATGATCATTTTCAACATACTAAATATGTTAACACACTATGACTAGAGAATTCTATGATCAAGTGCCGAAAACCTATCAAGAAACCCATCAAGAGATGCGTCATACAAATTCTATATTATTAATCTATAACTCCAATACTCATAATTGCTCCCACCAAGATACCAGGTAATCTTGACCACAATTGTGTGTCATGCCCATTGGTAACTCAAATAAAATAACAATTACAATCATGAAATCATAACTAACTCAAGATTAAGATTACAATAAAATCAATGCCTATGAGATTTAATAAGCCTGACAATCATTTCAAGGTTAATTAAATCTCATATGTGATCCAGCTCAATGTAGTTAAACTATATCAGTAAATTCATATATGATTAAGGCAAATCATTCAATAAATTTACTAAAATCTAAACATAAATAGAGCACCCAACTCTGTTTATCAATTGCGAACTTAATTTATTTAATCATAAGATAACTTGTATTTATGTCTTCTGTGAATCCATATGATGATCACATAAATACATATAATATGATTAAATGAACCTTATTCAAAATATTTATGCAATTGAAAATATCTCAAATATTTTATTAATCAGAAAATTAAAATGCCTTAAAAGAGCACATAATCCCAACACAAAACTGATAAAATTCAGGCTATAAAACAATAGATATAAGTTTCAAACTTACAAAGCATTTATATAGAGGGTGTCATTTTTTTATGTAACTAATCCAAGACATTGTTCCCTCTTTAAATAAATTTGGGAGTGCTGAGGCCATTAAAATTTTTAGTATGAACACAATTTCCTAATACAGATTGTTTGCTGAGCCAAAACTTTATTTGCACTCATATATTACAAGTTTACAACCCTTGCCTGATGAAAAGCCTGAGTATTTACAACTTTCATCTCACAAGGCTATTTTACAAACTACTACTTATAAGTGGTTCTTCAATATCTTCCCTTTCGTCATTGGTTGAGTTTTCTTCTGTATCAAGCATGCAAGCACAGCACAAAGAGACCATCTGAGAAAAGCAGAATTTTTATTGTTAAAAAGAAGAATAATCAGGAGAGTTAGAAAACTATGAGAAAGCTGGGAAAAGGTTAAAGATTACCAAGCAAATAGATGCGACAATGATACTGAAGCCCTTACAGTTGAAGGGGGCATCGGTTGACAGGAACCATGCTGATAATATGCGAATTCAGAAATAAGCAAATATGATTTCAAGAGGTTCCAAAAGTTTAAAGCAATGAGCAGATAATTAAAACTTACATGTCAGTGGACTCATGGCAAGAGGTGATAACAAACTAGATATTGATTGCACACCAGCAATAAATCCCTGTGCCCTTCCCTGTAATCAACATGCATATATAACAGGTATCGCAGAGAGTTTATGGTATGTGAACTGAAAATCCAAAGAAGTGGAATTTTTTCAGAATCACTACTTAGCTCCACTTCCCTAAATTCCCAGCTTGAGCATTGAAAATGTTTAGCACTTTATCAAGTAGCACAGTAGTTTTGCTAACCTGATTGTTCAAGCCTGAAGCTTTTGAAATAATAGCATAAGTCTGCATATTGAAAATTTTATGGCAAAGATGAATTGTTAAAACTGAGTTTCGGGAATTGCTTAGTTATATGTGTTAGTAATATTTTCCATAAACATAGAAATGAAAATAGAAATCCAAGGGTAATAGTACATACAGAAGGTTTCACAAATACATAAATGACACCAAATGAGGCACTGAGGTATGGCACCTGCATAGCAGAATGATGACTTCCCGTTAATGAAACTCCATCGTCATTTTTTCTTTTAATTAGTTTATCTCTATTTAACCATTGCTCATAAGCATGAATGATCTTTTCTTTGCATTGGTCAATAACATAGAAATCAAAATCTCTACATATGAGATACTGGTGAGTAGAAAGCCTTTTATGTCGAAACTACCAAGTTTGCTGGAAAAAGATGACAATGAATGAGAAACAAGTGAAAATTAGAGGCCTTAGACAAGTTCCTCGTACCATTCAACACGTCATCTCAACTACAATTCTCTCTCTCATTATTCTAATTAACAAGTATTATACTTCAAGGAGAGAACAAAAAGCTATAGGATATTGAGGTAAATGTAAGTACATACCCATGAAGCCCATGCCAAGCCATAGAACAATGCCTGCATATAAAAAGAAAATTATCAGATCTCCCATTTCCTTTTATCTTGCTTCCCGGTTGGTGGTAGAGTGAGGAGACTTACATAAGCTATTGATGCAAGCAAAGCTACACACAGTATCACTTTCTCACCAACAAATGGATTGAGTAGAGGAAGCACCAAAATCTAGTAAAAAGCCAGAGAAAATTTTAAGGATCCATTTTGTGCTAAAAAATGGACACTTCACTTGTTTCTTAATTTGGGTTTTCGTAACTGAAGGTCTATTATAAATTAAAAATAAAGTAAAATCATATTCCTTGTAAGTCATACCTGTGAAACAATTGAACCTATTCCCACCATCATTAGGATTTCTGAAAATTGATTCTTATTGAAACCAAAAACTGCCTTCAAATAGAACTGCAGAAGTAGTAATATAATGCATCAAAACATTTAAGTTTAACAGAAAACAAGTGGATGAGATTAACAAAGAAATGGGTTGTATATATGCAGTGATGCAGATAGAACACGCACAGATGCTAGTGTTTTAGTTATGCGCTAGTTGCTTTCAAATTGCTTCTGGTTTGTACAGCCCAATAATTTTTGCCTATCAGCAATGCTAATGCTTATTGCTTAACAGCTCAGGCTACTATAATTTCTCCAAAATGTGGAAGTTCAATTTTTTTTTTTTTTTTTTGAGTTATTTGGCTTGAAACTTTTATTGTGAACTGTGAAAACATTAGTCTCTCATTCTTCCTTTCACATGCCATTCAGACCAGCAAATATCCGTTCAAGTATCCCTGATCTACATGGTGTTATACATATCAGTTTCCTACTGAATTGATTAAGAAACAAAGGAAAATCAGAGTAGTATTTGTAGAATTAATAGGGAACTTACTAATAAGACTGCGCTGATGCCGGACATTCCTAACTCATAGAAAAAGGAAACAAAAGAAACGCCCCTAAGTGTTGGACTGGGAAAGAAAAAAAAGAGTTGAGCTCATTAGCCAGAATGTGTAAAAAACAACTTTAAGCATCTTAGTAATTCATATTAAAAAAAATATGTAAATTGATTGAAATTAAAAGTCAGTATTGAAGAAACTCAAGAAATATGCGCCCAAAAACTGTCTGAATTATAACAAAAATGTAGGAGTACCTGCTAATAACCATTAAGGCAGCATCTCGCATTGATTTGTAGCGTTTATCAAGAACATTAACTACCTTCTTTAAGCAAGATGATTCTTGGTCTTTCCTTGGAGCTGGTTCAACTGTCTCAACCAGAAAGAATTGCATATAAACTGGAACAAAGATCAGGAGAGCTATTGAAACCTGAAACAGAATCATTGTTGAAATAGATTAAAAATTATAAGATGGAGATTAGAACAACAAAAGAGAACAAAGAACATTAAAGTATGAGTGTAATACCAAACTTACTGCAGCAACATACCAGAAAAATGTATTTCTCAGGAAGAAAACGTGCCAATACATTTCCTAAGACGTGTGAAGCAGAAAAAAGGCCTGTAATCCAACTAAATGCTGCAGCCCTTTTGCTCTCATTGACAACATCTGCCTGACGGAGGAAAGCAAAATTGATACCTAAAACTCCCTGTCCATGAATTTTAATAATGAAGAACGATTCTTACCGCATAAGCAACAGCAATGCAGAAAATACTCCCTTGGCTTATTATATATGATATTGTTCGAAGCACATAGTAGGCGTACACAAATTCTCTGGACTGATTGAAAGCAAGCAAAGCTGAAAAAATACAGAGTCACAACAAAGAGAAAATTGTACATATACAGCACAATTTTGATTGTATCATTAATTCACTGCAAAATGTTGAAGCAGAGATTGCATCATAGACATTATGTCAGAGACTCATATTTCAGCTTTTATTCCTATACTTGAGCAATTAGGGTAAGATTCAGTGAAAAGACATGATTAACAATTTCATTGGTCCGTAAACAGGAAAATTGACATTTAGTTTTGGGAAAAGTTTAGTGAAGAACCATCACAATAATTGATATTCATATATTATTGAGGTAGCAAAATACTGGCAATTAACTGATTTCAATCAATCATCACCTCTTGAAACAAAACAATAGGGTAGCCCTGGACTTCCTTTTAACTTTTATTTTCATATTATTGAAGTAATAAGAAAAGTTCTCATGGCTTTATGCATGTGTTTAGTGTTTCCTAAAGATGTTTTCATCTATAACTTACTGAAAGGAACAATAGTCGTGGAGACAGTAATAAGGAGCAGTGGTTTACGTCCATATTCATCTGCAAGCTGACCGAGAAGTGGCAGTACCACCATCTTGAAAACTCCAACAACCTGCAAACAGAAGAAAATCTAACATTTAAAATAAAATGAGATATGAATATATAATCACAGTGTATCATCATCACAAGTTCCATGTAAGTTATTCGAAGTCATGAACATGAATATCTAATCCAACATCAATTCTCTTGCTGTCTTGAAGCTCTGTAAAGACTCAGAAAACTTGTCACATGTACTAGTGTTTGTCAAAATGCTTCAGGAACCACCTTATTAAACTCTCTCAATTGCCAATGGATCTGGCGTAATTCTCAAATTCACAAAGCATAGATTCTGTTTGTCTTTTACGGTCACAAGATTATCCAAGATCATCAAAATGTTAACAAAATGCGAGAAATTTACAAGCACTCCAAATCTAAACCAGTTAAATAGCCATAAAGTTTAATGGAACCAGCATGAGACCTGATGCCTGATTTTGACAGAAAAATTAAAATTTAAAACAGACCACCATCACCTTTACAGTCATAATCCAACTTAGAATTTTCAATAGGATGTAAAGGAAAGCTAAAATGGAATTAGCATGTGAAAATTTAGTGGTGGTTGAACCACTTTATTATCCTGTCCATTTTCCACTCTTTAGTAAATAGAACAAACAAAAGGAAAAGTTCTGGCAACTGAACAAGTTGAATTAAAAAAAATTTAGCAAACCAAGAATTTGGCATCTATTTGGACCCATACATGAATGAAATTGCATGCTTCACTTATAAAAAGCTATTGCATCTACTCACCTAAGGTTCCCTCTATAGCACTAATTTATTATCAAACTAAATAAACCAACTTCAACATAAACACCAATGTATCTATCCATTTCTTTTCTATGCATAACTCGGAGGAACTGCAGCCTCAATGAACCCCAAGAACTAAAATGCATGTCCTTGCTACTCGGCACTGTAGAATGGCACAAGATTGATATCTTAGATCATGTTCCATTGGCAGATGTTGGAAAATCTATCGGGTAAACAAATTGGAAACAGCATAAAAGCTCAAATTAAATTCTCAGAATATATCATCTGCGGATTTTGCTGGTTCCTAGTTCCTAATCAACTACATAGAAACCCGAAATAGAATAATGTCGCGTTGACATCCAACCATGAACCATCTTTAATCAAATCATTTTCTAGATATGCAGAAAATCGCATAAGATGTCATAACAATCATTTGAAACAACTCCTTTTGAAGATGTTTCAATTCAAGATATAGGCAGAGTGCTTATTCGCTATTGCTCTTTGAGATTCATCCATGCCTGTTCAAATAAGTAAACCTTTTTTGCCTGCTTCCTGCAGCTCTTGGAACATAGATTTGACAAAAACCAACACTGGTGAAGCTAACATGGTTAAATATAAAAAATTGGACAAATCAAAACAATCCCTTCTCAAATCTATTACCATTACTTACAATGCTCTCAGAAATTAACTTCCCAGATGTTAATGAGTTCTTTCATCGAACTGACACTTAGCTGGCTCCATGTCAGTCATTAACTCTTAAAAGTAACATTCCAATTCTATTAACAAATTGTTGTACCAGCTTTTGCTACGTAAAGGCTTTTACTTTACTTACCTATCTGAAACAGAACACCTTGTTTGGTTCCAAGAAAACCCAGGAAAATTAAGAAATACAATAAACCCGCGTACCTATTAGAGACCAAAACAAAAATCTAGACAGCTCCTTTAGTCTAATCCTTCTTTCCCACAAATCCAAAAAGCAAAACAGCTCAAATCCCAAAACTCATAAAATCTAAAGCATAAAAAGAGAATAAAAAGAAGAATTATTATTTACCGTTTGTTGAAGGCCACTGATGTAAATAGCCTCAGAACAAGTAGATTGGCCAGGACACAAAGCATTAGTAACAACATCAACAAGAACGGAAACAGTCATCTCCTCAGCAACCCAATGAACACAAAGAGGCAACAGCAAATGCAGAAGCGGCCTCAGCTCCCAAAACCCAGAAGCCATTGCTACCTAGCTGTCACTATACTAACAAAAACACTAAGTGATACTACAAGGACATGTGGATAATGATTGCTTTGTTTTTTACTCTTCGACTAGTGTTGATGGCAACATGGTATGTGTATATATAAATGTATATATGTTGAACCAGGAGTAGTTATGGTGGTTTGTGCTTGTGCATGGGAATAGAAATGCGCGTGCGGGCATTCGTTGGACTTGTGGTTAGGATTACGTTGCTTGTGCTGGCGCCACTTCTCTAGTGCAAGGTGATGATTCAGCCCACTTCTTGAAGTCATTACAAGGCATGAATCGTGATTTGATATCACGCAATGCATACGAACTTTCGTTGACACAATTATAATAATTATTGCAGGCGCAGAGGGTGCTTAACGCTGGAGGGCCATGTCAGTTGCAGACTTTTAAAATATTAAAAATTTTAGAAGAAAATATTAAAAATTAAATAAAAAATAAAAAATTTGGTCTCCACACAATTAATTTGTAAACTTTATATATAAGATGAAAATGTAATTTTATGTTTTGTAAAATAAAATCAAAGTGACTCAATTGTTTGATCCTTATTTTGCTAATTGATTTCTTATTTTACCGGTTATGTTGCAACAATTGTACCATACAACTATTGCTTTTAACCGTTATATCCAACTTATAGAATAATCAGAATCGAATCCAACTTATTGATCGCAGAAATAGTTGTATGATAACCGTTCTGAACATAACTTTGACCCTTATTTTGACAAAATAATAAATAGTCTTTTAAAAATTTAATAAAATTCAGACCCAATCCTTTGATTTTTATTTTGTCAATTACTTTTTTAAATTATTTTTTTATTTGTACAAGTATTCCCGAGTCAAAATTGTTACAGTTACAAGCAAAATTCCCAAGTTTCTGCTACTACACCAAAATTATAGATGAAATATCATCTGAAATCAATTCTCTATTAGTACTTAAAGTTTGAATTTGGCCACGCTAGAGATCCATTTTGAGCTCCACCCTTGAATTATTTGGAAAAAAGACACATCTTATAATTTGGAGTAACAGTCATAGATCACATTCATTATTTTTTAAGAAAGATTATTATACCTAAAGAAAATAATCTTACAAAAAAATCATTTTCATTTGTCTAGTAGCTTCCTCCTCTACGGATAATTTAGTGATAGATTCTTTAGCAGCCGAATGCTCGTATTCGGTCGAATGCCTAGCAACAAACTCTTATGTTCCTTTCATTACAATATTTTTGAACAAATTCTTGAATAACAAACCTAAACCATTTTGTTATTAATGATATCAATGATGATAATGACGATATTGATTTTGAAAGAGCTATGTAGCCATTTCTGAAATATATAAACGTTGTCATGATCATTTCACCAAATCACGGGAGGTCACTGTTCTTCCCCCCTGCCTATTGCAAACTCGCACGTCAATACTAAATAAAATAAGCAATTCAATCCATGCAGCGTTGGACACAAGTACCATGTCATGGTTTACCGAATTCACTAAAACGATTTTAAATCATTAAAAGGGAAAGCGACTCAAGGCTGCCGGCTGCATAAAATGGAGCAAGTGGGGAATTGAAAAAAGTTTTAAGGCCGACATTATATTTCATGTAACATACACAATTCATAACAACCACACAATTTGTAGAGTTCATAATTTATGTGGTTGTTGTGGAGTGTGTATGTTACATGAATATAGGGGCTCCCCTAACAAATTATCCCCCCACCACTTAGCTTTGACAGTTTTTTCCCTTTTTTTTCTTCGAACTTTTTTAACTTTTAACCATTTTTGTGTGTAAAGCAGCACTAACAGCTGTAAAAGGAGCATAAGAGAATGATAAAATTTATATGACCCTGTAAAATGAATAGTAATTTACTTCTTTTCTATTTCCATTCATATGAGTGAAGTTCAATCCTAGACCTCTTAGTAATCAAGAAATTTTACCAAAACTGAACTAATCTGCAGCTACGAATTGATGGCAACCTTGAGTTTAATGTCAAAATAATGCAATAAAATTCCAGAACCATATTATACATAAATAGAGTTGAAAAGAATCAAGAACCAAGCAAGCAAAGCAATAGCCATCCAAATTGACTTGATTTTCAAAAAAAAAAATAAGGCACAACGCGTGGCAATTAGTCCTGCACACTACAAGCAAAAGCTTTGCTCAGTCTTGCAACTTAGGTGTACAACAGAATACAAAAAACAAAACATTAAATAGATTATCAACCGCCTCTCATCATTTTTGTGTCAGCTTCAAGCCGTTCAAGCTTTACTGTTATGAGTAACAGATATACATTACCCTAGAGAAAATGCAATGCCAATCTGGTTCAAATTCTATTCTGAAAATATAAATGTTATTTTGGTATCTCACAACATCTCTACAATGTCATACTCTACATAAAATTTTTTTTTTTTTTAAACAAAAATCATTCGAATAACAGTATCATATACGAGGGGCAACAGCCTAACAGACTTATAAAGCTAAATAAATACCAACAATATGGAGGTTCTTAGAAGACTCAAATTTTCCCTCTATGATAAGCAAGAAACAATGCAGATAGAAAAGTTATCTCAGCAAATAAATGAGCAAAAACTGGTTAAGCAGATAAAAGCAAGCAGAATTGGCCAAGCTTGATCACTGTATGACAGATGCAAAAGCCATTTTACCTGTTTGGCAGCCAGCCTCATAAACTCACTAGTCACTAAGATAAATCAAGTTGCGCCAACAAAGCTCATTCCTAGGTGTGCCTTTTGGCAAATATCATATAGAGTAGGAAAATGCAAGCAACGAAAGCAGAAGCCACACACGATGTAAAGAGATTAATCAATAATATGATTCTATGATAAAACACACATTCTCACAACCAAATAATTCTTTTGACAACATGCGCAACAACAGCTGACTTCCATCAATCGATAGATAAGAGCAGATCTATACAATCATGCTAACAGTGAAACAAAGTAATTACTAAGAATAACTGATCCGGTACTTGCAACCATCAATTCATCAAATAAACCTTTATTCATATCAATGATCTGGAGAAAATTCAAAGACAAGTTCCAGATCCAAAATTTAATAGCCATGTGTGATACAAAGAGATAAACAAATAAAAATAAGCCAGCCAACTTTCCTGCAAGTGGCCCTACCACTACATCTCTATGCTATGTGACTGATAGCAATTAGCTTACAGGAACATAATAAAATACAGTAATATAAATAACCTTCATTATCGCACAAACATTATTTGTTCCTGTACAGGAAGGCATACCACACAAGCTCTTTTCATCCACTGATTCATCTGTGCATGGTAAGCAAGGAAGTAAAAATAAAAGACACAACTACTCCATCTGGCCTGCTAATGTTGCAACCTCATCTTCAGCATCTAATTCTTGCTCCACACTTTTGACCTGTGTATGCAGAAAATTCACAAAGAAATATGAGAAGGCAAAGAATTAGATTTCATTAGCAGTTCAACCAACAAATGAAAAGCTTGTGGGTGCAACTTGGTCTACAGAAATGGCTTGCTAAGGAAAAACATACAAGATATCAATGGAGATAGATAGACAGACCAAGCAATAAAGAAATTATATGCTGAAACTCAAAAAATTATTCAACATATAAATTCTTATTCAGGAATACTAGAGACGATGGAAAACCATTTATTGTTTAGTATCAGTAGATTACTTAAACCAAACTTGAACTTTTCCAAATCAACCACAGAAAATCACAAATTTGGGATGATAAATACACTAGACACGGTGATTTAAATCAATGGTAGTTATTTATCCAAAATTAAAAAATAAATCTTTTAAAAAAATCAAAGGTACTTAAATATTACCCCTTTTTATAAGCAACTCATAAATGCATCAATGAAGAAGATTTAAAACAGACAGTGGACCTGCTGTCCACTAAGAAAACAAAAACTGGAACTATTTGTGCTAATACGAAAGTATACCAAATCATCCCTATTTTAGAACCAGCTATAACTCAAAACCCATCCCAGTTTAGATGAACGAAGAATATTACCTCAGGAACATAGTGCATAAGCATATTCTCAATGCCAGATTTTAATGTGACGGACGAGCTCGGGCAGCCGCTACATGCACCTTGCATTCTTAATTTGACTGTTCCTGTTTCCCTACGGAGAGCAGACACATAATCTTTAATTAGAGCTAAGAGACAAGGTGAAACAAACACATTCAGTTTAATTCCGAATGGTATTTAACCATATGAAGGGAAAACCTACGGATCAAATCCTCTGTACTCAATGTCCCCACCGTCATCTTGCACAGCTGGCCGAATACGGGTCTCGAGGAGTTCTTTGATCATTGCAACAGTTTCTGAGTCATCCTGCATCACCAAATACGAATGATGGCAACATAAAAGAGAGATGAACAATCAAATTTAAGTGAAATGGTTGAAAAAGGTTAGGGTTTTAAAAGTGAAAACATCAATATGCGCATTTAGTTTTGAGTTCCCTAGAAATGCTGCAATTATTAACTAAGTTTCATCCAGGATATGTGACAAATAAACCAGATCAAAAAGATTTCTATTATATAATTCATAGGAGATCAGGACGTGCAAAGAATGTCGTCTGATAAATAATGTTCCAAATATTTTGACAAATTATTAACAACAAAATTCACTTACATAAGAACTTCTGAGAGGGTTCACAGAAATGTCAACATAATGTTCATGTTGACATGCCTCCTGCTTGGGCAATATGCATCATCAAATGCAAAACAAATATGATATTAGGGGGAAAAAAACCCACTAAATTTACCATCTTGCCCGTGAACACTGAACGAGTCAGGTGGTATTTGAGGTAGGCTTTGGCCCACTAATCAAAGGAGAGGCAGTCTGGGGCTAGTGAGGCAAACTTAGGAAACCTTGTTTATTTATGTACCAAAAATAAAAAGAAATGCTACAACATCTGAGATGTTAGTATACATGCATGTTAGTCCTTTGATTACCAAAACCTTTCAAACCTCCTATGATTCTTAATGTAGATGTATTTTTGTCTTCAAGTAACAAAATTTCACCCCAGGCTTTCTCTTTTGACAAAACAAAATGAAAAAGAAAAATAAGTGCTGACAAAGCCTCGTTAAAAATGTCTCTAAGAGAAAATGGACTCTTGATCAGCATGCTAGTTCAATGAGGCAATGAATCAAAATTTCGCTATATTTACAAATTGTAAATCAGAGAAAGAAGCTCTCAATCAAGTAACTTTGGGTCAATGAAACGACAAAGAACTATATCTTCAATTTCAAATCCAAATTAACACATCCTCCACGGTTGAAGTAATACTCAAACTAAAATATATAATATATATGTTCATAACGAGGAAAGAGCAAGGCATAAAAATAACATAACGTTGTGTTCACAAGCTGATTATAACAATTCAAAAATTCCAAAAGATTAAATTTGGAAACATACCTCATTAATAGCTGTGTCTTTGGCTGCTGCAGTTTCTGAGTCTAGAAAAAGTGGTTGCCCAGACGAATAAAAGTCCATAATTGCAGCAAAAATTTCAGGTTTGAGTAAATCCCAAGAAGTATCCTCTGATTTTGTCACAGTGATGAAATCTGAACCAAAGAAAACCCGAGTAATACCTGTATGAAAAAGAAAGAAAATTTTTTTACCATACCCCTAAATTGATCATTCCATTCAATTATAACAGGTTGAGTTCTATGTATTTCACTTATCAAAAAATATACATAAACATAGAAAGTTAAAAAATGAAAAAAAAAATGGTGATAACAAAAATTACTAGCACACTCACTCAACTTTTCATGTACTTATCAAATGCTTTTAATACTCTTTTAATGAAAGATACTCCTTTTACCCATTTATCGCTATCTACATGTTACTATTACACATTAGTATGTTGCAATTACACATTAGTTGCTTACACTTTTTCAAGTCAACAATTTTTATATACAATATTAAGTTTTTCAGTTATGTGCTCTTAACTCACTATTGTAGTGGACTTTCTATTTGTTGCATCTATCATCAAGGCTTACACCATATATGGCTCATTTTACAGCCTACACTCATCATCATAAATCCTATATCCTAGCTCTCTCCATCAGGATGGTCCCATGGAAGTTACAATTGAATGCTTATTTGAAGTGAGTTAAACAATTTATAGATTTCATTTGTTACAAACGTCTGTTACACATCCAACATAGCACATAAAACAAAAACAGATTAGAACACTGGGAATAAGCAGATGTAATACCTATTAACAAGGGGTTTCCCAGGTCATTTATAAATCTCCACGACAAAAGTAGATCGCCTTAAAAAACATGCAGATAAGTTGACAAGACAATTGATACTATGAAAATTAAGTTATCGCTCTCTTTATTATAGTTGTAGGTGGAACAAACTCACAAAATTAATCACATAGGCAAACCATCTTATGCTCTTACATTTCACATTTGTGCAGTTGTTATTGAAGTTCTACAAATCTGTATTTTTATTTTGAAAATACTCATCCATGACAATCTTATACTAAGATTTCTCAACAAAGGGGGAAAATGAATGCATGAATCTTAAGCAACAACAGGAACCAGATATCAAATAAGTAACTCACACCAATTGGTTGAAATATGCGGACATCAGTACTAAACCTTTATATTCACGAAAAATAAAAGGCTTTCATAATCCCGAAAATTACAACACAAACATATATATAAGCAAGCTTACCATCAACCCCGTAAAGGGATTTTGCCAATGGAGAGTTCATTGCTGCGCGAGCATTCGGGAAATCTGCACTCCCAACTTCCATAACAGGCTTCCCTGGATAAAACATAAGAGACGAAGGATTTGGTGTTGGCTGCGTTTGTATAAACATTGTCCTCCTCTGCACTGTACAATAATAGCACCATCAATTTCATAAACATTTTCACAACTCTACGATTCACATATCAAATCCTATTGAATTAAACATTAAAAGAAAAAAGAATCATATTATTCTAGAGGATAAACGAAGAAACTAATTTTTCCTTTTTTTAAAAAAAAAATTCCCCTCATGCAAAAATTAGCCATCATTTCTAAAGATATTTTTAAATAGCAATAAACCAAAAAAATTAGCCTACAATATTAAATACAAATGAAAAGTAACAGTAACAAAAGGCCGCGTTTGGCGACAATACATGGATTTGTTGAATCGACAAACAATTAATTGAAAACGAAAGCAAGAAAACAATAAACTAACCTCGAAAAAGATTCCATTTTCCGGATTGTACAGAAGAAGAGAGAGGAATAGATTTTAGTAACGTGGAATTTTGAGAAGTAATCGGGTTTGACAAATACGACAGCGTTCTGGAAGACGCATAAACTACGGCGTCGTTTTGTTTGGGGAAACCCGGCCTCTGCCGGTGTGAAGAAAGACCTCGCTGCAATAGCCGTCCCAGTCCCCTCATGCTTCAACTTGACGAAAGCTCTCTTCTCTTGTGATTGTTATTCGCTGGAAGGCGTTGTTAAAATAGAAATCAACCACGGCGGTGGTACGAAAAAAGTGTGGCGCCTAGCGGAGAAGTTGCCACGTTATTCTGACAGGAGTTGAAAAATACTGACAGTCCAAAATAGCAAGGAAGCCGGGTTCAACCCGCATGTGTACCCGGAAAGAGTGAAATACCAAAAAAGCACTCAAAAAATCTCAGTTTGCCAATCATCTTCCGTCGACAGTATCACATGCATTTTTTGATCGAGCAAAATCAATTAAACAGCTCAAAAAAAAATTATAAATTAGAAAAAGATCATTTTTTACTTAGCTCAATATGTAATCTTCTTTCTTACTAAAATGTTGTAAATAATTTTATCTTGAATCTACTTAGTGCCCGTTTAGGATTGCTTTTGGGAGGTTTAAAAATAATTTAAAAAATCAAAAAACTAGTTTTAATGTTTGGTAAAAAAAATCAAAATCACTTTTGTCAAAATCAACCCTTCCTACAGCTAATTTTGAAAAACAGAGAATGAGTAGTTTTTAGTTTCTGATTTTGAGAACTAATTTTGTACTTTAATACAATTCCATAAATATTCTTAAAATTATTACTTAAACTCAAAATTATCCTTATTCAAATTGAAAACAAAATCAGTGTTTTAATAAATTTTTATTATAATTCATCAATATAAATTTATTAATATCAATTTGTTAGTCGAATTATTATTAAATTTATTTACTATATTATAAATTTAGTTATCAATTGTTTTAAGATAAAAAATAAAAAATAAAATCAATATATTATAAATTTTATTTTTAGTAAAAATTATTATAATACACAATTAAAAATATTATATGTATATATTTTTATATGTATAAGTAAATTTTATCTTACATTATGCGTATTTTAGTCATTTGTTTTCTCTTAGCAGATTAACAATAAAACTTACCAAACATCCATAATTGCTTTCAAAACTCAGAATACTTCTGAAAACAAAATTTATCAAACGTTTAACTGATTCTCTTCACAATTGATTACTTCTATAACACAACTAATAATAATTATTTTAAAAACTACAATATTCCCAAACTAACCCTTATTCTCAAGTTGTAATTTTCTTTTGAGCAAGTTCTTGTCCACATCTTATTTGGGATGAGAATTTTATTAAGTTACATGTCACAAAGATCGATTCTTCTTGATTAAACAAAGTTGGGCTTAATTATAAATTTGGATTTAATAGTCTACTATTTGCTTGATTCTATTATATAATCTGTAGAGTAGTGGCCAAAAGTGCATTTAGGCATTGGTATGGTTTAAACAACAGTTACAACCTTGATTATGTCACCTATGGTGAATAGTGGTGTGGGAGTGAAGTATGCTAATGAATAATAGAGAATTGATAATTTAACAGTAATGTTCTAGGATAGTTATAGCCTAGAAAATATTATTAGGGAAAATGTGAGAAATTTGAATGTTTTTGGAAAATGAATATAGAAATGTGTTAGAGATTATTTTAGGAAATTTTTGTTGAAATGATTTTGGAAAAATTCTAAAAAATTGTTCTCGAAAATATTTTTGGAAGAATACTGAAAATAATTAAAAGTTATTTTTTTCATGGTAAACATTTAAAATAGAATCTAAAAAATGATTTTTTTAGAGAAAAATAGGTTTTGAAAATGCTTTAAATTAACTTTAGTTCTCCCTTGGATTACTTAACGTAAAAAGAAAAAATATAGATGCCTTTACTCTTTGATGCGAGCCCCTTTTATAGTTGGAATGTTGGCTTCGATTCCAACCATTTTTGCTGACCAAAAAGTCATGTGAAGAAACAAATGCATTTACTTTCATGCATGCTTACATTTAATCTTATGCATGATTTGTCCATGCATTAAATCCTTTGGTGAGCATGCATTTCATGTTGTTAAATTTATACAATCAATTGTGATGCACGCTCATTAATGTGAGCCCCTTTAACTACTAATTATCAACTTATTTTATGACTTTTAATTTAAAAACAAATAAAATAAATATTTGGTGCATGTGAATCAACAATGTATGTATATGATTTAGAAATTATGTTTTAAATAAGACATACTTCTTAGAATGATTGGTTCTTCACTAACTCCTATCACAAGGTATTTCCTTGTGGGTTAAAGTGTCCTAAGTAGGCTTAGCCAAATGTTTTATATGAATTAAACCTCACCTTAGTAAATCCATACCTTCCAAACCAAGACCCACAATAATTGCCCTAGTATAGTAGCTTAGGTCTACTTTGAAATACGTACCTTATATGTTAAATTGAGCCTTTGAGTCTAACCTCGACTTTAGATATTAACATATCTTAATCGTGAATCAACTCATTCTCTGATTGTAGTGTTCTCTTGAACAAGTCATTATATTATGGTTATGCAAATTTAAAGGGCATATATGTATGTTTGAAATAGGTACTTAACTAGAAAAACATCTCCTGCAGTACAAAGGATTTAGGTCTGAATTCTATTTATCCAAGGAGTAGATTTAGTATGCACTAAAGCAATGCTCAATAATAGAGGGAGTGAAAGAAAATGTATGCATGGATGTTTAATTAGGAAGTCATATGTCACATATTCATATTTTGGAATGTAGAAACCATAGATTAAGGACTGATTTGAGATTTGAGTGGTTGATGAAATAAGCTGTTTCTATCGTGTGAATGAAATAAGCTACTGACTAAAAAGGAAAAAGCTAATGTTTGGAAAATTATGTTGTTACAGTTATTGTGAGGTTAAAAAATAAAGCACATGAGTTTGTTATATAATGACCAAAATAAACATAATTTTAAATTGTAAATTAGGTTTTATGGACAATAAAGGTATAATTGTCATTTTGTTAAAATATTAAGGGTTAATTTTCGTTAGCCACCACATGTTTAAATAAAAGTTGGCGCACGCCCTAATGTTTCAATAACCATCATCACACCCCTTAATAAGCAAATTCAACCATTATCTTTGACGACGACTTAGATAATTGAGTAAAAAGACTTGTTTGCCCTTGATTTGAAAATAAAACATTTAAAATTCAAAACACTATATCGAGAAGAAATCAACCGATGCTATTTACATAGTTTTATAGACTTAAATGCCCTTTAATTTCTGCTTATTTACATGCAAGTGTGAAGAAAATTGTGATATTTTCCTTACTTCGTTTAGCCACATTGCATATTTATTGCACCTAAGAGCATTGTAGAGACTGATTATAACAACTATAACATAACAGTAAAAAAAAGAAAATCTGTAGCCACCATATAAAACCCCAAACGATAGAGAACATTAAAGGATATCTCATGTCTCCTCTTTATTTCATCAATCACAACTTTTGAGTGTAGCAAACACCCAACCTTCAAACTATGAGTTCAAAGCCAACAAAACAATGCCTAGTTCCTCTTTTGCGTCTAGCAGTCATGGCAATCAAAGTGAAAATGGTGATGGCAATCTTAAATGCATCCAGTAGTAATGATATTCTAGATGTCGTGGGGTGAACGGTGGTGTCATCAAGTTCTATAATAAAAAATATTACTATTGTGTAAGGCAACAATCCTAATTGCTATCCCAAAAGACAATCCACACAGGCTATTCTACAAATGTTTTACTAATAGATGCACATTTTTCTAATGGCGGTCACCAACAAACAATGAAGCCCATGAGATACTATGAAAACAAGATATTTTGTTCCATATGATGAACATGATTTAGGCAATGAAGAGAATGTCGGAGATCAATTTGGTGGTAGATTCAATGGAATTGAAAGCATGATTAGCTACACCAAAGAGATGTATCAACATGATCGTAATCTTACTTCTAGTTATATTCTATGTCCCTGTGTATAAGGTGAACAAAATTAATACTTATATATGAATAAGTGACATGACTTGACCCACCCTAACTCATATGTTAGATCTGAGGTGAATCATATACTCTGATATTTACAACTTATGACATAAACTTAATTCATGAATAGATAAAAATGTCCTTGGGCCTCTACTATAAATTATAATAATATCTGTGCCTTATCCAAAAACATATTCAAACTTCGTATAGTTCATATCTCATTATATACACATATATCTTAAATATTTACATATGAACATAAATGTGCTCAAAATATAAATCATCTAGCAATATGTGTGTTGTGACCTAATCTTAATTCATTAAATCGAACTGCATGAAATCTTACAAAAACTTGGGAAAAATAGGATAAATAGGAAAACAGTGAACTTGTGGCTCAGTCAGTGGATATAATTATATAAATAAAAATAAAGTGATGCACTAGTGCTTATATATAATTATACGATATAACTCTATAGTGAACATATTACAGAAGGAAACATAAAATCATATATACATATATGACAAAAACTGCACCAAACAATATCCAAGGGAAATAACTCTCAATACTCTCTGAGATCATCATCGCAAGAGTAGAGCGGAGGAAAAACCTCTCAAAACCCGGTGAAATTTAACTACATCGCACAAATAAAGTAACTTAATTTTTAATACGCATGCACATAGCTTAAAGGAAAAGTACACATATAGTGACTGACAATCACATTTCATGACTCAATCAAACATATAATATGTGCACATATAATCATAACATGATATTAAATCATATTATTAAACATAAATGTTTTACAAAACAACAACAACAACAATATTCACTCATAGATCTTGTTTCACTTTGAAGTTCGTTAGGGTTCCTATTGGTTCTTGGATTCTTAAGTTTCTCCTAAAATACATGGCTTAAAATTTAATTGTTAGAATTGATATAGAAACTTATACGTATGAAGTGAACTAAATCATAATTATTTAAATTTCATAGATCTATTACTCACTAACTCACTGAATATAAATCTAACTACCCAATTTTATTTCTTATAACATTCCCTCTTAATTCTTCTTTTTAACTTTTTTTTTGGCTCTCGGCTTCTGAATTCTTTTTCTCTTTTACTCTTTTTTCTCTTTTTCCTCACTTTTGGCTTCTCTCTTTTCTTCGTTTCTTCCCTTTTTTTTATTTTCTTCCCAATTTCTTTCTTTTTCTACTCTTTGTTTTGCTCTATTTTGGTTTAATTTATGAAAAATAGTGAGAGCTGCTTCAATTCTTTACTTTATATATGCCACAACCTCTAAGCGTGCATGACAAGCACACAGATAAAGCATGTATATGGCTTAAAGGAAGCAAGCAACTTGTTGTTTCCTTGACAATTACCCACGTTTAGCTTACAAGCAAGTAGGTGAAGTATGAATGTAGCTACAACTTAAAAGTATCCTTCAAGTACAATGTAATATGTCTTTGTTTATAATATGAAGTAAATCAGTTGCTATATTTGAGAAGCATTTTTAGTATTACACATATGTATCAAAGTTAATTTAACATATATACACTACAGGTCAATAATAAATTAGATAAACTTACTTGAAATAATATTAATATCATTGACAGCATATCTAATAATTTTGATGCAAGATAAATCGTTACAATGATTAAAAAAGAAAAACTGATAAGTGTTGGTTATTTACTTAGCCTATCTATGTCGGCCACTCGAAAACTTTCAAAATGGCAAAACGCTTTAAGCTTAACTATAATTCATACATTAATTTTCCTATATTGTCTATGCAATTATTTTACATTAATATTAGCTATAAGCCCTAAAAGAACTACAATAAAACTAATAAGTAACGCTACCATTCATTACTTACTCTAAAACAAAATGATATATAGGGTCTATTGTTGCATTCTAAAAGATGTTAAATTTTCTATATACTTCCACTATTTACTTATATAAGTGTTTTCAATGCTTGCAACTTGTGTGGTTCCTTACTGCAAAAAATACTTTAGACATAAATTAATATTATGGGAAGGCTGGCATTTTCCTTTTGTCCAATGCCCTTATTTGTGCCTTGTTGTTCACCACTATATTTCCGTTATAAAGTGCTCCACAACCTTGCATGATTGTTTTCCTTGCACCCCGATCCAAGTGTCACTTGATTTAGGCATCCGAACATTGCCACTCGAACTACCAATATGATTCTATAGATGAACACCCTTCTAATGCTCTGACTGTAAAGTTGTTGTTAGCAATATATTGCCTATTGAGGTACATTGACATTCTAAAAATGAGGTTGATTAGTTGGTCTTTTGGCTGTTGGATTATTATGATCCTTTGCAATATTCATTTTTTGTGGTCTTGCATATCTCAAACAATTACAACTCAGAAGATCTTCACATAATGGCTTCAAAGTTCACAACAAAGTCTCTATTATAAGCATTTGAGGTTATAACTAAGTCATAATATAATCTTACCAAATATTTATAGAAAATAAATAAGTTCAACACATATGTTACCAAAGTCAATCTCTGATGCTCTTACATCATTATAGGCTTTCACATTATTCTGATGTAAAGAAAAAAAAAATTGGATTAACATCAAAACATCAACAATAAGCATTAGTTATATAAAGCTAAATAAATGAGTTTAAAGTAAATTTCCTTGTGATGTCTTGTCTTTTTATTAACATTAATGTCTTGTCTTTTTATTAACATTAGTAGGATTTATAGGATAAACCATCTTATTGTGTCCAACCATGGCATTAGCAGCACATATTGTATCTCTTTTTTTCTAGGGGTATCTCATCAGGATTCCTTCTTCTATTTATTTTTGGCCTTCCAAGAGGTCTCCACTCCAATAGTGGTAGTACTTCATTGCCATAAACTTCAGACCAATTTACTTTATCTAGAATTGGTTAGATCATTCTAGAGTAACATTTGAGGTATATATGCCTTTTTCTTGAAACACAGACTCACAAAATCTTCTAGCCTCTTCTGACCGTAAATAATATAAAGCATAACATGAACACATAGATATCCATTGAATTCTTAGAAGCCAACAATCATATGAATGATGCTTCAGATCAACTATGTATGTTCTTCCATGGTCATCAACTTCATACATCCACTCATTTGCTAGCATAATAGCATAACCTCTTGATAGTTGCAGGTTCTTTTACACCTTTTCGTAGACTCTTCTTGGAATTTTAGAGTCCCATGCCTCAACATTTCTCTTTCTATTTATTATTATTTTCATCATCTTCTTTCTTATAGACTCTTAACAAGGTCAATAAATATAGTTTCCTCTGTACCCTAAGCCATGCATTGAATGATTCAGTCATATTATTTATATAATGATCAAACAATGATATCTTAAATGAATTCTTTTAAGAGTCTCAGAACAAATAGAATCTATAGCTCTCACTTTTTCCATTCCCTTTTCAAAGTCAGTTACATTAATAATTCTTGAAGCTTCTTAGAATCCCTTTTAAAGTTAGTTATTAGATGTTTTGCCTTTAGATTAGGGATGACATAATCTTTTATGGATTTGGAGCCCCATGGAGCCACGCCCCAAATATGGTAAATTTTGAATAATTTTTGGGAAATGAGGCAAAGAATAGAGAAAAATAATCCCTAAATTCTTAATGGGGTAGGGTTTAATTTTGTACTCCCCATCCCACCCCCACCCCAATCACCATTATATATGAATAATTTTTAATTTTTGTTTAATAATTTTTTGTTTTATCAATTACAATGCTGGTTGATAAATTTTTTTATTTTTAGCTAATATAAATATATTATATCTAAAAGAAAACCGTATATTATAATTCTATTGTTATGTTTTATTTCCTCTCTCAAGGTACTGCTCTCTTCAAACATTTTTTAGTTTTGATATTATTTCAAGATATTGTTTCAATCTTTTGGAGATTTTTTAAATAATTTAAGTACTCTATAATACAATAATGATTTTATTCAAGTCTCTAATTTTTAATTTACTGAAATCATTTTTCTATACGTATTATTAAATAAGTAAATGGAGAATAAGGCAAGAATAGGGAAATCATTCCCTACATGGAGATTTTCCGTCCCGACCCCATTAAATTTATTGGGGGATTGGGTGGGGAATAGAGACGAGATTTTTAATAAAGTGGGGAATGAGGTAGGCCTCCTCATCTCTACCCCACTCCACTGCCATTCCTAATTTAGATTTGCTAAGATATGTCTAGCACAGTACCTTACATTAGTATTAGGAAACTCAAGTCTTAAGGCATTTTAAATGCCTTTTTTTGTCTAAAGGTGTGCATCGATTTGGTTTCAAAATAAACTAAAATTTTTTGTTTGGTTCGGGTTGAGAATTCACAAAACCGTTAGACATTTAAGGAAATAAAATCGAGCCAAAACTAATAGGTCGGTTTAATTTGATTTTAATTCTGTTTCGATTCTCAATTTTGGTTCGGTTTTAGTTCTCTTAATAATTTTATTTAAGCAATTAGTTTTTCATTTTATTTTAATGATTTGGTTTTTTATTCTAATTTCTATTCAGTTCTCGATTCAGTTTTTTGGTTTAATTTCTATTTTAAACCTTGTTCAATAATTTCCTTATTTTCAGTACCTGTACAATATATTTAGGACATGTATAATCTACAATTTCATCAATTAATTAGTTATTACTACTTTCATCGAAATATACCATCATTTACTAGTACCACTACCAAATTATTCATCATCATCACCAAATTGAGTTAATATAATTCCTAACAAAAGTCCATGACAACATAAAAATAAAAAATTCCAACAATAACACAAAACAAAATAAAATACCGTCAAATACCTAACAACATCCAGGCAATATCCATAACCATAAGAAACTATTACAAGATAAAAATTAAAAATTAACCATAAGAAATGTCATTATTTTGCTCCCCTTTCCACCAACTTCTTCAACTTTAATAACTTCCAATATCCATATTTCCCAACTTAAATCTACCAAAATAAAATTGAAATGAATAAAGTAAACATCAATATAACTATAAAAATAATATATCAAATTCATATGAATGATACCTACTATTGAAATATTACTCAATCGGTAATTTCTACAAAGAAAAAAAATAGATATATGAAAATCATTATTTATATTCTTGAACACTACGAATAAATTACTAAAAGTTAACAAAATCATGTTATTAACTGCTTCAACAACTTTATATAATTCAGTTTCTTCCTCAGTTGGCTCTATTATACAATCTTTGAAGAGAGTGAATTAAAACGAATTTTAAGTGAAAATCAATGACTCAACTGTTTTAAGAGTCAAAGGACTCCTAAATAAGTCGAGAATGCAACCCCAATACTAAATGTCAACTCTGAAGCAACAGTAAAAGCTGGAATTGTCAAAATATCTTTCGCAATTTGAGATAAAATTGGATACCTATGCCAATCCAAACTCTACCAATTCAAAATATCAAAATTGTCATTCATTATCTTCATTTTATCTAACAAGTATCTTTCAACCTTATTTTTCCCACCTAATCCATTTTACATACTTGCTTTCATCTTTTTATATTGTGCAAAATAATCAAGAGAATTAGAGCCAGCACACTCATTAATCCCACTCGTCTGAATGATGCAACTAGTCTTAGTAGTACTATTTGGATCACCAAAATAGTAACTTTGATAAAGCGTCAACAACTGTTTAAGGCTAGTACACAACTCTTTAACCTTCTTGGTTTCGTACAAACTACTAAAGCACCATGTAATAAAGTCCATTTTACATTGAAGATCGAGTACTGCTACTAACATCAATAACACGTTGACCACCTCAAAATTATCACCTCAATATTTGACCAACTTTGTTATTATAACTTTGATAATGTAACTTAACAAAACATCATCAAGAAACTTCAAATGAATTTGAACTTTTCACATCTCATTCAAATAATTATTCACAGTCACAAATTGAGAACTACTAAATTTTAGTGTCACATCATAAAAGATTGACAAAAAATTGACTAACCTTTTTGTATTGTCCCAACCATCTCCAATCAGTGGCCCCACCCTTTTTTTCATTCTCGTTCTCATCCACTCCTTTAGCTCTGAACCAATTAGTCAAATACCCATCTTCATCTTTTAAACTATCCAATGTTTTTTCAAATTTCAACGTGGATCTTAACATCAAGAATATTGAATTCCACCTAGTCAGCATATTCAACACCATAAACTCATCATATGAGATTTTTTCTACATTAACACAAGCTTTGAATTTTTGTAACCTCAATAGGGAAGATTTAATGTATTTCACTGCATTACGAATAATATCTATTGATATCTTCACCACATCCAAACCATCATTCACAATCAAATTTATTTTGCGTGCTGAACATCTCACATGCAAATACATACCATTTAAAAATAACGAATCCCAACTCCAAGTTCCTAACTTTTTCTTCAAATAATTGACTATTTTTCATTAGCACTTACATTGTCCATAGTAATTGTGAACAAGCTTTCAATTTCCCAAACAATCATACACTTCTTAATGTGCTTCCCAATGACCTTTCTTTTATGATTAGAAATAAGTGCAAACTAAGTATTCTCGCTGTTATTACCATGTAATTACACATTTGCATTGAAATCCAATTATCAGTAGTGATTATACCTTTGTTGATTTGTGTTGAACATACTTTTGAACATCTTATTCTCATTCTCATATAATGAAAGAATATCTCTTGAAATTGTCCTCTGTAACGACACGTCAAACTTTGGACAGCAAATAGTCATAAACTCCAAAAACCCCTCAGCCTCCACAAACATAAAGGGCAACTCATCTTTAATAATCATCTTTATAAGTGCATTCCTACAAGCCTCCTTACTAAAAGCTACAGAAACAAGCTTAGCATTACCAACACCCTTTTCATAAGTTAAAGCACATTGATTTTCATCCACTTTAGGCTTTACTTTTTTATACACAGGACACCTTTCTAAATGAGTTCTCAAGCCGGTAATTCATTTAACACTTTTACATACATACTTCTTACAATAGTTACACTTTGCTTTTTTTTTTCCCTCCAAGTAGCTTTGAAAACAATTCCCAAACATGTGATCTCAAATGCCTGCCTCTTTTTTTTTTTTTTCCGACCGCCCTTCTTAAAATCATGTTGCACCATCTCTTTTATATTATTGTTATTTTCTCATCCTGCACAAAAGGCCTAGTATAATCAATTTATCGTAAAAAAGAATTTACAAATTTGTATTCGCAAAAAAAAGGCAACAATTTTGAACTAAAATGAAGAATTTTCAGAATCATAGTCACTATTTTTAATATCAAAACTTTTGACCTAAATTATATATAAAGTAAAATAAGTTTTTGTGCCACAATAAAATTTATAAAATTTTAGGGACGACAATGATATTTTACATATTAACTTTCGGTCAAAAACCCTTTTGAAAAGTTTACAAAAAAAAATTAAGCCATAACAAAATTTCTATATGCAAATATCTTTTAAACATTGAGCCATACTAAATTTTTATAAAGAGTTACCTCTCTACTTTATCTTCAACCTTTATCACCTAGCAATATCGCACGAAATTCACCTTCAGCAACTATGTAACACCCGAAATGGAAAAAGCACTATAGCATACCCACACACAACTAATAAAATTAAATATTATTGATAATTTAATATAGTAATAATAAAATATGGTAACTATGAAATTAGAAAAGAGTCATTTCTTAAAAAAAAGATCTATTTAAGAAAAAAAAGAAACAAAGCAAGCTAAATTACTTGGCTAGTTGGCTGGTTGGTAATGGAAGCGATATAAGGAAGTAGTAATGGCAACGATAAACAGCAGCAGCAGATTGAAGAGTGGAGATAAAGATCTGGTGCAAGTAGCAATGGACGAAGATTTAGAAGCAGTCGTTTGAAGATCCGGCGACAAAGATTTAGCAACGAAGAAGCAAAGATCGTGAAGCAAAGGTCGGCGACAAAGATTCGGTAACATCAACCATTAGCAGAATTGGATTCGGCTGCAAAGATGGGACTCAGGGTCTGGGTTGTGCAGGCAATGGGGTGAAAGCGAGTCTTGCAAGTAGTACAAACATATGTTAATACATGTAATTGTGAGAT
The DNA here is from genome assembly GCA_030444775.1 of Atalantia buxifolia. Taxonomy (NCBI): domain Eukaryota; kingdom Viridiplantae; phylum Streptophyta; class Magnoliopsida; order Sapindales; family Rutaceae; genus Atalantia; species Atalantia buxifolia. The sequence continues at coordinate 8,267,803 of CM059837.1, forward strand.
TATATACCTGCCATGATATCGGTTCAATTTAGGCTTTGTAATTTTTTATCCAAAAAAAAAAAACTGAATGGCTCAGTTTTATATTTACACATTCTTTTTTTTAGCTTAAAAAAAATTGAATAAAGACTAAAAAAACGAACCGAATCAAATTTTTCAATTTCAGTTCAGTTATGCCCACCCTTACTTTTATCTATCATACATGAATATCAGTTTCCTTGAATCCTTAATATAGTCCTTTAATGTCCCAAAAACTAAGTCCATGTATTTGTGCTCTCCACACTATATACATAGATAGCAATATGATAGATTTCAATCTTAGCATCTATACTAACTGCTGATAAAAGAATCTCTTTGTATGATTATTTCAAATTGCATCCATCAATGCTAATAAATGGTTTACTTCCCCTTTTAAAATGCTCTTTAAGTGCTAGAAAGGAAAAGATGCATTTATCAAAGTGGATTTTAGGATGATTTTCGTGTAATCTAATCACATAAACTATTGCCAATGCATTTGGCATTCTGTCCAAAACGATATGTGCATATGACCTTATAACCCTATAGCTTAACTCATAATCAACCCTACTAGATTTAGAACAATGTTCTTGGCCTAATAAACCTTCTGTTTATCAACTCTGCAACTATACATCTTATCAAGCTCACTTAAAATAAAGCTACTGTTGGTTTTAGGATTTAGAAGTATTGTATTCTAAGATTGAGATATTATAAATTGGGCAGTGCATTTTGGGTTCTTCCACAATCTCTGATAGGTATGCACATTATAATAAGACTTAACCATAAATGTATCTACAAATCTAGTCCTAAAAGCATGCAAATACCAAGGACAACCGGCCATGCACATCTAACTGTGACTCTAATTCATTTAAAGTATTCTTTCGATCTCTTACATCTTTCTTTAGCAATAAAATTTTTATAGTTAGCTCTGTAATTTTTAAGGTATTGCCCCATAAAGAACTCCACAGGAAGATCATTAATAGGAATATACATATTAGCCCTAATTTTAGAATTCATTTAGTCTATCACTCTACCCCCATCTTCACTAAAATAGTTATCAAATTCTATCACTAGAATAGCATGATAATAGCTCATCAACATCGTCATCATCAGATTGAAACACTTTAGGCTCATTTGCATTCTAGCCAAGTTTAGTGGGTTGGTTATAGACATCATCATCATCACTAGCAGAAAGGCTATAAACACTATTATCAGAGTCATTACCACAAAATGGTAAGTTTATGTATTCATCTCTGTGTTTGAAATTATGTTTTTATGGTTGACTAGTATTGGGATTTGTTATTTGTCAAACCTGGGATTTAAGTCTTGGAGTGTTTGGTTAGGATGCATTTGTAGTTGGGATATTAATATTTCATCATCATTTATGAAAACATGTAGAGGTGATTTTTTATGTAGCAATAAGGATAAGAATTTAGAATTAAGCGAGGTTTGTCTCTACTGGATAGAGGAAGTATGAAAATGTTGCTCATTTTCTTTATTTACAACTAAATAAACCATCATTTGATTAGTTCCACTTCGGTTACAAGGGCCTGATTTTTCATAGTAAGATGGTGATATGAAGTAAGTGTCCAAGAAGTCTTCATACAATGAGGAATTACATGCCTTAGCATTTACCACTCTAATTTTCTTGTTGGCATCACTTCTAGGGATGAAGGCTTGCTTAATTTGGGATTGTGATAAGTTAAGTGCACTAGCCTCATCGTTATAGCATTTAAAGGAGGTTTAATGATAATTTGGGTGATGTTTCGTTGCCATTTGGAGAAGAATTTGATAGTAAGGTTTTAGGTTAATAGTGGTAGTGTTTTCATTTGCGTCATTGAAAAGTGATCTTCTTACTAAATTAACAGGCAATGGCATTATCTCCAATTCAATATCCATGTGAGAGAGGCTCTCATGGTTGTACAGTGACTACAAATTGAATAGATCATCATTACTAAGGATTTTAATCAATAGATTGTCCCATAATTACGTAATAGTTAGCTTGAATTTCTCATCCAAATCACATCATTACTAAGGATTTTAATCAATAGATTGTCCCATAATTGTGTAATAGTTAGCTTGAATTTATCATCCAAATCATCTCTCTTTTATACACTAGTTTCATTACTTTGTTCACAAGAATAATTATGTGTTGGAAAAATATGCTCTTTAAAGCATATTTATATATTTATTATAATAAACAATTTTTCTGATTAATAAAATAAATGAGGTATTTTATTCAAGTATCTTAATTGCATTAATATTTTGAGTAAAGTCCATTTGATCATATTATATGTATTTATGTGATCACGATGTGGATTCACAGAAGACATAAATACAAGTTATCTTATGATTAAATAAATTATGTTCGCAGTTGATAAATAAAGTTGAGCACTTTATTTAGGTATAAACTGTAATAAATTCATTGAATGGTTTGTCTTAATCATGTATGAATTTATTGATGTATTTACTACATTGAACAGGATCACATATGAGATTTAATTAACCTTGAAATGACTGTCAGACTTATTAAATCTCATAGGCATTGATTTTACTGTAATCTTAATCTTGAGTTAGTTATGATTTCATGATTGTAATTGTTATTCCATTTGAGATACCAATGGGCACGACACACACTTGTGATCAAGATTACCCGGTATCTTGGTGGAGGCAATTATGAGTATTGGAGTTATAGATTAACAATATAGAATTTGTACGACACATCTCTTGATGGGTTTTCGGCACTTGATCATAGAATTCTCTCAGTCGAGTGTGTCAACATATTTAATATGTTGAAAATGATCATTAGAGAAAACCAAGAAGTAAGTATCAAGGAACAAGATGTAATTAAATCGATTGGACAAATTGAGATATCGATTTAATTAATGATGTGGTATAAATGATTATGCAAAAAAAGAAATTAATGTGGCTTGGCGAATTATTATTCGAAACATACATTATGGAGGTCGGTTCAATCTTATAGTGGGTAGAATTGGAATTAAATAATTATATTTGTTTAATTACAAATTTAATTATTGTAGCCACTATTGTATGTTCCCAAATGATCCCGAGGTTAGCTCATTTAATTGACAACACCATCATTGGACCCAAAAGCAAGAAAACTGGCGTATTAGGTGAAAATCATAATTATAATATTTGTTAAAGCCTAGTATGTTATATTCAAGTGTAAAAGGGGGACTTGTGATATTTTACAAGGTGGTCCCCTAGTTAGTTACACATTCTCTCTACTTTTACGTAAGTGGAGAGAAAGTATTTAATTTAAATATTTAAATATTTAAATTAAAAGGGGAATTCTATTTTAAAATAGGAATCCTAATCCTAACATACTAGGATTTTTCATAAGATATTATAAAAGGGGTATTTTTCTCCCTTTTGGGGGAGAATAGAATCCCAGGATTTTTGAGAAAAATATAGAAGACATCTAAGAGACGCCAGTTGCAATTGGGAGTGGTGAAACAGACGCCCACACGTCCAGTGTTGATCGATCTTGAGTCATAGCCTGGAAGATCGTTTGGAGACGGATCTACAACTGAGTGGAAACGGACGTCCACACGTCCAGTGTTGATCGATCTTGAGTCATAGCCTGGAAGATCGTTTGGAGACGGATCTACAACTCTCAATCGTTCGTCTTCTCAGATTATCAAAGGTACGAATTTCTAGATTACTAAATTCTTATATGTTGTATGAGATCGGTCCAAAAAGGTTTTAATTGAAAAATTGAAAAACCTAAATTTCTCCCTACATTATGCTCATGTTATCTGAGTCAACTACACTTATAAAATGTTTTTGGCCCATAAATGAAATAGAAATGTTGTTGGTCGATCATCAACCATTTTTTCCACTGTAAAATAATGAAATGATGCATGAAATAAAGTATAAGAAACAATAGTCAATATTTTTTCCAACAATCATACACTTATGACATAAAAACAACATGAATAACTAAATAAGTGACACTAACTCATTTATAATTGAGAATAGAACTAATGAACAACTAGTTTAACCCAAAACACTTAATTGTGTCTCACAATTTTCTAAACATCCATTGATGGAGCATAGCAAATGTATAAACAATTACAAGGGAAAATGGAAAGTAACTTATGTAAATAAAGGGTATGAATGTGATATAAGAAATAATTAAAAACACAAATAAACATGCAAGAAACATTAAAAATTCAAAAAATCAACAGTGAGAACAACATCAATAGCATGAAACCTATGACTAAAATGCCTAAAACTCAACATGCAAAGAACTTGGACATTCAATTTCATGCTAAAAATACTTAGAAATAAGAGCAAAATAAAATTATCCAAAATTAAATTAAATCATCTTAATATCTTTAGCATCGTAGATAGAGAGAATTGTCTCACACTCACTCACCACAAATGACAACATATTCATTCTATACACTATGTACAACTTGGCTTATCAAAAAAGAGCTATGGTAGGTGAATGATTAGTTTTATAGAGGGAAATTATCCTCTAAATATGTGTTCTTCCCTTCAAAAATCCAGATTTTTTTGCTTAATTTCAACTAAAATTGAGGAGTTGCAGTGGTAGAACAGTAAATGAGTGCAATGATTTATAACATCACTATTCTCTTCAATCTATGTTAACAGTGCATTTTTTTTCCTTTCTTTTTATTTTTTATTTTTTTGCTAGCCGTTTGTGTCAAATCTCACTTTCACCCTTTTAAACGGTGCATTTTGTCTTTTCATATTTTTTTCCCTAGTCATTTGTGTTAAATCTTACTTTTACACTTTTATTGTCAAACCTAATGCCCGAAGTTGCTGATTAGAGGGTGTGGTGATCGTTGTTGAAACATTAGGTGGGCGCCAACTTTTGGCGAAACATGTGAGGGCAGACAAAAAATAACTTAAATATTAATATTATAATAAGAACTTTATAAAAGTATGGTAGTTTATTTATTAAGTTGTTAACAAAAAGTAGTCCTTACTGATTTCTAAAAGTTATTGTCAAAACAAAAAAACTTATGAAATAAATAATTTCTAATAAATTTTACCAAATATTATTTTTATTAAAACTAATGAAATAAACTGTGTAAATTCAGTAATTCCAAATAGGACCTAAAGTATATTTAGGCTAACCGCGGCGGATAAAAGCAAAATTACAAAACCTATATGGTGTGTTCGCACATGCCGTACAGCAATCACACAAAGTCATCGCCGCGGACGGAGAGACAAAAGAACCGCACTAATTCCCAACGCCACGTGGCAAAGAATCATTTACGCTAACTTACCCAGCCTCTCGGCCCCAACCCACACTTCCCGTAGCACTCCTACCACGTCCACCATCGTCAAACCCTATCTCTGTGTCTCTGTCTCTCTCCCTCTCTCTAGATTAGAATTACATCGATTCGGTCCTCTTTCTACCCCTATGAATTCCATCTCCAAAACGACACGCCGTTTTCCCCATCCCTCCTCCTCCTCTTACTTCCTTTGATGATCAATATCCCTTTCTCCCTCTCCTCCTCGTTCTCGTTCTCGTTCTCGCACGATTCAAAAACCCTAATTTCTCCTCTCTCTCTTGATTCCCTCCTCTCGAGACTCGATTCATGGAGGGCTCTGCGGCGGACGATCTCGGAGCCCCGGAGTCATGGGAGGTCGCCGATTTGGACGCCACCATGAGCCGATTGGGTCTCTCTTCTGATTCGAACCCTCACCAGCTCGACGACCTCACCGACGCCGCTTCTTCTGCTGCTGCTGCTTCCGCCTCTGCAGCTGATAATAAATTCTCCGAGGATGTTATCAATCAGGTCGATCAGTTCCTTCGCGAAGCTATCCAAAACCCTCGCGAACGCCTTTCCAGTAAGTTTGTCTTTAGGGTTTTCCTTGTGTGTTTGTTCTGTTTGGACATATGAATTCTTGTTGCTTTAGTCATGAATTTCTTATGCTTATTTAGTTGTTTACGGATTACTGTAGTATTGTGCATTGTATTAATGATACATCATCATTGTGATGTTGATGATGATGAAGTTATAATGATATTTCCCGCTACAAAGTTTTGACACTGACTTGCATTGGTAATAGCTATGTTCAGGAAATGAAAATGTTTCTATGACTAATTAATGATTTTCATGCGTTCATGATGAGTGTAGATGGCCGGAGGAAATGAGTTGTAGAAAATTGATAGCATAAAGACTTTCTAATCTTGTGACTGGGAAAGATAGAATCTTGGTAAGGACTAAGGACTGGGACGCGGAGAAGAGGAAGATTTTGTTACACTAATCTGTGTATTGCGGAATCATGTAGAGAGTGAAAGCTTATTAGGAGAACTGTGCAATGATTGAAATTAGTGAATTTATAGAGGTTACACTGTGTGTTTGGATGGTGCAGAGATTGACATACATTGTATCTTATAAATCATGGACCATGTTTGAAAGCTTAGTTGGCGAAATTGAAAGTTGTGAATGAGTTTTTTGCTTCTTGGTTTTGCACTGTTGTTGAGAGGGTGCATAGTATTTTCGGATGTTATCTATTAGATTGTTCATTTTTTATGATAAGTTACTGCAAGTTCCTCATGCAGCTGATGATATTTCGGCTTATGAGCTTTATCTTGGTTTTCAGCCTGTTTGGATACTTGCATATTCTCTAAATACTTACAAAGTTTGTATTTTTCTCAATATAGTTTTGAAGCATTCGGTAATGGTGCAGCACCTAATCAGAGATTAATGAGTTCTTGAATTTCTAACTGTGCAGTTATTAGAATGTAACTGAGCTTGAATCTGTTGTGCATGTATGGTTCTGAAAGATGAGCAAAAATGTGTTCAGATCATTTAAATATTATTGTTGGTTGTATAACTTATCTTCTATTAACAATAATGGTCCGTATCTCTTTTGTTCAGTTCTGCGAATGGAGCAAGATGTTGAAAAGTTCATTCGTGATCCCACTCAGCAGCAATTTGAGTTTCAGCAGTTGCCTACTTCATATTTGCGCTTGGCTGCACACCGTGTGGCACAACATTACTCACTGCAGTCAATGGTTTTGTTGGACAATAATTTACCTGACGGTTCTGGTTCTAGAATCATTGTTAGGAAGACTTCTGAGTGTAGGCTTCCTTCAATTCGCTTGGCAGACATCCCTGTAAATTTGCCATCTGAGGACAGTGGTGCTGTGAAGGTTGCAATTAAACAGAGGCCACAAAAGAAATCCCAGATTTTTAGCAATTCAAATTCAAATTCTTCGAAGGCAAATAGCTCCAAAAGTGTGGAGGAAAGAAAAGAAGAATATAATAGGGCTCGTGCACGGATATTTAATTCTAATAATTTTAGCGGGGGTGACACTAGAAAACCAGAAGCTGAGCCAAAGTTGCAGGATGGTCCGTTGGGAGTGGGTCCGGTGGGAGTGTTGAAGATGGAAGAGAAACCTATTTCAGGTGTTCCTGATATGAATTCTGGAAGGGGTCTGATTGATTCTTCTTCTAGTAGCAGTAGGTCAGCAAGAAATAGGATGGAAAAGGAGTCAGTGGGTAGGTATAAACCAAACAATAGGGTCGCCATATTTCGAGACCGTGATGTTGACCGCAAGGACCCTGATTATGACAGGAGCTATGATAGGTAATTTGTGCATTTTATTTTGCTTTTTTTGATGTATTCGGGTCTTGGGCCTCTTGCAGGAGTTATTAAGTTTGTATGTGATGTGGTTGAATTTCTGCTTTTGGGAGGGAGATGATGGTTATATCCTGGTTGAACAATGAGGTTAAACTTTTTCCTTATTGCTGGTTTCTGGCGTTCTCTTTCTCATTCAAATTGCTATTAGTTAATTGCTATATTACAAATGACTAGGAAAGTTTTCCTTTTCATTATATGGTGTCTGTTCACACCTGATAGTGATTAGTCTTATTATTTGGTCTGCTAGTTCAAAATGTAACCTTAACTATTTTCTGTTTTTGTGCTTTCAGCTCTTTATTTTCCTTTTTCCTTCAACTGGATATTTGGCTTTTTGAATGGTATATTATGTTTTACTAATCAGGTCTGGGCTCTCGACATGTAAATGGTCTGAAACTGTCCAATAATGTAAGCATGGCTTCACCTATTTTGCCGTGCACAGCTTTCCGTCAAGTTTTGCAACATCTTCTTCATTGCACTTGATTTTATAGACTCTTCGTTTGCTCGTGGTTGAGTCTTGTTTAATTATTAAGTTTTAATTAATTATACTTTGATCACGCGATTTCTCTTTTAAATATTTTGATTGAGCAACTCAACTTTGACCAGGAGATGAAAGCTCTGTGATTTCAAAACAATTTGCAGTTGATGGTATGCATTGCATGATAATATGTATGGTAATTAAGTTTTACAGTAACAGAGAATAATGAGTACGGATGAAAAATCTTTAGGTAGTAAGGATGTTATAAATTTAATAAATAATGCATAACGCTGTACTGGTTTCTGTTCTGGGATTTTAACTGTTTCATTGACAAATTTGACAACTATGCTCTTGTGGACTGCTTAACCTAAGACAATTGTGTTTTTCCTTCTTACTTCTCAGGTATGTGCAAAGATTTGACCCTGGGTTTGGGTTCAATGGCGGACCATACTCCATACAACCTATGTACGCCCCTGCTTTGAACTATAACACTGAATTCCCGCAACTTGGATCAACTCATAGGCCTCAGATTTCTAATGAGCACCAACCTCATCCTCTTCCGCAACATCTTCCTGGGGCATGGGCTGCACCTTCAGCCCCCAGAGGACTTAGATATGCTCATCCAGAAACAATGATGCCTCCATTTAATCCAAATCATGTTGGTGCGCACTCCACAGCTGCCATATACATGCATTCCTCCCAGTATCCTTGTCAGCATCCTGGAATGCCTTTTATTCATTCTCATGAGCATGTTCACCAACCTTTTTCACAGGTATGAAAAGTCTTTTAATTCTACTTTTCTAGTTTTCATTAGAAAGCTCCAAATAGTTTCTTTTGCACTGTCGAAACCTTATTTATTTTAGTTACATGATACCTCAAATGAATTGGAATACTTGCTCTTTCATTTTTGAAATAATTTTAATGGGAATCACATTTTCATGTTCTTTCATGGTGCATGAGCAATGCTGTGGAAGATCTGGTGGATGGGTTGATTAGTCATAAGAAAGTATATGGTCATAAGAAATTATTAGCAACTTACATTTTATTGATCGTTATATGGTGTAGACTCAGAAATTAAATAAGATTTATGGTTTATTGTTTACTGACTAAACTATTTTTGCTACGCTTTTGTACTACATTCTGTTACCTGTCCCAGTTTACATAGTAACTGATGTTGGAAGATTTGATTATGATTTTCTCTCTACCTGACCTCTGTGAAAACCTTTCTGCAATTGCAAGTGTGCTAGATTGCATCTTTTCCACATTACAATTTGGTTGGCTATATATATTTGATCATTTTTTATACACGTTTTTTTCCTGGATGATGCATATAGCATATAGCTAATCTGCCCCTCACCAGCCAGAGCTTGGTATCAGTCGGCTGATGTTTTAGGCCTGATTTGGTGTGTCAGATGACCCAGCAGACATATACTTGTTAAAGATATCTATCGTCTCTTCTAATGAAATAAAGTTATAGACAAACTATGGCTTCAACGGCTGGGACAAACCAATGAAAAGACAACGAGTGTGGAGCTGCTAGTTTAGTGTTCTATTTAATGAAACCAAATTGATTGATATCTGCAGTTCTCATTTGTAACATTGAATTCACATCGTAGTAGCGGTCTTTTTCCTGCTTTTGCTTGACTATCCATTTTATGTTGTGACTGTGCAGTCTCAACAGCAACCTGACACGAGTTTTGGATTAGCCCGGCCCCGGTGAGGGGCTTGGGCCATGCCTGCACCCTGCCAGCTGGAACTTGAGCTTCAAATATTATGGGCTGGTATACTGATGCACAGATATCTCAGTTGGCAGGAGTGCAGGCATAGCGAGCCGAGGTGGACAGGAACGAGAGTTTTTCAAATAGACATCGAGTAATCATTCCGTTCCACCATCCTCGGTCTCATTTGGAGCTTTATCCTTGATGAAAAGGATAAGAAGCTCAATCTTTTAGAGATCCATTGACTGGACGAGCTGAGAGCTTGTGTGTGCCTCGGATGATAACGAATAGATTGAGTGTGGTAGCTGATTACGTATGCACTGTTTTCTAATGAAGGTAAGTCTCTTCGACAACCCTTTTTATGTAGCCTCTTCTCTTCTTTCTTTATATTGTCTACAAGTTTTGCTTAGATTTAAGATATGATCAAACCAGTAAATACACCGTTTCACCTTTTCTACAGCATGAATCGGAGCGAGAAGGAAAAGTTGATGAATTTTTCTCTGAGAGCTGGCAATTTGTATTTGGCTTGTTGGAGCTTTGGTGTGCTTGCTGCCACGACTCCTCTTCGGTAAAAGATCAGTTGCTTCCCATCTTTATGCTTCGCCAGAACAAATGCAAAATTATGAAGACCACATTGTGAACCAAACAAACATTTAATTTAGTCTGTAATTTGACAAATCTTTTGATTAATGTCCTAAAATTTATTTGAAGAAATTAGCCAGACCTCTTTGTAAATATCTTGTGGCTGATTTTTTATTTTTATTTTTTAATGATTTTGTCCTATAAGGATTACTGTGTCAGAATTTCTAAAGCCAAACCATCTGATATGAAAAGTCCAGGGAGTGCCCGTCGGGTGGTCAAAGCGAGTTTCGGTTTGGGATTGTTTAGCCACGGGAGACAAATTGGGGCAAATGTTGGATATGTTATGGAGTTGTGTGTGTTCATCAGTAAAATTGTTCATCAAGGTGGACAAACCGCATAAATGTTCTAATTTTATCTAAATTTCGATTAGGTTTAAAAAGGTCAAATTTAAATTAGAGAGGAAATAAATAATGCTATATATTTTATTCACATGAACTCAAACTTACTAACCATTTGCATAATAAAGTTTCAAAATATTATTTTACTGCATTTACAGAAATGGTAAATCTTGACAAATTGTTGGATCTCTTATCCTGAATGGGTAATTCAAGCAACTTCAAAAAATTAAGAAATGTTTGCAACATTTCAGAAGTCTACTTGGAAGTAATTCTAGATGAGTATCACTCAATATTACATCACAAAGCGTTTTAAAGGTTACAAAAAGTCTTGGACTTGATAGGCATTTTTTCTTTTAAATTAACCAAATTTTTTTCCCTTTAAATTTTGTATTTTTCTTTTCCCATAAATACTAAGTGATGAAGAACTCATGTGAGTTTTGAAATTTCAGAAATAACCCTTTTGTTCCGTTGTTGCATTGCTGCCAGACTGCCATCACATGAACAACATCCAACATATTTCAACCCACCAACACATGCATCACTCTCTTGCTCCATCTGGTACTACTAGCACATAGCAATCGTCTTGTGCCCTAAGCATCTCCCTTTCATTAAGTGCTTTTACGTGCAATGCTCTAACAACTTCATTAAAAAAAGCTCCCCTTTTGGTGTTCTAATCATTACCCAGCTCTTCCTCTACTCTCAGACGGTTAAAAAGTGCTTCTATAATCAAGCTCTTCAACTTGAAAAAAGGCAGACAAGATGGCTTTGTACATGTATTGCTTTCAAGACTCTATTTATATATCTCAAAGTGCTTTTTTTACTTGTGTCTTTCTTTCATAAGCTGTGCGTTCACTTTTGAATCCTCTTCACCAAGGACACAAGGTTTGTATTTCTTCTGTTTTAAACAAGAAACTAGAGCATCATGTCATCCTAATTTTCAGTCCTACAGTTTCTAGGCTCTTAATAAGCTTTTGTGGTACAATATCATATAGCTTCTTAATGGTAACTCTACATACTCTGTATGTGATTTCAGGTGAGTATGGACAAGCTAAACACACAGCTATACCTGCAGAACTGCTACATAATTCGAGAAAACGAGAAACTGCGAAGGAAGGCTCAACAGCTCAACCAGGAGAATCAGGCTTTGTTGTCTGAGCTGAAGCAAAAACTATCAAAAGGGTATTCAAAATCAAACCGCAACGGAGATCGGAATGTTAGCTCCACTTCCTCAAATTCTATGGATTCAGGAAAAACTTGATCAAATAGATACTTCTGATTTTTCAACCCTCTCAATTTAGCCAATATCCATATGTTGGGTATACAAATTTCCATTTTCAGGATCAACAATGTATTTCTAAACTATAGAGATAGTATGATGAAAAATATTACGAATTCCAAACGACCACAATTAAAAACTTATTAAAAATCCAGAATTAGCTTCTTGTCTATGCTGGAAAAACTTTCGTAAAAAGCTTTGAAATGTCTGTAAGCAATGTCGATATCCTCTGTTCCACAAATCTCTCTCACGCTGCAAATCAAGAATGCAAAAGTCAGTTTTTAGATGAAGAAAAATAGAAGACAAAGATAGCAATGTTGAATTAAGAGATAAATTCATCAGCTTTATGAACACTAAAAGATTCTTCAGAGTAGCAGTCAGCTAGAATCAACAAAAATAGATACAGAAATAGCAATTTGCTTCATTTCATATCATGGTTCTAATAAAAAAAGCAACTCAACAAATTGTTTGTTAGCAAAGATACTGATTGGATTCTATAATATTACAGATCGTTACAAAGTGCTGGACTCCCAAGTCAATGAAATATAAGCCACTAAGGAATATGATTTGTCTGGTCCCGTGTTTATCAAGTAAGACAGCAAGACACGGCCATTATGTGACTAGGTTGCGGTGAATATATTTATTAAACCCTACTTATTATGTCACAGAGATTACACAAGATGTGTACGAACAGTTTCAGCTTTTACAAATTTTAAAATCTTGCTTATTACGTGGCAAAACAGAAGGAAGTTAACAAATTATTGGTCTCTCTATTTAGCACAAAAATGCTAAAGGTTGATTGGACCAAACCCCAGCAAATTTTGTCACCTCATGAACAATTATGTAGATTAGTTACTCCATCCAACCGTGCATCAGTGACAAAGTAATTAAAATTTAGATACCTGTGCATTGAAAGCTGAGCAATGCCACAATCAACAGTACGGATGCCAACCCCAGAGGCAAGTATGGGCCCTATTGTGGATCCACATCCCATGTCATTTCTTACAACAAATTCCTACACAAAAGTACAGATTTTGAAAGTTATGTAGTCTCCAGTAAATATTTCAACATAAAAAGTTATAAAATACAAATGTACAATGTGTAAACAGGTATCATATTCCATTACAGTCCAATAACACTATAAAAATTTCTTTCCACATGAAGGGAAAGTTTGATTTGCAAACCATTGATATTTCAAGTTGTTTCATATCATTTATGTTTATCAATAAGAGACATCTTTATCAATAGTGTGTGTCTAACATATGGTGAAAATAGATATATCAACTTCATATGCTCATAGCATAAGAACTAAAATTCCAATTGGTTAGTACACTAGTTCTATAAATAGATCAGTCCTAACTTTAGAACCTAACCTATGGTCATGAGTGAACATCCACACAATTTGGTTAAACTTTCTGTCAACTTAAGTGCAGAAATGTTAAACCACCAAAGAGTTGACTACAAAATGTAAACTGTTTATGCCTGTTAAGACATATATAATCCCTGGTCAAGGATGGATAATAACACCTAAAAGCCTTCTTTTCGTTCTCAGACGATTGAATGTATTTTAAAGTGGTTAGCATGAATATCAGTCAATTATCTTAGTAGCATAACTCGAATGTAATCTACTACAAACACTCTTCAGAGCATAAATTTGAATTTTAAACAGCTGGTAACAACTTTTATCTCAAACTTTAGACCAAGAGTAAAAGATCAAAATACATTAGGATGGCTCAATGATGAAACTAGAGCCAGGTCACTTGAAAACCAGCAGTTGCATGTATTAGTTGGGTTAACCTCCAAGAACCCCAGGGCTCAATTAATAAAAATTAAAAGAGGGGGAGCACATCACAAAGGTCAGAATTCATTTTTCACAAACATCTATTTAAGCTCAATGATGAAACTAGAGCTAGGTCACTTGGAAACCACTAGTTGTATGTATTAGTTGCGTTAACTTCCAATTGGATTATTGCATTAGCTTTCAAGGGCTCAATTATTATTATTATTATTTTTAAATAAAGGCACATCACAAAGGACAGAATTCATTTTTCACGAACTGTTTGACGATGGACCACGAATCATTGTGATGAGACCGTATAATTTTGAAAAATGGTACTTTTTTTGTTGTGTAGTGATAAGGTGCCTAAAAGAAGATTTTTCATAATTATGTCGAAAACTGGTGAAAGCAAGCAATTAAACTGAATTTATTTTCCTACTCCTTGCTATAATGACTCAAAAATGGCTGTTACCTGAGTTGGAAGGTTATGGAGTTTTGCTATCTCTTTAAAAAGAAAAGCTGTCACCCCACTAGTAGCATAACGCTGATTTGCATTGTGCTTGATGACAAGACCTTTATGCATTTCTGGCCGATGTTGTTCTTCATGCTTCTCACTGAAATTTGGGTGAACTCCATGGGCCATGTCAGCAGATACTACACATAGACAACGCCACAGGAAAAAGGATTAATGGTCATGTTCATTAATAAATTGCAGAATTGATATGTAAACGAGCATTAACATGGAACATATTCCAGGTTTGGATGTCTGAATGTTTACCACCAGGTATCTGAGTTATAATTTGTATTCATATCCGGTCGTACTTCAGTAAAAAAGGAAAAATGCAGTATCTACAAATTAGAATAATAAAAGACAAACAATTGAAAGTTAATATCACAGAAAAAGCAGAGATATTTAGCAGAATTAGTAAAAGAAATTTAATTTCTACGCAAAAAATCAAAGAAACACTTGATGTAAGTAATATTACAACACTAATGAGAATAGAAAAATTATAGATCCAAGTACACCATAATCAAAATGTCCCTTAAAGCTTACCAAGAAAAGACTGGCGAATTGTGCGCTCAAAAGATGTCTCACCAACATGCTCATGAGCTAAGGAACCAACAATGCGTCTTATAGCTTGAAACATTGTTGGTGCACCAGCTCCTTGATATGAATCTGAACCCACCTGTGCAACAGGAGTTAAAATTGAGAAATAACTTTCGTATACTAGCCAATCCACCTAGGGAAGCTGCATATAAAAGATTTTCAACATTAACAATAGAAACAATGCCGAATAGAACTTGAATCAATGCAAGAGCAGAAATAAACATCTGCTTTTAACACCCAACTTAAGAATGATAATGACATTCCCAAGAAAAAAAACTAGTGGCCAGTCAACCATTCATCTTCTGTTACCATTAAGATAACTACTATAAACGTGCGGAAACTGTTTAGAACATATATTTCAACCTTCTATCTAACTGGAACACATAACAATAATCTCCAAAATACAAAGCAGCAAACGAAAAAACATGAATGCTTGATCGCTCTTACAATTAATAGTTTCTAAAATTACAAACTTGCCTTGATCAAAATCATGTCAAGCATAAATGCTTCATAGACTGAGGATAATCCTGAAGCATCTACATATTTAATATCTAATTATCTAGACTATTTTTTTCAGAAGAATAAGCAAAAAGGTAGAACATTCACTGAATAAGCATCCAAGGAACGAAAAATGCTCTACTTCATGTATGGTTACAAATTTTGGAAACAAATTTACCTCTTCATTGTCAAATAAAGCAACCATCCGAATAGCATGTTCACTTGATAAGTTGCTAGGTGACACACATGAATCAATCAGAGCTCTCAAACCACAATAACTTGAAGCAAGATTGTCTAGTCTTCCAGAAAATATGAATTCATTGATTGCGCCTCCAAGGCAGCTAGGTTGCGTATCACAAATATTCAGCTCAATACTCGCTATGTCATCAGTACCACAACCCAGCTCTTGCGACAAAATCTAAAAATAGATGTAGCAAATAAATTTTAAACCAATACCCCAACTATATCACCAATAGCATCCAATTTCAGATAAGCAATGGATCAAACAAGTAGTTCGGCTAATAATTACAATTGGAGAAAATCTTTGATACCCAATAGAAAACTTATAACACCAGTCTACCATCAAGACAGCAGTACATTTTACAGCTCTGTACAGAAGAAAAACACTGATCTCGAAGGTCCAATTATATAGGTTTGCAAAGAACATGAAATAGATTGAATGTTTGAGATCATTTAAAGACAGGTGCTCATGCATGCAAAAAATAAATCCATCTTAATTTTGTCTGAAGAATCTTCATGATTGCATTTTAGATACCATAGGATATTCAATTACTAAAAAGTCAATACTTTTGTCAAAAAAGTTTCAACTATAACTTATCACCATCAGCTGCCTCTATTTCCTATCATAGATGCACCAAAAAAGTAAAACTGAAAGGGAAAGCTCGATTTCAACCACCTAAAGATCTATCCTCCGCCATCTTATCATTATCACTCACTTTACTTCCTATATGACAGTAAAACATTTAAAAGGATACCTGCATAAGCTGTGGATGGTGAGTAACTTTAGAAGATGATGTACTGCTTTTCTCTTTTGGCTCTACAGATGTTTCCTCTGATTTGGTTGCAAGTAGTGGGATTAGCTGAGTCTCCAGATTTGGTTTGAATCCATCCTTGTTCACAGTACTGTGCTAAACAACCAAAATAGAAACAACTTACTTACATAAACGAGTGTATGAATACCAGTCCATGAGATGAAAGCAAAAACTTTCACTGGATATCATGGAGTTGTAGTGCTGTACCAACACCAATAGCAGAATCGCCAATTATAAAAATATTAAACTACAAATGCATTATAAAATCCCAATAGTAAGTCCAACAGGAGTATTGATCAAAGAATAAACACTCCCTGTAGCTCCTCTAGAAGCTACCTAGGTTCTAATACTGAAACAGATCCAAAGTTTTTTAAGATCATTGGCAAGCCTAACATAAACTCCATGTACAAACATAAAGCCATTTAATGAATCAAGTTCTGAACTACAATGATAGAATATGGCACAGCAGAAGAGTAGTAAATTTGAACATGAGTTTGTAAGTCATTTCACCAACTTCTGACAAGATGTCTCAAACTTCCAAAACCAAGTTCACCCAGTAATTTGATCATTCTCTTCACTTCTTTACTATTTTGTATCTTCCTCACTGGTGAACAGAATAAACTTAAACATCCTCTATGGATAGAAAATCTTATTATTTTATATTTTGTTCATTTTATATTGAAGTAATCTTAAACAATTGATTGCAGCCAACTAAGGTCGAGGAAATGGTCACAACAACTATAACACAACTATCAACAGAAAAATTCATTTCCTCTCTATTATTTTTATATATTGTGCACTGAATGAATCTTAAAGAATTGATTGCAGCTCATTGATACATATAAATTGAAATCAATATATAATGCTCAAAATAAAATTTCTATGAAAAAGAAGGAAGCAGCAACAAACTGTTAAAAGAATTAATTGCAGCCAACTGAAAAACAGAGATATCAATTGAAATCAACATGTAATGCTCAAAATGTAGTTTCTATGAAGACTAGGAGCAGCAACTAACCGGTCAAGATGAATAGCCAATGTGGGTACTCTTAGTAAAGGTCTCTTAACTTTGACAAGCTTGTGCAAAAACGAACCATCACTACCTCTCACTATAACCCTTCCTGCAACAGTTAAGTCCCTATCAAACCATGTATGCCATAAACCACCTCCATAAGTCTGTACATTCACCATCAAATAACCAGATTTTGATGATGCAGACTTTGGTTTAAGTTTGAGACATGGGCTATCAGTGTGTGCCGCAATGATGTGAAAACCATTACCGACACTATACCTGCACAAAATAAGAGAAATTACCATTAAAACAAATAAACACTTCCGCACAGTGAAAAACAGATTCAAAGTGTGCTTGGGAGTGCTTTGGTATAAATCACTTCAAAACATGTTCTATAAAAAAAATCTTGAAAGTAGTTTGCGTAAAAGCATTAGAAAGCGCTTTTGAAGATAGCATCTCTCGCATGCTATATCACAAAAAAGAAATGCTTATTCAAATAAAAAATATATCACATGGAGGAGTACTTTCTGGAGACACAATGGATAACGTAATCATTCTAAATGCTAGTTAGAAAGCACTTTTCAAGGAAGCACTTTCAGAGCTTTCACATAAAAAACACTTTAAAGCATCTTAATTACTTTTGTCCAACAGCGAAAGCAACCAAACAAGACATGTTCCTAGTAAAGAAGTATCTTCCACCAGGCTTAAGCTCCCACTCATCATTCTCATTCAACAATTCAAATCCGGCATCGATTAGCAATCGTTTCGCTTCAGCTGCAAAAGGAAGGAAATCAAATAAATTACGAAGACATCATTAAAAATCAGTTAGATTGACGAAAAAACGACAGCATTTTAGTGCAACACACCGGTAGCGTGAAATGGAGTCCAAGATTCATTGAGATAGTCAAGAAGATCCGCAACTATCGAAGAAGAAGAAGAAGAACTCCGCGCAGTCACGCTTGTGCTGAAATTGCGGAGGGTACGTCGACGATAGCGATTGGACGAGGGGAAAGAGTGATGGAGTTTTGATGAAATAACGGCTGTTCTAACGGCGGAGGACGGATAGTGAGAGAGTTGGAGCCTCGTTAGAGTCAACGCCGTCATGTTTGTTTTTCTTTTGTGAACGAATGCTATCTCGTTCTGGCTTTGGTTTGTTTTGGACATAAAATTTGAATCGGAATAAAATTTTCTGCAATGTAACCTAAATTTATACGAAAAGTCTAAATTACCCTTCAACGTACAGCATTTTTATTTATTTATTTATTTATTATTTATTTGTTCATATTTTTTGATGGAGTAATGATAATATCCTTCACAGGTATAAATTTTATATCCAAACTTACATGACACCAATAGAAATTAATTGTTTAAATTGAAAATGACAAATCTTACAATTAATTATTACTTGCGCTTATTAGATAATACCATTGAGATACAAATTTTGTATTAATATATCATTACTATTTTTAAATGATAAAAAAATAAGTATAAA
Organism: Atalantia buxifolia; assembly: GCA_030444775.1. Classification (NCBI taxonomy): domain Eukaryota; kingdom Viridiplantae; phylum Streptophyta; class Magnoliopsida; order Sapindales; family Rutaceae; genus Atalantia; species Atalantia buxifolia. Next base: position 8,286,853 of record CM059837.1, read on the forward strand.
CAATTAAGTGAAGTGGTGTAACTATACATAGATTTAATCCTTGCTATTGATGCAAAGGGAAGTTGATATATATGTATATATTTACAACCTAATTTATACTTCTATCATGTTATTGATGAAGATAGAGAAGAATGGCCAGGCCATCATGAAGTATTCCCCGATGAGAGGCTGTCTGATGAAGTATAGTCTTTCATTCCTTGTATGGGAGTGAGACAAAGTATTTTTCTTCAGACTAAAATTTATTTGGAATGTCTGCATAGCACTGTAGGAGTTCTTTGTGTTGGATTTCAAACTTCTGGACTGAAGATTTTTAGATTTTCCTTTTATTACCCCTTCCAAAACTAAATTGTTGCTCAACCCATGGAATCATAAAAGAATGAGGCTGTTGATTGACAGGCCTGGTAAGTGTATAACCAAATCCTTATGGATGGAAAGTGAATGGCGCGGTGAGACTCAAGAAGTCTATTCCAAGTAGTAAATCTTGAAGAGTTATAAGTGAAGAAAAAATGTTATTTGGATTAAAGAATGCTCCATCAAAATTTGAACATAAAACAGATGAAGTGTACAAGCCTATATAAGAATTTTTTTTGGTATACATTGATGATGCCCCTAACCTTTCCATCATAACGGATAAATGAATATGAACATAACAATAAGCCCTTGCAAGTCCATGAGTCATTTGTTTTCTTACTATTTTTGATACAAGATGACAAACTTTTGAAAAAGCTTTGATTTCAGCAGTTGGGGTGGGACTCAATCAGGGGCATGTAGTTGTCCTGGGAGAACCAAACTTTACCCTAGTCCTACACAAACCAACTCTCTCAGAAACCATAAAAGTCTTAGTCTAAATAAATAGATTAACCATGAAACGAGATGAATTAGCCCTTGTAGTTCACCATACCATGACTTATAAAGTCTAAACCTACATGTTTTCCATGAGCCATAATAACCTTCCTATCACTAGATTTATTACTGGAGAAGGAAGAATCATTCAACTCAAAACTTTCAAACAAAACCAACTGAGCATACCACAATGGATAAATGAATATAAACAGAACAATAAATCCTTGCAAGTCCATGAAACACTAAAAATTAACAGGCTAAAAGATGGTAGAATATTAGTTCCCTTTCCTAAGGAAACCAAGCCAGTATATCCATGTGAAAGATGCCAAATTGAAGGAAGGCATCCAATGTCTTACTCGCACATGCCACGAAGATCCTATTCATCCAAATTTATTGGTGTAATCAATGTTCTAGAAACTGGAGAAGAGTTTCTAAGGAGAGTATCTGATGATTATGCTACAGTCAAATGGATAATCCAGAAGACAGATCCAACAGAATTTAGACCCATAAAAAAGGCTGTCAATTGGAGCAATATTAATGCTTTAGAGCAAAATAAAGCATTAGAAGAAATTATTGCTTAACAACAACAACTGGCAGTCCAAGTACAAGAGTTATAGAATCAGATCAAGAAGACTTGAAAAGCCCAGAGATTCACAAGCAAACAACTGTCCAAATGGTATAACTAACCCATAAAGAGAACAATGTTTGCCAAGACAGGAGCAGATAATGATGAAGAAAGAAGGAGGACTTTACGATGCTATCAAGAGTACTATAAAAGGTAACAACAAAAAGAAAAGTCCTAGAAAAAGGACAAGCCTTCCAAACCAGCTCATGTATGGGAAGAGAGCTTCATTAATAACAACACCAAAGCATTCTGAAGAAGCTATAAGATGCCACCAGTACAACCAGAGCCAGTTATGGCTATAAAATAGGAAATTGAAGATTCAGATAGTTCATCTGGATATAGCCGAATAATTGAATTCTCCTATTCCTCTAGAAGACCAATCGTCATGGAAGGAAGACCATATTTCCTTGCTAATCCAACATATGTGGACATAAGGAGGAGATTCTTCCAGCCATCTATATTTGAAACAGGCCAACACTCAGGAGTAGCTTCATCAACAGGCCCTCAAGAAAGATAGCCTCAGTAAGAAGAACCAAAGGGCCTACAAGAGGAACAAGGCCAAGAATGGGAAACATAAGTGCAAATCTCACATTCTCTTATTGGCAAAACTTTCTGCAATATTGATAATATCAAGCCAAAGGATAGATTTCTTTATATTGAACAAACGATGGCTTGGTATGAAAGAGAATGCCAACGGGCACCATAACTATCTAAATGAGCTGTCATGTAGAGACTAATAGCAGGTTTTACTAGATCATTGAGAAGATGGTGGTCTAAAATTTTAACGCCAGCCCAAAGAGAACATATATTAAGTCAAGATGATCCTTGTGGTGTTGTCCTGGATAATTTTAAATTAGATTTCATGGGTATTGGAGCAAGAGAAGTACAACTGATAGAAAAACAATTCATTCAGAATACATGTTGTGATGTTCAATAGCTTGAAGAGTATTACATACAGCAAGAAAGACTCTTCTTTCTTTTCCAAAAGCCCATAGACACAATTCATCGAACATTTGTCCTCAATATGCCTGGACCAGTAGCAGAAATGCTTGAAGGCAAGTTCAAAGCTGAAGCAATTACAGATTTAACAAACTTTAGATTGGCACAACTGTATTAAATGGCTACTAAATTGATCCAGAATCATTGCAGGAACCAAGATCTCATAAAGCATATAAAGCAAATAGAGAAAACCTCTCTATCCAAATACTGCAATGACAAACCCAACAAATTTAGATGACATGACTCAGGCGACTCAGGCAACTCATGTTCTTGTTAAAAAAAGATCCACAACAAGAAAAAGAAGGCTTAGAAACCAAATGAAAGCAAGAAGTATTGCTTTGTGAAAAGACGGAAGTTCCAGAGGAAGTTAGACATGTGTTTCATTTGTAGAAAAAAAAGGGGCATTATGCAAAACAATGTAAATCTAATAATCGGATCCCAACTAAACTTCTCCAGTTAATTAAAGATCAAGAATTTGATGATGACTACTACACATGGTCTGACGATCCTGATTAGGCATTACTCGCAATTGACTTGCAATCTTAAGAGTCTGATGCAACAATTGAATCAAATGAGTCAGAAGAATCTTCAGATGATGAACAAGTCCTTACGTTCTATTAAGAACAACCTATTAATCTCATAATGCAATCAACACCAACATTCAAACTATATGTCAAAGTCATCCTCCAGCTATCAGACAATAAGAAGATTGCTCTCACTGCATTAATTGATATTGGAGTTGTTTCTTCAATTATTCATGGTGACTGTTTACCCGAAGGGAATTATATGCCAACACAAGTTAGCTTTGCCGGAGTAAGTGGTGATCAATTTTATAGTCATAAGTAGAAAGATAATTGCGGTATTTGACAAGCTTTTGGCATTGATAATTGCGAAAGTAGAAAGATCAAGTAGTGCAGAGGCTGTGAGGGTAGGAAGTCCAGCAATTGACGAAGATGGAAGATCAGAAACAGTTGATGAGGGAGAAAGATCACTCATGACTTGATCTGAAGATTGTTAGAAAAATAATGATAGTAAACCAGAGAATATTGGACAGATTCAGCGAGACAATCAAGGCGTGCGTGAGCACAGTCCTTAATACCAAATTCCGTGCATCAAGATACAATATCTAGGTGCAAGAAGGATGAACAAAGGCGGTTTAATCTTTAGGATACAATGACTCCTATCGCGAACTTACATTCAACACTATAGTTTAGAACAACAAAACTGATAACGACGAAGAAGATCGGAAACAACACAGAAAAGATAGCGAAGCAATTTTTAGGATAACAATTGTATGGTGCAATTGGCTTTTTATATAGATATTCTCTAGCCCCTATAAATCTGAATTATAATTGTACAAGGAACTAAAAATAAATCCCAATTTGATTAGGAATCAAATTTTCAATATAATTTAAATTAAAAATAATTAAAGTAAAGGGCAAAGTTGTAAAAAGTGGCCAAGCCAGCACACATACATGGCACCTTGCGAGGGTTCCCCCTTACGCGAGAGTTATTGGGCGCGAGCGACCAGTTAATAGATTGGCAGAATAAGGTCCTCTTTTGGGCTTGGTTTCGTGCGCATGAGCCTCCTCATTATAAGCTTATTATTATACCATATTTGGTTTCTATAGATAAATTAACTAAAGCTCTCTTATCTAAGCAATGTGGGATATTGGTATTTTGAAATAGCAACTCAATCTCTAACACTATATAACAATTTGTTTACCCAAATAAACTAAACCTTATTCAATATCAGAAGCCTTGGCTGATCCTCAGTGGTTTCAAACCATGAAAACAGAATTTCAAGCATTGCCGGACAATCACACTTGCACCCTGGTTCAACATACACACTCTATTAAAGTAGTAGGCAACAAGTGGGTTTTCAAAATCAAATATGACCCTAATGGCGGTGTTTCTAGGTATAAGGCTAGACTAGTAGCAAAAAGATTCTATCAAACTTAAGGAATTGACGATAATGAGATTTTAGTCCATTTGTTAAGGCCTCCACAATAAAAGTAATTCTTAGCTTAGCTATTATAAATCAATGGCCCTTGATGGTAGTTGACATTAACAATGTTTTTCTTAATGGTTATCTAACAGAAGAAGTTTATATGCATCAGCAAGAGGACTTTATGGATCAATCTATGTCTAATTGTGTACGCAAGCTTCGAAAGGCATTGTATGGCCTTAAATAGGCCCCCCGAAGTTGGGTTTGACAGACTCAAGCAAATCTTGACACTTCAACAGGCTTTGAAAACTCAAAGTTAGATACTTCTCTCTTTTTTAAAAGGTTTCAGGGTCATATCTTGCTTGTTTTATGTATGTAGATAATATCATTGTGACAAGTCCAAGTTCATATTTGATAAAGTAGCTTATCTCCTAAGTTTAGTCAACTTTTACTCTCAAAGACCTTGGAGAGTTTAACTACTTCTTTGGAATTCATTGAGATTGATAAAATCTTCCCAAGTAGCAGATGAGTCTTTCTTAGGTAAAAAAACCAATAAAGCACTCTAAAAGGCCTTAGGCATAGCATAAGATAATCCTAAATCATAGCAATTTTATCAATCTCAATGATATCCCAACACATCTAATAAAGTCTTTTACAAGAACCGTCAAGACTAGGAGCACTACTAGTGTGAATAAAAAACCACTTGGCAAACATCTTTTATGTCAGGCATCCTGCATAAGCCTAGATCATCCTCTTCTGTAACAAAAAAAGAATAAAACCAAAATAAGTTAGCTGAAACCAGCTGCCACCATCGGCTAAAAACCCTTAAAAAAATTGTACGACAGAATTAGCAACTGTAGAAGGCTCAGAAAGCCACAACAAAGAAGCATCTTGGATGCAATGAACATAAAACAACTAATGCTTCGTTTGGATCATCACATGAAAAAAAGAGTATTGACATCCGCATTTCACACCAACCAAACACTAATTCATATTGCCTCTTTTTTTGTGCCACATCGTTTTTCAGCCATTTTAACAAATTGGAAAACATTATTAAAAAAATCTTTGTTTTGAGTTTTTAAGCAAAGCTTTAGGCGAAGAAGGTTCCATTGAAAAGCCAACATCCTACAACCCACTACTAAAGAGACCAAGACCATCTAACCACATCGAGAGAACCAGAGTGCTTAAGCTAAGCATAAAGAAACTTAAACCTAGCCAATCTTCAAGCTAATTCCCTGTTGCAGGCCATAACAATAGAGAATGTCGGAAGTAGTGGTGTTTAGTTGAAAAACTCCAAAAGCCAAAACTAAACTAGACCATAGCATGTTACACACCACCCTGTTAAATCGCCTTCAATTATTCCTATTAGTCCAAGAGAAAGGAGTTGCCAATAAAGCGAACATCCTCCAAACCATAATCTAATAAAGTCAAGTTAAAGGCATTCAAAATAGCCTAAGGTTGTACATTACCATAAAAAACTCCAACAACGGCTAAATGTTAAAATTGCTTTTAACCATCAAAGGACTATTATGAGTGTCAACAAATGCCATAATGGCATCCTGTAAATCCTCCCATACATGAATAGAATAACTAGCATAGACATTAGAAATCAAAATAGGATTGGGGAAAAGCGGATAACTAATTCGGCTATAAATCACCTAACTTGCATCTTAAATCACCTCCATTAAAAATGGGGAAGACAAGAACATCTAAACCTTCCAAAACTAAGAAGAGACGACGCTTGCCATCCTTAGATGAATCCTAGTAGAAGCCATTTAATCTGTGTCCTAAAACGGCTCTAAAATACAAATTAGTAATACCCAGTGCATTCGAATCTGTCTTCGCAACCTATAAACTGTGTGGGCCTTATTAATCCTTTTAATATTCCAAATAATAGAATTAATCATTAAGAAGGGGAAATGAGAAATCTTAGGAGGAACTAGCAACCTGCATTGTCCTTATCTGAAATTCAAAAATGTCAAAGTGTCTCGATTTCATCATCTTGTCTTTACTTGTCAATGAAAGCATGTTTATTTCAATCACTAGTTTTGGCCAATAATTCTAATCTAAATGCTTCACATTTTAATCCTGCATCATCTCCTAATAGTGAAGATTGCCTGCTTACAAGTAAAGAGTCCTTAACTGATCGACGAGCATAGTAAAACTCACATTTACTATACCCACCCCCGGAAGGATGCCATTGATTTTGTTAATTAGCTAATTCTCTAATATTGTAGTAGTACTGTTGCAATAGCAATCAATTGTAGTTGAATTAAAATTATGTTTTAATAAATGAGAAATTTATGCACTAGAGTATGTGATCATATATTCATGTTTGAGTTATATACCATGTCCTCAATCATTTGAATGGTCATGTCATATCATAGATTGATTAACTCATTCCCCTCAATGGCAATGCTTGATGAAGGACTGCTCATTGTGACATTATATGTCGACCAAGTGTGCATTTCATTGAACACCTTGCTTTATCTAACATTGGAGAATAATTACTTGAGTTATTCGTTGCTTTAGCAAAAATAAAAGCAACAAAACAATTTTCACGTTTTGTATCTATACATAACTAGGATTTATTATCACTACACATCTGAGTTGTTTGTAAATGTTGTTCTTAAAGTGTTTATTGTTTATATATGCCACAAATGTGCCTAATTTATAATTATATGCCCTCCCATCTGTTATTCACTTTTATGACAAATTCACCTACACAAAGACTGAAATAATATCATTTGTGAATTCAAGTTACACAATTTTCATTTCGACTCTGAAATTTTCCACTCACTTTCTCAATGTTTAGGCTTTATTTTTTTTTCTATGTAATAAATTGAAGGTGATCATATAAGTTAGACTTTTCTAATATTTATTTTGGTTTCTTAAAAAATCAATTTCATGGGTCTTAATATTATGTTTTTAATTGTCATAGCCCATATAAAAATTATTCTTCAAGTATGGTTGAGTAAAGGTCGGATAGTTAAAAATTTATCCGACTACATTCATCAACAAATCAAGTAATAGCCAAGTAACTAAAAAATTATTTGGCCATGATCATTACGAGTTGAGAAATATGGAGTATTTGAAAAATTGGTCGATTTTGGTCAAGTAAAAATCAGGCAACAGTTGCGTAATTTTCTAATTACTTGTTGGGTAATAATCAAGTAACTGGAAAATTACATGACCATAGTCAAGTATAAATAGAGTATGAGTATAAGTGCAATAAGAAAAAGATAAAAGGTCGTGTAATTTTTAGATAAAGGTCAAGCAATTCATAATTATAGGTTGGACAATTATTAGCCAATAGATAAAGTGATGGTTAGGTAAAAATAGAGAGTAAATTAATATACTCTTTTTGAGAATATTTAAAATTTTCCCTTGAGGAATTGTCATAGCAGTAGAATTACCGAGTATGATATCATATTAGTAGATTTAAGCCACTTTTATGGCCTAAATGGTGCGATTTCCTCTAGTATATTTAGAGATGGCGAAATTACTAGCCAGCCAGCCTGTTGCGAGTAATTTTGCGAGTTTCAGGCTAGTTTATTATTTCAAACTTAAACCCACGATGGGTTGCAGGTAAGTTTCGTGTTGAGAAAAAAATCTATTGAATACTAGCACGTTTATCCACCAATCTGTATTATTTATTTTAATTATTTATATTTTTTATTTTAATCATAAAAATTATATCAGAAAATTTAGTCATAAATTTATGTAAGCTAAAGTTTTTAATTCCTAAATCTAACCTATCTCACTACAACATGTGTGTGTGTGTGTGTGTGTGTGTGTGTGTGTGTGTGTGTGTATGTGTGTATTAAGAATAGATACAATAAGCTTTTAATAGGTAGAAATTTTATAATTTTCAATTTTAATATTACCAATATTTTATTTTTATTTGATTGATTTTGTTTTAATGATTTGAACCTACTAATTACTTATTTAAAGCTGTTTTATTTGTTTAATTAATTATTAACAATAGTTGTATAAAATTTACTTGTTAATATTGTTGATAATACTTGTATATTGACAAAAAGATGGAGCAAGACATTGATATTAATAAAGATGAGTTTGTCTACAATAGAAATATTTTGAGTTAGATTAATATAGTTTTTATATTTTGTTTTAATGTTGAAATTTTAATTTTTTTTATTTATATTGATAAAATCTAGAATTGAGTACTGTATGAGGATTTTTTAGCTATTGTTATAAAATTATAACTTGAATTATATAATTCAAGTTTTTATGTGTTATTAAAATTTTTTAATATTTGTGATTTTAAATTAGAATTGCAGGTGGATTTGGTAATTGTCAAAACCCACAGTGAGCGGATTTTTTTTTTAAAAGATAAGGAAAATTATCTCTGCACCATCTTTGTTTTGTCATATGTACATCTAACTACCTCAAAATTTTGACATATTCTTTGTACCACCTTTATTTTTAAGTTTGTATTAATAAACTACTTAGACACTAGAAAATCACCATTTTACCCTAAATGAATTAAAAGACGATCTTTATTCTGTATAATTTTTAAAAAATTAAATAATTATAATTACATAAATACTCCTAAATTTAATAAAATAAATAAATTTCAAATCTAATATGTTAATTATAATTATAATTTAATTAAAAAAATATCATGTTAATTTTTTGTAATTATAATTTCATCAATGTCATTGCCCGGTTGTCGAGGACCAGAAATCAATAACCACAGCATCATAAACTTCCATTTCATACATAGGCATAGTGGATGATTGCATGTTGTAAGAACAACCGGCCAACAACTATATGTACTACTAAGAGAGTTATATGTATTAATTCTATTAACCGATAAGGAAGATGGAGAATTCTAAGATTCAATGCAAAGCTAAGCCATTTCTCATCTACTAACTTCAATGAAGGTGAGCCAGTCGGGTGTCGGAGCTTCCTATCAACTACCCTCCTGCCAAGTCAAATCCTTGGTAGTTTGCGATGAGTGAAACATGCGCCTAAATCTAAGAATGGGAGGAAAGTACCATAAAACTTTCGTCAGAATACCTAACCTATATTTGTCAATACTACCATCCTTTTTCTTCCATCTAGACAGACCACAAGTAAGACATTCAGAAAGTCCTTTATACTCTTTTCTATATAGTCATTTAGGCAAACGTGTACTTTTATATACTCTAAGCCTAAAGGAGAAATTATTTTTTCAGTTTAATACATAAACTCTGGAATTTCATTTTTTAAAGATAATAATTCTTTTTAAAACCTCAACAGTGCAGCAAAACTGCTTTTAGACCACCCGAATTTACCTTTTATATTGAACAACTTCACCAAAGTAGCTTAGTGAATTTTGTAAATCCTAGAAACGCAAGTTTCTAGACTTGTTCTAATAGTTTCCTAAATGCCTTAGGATGTCCATCACAATCCTTGTAAGCATCATTGACCATATCCATTGTATTACTATAGTTGAAGTTTGTTGACTCGAATGGATCATCTACATTACAAGATGGCATGATACAACCATCTTCCCCATGCCACTTCCAAGTTTTGTAAGGCTGTATAAAATCATGCCAATACAGATTTTTGGTTACAATTTTACGTTTGCGAAATGCTAAATTCTTAAATTTATAACACGAACATCTAATAAGGTTAGGTTAGCGTCTTTGACATTTTCAATAGCAAAGCTCACAAATTTGACAACCCCTTTTTCATACTCAAGTGACATTTTGTTACAATCAATCCAAGAATTATCCATTTTAGTTTCAATGCGTGTTGACTTGACACATAAAAGAGGGCAAACATGAAATGAGAATTTTTTAGTTTTCTAATTTGTTATTTGATAAAAAAAAATTAATATTGACTTAGACACAGTGGAAAAAAAAAAGATCAAAATATGTCGGGCTCACATACTAGCCAATACCTGCATATTAAAAAAGCAATTAACAGTGCAATACAAAAACAAATAGAAAACATTTAAACATGACTAACTCAAATATCCAAAACAATAAACAAAAACAAACCATAAAGGCATTTGGGTTAATTTACTATATTTATTGCCTGTAAATGCATATTAAAGAATTAAAATCCCTTGGTATTGATTGCATGCATTGCAAAAAGCTTAGAAAACCTGGAACTTAGCAGCAAAGCATGAATTCGAAAGAAATGGGAAAAAATAATCCAAGAATGAAACAAAAATTCCAGAAAAGTATATCAACAATTGATAATAACAAATTACTTCGCTTAAAGAATTCATATAAACGTACTTAGGACCATGTGTGACAAACTTGATTGCCTCACATGCACATGCTACTATTCTTTTATTATAACATAATGAAAACCATGGTTGCCCCACACCTCATTTTTTCGCAAAAAAAGATAACATCTACCTAAGCAACATGTTCATAAGATACAAATCAAGATAACATTTATCAATATATAAATCCATATCATTGAAATACAATATGAAACAATAAAAACAGTAACTTTACAAACAATAAAAAAAATCTAAAGTAGAAGTTGGTTTGCGAGGTAATGACAGCCTCATTTCAAGCTATGATAATAACAAATCACATATCTTTACTATTGTTCTTGCCATGCCTAGGCAAGAATTTGCTTGTCAAATAAAAAGACGAAATTCGGATTACTACTTTTGTTTTCATTTTCCTTTTCTGTAAGTTTCCACATTTATACAAAAATAAGGAAGCATGGGTGGCAACTACTTTACCCCCCACCTCCTCATCAACAAAATCACAAATACAGACACAGAGCAAACTCATTAGCTGTCTTACACAGTCTCAACTTTCTTTCTGCATCTTTAGATCTATTAACTTCAACCTTTACAAATCACATATTTAGAAAAACAAAAAAAAAACTTCTCTCTCTATTTCTATTATATAATGTAACTTCTTAACCAAATCCATCATCTCAACCAGTCATTCAGTTAGTCACTCACTACAAAACTTTCCAAAATACAAAATTTCGCTCAACCATTTGGGCCCTTAAACAAAATTAGATAGAAAGAAGAACAAAGCCTGGAATTAAAGGTTTAGTGCTACAATCCTTTGGTTTGCATGATGACGTCAAGGGGTGGTCAGTTCACATGGCGTTGCCATCCCCATTGGTAGTTGTGGTGGTCAGCTCGAATTCAATCAATGGATCTGTAACTTAGGTATTGTTTTGTCTCTTGATCTATGGTGGTAGTGATCGATTTGTTTAGAAAACTAAGAGTAGGAAAAAGTCCGCCAGCTAAGGTTTAGGTAATAGTAGTGGCTAATTGATTGAGAGTGACTATGAGTATTTAGGCTGTGGTTTGAATACTATGTGTGAGAGTGAGAGTGAGAGTGACGATGAATATAGAGTGTTGAGTCTCAATTTAAAACTTATAATATTTTTGTTTTTGTTTACATTTTCTGGACACACAACATTTCGTTTTATATTTTTTTTTAAAAATCATTTAATAAAATGTTACACTATCAATATCAAATTTCTATCACAATGTTTGTGACTGAGTTAGTTTCTATCATATGCATATCATAAACTATTGATAGATAAATATTTTATCACAAGTACATTATTAATAGTCTGATAGATAAAAATTCTATCATGACTCTATCATACTTATATCATAAAATAATTTTTTTCATAAAGTAGCAATCGTCTATTGCTAGTTTTCTTATAGTGAGAGTCATGTAGCTTGTCTTCCAGATCAACATGTAATCTTAGAGAATCTTTTAGATTTCTCTTTTTACTGTCTTTGATGATGGGATTTCAGAAAAGAATAAATTGTTACGTATGATTGAGACCATAATCACTTGTGTAGATAAATTCCTTATTATCTTTTGGTATTCCTATTTTAGTCCACCATAAAAAAGAAATTACCGTAAGTCTCTATACATTAAAGGTCATACCTTATTAGATACATTAAGGCCCAAATTACCGAAAACCTTAATAGACCACTTTTAATTAGCCTTAATCTTATATGATAGTTCGTAACATATAATTATTCATATATAAGCCCCAAGTTAACAATACTTTGCAAAAATAACCACATGAGTTTAGCCTTGCTTGCATTACTAAAATGTATCTTTAACCAATCTGATCCATCAATCATACCAACATAAGATCAAAGCGGCCTCTGCTACAACTGTTGTAACGCAACCTATCAATATTCATTGTGCCAATACAACTGAATGACATGGATGTGTAGCATGGAAATCTCATGCAATTTGATTTTTACATGTCTATTGCCAACTAGCCCACTTTGAACATTAGTGAGATCAACACTACAAGAAAAAAGAGATATAGCAACAGGAAGTCAGCAACATGCATGCTATGCGTGTTGTAAAATTTGATATTTAACAACATTTTAAGATTGCCCGTTTTTAAAAATTGCCCAAAGTTTACTTTCAACAACATGCTTTAAGGCGCATTGTGAAAAACAATATTACAACAGTTTTCTGATTGTGGCAATTTTGGTAAGACAAATAACAACGTGCAATATAAACATATTGTTAAAAAATTCATTTTCGACAACGTTCTAAAAGGCACGTTGCTATCGAGAATGTAACACAACGTTTTTTAGTTTGTTGTCATTTGTTTTCAACCATGAAATAATTTGCCGTAGGTGAAAAATGTTTATATTTATAATTTCTCTATAGTAATAATAAAGCTTTTTCAAATAAAAAACTGGTAATAAAAAAGTAACCAACCAATTTTAAATAATAGGTGGTTATTCATGTAATAATTGAATTTATCCTATTAAACCATTAATTTATTTTTGTATAAAATTTAAATAATTTTTTTTCTACCACAAATAATTTTTTAAAATAAAAAATGACATAAATACATTCAAATCTATTTATTATTTTCAACTAATGAAAATCTCTTTTGTCAACCAAAAAAAAGCACAAATAAAAAAACTCTAGATTATCAATTAATAGAAAATAATATCTCTAATAATAAAAAAATATCTTAATTACTAATAAGACAAAACGTTACCACTTGGTAAAGTTACCTAATCTCTCTTTTTCACTTTCTAACTTTCCAGCATCATCTTTCACACTACTTGTTTTCTTCCTCTTAATGAAAATCCCTCAACTATTTCTTCCTCTTCGTGACTGTCAAGAAGAAATAAGGTTTTGGGTCTTCTTTTATTCAACTCACATTCTCTCTATTGGAACGTAAATTGAGTTACTCTTTGACTTTTTATATACAATTCCAGGTGTATAAGTTGTGGTCCCAAGGAGAAGAAGCTTTTGATTGTGGTCCAGAGCAAACAAGACGACATCTTTGAAATTGAAAAGGTGTATATATATTTCATTCTTTATTGTTTGTTTGCAAGTAAAATAACATGAAAAGGTGTCTCTTTTACTCTTTGTCAATAATGGGTATCATCCGTTTTACTCTTAGTTAAAGATGTCTCTTTTATTCTTCGATAATTGTTCGTTTATCAAAAATAATAATAGTAATAATACTAGTTTGCATTCGTCTATTTTCTTATTACAAAATAAATAATTTTTTTCTTATTTACTTTTGTGTTGACATTTAAACTAGTAAATAATAACAATTATACAATGTCTTATGAAACCAAAATAGAAAGAGGCTTGTGTAACTTTGTTCTTGTCTTGAATATATTGTTATGCAACTTTTTATATTCTCAACTTACTATTTTCTCATGTAAACAGGTTTTAATAACAATAGTTGCTCGAAAATGGATAAAGAATGGGTTCGCCTATCAAGGTATTATTTTGCCTTCTTTTTAAATATTATTTTTCATTTTTCCTCTTAAAAAAAACAGTTTGTCTATACGAAATTAGTAAAATTCAAATAACTTTCCAATTCGGTAAAATCTTTATTGTAGACACACAGGATTATAGGTTGGGAGTGCGTAGCTTTGTCAATAATGCACGTGCTTGTTTGGGAAACTTAGATGTTATAGTATGTCCCTGTAGATATTGTAAGAATTTACAACGCCACCATTTTGATATAGTCTACGAGCACTTGGTTATTAAGGGCATGGATCTAACTTATACAAATTGGGTCCTACATGGAGAGAGTTCTACTGCAACAATGCAATACAAAGGTGAGGGGAATACGTACACTTCAAATCAATACATAGATTTTGAAATGACAGAAACTTATACGATGTATAAAGATCAAGTATGCTTTCAAGAAACAAATGCTACAGAGAATACATATGTAGAAAGAGAGGAATTTCAAAATTTAGTTAGAGATGCTGAGACTCCATTGTACCCAGGCTGTACAAACTAATCTAAAATGTCAGCAACTGTAGCGTTATTCAAGCATAAAGTTACCCACGGGTTATCTGACAGTAGTTTTAATGAGATGCTTCAAATTTTTTGTGATATGTTACCACCAGAAAATAAACTTCCAGATTCTTTTTATTCAACAAAAAAATTGTTGAAGGCATTTGAACTTGGGTACGAGAAGATACATGCTTGTATAAATGATTGTTGTCTATTTAAAAAAGACTTGGAACATGCAAATACATGTCCTAAATGTGGTTCTTCTCGTTGGAAAGTTGATGAACGAACTAATAAGATTCATCGAGGCGTACCTGTAAAAGTCTTGCATTATTTTCCAATAATACCAAGACTTAAGAGGCTGTTTGGGATTACAGAATTGGCATAACAACTTAGATGGCACCAAAGTCATAAAAGCCAAGACGGTAAGATGAGACATCCAGTTGATTCTTTTGCATGGGAGACCATAAATAGAAAATGGCCATTGTTTGTATTAGATCCTCGAAATATCAGATTTGGTCTTGCTATTGATGGTTTCAATCTTTTTTAAAATCTTAGCACAAGTTATAGTTGTTGGCCTGTCATTTTATCTATTTACAACTTGCCTCCATGGTTATGCTTGTCCAAGGACAACTTAATGTTGACTTTACTAATCCCTGGGCCAAAACAGCCTGGTAATGACATAGATGTTTACTTGGCACCATTTGTAGAAGATTTAAATGAGTTATGGGTAAATGGAGTTAAGGTGTATGATGTTGTGGAAAAATCAAAATTTAATTTGAAAGCAATCTTGATGTGGATGATGAATGATTTTCTAGCTTATGCAAACACATCAGGCTGGTATACAAAAGGAAAGTCGGCATGTCCTATATGTCGTACAAACACATATTCAGAGTGGTTACCACATAGTAGGAAACATGTGTACATGGGTCATAGACGGTTTCATCCTTGTAAACATAGTTTCCGAAACAAGTGCAAATGGTTCAACGGGCATGTTGAAGAAAAGTGTAAATCTAAATTGTTCATTGGTGAAGATATATACAAAGAAGTTAAAGATATTGTAAATGATTGGGGAAAGAGAAGCAAAAAAAGAAAAAGGAGCACAAATGAATCTCAATTATGGAAAAAGAAATCTATATTTTTTGAATTGCCATACTGGAAGGTGAGCTGTCATTAAATATGTTCTATGATAAATTTTTAGTGCTTTACTTTCTTGATTAAAATTTAAAATCTTAACAAACTTTGCTTTTTAATTTTGCAGGACTTGGTTTTGCGTCACAACTTGGATGTAATGCATATTGAAAAGAACATTTGTGATAGCATAATTGGTACGCTTTTGAACATGAAAGGTAAGTCTAAAGATGGCCTTAATTCTCGCCTAGACCTAATACACTTGGACATTAGGAAGGATTTACATCCTAAAAAAGAGGAGAATTTTTATTGCTTACCAGCTGCTTCACATACACTTTCTAAGGAAGAAAAAGAACTTTTTGCAAGCGGCTTGCTGATATAAAGTCACCTGATGGTTATGGTTCAAACATTACCAACTGTGTTTCAGTGAAAGAGCACAAGATAACTGGCCTAAAGTCTAATGATTGCCATATTTTAATACAATAACTTTTACCTGTAGCTTTGAGAGGAATTTTACCAAAAGGTCCAAGAAAAGCAATTCTTCGTTTGTGTGCCTTTTTCAAAGAATTATGTAGTAGAGTTTTGGATAGAAATAGATTAGGAAAGCTAGAGGAAGAAATGGTTGAGACCCTATGTATGTTGGAGAGATTCTTTCTACCGTCATTCTTTGATATTATGGTTCATTTAACAATTCATCTTGGACGCGAAGCTCGTCTATGTGGACCTGTACAATATCGTTGGATGTATCCTATTGAAAGGTAACTATTTAACTTTACATTTTATTATCATGAAAATAGAATTAATTATAAATTATTAACCTAGCTTACTTTTTGTCCTAGGTATATGAAGATCCTAAAAGGATATGTTAGAAATTGTGTACGGCCTGAAGGGTGCATAGCTGAGCGGTATCTTGCTGAAGAGTATGCAATGTTTTGTGGAAAGTATGTAAAAAAGGCTGCTAAAATAGGATCCCAACATGGGCACAATGAGGAATTTGAGAACAAATTTTTATTAGAAGGGCGTCCAATATCAAGGGGTAAATTAATAACTCTTTCGGATGAGATGTTAAGGATTGCCCATCGTTGTATCTTATTTAATAGTTAGGTTTAAAAGGTTCGGAAGTCCAGCCTTATATAGAGTAAGCTTTTTAGTCGTATCTATTACTAACATTTTGAATTAATATTTAATAGTTAGGTTTAATATTTTTATCTTTATTTCAGAGAGCACTTGGAAGAATTAAAAGGTTCAGATAGACGATTTGAAAAGAATGAAAAATTGCTACAAAAGAAACATGTGGAAACATTTAATGTTTGCTTACATGAAAAGGTGATCAAATATTTATTTTAAATTATTTTGGAATATAATATTTTATAATTATTTAACTTATTCTATCAATTCTTATTGTTTTAACAGATTAAGGTTATGGAGAATCACATTAATGTATCAAATATTTTGAAATGGCTTTCACGTGGACCAAGAGTACAATCAATGTCATATTCTGGATTTGTAATAAACGGCCTTCGATTTCACACAAAGGATGCAGAGAAGTCAAGACAAAATAGTGGTGTTTCACTCGAAGCAACCACAATTTGTAGAGCTAGTGCAAGAGACAACACACAAGTGATTGGAAAAGTCACTTACTATGGGGTTTTGAGAGAGATTATAGTTCTTGATTACCATACGGTTCAACTCCCCTTTTTAGATGTGATTGGGCAAATATTGTAAATGGTGTCAAAGATGATGATGGTTTCACCTTGGTTAACCTTCATGAGGGGCAAGGCCAATTTGAAAAAGACCCATTTATTTTAGCCTCGCAAGCTAATCAAGTATTTTATTCTAGGGAAACAAATTCTTCAAATTGGTATGTTGTTCTGAAAGCACCATCACGAGGATTTCAAGATTTGCAGTTATCTGATGAAAGTAAGAATGAGCCATCTATGTCAGTTGAAGTGGGAGGACTTGTAAATACAAGATGACAATGAGGTGTTAGCCTAAAGGGCTA
This sequence comes from Atalantia buxifolia, assembly GCA_030444775.1. Taxonomy (NCBI): domain Eukaryota; kingdom Viridiplantae; phylum Streptophyta; class Magnoliopsida; order Sapindales; family Rutaceae; genus Atalantia; species Atalantia buxifolia. The sequence continues at coordinate 8,304,654 of CM059837.1, forward strand.
CACATAATGTAATTTTGATGATAACAAATATGTGTCTTAAGTAATAATAATAAATATTGTATTTCACATTTTCACTAGTTTTTGAAGGATAATATTTATGCAAGTGAATCAAGTGAAATCAAGTTCAAGGCACTCCATGGACAACGACGAAATCAAGAATGAAGTTTAGAGCTCAATGGACGAATTATTGCGATAAATTCTTGTAAAGCCGGTACGATTTAATTAATGCATGATTTAGTATTTGAGAAGTTCAAAAGATTAATTCAATAATTATTTTTCATAAACTAAAAGGTTTTATATTTATAAGATAAAGTATTTTGTGGATTTGAGTAATTTGGACTTAAATGAAAGGTTTTGAAAACTTTGAAAATTATGGGTATTATGTTAAATTTTGAAAAAGACCTCTTTGAGTAATAATAATATATTTGGGGCCATATTATAATTTCAGAAAGTTTTGAAATACAATGCTATTTAGAAATTCTGAAATTGGATCTATTTGTAAAGTTTTATGATATTTAGGGCCATAGTATAATTATAGAAAGTTTTAGGCTGAAGTGTAATTTTGGTGAACAGTGTTACTGTAGCAAAATTCAAAAATAACGGTAATATCACTGTTACAAGCGGCCAGCCGGATAAATCAAGCGGCTAGCCGCTTGGTTGCGGGATTTCGTCTATAACAGCTAGTTTTCGGGCTCTAACCATAAAAACTCAATCCCAACTTCATTTTAAGGACTAATCCATGTATAAACAAGATCATATAACATATATTGAGCTTCCATTTCGTAAATCATCATTTATTGAATCATTATTGAGCTATAATTTATTATCCACTCTTAAAGAGAGTTTTATTGTTGTAATTTTCATTACTCATCAAATTGTGAGTTTATAAGTATGGGAAACACTTGGGGTGAAGAGATTGGGAAGATAATCTCTTGTTATAAAGGTCCATTGACACCTTGGAAGTCAATTGTAAACATTTGAAGCCTTGGGAGGCTTGGATAGTGAAATTCTCAAGTCGGGTGAGCTTGGAGGCGTGGACGTAGGCGGAGATAGCCGAACCATATAAAAATTCTTGTGTTTGCTTTCTCTTCCCTTACTCTTTTAATATTGTGCTTGATTGAATTTATTGTTTTTTATTTGATTAAGGCAATAGATTAAATTGTTGTGCGAATTGTATTGCATAATTTTAAAAACCCAATTCACCCCCCCTCTTGGGTTGCATAACTTGTATTTCATGAGGATGCACAAAATAAAAGAACTGATGTTGATGATATAATTTGTGATATGTAACTTTTTGTTTTAAGTGCTATGTTATTCTATTTCTTTCTTATAATTAGTTTATGTGATATTGATTTGTCAACACTTAATACAGCTGTAACATTTTGGTTTTACTTAAAGTATTGTTCATATTATATGTACTGCAGTTTTTTTTTTTTAAATTTAATCTATGCTTACTATTATCATAAGATATATAATTGTTTTCTTGTATTTTGTAGCAAGCATTAACAGTGAGAGAAGATGACAGGTGCAGAGGTAAGTGAATTCATTACTTTATTTTAATATATTAATTATTTTATCCATACCATATTTCACAATATTACCTACATATAAGGTTTTCATTATACAGTCATCTAAAAAAGCTGAAAAAAGAGCCAAAAAACAACAGCAAGTGGTCTTTGTTGTTGCCACTCGAGAAGAAAATGTAAGGCTAACAATTAACAGTGGTGAGAACGTCGAAACATCTATACATAGCACTAACAATGGCAAAAGAAAAAGAGGCCCCACTACACTGGCAGTGATTCGAGATCATACTCCCTTACTTGTTGAATTCAATGAAAGAAGTCAACCAGTGGGAGTTAATTCAGAGAAGTACGCCACTTTTGCTGGAGTTGTAGCAAGAGAGCATGTGCCTATTGTGATCAAAGATTGGCGTCTAGTTCCTTCAAAAACTAAAGAGGATCTTTGGTCATTAATTAAGGTATATTTTTTATTCATATTAATGATAATTTATTATTTTAAATACTAAGATGCTTCTTTATTTTTCAGCAAAGATTTATTGTAAATGAATCCCCAAAGGACTTAGCACTTCAAAATCTAGGAGATCGATGGAGACAATACAAATCGGAGATAACAACAAGGATTAAGGAAGCAAACAAGAAAACGAACACATCATGTGCCCTTGCTCTTATTCGGCCAAAAAATGTTATATTGATGAAGATTGGGAAGCTTTTGTGAAATATAGATTGTCTCCAGAGTTTGAAGTAAGTAATTATATCTATTATTTATGTTGAGATAAATTCATATCAATACAAGACTTTATTTTTATGTAATAGGAAATAAGCAAGAAGTTTCGAAATATAAGAAATGAACAAGAAGAGGTGCATACAATGGGTCGAAGAGGCTGTGCTCGTACAGAGCATAATATGGTAAGATACAAAAAATAAAATTTAATGTATTTTTATTGATTTTGCTATAATTTACAATTTCTATTATTTTTATTGTAGAAAAAGAAAGGTTCAGATCCAACAAAAATAACAAGGGTAGATGTTTGGCTTGAGGGACATCATAAAAAGAACGGTGAACCTGCCAATGAAGCAGTTTGAAGAAGAATGGTTCACAACTCTTGAAACCAAATCATATATTTATTACTTTTGTGACTTATTTTTCCATGTAACTAATATATAAATAATTTATGATTTAGGAAAAGGTTGTAGAGTATCAAGAGATAGATAATAGTCTGAAGGAGAACAATGATATAAGAAATGATGTTGTTGCAAAAGCTTATGGTTATGAAAAACATGGACGAGTTCGAGCACGTGGATTTGGGGTTACTCCTACTGCGGAGAATTTGCATTATCGATCTACTCAAAAAGTAAGAGAACTTAAAAGCTAATTGCACACCTAATCTCAAAGAGTGGAGATACTTGAACAAAATTTTGAATAAATGACTGCTTTTATGTTAAAACAGGTAAATCATTTACTATTATTATTTTTTTTATAAAAACTAAAAAAATAATATAAAGTATATATGCATCAACAATATTAGGTAATATAAAATCATTTTTATTTTACTTTCACTTAAATATAGTTACTTTTGATTTTACAGAATCTTGGTAGATCTGATGATGTGATGAGCGCTCATGAATGCACTCATCGAGTAAGTTTTTTTTTGTTCCTACCATATTCCATTTCTGTAGTTTGTGATAATTTTTGCTATTTTATTTTATTTTTGATACTTGTAGTCACAACAAGGAAGTGGTACAATACATGAAAATCTAGAGCTGGAAAATGTAAGCTGTCAACTATTGAATTGGTACTCAGATGATCCAATTGAGGTTGTGGCTGAGGGGAAGGTTGCATCAACAGATCCTAAGGCAAGAGTCAATCACATGCCTCTTGGTAGAGATTGTTGGAAGGTTTAGGTGGAGTCAATTACTCTTGGTAAAGAAGATGTGGAATTGTACAAGATGACAAATGAAGCTGGAATAATCAATGAAGTTGGAATAATCAATGAAGCTTTGGGGAGTACTGTTGCTTGGCCTAAGAGTTGCATCAAATTGATATAAACAAAGTAATAATTGTGATTCGTCTTGCTATGATATTTTATTGATCAACAAATATATATGTACACACACACACATAGAGTTAATTTATATTTTTATAAAATGCCACTTATTTATTTTCCTTGAACTTTGTTGTGCAGGAATTAATTTTGTTTTGCTGGAGGTCTCCTTGAGGATATTGAGCTTTAGAGAAACTTTTTTTTTAAGATCAGTCAAAGATGTTATAACTTATGTTTTGGTTGCTCATATCTCATTTTGTTGTTTTATATGTATTTAAGATTAATTTTAGAAACTATTGTGATAATGATACAGCAAGTGATCCGCACCACAAGCCACAGCCGGAAGTTAGTGCCTCCAGCCCATGGATGCGATGTTGCCAACCTGGGAATGACATCTGCTACCTCAACTCCATCCTGCAGCTTAATGAGAACCACCAGCTCATGTGTCAAAACGTACTACTAGCAGTTGGCCTAGCACCGCCACACTACTGCTATATGGCAATAATAATGCTAGTGGTGGCAATGACTCTAATCGGCCTTTAACTCGAATATTTTTTCTTTTTTTATTAAATCGAGTTTCCAAATAAAAAAAAGATTCTCAAATTCTAAATTTCATAGTACTTTGTAATCTAAAGACAACCGCCAATTGTTCTTAATGATTCAACATGAAGAGGCTCTGGTATCACTTGTTAGAAAATAATCCTTTGGTAAAAATTATCACCTAAATTCCAAGAAAATTCATATTGTATCACCAGGAAACAATAAACAAATATGCGGAAGCCTAACCCAATCTATAATGCTAAATTGGTTTCTAGAGTCATGCAGTTTGTCCTTCAAATCATTTAAACTTCTCTATGTACTGTCTCTGATGATGGGATGCAAAAAAAGAATAAATTGTTACCTATAACATAAAGATTATAATCACTTATATAGATAACTTTCCTAGTATCATTAAATATTTCTATTTTAGCCCATCATAAAAATATAAATTACCCTTAACTCTCTACACAATAAAGGCCCACAATTTATCAGGTATATTAAAACTCAAATTACCGAAAATCTTAATAGATTACTTTTAATTGAGCTTAATCTTATATGACAATTCGCAGCACATAATTATTAACATATAAGCCCAATGTTGGATCCAAGATCTAATACAAACAATTGTGATAAATGTAATATGTCTTTCTAGAGTTGTTCCAGAACTCTGATTCATCACATCTTGCTAAAACGAGCATATATATTTAATTTAATTTATAAGATATATGTTACATGAAAATATATTATAAACACAATAAATCGCGAGATCCTTTTTGTTTGTTTCCAAACTTAGATCTAAAATTTCAAAATTTACCACCAGTTAATGTGTAAAATGCACACTATTTGTGGGTGTCAGCTAGTTCAGCACGCAATATCTATTGAGTAGAACCTACTCATATGGACGGAAAAGGAATAATAGTTAAAAAATAAAAGAAAAGAGTAAATATAGCATGTAACAATTTTCGACAGCTTCCAAACTCAAATCTCTAATTTTAATAGAATTCAGTTTCAGCTACTTTATTTTGTTCATATATATCGCCTAAGTTCTTGATAACTTTAATCTCAATCTTTTTCCACAATCATTGAAATTTTAGTGAGTACATAAAATATTTAGAATTGCTAATTGCTCAAAAAAAAAAAAAATTAAGGTTCAAAATTTAATGGAGTCAACTTTATTTAACAATGTTTCTTGTTCCGTGAAATTTGTGTATTATTAATTTTTTCAGAATAAACAGCTCTAAAAACACTACAGCTGCGATATACGACATAAAGTCCTGAACAGAAAAACCTAATACAATAACAAATTAACAATAACAACAATGCTTAACGTTGATCATACATTTAAATCCTTATATCATAATCAGAATAATAAGAATGATTACGTCCCGCCGTCACGCACAACTACATGTCACCTGATCATTGGCCAGGTTGTGAAAATCCAGCCAATGATCAGGTGACACGTAATGATATTACGCACCTGATCGGATCTCTATATATAGCCTAGGCTGCAACACCATCACCACTACCATTACTTAAATTTATTTAAATGGCCACCGGTAGTACACTGACGTTTCTTCATTTCACAAGAAAGCTTCAGCAAATCATTTAAGTCAACTGGGGCTTGAACCCATTTGAAATTTATGACCAGTTTAGGCACCAAAACGCGCGCTCACAGTGGCCAGCCCCAGGTTCTTGCTTGGGCAAACCCAACGGACAGAACTCAACGGCGCGTGCTGCAGGTCCCGCCCCCTCAAATCCACGTCGGCGACCAAGATTTTCTTGGCTTTAAACTCGTGTGGATGAGAGTCGTGGGTGATAACCTGCATGCTTACCATGGCATTGGTGTTGGCAGGAATCAGCATGCCGTTGCCAACCATGACGCGTGACGTAGACAAGCAAGCTCACTACACGAGTAGGCCCAGTGGGTGCACCCAGAGAGTTTCTTCGACACCGGCTGGTAAGAAGGTGATTTCCCACGTCAACGCCTGTAAAGGGAAAGAAAGAAAAAAATGAAAATTGTTAACTGAAACAAGAAATGAATGTTAAAAAAAAAAAAAAAAACTTGAGAGATGGAGAATTTTTAAAATACTTCACACGTCTTCTCATATGAGGTTGCATTCTGATGCATTTTCTTTGGGGAAAAAAAAAATCAATGTCTTTGAAGTAAGTTGATATATATGTTTAATTAATTTTTATTAATTAATGAGCGGTGAAATTATTGTTTAAGTTATTTTGTTTTCCGTGAATAAGAAATGAAATATTAGTTAAGTTGTGAATGCATACCTCAAATATGAAAAACTTGAAATATTTCGGTAATTCTCCGTTTTACAAGAACATCTCATGTTCTCTATTGTTTCCAAGCTATCCATTTCTACATAGCGGTCATATCAGGAGCGGATTTATTAGTGGGCTATACCAGCCCGGTATATAAAAAAAAAGAATTAATTAATTTGATTACAATTACAAAAATATCATTATTTTTTATTTCGAAAATGCCATCATCATTATTGTTTATCCTTTCACCGACACCTTTAGAAAAAACAACAGAACTTTCATCATTCTTCATCCACCCAATTTCGTTCACCTTCATCAATTCACCATCATCATTTTTGCTTTTCTTCATTCTTCATCAATTCACCTTCCGTTCAATTCGTAGTTCATCAATTCACCTTCCGTTCAGCTCCATTCTTCATTCTTCATCCACCGTGCTTCCAATTTCGCTGCAATCTATACATTTTTCTACTCGTATGTTATTATACTTTTAGAACTTACATAAATTATTATTTTTTTAGATAGATTTTATTGATTTATTTTACATATTATTTTAATTTATTATTTTGAATGTTTGATTGGGTTTTTTTTTTAAATTAGTTTTGTGATTTATTAGTTTGAGTTGATTTAATATTGTCATATTTTCACTAATATTTTTTTTAAAATGGAAAAGATGAACAAAATTGAATTGTTTAATTTATTTAAGCATGCTAATTAAGCTTGTAATTATTAATTAATTTATTAATTCTTATGTAGTTTCATGTTATAGTTTCAAACTAATTGATTTATTTTACATATTATTTTAATTTATTATTTTGAATGTTTGATTGGCTTTTTTTAATTAGTTTTGAGATTTATTAGTTATGTCGACGATTAATTGAAACAAAGAAGTCACAATACTATTTCTTGATTGATAGATTAATTCGTCTAGTGTTGACTCTTCCGGTGTCTACAGCCACAACAGAATGTGCATTTTCAACCATGAGCCTTATCAAGACATCACTTTGCAATAAGATGGAAAATGAGTTTCTTTTAAATTGTATGGTTGTTTATGTTAAAAGAGAAATTGCAGATATTATTGTTTCAGAATCCATAATTGATGAATTTTATTGTTTGAAGCCTCGAAAAGTACAATTTTAGTTATATTTTTATTTTGAATTACATTTTTATTTTCTATTTTCATATAATTATTTTCTTTAAAGTAATCATTACTTAGCGTACGATTTCTAATGCTCTCATCTTATTATGTGTATTTTATTTTTTAATAAAATTTTATGTTCACTTTACAATATAACATTTTTTTTAAATTTAGCCCGGAGTACTTTCAAATCCTGGATCTGCCCCTGAGTCATATATCAATATTTCTCCTAAACTTGACTGCCCCAAGTGAGGTTATTAATATGAAATTTATATTTTATTTTTTAATACTCATTAATTTTCAATGACAATTTTCCATATTACCGAATAGCAAGTCCCACTAATATTTTTATAGTAAACTTACTGGCTCCCATAGAGAGTTCTATTGATGGTTTCATTTTAAGACTCATTGCTCTACCACATGACAGAGCATCATTGTACTGTCTCACTAACTCAGCATGGCAAAATAATCCCATACAAGAATTTCTCATAAACTTGACCCACTTGAGTGAGGTTATTATTTTGAATTGATTTCTTTCTTCCCCTTCCTCAAAAAAGAAAATTACACACAAACACTCAAGAAAAAAAAATTTCCTAATGAGGACATTCTCATTTAAATAATGTGAGGATGCTATTAGCAAATAAATAACATAGACTTTTTTAACGCATTAACAAACAAAATAATATAATTTTCAATATATCAAAATCTTTTTTTTTTATGTATTTTAGTGACATTCTTACTTTATTAAAATAAGGATTCTATCATTAGAAAAGGAGGAGGAGGAGGAGGAGGGAGAAGGAGGGCAATAATAATAATAATAATAATTCTCTAATGAGGGCATCTCATTTTAATCAAGTGAATTTCCCACTAACAGACAAAAAGATGTAAATTTCAACACTAAAAAAAAAGAAGAATAGTCTCTAATATGTGTGTGTGTGTATACATATTCGTTCTCCAGTGCGAGTATTCTCATTTTTTTCAAATAGACGCACTTTTAAGCCATGTGGTTCAATTAGAGTCAGTCTTTAAGCCTATTAAACCGTAGAACTTTACAATGTACTAAATTAATTCTATGTACTAAATTAATCGTGTGTCTGCATTAAAAAAAAAGAGGGCTCTTGTACCGGAGAATGATTATATATATATACATATATATTGAAAAAAATCTCATATTCCCTACAGATTCTAACTCTGATAACGAAAATGTGGAAAAATAGTAAGTTTTAATATTTTCTAGTATTTTATACTTTTGTCAATTTTAGCAGGCGAAAGATTGGTAATTTCCTATTTTAAAAAATGATTAATGCTTATTTTTAATTTTCAATGTAAATGCACACTTTATAATTTCTTTAAATTTACATGTTGTATGGATGACATAAGAGTCTTAAATTTACTTTTTAATTTCTTAGTTTGAAGAATACTTTTGTACACACAAATAATTCCACTCTTAAAATAAAGATTCGAATAAAATAAACATGAAAAATATACTTTTTAAGGAAAATATCGAAGAGAATGATTCTCAAATTATCATTTTCTTTCAAGTGTTGTAATTCATGTTTTTCTTTTTTCTCTTTGTTTTAAGATTTTCTTTTTGTTTTAAGTATATTTGATGAAAGATAACGCTCTTCATGCCTTAGGCTAGATTTCCTTTTTTTTTTTCTCCTATGAGCAATGATTATTAGACCCAAAAAAAAAAAAAAAACTGATAGAATGCCGATGAAAACAACAGTACTAGGTTTGACCCTATTTTATTAAAAATTTCAATTATTTTGAATTAACATGATAAAATAAACTTGGTGCACCGTTGTACTTGTCAGCATTCTATCAACATTTACCTTCTTTAGCATTTTTTTTTAAATTTTTGTTAACAAAATTCTCCATGATTTGCCATGATTTTCAAAAAAAAAAAAGAAGAAAGAAAAGAAACTAATTCGGTTCGGTATTGTTTTCCAAATTCTGTTTTTATGAAATAAAAATGTGAATGAAAATGTTGTTTTCAAATTTATTTTTAAAATTTAAAAATGTGTTCGGTATCATGTTGTGAAAAAATTTAATACATTCGCAAGCGCATGAATCTAGAAATAGAGTAGTGGTAACGAGGTCGAACCCACATGGATTGTTATAAATTAAAAAGTCTAATTTAAATCTAAAATTAATATTAATCATAACCTAGTTGAGCAAATTGAGCTTTTAAGAAAAATAAATTAATTAAACTAAGAAAACAATTAAAGCAAAGGAGAATTCAATAAGATAAAAATTATTAAGGTTTCATAATCCACTACTATTCAACTGGTAATTATTTAAATATTAATTAATCCTCAATTTTATAGTAATAACTCGAAATCAATCTATGTCATCTCATGAATATAACAATGAAGCCTAATTAATTAAATCTAATGTAGGTTTTTTTTTGCTTAATAGTATGATATCTAAGAATCTCTTGTAAACATATTGAATAACAAAAAATCAAAATTTTCCTGAGTACTATGTGTAAATAATTTAATGAAAGACACATAATCAAAGATAATCATATATACACATTATAGATACAAGCATAGATTTAGTCAAATATTAATCTTAACAATCAATAATGCATGACAGAATCGATGAAAAGATTTAATAACATCCAACTAATCATGTGAAATAAGAACCACAAACATTAAATAACATATATAGAGAATTAATTAAATAAAAAATAATTATTTTATTGAATATAATTTTATCCTTAACCTCAGTATAAAAAAATTAACTGCATATACTCAAAGTGAGAACAATAAAGTAAATAAAACCAGCCATGGGAAGCCAAACTGTTGCTGCTCTTCTCTCGCTGCTGCTCTTTCAAAAGCCGAAATTTAGCTTTTATATTATCCAAAATGGGCCACCGACTTTGTCACTTCTAAAGCCCAAAGGCTTGAGCTTTTTATTTGCTTTAGCCTCACACGTGCCCACCATAAGCCATAAATTGTTTCCTCTTTTAATTGCTCAACACGGGCCCCTCCACTTATGCTAAAGCTAATGTTATGCTTAAATTCTTCTTCACGCGGCGCTCCTATCGTCATGTGCACCAGTGCATGGATGAATTAACTTGTTGAATTCGGTTTCCTTGGTTTGAATCTACACGCATATATGCTTAATCGCTCCCAAAATTAATTAATTAATACTTTCGAAATTTAGCTCCTTTATCTCCTTTTATCCATAATCTCAAATTAATTCTCTATTCAATAAAAAAATTTAATTAATCAAAAATAACAAATAAAAATAACTAGTAAATATATAATAAAGAGTAAAAAATATATATAAATTATGCGCATCATGTCATTTCAAAACTAATCTTGAAAATGAAAAAAAGTAAAATCCGTTCGGCAGGAATATTTTAAAAAATTATCATTGGAATAATTTTCATAAACTTAAAATCAAGTAATGAATAATTATTTTTATTATTTAATTAGTTTGACTATTTTAATTTTAAGAATAAATTAGGTGATCTCATTAATTTTTTTTGTTTAAAGAAAAATGATAAACTCTACACATTTGATTTAATTAATATATAAAAACATAAATATTATAATGTATATAAAAAGAAAAGATTATTGTGGGGGAAATTGATTTTTTGAGAATAATAATAATAATAATAATAATAATAATAATAATAATAATAATAATAATAATAATAATGTTGTTGATATTATTATTATTTTGTGAGTTGATGGAAGAAAATTGTTCATTTTTAAACTTAATACTGTCTAGAAAACAAGGAAAACAAGAAAAAAATTGTTTTTCTTGTTTTATTTGTTAAAAGTGTAGAATGAATTTTACATTTTCAAAAATATTCTAACAAATAATTTACCGTACAAATATTTAACATTTTTTGAATTAAAAAAATAAAAAACGAGATTTAAAAACAATTCAGAACGCGCCCAGATTCTACGATCCGAACTAATAATCCTATCAAAACTATGAAAATAATAGTAATCTAAATATAAGACAAGGAATATTAAGTCCAATCTACATCAATTAGTAAGAACAAATACAAGTAATTCAAACAATTAGTTGAATCCCACCACCCATACAATTTCTCATAAAAGTTTTCTTAAGATATATTTATGTCAACAGTTTATATTAATAACTAATAAATTTTCTAATAAAATTAACTTCCCCAATTCATTTTTGTGATCTAATAACAATTAATTTCTGATCAGGTTCACTAAGACAACATTAATTTATGTTTATTAAACCGTTAGCCACTCTTCTTATATAATACTACCGTCAAGTAAATATCAACAGACACATCAGAAAGAAAGTCTCTCATATGAAATAAAAATCAATGGATTCAACTCTAAGAAACTCCACCTTCTTTTCATTTTCCTTGTTGTAATTCTATTTCTTATTTTCCCATCACCTTCACACAGTTTTAGAACGGTTACCCCAAAAATCAAAATGTGACCGTTGATTTGCTGAACCTCATTTGCAATCAAACCGAAGAGTCAAATTTCTGCTTGACAACTTTAAAAAATCACACTCATTTTGACACGACAGACATAAGTCAGCTCATGAATATTACACTTGGCTTGATAAATAACACAGCTAATAATATATTGGAAGAAATTAAAGAAGGGGGTCTCTGACCAATAGACGAATTATTCTTCATCTGTCTTCAAAATTATAACAATGCAATCAATGCTCTTCGTGAAGCTTATGGTGCAGCATTGGTTACTCAAAAGAGATTCGAAATTGTTTCTGCAGAAGAAGAGGCTAAAACTTGTGGAAATAAACTGAAACATGTGCCCCAGAGTTTTCAATTCTTCGAGAAAAGAATAGGAATTTTCTGTATCTTTGTAGTATCTTCAAGGTTGTTGCTAATCCTCTGATCAAAACATGTTGATCTTGTAAGCTCCGCATGATCTTGTTTTATATTCTTTTCTTTCTTTCTTTTTCTTTTTTCGCAAAACTAATGAAAGAATAATCATCTAGTTCAACTAGAATGCAAACGAACAAACTAAAATTCTTTTAGGTTATTAATTTCTAACACCTTCTACTGAGTTGCTTAAAATTTTTATATGCATTGAGAAGTAATTCAATGCTTGCTTTTGCCTCTTGGCCAATATTATAGACGATCTTTTGGTCTTACGCTGTACACCAATTTTGCAATTATGAGAATCTAACGAGTTAGACTGCAAAATTGATGTAATTAAGAGTAATAATTAAATGTTGTAAAACTATTAGATGTATTATTTATATTCTCTTTGCTTTCAAACATATATATGCAGACTGTATATTTAAAACATTGCAAAATCTGCGGCCTAAAAGCTCCACCTACCCAATAAATCATGAAAATTTGGCTTGCCTTTAGAACGTCTATAAGACTTCAAAGAGTTGCTACTGGTGTCGAAATCAAACAACACCAGCGCAATATCAAGATCCAAGTGTGTTAGAAATAATTTGAAGTCCAAGTCAAAGCATGAGAAGCTTCTAAATTAGGTTGTGATAAACTAAATAACAATAATGGAGTGCAAACATTTGAAGCAATAAGCTATATAATTTTTTTAATGTGAGTGGAAATAATGGAATGCCAAAAAGAAAAGTACGTTCTATAGTTTTTTAATGTAGTAATGGAAAGCAAACGTGTAAGACAATGTTGTGCATGGTTGTAATTTTTCTTTGTTTTTTTAATGTGTGGCCTGAAATGTATTTGCCAAACTATAAATACCAATTGTGCTTGTTAGTATAATTATCCAAGAAGAAATAAAAAAAAAAACAAATAATACAATTAGCCTTTGTGTTTTGGTTTGTTTTAATAGTGTTTCGTGAGTTCTCTTTAAAGTGTTTTTTTAATTCCTTTCGATAATTAGAGTTTTTTCCTTACTCTATTTATTCAACATTTGGTATCAAAGCGAGACGGTCCAAAATCATTCTTAGGAGAGCTATCTTGAGTTGTGAGAAGTATAATACTCTACATGTTTGTTAATCAAGCTTATTCGGTATAATCGAAGTTCTGTCGACATGATGGGTGATCTTTAAGTAGTTGGTCATCAAGAAGCTCAACAACCAAAACTATAACACGTGGTCAACGTGTATAGAGTCCTACCTACAAGGTCAAGACCTTTGGGAAGTTGTTGATGATAGTGAAGCTACACAACCAACGGTGGAAGATGCCAATGGCGTTTTGTGAAAGTGGAAGATTAAAGCAGGCAAAGCAATGTTTGCTTTAAAGACCACAATTGAAGACGAAATGCTGGAGCAGTTTCGGGATGCCAAAACACCAAAGGAAGCATGGGAAACTCTTGTTACACTTTTTTCAAAGTAGAATGATGCAAGGCTGGGACTTCTGGATAACGAGCTGCTATTGATACTGCAACGTGACATGACAGTTACTCAGTACTTTTACAAGGTGAAGTCGATATGTCACGAAATTTCAGAGTTAGATCCAACAACTGCTCTTGGGGATACGAGGAAAAAGAGAATGATTATCCATAGTTTAAGACCCGAATACCGAGGGTTTGTTACTACTGTTCAAGGATAGCCAACACAACCATCGCTTGTTGAGTTTGAAAATTTGCTTGTAGGTCAAGAAGCTCTAGCCAAAGCAAATAAGAGGAGTCTTACTGAAGGGTGAAGAGGAAGCGCTTTACACCAATAAAATCAAAGGCAGTTTCAAGCAGCACACTGGTAGTGGATCTAAAAAGGATGGTGATAAGGTGAAAAGTGTTGAAAAAAATAGCATATCAATATGTTAATTTGAGGACACATTTTGAGTGAGTCTCACTTATCGAAGGTGGGAAATCCTGTGAGGTTTGGATACTACTTCGTGAATACTTAAAAAATGTATATTTATTTACTCAAAATGATGCATGGGTGAATGAGAAATTGTCTCTCAAAATAGCACCCTTGATGTTGGAAATTTAAAAGGAAATGAGGCTTATCCCACATAGAAAAAATAAGCTAAGGGATTTGTGTTTATATATAGGCACATAACCATGCATGAATAAGAATTTTAAAAATTAAAGCTCTATACACATGCGCGTGCGCAAGGGCGTGCGAATCCAATATCGATTTGATTGAACTCGTGTGCGCTCGCGCGTAGGTGGCACATTTTTAATTTCTTTTTAAATTTTTTTTGTAGCAGTTTCTCAATTCAAAGGATTTGTAACAGCTTCACCAATTATTTTTTGGCTATTATGAGATTTAATTTTTGAATTCAATTAGTTGAATTGAATTGTTTAATTTAATTGGCTGTTACAATAATTAAATGGCATATATTAAATTCGGAAATTCAATACTATACTACTGTTACATCCTCACTTGTGTATATAAGGTAGCTTCCTCTTCTGGCTTTTGAATACACTGAAAAATCTGCACACAGAGCACTCACGAATTCTTTTCCTCCTCCTCCTTCTACGTACTGTTTTCTGATCGAGTTCCCACTGTTGTGGTTCGCCGGAATTATATGTTTGTGCTTAACGGATAGTTCGTACTCGTTGTATCTTGGGAAACAGATACCAGCAAACCTAAAGTACTACAGTAGGTGGTAAATCTGTTTTTAAGGACACTGTCATACAGGCCTCGGGTTTATTCTTCTATTTCGTTCATTTCTTCTTCTGCTATTTCGTTTCCAGTTGCTGTTTCTGCTACTGTTCAATTCCAGTTTCTGTTCTTGTTTTTTTTTTTCAGTTTCTGTCTTGTTGCTTTGTTATTTTTGTTTCCAGTAGTTAACTCACTGTTTGTTATTTTTGACAAAAAGTCCTCAAGGAAAAAGAGGTTTTCGCCTAGGGGGAGCTTTGAGGAATTGCGGTAATAATAAAAAGTTTGATGGCAAACGTTAAAACAGTGGGAAGATGGGTCACATGGCAAAAGATTGTTGGTCTAAGAAAAAGCCTACTAAGAGTAATATTGCAACTTCCAATCCTAAGGAGAATAATGAAGATGGTTGGGATGCCGAAGCGGCATTCACTATGGAGGAAGAAGAATTAGCTCTCACAGTAACAAGATCAAAACAAATTGACTACAAGAATGATTGTATTGTAGACTCGAGTTGTTCAAATCATATGACGAGTGATAAACAGAAGTTGCAAAACCTCTCCGAATACAAGGGAAGTCGTGTGGTGGTGACAGCTGACAACTCAAGGTTACTAATAGCACACATCGGTAAGACAATAGTTACATCCAGATATAATTCTAAGTTGTTGCTACTTCAAGATGTTTATCATGTCCCAGGAATTGAGAAAAATTTGCTATCTATGGTTCAATTGACATCATCAGGCCACTATGTCTTGTTCGGGCCTTGAGCTGTGTACGTGTATCATGATCTCAAAATCTCAGAAAACCAACAATGGAGGGGCGACGATTAGAGTCAGTTTACATAATGTCAGCAGAGTCCGCATGTGTAGACAAGACAAGGAAAAATGAGATAATAGATCTATGGCACATGCGGTTAGGTCATGTTAGTTATTCCTAATTAAGTTTGATGGTGAAAAACTCGATGCTTAAGGGGCTTCCTCAACTTGATGTGCGAATAGACACGATTTGTGTGGGGTGCCAGTATGGTAAAGCACACCAATCGCTGTACTAGGAATCGAAATTTAGAGCAAAGGAACCAATAGAGCTAGTTCACTCTGATATGTTTGGGCTCGTCAAATAACCATCAATTAGCAGTATGCGGCACATGGTGACATTTATTGAAGATTTCTCGAGGTATGTGTAGGTTCTCTTTATGAAAGAAAAATCTGACACATTCGAAAAGTTTAAAGAGTTCAGGAAGTCAGCTGAAGGAGAAGTGGGAGAGAAGATCTGCTGCTTGCGTACAAACAATGGGGGACAATATGGCTTAAGCGAGTTCTCTCAATACCTAAGGGAATGTCGAATATGTCATCAATACACTTGTGTCAATACACCACAACAAAATGGTATAGCTGAGAGAAAGAATCGACATCTTGAAAAAGTTTGTCGAAACATGCTACATGCAAAGAACGTCGAAGAGCGGGCGCTGGTGTTGAGGGAGGAACACCAGTCCAATATCAAGGTCCAAGTGTGTTAGAAATAATTTCAGTCCAAGCCCAAGCATGAGAAGCTTCTGAATTAGGTTGTGATAAACTACATTGCAGTAATGGAGCGCAAACGTGTGAAGCAATAGGCTATATAATTTTTTTTAATGTGGGTGGAAATAATGGAGTGTAAAAAAAAAAAAGTTCTATGGGTTTTTAATGTGGGCAATAGAAAGCAAACGTGTAAGACAATGTTGTGCATGATTGTTATTTTTTCTTTGTTTTTTTAATGTGTGGCCTGAAATGTATTTGCCAAACTATAAGTACCTCTTGTGCTTGTTTGTATAATTATCCAAGAAGAAATTTTAAAAAAAAACAAATAATACAATTAGCCATTGCGTTTTGGTTTGTTTTAATAGTGTTTCGTGAGTTTTCTTTAAAGAGTGTTTTTAATTCCTTTCGATAATTAGAGTTTTTTTTTTAACTCTATTTACTCAACAACTGGCACCACTCTAAATTAATTAAATCTACTTGTTAATCACCGATTTTTTTTTTCTTTTACTAAAAATTCTTTACTCCTTGTTATAGGGGGCAGCTATGTTGCATCTTGGGTTTGGTACCCAAATCGTTTGTCTTGTAGCATAGTCACCATTGGATTTAATCTCTTGGCTATGGAAGAGACACAAGACGCAAGGGAGTAACTTGAGAAAAAAGGTAATGGGCTGGTAACCTGCAGGAATCAACATGTTGACAAAATAAAAACACCTATAGTGGGCTGGAAGTTGTTAAGTAACGCATGTAAGCCAACGGGAGAAAAGGTGCATGCAAGTATTGGTTAAAAACAAAGCGTTGGAAGTGTGCAAGTATGGGTTGGGGTAAGATTGATTTGAAAATTTCCAAAATAGTGACGAAAACATTTGAAAGTGGGTTTAAGGTAATGAATTGCGAACTTGGTGTGGATAAAAAAGGGGAATGTCTGCTATAATGTTGAAAGTAGCGTTGCATGAAATTTCCGTTAAATTACCCCATATTTCGTTATTGTGGAAAATTTGCGTATGAGTGAAGTAAATGAAAACAATATTAAAAATAAAATTATGAAGACCAATTATGCAGCGTGTAAGAAAAAAAATAATAAAATAATAAAATAATAATAATAATAATTATTATTATTATTATTTTATTTTCTAACAACCTAGAAGAAAACACAAAGAGCTGGAAAAAAAAATAAGAAAAAAAATTGAACTTCGCCAAAACTTTCAATGTCAATGACCACATTAGTTGTTCTTGGCAGCATCAGCCTGGCTTGCACCAACCGCGAAGGACTCTTTAATCACTTCAAGTGGCATGCCTTTTGTTTCTGGAACTTTGATGAAGACAAATATGCATGATATGATGCAAACAATCGCGTACACGCCAAAAACACTAGCAAGGCCAACAGATTTGAGCAGTACTGGGAGTGAATAGGTGATAATGATGTCACCTATCCAAAATACAAGGGCAAATATGACAATGCAGATGCCACGGACCCCTTGGTGGGGAAGATCTCCGAACAGAGTATATTAGGGATCGGCCCAAAACTCATGACAAAACAACAGAAATACAGCACAACACTGATAGTTGAGATTGATGCATGCACAACAGAACCCATCTTTATAACACTTGACAGGACTAGGACAACAAGAGATGTTATTAAGATGAGGATTGTGCCGAGCGGCAAAGTCCTGCGAACGTAAACAAGGACAAATAAATAAAATAACCCATATAAAAACTGAATGTTAAAATCAAGCATTAAACCTAGGGCAAATATTTAAAATTAATCAAATGTGGGCTACAGACATTGAAATCAACATTAATGTCAGCAAACCTATGACGCAACAAATTAAGTATGAAGCCCCCTCTAGAAACCAGTACCACATCAAGACCTGAGTTGAGCATTACTTCCAAGTCAATAGAGCCTTTTGCAATTAAGCATGACTAATTGCAGATCAGGATATAGTACAATAGGCTAGCTAAATCCATAGATAACTTCATTTCAGACCAGAATTGAACCAGCATTACAGATTTACAACCATAGAACTTTTGCACAATCCAATAATAACATATTGTAAAACATTAGCAGAGTGGAATGTGAAATTACCTTATGCCAGAACTATCCATGAGCCTCATGGCTATAGCTATAGATGGAAGCATCAATAAGGTTGTGATGCCACTGATAAGCAGTAATGCTGAAGTTGAACTAATGCCCAAATTTAAAAGAAGAACTCTAACACATGCCTGCTCAAGAATTTGAGGAGTGTAGTTGAGAACCCTATTTATGCCAGATAACTACATTTAAAAACTTGGAGAAGGAAAAAAAATGATTAACAAAGAAATAATAAAAAATGGCACTAGACTGACATTATCATAGCTAGTACACCTTGAACTGAGACTTATGTCAATTTGCCTTAGATACTGTCCCAGAAAGTGAAAATATATCTAAGAACTATGTTTTAATACAGAATGCTGTAAGATATGGTTCAAGATTTATATCTCCTAGTCAAAGCAGATTTCCATGAAAAGAAGCATATCGACCGCAATATTCTTCAGGAAAAGAACTCATATTTACAGAATAAACAAATATGCCTGTCAAGACCGAGGTGAGAAAAACAAAGTACTGACGTACCTCCTCATCTTGCATATGCATAATTCTATGATCTGATCGGTGGAAATCAAATACTGAACTTACCCTATGTCATTCTCATCACAGTATATGCCCAATCATATCATGCATGCTTCAGTAATTTTAATAATAATCATTTCAAAAAGATTTTAAGAAAACAGGGTTGCACAATTTATGAATATAAATAAAAATGACGATGATGGCGTTGTTGACAATGTAATCATATAAATTACGTAGCCCGAAACCCGAAATTCACTGACACCAGAAAGTAGATCAATTCAGCTCAGCATGCATAAGTATATATTTTCATATCTCTTCAGGTTATTACTCATCAACAACCTAAAAGACAAAACATAAGATGCCAAGATGGTGATATAGACCAATCAAATGACCAGAGTTTACCATTTCGCATATCACAGGTCAAGCCAACTAGGTAGCACTATTTTAAGTTTTCCATGAACAACTACGCAGAAGATGGCAGTCCTACCAGTGATTCCATATGCTACCTGTTGAAGTATTTGAATGCCCACACCCACCATCAATGCTCGTTTAACTCCTGGTTCAGCTAGAACCTTCCAACTGAATCCTTTTGCTGCAGTTGCAGATGGATGAATCATAGCTGATCCGATTAGATTTTGATCTAAAAGCTCCTTGGAACAAAGAGCCGCTTGACTCACCAAAGCAGCAGCCTGGACGACCTAACCTCCTGCGATTAACAACAATAACTTCAACTCGAAGGAGAGGTTCAACGACCGTGATTTTTTGTTGAAGCGATCATATTCGTTCGGATTCGAGCGGAGTCTTGCATCAGAGAGGATGGTGACGGAGGCGGTAACAGCGTCGCCGTGAAGGTACAAGAGGGGGAGTCTCTGGAGGAAAAACGGCCGTCTCCGTTTGGCTCATTGACGAATTCTAGAGTCTACTGGAGCAAAAGGATTATGTACTTCCTTTTTGTTTTCCTTTTACTGATACTGTAGCTTTAGCCGGTTACCCATTTTCCAAGTATTAAACCTCAGCCGTTGATTATCTGTCTTTACGATCTAAATGGTCATTCGCAAACAGACAAATGAGTGGGGTACCAAACCCCTGACGTAATGTTTGTTATATTCATTTCCCATTGTTCTTAACAATTTTTAATAATCTATCATACACGCTCTTTTTCTTTTATTAAATAAGTTTATTTACTTTTTACATTAACAACACTTTGAAATAGTTTTTATTCCTTCTCCTGGCGGAAGTACGGCATGATTTAAAATGGGCTACGAAGCACCCAATGGAAAGCGTGAAAGCAAACCAATATTTATTTTTAATTCATGGAGCTGTCGGTTGAATTTAGCCAAAACTATTCTTTTATATATACTTTGCTCATTTGGTTGCTAATGACTTTATTAACACTGTCTTCAGGTGCAAGCATCTTATCCAACCAACTACCGTATGCAAAATAACCAATATCCATGCACGCAACACTATTAAAATTTTCAAAACATTTGAAATAAATATCTTATCCAACCAACTAGAATACACAGAAAAGTGCATTATGATTAACAATAGAGTTATTAGAAATTATCTTATCAAAAAAAAAAAAAAGAATGATTAGAATTTATAGGGATACAAAGTTCTTCAAACAATGGTTAAGTTCATAAAGAGATGTGCACTATATATGTTAAATCATAATAGCATTTCTTTATAACAAAATTCAGATGCTAAGCATAATTAATAAACTAAGAAACTTGATATTGTTATAATGCGATTTTTTGCTTTGACCTTTTATAGACTAGACTTACCAAATTGGATAATCATTAGTAGCCTGAATTTAATTATTTTCTAGTATCGACAAGTTAGTTATTCAACTAATCTCATAATTTTTGTTTCTCTTTTCAACTTAAGTAATAACAATGGCATGATAAAACTATTCTTAGTAAGGATTTCATCATCTCCAGAGTAATAAGTCATGTACTAAATCAAAGTAGATTTCATTTTTATGAAACAATGACTACTTGCACAAAAGAATCAATATACTGATTATCATAATTTATAAACAATTTATCAATTTTTACTACAATATAATAAATATTTAAATATCCAATTTTCTCCTTTCCATTTAAATATATATCCAAATTTCAAACAATCTAAATAATAACAACGACAATAATAGCAGTAACAATAACAATTACAATAAATGAAAAATCCCATTCCTAAGATACCCGACATTTACTCAAATTTTCCAAATCCAATATTTTCTTTAAATGCATTGATTCCAGATCTAACACTCAAACATGAATCATGAAAAGGAATTGATGGAAAAAAAAAAGATCCCATTCACGTAAACTATCCCTAAGTAAATGAACCATCATTATTTTCGATGAATTAAACAAATTAAAGAAATGAAAAAAAAACACCTCATTGTAAGAATCCAAGCCTTTTAAAATCAAAAGTGTCAAATGCTTTATTTTGTTTTTGGAAGATGTGAACCCAAATTTTCAAATCTTCAATTTTTCACTTGCTCTTCGTGGTTTGAGACTGGGATTTACTTAACTATTTTCTCTCTCTTCGATCCCACATTGCGTTTCTTCACTCCTCATGAGCGACGGCTGCAAATTTAAAATAGTAACTGTAGAAAAGATGAAATTATGGTTGCTTATTTGGTGACAGTTGCAAAAGGGTGGTATTTTAGTGAGAAATTTTGAGAAGAGTAATGATGAGTGAAATGCAAGTGTGCAACCCAAGAGGGGGGGGGGCGGTGAATTGGTATTTTAAAAATTATCCTAGCAAAACACACAACAATCCAATCTAATGCCTTAATAAATACGAAAACAATAAATTCAATGAAAGGCACAATAATAAATGAGTAAGGGAGGAGAAAGCAAACTCAAGGATTTTTACGTGGTTCAGCTATCCCCGCCTACGTCCACGCCTCCAAGCAACCCAAGCTTGAGGATTTCACTATCCAAGCCTTTCCAAGGCTTCAAATGCTTACAATTGACTTCAAGGTGTCAATGAACCTTTACAACAAAGAGATTATCTCCTAATCTCTTCACTCAAGTGTCTCACACACTTAAACACTCACAAATTTGATGAGGAAATGAAAATTACAACAAAAACTCTCTTTAAGAGTAGATGAACAAATTGAAGAACAAAAGATGATTCAATGTTTTTGATTTGCTATTTGAGAGCTTGATATATGTTTTGTACCCTTTGATTTTGCTTGCTTGAGTTGTTGAAAATGAATTGGCTTTGAGTTTTTATAGTTGGAGCTGAAAACTAGCCGTTATTGACTTTCTGCTCACTGTCGGATTGCAGTTAACTAGATGTCGGATCGCTGTTTGACTGGTTAATATGGCTGTTGGGCTGAATTTTCAAATTTTCGCATCGCCGTTATCAAGATGTCGGATCGCCGTTAGTGTCCAGAGGCTAATCTTCAATTCTGGGCGATATCGGATCCCGTTATCTAGATGTCGGATCGCCGTTAGTGTCCAGAGGCTAATTTTCAATTCTGGAGATGTCGGCGAGCCGTTATCAAGATGTCGGATCGCCGTTATCTCAAAGAATCGCTACAAAGATGATGTGAATAAAGAAACTATTTTATAAATTGACAGTTTGACCCTAAAACTTTATATAACTGCATGATGGCCCAAAACGTTACAAAACTTTACAAATAGGTCCAATTTCAGAATTTTTAAATAATACATTTTGAATCCCAAAACTTTATAAAATTATGATATGACCCAAAATACAATGAAACATTTCAAATAAGTCCTTCTCCAAAATTTCAAGCAATACTTGTTGATTTCAAATATTTTCAAATTCTTTCAATTAAACCATAAACTTGAAAAACAACCAATTTCATAAAATCATTTTTCCATTAGATATAAAATCTTTATAATGTGAAAATAATGATTTATTTAAAATGTAAGAAAAATAATTTAAGCTTTCAAAAACTTAATCATTCTTAATTTTGTTTGTTATTATCAAAATCAACATTATGTTAACATAAATGTTAACAATGAGATAGGGGAGAGAGGTACAACTCAAAAAAATTAGGGATTTGAGTGAAGTTAGGGTGATTTTTTTATTTATTTATACATCTGTATAAAAATGACGTTTTTTAAACTACGAGTCATACTTTTACCTCGTCAAATATGACATGTTTTTGGATAATGAGTCATCTTTTAACTTTTTATGAAATTAAAATTATCACAGATCACTCTGTACCTATGAAAAAAGTGCTCTAAAAGAAAAGATAACAGTTGTTTAGACGCGAGTCATCTATCGAATGTCATCTATCTCGTTTGTTGTAGTAGTGAATGTTTTTTTTTCCTCTGCTCATTTTATGAGTGGTCTTTCCTCAGTACGATTGAGACATAAATTAAGGGTAAAACAACCCTGTTAAAATAAAAGAGGGAGTAAGTTTTGAGAATTGTTGTTTGGGGAGCAAGAAAACACAAGAAAATTGAGAGAAAGTTCTTAGTAGAAGTTTGTAGAATATTCTCTTATTAACTAACTAAAATGAATACAATATACATATTTATATAGCCAAATGATTTATTCTGATTAGTTATACACACGAGCATTTTGCTTAATATTAGCCAAGCTATGTAACTAATTATGCATAATAAGCTCTGTGAGCTATTTTGCACTAGTCAGTCACATGTACCATGTGCTTTGCTTTGTTTGTAACACTTGAATCACTAACAACCCCTCTCAAGCTGAAATGTCCAAGATGAACGCAAGTAATGAAATTGCTTGAAAGTGAGAGCCTTAATTGGAATATTAGTCTTCTGATCATCACTTGGCACAAATCAAACTTTTATTCTCTTGGAAGCAACTGTATCTCTGATCAAATGTATATCTACCTCAACATGCTTAGTTTTAGCATGATACACTGGATTATAAGCTAAAGCAATGGCTCTTAAATTGTCACACTTTATCATTGGCATTGTAATTAATTGGGTGTGTAACTCACCAAGTAAAGGTTGTATAGAAACAACTTCTGAAGTAGCATGAGTTAGAGCTTTCTACCTCTGTACTTGATCTAGAAACTACAGATTGCTTCTTCGATAACCATGAAACCAAGTTGGGACCTAGATAGATTGCAAAACCAGCCACTGACTTCCTATCATCTCGATTATAAGCCCAATCTGAGTCTGTAAAACAATGTGTTTGCATAGTTCCATTGGTGTAAAATTGCAGTCCAAAGTGTAGGGTGCCTTTCAAATGCCTTAAACTTCTTGCAATCTTCCTAATGTTGAGCTCTCGGCTGGATAAAACTTGACTTAGCTTGTTTACTAAAAAGGATATTTCAGGCCTTGTAAGTGTGACATATTACAAGGCTGCTATGATATTTTTGTGTTAAGACACCTTATCAATGATATCGCCTGAGTCATTAGTGAGAAATTGGTTTGTAAACATAGGCGTATGCACTGGCTTGCAGTTGATCATATCATTTTTTGCCAAAATATCAACATTATATTTGGCTTATGACGAGTGAATCCCATTTGCAGACGAAAATAATGAAGTTCCCTCAAGTCTTTTAAACTAGAACCAGTGATTATTATATCATCTACATAAGCCAAAACCAAAACCAAACGGCCATTAGTCCACTTGTAGAAGAAAGACTTATCTGATTTGGAATTCTGAAAGTTCCATTGACATAGCATTACAACTTTTAAACTTTTAAACCAAGCTCTAACACTTGTTTTAAGCCGTACAATGCTTTTTTCTAGTTTGCAGATGTGTTGAGGCTTACTAGGATCTACAAAGTTATTAGGTTGTGCCATATATAGTCTTCAACTAATATGTCATTAAGAAAATAGTTGTTAATATCCATCTACTTAATCACCCATTGTTTTAACACTGCCATGCTAAGTATTACTCTAATTGTTGAGGCTTTGACTACTAGACTAAAAATTTCAATGTAGGCAACCCCATGGCTTTGATGAAACCCCTTGGCAACAAGCCTGACTTTGTATCTTGAAATAGAGCCATCTGAGTTATATTTGGTTTTGAAAACCCTTTTATTTCCAATTACTTTGATAAGAGCAATAGGCAAGACTAAATCCTAAGTTTGATTAGTTAAAGAGCTTGAAACTCTTTTTGCATAGCTTTAAAACACATGGGATCAGACATCACTTAAAGAACTGAAGTAAGTTCTGAGGGCTATGACAACAATACTGACAAATAGATTTTGGGTTTGAACATACCTATTTTGGGTCTAGTCACTATTAGATGACCAACAAGCAGAGGTTGAGGTAATAAATGAGATGGGAATTATGTGGTGGTGAGGTATGTGATTGGAAAGTATGTGATTGTAAAGGATATGAGGATAAAGCAGAAGAGTAGTGATGAACTGAATTTATTAGAGAGTGACGATTTGTGTCAGGTTATGAGATGCTAGAGACATTTGTGTATTTTCAAAGGAATTGGAAAATGAACAAAAGAAGGAATAGAAGACTCTAAAACAGACACACAAGATGAATATGACTGCCAATTTTTAGAAATTGAAGAAAAATCTAAACAAAAGACATAAGGAAAATAATGTTCATCAAAGGTAACATGATTTGAAATTTAAAGCCTTCATAAGGAATGAAGGCATTGATAACCCGTATGATGAGAGTTGTGACCAATGAATATACATCTACCGGTTTTGAAATCAAATTTATGTCTATTACATGGTCTGAGAATAGGTAAAGAGCTCATCCAAAAGTTTTAAGACGTAAATAACCTAATTTTTTTTTAAAAAAGCTTTTGAAATGGAGAAATGTTGTTTAAAATTGGAGTGGAAAGTCTATTTATCAAATAAAAAATAGTGTGAAATGTATTCTACTAGAATTTTAGACGCAAATGTACTTGTGCTAGTAAGGTTAGGCAACGTAAACTATATGTCTGTGTTTCCTCATAATTTTCCATTTTAATGATGGATGTGTGGGCAAGGATGTCTCAAATGTATCCCAGAGCTAGTAAGTAAAGAATAAAAGTTTTGAATTCCCGACCCTAGCCAGTTTGAACAATTTTGATATAATTTTACAAATGCTTCTCAATAAAGAGTTTAAAGTTGGGGAATACTTCAAAAGTATTAAATTTGGCAGATAATGGAAGAATCCAGGTAAACCTACTAAAGTGATGAAAAGATAGTACCTATATCCTTGTATGGAAGATATATAAAAAAGCCCCCAAGATTTGCATATATAAGTTATAATGGTGCTGATGTTTTGGTTTCAATTGAATTAAAATGCAACATATGATTTTTAACATACTGATATGCAGTAAAAAAATTCAAATTTGCAACTTTATTGAAACCAGTAGAGTCTTTACAAGTTTTTAGTCTAGTTTTGAGAGTATAAAGTGGAGAATGTCCTAGTCTTCTATAAAGAAGATTAACATCAACAAACTTCATTATAGCAGTTGAGAAACATGACTTCTTTCTCTTAACATAAATATTTCTTTAATATTGATTTTGATGATAACAAACTTGATTATGATTGATTAATCTTTCAAAAGCTCAAATTATTTCTCATATATTTTAAAATCATTATTTTTATTTTATAAAGGTTTTATATTCAATGGAAAATGATTTTATGAAATTGGTTAATTTTTATGTTAATGGTTTAAATTGAAAAAGTTTTGAGAATTTTGAAATTAAAAAGTATTGCTCGAAATCGGGGAAGTGGACTTATTTGACAAGTTTTGGGGCCAAAACTATAATTATGGAAAATAGTTCACTGTAGCAGTCACTATAGCAAATGGCTAATCGACATCTTGATAATGGCTAGCCGACATTGAATGGAATTGAAGATTAGCCTCTAGACACAAACGGCGATCCGACATCTCGAAAACGGCGATCCGAAAATTTAAAATTTTGTCCAACAGTCACTTGCTCAAGTCAAAACAGCGATCCAACTTTGAGCAGAAAGTCAATAACGACTATTTTTCAGCTTCAACTATGAATAAACTCAATCAAATTCAAACAAAGATTGATCACAATGTTTTCATTGAGCAAATTATTGAGCATACAACTTTTTTTGAGTTTTAAATTCTTGTCTACATCTCATTTACTCAAACCTTAGAATTTCATATGTAATCAAACATATTGTGTAAGAGAGATTATTGTGTAATCTTTTTGATAATCAAATTGAGAGGTTGTAAAGTGTTGGGATACACTTGGGTTAAGAGATTGGGGATAATCTCTTGTTGTAAAGGTTATTAACACCTTGGAAGTCAATTGAAAGAGTGATTGAAGCCTTGGAGACTTACTTAGTAGAATCCTTAAAGCCCAGTGAGCTTGGAGGAGTGGATGTAGGCATGGTTAGCCAAACCACGTAAAAATCAAGTGTTTGATTTTTCTTCCTTTACTCTTTTATTATTTTGCTTAATTAAATTTATTGTTTTTATTCTTATTAAGGCCATAGATTTAAATTGTTGTGTGGTTCGTCTTGCATAAGTTTTTGTAACCCAATTCACCCTTGCTCTAGGGTTACTTAGATAGTATTTCATTTGGTATCAGAGCAAGGTTCTCTTATTAGGACTTAACCATTTAGAATAAAAGATCCATGGCAATCCAAAGTGACTATACTTTTAAGGAAGGACAATCCACAACTAGGCCACCATTCTTTGATGGTAATGACTACCCATTTTAGAAAACTAGGATGAGAATTTACTTGCAAGCCTTATATTATAAAATTTGGGAAGTTTTTTTGTCATGGTCCATTCATGCTTGTGACTAAAAATGAAGTAGAAGATGATATTCCAAAACCTTCAAGTCAATGTAGTGAGTTAGAAAAGAAAAAGATGTCCTTAAACTCCAAGGCAATGAAATCCTTGTTTTGTGCTCTTGATAAGAAAGAATTCCATAGAGTATCTAGTTGTGACAGTGTGCAAGAAATACGGAACAAACTTGAGGTCGTCTATAAAGGGACAAATCAAGTTAAAGAGTTTAAAACAGTAGATACACTCGTCAATATGAATTATTGCAAATGGAACAAAATGAAAGTGTGTATTCTATGTATACACCAATTACGGACATATATGAACACTCTAGGAGCCTTAGGAAAGACTTTTTCGAATAGTGAGAAAATGGAGAAAATCATTAGGTCACTTCCAAAAGAATGGAGACCTAAGAGAACTGTCATTAAAAAAGTCAAAAATCTAAATACTTTACCTATTAACGATTTAATTGGCTTTTTTATTTCATATAAAGAAGACTTGGCAGTAGAAAAAAGGCATGAGGAGAAGAAGAAAGCATTGCTAGAAAATCTTCAAAACATGAGGGTGATGAGGAAAGTGAGCTGGATGATGAGGAAAGTGAGCTGGATGATGAGGAGATGGCTATGCTTACTAGGAGATTTAGAAAATTCTACTAGAAAACTAATGAGCGAAGAAAATTCAGAAACTTCAAGAACTAAAAAGAGAAGAAGGAGTCGATCACTTGCAATAAATGCAAAAAGCCTGGACATATATGGTCTGAATGTCTTGTTCTCAACAAGCTCAAGAAGAAAGCAATGGTAGCCACATGAGATGATAGCGATGAGGAAACGAGTGATGACGAAGAGCATCAAGAAATGACAAATTTAGCTCTCATGGCAATAAGGGAAGAATCATTAGATAAACTTGATGAGGTAAGTGATCTTCCTACATGATAACTCTATGAAATGAGAGTTATCATGGCACCTTTAGACTTAAATCAATACTACTTAGAAAGTAAATAATGTGTTTTCATTGCATTTTTGTTATATTTTGCATAATCATTTATCTTAGTTTATTCTTCATAAATTTTATTGATTTAGAATAAATTGTGTGCTTAAATCATATGCATAATTGTAGGTAACCGGAAGCTCAAATTTCAAGAAAGGAATGCTAATGTAATAGACTTGTAAAAAATGGAAAAAAAACTTGGCTACAGAAGAATTGAAACAAATCTAGAACAGTGCAGTTACTATAGTCATTGTTATAGCAACCATTGCCATTGCTGTAGCAATCCTGGAATAACGACAGAGAAAATTTTGTAGAGTATTAGGATCTGTAGTTTCCTAATCTGGGAGACACGCGACCTAGGCTTCTGTTTACCCTACTTTTCAACTATAAAAGGAGCACACATCATAAGAAAAAGAGAGAGCCGTCGTCCAAAAGAAAAACCAAAAAGAATTAAAAGAAAAATAGAATTGAAGAGCGAAATTAAGGGCTGCACAAGAAGTAAATTTGGAGAAATCAATTGGGAGCTTAGTCTTTTTTATTCTTCTCTTGTTTTCTTGTTTACTTTTTAATTATGAAAACGTGTTTGATGGCTGAAACTTTGTTATTTATTTTTCTTTTGTAAATCATGAACTAACTTTATTTATAGTTGAGTGATAACAATCTAGATGAGTATTTGACTGATTTTATGAGTTGCTGTACGTTTGTTGTAGCATTTTGCTTTAATAATTTATATTACATTCATTATTTCGATTGATCTCCCATTTAATGATACAGGTTAAGAGAGAGCCACAAAAGGGCCTTTCTTAGTAGAACTTATTAGAGTAATACTTGGTTTTAAATCGAGTTTTTTGGATTAACTTTCAACTTGAGTCCAAAAAGGGTCTTGCTTGATTTAAGACTTGTGATGAGCTAGATATTGAAATTTGTTGGCCAATTTAAGCAAAAGTTCAATTGGTAGGTGAGTTAGCGGATTTATTCGTTTCTTATACGCCTAGGTTTAGTAAAAGCACATTTGTTAGAAGGAGAAGAGTTACTAAACTTGGCTCTAAATGTCGTAATTGTGTAAGACTTGATTACAATTAGCTGTATTGTGAAACTTTAGGAATTGTTTCTGAAAATTGTGAAGATAAAATTAAATTCGCTAAAGATGGCCTAAGTAAAAAATCATTAAAGGATATTTTACGATTTCTTCATATGCATCCAAATAGATATGTGCAACGCAAGATTGATAATTTATAGACACTATTCCAAAAAGAAAGAACACAGTTTAGTCTAAGGAATCTGACTCTAAAAGATCCCGTTTGCCAGTTTATAAGAAAACTATCTGGGAAGCCGATCCTCAACCCATAAAAAATGTTCAAGCTGTTATTGGATGTAAAACCAGAAGACGATGTGAGCCACAATCATAACTAGCAGTACATCTCATTTTATTTCATTGTTCTTTTATTATTTGCACTATTACTTTCAGTGGTGTGATTTTGCATCTAATCATTATGTGTTTTATTTTTGCTGTTTGCTTTATCTTACTTTTAAATTATTGAGCCACAAGCTTTATGTATCATTTGATAAATATGCCAACCTATTTACAGATGTGTATCATTATGTCTATTTTTAAAATCTTCAAATATGAAATCTCACAAGTTATTTTGAATTATTCCAATTATAGCAACTCCAAGTAAACAATTCAAAAAATTTGTATGCTTTCTAAATTTCTCTATGGAAAATACAAAGAGTTCATTTAGGCAGCTGTAAATCTTGGTTGTATCATAGCAGAGCGAAAATTACACCTTATATAGAGAGGAGGTAATCGAAGGTTATCAAAACTTATCTCAAAAGCTGTTTTTAATCAGAAGAAGACAAGTACTAGGTATCATCCCAAAAGCCTTAAAACCTCTGGCTGATGCAGTGGAAGTTTAATATTCAAAATGTTTCGTTGTTTCTAGAGAATACTGGAATAAAAGAAAGGTTGTTGTACTCTCTAACGGAGAACCTATCGTTGGTTAGGACGACCCAAACAAGATCTCCCACTTGAAATTTTAAAGCTCGGCTCTTTTTGTCTGCCACAATTTTATAATCTTCGGTAGTCTTCTTCAAAGACTCTGTGTAGTTGCATGAATCTTCTTGAGCTACTTAGTAAAGCCTTCTACCTTGCTGCTTTGCAAACTAAATCTGGAACTGGAGTCAAGTCAACAGGCTTTTATATGCTTTCTAAATTTCTTTATGGAAAATACAAGGAGTTCATTTAGGCAACTGTAGATCTTGGTTGTGTCATAGCAGAGAGGAAACTACACCTTTTATAGAGAGGAGGTAATCGAAGGTTATCAAAAGTTATCTCAAAAGCTGTTTTTATTAGAAGAAGCCAAGTACTAGGTATCATCCCAAAAGCTTTAAAACCTCCGGCTGATGTAGCGGAAGTTTAATGTTCAAAATGTTTCGTTGATTCTAGAGAATACCAGAATAAAAGAAAGGTTGTCGTATTCTCTAACAGAGAACCTATCATTGGTTAGGACGACCCAAACAAGATCTCCCACTTGAAATTTTAAAGCTCGACTCTTTTTGTCTGCCACAATTTTATAATCTTCAGTAGTCTTCTTCAAAGACTCTGCGTAGCTGTATGAATCTTCTTGAGCTACTTAATAAAGTCTTCTACCTTGCTGCTTTTACGAACTAAATCTGGAACTAGAGTCAAGTCGATAGGAGCTCGTGGATTATATATGTAATTCACCTTAAAAAAGATTAAACCAGTATTACGCTTAACTTCTCGGTTATAAGCAAACTCAACTTGATATAACTTCTGATCCCATGTCTGTAGGTTATTGCCAACTAGACTACACAGATGGTTTTCTAAAGAACAGCTGAAAACTTTGGTTTAACCATCTGTTTGTGGGTGATAAGCACTTCCGTAATTCAGGCAAGTGTTAGACAACTTCCATAATGTCTTCCAAAAATGGCTAAGAAATCTTGTATCCCGGTTAGATACTATAGAACTCGATAAGCCATGCAATCGATAGACATTCTTAAAAAATAGACGAGCAGTAATTAAGGTGTCTGTAGTCTTTTGCAGATAAATAGAGCAAGCAATTTTCGAGAATCGATCCACGACGAACACATATTGAATCCATACCTCTCTGAGTGTAGGTAATCCCAAAACAAAATCCATGCTGATGTCATCTGAAGGCTGTGTTGGAATCAGTAGTGGCATATATAACCCAACATTAGTGGTGGTGCTCTTAAAACCTAACAAATGCGAAAAGTCTCGACATAATGACAATAGGCCAAAAATAAGTATTGGCTATTAGAGCTAAAGTTTTGTCACGACACATGTGTCATTCATTATATAACTCTGCAATGATTTTCAGTCTTAAACTTAAGTCAAGAACACATAACTGATTACCCTTGAAAAAGAATCCGTCATATAAATGATAGTCTGATTGAAACCATGCAACAACGTCTTCTAATAAAAGAGCAAAGAAATGGGTAGTAGCATTTAACTCTCGAAATGTGTCAAATCCGAGGACTGGATTATGCATTCATGTCAACAAAGAAGTTCTTCAACTAAGTGCATCTACTATCCGGTTGGATTCACCAGAGGTATGTTTACCACAAAAGTAAACTACTGAAGAAACGCTGTCCACGTGGCATGTCTATGAGAGAGCATGTCTTGACTATGGAGATGCTTCAATGCAACGTGATCAGTGTATAAAACAAAGTTTTTATGAATCAGATAATGTCGCCAATGTTTTAACACCTGGACCACTACGTAAAACTCCACATCATAAGTGTTATAGCGTGTCTTTACTCCGTTAAACTTTTCACTAAAATAAGCTATCGGCTTACTTTGCTGGTTAAGAACAACTCCAATGCCTGCTTTGGATGTATCACAATGCACCTCAAAAGTGATAGAGAAGTCTGGTAGGGCAAGTACTGGGGCTGTAATCAACTTCTTTTTTATAATCTTGAATGCCTTAATAGCTGCTTCTATCTATGAAAATTTTCCTTCTTTCATGTAATCCGTGATTATCGCTATAATAATATTGAAATGAGGAATAAATCGTCTATAAAAGAATGCCAATCCATGGAAACTTTTGATGGTAGACAAAGTAATTGGTTGTAACCAATCTCAAATAGAATCCACTTTCGATTGATCAACAGATATACCATCCTTCAACACCACATATCTCGAAAATAATACTTTCTCTGTCAAGAAAATACACTTGTTTACTGTTGTGTATAAACTTGCTGCTCTTAAGGCTGAAAGTACTTCTCTCAAATGTTGTAAATGTAACTTGTGGCTGGCACTATATATAGGTATATCATCAAAGTAAACAACCACAAACTTTCCAATGAAAGGGTAAAGAACTTGATTCATAACTCGCACGAAAGTACTCAGAGCATTGGATAAGCCAAATGACATTACCAACCACTCGTATAACCTTTCGCGAGTTTTAAAGGCTATTTTCCATTTATCCCCTGGCCGTATTCGAATTTGATGGTAGCCACTTTTCAAATCAAGTTTGGTAAAATTGCTACTCCACTGAGTTGATCTAACAAGTCATATAATCAAGAGATTGGAAAACGATATCGAACTATAATTTTATTGATAGCTCGACTGTCCACGCACATCCTCCAAGAGCCATCTTTCTTTAGAGTCAACGAAGCAAGGACTACACAATGACTAAGACTTTCAGGAATAAATCTATTTTCTAGTAATTCTTCTACTTAACGCCTTAATTCCTCATGTTCTGTAAGACTCATATAATAATAAGGTCAATTTGGTAATGTAGAACCTGGAACTAAACCAATTTGGTGTTGTATATCCCGAAGAGGTGGTAAATTCTGTGGTAGCTCGTTAAGGAACAAATCTTGAAATTCCTCCAGCAGAGGTGTCACAGCTTCAGGAATCTTTGAATCGCTGTGACTCTCATTTCCTAATAAAATTTAGACTCTCTTTTTTCTTTGTTGCAACATTTATAAATAGCTTTTTGCCTAACAAATAATTACCCAAGTCTTGTTTGAGAGTGAGCTCCTTGTTAGGTAGGAGAATGATCTTAGTGTTGTTAAACATAAAGTTATAAGTATTTTTTTCCCCATCATGTGTTACATTTCTATCATATTACCAGGGTCTGCCCAGTAATAGATGACAAGCATCCATAGCTACAACATCACACCAAACTTCGTCTTTATAGATCAATTCAATAGATAAGGAAACTAAGCAACTTTAGATATTATTACTCGATTGCCTTTCTTCAGCCATGTGAGCTTGTGTGGAGTTTGATGAGGTTTTTTCTTTAAATTTAGCTTCATTACGACTTATTCTGAAATGACATTCGTGCAACTTCTTAAGTCTATGACGAAACGATATATTTTTCCCCCAATCGTTCAAGTAATCTGAAAAATATTTTGTCGTAACCACTTGTCTTTGTTTTGACCTTTAGAAGTGAATAATGTTCAGTTCACGATCAACATTAGTCCGCTGTCACCATGTTCTTCAATGGATTGTACGCTACCACTGCTATCAAAAGCTAGCTCTTGAGCGAACTCTTCAGTTTCCTCCTCCTAGTAGACTTCTCTTTCCTCAGTACCTACGAATAAGCCTTTATCGTATTTTCCTCCCTTTTTACATTTTGTCATTCGATGCCCATTTTTTTCGCAATTAAAACAGAGTAATCCTGAACCCGAAAATTGGGTTTTGCAACTTTGACCGATTTCACTAGATTTACTAGTTTTTATTTGGATTTGGATGAGTGAAATTATGGAATTGGGAAGTCTAGTTTGAATTATCACGAACAGCACTTCGAGGACCCCGAAAGTTTGAGTCATTAGTACGCTGACTAAATTGTTTCTCCAATTGTAAATCTTGCTGGTGTGATTTAGAGACAAAATATAGATCAAGTAAATTTAACTGGTCTTGAAACTGGGATTGTAGACCTTCAATATAGTGAGAAACATGTTGTTCTTCTATTTCTGTCGAGTCGTTTCACGCTACTAGCCAATGAAATTCTATGGGGTTATCATCTACTGATCGATTACCCTGCCTCAAATTTTGTAACTGTTGGCATAACAGTTTGGCAAAATTGTGAGGTAAGAATGCTCCACGCAAGTGCTTCTTCAGCTTTTCTAAAGAGTCAATCTTCTTTTTATCTTACCTTACCCGTGTCAGCTTCGTTTGTTGCCAGCAAGCTGTCATTCTTTCACAGAATTGAGTTGCAAAAGTGAAACTAGTTTTTTATCAGAGACTTCCTTGTATTCGAAAACTTCTTCAATAGCATTAATCCAGTCCAATAATTTTTCAGGTCGATCACTTCCCTAAAATTCAAGAAATTCAATTCTCAATGTAGATTCCCCTCTTCTATCATCAGTAGACTCAGATCTATACTTACGCTTGGAGAAAGGGTTAGCGAAGCTTTTACTTTACTTATCTTCGTGTTCTAGTGTACGATGTCGTTCGTCGAGTAACTCTGTCATTCGTGCCATTTGTGCAGCTAACATATTAATTGTGGTTATCATGTTAGCCAGGGCTTCATCTCTAGGAACATCATCTTGATTGTAAGTTGCAGCATAATCATTTTGATCTTTTCAAATTCGGTTTAAAAAGGTAGTAGGGCTAAACTGAAAAATTAAATAAAATTTTAGGCCGAAACTGTAATTAAGTAAAATTTTTAGACTTTCGGTGACAGTCCTCGAAAACCGTCACTAGAAATCGAGCAATGATGGGTGGATCTGAAAGATTTTGGGTTGATAAGTATAGTGGTTTGTCCAAAAAGTTGGTGTTTTGGCTAGAATTTGGAGATAAAGGCGGCAGTTTTCTTGTTGGTTTGATTTTTGGCGATCGGTGCGTTGATCGACAATGGGGATGGGTGAGAGGTTTTCAGTTGATTGAGAGGAGTTGATTGGTGGTGGTGGTGACGGCCAAAATACAGTAGAAACTAGTGAATGATGGCAGCAGAACCGCAATTGTTTTGGCAAATTTTCTACGTTATGTGGTTGATCAATGGTGGCAGATGCTTGAGGTTTGACGGCCGATGCTTTTTTATCCGAATGGTGGTGGTTACATCCAGATCAGTGACGGAAAACTAAAGCCAATAACCTTGCATGGTGGCCGCGGACTGAAGTTTTTGTTTTTGTTTTTTTTGTTTTTGCTTTTTTTTTGGTAAAACTAAATGGGAAAAAAATCAAAAAGGAAAAAGAAAAGGTTTGGTAGTAGATAGGGTTAGATGGGTAATACTAGGGGTTTTAGCTCTAATACCAAGTTGATGCAGCGGAAGTTTAATATTCAAAATATTCCGTTGATTCTAGAGAATGTCGGAATAAAAGATCAACTAAATTCACATTGATTCAAAAAGAATACTATGAATTTAAGGGTTAAGACTCATTGATTGTTCGGAATACCGATAATTAACTGTTCAAATACTCACAAAGAGATTTGAAAAGGAAAAAATTCTAAATTGGAAATGAAATTAAGTCATAAACCTTTGTTAATTAAGAAACACATCCTAATATAATATAGATTCCTAATCTGCATCACCGGCTGACCAATTAGAGAGGATTTGGTTGTTTTAAGTATGTAAAAGAGAATATCCAAAATACTAAATTATGTTGACGCTTTTGTTTTCTTGCCAGAAGATTCTACAACTTTAAAGACACTTATTACATTTGCATCTTGGTCCATTTGAACATCCATAAAAAAAAATCAGTTTGTTAAAATGTTAACAAATTTTATGATGACTTGATAGCATTTCTTAACCATGCAATTAAGAATCATGTCATTCCATTTCTCAGCGAAAAAACTCTTCATTTTTGCTCCTACGGCTAATGAGCTGCTTGATATTTTATAAGCATACAAACTAGAGCCAGATCTCAGAATCTTAACATTGGATTTTTTGACCAATGATGGTAGCAGTAGCCCTAGAAAGAAATGTAAATTAGATTTAGCTCTCTGTTTATAAATATTTTCTTGTAACGGGCAAGCAAAGACTTCTAAACTCTACCTTTTTCCTTTAAAATATTGAGGATAATGTCTTGTTCTTGTGGGGGAGGGAATAATTGACAATTGTAGAATATTTCAATCCTAGTGATTTTTTTCTAATTTTCATTGTAAAGACTAACTTTGGATGAATTTGAGTCAAAGATAGCTAGATACGGAGTGTAGTAACTCTAAAAATGCATTTTCTGCAGTTAGTTTAAGTGTGATCTTTCATATTTCTTCTTTTATTATTTATGTTTTCTTCATGTTTTTTACCCTTTTTCTTGCAATCTTGCAATTTAGGCGATAACTCTATGAAATGAAAGTTATCATGGCATTTTGAGACTTAAATCATGATTACTTAGAGAGTAATCACATGTTTCTTTTGCATTTTAGTAATGTATTGCATAAACATCCATTTTAGTTTACTTGTAATAAGTTTTGTTTCATTTAGAATAAATTGTGTACTTAGATCATACGCGTATTGTAGGTGATCGGAAGCTCAAAAGAATGCGGCTGTAATGGGCTTGTAAAGATAAGGAAAGAACTTGGTTGGAGAAGAATTGAAACAAGTTTGGAACAGTGCAGATGTTGAAGCCAATGTTGTAGCACTGTTGCTGTAGCAATCCTAGAGCAACGACAGAAAAGATTTCGTGCGAGATACTTTGAAGATAGTGATATGGAGTTTCTTAAACTGGATGATGCGCGCCCTAGGCTTCTAGTTGCCTTAATTCTAAGTTATAAAAGGAACACACACGCAAAAGATATGAGGAGGCTGTCATTAAAGAAAAAAAATAGAGAAATAAACAAGAAAAAACAATATCAAGAGAGAGAAGTGGCAATTATAACAAAGGATTTGAAAAGAACATCAAGCAGATCTCACTCTTATTTCTTGTTCTTTTATTGAATTGTTTGATGGCTGAAATTATCTTACTTCTTGTTTTATCGCAAATTATGAACTAAATTTATTTGTGGTTGAGTGATAAACAAACTTGATGGTTGATTGACTGATATTTTGTGTTGCTGTATGCTTGCTATAGCACGTTGTTTTGATAATACTTATTTCAATTCATTATTTCAGCTGACCACCCATTTAGTGATACTAGTTAAGAAAAAGCCTCAAAAAGACCTGCCTTAATGGAATATATCATAACAATACTTAGTTTTAGATTGGGTTTCTTGAACTTGATTCAAAAAAGGATATGCTTAATCTAAAATTAGTGATGAGCTAAATACAATGATTCACCTTGTAGAGTAATCAGAATCTAAAATGTCCAATGTTATATCTGATGTTAGTATAATAATTGGTCACTGTAAGTTGCATTGAGATATAAGACATCCAACATGTGACAGCTGACGATAAATAACGATTCTGTCTAGTGATGTAGCAAATGCTATAGCAACCAAGCCAAATATTAGAAAAATAATCAAAACCATT
Source organism: Atalantia buxifolia (assembly GCA_030444775.1). Lineage (NCBI taxonomy): Eukaryota > Viridiplantae > Streptophyta > Magnoliopsida > Sapindales > Rutaceae > Atalantia > Atalantia buxifolia. The sequence continues at coordinate 8,342,890 of CM059837.1, forward strand.
AAGTACGTTTAATCACTCAACTACTTTATTCCCTTTAGTTGCATCCTTATAATTATTGTGTTAATTTACTTTATTGCATCTTTTTTATTGCATTTTTATTTTAACTAGTTCATTACTTTAATAATTTGTTTTAATTCTAATTCAGAATAAAAATTGCATTGACAAAATTGTTGTAGCAATTCCCATAACACTCCCTGTGGAGACGATCTTGAATACTTATCATTATTTACTTGTTGTGTACACTTGCGCATTGACACCAATAACATTAGAAATCATACAACACTAAGGTAGTTTGAACTTGTAATCCAGGTAGTTAGTAATATGGCTGCAGCATGAAATGCTTTAAGAAATGGTAATCTGATCTTACACGTACTCTTAAGAGTAAGACTAGATTATAATTAAGTTGCTACCCATATAACTGGTCAAGTAGGTGTTGGCAAGATGAATGTAAATGAAGCTTATGCTATGCTGTTAACTGGAGAAACAAGAATTAAACAACAGGCACATATGTTTTCTGGCATAAATGTTAAGTATAACTTTGAGGCTAAGTTTGCTCATAATAAAGTTTTAAGAAAGGAAATATGTTAGGTGTTAAAGGATCTAGAGGTTACAATTACAATTTTGGCTTTACAATGTTGGAGATTTGGTAATGGTCACAAAAAAGGTTATGGAAGGTCTGGTTTTATTTGAAATGGTCCTTGTAATGATGTCTTAAGAATGAATAATTCTATTGAATCAACTACACTTAAGCTACACAATAGGTTATGCCACAAACATCCAAAAACCTTATTAACATATCTCAGTTGACCATAGATAATAATGTTGTGATTGAATTTACTGACAATTTCTATTTTGTGAAGGACAAGGTGAGAAATTTAATCATACTACAAGACAAAACTAAAAAGGGTTTATATAGATTGCTATTATTTTCATGTAATATGGTCTCTCATCAATCATCTTAAAACCATTTTGCAGTCACTTAGTCCAACGTCTCAGCTAATCCTCTATCTATGTCTTTTATTATTAATTCTGTTTTCAATAATAAAACAAGTACTTGTTTACATATTGTAGCAAAACCTTATATTAGTCTAAAATAATTGTTGAGTGCTTATGTGTTACACTAGAGATCATCCTAATTCCAAAGTCTTGATTCATGTAATCAACTGTTGTTCGTCCTTTAAGAATTTCAATGGGCTTGCAAAATGTGAAAGATGCATAGATTACATTTCCCAGTTTCTGCAACTAAAACAAAACATGCCTTAGAAATTCTGCACACTGACTTGTGGGAACCTACCCTTGTGCTTTCAATCCAAGGTTATAGATACTATGTGAGCTTTATTGATGACTTTACTAGGTTGACATAGCTATTTCCCTTAAAAGCCAAGGATGAAACACTATCTATCTTTAAAGTCTTGAATTTGCAAGTGGGAAAACAATTAGATAGATCTATTAAATGTGTTCAATCTGATTGAGGTGGCAAATATAGATCTTTTATCAACTTTCTTCATGTAGAAGGTATTCAATTTATGCATTCATGTCCATATACGCATAATGAAAATGATTTAATAGAGAGGAAACATAGACATATAATTGAGCTAGGTCTTACACTACTTGCTTAGGCTACTTTGCCACAAAATTCGAGTGGGCTCTTTCCATAAAATCATATTATTAATAGGCTTCCCACTTCTATACTTTCTATGAAGTCGCCTTATGAACATAGTATCTTTAAGCTCAAACTAGATTACAAATTTCTCAAAGTCTTTGTTTGTTCTTGTTTTCAATTTTCATACTTTAAAATATGTCTTTATAGGATGCATTCCTCTGAACAAGGGTTATGAATGTTTGCATTCTTGGGCAAAATTAATAAAGTCAATCATGTCTTATTTGATTAAACTTCTTTTCCATATTCATCATATTCTAAAATTCCTAAATTCACGATCTAAGTCTTCTAATTTCCATTATAATCTTCTTTAATTACATGGTGTTTGTTGGTATAAATTCGAATGCTATTGGTATCAATGTGCAAGTATACATAACAAGTAATATAATGATAAGTATTCAAGATTGTCCCCACAGGCATTGACGTTACTGAAATTGCTACAGCAATCTTAACAGCGTAGTTTGCCTTAAATGGAAATAAATTAATAATTAAACTAATAAACTACGCAATAAAATGTAATAAATAAATATACAGAAAAGCAAACTTTAACGTCGCACACACAAGGATAAAATCAATAGGAATAAAGTAGTTAATTAATTAAACTCTCTTAATGGTTTTGACTATTTCTTCTAATTTTAAGTTCAATTGCTATAGCATCTGCTACAGCATTGGACAGAATCCTCATGTATCCTCGGCTGACAGTGACCAACTGTTATACCAACATAAGCTATAGCATTATATGTTTAAGATCTATTTACCCTACAAAGTGAATCTCTACGTCTAGTTCATCACTAATTTTAGATTAAGCACGATCCATTTAGAATCAAGTTAAACTCAACTCAGGAAATCCAATCTAAAACCAAGTATTGCTCTAATATGTTCCACTAAGATAGGTCATTTTGTGTCAGTTTCTTAGCTTGTATCATTAAATGGGCGCTCATCCGAAATAATGAATGTAAATAAGTTTTACCAAGACAAAATGCTATAGCAAACACACAGTAATGGAAGTTTAGAGCGCGCATCTTCCAGATTAGGAAACTACATATCGCAATCTGATAAGTGTCTCGCGCAAAATCTTTTCTGTCGTTGTTCTAAGATCGCTATAGCAATGGATGCTACAGCAACAAATACAACATCTGCAATGTTTCATAATTGTGTCAATTCTTCTATAGCCAAGTTCTTTTCCATCTTTTGCAAGCCTATTGCCACAGCATCCTTCTCATGAAATTTGAACTTCCGGTTACCTACAATTATGCATATATTTTAAGCACACGACTATTCGAAATCAAACCAGTTTTTATTAAACTTAAACTAAAATGGATGTTAATGCATACTATCATTAAAATGCACTAAAACACATCAATTACTTTCTAAGTAATCTTGATTTAAGCCTAAAAGTATCATGATAACTCTCATTTCATAGATTTATTAGTGTTTCAATCCCTAATAGTAATTCAGAAACCCTTCAAATTTGTACTGCAGAAGATGAAATTCAATCTCCTCAAATTAATGATCATTCTTCACCTATTACACACAAAACACTTCCTTACACTCTATCCTCATATATATACTCTCAGTCCTCGTCCACATCTACCTTACTCTCACAATAAACATAACCTTACTATTTACCCACTTTACCACATCCCACACATTCATCCCAGCAATCTATATCTACTCACCCTATGATTACTAGAGCTAAAGATAGTATATTCAAGCCTAAAACATTCTTAATGATTGATAACAGCTTAGAGTCATCAATTATTGATGAAGCATTGTCTTATCCTAAATGGAAAGCTACAATACTCTAGGAATTTGATGCTTTAACTAGAAATAATACTTAGACCGTAGTACCTATGACACCTTAATATAAGCTGGTTGGATGCAAATGGGCCTTTAGAACCAAGTATAACACAGATGGTATAGTTTTTAAACACAAGCCAAGATTTGTTACTGAAGGTTTTCACCAGACAACAACGTGCATTACTTAGAAACATTCAGCCCTATAGTAAAATTTTTTATAACCAAACTTATATTGTGTTCAGCAATGATGAAAAGGTTAGAAAGTTAGGCAAATTAATGTCAAGAATGCCTTTCTTAATGGAGATCTTTCAGAAGATGTCTACATGACATAACCAAAAGGTTTCAAATCTAAAGAAGCCTATGTTTGTAAACTCAACAAAGCACTTCATGTCCTGAAGCAAGCTCCTAGAGTTTGGTGCGATAAACTTAAAGGCTACCTTACAAGATGGAAGTTTTTTAACTCCAAAGCCGATATATCTTTGTTCATCAGAGATGACACAAAAGCCATCATCATTTTGTTGATTTATATGGATGATATTCTCATTACAAGACCTGCTTCTTTTTTGTAGGAAAATTTCATTACCAAGCTTAGTAAAGTCGTTTACTTAAAGAACTTGGGACTGGTGCCATACATTCGTGGTGTTGAAGTATGTTATACAGATAATGGGATGCATTTGCCTCAAAGAAAATATATTAAAGATCCCCTAACTAAAGCATCAATGCAAGACTATGAAGGCTCTGATACTCTTTTTAATACAAGTCTAAAATTAAAGAAAACAACAAAAGGATCATTGGGACAAGAATTAGAAGATCTAACTCTTTATAGAAGCATTATTGGAGGGCTCCAATAATTGATTCTCACTACCCCTGACATTGTATACTCAATTCATAAATTGAGTCAATATCTAAGTGCTTCTATTGGTATAAATTCAAATGCTATGGGTGTCAATGTGCAAGTGTACCCATCAAGTAATATAATGATAAATATTCAAGATTGTCTCCACAAGGATTGATGTTACGAAAATTGCTACCGCAATCTTAACAATTTTGCTCGAGTTGAAAGTATATTGAACAATTAAACTAATGAACTACATAATAAAATACAATAAGTAAATATGTAAAAAAAAAAACTCTCACGTCGAACACTGGGATAAAATCAATAGGAATAAAGTAGTTAAGTGATTAAACTCTCTTAACAGACATGACTGTTTCTTACAAATTTTAGCTCAGTTGCTGCAGCATTTGCTATAGCACTAGGTAGAATTCTCATGTATCTTCAGTTATCGCATGTTGAATGTCTTATATCTATATTCAACCTAACAGTGACCAATTGTTATGCCAACATAAGATATAGCATTACACGTTTAGGTTCTATTTACCCTACAAGGTGAATAATTTTAAATTAGGCATGGCCCTTTTGGACTCAAGTTGAACTCAATCTAGGAATTTCAATCTAAAACCAAGTATTGTTCTGATATGTTCCGATATGTTCCACTAGGATAGGTCCTTTTGTGGCTGTTTCCTAGCTTGTATCATTAAATGGGTGGTCAGCCGTAATAATGACTTTAAATATATACTATCACAACAAAATGCCATAGCAAATATATAGGAACATATAAATTCAGTCAAAGAGCCATTAAGATTGCTTATCACTCAACCACAAATAATATTAGTTCACAGTTTGCAAAAGAAAACTAAACAACAAAGGTTCAGCCAGCAAATACATTCCCACGTCAAAGAATAAACAAGAAATGAAAAGAAGAATAAGAATGACTGAAATCCAATTGATTCCCGTAAATTCTCCACTGGTGCAGTCTTGATTCTTGCTCTAAAAAAATATGTTTTTTCCTTTGTTTCTTTTTTTTGTTTGTTTTTTTATGATCTTGGTTGACGGCCTCCCTATATCTTTTGCATGTGTGCCTTTTTAGCTCAAAATTAGGGTAAACGAAGGTTCAAGGTGCTCATCTTCTAGATTAGGCAACTACATATCGCAATCTATTAATTGCTTTGCGGGAGATTTTCTCTGTCATTGTTCCTGGATTGCTACAGCATTGGTTTCTACAACAATGGCTGCAACATCTGCACTATTCTAGATTTGCTCCATCTTTTCTATAGCCATATTCTTTTGGCCTTTTTGTAAGCTCATTGCTACAACATCCTTCCCATGAAAATTTTAAGCCTAAAAGTAAACTTTTTTAAACTTAAACTGAAATGAATGTTAATGCAAACTATCATTAAAATGCACTAAAACACATCAATTACTCTCTAAGTAATGTTGATTTAAGCTTAAAAGTATTATGATAACTCTCATTTCATAGAGTTATAAGCTTCTACACTTCAACAGTTTAACATTGGCTTGCTTGTAAAAAGGTGCTTAGGTATCTTCAAGCATCTATTAATTATGGACTTTATATTCAGATGGAAGGGGAGCTTGAAGTTATAGGTCTGACTGGTTACTCTAATGCTGATTGAGCATGTGATGTTGATGATAGAAAGTCCATGGAGCTTATTGCATCTATCTTAGTAATAACTGAGTATCATGGTCTTCAAAGAAACAAGTTGTAGTAGCTAAGTCCAGCGCTGAGAGTGAACAGAGAACTTTATCCTCAACAAGCTCTGAAATTTCATCGCTGGAATCTGTATTCTCTGAGCTCAACATTGTTCAGCTGTAACACTAGTACTTTGGAGTGATAATCAAAATGTTGGTGACTTAGCTAGAAATCATGTGTTTAATTCAAGTCCAAATCCATTGAACTAGACATTCACTATATTAGAGATAAAGTGCTTGGGCAGCAAGTAGTGGTCAGGTTGTTGACATCCGCACAAAAGCTTTTGTCACTTCCGAAATTCAGCTACCTCGCGTCCAACCTCAATCTCGTTAGCAGACCCTTAAGCTTGAGAGGGGATGTTAAGGAAGCTTACATATGCAGCATAGCAGAGAATCACAACAATGTCAGCAAAGTAACCAACAAAGCAAAGGATCACAACAGTTTCCACAATCAGTTACAAATTGATGACTTGTACTGCCAGCTGGCACCAGGTGGTTATGTAGCTATTTGTACGTGTGATAGTTTGTTAAGCAAATTGTGATTAATTAGTTTTTTGTTAAAATTAGCTGAGCTGCTGCAATTGTGTGTGTGTGAGTATGTATAACTTGTTAAATGTACAGATTTATTCTAGAAGCAAGTTGAATAAAATTGCAACCTCAGATTCAGCTCATTTTATTTAACTTTCTCTGCTGCCAAAGAATTATTTTCTGTCATTTAACTTTAAGCAATTTTTTGCTTTCCCCCCCAAACAGTACGTTTTACTTTCATTCATTATTACGTCAGTTACACAAATTCAAATTGAAGACAACATCTTTATAAATAAGCCACAATGAGAGACAAAAAGGAGCGCAATAGTTAATTATTTCCACAAAAGATCAAAGTACATTTCCATCAATCCGCAAAAGTCAATCTATATACCTAGCCAGCTTCAAATCTATTCAACGGAAAATGAATTTCTTTTTTTTTTTTTTAAACAAGCAAACCACAAATGATTAAATTACGTAGTTTTTAGTTGATTGCCGAACATATTTTGCGAATTTCACCATCAGTGCCAGTCTTGACGCCAATGTTACTCATTTTAACCATGGATCTTCCAAACTCCACATTGAAGGTCAGCCCTAGCAATCCTCTCACACCCAAGAACCTTTGCACGACCGCTTTAGTAGAAGCATCACTCCATAGCTTCTGATCAGACTCTAGTACTCCCCGCCCGTTTCTCAAATTCGAGAAGAAGGACGTGTCGAATCTATTAGGGCTACCGGTGTCAAGTGCAACACGCCTTGCTCCGTCACCGTTCTCCGGGCAGAGTGCTCGGAGTTGAGGAATAAACGTAGCGTCTATGGTTGGATCAGCTCCAGTTGCTGTTGTTGTAGTGAAGTTATAAAGTCTGTAACTAAATATTTGGCAAGCTGTAGTACCAATTGTATGTGCTCCTGGTAACAAATAGAGGTAAAAGTTATATTTTTTAACCACCAATCATCCTATAAATTTAATTTAGTGGCTCAGATCATAAAGAAATTTTTTATTTATTAGTTCTTCTATCTTATAAAGTACGGATTTGAACTATGATTTTTTTTCTAATATATGAGGTCGTAGAAAAATGTCCATCGGTTCAAATCCGTACTTTATAAGTTATTGGTGCCCACAATTGATAATCATTATATAAATGAGTTAATTTGATTTGGTGCTTACCAACAAGAGTAACAAGATCCTGAGTGTTCAAACCCTTGTCAAGAAACTTTTGCTTTTGCGCTTCAACAGACTCGGTGAAACCTGGAAGATTGGCAGTATCGGATGCCAATGATATCCTGCCATCTCTGCGTCCTGTGGGCACTTGCCAACTTACTCCACTTGTCTGCAATGCATGACCAACGAAAGGATGTTAATTTGCACGTAAAGTGAATTGGCTTTGATATCGTATTAGAAAAATTATTTGACCTAAAAATTTTCGCGGATAAGTAAAGCCCAGCAATAGTAGTTAAGATAACTCTTAACAATAATGATGATAAGAGTGGAGAATTATTGTTACCATGACGACAGAATCACGGGCGGCGAGAGCAAGAATGTCAGCGCAAGAGACGATGCCAGGACATGCAGCCTCAATCTGGGATTTGGCATCATCAATTACATCATATCCTCTCAACAGACGGTTGGGTGGTGCAGTTTTCTCAGTGTTGGGGCCATTAATGAGAATGGAAGCATCACAGCCGTTGACAAAACAGTCATGAAAATGCATCCTTAGTAACCCAGGAGCAATTGCGGGATCAGACCTGAAATGAGCCTGAACCGTCGACCTAACTATGGACTCAGCTCGAGGACATGACCTTGAATAAAATCCAACACGAGTCCCTGCTTGGCTATGAACCGATGTCACAGTCATGGCAGCAAAAAGTACTAGTACTGCAAAAGTACCCTCCATTATAATCTTTAATGTACTGTATGAATTCAAATTATCAGCTAGGTAGCAATAGAAACTGTAGTGCTCCTTGTGATTTTGTAGATGTGATAAGTGAGATATATTTATACTGACATTAAGTCAAAACTGTGTGGAGAAGTAAGCAAAGCCGGCTACAAAAAGCCTCGAGTAGATCACAGCTAGAGCCTAGAAATTGAGAAGTTTGTGGGAGATGAGTTGGAATGCAGTATGATTTTGGCTGGGGGGTACGTACGTAGTGCTTTTTTTTTGTCTGAGGGAATTTTTCTGGATTATTAATTGTACGGTGGACCTTCTGCTACTATTTATATATATAAAGAATTGATGAAGTCTTTGACAACCAATTATTTATGAAAAATATTAAAATACGTTAACAATAATATAATCTATTAATATGTGTACTACTTATATGTTTGTACTACTTATATGTTTGATTTTTAACATAATGCATGTATATTATCATAATATTATTTATTTATCATATAATTAACATAATACCGCAAAAATTAAATTATTCTAAAATTTCTCATTGTATAGTAGTACTAATTCTCAGCGGACCAAACTTTTAATATACAATTTTCTTATGATTTGGGAGTATGCTTTTATAATGTTGGAGCAGATTTTAGAACTTCAAACCACTATATCAACACAGGTCACCATAGATTTTTAATTATAGTATCAGTAAAATTATTAAAAAAAGTTTAAGTCATAGTAGAATATTGTAATCGAATAATTAAAAACCATATTGAATATGTTATAGCATATTTTATCTTGAAACTAACACCACAATAAATTTTTTTTTTTGTTTTGTGAAAGGTAACATCACAATGATTAAAGAAATAATTAGTAGTTAGCAAAAGATAATTTAATCAATCAATAGCTATTTCCATGAAATGAACTTTCCAATTATTTTTTCATAATTATTTTCTTTTTTGGGTGCTTTCTCAACAGCAGTCATCCCAGGGGTTGGTAAATTAACTGGACGTATTGCAATTGACTTGTCTGATGTAACCCACTTGTTCTGTCAGTTTACTCGCTTCCTAGGATATATTCGGTGGCAGCGGGGTGAATGAATCACAGGAAGAGCAAACGAGGGTTCCTTTGACAATGAATACTTTAATAATTTATTTATTTGTAACATATTTCTTCATTTACTTAGACGTACAAAAATAATATGAGTAAAATACGTATTCTAAAACTTTTTTGAAAAGATTAGCTTTATATGAGGTGGAATCTCACGAAATATTGAATTATTTTTTACAGTTTTTAAAATAATTGATTGTGCCTTTTTCGAATCAACAAAATGATCAATGAACTTTTAACTTTTAACTTCTAACTTTTAACTTTAAAATTTGTGTTCTTATTGATTTGATTTATATTATAGTCAAATAAACTGATAAGGGAAATTTATTTGGATTTGATTTGAGTTTTCAAGTTTATTTTCGTAGTTGTACTAAAATTACAAGAAATTAAAAGATGAAAATTTGAATTCCAGTTTCTTTCTAATTTTGAGTTGATCCAATTTTATTATAACAATCAATGCATGCATACCTAGTTTATATTATTAGATTTTTTTCATTATTTTATTATCAGTTTCAAAGAATATTAATTTATCACATTGACCAAATCAACCCAACTCAACCTGACTCTTTACAGGCTTGGATTGGTTTGGATGAGGAAGGGAGGCAGAATAAAAGTTTTTGGAAGATCAAATATTTAGAGTTAATATTTTTCTGATTAAACTGTAAAAAGGGTATTTAGGTTATGTTTATTTGATTATGAGTTGGAATATTGACAGCCCGTAAAAAACCTCGTAATTAAATTCTCTTTTGGTATTTTACAGATTTAATCTTCATTAAAATTACATGCAAAGACAAAATTATGTCTAGTTAAATTCACGATAAACAGATAAACAACTTTTTTCCCCTAAAAATTCTTTACATTCGCATGTATCACGTACTTTCTTTTTTTTTTTTTTGACAACTTTTGACGCGCATGTATGATATACCCTATTTGTTTCTAAAAATTTATATGTTAAGAGTTTTAAATTGAGAAAAAAATAATCCTGCAAGCAAAGGGATATGATATTAATGAATCGTTTTCAATGAGAAACAAATAATAATAACTATGAGAGTTTGTTTAACAAAGAGTAAGAGACTAAGCGAGTATCGAAAAAAAAGAAAAATAAAAGATAAAAATGTATCTGAACAAGAGTAAAAAGAGACACTTTAAAATGGAGTTTAAGGAATTATAAAGAAGATTGAAGTACCCGGATTTTATATGGATCTTTCATTAAGTTATTCTTATCAGTAATAGAGGACTTATAACAATATTATATTATTTTTAATTATTCAAATACAGAAAATAAAGAAAATGAGTTATGAGAAATTTTTGGATGGATGCAAACGGTGCAACTCTTCAATTATATTTGAAATGCGGAAGAGGTGACGAAACATCGATAAACCAAAACTAGTTTACAATATTTTCAATTAAGTGAATAAACTGACACAAACTGATGTTGTTTTTATTAACATTTTGTCTTATTATCAGTGTATATTATAATCATAATTGCCTAATCAAGAATGAGTTTGGTTTTGGATAATCAACCCATAGATTTGTGTAAACTCATTGGTTTACACAAGTGGTAAAGATCTCGGGTCCACCGTCCACTTGGACTTTCAAATGCGCGTTGATCATTCGATAAAATCATTGTTCCACTTTGACTTTGGTGATTGATGAAAAAGAAGACTTTTCATCTACACAACGGGACAACCATGCACGAAAATTTAGAGGGAAAAAAAAACCTACTTCAAAATTTGTCACTATTGGGTTCCTTCATTAGTAATCTATTTTAGTCCAAATTTTCAAATAACTATCTTTGAACATAAGTTGATGTGATATTTGGTATCGTAAGAAAACCACTAACTAAATAATCTACTTAGAATAATTGGCACATAATTATAAAAGTGTAAAGTGTGTAATGATTAGAATAGGCATGTTTTTCGTAGTTAGTTGTAATACAGTTATGTAATTATCTTAGATACTAATCTTGGGAAATTTGTAAAAATACCCAAAAAACTTTAGCATTTTTTAATTTTAACTCTCGAAAATTTTTTCTATGATAACTAGCCAAACACTCTATTTTTGGACTATATTACCCTCATCTTTTTGATCAAATTTACAAAACCATGGCACTGAAATTTCCAACACTAATAAACGGTAATCTTCCTCAATAACTTAACAAACTTCATCATTCTCAACAAATTTTATCACTCTCAATAAATTAACAAATTCCATCAAACAAGCATTGCATAATTGAAGATATAATTATCAATTGGAGAGCTTGTTAAGGTTAGTTTATACTCTTACCATAACCTAAGCTTTTGATCGATTGATTTTATCATTTAATTTCGAAATTAAAGAAGATTTTTGTTCCAAACATTGTTATTTTTCATTAATAAAACAATGTGATTTGTTAAAGTAGTTAGTTTGAGTTAAGAAATAAAGATAAATAATTGAAACCTTTGAAAAATCGAGCAAAAAAGAAGCCTAGATCAACTAAGACAGGCGTCTGTCTCACTGGTTTTATGTGAGACAGGCGCCTGTCCCACTGCCTGTCTCACTTGTTATCACTGGTTTTATGTGAGACAAGGCATGTCCCACCGCCTGTCTCACTTGTTCCCACTGGTTTTATGTGGGACAGGCGCCTGTCCCACTGTCTGTTTTACTAAATTTCAGCTATTTTCTGAAAGTCATAACTTGGGTTACATGTATCCGTTTTAGGCATATAATATACCATTTCGAAGCTTACAACGAGACGAATCAAATCCAAAATCATATACTTCATTTCATCCATATAAATGTAGTGCATATTCACTTTACTAGGTTTTGTAGTATGTAATCTTATATCTTTTGTTTTTTTATAATTTTTAGGTTTAATGGATTCCGTTGTACTTCAATTATGTTACGACGGTTGGTGAGAGATGTTAGTAGATGCTCGTACGGAGTACGTGAATGCCAAGAATACAGCATTTTTAGTTCAGAAAGATTGTACGTTTGAGCAATTTCTAGCACGGGTGTATGAAGTTTTACAGATAAATCCTAATGAATATAGTATGGTGATGAAGACAACTTTGAAGTCTAGTAACACAATGTATCATGCATGTTCCCTTAATATCGGCAATAGTCCAGCCAATCGCCGTCTTGTGATCCTGAACAGGGGCGGAGCTAGTATAGGGCGAAAGGGGGCCATGGCCCCTGTAAGATTTTGAAAAATTTCAGGGATTTTAAAGAAAATGTAAAAAGTTAATGTAAAATATCTATATTGGCCCCTGTGGAATTAAAATTTTACATATATAACATAAAAATTTCAAATTTTGGCCCCTTTAGAATTTTTCCCCAAGCTCCGCCCCTGATCCTGAAGCACCCTAATTAACTTTTCTTTTTGAACTGAAGTGAGGGTTTTAGCAATTATGACTGGAAGTGTCTCATTCTCATCCAAGTAAATATATTGCAGGTGCTCTGGGAGTGGCTTAAGCTCTAAGGTAGGTGCCTACACAACTGAAGGTAAAAGTTTCTCGTTTAATAAAGGCAATTCAAGATAAGAAATATTATACCCATTGGTGCGTAATGGGACTGCTCCATCTAAGATTGCCATAGCTTCTTCTACCCCATCATCCAACTTTATCAAATTTGTCTGTTCCTTAGAATCATCTTTCGCAAGATTTTTGCTTATGGCAATTTCAAAGCTGTCATTATCGGATAATTCAAAGAAATCCTGCACCAAAGTATTAATATCATTTATCGCAAAGACAGAATGTAAATCACTAGAAAACCTCATTGCCTCAAAGATATTGAACCGGATCACTTCACCATCGAATTCCATTGTGAGGGTTCCATCGTGAACATCAATCTTGATTCGGGTTGTCTTAAAGAATGGTCGCCCTAACAGAATAGAAGTGGGATTGGGCGACAACTCATCCTCCATTTCAAGGATATAAAAATCAGCTGGAAAAACCAATTCATTGACCTACACAAGAACATCTTCCACAACCCCCTTGGGGTAAGCATTAGATCTATCAGCCAATTGAATAATTATACCAGTTTCTTCCATAGGACCTAAATTCAAAGAGTTATAAATCGAATATGGCATAACATTAATTGAAGCCCCTAAATCTAGCATACATCTTTCGAATCTGGTATTGCCAATAGTGCAGGGGATAGTAAAAGTACCTGCATCCTTGCACTTAGGAGGAAGTTTTCTTTGAAGTACAGCAGAAACATTCTCTCCTACATTTACCTTTTCATTACCGCTCAACTTTCACTTGTTGCTACTTAATTCCTTCAAAAACTTTGCATAACGCGGCACTTGTTTAATCGCATCAAGTAGAGAAATATTTACCTCTACTTTACGAAAGGTCTCAACGATTTCTTTTTCTTGTTCCTCTTTCTTAGATTTTTTAAACCTGCTAGGAAATGGTAGTGGAATGGAAAGAGTCTTAATTCGAGGTGAAGGGGTACTTACCTAGCCAGATGGGTCGACTGGCAATGTTGAGTGGGAATCCTCCTTCCTTGTTGAAGGAAGAGCCTCAGAGGAGGAATTGGTCACAGAATGCGATGATGTTGTGGACACTTTTGATGGCTTAGCTAATAATGGTTCCAATTGCTTTCCGCTCCTAAGAGACATAGCACTAGCATTTTCCTTTAGATTAATTTCTGGTTGAGAATGTAACTTTCCTGAGGTTCTAGCCTCTATCCTACTCATAGATGTGGCCAGTTGGCCAATTTGATTCTTTAAATGTTGGAGTTGTGTCTGAGTAGTTTTTTGGAACTGCATAGAGCTAGTAGCGAGAGCTTTTACAAGAACTTCCAAAGACGTACCTTCATTTTGAGGTGGTGGAGGTGGCCGAACTTGGTAAGCTTGTTGCACCCCCTGTTGGGGGTAGTCCGGTGGTCGAGAAGGTGCCATATTAGGAATGCCTTGTTGTTGATTTCCATACCTAAAATTAGGGTGATCCTTCCACCCTTCATTGTAAAAATTAGAGTAGGGATCATACCTTTGTCTTGGTTGGCCTAAGCAACCCTCAACTGCATTAGCTTGCTCATCCAAACCCTCTTGGAGAGTAGGGCACATATCAGTCACATGCCCGACCATAGAACATACGCTAAACGGCCTCACTTGTTGCCCTAGAGCTAATTGTTGCACCAAAGAAGTAAGATTTGAAACTTGTTATTGTAGAGAAGTAGTACTTACCTCATTGACTCGCTTAGGTGGTGGCAGTAGATCGTTCCTGGTGTTGAACTGTTGGGAATTAGCAGCCATATTAACAATAAGATTTTGGGCTGCTTCTAGTGTCTTATCCGCGAGTGTTCCTCCACTAGCGGCATCAATCATACTCCTATCCATAGGCAGTAGACCCTTATAAAAGTATTGAATAAGGAGTTGATCACTTATCTGATGGTGTGGGCAACTAGCACATAGCTTTTTGAATCGTTCCCAATAGTCGTAGAGGGACTCCCCATTATACTGTTGGATTCCACAAATTTCTTTTCGAATGCTGCCAGCTTTTGATGCTGGGAAGTATTTCTCCAAAAATAGCTGACGCATCTCATTCCATGTAGTGACAGCACCGGAGGGAAGATAGTACAACTATTCCTTGGCTGAATCCGCCAAAGAGAATGGGAAGGCCATTAGTTTAACTTGTTCTTCAGAGACTCCAGCTGGTTTCATTGTGGAGCATACCACATGGAACTCCTTCAAGTGCTTATTTGGGTCCTCTCCTGCCAGACCATGAAAAGTAGGAAGAAGATGAATCATCCCAGATTTGAGTTCAAAGTTTACCTGAGGGTTTGGATTCTCAATGCATAAGGGTTACTGGTCCAAGTTAGGAACTGCCAACTCTTTAAGTATTAGGTTGTTATTCTGAGCCATTGGTTCAGGTTCTGGGCTGCTTGGCTCTGTCTTCGTGAGTGGAATGTTGATGGCAAAATCGAGTTCTGAATGTGATGAGGTTGCTCTAAGTTGTTCGAGTTTCAATCAAATGTCCTCTATGCTCATGAAAATCTAAATACAGAACAAAAAATGACTAATTAAAATAAAATAAATAAATGAAATGAGAGAAAATAAATAAATAAAATAAAACGAGTGATAATAAACAAACTAGACGCTAGTCCCCAGCAACGGCGCCAAAAATTTGGTAGTGCGTTAAGTGCACCAAATTTAAAACCTTAATACTAGTATAAATAATTAGTAAAGAGCGAGTAAGGATCGATCCCACAGAGACAATACTAGCTGTATTTATTATCGACTCTAAAACAAGGCTTAAAATAATAATAGAAATAATTAATATAATTTAATCTAAATAAGGAAAATGCCAATTATAAATAAAATGGGAGGTTTTTGATTTTTTAACTAGATTGCAAGAAATAAAGAAATTAAAACTATGAAAACAAAAATTTAATAAAACTCTAATTAAAGGATAAAGAAATAACAATGAGAAAAACTTTGGTCAAAGGATCATTCGCCACCATCAAACATACATATAATATATCAATTCTATCATCAATTTATATTGAAACTATCAACCGTAGACAACAATAAACTCTGTTAATCTCAATCTTTCCTTAGTGTGCCGTTAGGCAAAATAAGCTCTTCGCCTAATCTCTAATCATTAAATAATTCAAAACAATCTTTTTAAATTTAAGATAATGGAAGCATTAAACAGAGAACGATATTAGGTTGATCTAAGCAATAAACACACAAGCTCGGATTATTTAACCTAGGTTATGTTCTCCAATTGAAATCACGGATTCCAAACTGCTACTAATAATTAAAATATCAAGAAAATTACGGATCAAGAATTTTAATCTAGCAATCGAATTTATTCAAGTCCTATCTAATTGGCCACTCAAACAAGACAAGAATAAAATCATAAATATTAATTATGGAAGAACATAAATAATCTCAATTAAATAAATTGAATGATAGAAATTAAAAATTAATCATATGACATGTTTGGGGTTTTGAATTCATCCTCAACCAAATAGAAAATCTAGCCTAACATAATTGAATTGGGAATAAGAGAATTGATAAAACCAATCATGGAGATTAATTCAAGCGGCTACAATTTTTCTCTTCAATTCCTCTTGGCTGCTGATTTTTTTTTTCAGTTTGCTTTGCTGCCGAAAACTCTCCTCTTCTGAAAATCTCTTCACCGAACAACTCTCCGTCTGTTGCTCCCGCTTGGCTAGCTTTTATTGTGTCTTGAATCCTCACATGAAAAGGAATAAATCCATGTCAAAACCGCCACTTGTCTTTTGCAATTCACGTGCTGGCCACTTTTGGTTTGCAATCTTTGTTTTCCAATTTTTCAATGCCGTGCACGTGACTTGCCATTTAAATTATCATGCAAAATATTGTTTCCTTTTTTTTTTTTTGTCTTCATGCACAAACTCTTTTGATTGGCCATGCTTAAAGCCAAAAACCTTTATTCTTTTCTTCCTCTCACATGGATGGCAATCACCTTTTTCTAATTTTGCTTTCATGTGATGGCTTGGCTTCCTTTTTTTACTTTCATTTTCCAATTTTAGCTCCATGAAATCTTATATGCTTCCAAATGTGTATCAATTAATTAATTGACTTCCAAAAATCTTTAGTTATTTCCTTTTCTAATCTCTTTAAGTAGATTTCTTCTTAAATGCTCAGATTTAATTTTTCTTTAATCCCGGAATATACCTAAAATAATAAAATAAAATGAAATAAAATAAACTAAGGTAAAAATTAACAGAATAAAAATATAATTTACTAAATTAAAAATTAACTAAAATAACTAGAATATTTAAGAACAAAAACAAGAAAAAGATGGAGAAATTAATATTAAAATATATAGAAAATATATATCGAGCGGGATGGAAATGATAATTTCTTATACTACTTTGTTGCGCTTGGATCTTCCATCAAGGGCTTCACACAGTACATTAGACCTGTGATCACTATAGATCGCACTCATTTAAAGGGGCTATATCGTGAAAGTATGTTTGCAGCAACATGTCTGGATGGTAATAATCAACTGTATCCGTTAGCTATTGGGGTCATGGATTCAGAAAATAATGATGCTTGGGAATGGTTTATGACGAAGTTACATGGAGTGATTGGCGATAGGCAAGAGTTAGTATTTATCTCAGATCGATGTATTGCCATCAAGAGAGCCATTTTGAAAGCATTTCACACAGCTGCTCATGACATTTGTTTTTACCATGTCAAATGCAACATTAAGTCAAAATTCATGATGGTTTTATGATAGGAAAATTGTGGCTGAATCGATGAGCACTCGTCTAACGACGTGGGCAGATGAGATAGTCGGTGAAAGGAGAATTATGGCCGAAAGAATGACCGTTCGTCCTGTGTCTCAGCATCGATTTCATGTTTTGGGTGGCTGTGTAAAAGAAGGGATAGTTGATCTTCATGAAAGGACTTGCTCCTGTAGAGTATTCCAACTCGATCAGCTTGTTTGTGCGCATGCAATTGCTGCTTGTCTGACCATCCGTGTGGATTACATAAGTCTTTACTCTAATTATTATTCTAAAGATTCATTGGTCATAGCATATGCACAACCAGTGGAGTCGGTTGGCGACATAACAGATTAGGACATTCCAGAAGAAATTCAAAAAATCAGAGTTAACCCACCGATCAAAGCACCACCACCTGGTCGTCGTCCAGAGTTAAGAATTCCTTCTATCGGTGAGGATGTTAACCGAAGAACTGTAACCAGGTAATAACCACAACAGATGTAACAATCCCATCGTGTCGATTATTATCGCACTTAGAGGTGCTGCCTCATGGTGCGACGGGGTGCCTGTCGCACCAAGAGGCAGCACCTCTTGGTGCAACAGGCACCAAGAGGCTGCAACAAGAAGTGCTGCCTTTTGGTGGCAGCATCTCTTGGTGCGACAGCCACCAAGAGGCAGCAACAAGAGACCCTGCCTCTTGGTGTGACAGGCACCCGTCTCACCAAGAGACAGCGTCTTTTGTTGCGACAGGTAGGAAGCGTACGCGCAGGCTGGCACGCAGCTTGCGCGCACAGGCCAACCCACGCATCCCGTGCACAACAGGGGAGGCCTCTCGCGCGCAACATACGTGCAACAAAAGCATCCGTGCGCTCGAGGCCGCATTTGTCGCACGCGAGATGCATGCGACAGGTGCATCCTTGGGCATCTCGCCCGTGACAGGTGCATCCTTGGGCTAATGTTAAAGATTACTTGCGTTATCATGAAAAATCTATTATATCTTTAATAATTGTATCAAAATGATTATTTAAAATTTATATTTACTACAAATTATTAACTTTTATTTTATAGTTGCAGCTTTTTTTCTATAACAGCTGTAGCTTAAAAATTATAGTAACTCAATCTAAATAAGACCATAATCAATTAAATATTAGCTATTAGTTCCAACCCACTCTAATAAATACATAAATTTATACCACAGTGAAACATAAATTGGTTTCTGTGGATGCCAATTGATCTTGAACTTGCATTTTACACGCTTGAAAATGCCATTATGCTTGAGAAAATGATTATTAATACTAACAATCCAACTCGACTATTATCATATTGGGAGTCTGAGGATCGATGATCAGCTTAAAATAGTTGCTAGTGTCTGGAGAACGTCCCCAAATTTATTATATGTTTTTAGGACTCCATCTTCTTGAATTTCAAATAATTAGACAAAACTTGTGGGCATTTGTCATCTTTTATAGCATCAACTTATCGGTTGAAGTCAATTTTCAACATCTAAGCTCTAACATTGCAATATGTTCAATATATTGACATAAATGTTGGTCACTACCAATATTGAGAGTTCAAAGAAGCAAATGAACCTTAGATGTAAAGCACTTTTGTAGGACACGGGCGGTTCATACCTATCAGGTCTTCCATCAACCGGAAGTAACTACGTACTACTCGGTAGTTACCAAGTCTTGAACACCTAGGGAGCAGTTATGTTTTTAAAAGGAGAAGGTAATATGAAGTTAATAATTTCATTATAAGAAACTTCCTTGGCTCTCTCCTTTTTTTATGACTATATACACAAAGCAGAAGCAGAGACAGGACAATGATAGCCCTTTAGAATGGAATCATTTTAGCCTATTTTTGGTTCTTACGCTGTGACAAGAGGGGAACTTTCGGCTTTGCCGTAATTGTCTTCCAATCAGAAAAATAGTAATTTAATTCTATAGATGATCATAATTTTGCTTCCTTTCGGTGTGCAAGTAAGTATATTAATTGTTGCAATTAATTTTAACCTGCCTATTAAGTTCTGATATTCTTACAAGATTGAGTACAACAGTTAGCACAAAACGGTGAGTTTTTAGGCAAGTATAAAAGGTCACAGTAAATTCTCAATTGCAACATTCTCAACCACAGCACACGTTCTCTCATTCTCTCCCCCACGCTCTTCCTCACCACTCCACTAATCTCACTATGCTCCGTTCTTCCTCACAATTCTCACTGTCAGCTCCCTTTCTCTCTCCCCCATCGATTGCATGTCTCACGGCACCTCACTCTCTCGGCTGTCCCAAAGAGAAAGACCAGATGCTAATGATGTCATCGCTAGTTTAGAAAAACATATCCCAAAAAAAATTACATCAAGTTCTATTAGTGGGAAATGAAATCCAATACATAATATCCCAAACAACAACACCTAAGAAATAAACTAACAAATAAGTAACATTGTCAGCCCAAAAATAAATTTTCTTTCAAAAGTCGACACAAGCCAACAATTGTATAAAAGAATTTTGCCTCAATTATTTCCACATCTAACAGCCCCAAACACAACCTATTGCTCTATTGGTATACACCAGCAACTGAAGGAGCTGAGTTTACAGTTGGTTGGTAATTATTCTTCACTAATATCTGATGCAATTCACTGCTTTGTTTTTGGCATCTATATGTGCAGGGAATTGATGGTTTCCTTGCTGTACTTAGCGTTACTAGGGGAAACTTCTCACCACAATCACAGAAGCTGTCATTTTCTGTTACTAGAGTGGATGGGACTATTATGCATCCATAGATCTTGGATTTGGAGGGGGGAGAGCAAGAGTGACCCACGGCTGTTGGATTTGGAGGGGGGAGAGAGAGAGAGCCGTGTGTTGTGAGGAAGAACATGAGGGAGAGAGCGTGTGCTGTAGTTGAGAGCGTGTGTTGCAATTGTCGATTTACTATGACCTTTTATATTTTCCTTTAAACGCACCGTTCGGTGCTATGTGCTGTGCTTAATGTTGTGAGAGTGTCATTTTCCTTAATCAGTGTTGTGAGAGTGTCATTTTCCGCCTATTATTTTTCAACAAATTCAAAGGTAGTAGAGCAGCGGCACAGAATCCTGCATGCATGCTCTGTGCATACAGAATGTGCTAAGAAGACTAAAGTGCCTAAAGTAAACCCAAGGGGACAGAAAATGTTCGCAAAGTTCTATGTTTACGTCAATGGGTAATCAAACTGTTGAAGCAAACTTGGATCAATTCAGATCCAATCAACCCCAGAATCAATCTATTAAGGATAAATTGTTAACCCTTAATCAATATTAGACAAACAGAAGCAAGAAAAGAAACAAATCGTGAAACAGAATTGAATATTAAACCCACAGCAATAATCAGATCCATAACACACGCAACAAAGACTCCACACAGACCAACTTTGTTCCTGAACAAAGAACAAGCTTCAGAATCTAGATTACAAGATCCTTTTACAACGTTTACAACAAGCTTTTATATGCTCACAAATAGTAAAAAGCTTTTACAAAAAAATGATAGGTAATAAATACTAAAAGGTTTTACAAGAAATGAACAAGCTATACAAATCACCTGCTATGCAGCTTTTTTAAGCCTCCGTCGTTTAAAAGTTCAAGCCATTATAACTAGCTACACGTCAGCGAGGAAATGACAGACATTTGCGCAAAATGAAATTTAATCAAAATCGATCCAAAACGGTCATTTCTTTATTTATTATTAGGTTAATGCTGCTTTACTTATTTTTTTTAAAAGATTTGATTATTTTATTTTTTAGTTGATGATGATTACGATGATAATCAAAAGAATAATAATAATCATACAAAAGATAATAATAAAATGATGATAACAGTAATAATACTAAATATAATTATAATAATGGGAAAATGAGATCCCTTTATGTCATTTTTTAAATAAGCCCAAATATCTCCCAATGGTTATAATAATGTTAATTTTATTAATCATTTTACTAATATACTTTAATTTTATTGATCATTTTATTAATATACCTTTTGTTTTGATGTTAGCCGTAGAGCTTAAATATTTTTTAGAATATCAATTAAGTAAAATGATTTATACACACCCGCTGAATTCGATGTAATCCTACTGTTTTTGCACGATTTTCAAAAAAATTCAAATCAGACTTGGTCGCGCTTTTCACTTGATCCTTCCGTTTATTTTCTTTCTTGTATGGGAATCTGTCTTTAAAGTACTTGATTGCGTTCTTAATGTGTCCTTGAATCAAATTTCGATTTAGGATATCTCATTTAGTTTTTATTCGATTTGCAGGATATCCTTTTATTGAACATACTACTATACATAACCTTCAATATGTCATCGGTGTCCATGTTAGATTTGGATCTATTCTAGGATTGTTCTGCTTACCAACCCAATTTTTGCCACCGTAGTAATCTTTCAGGATTTCTATTTTCTTTACCAGCTGTTCTTTGAGTTATAGTTATTATCCAAAATATGCGGCATACCTCTCAAATATTAGTTTGCAGGTCGATGCCCCTAGTGGTGATGATTCATTAGGGTTTGGCTTCATGGAAAAACCATCAAGGTGAACAAATCTATTCATCATCTTTAATCTTGTATTGTATATAGAAGCAATTTTATCAGTTTTTTTATCTATTACCAATTCAAGAGCAATAAATGTCTCTTAAGTAGGGATGGCAATGGACCCACTATAAGAAAATAGAATACATTTAATAGTTTAAAATTATTAAATAATAGGATATTTGACAATTTAAAAGCGTAAAGTATTTCCGTGTCAAATATCCTTATTTGACATTTATTATAACTAATAATTACCTTTTTCATTTAATAGTAATCAAAGGTTGATGACAATAAAAAGTTATCAAATACGTATTGTTGATACAAGATTTTGAGTCTACTCATTCGCGACAAGAACCTCTCCTCAACACTTGAATTTGTAGTTGATTGGGGATAACTTCACGCTGCTCGTTTTAGACGAGCAAGACTATAAGGCTTGCCGTTCCTCCTTCGTGAACCCCTGCACACACAAAAACTGGTCAGAGAACGCCGAGGGTTTTCCTGACGTAAATCCTCTGATGTTCAAGTCAGCAATCTGGGCTTACTTTGGAAAAATTTTGCCACTGATCTCATGGCTTTGTAATAATTTCTAAAATGCTGAAATCTCTTAGAATTTTCCCCAAGTCTCAAATAGAAATGCCACAAGAATTCTCTTAGGTCAATTTTTTAGTTTAAGTTTCTAACCATTTTTCCGTCATCAAAAGTCCCTTTTATAGCTTACCTGGGCGCTCGATCTCACTCTTCCATGTTCGTCACTAAGTAGGGTCTTCCGTTGTGGATGCCGTAACCGTTGCTTCGTGGGTTTTAAGTCCGGAACCTCTGGAACGAAAGCATGTGTCGATAACTGCCATTGACTGGGTCCTTTGGCACCTGGATTCCTCTATGGGCCTTCTCGTACTTCGTCTATCAAGTGTGCAAGGTCGCTCCTCGACTACGAGCAAGCGACCCTTTGCTCACGACAATCCTATAGCTCCTCACCTATAAGCACGCGACTCCTGCTGAGGTACACCTAGTCGGGGTGTCATGCACCCCAAGCACGTATGATAGTTAATAATGGTCATCTAAATATGAGTTGCTCAAATTGTCAATTACAATGATTACAAAAGTAATCAAATATCATGCCATTTTTTTTAAGCTACAAAAATGGTGCCCCTGTCTTGGCTTGCACACTAAGATATATCACATAAACGGAAGGAACCTGAAAATTTTCAACTCCATACAACACAATATATGAGAAAACAAAACTGAAATTTTTAAAATGAAGTTATAAATGTATCAATTCGAAATGTCTGAAACTATTCATTATCTAAATTCAGTCTAAATCTTAAAATTAAATCAGTACCCATCAATCATTTTCCATACCGAAAAATAAAGCCAGCACCAGCATTCCTCTAATACAAGTCAGTCTGTAGGCAGAAATGTAGTTGTACATTGAACAGAAGGCAATCTGCCGCTGCCGCGTGCTTTCTCAGCCATTGTCATTATTGTCTCTGAAAAATCCTTTAAGCCCTAAACCCCCCAATAATTTAAATTTAAAAAAAAAAGGTCATCAGACCAATCATTAGAATCCTTCAGGCCTCACACCTTAACCCAGACCCTAAACGGCCACCTACGCGTTGTCTCCTCTGTCAAATTCTCCCATGATGGCCTCCTCCTTGCCTCTTCCTCCGCCGACAAAACCCTCCTCACCTATTCGCTCTCCAGTATTTCTAATTCCGATTTTACCCCTCCCTCTCCTCTCCAAAAATTCACTGGCCACGAACTAGGTGTCTCCGACCTCGCCTTCTCCTCCGACTCCAGCTTCCTTGTCTCCGCCTCCGACGACAAAACCATCCGTCTATGGGACGTCCCCAACGCCACCTGTCTTAAAACCCTAATCGGCCACACCAATTACGTCTTCTGTGTCAACTTCAACCCTCAATCCAATATGATCGTCTCAGGAGCTTTTGACGAGACTGTCAGGATTTGGGACATTAAGACCGGAAAATGTCTCAAAGTTTTGCTTGCCCACTCCGATCCTGTCACTGCCGTTGACTATAATCGCGACAGCACCTTGATTGTCACGAGCAGTTATGATGGACTCTGTAGGATTTTGGATGCCAGCACGGGACATTGTATGAAAACGCTTATTGATGATGAAAATCCTCCGGTTCCCTTTGTTAAGTTTTTTGCCAAATGGAAAGTTTATTCTTGTTGGAACTCTGGATAATACTTTGAGCCTTTCGAACTATTCAACTGGCAAAATCCTGAAGACATACACCGGCCATACCAATTCGAAGTACTGCATATCATCCACCTTCTCCGTGACAAATGGGAAGTTTATTGTTAATGGTTCTGAGGATAGTTGTGTGTACTTATGGGAACTTCAGACCTGGAAAGTAGTTCAGAAATTGGAAGGTCACACAGATCCTCTCATATCAGTGGCATCTCACCCCGCGGAGAACATTATCGCATCTGGTGCACTTGACAATGACAGGACCGTGAAGATTTGGACTCAGGAAAAGGAATGAGTTGCTTCTCAGTTAAGAATTCTCTTAACATTATTGCATCTATCATACTATGGAAGAGCTGAGTTTCTCATCTGTGGTTCTTCTCAGCGCTATCTTTAGCTGAAATAGATTCTTATATTGTAGCTTAATTCGTGAACTACCCTTTTCGGTCAATGTATCTATGAACTTCCCTTCTTTGACATCATATGGACACATATGCCCAGTATTTATATTTATGTAATCTTTCGGCAAATTGGAATCGGTAATATTGATGATGGGAAGCCAATCAAACCCAAATGTTGTTAACCATGCTATTTTTATTGGGCATGTCAAGGCCTGTAGTCGGCTTTTGCGTTCGTTTGAACAAGTTTAAATGTTCCATGTCCATGTTATTAACTTTTACTCGTTCATTCAATAGGATATTGCTCTCCGTGGTTTCCTCAAAAAAAAAAAAAAAATATCAGTCTGTAACCGTTTGTTGTGAGTGCTCTTTAATTCTAGCTGATAAAGCTTTAGTGATCCACTGCACTCCTCATTAGCCATTCTTAAGCAGTCACCACGATCAAAACAATCAAAAGCATTATTAGATTTCAAATTAAGCTAGCCTGAGGGTGATGAAAAAGGTTGGAAAAATGAAGTTCTCATGGATATTTTCCAGAAAATTTTGTCCAAGAAATTCTCTTTCAATGGCTAAGGTACTTGTCTCACATTCACATTAAAGATAATATAGCCACGGTATTTGTCTCAAATCTTTAAGCACTTTTTCCATCTTTTGCCCAACCTCTGTGTCACCATCATTGCTCATGTGTTTATCATATTTGACATTCCTCTCAGCCGCTCAAGTTCCAGTTCCGGTGATTTTTTTGCATTCAATTGAATTTTTTTGCTATGAAGCTCCTCCTTCTGCATCTGTATAAGATTAAAAGCTACAATAATAGTCATCCACTGTCCCGTTTCAGAGGGAATGATATGGATTCATTGAGGTCATGACCAAAGCATTAAAAAAGACAACCCTTGTCATTAGCCTTCTGTTGTTCCAGCGCAGCCAGTTGAAGTGAACTGTTCCTCATTGCATTCTTAACAGAGCAATAAAGTTTATTTTGCAGCCACACCTTTGATCAGAGTCACAACATGAGAGTGACATATGTAAGCTCATGAGAAACCGTCATTAAATTCCCTCTCGCTGGAGAAACAGAGTTACAGAGATCCACGAGAAAACCAACCGAGGCCCTTAGCTGCTCCACCAAGCCTTGATGCAAAATCAAGAAAACCTTACAAAGTTACAATAGCAGTAACAACAATGATGACCAATGTCATGATAACGATAACAGAAAAAGACAAAATTGAACCGTCGATGAGAGCCCATACCAGCTTTGTTAGGGCTCAATTTCCCCTAACTGCTAAAGAAATAGCACTTGCAAAATGCACTTTGTGGAAACAGGTCGTAATGTGAAGCATCTACAGCAACAATTATAATTAACAACTGAAAATAAATGTATAAAGAGAAACTAAATATCCTCTGAGTTTGCAAGCGTCCGATTCAGAAGATGAAGGCTCGGCATTTTAATATTAGTTGTGGAGAAAGTTTGATCGGAGACGAGAAATTGCGACGGCCGACAACGAGCTTTATGAATTCGTCGTTTTGTGTAGAATAATTCGCGTTTTCCGTTTTGTGAATAAGAGAAATGGACAGAGGACAAGCAGATTGTTTATTTGTTTTATTTTTCACTTTTCTTTTAGGTAGTATTTTTGACTTAGGCCCCATTTAGTACGAGGTTAAAATTTAACAAATTACTTATTTTATATTTTTTTATAAAAATAGTATTTGATAAATTTTGTAAAAGCATCTTATGTCATAATTTTTTCTATTTTGTCAGCCGCATTTAAAAATAGGTGAGGGGTTTCATTTCATAAGCAGCTTGTTCAATAAGTTACTATACTTTTTTTAAATTCCTATTATAATTTTAGTATTTTAATAAAGAGACAATTATATCTTATTTATCCATAAACCCTAATATATAAATTATTAGATATTATATTACCGCCATAATCACGTACGTTTTCTCCAATTTTGATCTAGTAAGTTCATTTTCTAATTTCATAAATATGCTTCTAAAGTTTAATCTATATATATTTATATTTTTGTTAATTAATTATTTTAAATTTATTGGCAATCATTTTTCAAAAAAAAAAAAAATCCATCCTATTCTTTTAGTTTGTGCAAAATTCGGAACATAAAAGTCTACCTGTGTGTCTAGTCAGGAACTCAGTATTCATTTTTTCATTCCCATTTTTTTGTTGTTAATATCAGAATTTTTAAGAAAAATCCGTCGTTTCATTTTTTCTTTCGCATTTTTTTTGTCGTGAATATAAAAAACGATATGAATGTGCCCCCGGGCCCTAGAGCTAGAACTGGAAGCCTGCCTGTGTGTCTAGTCGGGGAACTGAATGGGTGTGGGCACGCAGGGCAGGGCAAAATAATGTACCAATAAATAATAATAAAAAGAATAAGAAGAGAAAAATTAATTGAGAGGAAAGAAACAAAGAAAAGTGGCTGCAATTTTCGAGTCAGTGGAGGGTTTTATTTTAGGTAATAGAGATAATGGTGGCTTTAAGTCTTTGGTGCATGCTGGCTTTGAGTCTTTTTCTGTATTCATTGTTTGCCATTGAATGACAATTACGCATTGAGTGATAATTGCCGTTGAATGATAATTGCCGCTGAGTCTTTTTTTGTATTCAACCAATAATTCACCATGCTTGTTCATTGGTATTAATCATTCAACCAATAATTAATTCATTGGTATTAATTTAGCGTTTTATATCTATTTATGAACTTACACATATTCATTGGTTTCACTAATTCAGCTTACTTGCAATTATCATACAACCAATAATTAATTCATTGGTAGTAATTTAGTGCTTTATATCTGTTGTCATAATTTAAGTTCGTATTTTATACATATTTCTAGACCTATTTATCATATAATCACAAAATGTCTAACTTTAATATATAGTTACATTTGACCATAGCCATGTTTGTGTGAATGTGGCTTTTGATTGTGATATGATGATTAATGATATGATTGATTGAATTCTAGAGTGCTTGACATTCATTATTGCTTGTTTGCCATGACTGTCATGAATGAGTTTTGGATTTTACATTTTTTTTTTATTATAGATGAAGAACAACAATGTTGCCAACTCTACTGAAACTTCCAGTTATGCACAACCTATTAAGGCACAGTAGGATGTGAATGCTCCAGTTACATTATGTTATTTATGTATTTTGGAAATAGAGGCAGGACGTCGCCTCGGAACTCATTTTACTAGTGTTGGATGGGAAACCTTAGTTGCAAATTTCATTAAGGAAACTAGAAAAGAGTATATGAAAAGATATTTGAAAAATAAATGGGATGCCCTCAAAGGTGATCGGAAATTATGGAAAGATCTTGTGGGGAAAGAAACTGGTCTAGGATGGAATCCCATATTAAAGACTATTGATGCTTCTGAAGAGTGGTAGCAAAAGAAAATAAAGATATGAATGCTAATTATTTTGCCATTCACAATATTTTTTATTATGTACAAAATTAGTGTTTAACTTCATACAATGTATATACACAGATGTATCCAGAGGCAAGCAAGTTTCGTAAAGGAGGTATTGATAAAGAATTAGAAGGGAAGTTACACATAATGTTAATGTGGTAGTAGATGCACTTAGTAGAAAGTCAAGCCTGTCAGTTTTAAGGATTCTACGTAAGCCATTACAAAATGATATATGCAAAGCAGAGATCGAGCTAGTAGCAGGAAAATTAGCCAACATGACACTTCGTTCAACTTTATTAGAAAAGATTAAGGAGGGGCAGGAAAGCGATTCCTACTTGAAAAACTTGAAGACAGAAGCCAACTGAAAGGAGACGTCGTTCAAGAAGTCAGAGAGGGGAATCATCTTGTTCAAGGACAGGATATGTGTACCAGACAATAAAGATATAAAGAAAGAAATTCTACTTGAAGCTCACACAACCCCTTATTCACTTCATCCTGGCACAACAAAGATGTACAAAGACTTAAAGAAGCATTATTGGTGCCCTGGAATGAAGAAGGATATAGTTGAGTTCGTGGCAAAATGTCTCACTTGTCAACAAGTCAAAACAGCGCAACAGAGACCAGCAGGACTTTTGGAATCCAATCAAGTTCCTGAATGGAAATGGGAAGAAATCACAATGGACTTAGTCATTGGTCTTCCGAGGACTGCAAAAAAAAAAAAATGCATGATGTTATCTGGGTGATCGTCGACCAACTAACAAAGTCTGTTTACTTCTTGCCTATTCGAATGACATACACCATGGACCAGCTTGCAAAGATATATGTAAAGGAGATAGTAAGACTACATGGTGTACCAATTTCTATTATTTCTAACCGAGATGCAAGGTTTACTTAGACATTTTGGGAAAAGTTACATTGCACTATGGGGACAAGATTGAAGTTTAATACAACATTTCACCCTCAAATAGATGGCCAATCAGAAAGAACAATTTAAGGATCATGGAGCAAGTATTTACCTTTGGTTGAATTCACCTACAACAATAGTTACCAAGCAACAATAAGTATGGCACCTACGAAGCTATGTATGGTAGAAAATGTAGATCACCTATTCATTGGGATGAGATGGACGAGCGAAGGCATCTTAGACCTGACTTAATTATTGCCTCATATGAAGCAATTGAGAAAATACGTCAAAGAACGCAGGCAGCTCAAAGTCGACAGAAAAGTTATGCGGATAAGAGGCGAAGGCCTTTGGAATTTCAAGTTGGTGACAAAGTATTTCTAAAAGTTGCCACAATAAAAAGATCGATGAGATTTGGGAACAAAGGAAAATTAAGTCCAAGGTTTGTTGGGCCATTTGAAATACTCGATTGTGTCGGGAATGTTTCCTACCGACTTGCCCTTCCACCATCGTTATCAAGAATACATAATGTCTTTCATGTCTCTATGTTAAAGAAATACGTCTCAGACTCCTCCCATGTGCTAGATTATAAGCCTCCACAACTATAAGGAGACCTAACCTATGAAGAACGTCCAATTCAAATTCTTGATAGGAAGATAAAGGAGTTAAGAAATAAGAAAATTCCTTTAGTAAAAACACTATAGCAAAATAGCTCAGTGGAGGAGGCAACATGGGAACGTGAGGAAGAGATGAAGAATAAGTATTCTGAACTATTCACAAAGTAAATTTCGAGGATGAAATTTTTAAAAGGGGGGAGGAATTGTGAGGTATAATTTTCTCACTTAAATATAATAAGAATTTATTTTAAACTAATAAGCTCCTTTAAGTATTTAATTCCAGGTAATGATGACATAAGCAATGACATAAGAAATAATGACATAAGTGATGATGAAAGAGAATATTGTAAAGATCATTAAGAATTTTAGAATTTAGTAAGATATTTATGAAAGATAATCTCATCTTTACTTAGATATTTAATGAGGTGATATAATCAATGACATAAGTAATGATGACATAAGCAATGACATAAGTGACGATGTAAAAGAAAGTTGTAGAGAAAGATAATAATTCTATAATTTAGTAAGGTATTTTGAAGGTTAATCTCAACCATTAATCAAGAGTATTGGTGACAAAATCCCAGTCATCCATTAGCCATAAGAAATCCTATAAATACCCCCCACCACCTCTTATTTTGAATGCAACCTAGAAATTTCATATTCATCTATTCTAAAGTTATAACAACAAGAGTAGAAAAGTCCTCAATTTAGAAAGGTATAGAGAAGTTAAGGTCAAGAGGTAAGTAATATTTTAACTGCAATGTAAGGACAAAATTATTTTCATACTTAACTTCAGTTTTAACTATTCATTTTTGTTGTGATGGCTATTATGATGTGATTAATCTAAATTCTTATATGGTCGGCTCAGCGCCTTATTTATGATGCTTAATTATGTTATGGGCAGCTCTGCCGCCTAATCATGATGCTTAGTTTTGTTATGGTCGGCTTTGCCACCTAATCTATGATGCTTAGTTACGTTATGGTCGGCTCTGCGGCCTAATCATGATGCTTAATTATGTTGCTTAGTTATGTTATGGTCGGCTCTGCCGCCTAAACTATGATGTTTAGTTATGTTATGATCGGCCATGCCGCCTAATCTGTGAAATTTATACTTAATTATGCTATGGTCGACTAAGCCGCCTATATTAAAGAATCTTGTTCTTAAATAGTATTGTATGTTGATTTTGTTATGCATCTAGGAGCTTCAAATATTGTGACATAAGTTGCATTGGATACATGCATAACATGAATTATATTATGAAGAAGATGTTTCAGAAAATAAATTTATGAAAATAGGTGTGGTTGTACTACTTGGTGGCAAAGTTTCTAAGGAGGGTAAGCCCTAAAAGCTAAGAAAAAAAAAAAGAAATTCTTTAGGGACAGCGATACGTAACGCCCAAAGTTAAGTAAAAAGAAATCCTTTGGGGACGGCGATACATAACGCCCAAAGGTAAGTAAAAAGAAATCTTTGGGGACGGCGATACGTAACGCCCAAAGATAAGTAAAAAGAAATCTTTTGGGGACGGTGATACGTAACGCCCAAAAGATCAACTAATGAAGCCCAAGAGCATATTGTTTAAAGAGTAAAAGTGATAGCCTTGTAGTGCAACATACCTAGGGCCCCAATGAATTTGTTTTAAGTTTTTTTTAAAAGCTTAATATGGTCATCCATATGCATCGTAATTCATATATGGATCAAAGTGTTATCTTACTGGGCATTAACTCATATAGTTCTTACATTGCATGCAACGATGAGTAGAGTAAGCTGGTGCCAAGTCCTAACCAAGACGAAGTGCATATGAGCATAACAGACCTTGAGATTTTTATGATGGGCTCAACTTTGTTTCGATAAAATAAAGGTCTTAGTTTTATGTAATAACAAAGTTTTCTACTTAGAAGTTTCTGAATTACTCTTACTTTTTGTAAAAAAGTTTTGTTTGTCATGAAATTTTAATCTGTACTTATAAAAGCACAGTATTTTAAACATCTTTAAAGTGAACGTTTAAGTGGAGTGTTACATATGCCCCACTTTACGGTAAGTAAAAAAACATTTGTTTTTAATTTCTGTTTTACAAAGTTACATATTAGTAATAAATATGCTTTCACACTATTATCAGGATTGTATTGGTGCTATAGATGATGTGCATGTTCCTGCTGCAATATCCCAAGAAGATCTAGTACCATATATTGACAAAAAAGAAATATCAACTCAAACTATAGTAGTTGCTTGTAATTTTGATTTGTGATTTATTTTTGCACTTGCAGGTTGGGAAGGCAATGCGCAAAGGTGTTTTACTTTATTTAATGTTTTCTACTTAAATATTTAATATTTTTCTTTACAAATATTTAAGTTGAATTATAACTTAATCTTTTAAAATATTATGATACAAATTCACACTTTTTTTGTTCAATAGGAAAATATAATTTATTGGATGTAGGATATCCCAAAATTAGTGGTATTTTAGGTCCATATAAAGGTGAAAGATACCACCTTCCACAATTTCGTCAAGGTAGTTGAAAGAAATTTAGATTTATTGCAAATAGATGTAGGCAATTAAAAATCTAGAATTAACAATTTAATTAATTTTCAGAAATACTGTTCACCGCTACTGTTCACGATTATTGTTCACAATTACTGTGAATGTGAAAATTTGAGGAACTTCATTGCAATAAATTTATGGTGAATGTAATGCATATTATTTTTATTTTATTTAGATCATGTATAAGTATAAATTTTTATCGTATTTTATGTAACAGATTATGAAGTTTTTCAATTTTTTCTTAATTAAGTTTTTTTACTGTATTTTTATATATTTAAGAAAAAAAAGATATGTCTAAATAATTTATTAAATATAAAATACAAAGCAATTAAAACATATGTCTATTTTAGTCATTGTATAATACAACAATACTTTCATAATAAGATTTACCAAACACAGAATTTTTAATTAAACCTAAAAGTGTAGTATTTATGAAAATATACCCTGTACTTGAAAATTATGTAGATATGCTATTTTGTGTGGTAAATGTCATAAGAAAAAAAAAACACTCCACACTCTCAAAATTACTCATGAACAACCAATGTGCTGACATCTTTATTTCCAACTAGGTGCATTATTCTTTAAATTTAATAATGTAATTTAAACATTTATTTTGTGTTATTTATTACTTTTTCTTGATATTAAATTATTTTTAGGGTTTTGTTTGGGCTGTATAAACAAAAGAACAACTCACATTTTCATTACGTTTTTATCATATCACTACTATGTGATATATTTTCTAACCACAATTATTGAAATCTCATTCTGCACTCAATTTTTTTTCTACACCCATTTTACACGACTGCAGTCGTGTATGCTTAAATTTACATGACTACGGTCATGTATTTCAGTAAGTTACACGACTGTAGTCGTGTGTGCTTGAATTTACATGACTGTAGTTATGTATTTCAGTAAGTCACACGACTACTGTTGTGTATGTTTGATCTTACACGACTATTGTCGTGTATGTAAGTGTGTAAAATAGTCCAACTGTTATGAGACCCTAGTATTCTTTTAGTACAAAAAATATATTTTTTGGAGAAGAAATATGGACTCTAATTATTTATTAGATTATAATCGTGTATTTTTTCAAGCTACACGACTTTTGTTGTATATATATAAATTTTACACAAATGCAATTGTACAAGTGTGAAAAATATTGCACTTATTATGACACCTCAACATTGTATTTGCGCAAAAAAAAATTCATTAAATATGTCCTTTCATTGTTTATTGAACTATAGTTTGTGTATTTTAGCAAGTTATTCAACTGTTGCTTGTAAATGGGCAGATAGTTCCGCACCATTATATGACTTATTTGGTTTAATGTGTTTATTTTTGTGTAATCGTGTATTGTAATATTATAGGAAATAACTTCAGTATGTGTGCCTATTACATTTTGTGGTGAATAAACTGAGCAAAACAACCATCATAGATTTAATGGTATAGAGGCAAGAGGAATCATGGGGTGCGCTGTTTTACAACGTACTCACAATTAATAGAAAAAGTATCCTGAGTTGTTTTCATTGATATTTCTGAATTTAATATTGAGATGAAGTTCAAGATTAAAAGGTTTGATCCAATGCTACTTGTTCCAATTATAACTAATGATGATGTAAATTATTTTCTAGAGGATTGTGTAGCAACTTCTATTCTCTTAAAACTTATTTATGATTCGAACATGTAATAGATCCATGTTGTTTGATGTGCAACAACTTTTGTTGTTTGCTGATTTGAAGTTTGATATGTTAAAGCTTATGTTGATTGTGTTATCATTATGATGAGTATTTTAGGTAGTTTTTGTTCTATGTCCGCGTACTTGATTATAGTCGTGTATTTATAAAGTTAGTCGACTATTATCGTGTATATCTAATTTTACTCTACTACCGCCATTTATTAAGAGATGAATAGTTGACATTTCAGTGATGGGTAATGATTCACGAAGGTGTGTGTTTTTTTAAGACAATGGACTGTAGTCGTGTATCTATAAAAGACTCGACTGTAGTTATGTATCTATGAGAATACCTAGCTATAATAGTGTATCTATGAAAACACGTAATTGTAGTCGTGTATTTGGACTGAGCATTTCTTAAATATATATGACCATCTTGGTATATCACAGACATTGTACAAAACTATCTTATTGTCTTCAATGATATATATTAACAAAAAATAAAACATATATATGATGTAAAATTATCTTTAATCATATCAAATGTCAACAACATCCCCATTGTAACTACATTATATCTAATGATAACTAATCTAAAAAATGGCAAAATCACAACAATAAAGTCTTAAGGGTGTGACATTATGTAGTTGGTTTCTACAACCTTTGTTTAAATAATTTTACATCCAAGGCTTCTTGAAATTATGTAACATCATCAAGTTGGCAATATATGTTGACATCAATGCCATGGGCTGGCACCTGTTGAAAAAATAAACTTGTTTTACATAAATAATACATTTAAGTGGAATGAAGTGTTGAGATGCACATGGTCCTACACCATGTTATGATCATGAAGCATCTAATTGAGTAGATATAAGCTTTACACTTTGGATGCCATTAAAGGATTCTTTTAGAGCATGTTAGGTGAAGTGGTGTTATGATGAATGCTTGGTGGAACATTGTAGGTGATGTGTATTGTTATGATTATGTTTGTGTTTCATTCACTATAAATACCTATGCCATTTGTGTTGTATGAATCAAGTGTAAGAAGAAGAAAGAATAAGAAGCAGAACATAGCTTCTAAGAGTGATTTGTGAGAGTGCGTGAATTGTTCTTGTAGTGTTCTTGAAGCTTTCTCCAATAAATTTGTGTTTTATTCTTTAAATTCTCCAACAGGACCTCCAATTACTGCAACATGCTCCACAATCACCACTAAAAAAATTCATTTTAATCACCATTTTTATTTTAAAAAAAAAACAATACATAACGTACTCAAGCATCATTACACGACTATAACAAACATCAAATATGTTTTGACTTCTATATCTCCTTGGATTTAAATCCTTTTAATGATAAACATAATGCTTACAGCAAAAGCTAAATAAAAGCCATACTATGGTCCCTTTTATAACCTTTCAGAGATTATAACCTGAGAACCTTTCAAAGATTTTATCATCTTTCGGATTCTTGTTCTTGCATAACTTATCATATATAGCAACTTCATGCAACTCCAATGTCACATTAGACAACTGAAAATCACTCAACTTCTAATCAAATCAAAGCCATTGATTTATCTAACCACATTAGGAAGTAGTATGAAGATAGAACTTACATGAAACTGTAATGTTTTTGGTCTATGGAAGCATTCATCTGTAACATGTAAGATTCCTATAAAGAAGCATTTTGCATTCCATCATCTACATCATATAAGTATAATGATATAGCATAATACATGCATATGAATAGCATCAAACGACGTCCCTTGAAAAGCAAGAATTCCCGCCCACTGTTAATATAATATCAATTTTTTAAATTAATTTATAAACCAATAATTTGTATCCCATAATGACCCCTTTTGCAAAATATAAGAACATTACATGATTAAACAATAATGGTATAAAGAAGCTCCGCGATTAGTATCTAGCTCATACAAATTTACTTTTCTTCCGAAAATGGTTTCTCACCTGTGAAAAGTTAATATTTATTCAAATACAAGCAATTATATGTGCCATATAAGTTGCAGCTAAAGTTGTCCTCAGAGGCTGGGTATTTTGTATACTAAATCATCTACCAAGTCAAAACTTTTTGGTATTTTATGTTTTTGCTCACTGCCAAAACTAAAACTAAATGGGCTTGTGTCAATAATCCTAGTCGATGAATCATGTTTTATGATTGCATGAAAAAAGCTTCTACATGATGTTTCATAAGATATAAGGGTGAAATCCAACTGTCCAAAGGACATTTTAGTGCACTAATGACAACAAATTTTTCCACTGACCAGCCACAATACACAATTTATGATAAGTAGAAATGAATTTATCTTACACGAAATGATAAAATAAAGGATGACATGCCAAAAATAATGTCAGAAGAGCATTGTTAATTAGTCACCTAGATGTAAAAATCCTCAACTTTTAGCAGAGCAGCAAAGTAATCTTTATAGGTAGATGGAGGCAAAGGCTTCTTCAAAACATCAGCCGTTTTAAACCCATTATATTTAGCTTTCTTTTGTTGATTTGTTGGCTTAAAGCGAAGTGGAGACATAGTGGCTTACTAAACTGAGGCGCTTTTGGGGATCATGAAGTTGGCATGGAAGGAGACTAAGATGAACCACAAGGAGTTCACTTAACTAATGCTGAAGGTTGATCAGTAGTTATTGGAGATGCTGCAAGTCTAGAGAATGATGAGGCTTCATGACACTAATGATTGAGGTTGATCAGAAGCAAGTGGATGCTCTAGTCATGGATAAATTGGGCATTGTGTATGCAACCTAAGCGTGAATGATTTTGAAAAATTAAGTTTTGGATTGGATAATTCTATAATTACATGTGGAAAAAGGCATATATGAGGAATTTTGAAGTATAAGAATGTATTTAAATAAATAACCTATTTTTTAGGTATGGCAGAGACAAATTTTTGCCAAACGCATGTACTTTACTTTTCAAACTCACAGCAACCACAACAACATAGTTTACCAATTATCAAGCCACTTTTTTAATTAGCAGTTTATTTCATTTGTACAGTACAAGCAGCTTATTTGATCAGCCTTTGCAATCCGAAACTGACCCTTAATAAGGCAAATAGGCTTTTTTCTTTAATTTTAATACCTAATGCTTTTAAAAACCATCAAGTATGCTTCATGCTTGCACACACTATCATTTATTTTTGAGGCACACATAATATTTAATAAAATGATAAATATATTTGACAAGTTATAAAATCTATCAAATAATGTATTATTTGATAAAAAATTATTAATGGATCAGAATGTTTCGTATGCAAAATTCTCTCTATAATTTTCTTTTATGGCAATTTTTCTCCCTTGCCAACGATGTTCTCTTTCCTTTTTTTTTTTAACCGTTTTTCATTCCTTTTCTTGGGAGAAACGTACCTTTTTTAGACTTAGTTTCCTTTCTGAGCTTGCTCTTGGAGGATTTGCCATGGTTGGTTCAGCCATGGATAGCTTTATGTGTTGGATTTGCTTGGTAAGCATCCCACGGTTGCCGATCATTTCAAGCAGAGTGTTATGACTAATAAGGTTGAGAATCAAGTAAAGGCATCTATAGCCATGAATAAAGCTAATGTTAGAAGTTTTGCTTCCTTGGTTTCTGCCGAAGATGATCTTGGTTTTGAACCGGAAAATTTTCCTATCCCACCCGTAAGAGGTAAAACTGTTTGATATAAGGTTGAGTTGAATACCTTTCAACAATTGGTTGTTTCTTGCAAGAATAATCCTATTGGTAGGCTTACTCAACGGAGAGGTACTGAACCTGTTAAGCTTCAGGATTTAAAGAGGAGTCTTGATAGTTTATGGAATCAACAGGGTAGGTGCAGTTGGTTCCTTTATCCAGGGGCATTTTTTACTTACATTTTGATGATGAGGAGGATATGCGCTGTGTGTGTAATAGCAGAGGTTGAAGGCTTACAGATAAATACTTTCGAAGTTTTCAGTGGCAGCTTAAATTTAATCCTTTAAACCCTAAAGTCCAAACTCATTCTCCAGTTTGGATTCGACTGTATGCTTTGAGTTTAGAGTTTTGGGATCCTAAAATATTTATGGATATTGCTGGAGCAATTGGCTTGCCTTTTCAAATTAATAAGACTACCAAAGAAAGAACATATGATATTATGCTCGCATCCTTGTTGATGTTGACCTTTTAGAACCTCTCCCCAATTCAGTTATGGTTGAATTACCTTATGATGGTATTCTCGTCAAAGTGATGTATGAAAATCTACCTCCAAAGCATACGGTTCGAGGGATTATTGGACATGACCGAACTTTACTACAAAGTCTGCATATCTGTCTCTCAGTAACCAAATTAGTGATGCGAATAGTGAAGCTTGGAAGCTTATTTGGCGTTGGAAGGGACCTCACCGAGTAAGGGTTTTTTTATGGCTTCTAATGCATGGCAAAATTAAAACAAAAGGGGAATTATTTCGAAGGCAAATTCAGAGCAACTCCAGGTGTGATATTTGTGGCCATGACACGGAGGATATCCTTCATGCACTTCGTGATTGCTTTTTGGCTAAGCGGATATGGACTTCCTTACTTCCAAATACTATTGCAGCCTTGTTTTTCTCTACTGATGTATGTGAGTGGCTTGTCCATAATCTGTCTGGCTGGAAGGATGTTGAGAAGGATGAAAACTGAGTGTTGT
The DNA here is from genome assembly GCA_030444775.1 of Atalantia buxifolia. NCBI lineage: Eukaryota > Viridiplantae > Streptophyta > Magnoliopsida > Sapindales > Rutaceae > Atalantia > Atalantia buxifolia. The sequence continues at coordinate 8,381,588 of CM059837.1, forward strand.
TTTTTGGGGTGACTATATGGAAGATTTGGTACTGGCGAAATCAGATCCTCTTCGCCAATGCTTCCCCGTGCAGCTCTAATGTTGTGTCGGATATAAGAGCATGGTCCATGAGATACTGCAGTCCGTCAAAGCTAATCTGCATGAGAGGAATTGTAAGGTGACTGTCGGAATTGGCTGGATAGCCCCTAGATGGTTTAATTCGTGATGCAAATGGAAAATGGAGCCCGGGCTTTGGAATGAATATTGGCTATTGCTCCATTAGTATGGCAGAACTTTGGGGACTCTACCAAGGCCTCCAGCTTGCGTGGATTAATGGTATTCGCTTTTTAGAAGCGCAGGTTGATAGCCTCTGCATCATTCTTATGCTGGACTCCCGAGATCACAATCCCAATACGCACACACCATTAATAAAATCGATCAAGAATCTCCTCATGAAGGATTGGTATGTTTCCATTAGACATATCTATCGTGAGGCCAATTTTGCAGCTGACTACTTGGCTAAAAATGCAGGCTCTATGCCTCTCGGATTTCATGTTTATCAAGAACCTCCTGTAGGACTTGATCCTTGGCTGTGTTATGATATGTATGGGACAATGATTACCCGTTCAGTGGTGTCTTAGCTTGGCTAAGTCTTTTTTTGTTGTGCGCGGAATGCAGAATCAAACGCACCAAATAATTAGAGAAAAATAAAGGACACAATTATTTAACGTGGTTCAGTAATTAAACGTACATCCAAGGAGGCAAGAAAGAATAATTGTTTATTTAACAATTAATAGAGTACAAATATTTGAGTAACGAATCTCATTTCCCAGAAACCCAAATATACCCAGTACTTTCACACTCTGTAGGAAAAATAAATTCCCCAGACACACTTCTCTCACTTCTCTCAAAAAGTTTAGAAACTTATAAGCTTAACAAATTTTGGAATAATTTACAAATGAAGAATGCATCTCTATTTATAGCAAAAAACGTTGCACTATTGCACCATCCGCTTTGCAATTTGTCAATTCTCCTATCTGTCAAATTGACAAATTTTGCTAACCTTTTTTCATTTTTCTTCATTTGGTGAAGGATTGTCAAAAGTCATATAATCTACAGCTTGCAATTTGGTGCCGACTTTGAAAAACAAAAGCAATACATGTGGCTCACTTTTCTTTTTCAACCAATTTGAGAAAACTCACCAAAAAAGCTTTGACTTTTCAACAATTCTCCACCTCGGCGAAGATTTGTCCAAATCTGAGCTGACTACCAACCAATCATCATCCCCAAAGTGGCTGCATCTCTGTGATGCATCTCTGTGACTGCCTACGTACCCAAAATCTGAGATCAAGCCAACCGTAGTTCAAAATTCCCGAAGAAAATAACTTAACACAATCGAATGATTTGAATTAGTTTCAAGCAGTGTTGAAATTTAACTCCAGAAACTACCTTCGTCAACATATCTGATGGATTATCTTTGGAATGGATTTTCTTTATCAACACGACACCGCTCTCGATAACCTCCCTCACATAATGATATTTCACATCTATGTGCTTTATCTGAGCGTGATATGTTTGATTCTTCGCGAGGAATATGGCACTTTGGCTATCACAAAAGACCGTAATGTTCTCTTGGATTACTCCCAAATTACCTAACAAGCCTTTCAACCAGATAGCTTCCTTTACAGCTTCAGTTGCTGCCATGTACTCTGCTTCCATAGTGGATAGAGCAATCGTCGATTGCAGAATCGACCTCCAGCTAATCGGACCTGCACCCAATGTGAATACATAGCCTGTTGTTGATCTTCGCTTATCTAGATCTCTGGCGAAATCAGAATCACAATACCCAACACATTGTTGACCATAATTCTTCTTGAACAATAACCCAACATCAACTGTCCCATACTGATATCGGAGAATCCACTTCACCGCAAGCCAATAGTCTTTACCCAGATTGTGCATGTATCGACTAACCATGCTCACTGCTTGAGATATATCGGGCCTCGTACACACCATAGCATACATCAGACTACCCACAACATTAGCATATGGAACATGAGCCATGTACTCCTGCTCTTTTTGTGATGAAGGACATGAAGAAGAGCTTAATTTAAAGTGAGGAGCTAGAGGTGTACATACCGGTTTAGTTTTGTCATCCATACCGAATCTTTCTAGCACTTTCTTCAAATAAGACTTTTGAGTCAACCATACGCTCCCATTCTTCTTGTCTCTACGAATCTCCATCCCAAGTATTCTCTGTGCATCACCCAAGTCTTTCATCTCGAACTCAGAAGCCAACTGCTTCTTTAATCTTTCGATCTCATATCTATTCTTTGAAGCTATAAGCATATCATCGACATAGAGTAATAGATAGATGAAAGTTCCATCTTGTAGTCTTTTAAAGTAAACACAGTGATCGTGTTCACTTCTAGTGAAATTCTGCCCTTGTATGAATTGATCAAATCTCTTGTACCACTGTCTTGGTGACTGTTTCAGTCCATACAAAGATTTAATCAATCTGCACACATGATTCTCCTTTCCAGCAACTTTGAAACCACACGGCTGAGTCATATAGATTTCCTCCTCCAAATCTCCATGTAAGAATGCCGTCTTAACATCCAATTGAGTCAACTCTAACTCATATTCAGCTACTAAGGCAAGTAGGATACGAATGGAAGTATGTTTTACGACTGGAGAGAAAATTTCATTATAATTAATACCTTCCTTCTGAGCAAAACCTTTTGCTACGAGTCTTGCCTTGTATCGAGGAGTTGTCTGATTTGGAGATGCTTGCTTCTTGGTGTAGACCCATTTATTGCCAATAGCCCTTTTCCCCTTTGGTAACTTCACAAGTTCCCAAGTCTGGTTTTGATGGAGAGATTTCATCTCTTCCTCCATGGCTAACCTGCTCTATCGATCACATCCTTCTTTGCGTCTTCGCTTCACTGAAAGTGTTGGTGATGTCATCATCACTAACTGGAAGTGCATAGGCTACCACCATGTCTTTAGTAAGTCATCCGAGTTTCTTAATCTCTCTTCTTAGCCTCCTTATTGCTATAGAATCATCATAATCTACATCATCAGTTGTTTCTTCATTTTGTGGGACATCAGAAGAGACAACCTCTTCTCAACTCTAGGTGTCACCTCCATAGTTGAGTCATTCTCTGATGTACAACTAACTGGTACATATGGAGTTGCATCAAACTCCACCCACTACAATACCTCTGTGGTCTTATTCTCCGCCTGCTGAGAACTTGAAGCTGTCAATATAGAAGCTTAATTAAAAGTGACATCTCTACTGCACACAAACTTTTTATTTCGAGATCCCAAAGCTTGAAGCCTTTTACTTCACCTTTAAATTCCACAAAGATAGCTTTTCTAGCACGAGGATCCAGTTTATCATCTTTGACATAATAATAAGCTGGACACCCGAATATACGAAGGGAATCGTAGTCTTGTGCATACTTTTCAGACCACATTTCCATAGGAGTTTTTCCTCCAATTGCAGCAAAAGGCAACCGGTTTACCAAGTGACTTGCGTAGCTCACAGCTTCAGCCCAAAATTTTTTATCTAAACCAGCATTAGATAACATACACCGTACCTTCTCCAGTAAAGTATGATTCATACGCTCAGCCACACCGTTCTGTTGCGGAGTATGTCTCACCGTGAAATATCTTTTTATGCCCTCACTCTGGCATACTTGTAAGAATGGATCAGAAGTATATTCACCCCATTGTCAGAACGCAATACTTTGATCTTTCTGCCAGTTTGAGTCTCCACCAGTTTCTTCCATTTCACGAAAATCTCTAGAACCTCATCATTTGCTCGCATGGTGTACACCCACACATGTCTAGAGAAATCATCAACAAATGTAACAAAATAATGGCTTCCACCAATTGATGCAGCCTTGGTTGGTCCCCATACATCACTGTGAACATATTCAAGGATCTCACGAGTATTGTGATTAGTTGTACCAAACTTGACCCTTGTTTTCTTGCCTACTACATAATGCTCACAGAAATTTAATTTACAGATTTTCGTACCTTTTAAGAGTCCATGCCTCATCAAAAGTTTGCAAATACTTCTCTCCAGCATGTCCCAATTGTACATGTCATAACTTGGTGGTGTCATTGTGCGCCTCAACAACATTTGCTTCATCAGTTGTACCTCCCTTCAAATAGTACAAATTATGACGCCGAACCCCTTGCAGAATCACCATAGCCCCATGTGTAAACTTTATTGTGCCATCTTCAATGGTAACCTTATAGCCTTTAGCTTTTAGAGCACCCACAGAAATTAGATTTTTCTTTAAAGCTGGAACATATCTAACCTCTTTCCGTTCTCTGACCATTCCATCAAACATTTTGAGCCGAATTGTTCATATCCCCATTGTACGACAAGGTTGATCATTCCCCATCAAAACTACACCGAATTCCAGATTACAAAAATTCGTAAACCATTCCTCAATAGGACACAAATGGTAGGTTGCTCCAGTATCAAGTATCCACTCGCTCGAACTAGCCACGTATGTTGTAGGAGTAATACTTAGTGAATAATCAGACTCTTCATCTTTAAGTGTCGTGTTTGCTGCTACTGGTTTCTTCCCATCTCTCTTTTGAGCCTTCGGACAATCTTTCCTCCAATGGCTCTTTTCATGACAAGAGGCACACTTATCTCGAGCTATATTTCTGCTACTCGATTTGGATCGAGAATTCTTTCCACCGCGCTTCTTCTTTTTCTCCATCACCCAATCTCTGCTCACCAAAGCTTGAAATGATGCTCGTTCAAACTTTTATCATTATTCCGAATCTCCAAGTTAGTCAATGCTGTGCAAACATCTTTAAAGATGATCACACTTTTACCATATATCAAGGTAGTCACAAAATGGCTATATTCCAAGGTAGTGAATGTAAAAGAATCATAACCTTGACTTCATCCTTAATCTTCATGAAGATTCTTCAAATCAGTAAGTAACTTTTCAAATCTTGAGACATGATTGTGCATTGACATCCCAGGCTTCATTCGAAAGCCATATACTTGGCTCATTGCATGAAGACGATTTTCAGGACTTTTTAGCAAGTACTTCTCCTCTAATGTACGCCGCAAAATCATCGCACACTTCTCATCTTTTACCAAGTATTTCACCTCTTTGGTCAAACAAGATCTAATCTGACCATAAGCTTTCTCGTTCATACAATCCCAAATTTCTTCATCATACAAGTGTCTTTTATTTTTCAAAACAACATCGAGATCGATTTGAATAAAGGCATCCATAACTTCGCGCCTCCACATGCCGAAGTTGATTTTTCCATCAAACTTTTCAATATCGATCTTCTGGCCTCCTATAACAGGTGCTGAATAACGATTTGACAAATCTCGCCTCTCTCCTGAAGTGTCTCCTGAAATAGTCTCGGTAGATTTCTCCCAAATTCTGGAAGTTTCACCTTCTGCCATTTTCTCAACGAACTATTTCCACTTGAAAAATAGTCTCTATGATGTTAATTTTGAGTGAATAAATACACCAGGAAAGATTCCATGAGACTGGACGGGAACTCGGTCCCAATTAAAAACTAGAATCCTTAGACTCTTATCATCTTGTTGACAGAACTTTTCCAGGCATGCAAACATACACACTACTTACAATAAACGATCTCCCAAGTACAAATGGCCGTCTCCACCGTATTCGTTAATAGTACTATACGTAAACAGTACCGTATCCCCCCAGGTATGAACCGTCGGCTCTGATACCACTTGTTGTGCGCGGAATGCGAAATCAAGCGCACTAAATAATTATAAAAAAATAAAGGACACAATTATTTAACGTGGTTCGATAATTAAACCTACATCCACGGCGGCAAGAAAGATTAATTATTTATTTAACAATTAATAAAATACAAATATTTGAGTAACGAATCTCACTTTTCAGAAACCCAAATATACACAGTACTCTCACACTCTGTAGGAAAAATAAATTCCCCAGACACACTTATCTCATTTCTCTCAAAAAGCTTAGAAACTTATAAGCTTAACAAATTTCGAGATGATTTACAAATGAAGAATGCATCTCTATTTATAGCAAAAAACGTTGCACTATTGCACAATCCGCTTTACAATTTGTCAATTCTCCTATCTGTCAATTTAACAAATTTTGCTAACTTTTTTTCATTTTTTTTTCATTTGGTGAAGGATTGTCAAAAGTCATATAATCTACAGCTTGCAATTTGGTGCCGACTTTGAAAAACAAAAGCAATACATGTGGCTCACTTTTCTTTTTCAGCCAATTTGAAAAAACTCACCCAAAAAGCTTTGACTTTTCAACATTTTTGTTATCAAAAAATGCATAAAATGAATATTATGTAATGTCGAATCAATTAATAGAATAGGTAAAAATCTTAAGAAACCAAGTTCCGAAGATAATAGCGTTGATTGTTGAGAGCATTAAGGCCTTTCATCCCACCAAGTAAAACCTTCAAGATTTAAGACTAAAGCAAAATGATCTGCAGCACTGTTACGTAAATGAATGGTGAGTTATTTAATAAGTTATTTATAATAGACAGTACTCTAACTACTTTTTAAAAGTTACTGTTAAAATGAAAAAGTGTATGGAATAAACAATTCTTAAAAAATTTATTAAATATTATTTTTGTCAAAACTTATTACATAAGTTGTTTATACCATTTCAACCTTAATCTTTAATTGGGCCCAAGTCGCATGTGCAAACTCAATCGAGCAGTCATAATTAAGGAAAAAGTATGCATGGATTAATTATATATGCCTTTGCCTTTTATAGTATTTTATTAAGGTCAAAATCATAAACTTCATAAAGGGTTTTTATTAGAATTTTTGATTTTCAAGGGTGTGAAAAGCTCCACTCTTACGCATAAATTGGTCAAAACAAGCTTTCGTCTGTTTTCTTTATTCTTTGCATCCATTAGTGTAATGGCCACCGCTACTGATATTTCTTCTATGATTTAATCACAAGAGACTTAATTTATTATCAGTTTAGAGCCTACACCTAAAACCATAAAACATAAAGATAATTTTTAAATTCTTTAGTTTTGATTTGTGCTCTTTTCCTAGGATATATTTTCGTTATTGTTGATAATTTTGTCATAGGTTTTACATATTATGGATGATAATCATGCTTAGATTTGAAGCAGTTCTAGTTTCTTGTTACTATAATGTTTGCCGATGGAACATATATATGCAGAAGCAGCTCTCTTCACTAAATGGCTTCTAATGGTTTCTTTTTTTGTTTGGATATAAAAGTCATCAATCTTGTTCGATATGTTTGTTATGATTGTTATTAATATAGATGGTTGTTTGTTTATATTTCCTAGAATCTGATTATCAGTGTTGCATTAATTGGTCATATAATGCTATTGACGATTTAAAGCTTTTAGGAAAAATGCAAGGGATTCTTAGTTGTTTTAGTGGGAGACACGATCATAACGTCGGGAATCAAGGAAAATCTAGCATATTGTTTTCTTACACGATTTAAATCTCCAGCCAAAGACGGTCCATCAAATATGATCATGGTATGGTTGTTGCTCGCATGCTTTGCTTTTGTTTGCTTTTCTTCAATGTATTCGTGCAGATAATTATTTTCTAGCAACCAAAGGAGTTGATCATGGAAATCAGTGCATTTGTTTACATCATGGCCGACATTTTGGTGGAAGATGCAATGCTTATTAATATCTCATCAATTATGTAATGGTGCTTTTAATGTCTGCTGTTGGCAATATTTGAGCCACACGTTTGACTCTTTCTGCAGCGGGGTCTTTGGTTGGCATCGGTTTGTGCTCGTCGGCCGTCGCATTGATTAGGCCGATTCATTAGTGGACCGAATGCTTTCTTGATTTCTTTGGATTAGGATTCTCTCCTAATCTGATTATATCCTGAGTAAATAAATTAATTGTTAATTGATTGTTAATAAATAAAAAAATAAAAAAGTTAAATCTTACCCATACACTACTACTAAAAGACACATGGCAAGAGATTCTTAAAAACTCAGTAATACTCAGATCAAGAGAGGATCCTCTTCCGATTTTCCAGTCCTTGGGTTGAGTTCGATACTTTTAGTTGTTGGCTTAATCACTGAGATGACGATCATTTCGTCCCCATTTTGAGGATCGTGTTGGGTTTTGAGTGCGGAGTTTATCGTTATCTAACTTTTTCAGTGCTTTTCGGACATTTTTCTTCTCCTCCAAGAAAACATGCCTTCTAGCATATTTATGTGCTATTGGGTAGTTATCCACATTATGCTCCCTCAGATAATACCATAATCAATTGCATTGCAAACCATACTTAAGACCTTTAAAGGCCTCGAGTGATCAATATGACTCGACCTCCAAGGTAGTGATATGACATCTATGAATATAACTCCGTAATGTTTTAGTTTGACCTCGAGTAATAGTCCGTTGGATGCCGATGTCATTCGATGGCACAGTCCTACCTTGAAAGAACTATATAAAAGCACATGCCAACTATGGAAGGAACGGATACTGTTGCGGGGTAAAGGATGAAACTAGGCACTAGCTATTCCTCTCAAGGTGAGCGGAAAAGGTTTGCATATTGCTTCGTCACAAACACCTTGTACTTCCATGGTCAGTTGATTCTTTTCAATGTGGATTCAGGGGTCAGTCATTCCCATGTATATTTCTAGTGTGGGTATGATGAAGTTGGATAGAAAATCGAGGTTTCAGATTTTAGGGACAAAAGGTGATTCGTCCAATGTTAAGACCTCAAGTTGATCTCGATCTCGTTGCTTAATTTCATCCATTACATTCCAGAGGTCTTGAACTTTTTTGTGCAGGCGCTCGTTGTCCCTCTCCAGATTTTCTTTCGTTCGCTGCCATTCAGGACTTCATTGTGGACGGCTATTAATTGTTGTATGAGAAGGGCTAGAGTGAACGTTTACAGGTAAGTTCGAGTAAAATAGGTGCGACGTTGTACTTCAGCATGTACACAAATATTATCTCGATGTTACAAATTAGGGTAAACTTTTAGCTTCCCTTTTTCTGTTGCGATATACCTTTGATGATCGTATTTCCGAGAATTTCCATTTGTTGATCTCGTTGATCTAGTTCTCAGAGATCATCATATCATTGTTTCTTATCGAGTCTGTCAATTTAAGCTCCCGTGTTTGGTGTCTGTTGTTGATGTGATTATACTTATCTTATGATTTCTCCCGCCTATCTTTCATGCAGCGTTTGGTCGAGCAAAGTTCCTCCATAAGTTGTGGCACTAGTTGTCGTTCGTCGTTGAGGGCACGGTCGAACTGTTCTTGCCAGTGATGTATATATTTAGGTTGAAAAGTCAGGTCATCATTAGTTGCGGGAGCATAAGTACTACGTACTTGGGGAAGTACGCTTTTTATTCTAGTGTGCCCATAGACGATGCCAAAATTTTCGCACTAAATTTTTGTATATAGAAGTTATCGAATTTAATGCATTCGCAGATCGGGGAGGTTTCGGTCCTTGAGTTCGGTGCTCCTCGCCTGCAAAATAAAGTGATCTTAAGGGCATCGGTGTTATTATTGGCGAGAACCTTCGATGCTTAAGTCAAAGAGAGATTGCCGAAATAATAACTTAGGACTCTAAAAGAAAGAGAGCTGTGAGTTCTTAGAGACCGCTTTCAGAACCAAGATGCCTTACCTCATGGACAGGGGAACCTCTTATAAAATGACTTCCTTAAACCCATCTCGTATTCGGAGTATCTCCAGAGGATGATAGGTATGTAAATTAGTTTTGGTTGGATAATTATATCATGATAGTAATTGTATTGGGATTTCTTATCTAACCTAAGTGATCGGTAAAATGGGGTATAACATTTTGTACTACATAATTGTCATAAAATTTCAAATGCAAAATAATAACAATGATTTCCGAAATCATTGCACTACAAATGTATACGTTGAAAACATAAGCAACATAAACATGCTCAAATGCAGGTCATGCAGCAATGCACCTCGTGGCCCAACCTCAATTGACTAGAAACTAATATGTACGAAATCCTGTGGAAATCTAGGAGAAATGGGATAAACAAGAAAATAATGAGCTTGATACTTAGTAAGTGTATATACATATATATATAGTAATGTACTAGTGCTTATACATAATCATGTGATATAACTCCGCACTGAATATAATACATCAACAGACATGGAATTCATACATACATATATGACAAGACTGCACCAAATAGTACTTAAGGGAAATAACTCTCAATACTCACTAGGATTATCGTACGAGTAGGGCGGGGGAAAAGCCTCTGAATACTCGGCAGAATTAAACTATATCGCATGGGTAGTGTAACTAAACTCTTAACATGCATGCGCAGAGCCTATAGGGAAGGGTACATATATGGTGCTGACTATCATACCTCATCACTCAATCAAACATATAATATGTGTGCATGTAAGTATAACATAATATTAAATCATACTGTTTAACATAAATACATCACGGAATATATAATAGTAATGATAGTATTCATTCACAGATCCTGTTTCACTTTGGATTTTGTTGGGGCTCCTGTAGGCTCTTGGATTTTTTAATTTCTCCTAAAATACATGATTAAAAAATTAACATTTAGAACTAATACAAAAACTTATACATGTGATGTAAACTAAATCATAACTGCTTAAATTTCATAAATTTATTACCCACTGATGCACTAAATATAGATCTAAATACCCAATTATATTTCCCATAATATTTCCTATTAATTCATCTTTTCAACGTTTCAGCTTCTTATTTCCTTTCTCTTTTTTTCCTTTTTCTTCTTTTTTATTTTCTTCTCTCTCTTCTTTTCTTCCTTTTTTTATTTCTTTTCTATTTTGTCTTTTGACTCTCCTTTCTTTCTTTTGTTCTCTTTGGCTTTTGCTCTAAAGTTTCAAATGTGTAAAATGATGCCTCACCTATATGTCGACTCCGAGGTGAATTATGCGATCTAATAACTAAAACTTGTGGTATAAACTTAATTAATGTGTATATATATAAAAATGGCGTGGAGCCTCTACAATAACATATAATAACATTTGTGTGTCATTGGAACATATATTTCAAACTTGCGCATTTCATGTCTTATTGCACATATTTGCACTACAAATACATACGTAAAAACATAAGCAATATAAACGTGCTTAAAATGTAGGTCATACAGCAATATGTCTCGTGGCCCAACCTCAACTTATTAGAAACTAATTTGCACAAAATTCTGCGGAAACCTAGGAGAAATGGGATAAATAGAAAAATAGTGAGCTTGCGACTCAATGAGTGAATATAATTATGCATAAAAAAAATAAAGTTATGTATTAGTGCTTATACACAATCATGTGACATAACTTCGCACTAAATATAATACATCAGCAGACATGGAATTCATACATTCATACATGACATAACTGTGCCAAATAATACCTAGGGAAATAATTCTTAATACTCACCAGGATCATCATCTCATGAGTAGAGCAGGGCAAATTCCTCTCAATACTTGGTGGAATTTAACTACATCACACGGGTGGAGTAACCTAACTCTGTAAGCATGCATAGAGCCTATAGGGAATGGTACATATATGGTGACTAGCAATCACTTTTCATGACTCAATCAAACATACAATATGTCTATATGTAATTATAACATAATATAAAATCATATTGTCTAACATAAATTAAGGGTGTTCAAAATCCAATTCGATCCGCTCAATCTGTCTGATCTGTAGAAATCCGTCTAATCTGTAGAAATTCGATCCGTGGATTGTGGATTGGATTGGATAGAAAATTTGATAATCCGGAATGAGTGGATTGAATATGGATCTACTTTTGTAAATCTGCAAAAAATTAAAAAGTATTTATTTAACAAAAATAAAACTTGTAAATATGGCATTAGTACTTACTAGTAAATAAATAAGTTAAAATATAGTTACATTAACACTATATTATATCTTATCCGATAATAATATAAAATAAAAATAATTAAATAAACAAATATAGCTTTCTAAATAGTTAATTTCCATGTACTGATATAAACAAATGAGTTTTTTTTTTTTCGTTTTGGTGTGTTATATTTTGAAAATTTAAATGTATTTTCTAACTTTATTTAAATAATTAATTTATTTAAATCTTATTTAATTTTAAATTTGATCAGTAATAAAATTATTTTTATATTAAATTTTTTTATTTAGTTTGTTAGTGGATTGGACAAAATTAAAAATTTTCAGTCCGCAAACCAATCCGCAAAATGGTGGATTGGATATGGATTGAATAAAATCCGCATTCGATCCGCAGATGTATGGATTGGATTTGGATTGAATTTTGCCAATCCGTAGATTGGATTAGATTGAAAATTTATAATCCGTAAAATCATGAATCGGATATGGATTGTTGTACAATCCGTAAAATCCGATCCACGAACACCCCTAACATAAATGCATCACAAGATATATAATAGTAATAATAGTATCCGCTCACATATCCTGTTTCATTCTAGAGTTCGTTGGGGCTTCTGTGGGCTCTTAGATTCTCAAATTTCTCCTAATTAAATACAGGATTCAAATATTAACTATTAGAGCTTATACAAAAACTTATACGTGTGATGTAACTAAATCATAACTACTTAAATTTTATAAATCTATTGCCCACTGACTCACTGAATAGAGATCTAAATGCCCGATTTTATTTCCCGTAATATTTCTTCTTAATTCTTCTTTTCAATGTCTCAGTTTCTTAATTACATTCTCCTTTTTCCTTTTTTAAAATTTTCCTTTACTCTCGACTTTTCTATCTTTTTCTTTTTACTCTTCTTTCTTTCTCGATTTCTTTCTTCTCTTCTCTCTGGCTTTTGCTCTCAATTTTCAGATGTGTAAAATGAAGCAACTCTCAACATTTGTACTTTATATAGCCACCGAGTTAAGCAAGATGACAAGTAAATTAATGAAGCAGGTTGGTAACTAAAATAATGAAGCAAATAGGTGAAGCAAGCAGTTGAGATTAATGAAGCATGCAGCTTGGTGGCGCAGAATTAATGACCCATTGTGGTTTCCTTTTTTTTTCTTTTTATTTTTCCCAAGAGGTGCATGACATCCCCACCTTATCCTTTGCCGTTTTCGACCATCCACTGCCATCGGGGACCAATGCTTGCCATTGATTGGGCACTTGCAGATTCATGGATATTGAGCAAGATTCTAGCACCGTCGTTGCGTATAAGAGCTCACTGCCATTAGCATTGAACTTAGATCCGTAGAGTGTCTAACTCGAGCTTTCCAACCATTGTCGCTCAATTTTTGGTCACCCTTGATCAACAAGGGCATTTAGGTAATTTCACACTTCAAGGGAATTTTTTAATTTCATACCTTTTGGATATTTTAGTAATTTTTGAAATTGAGGATAGGCTAGTACTTACAAGGATAATTTGGTAATTTATGGTTTCAGGGTATTTTAGTCACTATGTCATTTCCTTGATTTAGGAGGAACCGCGAAGAGAACAAATCCGTGGATGTTGACGATACGCAAGTTTAAAATGATACCTTAGTTTGAACATCATCACTGTAAGTAAAATATATAAAAACTTATTTTCAGTATTTATTATGATAGTAAAGCGTGATTGTAAAATAGGTATTTTAAATACTTGGATTTTATTTTAGTTGATTAAATAATGTGGTCTTATTTATTTTGGTAGGATGCTTATTATATAATTGGTTCTTTTTATTAGAAAGACGTCCTCTTCTTTTTACTAAACTTCAGCCAAACTCTATTAAAAAAATTGTCTTTATTGACATTAAAATAGTGTCAGTAATTACTTTCAGTGACACTTGTTAATTGTGTCAGTAATCTGGCAGTCAGAAAAAGGTGATACTTATATGTGGTGTCAGTGATTATTATTACTGTAGTATCAGCAATTTTATGACACTATGATGTTAATAATTATTGATATCATATTAATGTTTAACATTATTGTTACCATAGTATCACTGTTTAATTTATTTAAGAAAATTAAAATTTGAATTGGCTTATTGCCTATTGATTTATTTATAAAATTAAAAGGCACCGCAAAATAACATAAAAAACGCGATTTATATTTCAAAATCTTTCATTTCACATTTAAATATTATTATTACTTATTACAAATTCCAAGTGCTTCAAGAACAAGATATGAAATAATCCACCCTTATAACTGAATAATCTAAATTAAATACATAAAAATTTCTACCATCCAATCACATTCCTACTAGTTGTAGCTAAATTTAACATTTCTAAAAGCTAAAATGAGAAGGATGACTGTCTTCACTCTTTCAACATAAGTAGTGCACTCTTTCATCATAAGTAGTGCAATTGAGTTATCACACCACGAGCTCTTTCATTCTCCATTCAATAATGGATGGGTTAGGATACAAGTGAAGTATAGGAAGAAACACTTCAAACATATTGGTCAAATTTGCATATGAATACATGGAAAAAGGAAAAATTAAAAAATTGCCTGTCAATTTCCAACCATTAGAGAAACAATGGTTAACATAAATAAACATTTGTCATATTTGTGTTTTTGGCTAATTTCTATGTTTAAAACCATCATCTCCCACATATCTTCAACTGGAAACAATGGCAGTTAGATTCCAAGTTTTTTAGAATAGGGACACCAAACCTAGTAAGCTTGTGGATATTTGTATCTTTACTAAATATACATAAATCATTCAACAGAGTTTTATCAGGATAATAAAATTAGTTCATGCAGTACACTTCATCGTATAATTCAAATACATACATGCTTTTAAGTCTATTAACTCAATGCAATGCAAATCACAAATTCAAAGTGAAAATGAAAGCAGAGCAAAGTGATATATTGAGCAAAGTTATATTTAATCATATCTAGAATTCTTGATTTTTTAGTGCCTTTCTTCATTAAAAGGCTGGAAAAGCATTTTACTGGTCCTTTCTGCATGTCCAGAAATGGAATTAATAGGTGAAACTGTGAGGTAGTAAACTAGGTTGCAAAAGAGAGAGTCAGAGAGACAGAGCAGCAATAGTGAAAAATAGATCTTCTTTCCACTTCGAAACCATAGAGAAAATACAGATTAACAAGCCCTTTCAAAATCTGTTGGTACATATCTACAAACCCTACGGAGTTAAAAAAAATGACACATGGGCAGTCAAGTGTGTGAAGTTGACACCAATTGTGCACTCACAGATGTGATTGTGTCTGTTTGTATGTATCTTTTAGAAACAAACCATAACTAGTTCATAAAATGGCATTTTCATCAACAATACCAGTGATGCTCCGTCACAATGAAAACAAGTCAATAAAAAGCATTACGTCCGCTTATTTTCTTTATTAATAATTATGGCGATCACTAGTAAGGAAATAAGAAGATTAAATCTTAAAAAATTGAAAATTTCTTTTGTTTTGTTAATTGGGATATTTTCAGGAATGATTTTAGGCTTTCCTAACTTACAAAGTTTTTCCCAGGATTTTCTATAAAATACCTCTTTTTTTTTTATTCCCCTCCTCAACCCTATATTCTAAAATAGGATCTTTCTCTCATAGCAAACTTCTCTACTTCTACAATAGGATCAGAGAACTTGGTTAAATTGAATGCTTCTTGATTGATGAGTTCTTATTGCTTATGTTTTATTGTTGTGAGTAATAAGATGAGAATGTGCTTGGGTTCAGACCGTTGGACTAAGAAATATATTAAAGAACAATTTATGGACAACACGAATATTTTGTATTAAATCATGGCCTTTTAAAATGATTGTAGTAAAGATAGTATTGTTCTGTAAACTAGACCATATTGATAAATTTTACTTCATAAGATTTTACCTTTTATTTGATTTTATATGGATTTTTGAAATAAATATTGTTGCATTGGAAAATTGTGATTTTAACAGAACAACCAATTTTACAAAATTATTTGGATTGCCAAATAAATTCAAAAAACTCAAAAATTTTAAATAGAGATTATTGTATGTGTCTAGTATTCTCAGTTTTAATTTTAAAATTTTATGATAAATATATGATTTTATAAAAATTTTGGAACCTATGCTGTTTATTCAAGGTTCCGTATGATATATTTGAACTTATCAAGAAATAAATAGTTTTGAAAATATTTTTTAATATCGGATCATCATAAAAGTTTCATGGCTGGTAGCCATGGATGTCCATAATAGTTTTGTAAGATATTACATCATTCCCATTATTATATTTGGAGCAAAAATTCAAAGAGTCAAACTTGTATGAGTAGGAGTTAGAAAGTCAAAATGTTCGGGTAAGTTATTAATAATTATATCTTATATTTGTTTAAGATGTATGATGCTACCGTAGGCTTAGAGTTGTGTTTAGCTCATTGCTTTTTTTAGATAAGTAACTTCATTACTAATATACTTGATATGTATTATTATTTTGGTACTACTATATATGTTTTTATAGTTCTTTAAAAATTAATTGATTTTCATATAGTTTATGTAAATGTTTTCAAATCTAAAAATTATGCTTTTTTTATAGCTTTATAATATATTCTAAATGTCTTTAAACGTGTAATTTACTTTGTTAAATTATTATCTTTTATGAAATTTTCTATAAAATGTTAGAATAGAATTTGTTTGGCAAGCCTAAATCATTGTTATGATCCGTTATGAACCCAATATGAATGTTTTGTTCACATGTACTATTAAGATTATTTATGAAAATTTGTGCAAAAGCCACCTCTTAAAGCTGTATGAGAGCCACCTGGTGAGGGCCAAAGTGCCACATACAGTATAAAAGTGCCACGTGCAAGTTGTTATATATGAAAAATGAATTTAAATGTTTAGGCGGCTCATTGCATAGTTATTTTGATTTTGATTCTAATCATGTGTGTGTGTGTGTGTGTACATACATACATTCTCGTATTAGGTTTTTGTTTTGAGTGTGCACATGATATTTTTATTCTGATTTTGCTTTTAGCCAGGTTATTCATGATTAATTATACTTTTGATATTCTAAATCACTTATGAATTTATGTCATTCTATTATAATATATCATTTTATAAAACTTATGTTTTGAATATATGTTTTGATAAAAAAAAGTCTTGCAAATCTTTCGGTACTCAATAACCTTAGTGTGTTGGGAATAATTTCACTTACAGAGTTGATAGCTTACCCCTCATCATTATTTTTTATAGATAGAGTAGCTTGTTGCAAGTTATATTTATATTTAGAGACTTTTTTTTAATATATATTTGGAATTAGGAGACGATGTTAGTATTGGAGTTGTTTCATAGATATTTTTCATTTGATTGGTTTGAATAAAATTTGAGATATTTCTATTTGAGATTTTTGTGTAAATATTATGATTTGTAATTAGCGTTCTTCTTTATCACATGCTCTACATTTGTTAAATTGAAGGTAGGTGTTATACATTAAGTGGAAACGAATCTATCTTTTGGAATTATAGTCCTTCCAAAAAAAATCATCAATTGCAGCAGGGAGTAACAGTAAACATAACAATCATCTAACATCAAAATTTTCGTATGCCATATCATATAAGAACTATCAAACTAGCAATTGGGAATAGATAGACTTTGTATAGGACTCATTTTATTGACAGAATTTATCGCCAGTTTCTTCAAGTTAATCTTAATAGATTCCAAAAATTCATCATAAATTTGAAATATTTATTGACATCAAAATATGGGAGAGATAAAAAAGATGCAGGGTAATTTGTTTAGTAAAATGTGGGCTAGTTCATAGATCTTAAGGCTTCAATTGCCAAGAAATGGAAATTTTACAAAGAAAGCCTAAGGACTGGCACTTCATTGTTGTCATTTTATACAAACACACAAAATTCAATATATTCTTTTTGAGTAGGTGATATAAAAAGATATTTCTTTCTTTCCTGCCTCTCTCACTAAAGTGCATATCAGTGTGGATATCAATATGTCACCCACAGTTCTGTTCTATTACGTATGATTTTTATCTAAATATAAATGAAACAGTTTGAATGAAATTGTAAAAATGGTATTCACCTGAAGGCCGCCCTCACTTTTAAGAGGATTCGCGGCCCAACAACAACAAACACTGCAAAAACATAGCAACGGTGCTGTTGGAAAGAAAAATTTCAATATTGGCCATATGTAATCCTTTGTATAAGTGTTGAGGCGGGCTGACATTGGAATAAGCCCGTTAACATGCCCAGTGTCCCTAGTCGGTCCAAGAGGATGATTAGCTACATGAGGACTGAGACACGGCCCCCTTATCCTTAGATAACATCGAATTGAACCTATTATTTTTTAATGGGAAATTATCATTTTACTACCAAAGTTTTACTGATATATCATGTCAATACCAAGGTTTGCCGAAAAGTACATTTTACTACCAAAGTTTTGCGCCGTTATCAATTCACTATCATTCCGTTAATAAAAAGTTAATGTTTAACGGAAATTGAGTTAAAAGTCGATTTTACCCCCAAGAGTTTGGTAGTAAAATGGTAATTCCCCTAAAAGTTCGGTAGTAAAATGATAGTTCACCTAAAAGTTCGGTAGTAAAATGATAATTTATGTATTAAATTAATAGACAATTTTACTCTTACAGCTGGAAATGTCTTTGATGCCCTTATGAGATCAGCAAATTTTTAACGTTATTAACGGAATGGTAGTGAATTGATAACAGTGCAAAACTTTGGTAGTAAAATGCACTTTTCGGCAAACCTTGGTACTGACATGATATGTCAGTAAAACTTTAGTAGTAAAATGATAATATCCCTTTTTTAATTTATTAATCTGGTGTGCTTTAAGGGGATTGGTGTGGTTGCTCCACAGCTAGGACACCAAAAGGCATGTTAATGGAACTCCTATATAGGAATCTTTCACAAGCAATTCTTCAAAAGGATCTTCCGTTCGTCCACCAAATATTCTGTTTTTTTTTTTCAAGTATTCCGACTCAAATACTAGGATTACCATTAGGACCAACATACTTGTTGAGCATTAATTTTTACTTATCGTTGCGTCGTTCAAAAGTGGGCTTTAAACTAAATAATTAGAATTATCTTTAATTTCTATTTTAATTGAAAATTGACAAAGTAAATATATACAAATACAAAATCAGAAAAACATAATTACTAGGAAGCACTTCAATAATTAGATATCCTAGTATAGTACTTTGAGCCCTAAATGTTCATATGCAAGTCGGCTCTAGAGTACGGGAGACCTTAGGTAAAATTTATATATAAGCCCTCTTTATATTTAGTAGCTTTAACACACAAGGAAACGTAAAAGAACTCTAGTTCAACTAATTTTTAATTATATCTTAAGTATCATTAATCAATGAGTTATTAAAAAATTTCAAAAAAGAAAAATACTTAACAAGATATCTTTTTACTTCTTTTAGAATTATTATTTAAAAAATAATTTTTTATTTTTACTTTGAAAATAAGTCAATAAATATAATAATTTTATTTATACACAACCAAGGTGGAAGCTAACCTTACTAAACCTGCTTTCTTAAAGTTTATACTAGGCAACTCATAAGGAAATGAAGGGAAACCTATTCTTATGTGCTCAATCCTATAATCTTTCCCCAAAGGGAGAATATGGGTTTGTTGGAATCCTTCTAGGCTGGATGTACCAATGCTTCATAGGACTGGGCAAAAAACAGACGATCCGAATTGAACGGACAACTCGACCCGCACTTAATAAGTTCGGTTTTATGAGAACCAAATTAAATGGTTTTATCTAGGTTGGCATTAGTCAAAACTGAAACCAAACTTATTACAATTACAAATACATCGCTAATGCATTTTTTCTGGGGTTTTTAATTAAATATACCTCAAAAGTAGAGTATTCATTTACTTACATCCTGTAGTTGATAATTATGTAGGTATGCCTTTTTGTGTTGTGTATTGACTAAAATATCCCTAAAGAAAAAATATAAAACACACATTAAAATCACAACTTTTTTACTCCTCACACCATTTCTCTCCACGCAACAAAAAATACACGTGAATGGCTAATGTGTTGAGATTTTGCTTTCCAACTAAGTGCATTATTCATCCAATTAATAAGGTACTTTTAAATTTTGCATTTATTTTATGTGCTATTTATCCATTTTCTTGACATTATATTATTTTTAAGGTTTTGTTTGGTTTGTGATAAACAATAAAACAACTTACATTTTCATCATATTTGTAGTATATCACTATATGTATTGGATTTTCTAAACACATTTAATGAAATCTCATTTTGTTCTCAAAAATTTATTTTCACCCGTTTTACACGACAACAGTTAAGTATGTATGAATTTACATGACTGCAGATATGTAAGTGTGCAAAATATTCCATTTGTTATGACACTCTAGCATTCTATTAGTATAAAAAATAGTGTATTAGTGTAAAAAATATTATTTTTCACTAAATTTATCTTCTGACTATTACTGGACTACAATAGTGTATTTTAATAAGTTAAATGACCATTATCGTGTATTTATGAATTTACATGATTACAGTTCCGCAAGTGTGTAAAATGTTCTATCTGTTATAAGACTCTAACATTCTATTAGCACAAAAACTATATTTTTTGGAGAAGAAATATGTTCCCTGACTATTTAATGAACTATAGTAACGTATTTTAGCATGTTCCCACGACTTCTGTTGTGTTTGTATGAACTTCATGACTGCAGTCATGTTAGTGTAAAAAATGTTATAGCTGTTATGACACTCTAGCTTTCTATTAGTGCAAACAATATATTTTTTTCACTAAATATGTTCTCTGACCATTTAACGAACTATATTCATGTATTTTAGAAAGTTATACGACTGTTGTCGTGTATGTATGAATTTACACGATTGCAGCCATGCAAGCGTGTAGAATATTCTAGCTATTATGAGACTCTACCATTCTATTAATGGCAAAATACATTTTTCTAGACTGTAGTAATGTATTTTAGCAAGTTACACGACTTCTGTCGTGTATGTATGAAATTACACATGACTACAATCATGTAAGTATGAAAAATGTTGCAGTTGTTATGATATCCTAGCATTATATTAGAGCAAAAAAATACATTTTTTTACTAAATATATCCTCTGACTATCTACCGAACAATAGTTATGTATTTTAGCAAGTTACACAACTGTTATCGTGTAAAAGGATAGATGGTTCCATAAGTTGTTATATGCCTTGTGCGATTTTGCTTTTGTTTTTGACACAAGTCAAAAATGTTAGTTACTCCTAACTATAAAAATGTTTAGTTATAATATAAAGCAATGACTCCAAGATCGAAGCACAAGAAATTTAAAAATCTAGCAGTCAATTATTAAATAGGAATAAATTGTAGAGAAATAAATTATTCTTTTAAAATGTGCTAAGGTTACATAATCCACTCTTAATATTCAAATTATGATCATAATATTCTCTCATAATTATATATATTTTTATTTTATTTCCCATGTGGGAAATGATTTTCCCATCCTCACCCGATTAAATTTATTGCGAAATAGGGTGGAGAATAGAGATAAAATTTTTAATTCGCAGGGAATGGGATGGGCATCCTCAGGCCCTACCCCATTGTCATCCCTAGCCATTGTCTATTGAAAATAAGTGTTTTTTATTTGTTCTAACAAATCCGATTTCAATTTGTCTCTTTATGTATGTGTATAGATCGGAATGTGAAATTTTACCCATAAGCGACAAATATATTTATAATCGAAACAAAAAATTTCACCCGTTAGCAAATAGGGAGCATTGGTACAAAATACATTTAGGAATAATTGAGTTTCCCAATGCACCAAATTAGATATTAATTTATATAATTATTTCAGGTGTAGACACTTTTTTTTTAAATATAAATACATTGTTAAGTTGTACGACTTAATAGAATTAATTATCAATGCATTATAAAATCGTAAGTTTAATAGTATTAAAATTGCCTCTATTAAATCACAAGACATTTGCATGAAAAAAAAATAAAGACACCCACACAAAGAAAAGATTGTTGATTTATATTAATAAAAGATAACATACATTTCACCCCACCAAAGGGCTAGAAAAAGTAGCCGTACCAAAAAGTAATGGCATTAGGACAAGGCAAAGCTTATCTTACAAACAATGTAACAAACAACCAATAAACATAGGTCATTGATTTTGACATTTCTTAAATTCAATGGATAAGAACTATTCTAACGTAAAACCAAGTATAGGTGTGATAGTAATTTATGAAAAATTTTATTTTTAATCACATATTTACTTTTTTTAAATAAGTCCTCATTGATTTTGTATAATTAAATGGTTTTGTTGTCTATCTCTTCTACATCTATTTTAAAACTTTATAGAGTTTTTACTATATTTTTATAAAGATCTAACTGATTATCATATTCATAAAGATTCACAAATTTTGAATGTCTTTTTGTACATGTATTTATAACTTTTTGTCTCTCTTGAGACATAGACAAGATTTTTCTTCTAATGCACACATATATTCAATCTATTTTTTCATCCTAAAAGCATACCATCAATTTTGTCACGTTGATTTTGTAATCTAAATTTAGTATCTTGAATTATAAGAGATATTATATGTGATAAATATGTTATGAATCTAATAAATTATTAAAAAGTTGGTACAATAAATAAATTACCGGAACCTCTAATAATTTCACAAAACATAAAAATCAATAAGTTACCACCTTCTAACTATAGGCAAAAAGAATTTTTCTATGGAAGATTTACATCCTTTGATATGATCAATGATTCAGATATGGAGAAATAAGTAATTAAATTGAATGTCACTATATTTATTAAATAAATTAGAAAACCCAAATTTATCTATAAATGATATAGAAAGTGTAAGCAAAATATTAGAAATTAATAATTTCAATGAAGAAAATATTAAAAAATTAAAAAGTTAAGAGATTAATTGAGTAAATAATTTAATAAAGTTTAAGGGTGTTCGCGGATAGGATTTTACGGATTAGACATCAATCCATATCCGATACACGATTTTGCGAATTATAATTTTTCAATCCAATCAAATCCACAGATTGATTAAATTCAATCCAAATTTAATCCATACATCTGCGGATTGGATGTGAATTTGATTCAATCCATATCCAATCCATACGTCTGCGGATCGGATGCGGATTTAACTTAATCTATATCCAACCCACCATTTTGCACATTAGTTTCCGAATTAAAAATTTTAGTTCTCTCCAATCCATGAACTAGGATTGGCAATGGGATGGGATGGGATGGGATGAAATTTACCAATTCCAGTCCCGTCCTGTTTATGCCAGTGGGATGAAAAAACGTCTCACTCTCGTCCCCACTTTTTTTTTGGGACAAAAATATGTCCCGATCCCGTCCCAAAAGAGATGTGATCCCGCAATTGAAAAAAATTTTCATTCTTAGTCGGCAATGAGACGGATGAGACGAAATTAACCAATCCCACTCCCATCCCGTGTATGCAAGTGGGATAAAAAAATATTCCACTCTCATTCTTAAATTTTTTTATGGGACAAAATATGTCTCAATCCCGTCCCAAATGAGATGTGATCCTCCTTACCATGAACTAATGAAATAAAAAAAAATCTAATATAAAAATAATTTTGCTACCGACTAAATTTAAAATTGAATAAAATTTAAACAAATTAATTGTTTAAATAAAGATAAAATAATACATTCATAGTTTTAAAATATAACACATCGAGATTAATTATTTAAATAAAATTACAATAATACGTTCAAAGTTTCAAAATATAACACACTAAGATTAATTGTTCAAATAAAGTAATAATAATACATTAATATAATACCGAAATTAATTGTTTAAATAAAGCCCCAATTAATTGAAATGGCAAAGTTTCTGAAACCAAGTACAGTTTGATCCTTCACCAAGACTGTTGCGCCTGTTGAAAAGTGATGATTACGGAGTCGTCAACGATGGGAACCAGGATAAGCCGTATGGGTGACGATCTTGAAGGTTGTGATAGTACAATTGTTCGGCTGGAACCAGTGATTGTGAAGTGGCTCGATAAACTTGGGGAAGAAGATGGCTTGCTTTGGCCGGAATCATGCAGCCGATGTTCTTCAAATAGGTGTTGAGAGTGTATCAAACCAGTATTGGGTGTTGCTATTGCGTGTGACAACGGGAAAACTCAAGGTTTTTTGTTTGCAAATTGTTGGTGACTTGACGTTATGTTACTTTATTTTTAGGTGACTTTGCAAATTGTTGATAACTTGGCGTTATGTTAAGTTGCTTTTGCTAGTACGGGTGACTTTGCTTTTATTTTGTTTTACAATTTTTACAAGTTATATTTGTATATTTGATTATTTAATTATTTTTTATTTTTTATTATTATTGGGTAATAGCATGATATGTTATAATGCTTATGTAACTATGTAATATCGCATTTATAATATATTTTAATTAAATTTATAATAATTTTTTAACTAAATAAATAAATAAATATTTTTTTTACAGATTCACGAATTTTTACGGATATACAAAAGTAAATCCATATCCAATCCATTGATTGCAGATTTTTAAATTTTCAATCCATATCCAATCCACCAATCCATGGTTCAGATTTTCATGGATCAAACAGATTGAGCAGATCGGATTAAATTCTGAATAACCCTAATAAAGTTAAACAATTAATGAAAGATTTCAACATTAAAAATCATGATATATTAAAATAAAAAATCATTAACATAATGAATAAAAACTCAATATATATAAGATTAAACAAGTTAGAGATTCAATTAATAAAATAAAAATAATTAAGTAATTTAATACTAAATTTATTATAACTATAAAATGAAAAACTTAAAAAAAAAATTGAAGTAATTGCAGTACCGCTGCCTAGCTGCAGCTTGGGGCTGAAAGTAAAGCTTTAGAACTTACTGAACTTTTTAACAATTATTATATTTTCTAAGGATTTAAAACTTTATGGCTGTAACATACAGCAAATGTAACATAAGCTTTGCCTTGGAACAAATATAAAATGGTTCGAGGTCCTAGATTAGGTCCACCGATTTAGAAGACTAATAAAGTTCAATTATTTATTTATTTTTTTCTAAAACAGGAGCTGAGCTGCTTTCAGTCATGATTAATTAATTTCTTTAATTTCGTAGGCACGAAAATGAAATGCAGGGACTATTGTTTTAAAAAAATGACATTTGACTTTTTCTACTAGTAAAGAACTTCTTGTAAATGTACAATTAGCACGACTAAACGCTGGCGATTTTGCACCTACAAAACAGCACACATCAGCCATATTCCAAGTCCAATTGAGTTATCTACTACTAGACATACCCAAGATGCAAAATAAAATTTACATCGACATGCCCAAAATGCAGGACAATTGGGGATAAACAGCTAGCAAGTTGATTATGGTGTTTGGAAGATGGCCCAAAAGAACTTGGCTCATGAAGAGTGTCAATGAAGGTGTCCCCTTTACTCAAGCTACCTTGGCATTGTTGGACGAGAGATCTTTATCTCTCCGAAGCCAGAAGTTAACTAGGAACGAGTCCATGATAATCTATATATAGTGGTTCAATGTTAAAAACGATCAAGTTTATTGAGAAAGGAAAATGAGAACAAGAGTGAAGTGAACTAACCTGAGTTAGATGCGCAGCAACACAAGGGAGAACAAGCAAACCAGATTCACCGAATGCACCACCAAGCTGCTCCACAACTGCCACCAGTACTGGCAGAGTTTTCTGCAAAAGCGTTAAAGAAATATCAAGCCTAAACTATCAGTTCAGAGCGAAAGGTGCCCAGATAATTTTTCTCAACTGCATGATAAACAAAAACAATTTGGTTTTCCTCATTTTTTGCTTGTTTTCCAGTTTGTCATATAATTTAATATCTCTTCGAGGCAAAAGATCGAAGTAATCTCATTTTAATGACAAAGGATGAATATTCAGCGCAATGGACCTGGCTTGAAACAAGTACAACTGCATTAGTATTCTCTTTCTTGGCAAAGACTGACTGATGATCACCAGAAATGGCTGAAAGGCTCCATACAGAGAAAGCATTAAAAGCTAATAGAATCAGATGCAGAAGTCTGTAATACAAAAAAGTCCTTTGTCAGTTGATTTTAATATATCAAGGTTGAAATGAAGAATGAACAGTCCAGAAACCTATTCTTTTTCCCATATTTGTGATGTAAAAGTAGGAACGTGAACAAACCAAGTTTTTATCATTCTACCAAGCGCAACTCAAATGTCAAACGTACTTGACTTGTTTAGTTTCCAGCTTTAGTTTCAAGCACAAATTTTTCTCAAGTTTTATATTTTGGATAATGTTATTAATGGTTTCAACATATGTCATAAACTATACACTGATGTTTTCCTGGGACCATGTGCTTTTAAGACAAATATTTGGCTTGTTCAGCTGGTGTGCTTCGATACCTTGATGTAGAATTGCGCCGTATACATTATTTTCGGCTTAAGAAAATCTTAATTAACAAATGTAAGTTGATATGAAGTCAAGAAAGAGGTTTAGATAATCTCTAACTGAGCATAGTGAAAAAATAAGCACAATGCTCAATTTCAATGTGAATTCTAGGCTGAAAGGATACACGTAATAGCATCTAGTAGTATTTCAAAACTGGAGAGAATATCCCTAACAGAATAAAGTGAAATTTTGTCAAATTTAATTTCTCTAGTAAAAATTGGAATGCATAATACTATAATGTAAGTCCTCATCCACAGTGTGACCAGAGATCTATTGTTAAGCCTACAGGGACCATAACCAATGCAGAACATAGATTAAGAAAGGATGCTCAGCAAAATATCAGTTTAGAAGCACCTAGTAGATATCAAGTCAATCTTTATAACAGAATCAGAATAGTTGCCCCATTTTTAGTCCTTAAATGGAGTGCAGAAGATTTATTTAATTTTCGTGCCAGCTATATGTTTCTGGTATAGTGGAATTTTAACGGTGTAAAACTTGCAACATAGAGCGGCACCAAAGAGAAAGAAGGAAGTTAATGTGAAGAACATACGTTCCCATCCAAATAGCCACAAGAAAAACTTGAGGCTTAACCATCAACAGCAATGACCTTGACCTGCTCACTTGCATCCATGGCACCTGAAGAATTACCATAGTTTCAGAGTACGATATAATTTCCCAAATCAAGCAACATACAAGTCTCTCATAATAGTATGCAAGGAACATCCAAGTTTACTACTTTGTGAAACAACTATAAGGACTAGCCATTTTCCAAGAGATGGTCAAAACTAAGCTTTTCAGGAGATATGCATATATACTTGAAATAAAAAATGACATAATACAAAACTCATGACAATCCTTAAATATGGAAAAGACAATTTTGATGATTCCATATTTCGAACAAGAAGTAAGTTACTAAAATTTAAAATATAAATAAAATAATTTTAAAGTTGTTGTACAGGAAGAAAGACAAGACAGTCCTCAAACGAAATAATAAATTGATGATTCCAAGCATATAAAAGAAAATTCTATGGGCAGAAGGAGAAAAAAGACGGAAATTATCATCCTATAGATGCTGTTTTCATGCCTATTCTAAATGCGAATCATAGTATTCTTTCCTTCAGTTAATCATTTTACTACACTCACCACAACCACAATTTTATCTAGTTATGCTGTTTTCATGCCTGTTCAAAATGCAAATCGTAGTATTCTTTCCTTCAGTTAATCATTTTGCTAGACTCACCACAAGCACAATTTTATCTAGTTGTGGCATGCGACAAAGTGTCAGCTTCTTTTCTTGGAAAATAAAGATGTAACTTAAATCTCTTCTCACCAATTTCATTTATTTGTAACGGTAATCAATTTTCATTTTGAAAAAATTATTTTTCATTATGAAGAAAACTATTACCTAATGCATTATTGAAGCTTTTAATTTGTAATGAACAGTCCCTAACAATTGAGAAGCAAATAAAGACTTAAGCACCACAACAACAGATCTAATTAAAGAACCCAAAAAAAAAAAAAACTCACTCTTTATTGGAGTCATTCAATGCAAGCATATAAAATCATTGTGGTCTCCCCACGTCAACAATAACAAAGGTTTTGAAGAAGCATTGGGAGTTAGATTAAGCTCACATGAAATAATAATATAGTCAACAGATTCCATTAAAACCATATATAGTAAGTCAAAAAATCCAAACCAATCTGCAGTAAGAAGTTGAACGGCCAAACAATACCTTGGAACAGTCATCCCAAAATTTTAAAAGTGAAATAAACATATTATCATACAGAAATTTGAATTAAACTAGCTAAAGTTGTGAAATTATGTGCATTCAAGGAAACATTAGGAAAGTCAGGGTGAAAATCTTACCAGACTAAGGAAGATGGCACTGATCTTTGAAAAAAGTTTACGGTTTTGATCGACAAATTCTGACAAACCTGCACAGAACATTTTCTAAGGCATGAATACTGTGAATAATTTAAAAGAGTAGTGGAAGAATGCCTATGAACAAGCTTAAAGATATGTAACACAACTATAGTCATTTAATGAGCGCACACACACATGCATATATAGTTGGGTTTCCCAAAAGTTTCATCCCAAATAAGATGGCATAAGAAATTGAAGACATTCACCAACCATTAGATTAATGTTATCTCACATGCCACCTCATTTGGGACAGACCTTTTGAGATAATGTTTGGGATATGTAACATTATTCATACATACATATCAGTGTGGTTGACAGGTACAGATAAAGACAAGAAAAAATATTTTAGAGTGTACAACAGCATTGCTTTTTGTGGAGTTTGTAGCAGGATAGAGAACGATTAAGAATGAATATACCTATTTCTACTTTTGTAGATTTTCTGGACCATACAATAGGTTTTCTTTTTCTGGCTTTCTACATTCTTGAAAGGGCTTTGTGCTCATAAAATTTTCAGGATTAACAATAAGATAATGTATTTCTGGGCATTTAGAATAGTCCACCAAATTAACAAAGGTTGAAACAAATTGCATTCCCATCGTTAAGCGATTAAATTGCTTATTTACAAAACTAACCCTAGTCATATAGAGGAAAAAAAAATGACTGCAAAAAGTTACTAGTTTTTACAAAAGAGATGTCTTGGTAAAAGTTTTTATCACAGGACTTTGCTGGCTGGGAAATTGTTCAAAAACCGTTGGCCACATGGTAGTATAATCAGTTCTACCAATTGATTATTCTGACACTTTGCTAGTTAATGCTCATAAGTCTATTCAGATCTGACGTACTAAACAGAACAAACAAAAAATTCTAAGGGCGAATGAATATATTGAGACACTCACCTCTGATGGATTCTCGTAAAACCTGTAAATTAAAAGTAACTAATCACCATTCTAGAAAACAGATGCCACACGGACTGTATAGTAGTTTTGTTTATAGTATTTCACAGGACTAGTTTTACTTGCAACAACTGCAGAAAATATGTCAAACCACTTTATATGCCGCACACTTAGTCAAGTAGATAATTATGAATGATCAATAAAAATTTAGATAAGAAATAAATTCTAATCACTCCACTTAAAAGAACTCTGCAATCTTTCAATCTAACAAGTTAGAATAAAGTTCCATTAATCAAATTCCTCATTCTCAATATGTTCAGCAGAAAGAGTGTAGAAGAAGAAGATCACTACAATGTTCTTCAAATCCCAGTCTGTTAGCTGATACTTTTTTGTTGACACAAAATAATGTATGATGAATCCTATCACTGCATGTTTCTTACTAGAAAAATTTAATTTAGGCTCTGCACCCAATCAAAAAAGCCCAACATATAGCACAGTCTACCTAGACAATGTCTAGTGTAGTCAAAGCTTCATTTAGCAATAGCCAGTATCTTCTTTTTCGAGAGAGATTATAGCAAGTTTCTCGGACAACGATAAAGTGGAATTAGAATTGTCTAGCTAAAGAAGTCAATACACTATTTCTTGCTGTATGTACAACAACTGTGTGTGTATAAATATATAGAGAGAGAAACATAGACACGCACACTCTTATAACAAGTCAGCAAAGTTTCAAAACTTCTATAGTTTAGTGGCAAGCATAAAAATTAATGAGCATTTGACCCAAGGTAAAGGGACTAAGACTTTATTCAGTTTGCTTGAAACCAATACTCCAATCTTGTACATGATGTGAAAATCATAGCATTTGGAAAACCAATGAAGCAATAGATCGTGAAATTAGTTTACGGGCAACATTGAACCTTAGAAAATTAATTTGACAAACATCTCCAGCTTACGTTACTGACATGCAAACTCTTAAACTAATCTGTGCCAAGTGAAGTTATCAATGATACTCTGTGCCTCGTATTCTATAACTTAAGAACTATGAATATAATATAAAAACCTAAATCCTGCTCGTTTCCTCTTACCTACAACTTGCAGAAGAATTAACTTACTCAAAAGTTAGATAAAGACAAAGGAGATATTACCTTGCCCAATATTAGAGGAATTAAAAGTGTGACAACCAGACTTTTGAACAATTGCTTAGTAGGAACAGAGATGCCAACTCCAGCTGCTATAAATTTTGAGATTGAAAAAGGAACCTGAAATGTGACATTGCATTGGCCATTGACCAAAACACTAAATCTCCCATTAACCAGAAAAATATAATCAAATGCATGTTGTAGAGAAAAAATTATTACAATTTTGCACAAGCATATATGAGAAAGAGAGGGGAAAGAAAGACACAAAGAAATCATATCAAACTGAACCAGTTATGCTGACTAATTAAACTTCACAAGGATAAATAACGGTTACCAGATATTCGATTGACATGCAAACTTAACATCCAAGGAGTATACATATCAA
This sequence comes from Atalantia buxifolia, assembly GCA_030444775.1. NCBI lineage: Eukaryota > Viridiplantae > Streptophyta > Magnoliopsida > Sapindales > Rutaceae > Atalantia > Atalantia buxifolia. Next base: position 8,412,334 of record CM059837.1, read on the forward strand.
ATAATTATAAAGAAGATTTGGGGGAGAAGGGGGTTTGAAAAGAGGTGAGTGGAGAGAAAGACTACAAGAAATCACATCAATCTTAGCCAGTTAGGCTGACTAATTAAAATTCACAAGGATAAATAACTGTTAGCAGATATACAATTGACATAACATGCAAGTAAGTGCATATCAAAGATTCATAAACAAGAAAATGCTGTATAGAAGTGAACCAAAAACGTAATAGAAAAGAAAATAAAAACCTAGCATAATCAGTACAATTTCTTCCATCTGGTATAACTAGATATTGGTTTTGTTGCAAGTACGATCATTACTTCATCGGCTACAGATCTTTCACTCATAAACTTGGGTACACAAGTGCAGTGAAGGAGATTCAAATGTACATAACATCATTCTTGATTGAGTAACTTACAATCATTATGCCTAGCAGATTAGATATTATAGTCATTGCAAGAGCAAGTGCAGAATTCCCCCCAGCAAGCTGCATGTTGAAAATTCAAACCTATGGTTAAGCTCAAAACCTAAGATTTGTTAGCAAAAAACACAAAGAAAGTAATAAAGCAAATGACATACATGGGTAAGTGCCACTCCACTTGATAATGTTGTTGGCATGCAGCTAAATAAAGCCAGTCCTGTATATAACATAAAAAAATAAATGAGTTTTTCAATTCAACTTAGGAAGTCATAGGAAGGAGTTCAAGGGAGTAAAACCCATGTTAAGCTACAAAAATGCCAAAATATGTATTCTCAAATCCCAACAACAAAGTATATAGGCATTAGTATCAGCCATAGAAATGGAGTTGGTACTTTTTATCTTCAGAAACACTGGGGGACTGTGTCTGATTTCACTTAATTCCACTTCCAAGGACTAGTTCTAGGCTAGCATCTTAACATATGTGTTTCTAAAAAGCACTCATATTTTATCAGAGGCTAACATTGGTTCATGGTCATTTTATGAATGTAATAAAGCATATATTACATCTCAAGATAATAAGGCAGGAATTAAAATGATCAAAAAATGAAATATAAAACCAAAGGGATGTGAATTTCGGACGTCAAAAACATAATATATAGGTATTTAATCAATTTATGAGTTTGAAGGCATCCAGAAATACAATAACCATTTGACAAAAAGCTCAAATGTGAGAATCATAACCCTCTTTCTAAACAGAAATCAGGTTACACCAGCCTTGGAAAACAGTGGAATCAGAGGAGCATCCAACAGTATAAATGATGCTCAAAACACAACTGAATTGACAAACGTTAAAGGGAATTTCCATACTTCAAGATTCTATGTGTGATAAAATCAAGAAAAGAGTTATACAGGCTTCAGCCAGTGCCATATAGAAGAGTAAGTTTGATTTCTTAACCTGTAACAAATTCTTGTGGCTGAAGCTGAACTTGCAAAATTATCTTTGAAAAGTATGGAGTAAATAACAGAATTGAGAACTGCACTCAGAAGAGGAGAACAAATTTAACATGTATATCGGCATAAAGCTGGATACTAATGCACATGAAATTTATCGCAAAATGGTCAACATAATTATAGATAGGTGGAAAATAGGTGCAATGAATGAGCAACTAAAGATTTCATCGTTTTGTTCTTAGCCTGAATGGTTCCATCAGTAAAATTATGTCCCCCTAACATGAAATACACTACAAAACTGGAAGAAAAATTCATTCATTTGCGACCAAATATGCTTTCCATACCCAAGTCTGGTATGACATAATGAGAATCAGTTTGTATAACCAACCAAAAATTCAAACCCAAAACACAGTATGTGGGAAAAAAGAAATTGGAAATGAATCCACAAAAAATATGTCTGCAGAGAATGAACCTACAAAACGCCCATTGGCACATAAGATTCAGGGTCATACTAGCCCAAAAATTCCCACAGGCCATGCTTCTGCAGCAGCACCGAGTTCTCCACTACGCAATGTCAAACCTATATCAAGCAGAGAAAAGCTATGATGGGAATCACAAAACCATATTTAAATTACAAATGCGCTACATGAATTCCTTACCTGAGACAATAAATATTGCAAATGTGCTAAATTTTGATAACTGATATTTATCGGCAAGACAGCCTAGACTGGGGTTTGCAAATCCAAATGCTACTCCACCAATAAGAGCTTCACATAACATAATAGAACAAGCTAATTTCAATCTTTGAACCACAATTACAATCGTTGAACCACATATTAAGACAAGCTAATGCCAGAGCAATGCAGAAAAATAGAATCAAGCTGCACCCTACTAAGCACCTTTACCTAGTTCAAACATTTTTTATTTTCAATTTTTAGTGTTCAAAGGTCAAGTAATTTTTTAGATCAAAATACCACATCAATTATTGCTTGTATTGAGAAATGCTTGCGTAGGTGATTTTTTGAAAGCACCTTTTAGGAAATTGTTTTGCCCAAAAATAACTTAAAAGCGCTTCTATACAAGCACCCCAATTGAAAGGAGATAAGAGATTACCTAGAGGGAGAAAATTATCGGCGGCGATTTTCAACAGTGGTTGTGCACAATTCAGCCCCTTAGAAGAAGCGAAATCTTGATCGGACGGTCGACAAGCTCGGATGGGCCTTGAAATTGAACGGCCAGGACTGAAAGTGACAAAAGGACTAAAACGAAGAGAACCACTTGCACGGAAATGTGAATTCCGGTGCCAAGACGACAGCGTTTTTGACGGCCGAGGTGTGAGAATTAGGGTTTGGAGCGTTACCGCCATTGGACAAATAACGGCATTAATGGTGAGCGTTTGTAAATAAAAAAACGATTCGTTTGGACGCGGTTAAATGTATCCCGGTCTGGTTTTAAATTGTACAAATTATTTGCACATTATTTTAAAAAAAGGGTCACCCAACAGTGTTATAAAAATTAGAGTATCAATAATGGTATAAACATGTACAGATTTAGTCAATAATTCACAGATTTAAAAATCACTTAGGTATTATTTAAATTTTAATAATCTAAAATTTGAACTTACTAGTTATCAAATTTGTTAACCTTTAGATATTAAATAAAAAAGAAACAAGTACAGTCTATTGAAACTTCTATATTTTCTTTTAAAAAATATGTATTTTAATATTAACACAACTGAATCTTAGTTTATTCTCTTATTATTTTCTCTTATTCAATAAAATTATATTTTTCCAATTATAAATAACAAAAAGATCTATATCAATATGTATTGTTGCAGATTGAATAATCCATATTTATTATTTACACATCTAAATTAATTTTTATATTTGTATATTTAACTTTTAATTTTGTCGGTGACTTAGAAATATTTTTCAAATTATAAAAAATAAAATTATGTCCATGAACTTGAATATTATCTATCCACTAAATTAAATCAATGGTGAAGATTAAAATATATAAGTCCAAGGGTCCACAATGATCCCTTAATCAATATTGTAAAAATTCATACAGCATCATAGAATTTTTTTAATAAATAATAATCCCAAAGAGTTAATTAAGATTTCTTTATGATACTATACGTATTTTTACAATATTGATGGTGGAATTGTTATGGACCCTTAAATTTAAGTGATTTAATCTTAACTATTCATTTAATATACTTTAATATAACAGTAAAAAATAACTAATTAATTAAAGAGTTTTAATTTATTTAACTAACCATGTACATCCACTTTTTATTAGTAACATTTCATAAATTTAAAAATCTCTTAAATCTCTTATCATCTAGCAAATACAATAATCAGATAGTTGCCAATATAAATATTATTATTAATCTAAAGAAAATTAACTAATTACATGCCATCAATATCTAACATTGTATTCAGAGTAATACACAAGTAAATTAATTAAACTTTAACAATTGAGAAAGAAAATATTAAAGGTCTATAACAATAATATCTACAAAAAATATTTTTTGCTCACCGGAATCGAATCCATTGTTCCTCTTTGATTGGTAGAACAGATCTCTTGTTGTGCAAACCTTGAAACATGTCTTTCATTATTATATAAGTATGAAACCTAACTAATTATAGCCCCTAACTTTTAAAAACCATAGGTGAGATTATTTGTACTTTAAAACATACTTTGAACGTTCTTTTACGCAATGCATTCATTCAAAAAAATTTTAAAAATTAATTTTTACTATACACACTCTTATAAATTTCAAAATTATCCTCTATCAGATATATTCTTTTGAAGCATATTGACACTACCACAAAAATATATTATTAACAGCAAAGCTTATATATCCTTTCTCCGAAGTTTGACTCACTTCAACAAAGTCATTCTTTGATTTTTATTTTTTAAGTTTTCCAAAAGCAAAATCCATTGTTACTCAAAGTTTGAAAAAGGTTTTGCATATTTTAGAAAAGCTAGTTACTCGTGCATATTTTAGAAAAGCTTGTTGCTCATGATTGTGAATAAGAATTTGCGTTTTTAATTTTTTCACTTGCATACACAACACAGTTTCACTCTCTTTATTCTGAGTCAGCTGATTTTTATTTTTTTCTAAAAAAGAAAACGATTTTTTTATGCACTTCTTTGCTCATTATGTTTTTTCATGGGAGTTTGAAATCATGTCAAAGTCATATGTCAATCCTTAACTCTGCATGTGATGTCTAGTATTGGTAAAAACTAAAGATATGTTTGCAATCTGAATTAGATTTTATATTGAGCAAGAACTTTGCTTAGAGAAAGATAATTTTGCGTTAGGTGGATATATGGTACATTGAATGTCCAAAGTAACACTATCTATTCCTTATACTTAATTGTCGTTAATTGTAAGTTTCATTAGAGATATATTTGTAGTAAATATTTTAATTAAAGAATGAGTGTAAAAGTAGATTTTATAGCATTTTTATCTACAAGAAGATGGACTCATAAGCATTATGCAAATGAAGTTTACTTATGTAATATGCCAAGAATTCAATTTCAAATAAAAGAACTTGTCAAGAATTCAATTTGAAATAAAGAACTTGAAAGGTTGTATTTTATCGTATCTCTTATTATTTTTATTTTTAAATTTAAAATCACCCTTTAATTGGTTTATAACTGACTATATTATTTTAAAAATAATTAATTTTTTTCATTAATAGAGGTAATAGTACATTGTTAGATCTAATGGTACATATTTCTTATATTATTGATGATGTAAAAAAATTACGGCATCGTAGAATGACCGAAATCATTAAGTCAAAAATCTTTGCTGATGCACAAAAAAGTGTTGGTTGATCATACTCCTCCATTTCATTTCTTGTCTTTCATTCACTATTTTGAAAGCATAAATACTGATGATGATAATAGTCATACATATGTGGCAAAAACTAAACAGGTAATAATCAATGATCTTTTCTTGTTAGGTATCCCTTCACATATAAAATTAAAATAAATTAAGAGAAAGATATGTGCTGGTTCATGAGAATGTGTTGGCTGATCATGTTGCTCCATGATCATTTTTTATTTTCCATTCACTATTTTGAACGTGAAGATACCCATGGTAATAATATTCATACGTACGTAGGTGACAAAAAATAAATAGATAATAAGCAATGATCCTTTCTCGCCAGATATCCCTTCACATATAATATTAATAAAATAACATGTTTATTAGACAAATTATTTTTAAAGTTAGGTTATTAATAATACATCTAGACAAATTATATTAATACTAAAATTCGTTAGCCCAAAAATTGTTTTTTAAAACTTATACTTATGCATCTTTGTGATTAAGAAATATGAGTACCAATGGCATCACACTGATGGAAACAGAGTAAACAAAGCAGGTTGCGGTGTTTCAGTGACCAAATAATGCATAAATCATCTGAAAATCCAAAAAAAAAATTTGGTGTAAAAAAAAGGAATGAAAAGCCAATATGCAGTGACAGAGATATCTATAATGTCAATTTATTGCACAATTAGCAATACTTAAGATGGTGTCGATAAAAGTAAGACCAGGAAAACCATTTTGCAGCTACCACGTAAGCCTAAAGCTACATCGTTCAGGTTACTGTTTATGAATAAGAAGATTTTCTGCATCATCAATCACCAGCTTAGGGCCGGGCCAACCAAAATCGGGCCTTAGGTGAGTTTTTTTAATTCACAAAAAATGTGATTGAACTAACTTATCACTCCTAACAAACTTATTAAGGGTTTTTTTTTTGTGATTGAACTAATTTTTCTATTTTTTTATTTTTTACAGTTTTTGATATTCCGATTCATATTTTCTTGTAGATATTATTTATTATTGAAATAGAATAATAATAAAGCATGCACACAATTATGCTAGATAAATTCAATCAAAACAAGTGAATACAAGAAGATGTATAAGAAAAAATAGCACAAATAAATAATAGGGATTCAAGAGAATAAAAAGATAAAATCTGGAACTTTGACCTTATATCACAAAATTAACTTTAATTTTGAGATTGTGACAATGTGGCTTTCAACGGTAGTTGAGAGCAATGATCAATGACTAGAGAAATAAGAAGTTGACCTAAATTATCAACAGGCTTTCCAAGCACGTTGAAAATTCGTCCTAGAGTCACTCCACCGACTGGAACACTTAGAGGAGCTCCTAATGTGAGCTTCATTTATTTATGCATGTTGTTTACGTAAGAATTGGCTAGGCGTTCCATTAGTGTTGAGTTTTATTAGTTGAGTCAGTGAGTCATGTTAGTGAGTTGTGATGGAAGTTAATTTGTATTTTAATTACTATCTTCTAGCAGTTTCATTCAGTTATTGTAACAGTTATTGTAAGTTACATTGTCATGTAACATGTGTTGTATTTAAACTGGAAAAGTGAATGAATAGAGGAGGTTATTCACTGAATTAATGCTACTTTTCTGGAGAGAACGGTTCTCTCAAACAACCGTATTCTTTCTTCCTTCTTTATTGCTTATAATACAACTTAGAACATAACATTTGGTATCAGAGTAGTTGTTCCATGGCTGATGCTACAATACAAAAGAAAGATGCAGATTTTAAAGCTTTTATTACTTAAAAGATTGAGAACCAAGATGCAATCATGCAGGAGGTCCTTAGCAAACTTCAAAGTTTGACATCTATATGTGATAAATTGAGTGTTCAATATGCTCAAGTCAGCACAAACGTTGGCAACCATTCAATGCCAAGAGATCAATCACAAACTGCTGAACCATCTAGCTCTTCTATTAAATCTATTGACAATAACCTTGTGCGACGGCTAAAGTTGCACTTTCGAAATTGTAATCGTGCAAGCCCATATGGATGGATTTATCAGGCTGAACAATATTTTGAGTACCAGAATATTGCAGAGGAGCAGCAAGTGCAACTTGCATCTTTCAATCTTGAATGAGCTTCGCTTCAATGGTATCGATGGATGATAAAAACTAAGGGCCTAGTCACCTGGACTGAGTTTTCGAGCGCTCTTCTCAAAAGATTCGGACCAACAGAATTTGATGATGCAACAGAGGCTTCATCCCAGTTAAGATAATGAACAAGTATTATTGCTTACCAAGAAAACTTTGAGAAACTTTCCCACTTGGTGGATGATTTGCTTGAGCCCTTTTTAGTAGGCTCATTTGTTGGGGGACTAAAAGATGAGATACGATTGGAAGTGAAGATGCAGTGACCTCGTTCGTTGTCCACTGCTATAGGTCTTGCAAGGCTTGTTGAGGAAAAGTTCAACCTCCGTAAAAAGAATTTCATGCCTTCACTGCTATATGCTCAAGTCAGCACAAACGTTGGCAACCATTCAATGCCAAGAGATCAATCACAAACTGCTGAACCATCTAGCTCTTCTATTAAATCTGTTGACAATAACCTTGTGCGACGGCTAAAGTTGCACTTTCGAAATTGTAATCGTGCAAGCCCATATGGATGGATTTATCAGGCTGAACAATATTTTGAGTACCAGAATATTGCAGAGGAGCAGCAAGTGCAACTTGCATCTTTCCATCTTGAAGGAGCATCGCTTTAGTCGTATCGATGGATGATAAAAACTAAGGGCCCAGTCACCTGGACTGAGTTTTCGAGCGCTCTTCTTAAAAGATTCGAACTAACAGAATTTGATGATGCAGTAGAGGCTTTATCCCAGTTAAGACAACGAACAAGTGTTATTGCTTACCAAGAAGAGTTTGAGAAACTTTCCCACTTGGTAGATGATTTACCTGAGCCCTTTTTAGTAGGCTCATTTGTTGGGGGACTAAAAGATGAGATAGGATTGGAAGTGAAGATGCAGTGACCTCGTTTGTTGTCCACTGCTACAGGTCTTGCAAGGCTTGTTTAGGAAAAGTGCAACCTTCGTAAAAAGAACTTTATGCCTTATTCTCTATCTCCTAATTCTCCTAAAAAGGGTACTTCGAGTACAGGGTTGTTGGGAACTCAACCTAATGCCACACCACCGTCAACTTTTAAACGTTTGACTCCAAGTGAGGCAAATGATCAGTGAGAACGTGGATTATGTTACTACTGTGATGACAAGTTTGCTCCTGAACATAAGTGTCATACTCCTCGCCTATTTATGATTGAAGCATCTCATGAAGATGATGAGGTTTTAGATGAAGAAAGTCAAAAGGCATTTGAAAACGTTGCTAGTGATTCAACCTTGAGGACAAGGTTCATTCCAAGGGGGGTAGAATGATGTGAGCTTATTTTTTTATGCATGTTCTTTACGTAAGAATTGGCTAGGCGTTCCATTAGTGTTGAGTTTTATTAGTTGAGTCAGTGAGTCATGTTAGTGAGTTGTAATGGAAGTTAATTTGTATTTTAATTACTATCTTCTAGCAGTTTCATTCAGTTATTGTAAGTTACATTGTCATGTAACATATGTTGTATTTAAACTGGAAAAGTGAATGAATAGAGGACATTATACACTGAATTAATGCTTCTTTTCTGGAGAGAACGGTTCTCTCGAACAATCGTATTCTTTCTTCCTTTTTTATTGCTTATAATACAACTTAGAACATAACATTTGGTATCAGAGCAGTCATTCCATGGCTGATGCTACAAGACAAAAGAAAGATGTAGATTTAAAAGCTTTTATTACTTAAAAGATTGAGAACCAAGATGCAATCATGCAGGAGGTCCTTAGCAAACTTTAAAGTTTGACATCTATATGTGATAAATTGAGTGTTCAATATGCTCAAGTCAGCACAAACGTTGGCAACCATTCAATGCCAAGAGATCAATCACAAACTGCTGAACCATCTAGCTCTTCTATTAAATCTGTTGACAATAACCTTGTGCGACGGCTAAAGTTGCACTTTCGAAATTGTAATCGTGCAAGCCCATATGGATGGATTTATCAGGCTGAACAATATTTTGAGTACCAGAATATTGCAGAGGAGCAGCAAGTGCAACTTGCATCTTTCCATCTTGAAGGAGCATCGCTTTAGTCGTATCGATGGATGATAAAAACTAAGGGCCCAGTCACCTGGACTGAGTTTTCGAGCGCTCTTCTCAAAAGATTCGGACCAACATAATTTGATAATGCAACAGAGGCTTTATCCCAGTTAAGACAACGAACAAGTGTTATTGCTTACTAAGAAGAGTTTGAGAAACTTTCCCACTTGGTGGATAATTTGCCCTAGCCCTTTTTAGTAGGCTCATTTGTTGGGGGACTAAAAGATGAGATACGATTGGAAGTGAAGATGCAGCAACCTTGTTCGTTGTCCACTACTATAGGTCTTACAAGGCTTGTGGAGGAAAAGTACAACCTCCATAAAAAGAATTTCATGCCTTGTTCTCTATCTCTTAGTTCTCCTAAAAAAGGTATTTCAAGTACAGGGTTGTTGGGAACTCAACCTAATGCCACACCACCGTCAACTTTTAAACATTTGACTCCAAGCGAGGCAAAGGATCGGCGAGAACGTGGTTTATGTTACTATTGTTATGACAAGTTTATTCCTGGACATAAGTGTCGAACTCCTCACCTATTTATGATTGAAGTATCTCATGAAGATGATGAGGTTTTAGATGAAGAACGTCAAAAGGCACTTGAAAACGTTGCTAGTGATTCAACCTTGAGGACAAGGTTCATTCCAAGGGGGGTAGAATGATGTGAGTTTAGTTTATTTATGCATGTTGTTTACGTGAGAATTTGCTAGGCATTCCATCAGTGTTGAGTTTTATTAGTTGAGTCAGTGAGTCATGTTAGTGAGTTGTAATGGAAGTTAATTTATATTTTAATTACTATCTTCTAGCAGTTTCATTCAGTTATTGTAAGTTACATTGTCATGTAACCTGTGTTGTATTTAAACTGGAAAAGTAAATGAATAGAGGAGGTTATTCATTGAATTAATGCTTCTTTTCTGGAGAGAACGGTTCTCTCCAACAACCGTATTCTTTCTTCCTTCTTTATTGCTTATAATGCAACTTAGAACATAACAGTTCCCGTGTCAATTACTTCCATACCCCTTGTTAGACCATCTATAGCACTCATGGCTACAGCTCTAACTCGACTATTCCTTAATAATTATTGTACCTTGCAAGTCACATTATTTGGTTGATCGACAGTATCTTGACCCGTAACTACCAGAGCATTGTAAATATTAGGCATCTTGCAGGGGGGAAAGGCTACATCCAGTACCAGACCAATGATTTGAGCGATATATCCTAGGTTTTCGTTTGCACGTGCAGAAACCCCAAGACTGGAAGTAGTATGATTTATTCTCATAATAATAAGGTGAAATATGTCCTTTTTTTTAAGAGAAAAAAATACTTTTTTTGTTTTTTTTTTCTTGTAGACACGTTTCTTTTGCTTTTGGAGTAATTGACTTTTTTTTCAATGGGGAGTAATTTACTTAAGTATGAAAAATTAAGTGAATTCCAAATGCGATGTATAACTATCAAATTTGAACGTTATTTCTTGAAAATATAATAACATTTATATCTATTAACCAGATTCTAAGTGCACTCAACTACCTAATATAAACGTTTATTCTTTGAAAATGTAATAACATTTATTAGTCTAAATCTAAATGCAATCAAAGCTTCCAATTTGAAATTTTTAAGTCTTATCCATTATTTTTAGCCAGAATCTTTTAATTAATATTTAATATGGTTTACCTTATTTAAAGCAAATTAATTATTATCAATTAAATTTTAAAAAATTAAAAAATTAATATCTCAAATTTAGGGCCTTATCATGGCGGGGGCCTAGGCAACCGCTTAAGTTGCCTAGGGCACAAGCCACCTCTGCACGAGCTTTCCTTATTTCCATTTGCTTTTAGAAGCAACCCTAGGCAATCACTTGTTTAGTTGTATGCCAAAGAGAGCTAATACCAAAGGAAGTAGAGACATGTTAGCTTCATCATATTTTCACTGTATTTTCCTGATAAAACTTCGGAAATTTACCCATTTGACCACTTTCCAAAATTCAATATAAAAAAAGACCTCACTTCAGCTTTTCTTACAATAGCAACTATTTCCAAAGCTCCTGGACCAAAATACCACTAAAATTAAACAAAACAAACAAACTACTAAAAACATATCATATTGCCCCAACTACGCTCACACAAAGTTGCTTTACTTTTAGCAGACACTTCAGGTGCTTCTTGAATTTCGCTGAGTTCCTTCAATTCCAGCAGCGATTTCCTTCACTTCCGGTGTTTCTTGGACCAAAATACCGCCAAAACTAAACAAACTAAAAAACAATAAGAAGTTAAGGTTAGTATTTCTTCAATCTTTATCTTTTATTTTTTTATGTAGTTTCATTCAAAAGATTAGTTGCTCATTTTATTACAATGTGGGTACATTAAATGGTTGATGTGAGGTTATAGATTTATAAATTAGTAAAATTTAGGCAAAACCCGACGAAAATGGGTTTTGAATGATGTTGAAGACGAAATCCAGAATCCAGGCGACAAGTACCTATCGCCTTAGCGACAAAACTGTCACCCAAGCTTAGAATGACTTTTTGCCCGGGCGACAGATTTTTTTGCTCGATTGACAGGTACTTGTCGCTTGAATTCTAGTATTCATCACCCGGGCGACAAAATACTGCATGTTGGGCAATCAGTGCTTGTGTCGCCTAATATTCAACATTGTCACCTAGGCAATAGTTCTGTCACCTGGATCACCTAATTTTTTTTAAAATTAGTTATTTATTTAATATAGTAATCTTATTGTTTGTAGTGTTTTTAATAAAGTATTATTATTATTTTGCATCAGGTTAATGAAGTCGGCAGTTCTTAAGATGTATTTTGATGGAGTGTGGGAGACTTCGAAGGATGGTCGTATGGAGTATGAAAATGGAAAAATTATTTCATTTTGTTTCCAAAAAGATGCAACTTTTGAACAATTTATTGCAAATTTATGTGGGATTCTGAAGAAAAGTCTGGATGAATATTCCCTCACGATAAAGAAAAATGTGAAATCAACTCATCCGACACAACCCATTAATTCACTGCCTATAGACATAGTGGACAATGAAATGGTGGAGTGATTATGCGTATGAACTCTGATCCAATTAACTATGGGTGAACTCTTACTTATGTGACGACAACTCCTAAAGTTCCCATAGAACTTCCTTCGATGCCATCAATTTAAACTTCAGCCTTTGAACACTACTCCCCATTTCGCTCCCATGACGATCCTATTGATGACAATGTTGTCAATAATATGTGGATAATATGCAAGTAGAAACCTATAACATTGAGTCGCAAATGAATTTTGGACATTGTCATAGTCCAATCAACATTGTAGAGGATGTAGACCGGTTTCAGGATGTTAACGATTCATCTCAAAATCATCTTATCAGTCCAAGGATCTATAGCCAAAGTCGATTTGTGAAATAACCCGTTCTGTACCCCCAGGACGAGTCTATCTAAACTCGTCTAATCGAATCGATAATAAATTTAATATCTAAGAATTTTACCAAAAATTCGATAGAGTCTCCTCTATAAATATAACATTCCCAAACCTGCAATTTACAAAATAATACTCCCAAAATAATTCAATATCCAACCATCCTCTATAACCAACTTCTCAAATCAACATACCAAATATCACCCAAATCATTCTAATATTAAAATACAATGGTTATCCTTAATTACAAAATATAACAAATAATACAATTTGCGATATCCCGAATACAAAAGAAATTTACGACTCCTAGCCTCATCACGTGGCCATAATATCTAAATAACTACCGTTGCTGGGTCAGTTTGGTGTACTTGCAACCTCCTGGTGAGGGGGAAAAAATATAATAAAAACGGGGTGAGTATAAAACCCAGTGAAAATCAGTGAGTGGATAGTAGTTTGTTTGAAAATTAATTCTTACTTAAAAAGAAATAATCATATCATTTCCAACACGATTTCATCAAATCATGTACGAGAAATCCGTAATAAATCATTTAACATTTAAATCAGATCACTAATCATGAAAAGCATATATAATGCCGTATCAAATAATTATGGAAATCATATCTGATCAAAATATCATAAGAACTTAAATAAAACTCATTTAATTCAAACCATATACTCGAACATCAATTTCACATAAATCCGCATAAAATCAATGAAATCATAACACTTATAATATCAAATACTGAATATTGAAAACTATCACCAAACAAGTACCTAGGGGAATAATCTCGTCGTATCCAGACTTCAACGGACGGGCAATGACGTACTATCTAGGTACTGCCACATCTCAGAGCTACACAGATAGACAGGGAAAAGCTATCTCATATCTCATCATATCCGGACCTCGACAGACGGGCAATGACATACTATCTGGGTACCGTCACGCCCCGGAGCTACAACGGATAGACGGAGAAATATCATCTCATATCTCATATATCTCATCTGTATCATCATCATCTCATAACTCATATATCTTATCTGTATCATCATCATCATCTCATATCTCATATATCTCATTTGTATCATTATATCTCATCTGTAACACTGTATCTGGAGGGAATTGGTACTGTCTAATGCTTTTAAAACAATCTCTTACACACATGTATATAAACATATAATCACATCTGAAATTTCATTTCCTTTTTATTTAACATATGTCAAATCCACTCAATTATAATATCATGCATTTATTCAAAAATGACAATAAAATCATATTACATCGAAATCTACTTTTCTCGTCTTTAAAATACTATCATATTTCATTCAAAATCGATATGAAAAACCATTGACCAAACATTTTAATATAATATCAATGCGTGTATAAAATTCATTTCAAGGAAATCATTAAATAAAACCATCAAATACTTATTTATCAAAACATGTTGTACTGTATCGTAAAATCATTACTAAATTCGAACATTCAAAATTCTCATTTCGTAAACATGCTTTACTATCATAATCACTATGAAAATAGGTTTTGTATATTCCACTCACAGTGACGATGTCCGGACTCGCTATCAACAACGTCTGCGGGTTGATTCTCGCTCGCGAGTTCTCCTAATCAAATAAACGACATAATAATTATCTGTAAATGTGAAATACAACTAATTTTACGTATTAGAGCTCGAAACAAATATTTATTCATAATCAACTATTCCTTTATGCCACAAATTACCAAAATACCCTTATATGCCAAAATTACCAAAATGCCCCCAACACCAATATTTATCAAATTATCCTTAAAATCTTCAATTACCAAATTGTCCTCAATTCAGATCACAAAAATAATCCCAATGCAGAAATTACAAAATTACCCTCGGAGTGTAAAATTACCAAATTGTCCTTAACAACATAAATGACTGAATTACCCCCAAAATCTCAAATTACCTCACTGCCCTAATCTGAAATTACCAAATTATCCACCATTTCCATAAATTATAAAATTTTCCCAAAGTTTTATGAAATTACCGAGTGCCCTGCTTAGGTCAACGATGACCTGGACTTGATCCAACAAATGATAGGAAGCTCAAGTCTAATAGTTCTGACTTCGGTGAGTCCAACGGTACCAGTGATGACCTCCCACGCACGGCGACGGTGGCGGATCGAAGTTAAAAAATCCATGAGTTTCCCGGAGGTCGTTCGAGGCCAAGACGGCGTCCCCGGTGGCTGTGGTCGGTCGAAAAGTGATGAGTGTGAGGTGAGGAACAAGATCTAAGCGGTGGCATGGCCAAAATCCAGCGAGATTGACGACGAAAAAAATGAGTGGAGCCGCGGTTTTTTCGGGCTAAATCGCTGGCAATCTGGTCGTTTTCTAACAATAAGGATGGCAGGAATATGTTGCTCGTCTCTCAAGCTTTAAATCGATACCAAGCTCGACCGAAACGGTGGTCGAAAACAGGAGATCCGGCCGGGTCACGCTCGCGGGTCGCGTTCGACCCGCTTCTCTTTTCCCTCTCTCTCTCCCCGTAAGCTTCTCTTCATTTTTCTTTTCTCTCTCTTCTTTCTCTTTATAAAGGGCTGGAAAAAAGTCAAAGAAATGGGGTGCAGGGTGTTACAGTCTGTCAGTCCAATAGCTCGTAGCTGAAGTCGATCAAGAGTTCTAAGTTCAATAGACCCACTGCAGTTGGAGGCTCCAATTGTGCTGTTAGATTAGGTAGCTTTAAACATGGTTGATGGTTCTAGTTCCGGTGGTATTTGTGTAGGTCAATTATTCAGCACGAAGAAACTCTTGCATATGGAGCTTAGCAATATTGCCATTAGGGATAAGTTTGAGTTCAAAGTGTATAAGTCAACAACGGTACGTTATGAGGCTCATTATGCTTTGGATACATGTAAATGACGACTTCAAGCAACAAGGCCAAATGACAAGGAGAATATGAAGTGGTTAGTGAAGAGATATGACATGGTACACACTTGTCAAAATGACATTTTCTATAATAGTCATCATCAAGGAAGTAGTAAGGTTATCGATGAAATGATCAAGCAAAAGTTTCTTGATGCCAAACATATATACACTAAAAAAGATATCATTTTAGATGTGAAGAATGATTATGCAATCGATTTATCATACCAGCAAGCATACTGGGCTAGAGAAGAAGCTCTTGAATTAATTTGAGGAGTTCTGGAGAGTCATATAATTTACTTCTTAAATACTTGCATGTTTTGAAAAAAAAAAAAAACAACGAAACCATTTATCAACTTCTTTTAGATGAGCATAATAATTTTTTGTACTATTTTTTGGCTCTTGGATCTTGTATCAAGGGTTTTATAGAGTCTATAAGGCCAATGATTGCTGTGGATGGAACTCATTCAAAAGGTAAATACAAAGGGGGTATGTTAGTTGCAACAAACTTAGATGAGAATAACCAAATTTATCCGATAGCCGTTGGGAGAGTAGATTCAGAAAATGATGCCTTATAGGAATGGCCTATGACAAATTTGCATGGAGTTATTGGAGATATTTCAGAGTTGGTATTTATTTCTGATCATTGCACATCTATTCAAAAAACCGTTTATAGGGTATTTCTTAGTGCACTACACATACTTTGTTTTTACCATTTGCAAGGTAATGTGAAGTCTCATTTTAAGAATTCTGGTAAATTTTGGAAGTATTCTTTTAAGTGAGCATTTCAAGAAGCAAAAAAATATATGATCCTATAGAGTTTGGAAAACAAATAGAGGGTTTATGAGGTATGCATACAGGTGCAGCAAAGTATTTCGAAGACGTAGGTCTTAATTATTAGGCTCGGTCTCATTTCGAAGGTCAAATGTATGGCATTCTAATCACTAATATTACAGAGAGCATTAATACTTTAATAAAGGAACCAAGAAAATTTCCTATTACTCAATTGGTTGACCACTTTTGACTAACAATGAAACAATGATTTTATGATACAAAAAATGTGGCCGAATCCATGACTACTCTCCTTACAACTTGGGGCAAAAAAAATATACGATGGTAGAAAAGACATTGCCACTAAAATGCGTGTTTTAAATATATCTGACCATCAATTTTAGGTAAAAGAAGGTGGTATTAAGGAGGGTTTTGTTGACATAAGAAACAAGACATGCAGTTGTAGAGTATTTCAAGTTGACCAATTTGTTTGTGCTCATATAATTGCGGTTTGCCTATATTTCCGAGTAGATCCTATAAGCTTTTGTTCTCGTTACTATACAAATGAGACATTAGTGATGGCATATTCTGAACCTATTATTCTAGTTGGTGATATGGCCAATTGGGAAATTATAGCAGATGTCAAAACATTATAAGTGAACCCACCAAATGCATCATCTTCCAGTAGTCGGAAAACACGAAGAATATGATCTATAGGTGAGGATATCCCTCGATCTACTATAACTTGTGGTCGGTGCGAGGAGCGTGGCCATAACCGGAAGATGTGTAAGAATCCCCTTTCAACAAATCTGAATTAATGGTGTATTAATATGTTTGAAGACATATTAAATTTTGTAAATTTTATTATCTAATTTGGAATGACTTTATCATGTACAACTTATTGGAGGATCTTATTTTGATAAATCTTATATTATCTAAATTTAGAATGACTTTATTATGTTGATTAATTATGGTGTCATGTTATTGATTACAATCAAGCAATTGACAACACTCGAAAAAATAGGGCGACAGGCTGTGTCGCTCGGGCGACAGCCTATGTTGCACGTGTAAAATAGCTGACGGACAGTGGGTCGACAGGCGCATTGCCTGGGCGACAAATCATGTTGCCCAATTTTCTAAAGAGTTGTCCATTGCTTGGTTTTGTTAAGCATTTCGCGAGTCTCGGGAAAATCAAACAACAGGCTATGTTGCCTAATTTTTTTCAAGAGAGCTGTCCATTGCTCTTTTTTATTAGGCATTTTGCAAGTCTTGAGAAAATCGGGTGACAGGCTGTGTTGCCCAATTTTTCAGAGAGTTGCATATTGCCCGATTTTGGTGGCTGCTGAAAATGTTAATAGTATGTGTTTAATAATATATCTTTTTACAGAATCTCATTCATAAAGATATCCATAGCAATCTTCTTCCTATGTAAATCTCTACAATAACTAAAGTTAGGTGTATGGTCTAACATTAGATAAGACATGTGCATCAACATAAACACTCCACAGTCGTCGCTGCCTGGGGTTTGTTTCGGTAAATTGTAAAAACGTTTGCATTCCCAACATCCATTTGGCTGCTTATCCTCACGTGTTTTGTAAAAATCTATACGCGCTAACCAATGAGGAATGATAACTCTGAGTGGTAATAGCTTCCTTAAATATTCAGAGTCATCGTAAAGCGCAATCAATGAGTTATAAAACTATATCTTCTTTTTTTCGAGATCCAATTGAGCCAACAAGCAATGATCCCCCTTAAAGTTCATTAGAATATAGACCTGTACATCAAATTAAATAAAAGATTATTACATATTAATTATTATTAAGTCAAGAAATTATAAAAAAAATAATTTATATACACACTATGTCGACGTCCACCCAACGCTTAGACAACGTGTCTTCCCGACCATTTTCGTAGCCTGTTAAACTTTCATAATCTGTTAAACTTTCGTAATCTATTGTCGCTAAATCAACCTTACCATCTCCCTACAATAATTCCAAATATATCGAATCATAATTTAATGATAATGTAAAATCGTAGACAATCTCATCAATTAAATATTATTAAGTAACTTACAAAAAAAAGCTATCTGTATGTGTGCAACACTGAGGTAAAGCATTTATGTACTTTGATTGTCGCAAAGAGAGCAATCGCAAGTATGCGTGGATATGCTATCGAATCCATAGCCAAAAATTAAAAAACAATAGAATAAACAAAATTCAATGATCAACAAAGATAATGATCAAGGAACCTACTTGATCTCACAACCATCCAAGTGGTCCGCTTTTGTTGTCATGCAAAGTGTCTCAAAGAACTCTTTCCCAAATTTAATAGGTCGACCCACTGTGATTGCATTATGGTACCATTGCTTAAACTCACTTTGAAAGATTGGATTATCAACCCTTCTCATCGGATCTACATCAACAATTGTCGATTCATCTATATTTATTGGTTCATTGTCAAGAATACTTTGAATATTATGAAGTTTACGTTTTTTCACTTAATAATGTATGGACTAGTTAAGAGGTGCGATTTCTTCAACTGATGTCCAAACAAACTAACACCCATCGACTTCGTGAGAATTTGAATACTGGCATCTTTCAAGTTGCTAAGCCAATTGTTTGTCAAGATTTTTTCTTTGTCCACCAAGGCAAACTCATATAGCCAATTATTTGTCAAGATTTTTTCTTTGTCCACCAAGGCAAACTCAGATGGTGTTATAATAAGGTCTTCAAATACTCCAAAGTTTGGCGACACCTATCAATTAGTCATTGTAATTTAGTGTCAAAATCAAGAAAGAATAAATAGCGTAATTCATTGTATAAATAACCTGCTTACTGAAAAAGAGCATTGATAAAAGGATTCCCCATATATTGGCCGAGATGTTGGATAATTATATGATCTAAGGACTCTCATCAATAGTTGTTTGATCTCACAGAACTCTATCCTCATTTCAGCAACGTCAACCTTGATCTTCTCCACTTTATGAACAATATAATCATAATGATTTTTTTCTTTCCACTATAAAACACACACACACACACACACACACATATATATATTATTAAGAGAATTTAAAATAGAAAATAACCGTTCTAATTTAATATGCACATCTAACCTCAGAATCAAGTGCACCATCTTCATCAAGTGGGACACCTCTAGTTGGGTCATTAGCTATAAAGTTGTCGCCATTAGGTGGGTCATTGTCATGCTGAACACCTCCAGTTGGGTCATTAGCTGCAAAGTTGTTGTCGTTTGGTTGGCCATCGTCAGGCTGGTCGTCTGGCATAGATTCATTTATATTAAGTACCTGTTCAACGACCTGTTGTGAATACTGCACAATAATTTTATTTTTTTTAGATTTAGCAAAATCTTTTCTAACTAGTATGAAATATAAATTTTATGGTGCAGCTAATTGAACTTATTCCTACCTAAACAACCCAAGTCGGAATAGGAGGTTTGTAAGTCTTTACATCTTGATAATATGCTTTTTTGCTCTCTGTCTTAGTCCTATTCAAGACTTGCTTTGTCTTTGTCTATAAGCACAAGTGAAAAAACTTAGGGAAATAAATTTAAGTTGGAATAACCATAAGCAATATATAGACAA
Organism: Atalantia buxifolia; assembly: GCA_030444775.1. NCBI lineage: Eukaryota > Viridiplantae > Streptophyta > Magnoliopsida > Sapindales > Rutaceae > Atalantia > Atalantia buxifolia. The sequence goes on from CM059837.1 coordinate 8,432,380, forward strand.
AATAAATGATTTTCCTGCACTTACCGTTGGCGCATTAAATATCTTTGCCACATCTGGATATTGTAGGGTAGAAGATAAACTCCACTTGAGTATGCACAGATACTTTAATTTTGTTTGGATGCAATACTTTGTTGTGATTGTTCCAACTGACTAGAAAATCCAAGGCTACACCAAGTAAAGTTAAAAAAATTATATGATCAAGCACTATATATTTAAATAACAATTATTGTTTTTTTTATGTACCTGAACACCATAAACAAAACCAGAGAAATTATACTTCTCTCTAATGTGATCCTTGATGTGCTCTTTCTTATATTTGTCAACTTTACCAATCAAGCTTTTAGTCATTTGCTTGTAGAGAATTTTCCACGTATAGGTGCCGCAAGAAAAGTTGTTGAAATAATCCAAATCATTAACATCATGCATTATTTCTTTCGTGATTCCCTTGCACACAAAACCCTATATGTGAAATAGAATAAAGCAATCCTCAACGCGTCTGTGTCATCTATGTTAGCGAAATCAAAATCATCAAACATGTTATCTAATTCGTTAACCTTAAAGTATTGAGCTCCAACAAAATACTGATCACATATTTGCCAACCAAAGTGTTTTTTGTGCAAATTTTCCATATTACCATATTTTAATCTTGTCACCAAGCACCATCTTCTAAGAGAGAAACGTACCATCTCATTCCTAATCCTAAACCACAGTTGGTACTCATCATCATCAACTTGTTTCTCAACTAGCAAGAGCAACAAATAGTGTCCAGGGTCCCCATGGCTAGAAAATGACCAACAATTAACTTTTTGAATAGCTTAAATTGAGTATTAGTTAACTTGGTTTGTATACGCGTAGTGACAAAATTAAATCTCGTTAAATTCGAAATGCAACCCAGGAAATAATCCTTGATTGGTATCTTCAATGACCAGGGATGCATCTGCTCATCGGACGTATCTAAACAATAAATTATGACAGTTTGGCATAAATATTTCAAAGAAAAAGAAAAACTAAAACAATCAGAAAACTATTGTCGCCACTACTAGAAAAATGAGCTTTACTGACACCATTTTAGTGTCAGTAATTACTTTTGCTGACACTTGTTAATTGTGTCAGTAATGCTCAAGCCAGAACACACTGACACTACTTTTTGGTGTCAGTGATTTTCGTGTCAGTATCTTGTGTCACTATAGTATCATCAAAATAGTGATAGGATAGTGTTAGTATCAGTTGATACTATTTCTATGTCAGTATTTTGCGTTACTAGAGAATCACAAAGATAGTGACTCAATCGTGTTAGCATTTACTGATAGTATTTATGTGTCACTGATTTATGCAACTACAGTATCAGGAATCCACTGACTCATTAACATCAAAAATTTCTAACGTCATTTAAATAATTACTGTCAGTATTAACGGTGCTATACTGGTAGTGCTTTATTTTTTTTTAATCACATTTTTCCTATTTATTTTACAATTAAAATAAACTCAATATATTAAACATACCAAATCTTGTAATGCAATTCACATAATACACATTCCAAATATATCAGTTAAATTAAAATAGTTCAACTTACATCATTGATCTCGAAGTAAAAAAAAAACTTCAAGTACCAAATTAATTGGAGCACAAGTAGTAAACAATAAAGTACTAAATTAATTTCTGAAAATGTTAACCAATGTCACTGATTTTGGAATCCATAAATGCCTTCATTATTTTTCCACCTACAAGTATATAAAATCAATTAACACACCACGAAAAATTAGTCTTGTATATAAGGAAAAATAATCATAAATTACTTGTATGTTACCTCGCGATTGTAGGCTGTAATTAACTTGGCAACGTATGTAGCCCACTGATCTCGAAGTCGCGAGAGGTCCTTTACGGTGTATTCCTCAATTCCCTTGAATTTTAATTTCAAAACAGCAAGTTATTCACAGAAAATCCTTGACTAAACTACTTAACGCCAACAAACAAACTCCAACAATGTTACTGTTTTATCCATAATTATATATGTAAATACTGAACATCCTAATCATGGTAATTGAAAAAAAAAGACCATTTGAATGAGTGTTGATGTACTTATTCTATCAGTTACTACTTAAAGTGAACTTATACAATAATGTTTAATTGCCGAAACAACTTGTGAACCCCAACAGCACATGATTTAATGCAAATATAGATGTAGATACAAAACCTTAATCAGGATTACAACTTATCCTCATCAACGACACTATAACACATCCCCACTAACAACTACTTTGCAACCCAAACAATTGTTTTGTGTTGGGATATGCAGTACATTGTGTATATCCCATATCCTAATTCCTGTTTATATGGATATTCATATAATCTATTCAACAGTATGCAACATACTCACTATTATCAGTAACTCTTACAGTTTATAAAATACATACAATATGCATTGCTGACTATTATGTTACTGTAATCATTTCACAATAAATTAAAACAATATGATGTAGTATTGTAAAAAAAATTTTCAATACTTACATTATTTTTCAGGACGTTCACATTTGTGATGATATCTTGCATGTATTTCATCACATAGTAACCACATTCAAAGCTACTCGGCTGCCTCGGACACTACAAAATCAAAATTACATTAATTTTTTACAGTACATTAACAATAATTATTTAGGTTTATCTGATTTTTACCTTGACAGGTATCTATTGAACATTAGCCTTTGTATCAGAATTTAAACTCTGATGTATTCGAATCCCACTACAATTAAGACATAGCTAATGTTAGCAAATAATTAGCATAAGACATAAAAAAAAAATAGCGTGATCAAAGATACAAATAACAAACTTAACTGATTGACAATTTGCATTAGCTCTTCATCAGGACTACCTTCCAAGGGATCAAGATAATATATTGTACGTCTTACCATATCAATTGCCAATAGCACCTAGTGGGCACTACAGAAAGTAAAAATAATTCTCACACATGAATTACAAGTAAAATTTTTTTAACTTCGTGATTAATCTACTAAATAGAGAATATGGCTAGCAAAAGAAAAGCTTATTCCCAGGGTTATAAGGGAATACGATGACTTGTCCCAATTCTGCCAAGCCTAAAAGCTTTGAAATGTATTGAGTCCTGTCTTTGAAGCTGACCCTTGGATACAGCTTCTCAAAAAGGCCAAACTGAACAGGCTTTGTACTTCCATTGCTCTCCATATCTTCATACAAGTGTCTAAGAGGAAACAAACATATATAACGAAGTAAGTTTGAATAAAGGAAACAAAATAATAGCTCCAAGTTTACTAAAACATAAGCTATGATTTACCGTACTTGATCCATATGTTAATGATGCAGTTTGAGACCTCCTTAAACTCGATGATTTCAGCACAAATGATTTTGTCCAAGTGTGTTTCCCAAATTTCACCAAAGGTTGCTGTGTCATGCCGAACCCTGATCAACCGAGGTAAGGAATTCTCGATAAACATGGTAAACATGTTCATATATTCACTGCTATCATTCTTTCTTGATCGTGTTGCTGCCCGTGTATTCTTCACACGTAGCTTGAGGTCTTTTGCTGCTGGTCTGATGGCCAGTGGTTTTTTTTTTGGGTACTTCTGCTGGTCTGATGACTAGTGGTTATTTTGTCGGTTCTTCTGCTGGTCTGATAACCAGTGGTTCTTTTTTGGGTACTTTGTCATGACAGGAGAACTGCACATCTAACATTTTAGGAGTTAGTCTCGGAGATCTTCTCGGTGTGGGCTTTGAAGTAATTTCACACTCTACTTTTTTGGGGGTTTGTTGAGGAGTTGGTTGGGAAATTGTGGTAGGACTGTCCTTCATTTTACTCTTCACAGATTTTGGGGTCGACTTACCCGATGGGAAATTAGCCTATGTAATAATCAAAATACATACCATTAGTAGTAATACATGAATATACAAATAGAAATAAAATAATGACATTTAAAAGGCCATATAATAACCTTTCTTTTTCCAAGAGTTTCAGGGGATTGTTGATCATTGTCAATCTGAACACCAGTGGAAGTTTTGGGCTTAGGAAAGTTAGAACTTCCAACTTCAGTATTGTTGTACGCATTTAACCTTGCATTCATGCGTTCTAGTTGAGCAGACATGAATTGGAAACTCTCTTGATACATCTTTCTTTCTCTTGCTAACTCAGTGGCATCAGGGACATGAAAGTACATAGATGGGGTGATGAATTGTCCCACACCTTTCACCCTGCTTCCATTTGGCTGCTTCTGAAGAGCTTGACCTAGAATGTCATTTGAACCTTGTGATTGGAATGTTCCTTGTTCAACTTGACTCTTCGGCTCATTCTACAAAAACAAAAATATTATAAATCTGCAATTACGAGTACAAGACATCAGCTAAACTAAACTAACATCCTTCTTGAATCTTCAACACAGAGCAAGTCTATATACAGTTTAAATTGAAACTACAGAAAATATTACAAGACAACACCTCTCACAAGCACTTGATCTCCTAGACATCTCTTTCATTACACATAAGAATTGTAAAGATCTACCCACACACATACACATTATAAAGAAAATTCATAAGAATTAAGTATACTAGTGACTTACTATTTTCGCAGCAATTGGCGTCACTTCAGAAGCATATTTGCCATCTCGGTCTGCTCGTGCCATTAACCAAGCTTCACTGCGGTCAATCTCCTGCTCAGAAATTCCACTCTCCTTTTTCTGTTACAAGGTGACATAAAACATAAATAATTGATTCTATTATATTATATGTATTAGATTACTTACTACACATACTTTTTTATACAACATGCCACCATATCTTGTGCTACCCAAGCGATGGTTGTAGACATTCTTTGCTCTTTTGTCTTTTGCCTTCTTACTTTTTTCCTGTACAAACAAGATTTACGGAGAACAAAAGGTTACCACTGATTATTAATAACTAGCAAAAATAAATCAGGTAATATTAACAAACAACACACCTGAAATTGTTCACACAAAACTTTGTCAACAAAAAGTTTCCAATCTTCCTTTTTAATGCTCGGATATTCAATAGGAGGCAACCTTAGTGACTTTCGATCGTTCTTGTTAGGTATAACGAATTGATTGCCGATTCCCTGCGAAAGTTTCTTGATGCAACCCCCATCCACTTTAACACTTGGCTTTTGCATTTCAAGCTCAATCTGAATTTTTTCTGGAAACCAATAACATGGATTAGAAACAGCTTTAAACAAATATAGAAGTTATATAAAATCTTTAAACATACTATTAAACAAGTAAACAAAACCTGAAAATGAAGCCACAAAGTTTCCTTCATCTCTAGTGGCACACGCCTCCAATCATCAAGTAAGATTGAGATTGTTTCACGTACAATGACTCCAATGTAACTCCTAAGACCATTTCTTCCCTTTCCAACTGGAACACCATAAGAATTGTACTCAATTACAACTTCATGATTAACTTCTTCTTTTTGCAAACCTTTCTTTTTTGTTTGTTTTCTTCTCTTTGGTCTTTCCTCAAGCTCCGGAAGAGTGAACTCAGCATCTTCAGCCATCTCCTACAATCCTGAAAATGATTAAAATAAATAAGTACATCATTTAGATTAATAAGTTAATACAAGATCAATAGCATATAATGAAAAAAATAAATCACTCATTGGAAAACTGTGAAAAGTGGTGCTGAAAACTAGCTACAATAATGCATTCACTGATTTTCTAAATCAATATCTATTGGAATAGCATCACAATCTTTTCTGTCATAAATTCCTTCGTCATCTTTCTCATCCAACTCACATACTGAAAGTTTGTTAGATAATGGGGAAAATACATCCACATCTTCACATCTTTCCCCATTTAACTTATAAGCTTTGTCAGTCACTGAACAAACTATTGATTTATTATTATCTAGCTGGTCCTTGACATAAAATACTTGTTTTGCATGACAAGCTAGAATAAAGCAATCAGATTTATAGCCAATCCGATTTAAATCAACTACAGTAAAACCTAAATTGTCAATGCAAACCCCTCTATCATCTACCCAATCACACTTGAAAAGTGTTTTTTTAACTATTAGATAATCAAGCTGCCAAATCTCATCAATGACTCTATAAAACGTCATGTCTCCAGAATGAGGACTTTTATCTTTTGAGCTAGAAATTTGTAGAGTGTTAGCGATAACCCTAACACCATTATTTTGGGTCACACGATTACTGTCCCAGTCCCTCGTTGTAAAATTAAAGCCATTGATCTCGTAGCTAGGGAAGGTCACCACGCTTGAGCGTGGTTTGTTTGCCAACCGCCACACCATTTTGTCAACCGGTACATTATTTGCTTTATCATGTGCTACCTATAATTTAAATTAAAAAGCATAGTAATTAGTCAAATGTAAAAAATATTGTTAAAGTTTATATCTTATATTGTATTTAGTTAAGTAATTCTGACCTTTGCTTGTAACCAACCAGAAAATGTACGTATGTGTTCATTTTGCAACCACAGATTTTTTTTTGCCTTATAGGGGCTTCTTGATGCCAAATAATGCATATGCTCCCTACAGTGAGACCATATTAAGATTTAAAAACTAGTATAGTAATCTTATAATACAATAATAAAATTTTTTGAGAAAAATTAACAACTTACTCAATATATATTTGGATTTCAGGGGTGTTCATTAGAACACACTGGTGTGCTTGTGCCAACCAATGATCATCAACCACCTTTATGTTTGCACCTCCTAAAGGCCTTTCCACAGAAAAATCAATTGGACAACCAGTAGGCAGCCCAATAACAGCACAATTTGAGAGGTGCTCAGCACAAAATTCAAGTGCTTCTTCTGCAATACAACCCTCAGGGCGGTAGCGATTACGAACATAATCCTTGAGAGTTTTCATTTCTCTCTCAAAAGGATACATCCATCGAAGATAAATAGACCCACATAACCTAACTTGTTCAACTAGATGGACTGTTAAATGGATCATTATGTCAAAAAAACTAGGTGGAAAGTACTGCTGCAGTAAGCATAAAGTGATTACAAGTTCCTCTTGTAATTGGTCAAGAGTATTAGGATCTACCACTTTACAGCACAATGTATTAAAAAAGAAGCACATTCTGATTATAGCCCTACTCACATTTATAGGCAAACAGTTTCGAATGGCTAGTGGGAGAAGTTGTTGCATCAAAGTATGACAGTCATGGGACTTAAGGCCTTGAAGCCGACAATCATCTATTGAAATAAGTTTTTGGACATTGGAAGAATACCCAGCAGGGACTTTCACACTCAGCAAGGTTTCACAAAACTGTTTCTTTTCTTTTTTACTCAAAGTATATGGAGCTGGAGGTAGGACTTTGTTTTTTTTGTTTGTTTCATCAGGAACTAGTTTTTGCCTAATCTTTAAATGCTCAAGATCTTTTCTAACATTAATCCCATCTTTTGTTTTGCCTGGTTGATGAAGTAACGTGCCATATATGTTCTCGCACACATTTTTTTCAATGTGCATCACATCTAATTGATGGCGAACTAATAAATGCTTCCAATATTCTAAGTCAAAAAAGATTGACTTTTTTTTGTATAATTTTTCAGTTATGTTCTCATCACCATCACCGCCACCACCGTCACCATGTTTTCGCTTTTTGGCCTTCTTTTTCCTAAACTTAATGTCAATATCTTCCACCATATTAAAGATTTCCTCACTAGACAAAATTTTATGAGGCTCATTCCACTCTTGTTTCCCATTAAAAATCTTTTTCAGTTTCCGAAATACGTGACCAAGTGATAGAAAACGGCGATGGCCCATATATGACATTTTCCTACTATGTGGCAGCCAACATGCACAAGTGTCTATCCCACAAATTGGGCACGCATAATAGCCCTTAACAGTACAACCAGAGAGGTTTCCGTATGCTGGAAAGTCACTGATTGTCCACATCAACACAGCCCGTAAATTAAAAGTTTCTTTTCTATAAGCATCATAAACATCAATACTTACATCCCATAGAGTTTTCAAGTCCTCAATCAAAGATGCTAGGTATACATCTAGATCATTTCTAGGTTGTTCAGGGCCAGATATCAAAAGAGACAACATCAAAAACTTTCTCTTCATACACAACCATGGAGGAAGATTATATGTTATTAATATAACAGGCCAACAACTATAAGTAGTGCTAAGTGTACTATGTGGGTTAACCCCATCAGTTGAGAGAGCTAAACGAAGATTTCTAGGTTCTTGTGCAAATTTTGGCCACTTATTGTCAATTAGTTGCCAAGCTGGTGAGTCTGCTGGGTGGCGAAGTTCTCCATCTTTAATTCTTTTATTGGCATGCCATGTTAAATTTTAAGCTATTTGTGGTGATTGAAACAATCTTTTCAACCTAGGAATAGGTGGAAAATACCATAATACCTTTTTAGGAACTCTTTTCCTAAATTTTATTGAGCTATCTTTTTTTCTTTGATACCTAGATGCTCCACAATTTGGGCATTCAGCAAGATCAGCAAATTCATTCCTATACAAAATGCAGTCATTTGGACATGCATGTATTTTTTCATACTCTAAGCCTAAGACTTTCTCTGTTTTCTTAGCTTCGTATATTGACTTAGGTAGAGTATTATTATTTGGCAAAATATTAGCAAGGACTTCCAACAAAGCAGAAAACCCTTTATCAGACCACCTATAGTTCCCTTTCACATTGTAAAGTCTCATTAAACCAGATAACTTTGAATGTTTTGCACCCGGGTACAAAGGTTTTTCAGCATCTTCAAGCATATCCTTAAAGGAACTAAGATCTCTATCACAATGCTCGTAAGCATCTTCAACCATGTCAATTATGTTACTGTAATCATGACATCTAAATCTTTGACTATGTGAATGGGAGAAAACCTTTTTCAAATAAATGATCCTTCACCAGTTGAGGAGTATGAAACTCCATATTACAACAAAAGGTGCAAGGACATCTAATTGACATTCGGTTTTCAGCATTCAAAATGGCAAAATCTAAGAAATCAGCAACTCCAGAATGATACTCTACAGACAATCTATCACAAGTTATCCAAGTTCTGTCCATTTCAAATATTTTACCTATTCACATATGTAATGTTAGTTTAAGTTTAATTAAATTGCATGATTAATTTAATGTTCAATGTTATTATGATTATTGTTGCAATAATAAACTCATAATTCTGGAAAATCACTAATAACCCCTATAAATCATTGAATAATAATCATTTTGACAAAATCCTGAAATTGAAACAAAAGTAGCTTTGAAACTTAAATAGGAGATGAATAGGTAAGATGGGCGCTAATGGCTTTTTAAGTAGTCAAAATAAGTCAAGTAACTAACAAAAGTTAAGAGTTCAAATAAATAATGTCTTCATACCACTTTGCAAGCCATTTTTTAAGATTCTATAAATCACTTTTTAACTTCAAATACAACATGTAGAACACCTTAAAACAAGCATTTCTTTCTTGAATCAAAGACAAATCATCAACTTTATACAATCTCAAAATACTCACAACCACGAACTTAATTAATTCATATCATAGTCATTGTCTCTATTGCAAATCTTCCAACCAAAACAAAATAAATAAACAAGTAGGATTATATAATAAAATTTGCCTCCGTCACATGAAACAAAGATGTAAATAGTTCGTAACCACTAAATACACAGTCATTCAGCCAATATAATACCCAAACAATCATCTCTTAATTAGAAAGGCAAAAGCTAAAATGAAATTTCATATTTTAGTACATTTAAAATCAACTAACTTATTAATCAAACTTAAGAAACAGAGCTAACAGTTTATTTCAGAAACTAAAAAAAATGCAATTTCTTAGTTTTAAATAATAATAACAGCAAATCACATGCACAAAAGTTTTAAACTAACCTCAAATGTGGCAGAAAAAACAGAGTTGCAGCAGCGAGTGTTTTGAGTTTAAGTAATGCACCACTTAAAATGCCTGTATTTTTGGACTGCATGTGAGTGAAGATATAGAAAAATAAGAACAAAAAATTAAAGTTACAATTAAACAAAAGAAAAAAAGATTTGGAAAACAAAACCCACCAGGGTCGCACTACTGTTCAATTCTTGAACATCTGAAACAACCCAAAAATTAAAAATTAAAAATATTAATCATAAGCTAAATTAAAACAAACCCATTAATTAAATTACCCAAAAAAAAAATATTCAGCCATTACCAGCTGATAACCTCCTCTACAGTTCTTTCTCTGGACTTAACTTGTGGGGGAGATGAGATTACTTGAATACGCAACCGATGGTGCCACTTTACCCCTTGTCGATGGCTTTTACTTGCTTGCCCAGTATAGGCACTGGATGGTTTAGCTGGAGAAAAAACCCCTTCGATAACAAGCGATTAGGGTTTTGGTTTGTTTTTCAATTGGGGAAAATGGAAAAACGAAACGGAGTTTTAATTAGCTTTTCATTATCTATCTAAAGTAATTGAATTTAATTTGTAAATGGACAATGCAAAACAGAAAAGATCGAGAAGAGAAAAACGAAAGAGAAAGAGAACGATAAAAGCAAGAAAGAGATAGTAGCTAGATACAGTCTGGTAGATGGGGAAAATTCATTAAGTGTAAGTTTTGTGTTGTTGTTATTTATATTTTCATTTTTTAATAATTTAAATATTATTATGACTTTGATTCAACGAGATTTGATGGTCTGCGCTCCAAACATTAAATCTTTAAACCTTAGAGCGCTCAGGTTCGAGTTGGAGCTAAAATAAATTTTTATGATTTTTTTTATCTTTGATACTTTAATGTCAGTGATCTTTGATGTTTACTTTACTGACACACTAGTATCAATAATCTGTGATTCCTATTTGTCAAAAGCGGAAAATGGTGCATATGTACATAATTATTGACACTTTTTGCAAAGTGTCAGTAACGAAGTGTCAGTAAAGCTCATTTTTCTAGTAGTGCGCCCAGATATACATGTTGTCGCCCATGTACCTGCGTCACTTGGTTCATGGGCGACAAGAAATATCGTCCAGCCTAATCTGGGCGACACAATTATTTTCCCCAGATTCGGTTCTTGTTGCTCAGAATACGCGCAGCGCAGATACATGGGCGACAACATGTATCACCCAACCAAATCATGTCGTTGCCCATTTACATGGCTGGGCGACACAAGCATGTCGCCCCTAATCTGGGCGACACAATTATTTTGCCCAGATTCGGTTCTCGTTGCCCAGAATACGCGCAGCGCAGATACATGGGCGACAACATGTATCACCCAACCAAATCATGTCGTTGCCCATTTACATGGCTGGGCGACACAAGCATGTCGCCCCTGTTGCTTAGCCTCCCACGCTATGCATGGCCATTTGGCATATAATACTGAAACCTTAGGTGAAGGAACTTGCTGGAAGTAAAGGAACTCGGTGGAACTTAAGAAACGACAGAAGTGAAGGAAATCACCACTGGAAGTGAAGGAATTCGGTGGAACTCAAGAAGTGCCAGAAGTGTCTGCCGGAAGTGAAAGAACTTTGTATGGGCATAGTTAGGGCGATATAAGATGTTTTTAGTTTAGTTTTAGTGGTATTTCGGTCCAAGAGCTTTGGAAATGGTTGTTATTGTAAGAAAAACTGAAGTGAGGTCTTTTTTTATATTGAATTTTAGAAAATGGTCAAATAGGTAAATTTCCCATAAAACTTTTGAAGCTGTGTAAGTTCAACCTTCGAATAAAATGCTTTTGTCATTAAATTAAAATGTAGTAGCCATACAAACTAATACTTCTAGAATAAGTGCCCAATTAAGTAAAAAAACTAATACATTTTAGGCACTTTATTAGGCTTTTTTTTTTCCCCAGGAGCACATTGAAACAAAACTAAGGCAGTGGCAAATATGTCCCTAATGAAATAGAGTATGATATATGTCCAGGAAACCATTATTACTTGAGAATTCAATTTTAATTATCTCCATGAGCTACTAAAATGATAAGAGAAACAAAATTTTACTTTTTGTCTACAGTTATCTTGAATTTAGCCTACGAAGCTACTCTTCTTTTTAGTGGCTTTTATTGATTGTATATAAGACTAAGGTGCATGTGGACAAACCATGAATCATATGTTTGTGTAAAAGCTAAGTATTAGCATGCATTCTTCTTATTAGCAATAATTGTTTGACATCTGAAAAGAGATGTATAAACTTATGCTGTCGAGATTCTGACAAACTGAAGTAGGAAAATCATTTTAAATGGTGCAAAATGAATGAATTGGTTCTTCCAGCTTATCCATAAATAAAATTATTAAATGAACCTGTAAGGCAATAAACTAGGTTGCAAAAGAGATAGATGGCGCATCAACAATGAAGAATAGGTCTTCATCCCCTTTAGGACAACGATAGAGGAAAATAGAACTAAAATTGACTAAGTAAAATATGCAAAACCAGGCAGAGTCAACTATGATAGGACTTAGGACTAAATTAGGACTGATTTTTATTGATTAAATCAAAATAAATAATAATCATGACCTACAATCCGAGAGATAGGTCAATCTCTCCCAACTCTTAATTACTCCTAACACTAGACAAAACTCAACATAAACCCTAAATGACTTCATAATTTCTTATTTGTACATTAAACCCAATTAATAATAAAATTACTAAACTACCCCTACCTCTTTATAGTTGCGCCTAACCTAAGTTTTCATTGGTCTAACATTACTCCATTCCCAAAAAGACACCTTGCCAAAAAAACACCTTGTCCTCTAGGTGGAATTCAGGAAACTATTGTTGTATTAACTCATATGGCTCCCATGTCGCCTCATAGTCTGGTAAGTCCTTTCATATAATCAAAACCTCTTTATAAATTGGTTGTCCGGTTGCTCCTTGACGTACTCCTTCCACAGTAGCCAGTTCTAACATTACTTCTATGTCCTTAGTCAGCGTCGGTGAAAGTGAAGAAGAGGGTGTATGATCTCCAATAGCTCGTTTCAAGTAAGACACATGAAACACCGAGTGAATAACCAAAGTTGGTGGCAGCTTCAATCGATACGCCACCTCTCCAATCTTTTCTAAGATCTCATAGGGCCTAAAATACCGAGGGGAGAGCTTTTCATTCCTTTTTTGCGTAAGAGACTTTTTCCGGTACGGCCGTAACTTTAGATAAACCCGGTCTCCTACTACAAATTGTACGTCCCTCTTATGACCGTCAGCTTGTTTCTTCATTAGTTGCTGTGCTTCAGGTAGATTCCTTTTCAACTCGTCTAGTATTCAACATCGTTCCTCTAAATATTGATCTATCTACAATACAAGTGTTGAAACCCTGTTCATAGTGCACCAAATGTAGAGGATCACACCTATACAAGATCTTAAAAGAAGTGGTTTGTGTAGCAATGTGACAAGAAGTATTGTACCTGAAGGTGTTGATTTTTTTTTACCTTCACATGTATTTCTAATTTGTCGAGAACTTGTCATGATCTTTGGCCTTGAATCCAGATGGGTGAGTGTTAGAGTACAATTTATGCACCAAATTTGCATTGTTTACTTCCTTTAATATCGATGTTTTGCACTTAATAATAGTGATTTACTTGTGTTTTATTTTTATAGGTGCCATTTTATTGATTGGTACTAAAATTTAGCTACAAGATGATGTTTGAAGATGATTGATTTCCTGGAGAAATTATGAGCCTCAGAAGAACTTTGTTGATAAGGCGTGGACGCATGCTGTCAACAAAGGACTTACAGTTTTTATTTTAACGTGTTTGATCTTTTTGGTTATTTTTGTAATTTTGAATTTAATATTTATTTTGATTTTAAATATTAGTATTTGATTAAAAAGAGAACTCTAGAGAGAGAAGGGAAGGAGGCAAAAGGAGAAAGGATTGGAAAGAAACCTTAAATCTAATTTTTTTCTTTTTTCTCTCTATAAAGAACTAAACCTATTATTCCGGTTGAAGGTTAATAAAGCTTTGATTCATCATTACTGTGAGATCTTTCTTATGCTTTAATTGTTTTATTACTTTTTGGGTATTTGTTTATTCTCTATATTATTGTCATGATTATATTTGTTAATTAGATATTTGACCACTATTTAATTATCAACTTAATCTAGTGTCAATTAAAGGATTCATCGTATGAAGATTTTAATGTTTGTGACAAATAGCATAGCAGTGCGTTGTGTTATGAGAATAAACAATCTAATTTAAATGAACCATCGTATGTGTTTGTTGATTAGAATTTGGGTCTCTCTGGTTTCTCAGGCTGTCAATTGATTAAATCCTATGATCATATCTAGGGTTGTCTATTGATTAGGAAAATAACTAATGGTCATACCTTGATTATTAACTAGTTAAGGAGAGATTGGCTATTAGAGGGTCTCAATAGCTATAACCAGTCTATTCATAAGTAGTAATGATTTATATTTGAATCAATGATCAGTATTTGAATCAAGCTGAGTTAATTCCTTCAACCAGAGCTTTTTCCAATTTGAATTTGCATTCTTGTTATTTTAATTTGATTTTTATTTTTGTCAACAATCTCCCCATTTTACATTTTGCATTTTTAAAAGGACTTAAATAGTTATCGATTTCTATAGACACGACCCTGTTGAATCACTATATACAATTTATTTAGAGTAGGTTTTTATTTTTGCTGGCTTCGACAACCATCAAATTTTGGCGCCGTTGCTGGGGATTGGTGTTGTTTATTTAATCTTTTTTATGTTTTTACTTGGTGTATGGTTCGTTCTTCTCGTACATGTACATTTTCATTTGATCCTGAAATTGAGAAGACAGCTCGCCAACTGAGACAGCAGACGAAGCGAGCTAAGTAACTATCATCATCGCCTTTGCTTTCTGAAACAGATACGGTGCCTGATTTGGTTGAATCATCTAACGATTTAGAAGAACAAGTGATGGATAGAGCTGCACCTGTAGAAAGAACTCTTAGAGAGTTAGCTGAACCAAACTTGAATCAGCAACCACTCTGCATTCAATATGTAGATTTGGAGGTAAATTTTGAATTAAAGTCTAGTCTTATTCATTTATTATCTAAGTTTCATGGTTTTGCAGGTGAAGATCCTCATAAACATCTCAAGGAATTTCATGTCGTGTGTTCAAGTATGAGGCTACAGGGCGTGACTGAAGAGCATATTAAGCTACGTGCTTTTCCTTTCTCTTTAGATGGGCTAGCTAAAAATTAGTTGTACTACTTGCCTCCTAAATCGATTACAACATGGAATGGTTTGAAGAAGCAGTTCATCGAGAAGTATTTTTCTGCTTCAAAAGCTGCCAACATCAGAAAAGACATTTGTGGGATCAGACAACTTCTTGGGAAAACTTTGTACGAGTATTGGGAGCGATTCAAACAATTGTGTGCCAGCTGTTCTTAGCATCAGATATCTGATCAATTTCTTATTCAATACTTTTACGAAAGACTGTCATTAATGGATAAGAGTATGATAGATGCTGTTAGTGGAGGTGTGTTGGTGAACAAGACCCCTACTCAAACAAGGGAGTTGATCTCAAATATGGCTACCAATGCACAACAATTTGGCAGCAGGTAAGATCTTATTTCAAGGAAGGTGAATGAGGTAAATATCTTTTCTATTGATCAACGTTTAGATAAACTTACTTCTCTTGTGGAAAAGTTTGTTGTAGGTAATGTGCAATAGGTGAAGACTTATGGCATTTGTTCCAATATGGGTCATTCAACTGATATGTGTCCTACACTTCAAGAAGAACCCATTGAACAAGCTAATGCAGTTGGAGGATTTCCAAGCATGCCTCAGAGGAGGTATGATCCTTATGCACAAACATACAATCTGGGATGGAAGGATCATCCCAACTTCAGCTATAGAGTTAGGCCGTCAGGATTCCCACAATAATACCCACCAAGACAACCAGCCCTTTTACAGTCAAATTTCAAGTCAAGTATATCTCTTGAAGAAATTGTTAAATCACTTGCGACTAACACTCAACAATTTCAGCAAGTAACTACAACAAGCATTCAAAATTTGAAAAATCAAGTGAGTCAATTGGCAACTACAGTGAGCCTTCTGGAGTCTCAAGTATCAGGGAGATTGGCTTCACAATCTGAGGTGAATCCAAAACAAAACGCTAGTGCTGTCATCCTTAGAAGTGGGAAGGAGTTGCAAGAGCCTAGTAAGAAAATGATAAAGTATGTATAAGCTGAGCTTGAGAAGAATGAATTGATGCCTAAATCTCAAGATGCGCAACCCACCAGAACGAAACCCCTACCTGTGGTGATACCTTCTCCTTTTCCAAGCCGGTTTACAAAATCCAAGAAGGAGGAACAAGAGAAAGACATTCTTGAGACATTTCGCAAGGTTGAGGTAAATATTCCTACCTCGACATGCTAAATTTCTTAAGGAACTGTGCACCTCCAAGAGAAAATTAAGAGGAGATGAAAGAGTTCACATGGGGGAGAATGTTTCAGCAGTTCTCCAAAAGAAACTACCTCCTAAGTTCAAGGATCCAGATATGTTTACTATCCCTTGCAAAATTGGTAGTGTTAGAGTTGAGAATACTATGTTAGATCTAAGAACTTCTATTAATGTCATGCCTCGTTCCATTTATTCATCTTTGAATGTTGGTCCATTAAAAGAAACTGGCGTGATAATTCAACTAGTTGATAAGTCTAATACATATCCTGATGGGGTACTAGAAGATGTCTTAGTACAAGTTAATGAGTTGGTTTTTCCTACTGATTTTTATGTACTTGATATGGAAGAGGATAACTCCTCTAATTCTGTCCCAATTTTGCTAGTAAGACCTTTTCTTAAGACTGCTAGGACTAAAATGGATATACATAAAGAGACTCTCACTATGGAGTTTGATGGAGAGGTTATAGAGTTCAAAATGAATGATACCATGAAATATCCTAGCGAAGAACATTCGGTATTTTCTGTGGATGTTATTAATCCTATAATGCAGGAAGTTTTTATTTGGATGTTGAAGATTCATACTGGGCGGTTAAACAATGCAATATACGGATGGATGAAGCGGGAAAGCTGAGGAAGTTGCAACTGCAACAGTTGGAGGAGATTAGAAACGAATCCTATGAGAGTTCGCGATTTTACAAGGAAAAGACGAAGACATTTCATGACAGAATGATTTTAAGAAAAGAGTTTTCTGTGGGTCAAAAGTTCTTTTTTTTTTTTATTCTAAGCTTAAATTTTTTCCTACTAAATTACGTTCTCGCTGGGTAGAACTATTTATTGTTACTAATATTTTTCCTCATGGTGCAGTTGAGGTTCGAAGTCCGACCTTTGACAAAGTTTTTAAGGTTAATGGTCATCACTTAAAACCTTTTTATGAAGATTTTTCGGTAAATATTGTGGAGGAAGTGGCTCTTGAGAGTCCCATTAATGGAGATTGATGCATAAATGTGTCTAGCCAAAGACATAAAACAAAAGCGCTTTTTAGGAGGCAACCCAAATGATTTATTTATTTTGGTTTTTGTTATATCTTTTGTTTTTAATTTTGATTCAGATTGTTTAAATAATGTTTTTGTTTATTTTGACTAGAAGAAAATTTTTGGTTAGGCGTGCCCACGTTGTAACTAATAAGTACTTCTGTGATTTCGTAAAATGATTTTAAGGTTCACCCATATGCTTACTAAAAAAATACTTCTGTAATTTTTGGTGAATAATGTTTTTGCTTATTTTGGCCAGAAGAAAATTTTTGGTTAGGCGTGTCCACGTTTTAACTAATAAGTACTTCTGTGATTTAGTAAAATACTTTTAAGCCTTACCCATATGTTTATTAAAAATGTATTTCTGTAATTTTTAGTGTCTCAAGTGTTCCTTTTAGTTTATAGTTTTTTTTAAAAAAATTATTTTTTTATTTTAATTTATTTTTAATTATTTTATTTAAAAAAAATTTCGAAAGAAAAGGGTTTTTATTTTAATTTTAGTTTTAAATTTTTTTAATAAAAAAAGAAAAAAAAACAAAATCAATTTGTTTTTTTTGTTTTCATTGTTTCTTCCTCTCGCAAAACAAAAACCCTAAAGCATCCTCTCACCGTCTCCCTCTCCAGCAACCAGCCACGTCTCCAGCAGTTTCTAGCCTCATCACAGCCACGTCCGCAGCTCCTCATCACAGCAACCAGCCGTGCCTCCAGTCACCAGCCTTCTCCAGCGTTTACAGTTCCCAACCGAGCGTCGCCAGCAGCAGAGCTGTCACTAGCAATCCAGCAGTCCCGCAACCAGTTAACTGCAGCCGTGGTAACCAGCCTCCCGCAAAACCCTAAAACCATGTCTGCAACATTCCAGCCCTGCAACCAGCCTACGTCCGCAGCTGCACCAGCCTTCCCCACGTGAACCAGCAGCAGTGCACCACCAGCAGCCGCGTCCACCAGCACTGCATCTAGAATCTCTCCAGCCTTCTCCAGCCGCGTTTCCAGCGTCTTCAGCAAGAACCAGCCGAGCAACAATCTCCGCATCACAGCAGCCGCGTCCAGCAAGCGTCAGCAACCATCACGCGTCTGCAGCACTCGAGTTTCCAGCAGCCGAGTCTTCTCATAGCAGCCGCAAGCACCAACAACCAGCCGAGCAACAATCCCGCATTCCATCAAGCACCAGCCTTCTCCAGTAGCATCCCGCATTCCAGTAATCCCACGTGAACCAGCAGCAGTGCACCCGCAAGTCACAATGCCGAAGAGGAAAGCATCAACTTCCAAGTCATCAACGTCTAAAAAGAAACCCGTCGCAAAGAAATCCAGGACAGCCGCTCTCACTACGGTTCCATGGAACACAGTTTCAGATTCACGCCAAGCCGGGAGACAAAGATTGAAACATAGAAAAGGCATGAGTATTTTGCCACTTGCTGAATCCAATCTCGGAGGGTGCCTCACATTCACGACTCAACAAGAGAAGAAAAGGTACAAAGATATTTCCAAGACAAAAATACTTCCAGCTAAGTATATTCATTACCCGACTCTTGAAAAATTGAATGTTAAGGATAATTTTAATTATTTGATAGATAAGATTGGTTTGCGTTAGTTTGTTGATGTTGATTGTTTGGGTTATGTTGAGTTGATTAGGGAGTTTTATGCTACTTTTCAATTTAATATACCGAATAATTTTACTTTGCATACTCCGAATGTTATAAAGTTTAGGTTAATGGGACGAAATTTTTCACAATCTATCATAGATTTTAACCTAACTTTAGGATTCATTGATGATGATTATTCTTCTAGTGATGCATATTTAGGGACAACTTGTGACTTTAGTGAAAATTTTGATCCTTATGGTCTTTGACGTAATTTATCTTCTGATCACCATGCCTATGACTTGAGTAAATCTAAGAGCTCCTTCTTACGTGATCCTGTTTTGAAATGTGTGCATCGGTTCTTAGCATATAATTTTTAGGAAAGAAAGATCACTCATGAGGTTTCTCTAAAACTGACTTTTATTTTATCTGGTGCATGTTAAATGATGGGAGGCCTAATCTAGGTTTTTGGTTAGCAGATCAATTACAGAGTGTGGTTAAACGTTATAGGACTTTATTTCTTAGTCCATACATTACTCTATTAGCTATAAACTTATGTGTGCTTGATCCTGACAATAATGATTTACATCCTGCTTGCCAAAAGGAATTTTTGGATATGTCTTTGTTTGAAAGAAAATGTGTGGTCGAATTTGGGTTAGTCTTGAGTTATATGCTTGAAGACAAGCATTATCTTGTTGTGGGAGAATTTGTTAGAGTGCAATTTATGCACTAGTTTTGCATTGTTTACTTCCTTTAATATCGATGTTTTGCAATTAATAATAGTGATTTACTAGTGTTTTATTTTTGTAGGTGCAATTCTATTGATTGGTACTAAAATTTAGCTACAAGATGATGTTTGAAGATGATTGATTTCCTGGAGAAATTATGAGCCTCAGAAGAACTTTGTTGATAAGGCGTGGACGCATGCTGTCAACAAAGGACTTACAGTTTTTATTTTAACGTGTTTGATCTTTTTGGTTATTTTTGTAATTTTGAATTTAATATTTATTTTGATTTTAAATATTAGTATTTGATTAAAAAGAGAACTCTAGAGAGAGAAGGGAAGGAGGCAAAAGAAGAAGAGATTGGAAAGAAACCCTAGATCTAATTTTTTCTTTTTTCTCTCTATGAAGAACTAAACTTATTATTCTGGTTGAAGGTTAATAAAGCTTTGATTCATCATTACTGTGAGATCTTTCTTATGCTTTAATTGTTTTATTACTTTTTGGGTATTTGTTTATTCTCTATATTATGGTCATGATTATTTTTGTTAATTAGATAATTGGCCACTATTTAATTATCAACTTAATCTAGTGTCAATTAAAGGATTCATCGTATGAAGATTTTAATGTTTGTGACAAATAACATAACAGTGCGTTGTGTTATGAGAATAAACAATCTAATTTAAATGAACCATCGTATGTGTTTCTTGATTAGGATTTGGGTCTCTCTGATTTTTCAGGCTGTCAATTGATTAAATCCTATGATCGTATTTAGGGTTGTCTATTGATTAGGAAAATAACTAATTGTCGTCCCTTGATTATCAACTAGTTAAGGAGAAATTGGCTATTAGAGGGTCTCAGTAGCTATAACCGATCTATTCATAAGTAGTAATGATTTATATTTGAATCAATGATCAGTATTCGAATCAAGCTGAGTTAATTCCTTCAACCAGAGCTTTTCTCAATTTGAATTACAATTTTAATTTACATTCTTGTTATTTTAAGTTGATTTTTATTTTTGTCAACAATCTCCCCATTTTGTATTTTGCATTTTTAAAAGGATTTTAATTATTACTGATCTCTGCAGACACGACCCTGCTCAATCATTATACACAATTTATTTAGAGTTGGTTTTTATTTTTGTTGGCTTCGACAACCATCAGTGAGTACCTAAAAAAGGCACTTCGACGCCCAAGTTAATATTTGATTAAGATTAAAGAAAGAAGAAAAATGAAGAAGATGAGTTTCTCTCTCTAGATATGAACAATACCTTTTTTTGGAGGTCAAAGACCTCTTTTCTCTTAGAAACGAGTCTCTATTTATAGATGATAAGTGATGTAAATTTAAGGTTTTTCTTTGAACCCTCAATCTAACGACGTGTCGCCCACCATTCCTGTACACGTGGAGGTAAATATGATTTAGGGAATTATTCCGACCTTTTGTGTTTCCTTACTTGTATGACCTTTGGACGTGATTTCCTTAAACTAATGGATGGCGGAACTAATTCCCTCATCCTGCCATTTTTATAAGCTCTAGAATAATTTTTTCTTAGGTGTTATTCCTTCAGAATAGCTTGGGTGTTATTTCCTCAGAATAGCTTATACTATCTGATAAGATAGACACGTGCCATGGTTAAGTGCCTTTTGGAATATGGCACCTACAATACCAATACTTTGACCATGCTAACCACCTCGCCTATTGCTTAGGCTTGTCTAACATAAAACATCGCAGATAAGTCTCTTCACATTGGTTGGCTATCTTAGTTTGCCTATCAGTTTATGGATGATAAATTGTGCTCCTTTTTAAAACTATACCAAGCATCTTAAACAACTCCCTCTAAACTGGCTTAGAAAATCATATCTCGATCCATTATTATCGACTCCGGAATTCTATGTAAACATACCACCTCACGCATAAACGTCGCTGCAACCATCACAGCAATATAAGGGTGTCGTAAGATGTATGAAATAAGCATACTTGCTTAGACGATCGACCACCACCAAGATCACTGTGTATCCATCCGAATGTGGCAATCCCTCAATAAAATCTATCGTCACCTCCACCCAAACCTTATTGGGCAGTGATAATGGTTGCAACAACACTCTTGGCACCATTGCCATGTATTTGTGGTGCTGGCACACATCGTACCTCGTTACAATCTCCTCAACATCCTTCTTCATACCAACACATACAGCTCTGAGGCCAAACGCCGATAAGTTTTTAGAACACCAGAATGTCCCCAAATAACACACTCATAAAACTCTTGTAACAACTTCGGTATTTGGTATGATGTCCTCTAGTATCACCAATATTATGATACTATAATATTAGTAATTATTGATATTATATTAGTGTCTATAATTACTGTTAATATAGTGTCACGATTTAAATTATTTAAAAAAATAAAAATTTGAATTGGCTCATTGCGTATTGATTTATCAATAAAATTAAAAGATACCACAAAATAACAAAAAAAACTTAATTTATATTATAAAATCTTTTATTTCATATTTAAATATTATTAGTACATATTACAAATTCCAACACTCCAACAAACAAGATATGAGAAATCTCACTCCCATAACTGAATAATATAAATTAAATACATAAAAATTTCTGCCACATCCAATCGAATGCCCACTCGTTGTGGCTAAATTTAACATTTCTAGAAGCTAAAATGAAAGGATGATTGCCTTCACTCTTTGAACATAAGTAGTGCGATTCTATTAACACACCAGCAGCTTCTCCATTTTCCATTCAATCGTGGATGGGTTAGAATACAAGTGAAGTTGAGGAAAAAGGCACTTCAAACGCATTGATCAAATCTGCATATGATTACATGGAAAAGGGAAAAAATTGCCTGTTAATTTCCAACCATGAGAGAGAAACAATGGTTAACAGAAATAAACTTTTGTCATATTTGTGATTTTGTAAATTTCTATGTTTAAAACCATAATGTTCCTTATATCTTCAACTAGAAATAGTGACAATTAGATTTCAAATTTTTCAGAATAGGGAAACTGAACCTAGTAAGCTTGTGAATATTTGCATCTTTACTAAATATACATAATCATTCAATAGTGAATAATTACTATGATAATAAAAATAGTTCATACAGTAAACTGCACTGCATAATTCAAGTACATCTATACTTTTAAGTCTATTCACACAATCAATGCAGATTACAAATTCAAACTAAAAATGAAACCAGAGCAAAGTAATATAGTGTATTAAAAAAACTAAAAAATCACGACATCTACCATTTCATTTGCGAATATCAAATTCATAACAGAAAACTCGAACATTAAAAAAGCTTGATTTAACAAAAATAAAAAATGACGTAATTACCATTAAATTGTGCTTAAGTTACATAATTAAAATTTAAAAAAATAATGAAGTAGAAACAGTGAGAGAGAAAGGAAATACCATTAGGGAAAGTGGACAGCTGAGCATAAGAAAACGTAGTGAAACTCAAACTCAAAGCCTTTTCGCTTTTCCTTTTCACAACCAGAGCTCTGCCTCTATATATCGTTGTTTTTTCCTTTCTTTGGCAGCTTTTACTTTCTTCTATTTTATTAAATTAAATCATTTTATTTTATTTGACTAAGAAGAGAAGAGAGCCAGTAAAGTGAAAAGTCTCCAAGAGTCCAAGCTATGCAAGCTATATTTCAAAGCTAGACTATGTGTACAGATCTACTGAATGATTCATTAGTGGCCTTGACTTCCATTTTCTGATTACTCAAATTGTGTTTTTGCCATTCTTTCAAGTACAACATTTAAATTTTAGGATGCATTAAAATTTTTTTTAAATTTTTTTTTTTTAGTTACGAACATTGAGATGATATTTATCCTAATTTATTTCCCACAATTGCAATTATAGTTCCATTATTAATGGGTACAAAATTAAAAATTAAAAATTTATTTTTCTAATTACTAATACCTTAGTGTCACAGATCTCTGATATTTAATTTACAGATACCATAGTATCATAAATTTATGATATTTATTTGTTAAAAAGGGAAATTGTTCGAAATGCATGTAATTACTGATACTTTTTAATAGAGTATCACAAGACAAGTGTCAATAAAGGCCATTTTTCTTGTAGTGTAGTTTAATTATAGGCCTAATTATTGTAGCCACTATTATATATATCCATATGATCCCTGTGTTAGCTCATTTAATTGATTGCACCATTATTGGATTGATAAGCAAGATAACTAGTTATTTGATTTGAAACCCGAAATATAATATTTGGTGGGAGACTTAATTTAATATACTTGTCTATAAGGGTTCTTATGTTATTTTATAAGGTAATGCTACTTTTGGGCTGGACAAGTAACACCACTTTTGGGCTTTATCTTATTTTAATTTAAATCAAATATTTTTATTTAATAGAATTAAAAAAAGGAGATAAATAAGGAACCTAGGGCTTTCACTAATGGGGATATAGATAGTCTTGTTTCTCTAAGAAAAGGGATACATGAGCCATAATATACAGATAAGAGAAAAAAGAGTTTTTCTCTCTAACTTGGAGAGGAAAAATTTTCTTTTCGTAGTTGCTTTCAACAGTGATAAAGACGGCCATACGTCAAATGCAGATCAAACTTTAGTCATAACTTGAAAGATCATTAACGGATCATGATCTAATGAGATTGGTGGTGACAAATCGTGAGTTGAAAGCCTAAATTTCTTCTACGAGAAAGCAAAGGTACGATTTTTAGATTATAGTAATTCCATATATTGTATGAGAAATGCCATCTTGATATTTCCATTGCAAAACTATTTTTAAAGCAACAAAAAGCAACATTGATCTATTTTCGTCATGGTGATTCTTTTATTCATTGTTGTTTGGTGCTCGAATTCCAGAGTGAGAGCGCAGGCATTTGAATCAAAATATACAGAAGATGCAATCCTTGTCTTAGGTCCGTCTTCCTTGACATGTATATGAGTGGCAATATCAACATCAAGCTGCCATCAAAAGAGCCACTAAATTTTACCTGTTTGTAGAATTACATTAAGAATATGCAAGAGATCTACTGCACACTGAGCAAGGAATCTCGTATAACAGAGATTAAATTTACACCCTTGTGACCACAAAGAAGATGGTCTTAGAAATTGCCAATATTTCATGTTTTCTTTTATTTTGTGTGCTAATCTGGCACAGTATAGAAAATAAAGTAATAATCTGATTAGAACAATCAATGAACATATTCAAAGTTTGAGATATTAAACAAATTATATAGGGGGACAAAAAAATGCTCAACTAATAACAACCAAAATCCCAGATTGACCGAAAAGTGCTGTAATCAACCAAAGAAAACAAAGAACTGCATGGATAAGGGGTAATTAAAGCAAATGAGAATTTGATGGCGTAAAAAGTGACAATACCAAAAAACCAGGCTAAGCTAATGGCTTTTATTGGCTGCGAAAGTTGTCTTTTCACGTCAGGTTTCTAATATTCTCGGCAGAGAAGGTAGCCAACAGGGACATATATCTAATGTGATACACTATGATCTACAAGGCATCAACATATGCCCATATCTAAATTTATCGTTTTTTCTTGAATTTCTACCATAGCATGCCCAGAGCTGAAGTATCATCTTCAGCCAGAGGGTCGTGAATTTTTTGCCCTCTACAGTAGAAAATAATAGCCCTTCTATGATACACTTGCAATGAAAACAAAGTCTATCACATAAAAAACTCTAGTGAACTAATTAAAGCAATTTATAACCGACAGAGTTTAATTCAGCTGAGATTATCTCTAAGTAGACCACCATTTTCTCCGGAGCTTTTATCCCAAAAGCCTCGCAAATGGCAAGTTGCTCGCTAGATTCCTATAGCATCAACAGAGAAGCATATTAGTATACTTGAAGAAAACAAGTCTATTTTAAAAAATCTTTGCGAGCTTGATGAAGAAAAAGAAATCAAAATAATTAAGATTTTTTATTTTGCAGTCAAGACTTTGTTAGGTGTTTAAGCCATATTTAGTCTGTTAGTCTTCCTAATATAACTTTTCTTTTATGGATAGGCTTTAGATTTATCAGGCGTTCATCTCTTTCCCTAGTTGAAGTTTATTTTATTTTATTTTCGAAATAGGTCTTGGCCGCTATGGGGCCTTGACTTCAGTTTTGAGGGAAACTTGATGTCATCATGGAATATCGGATAAAATATTTTGATTTCTCCCCCTATTTCTTCAATTATATCTCCCATTCCTCAGGTTTTTCGGGCATTCAATCTTTTTTTTTTAACTGATAGCCTGTCCTACACTGTTTTTCTGCCAATCACTTTAATTATTTCACCCGTGTTTTCCTTTCCCCGATTCTTTTAATCCCCATTTCTTCCTCTTTATTTTATTCAATAATCTTCATAATAGAAAAGTTTTCTTATAGTCATCCATTCCTCCCAGAAAACCCATGCAGAAACAACAGAAACGCAGGTACAAATACTTAAGGGTTACTGGATGATACTTCAAAAGATTGTTAATTATGGTAAGTCGATTTCTCTCTAGCAAGCCAGGATCTTCAACTTTGCGCCCGGCGTCTCCAGCATAACAAAAATCAATCTGACAGAGCTAAGAACTTGCAAACATATAACAGTTGATATTTTACTCATAAACTGAGCCCACTCCAAAGTACAATTCATGTCCTCATATATGCACGGGACAAATGTCGACATGTTAATAGCAAATGGGAAAATAGCCAAAGTTATCATACATTACCAGTCAACTTACATGCAAAATATCTTACAAATCGAGCCTTTATTGCACTATCATGACGTAAACAGAATGCCGGCTCACCGTAAAATGTAAAACAATTTATAAGTTGTTGCTCTGGACATGAACAAACATGATTTATTGACACACATTGACGTAAATGCAACATGGTAAGTGTCACAGGGCTTTTTAATCAAGGGTCTGACAATAGGCTTAGACCTTCCTTTCCACTTCGAAACAAAAAGGGACTGTAGAAGTCAATAAATTGCAACAAATGCATCGTAGCTTGCAAAGAAATTATGCCCCAGTGCAAATCAAAAGCATAACATTTATCAAGAATAAAATTTCTTATGTCACTCATCATCATTATTCTAGAAAACACAGGGCAGTGGGAGTTTTACAACCAGTAGTTGAACATACTGTTTGAAAAAGATGATCAACTATGAAAGAAGATATGAGCATAGAAACTTGAAAAGCATTCACAGTCCAGTAACCAGGTGAAATAATAGGTGATAAAAATTTTGTTTTCTTGACTGATCTTTCAGTATGAACGGTTCCTTTGGTGACGTCCAATCCCAAGTCCTTCGGCGCATTCATCTGCCCAAGCAGAGAAAAATGAACAAAAGTTCTCATCTTCCTGGAGGAAAAAAAGTCTCTAGTAATCCATATTAAATTAAGTATCCAGGTAAGCTTCAAAGTCAATTATGGACACATTGTACCAGAATAAGACCAGTCATCAGAAATAGTAGGTGAGAATAGCAAAATTTGATACATGAAACTACTGTATTTCCCACCAAACATCAACGAACAAAATTGCTGCTTCTGATATTTTTTACATATATGGCTGCAGTTAGACGACTATGTCACCCCAATTTGTTGGATTAAAACAAACGGAAAATGTCATCTGCTGGGATTTTAAAGATATTGAGAAAGTAAATTGCTTTACATAGAGACAATGAGACAACCTCATTTCATGAATCCTCGTAGTTGAAGTAACAGGAAAAGTATAAAAGGAAAACAAAAATGATATTTACCATGCCTTTCTAGCAGAGTAATTCTTACCCCATTTAAACAAAAGAGGTTTGGGAAATTGTATAATGAAGGGAGAACTATAATGGGTGAAGGCTGGCATTTTTTGAAAAACCCAGTGGTATTCTATAATGAATGTAGGTAACAACATTACAATTTTCATGAACAAAATGGACTGAATCGCAAATTGACATGTGGATTCTCTTATTCACCGTGTCAACGAGGGCTGCGAGACGATCTCCAAAACTGAGTTGTAAAATTGTCGCATCAGAATTTGAATCCTGGTCTATTAGAACATGCGGCATCGGAACATAATCAACATCTTGGTCTAACGTAAGCAATTAAAACAATTGTGTCCGCGGCATGACATCATACCATCAATACCATAAAAGCTAGAGAAGAATGGGAAAAAGTGACATCACAAGATTATCCTCCTCCTTTTCAACTACCGATATTTAGATTCAGCCTGTCAAAGTGGTAAAAGATTATATTGATACAAATCAAAATACATCATTTTCAAAATCATGTGCCTCCATACCATATATTAAACTCATATCACCACATATTTTAATTCTCAAAAATAGGAGATAAAAAAGAATGAAAAATATTGAAGGGGTAGAAACATGTGACTAACCAAGGTGGTTGAACTCACAGCATTCGTACCACTGGATGAAGCAAACAAATGTTCCTGCTTAACAATTCAAGAAACACTAAGTAACCAAAAAAAAAAGTCATTGCAGCTAATATAACCAACAACAAATTTGCACTATAGCAAAATACAAATGAATATAGAACAACTCTGCCAGTGGATGTCAGTCACAAAACCACAAATACAATGTCAAAGATGATGTATAAATACATATTCAGGTTTATTTTTTTCTTTTTTTTAAAACATATAATTAGCACTTATGACCAGAACATCAACAAGAGAATTTATACTACTCCATGCTTCGTTAGTATTAATATGCATGCCCCAAAAGAAAAAAAAAAAAAAAAGCACAGTAAACTATTTTCTACATAACATCCTATAGAAACATCATACTTTGAAGTAATCCAGATATCAAATTTTGACGAAGCTTTGACTTTTATACAGCCTTTTTATTGTTTCATAAATTTTCAATTTCATTTTTATGCTTAAATATAAAAAAAGGCGCAATCTTAATTAAGTAATATCTGATTAACTCTAAGTGACTCAAAAATTCATTTTTCATAAATAAAGAACCCAAAAGATATTCCTATTAGCTTAAAGAAGAAACACTTTTAAAAAGAACCCAAAAAGTGCTTCTCCGAAAAGTTAATCAAATTACGAATAAAAACAAGACATAAATAAATAAAAAGGAGAAAAAAATTTACTTACTTATTTCTCGAAAGAGAAATTTCTTGTTCGAAAAATTTAAGGTAGAAGTGAAGCGAATCATGAGAAAACAGAGGGACAAAATCGGAGTCGAGGAATTTAGACCGATGAAGAACAATTCACGAAGATGTTAGGATATTGAGATTGCTCCCAAGATCACTCCAAGTAATTGGTCAAGCAAAAAATTAATAGAAAAAATAAATAGAGACTCAATATCAATCTCTCAACACAAGATTTACATGGAAAACTCTAAATCTGGAGAAAAACCACAGTCGTCGTCAAAAAATAACTAGAGAAAATATGTATTATGTGGAAAATAATTACAATCACACTCTTAAAAACAATTTTCTCTCACGCAAGCCCCAAATACACCCAAAACTTTTAATTTAAGAGTAATTATATTTAACTCTCAAATTCCCTTTAAATACAAGAGGAAATGAATTTCTTTTGGGGATGGATTTGCTCTTCTTCTCCACTCAAATTTGTAGGCAAAAAATCAACAATTTTGACCCAAAAATTCAAGCATTACGACACCACCAACGAAGCACTGAATTTGGTGTTTGAAATGTCAAAGTCAAGCATTGAATTTGGTGCTAACTTTAACATTCTTTCACTTGAAGATTTTACTGAAAATCGATCATATCTCCATACTATACTCTCTACTATCTTCACCTATATTCATAATATATAGAGAATTATCATACTCCGCCATAAAGAGTATATTCACTTAGAATTAATTACCAATTCTAAGAATTTTACATCGGCACATATTGAAATATCTTGCTAAAATTTATTGTGCAACTTCGATGTTGGCTTCCTTGGAAGTTCGTCAGCAATTGACATAAATTCCACCACACACCCCGCATCAAAACCAACCATGCCCTGTGTGCAAATCTTGTGGACTCGCTAGTAGTAACACATTCCCTTTCATGGTACTAAAGATATGCCATGAGGATATCATCATCATCTATTTTATAAGGGACCATCGTCTCTCATGATAATGAGAGACTTACCACTAGTAATGCTATCTGTATTTGATCTGGACTCACTTGTTGATCTTGCTCCATTTATCCTATGACAATCTCTTTTTAGGTGTCCCGATTGTCCATACCTTGAATAGACTCTTTTCTTCTTAGAATTATTTTTCTTCCAATTTTCCATAAATGCCAAAGCTGAGATATTTGTAATTTCACTACTTTCATCACTTCGTCTTCTTTCTTCTGAGAGTAAAGTCCTAATAACTTCTTCAAAACAACCATCTCTTTCCCATACATCAAAGTAGGTAACAAGTGTTTGTAGGAAGTTGGAACTAACCACAACAGCCTGAGCGCCTTGTCTCCATCTTCAATTTTAACTCTAATGGCTTCTAGTTTTATCACAATACCATTGAGAACATTGAGGTGATTAGAAATTTTTGTACTTTCAGCCATTTGTAGTGCTTGAAATTGCTCTTTCAAGTACAATTGATTTGTGATGCTCTTTGTCTGATCCAACTTTTCTAGCCTCTCCCAAAGTTCTTTGGTTGAAGGAATATTTCCTATATTTACAAAAGCATTCTTTGCTAGACACAGTCATATGGCATTTGCATCTCTATCACCTAACCCTTCCCCAACTTCATCGCTTGTTCTAGCTTTTCTAGAGCCATTACTGGAAATAGAGGATTGCTTCCTCTTCAATGCCTTGTGTAACCTAAATAAAATCAATACATCCTAACTTGAATTTGCCACAAGCCAAAATTGATTTTCCCATCAAAATTTTCTATTTCAATTTTCACCGGGCTTGAAAATTTCGATCTTGACATATTTACTTTACAGATCAGTCTTTGCTCTTCAACACAGACTATTTGGATTGGCTTCTACTACTTCACATGAACAGTACCATATACTTGAATAGTATTGTATACATAACAGTACTGTATATATAAACAGTACCCCTGACATCAAAACTTCAATCAATGGCTCTGATACTGCTTTTAAGAAATTGAGATTCCTCCTAAGATTACTCCAAGAAATTTGTCAAGCAACAAATTAATAGAAAAGTTAAATAAAGAACAGTATCAAACTCACAACACAAGATTTATGTGGAAAAATCTAAATTCAGAGAAAAACCACGGTCATCACTACAAGAATATTGATCTTTAGCGACGAAACTTTTAGCGACGAAACTATTTTCATCGCTGAAAGTACTTTTTAGCGACAAAATAATTTGTCGCTAAAATCATATTAGAAAAAATAATATTTAATTATTACTTTTAGCGACGAAACATTTATCGCTAAAGAGTACATATAGTGACCAAAAATTAGTTTCGTCGCCAAAAAAATTAAGCGGCTAAAAATATATTGGCGCCAATACCTTTAGCGATGAAAATTTAATATATTGCGACGAATAGTTTTAGTTGCTAAAAATAGTTTTAGCGACCACATTTTTTCGTCGCCAAAAGTAGTTTTGGCGACAAAAATATATTTCGTCGCTAAAAATAACTTTAGAGACGAATAAATTTCGTCGCTAAAACTCTTTGCATGCCGAAAGAGCTTGTTTTGGCGACGAAAATATATTTCGTCGCTAAAAATAGCTTTAGCGACAAATAAATTTCGTCGCTAAAACTCTTTGCATGCCGAAAACTTGTTTTGGCGACGAAAATATATTTCGTCACTAAAAATAGCTTTAGCGACGAATAAATTTCGTTGCTAAAACTCTTTGCATGCCGAAAACTTGTTTTGGCGACGAAAATATATTTCGTCACTAAAAATAGCTTTAGCGACGAAATTTTTTCGTCGCTAAAAGTTGTGAAATTTTAAAAAAATTTTGGCGGATGATTTTGTGCCAAAATTTAAGAACTTTAGCAATGAAATTGAATTTCGTCCCTGAATGAGTGCTTTTAGCGACGAAAATCACTTTTGACCACCAAATATTTCGTCGCTAAAAAATGTCAAAATTGAAAAATTTTCCCTGGTTATTTTCCGCCAAAAATTAAGTTTTAGCGACGAATTTTTAATTTCGTCGCTAAAAGCTCCTATAACCTATTTATATACAATTTACTTCATTTTTTTTCATTCTTTCTTTCATTCTCTCATTCTCTCATTCCTTTACTTTTATTCTTTAATTCTCTCATCTTTAAATGTATAATTCTCATTTTCTAATTTAATCTCTACTTCTTTTCTCTTTTATTTTGAACTTGGTGTATTTTTTTTTACTAATCTTATTTATTCTAACTTATATTATTATTAAATTTGTGTTTATTATGTTAACTAATTATTGTGTGTTTATTTGTAGGGAATATTGAAGACCAATTACATCAAGATGCATGAAGAAAACTAAGAAATTTTTATTCATTTGTAACAATTTTCTTTCAAAAAAGAGATATTAGATTTTGTAATTATTTTTGTATTATTCATCAATAATAATAATTGTTTTTAAATTAATTAATTCTGTTTTTATCATTATGGTGTTAATTGTCATTGTAATTTAATATTAAAAATAATAATATTTTAACAATAGTAACAATAAATAAATGAAAGAAAAATGATATCTTTTAGCGACGAAATAGTTTTCGTCGCTAAAAGTACTTTTAGGTATGAAGACTAATATTCGTCGCTAAAAGTTCTTTTGGCGACGAAACATGATTCGTCTCGAAAAGTTCTTTTGGCGACGAAACATGATTCGTCGCGAAAAGTACTTTTGGCGACGAAACATGATTCGTCGCTAAAAATACATGTTTCGTCGAGAAAAGTACTTTTAGCGATGAAATTTGAAAATTCGACGTCAAAGACCTAACGAGACGCTCCTATGGCGACGAAATTGCGACGAAAATTTTTTGGTCGCTATAACTTTTAGCGACGAAAATTGCATGTTTTAGCGACGAACCGCCCTTTTTTGTTGTAGTGCATTGTCTAAAGACAACTAGAGAAAATATTCACTCTGTAGAGAATTATTACAACCACACTTTCTGAAATAATATTTTCTTACTCAAGCCGCAAATACAACCAAAACTCTCAATTTAAGAATAATTATATTTAACTCTCAAATTCCCTCTAAATACAAGAGGAAATGAATTTTTTTTTTTTTTGGGACGGATTTGCTTTTCTCCTGCACTCCAATTTATAGGTAAAATAATCGCCAAAAAATCAACAATAACGGTCCAAAAATTCAAGTGTTACGGCACCACCAGCCAAGCATTGAAGATGGTGCTTGAAATATCAAAGTCAAGCACCGAATTTGGTGCTGACTTTAACAGAAGACGAATCATGGTAGAGAATAAAGGAGTAGTAGTAAAAGCCATTGAATTGAAGAGGAGCTTTTGGCCTTATTTTATAACATGATTTGTTTAGAAACTGAATCAAATTGTTGCGTTCAACTAGAGTTAGAGACTTATTTTATAACATGATAAAATTATACATTTATTGAATAAATTAAAATCACTGCGAGCTAAAATGACGCTAATACTTTGACTTATTATAAAACATGTTATGATTTAGTCTAATTAAAAGAAAACAATGTCAATATATTATAATATCATCACTGGTATCAGAAAGTTATAAATTGCATATACGAACAATTATTAATATTTTTATAATTTCATGATTTATTTGCTTTACAGTTATACTTACTTTTTTCGTTTTAGTACATTAAATTATTCAAATATTTCACCTTTCCCTATCAATAAAATAAAATTTTCATAAATTTTTTTACGATTTTAATATTTTATAAACTTACTTATTATACTGTTGTCATTCTTTTGTTAAATATATATATAAATTAAAATATCGTGACATTATTTGGAACAACACTATTATTTACCCCGATTTTAACCCCAAATCGCGCCTCAAATTTAAAACACACCATTTTGATTAAATTAAAAACAGTGTGTTTAACACATTTTTCCTTTCCTTTCTTTTGACGAACAATAGAAACAGAAACCACCGCCCCGGATTGAAAACGCACTCTGTTACTCTCACACCCATCAAGTCTTGAAAAGCGGAGCTAAACTTGAAAAGTTCCACATCATCCTCCTCATTTAAAGATTGACTGTTCACTATAGATAGGTTGAACCACGAGCAGCTGCTGGAGTGAAAGGACCGAGGCCCAATTCCATAGGGATTAGAAAGACTGTCGAACTGAGGTGAGCTAGCCCACTGAACTTATCTTCTTCTTCTGCTCACTAAACAAATCTCGTGCTTGAGCATAATTACATTGTCCCTTTCCCTATTTCTTTCTAGTTGAGACTCTCTTTCTCACAGGCCGTAGATTGTAGGACTGGATTGCGCCTTGCTTCTTCAATGGATTGTGGGACGGTAGAGACATTGTTTCAAGTCAAAAGAATCTTTTTCAGTCAATAGCCTTCTTTAACTCGGCTTTGACTTCCCCGACAGACGAAAGAGCTTTGCTTCAAGCGGATGATGTTTCCTAACACACCTGAATCTCTCATTCCTTCCTCAATCTAAATTTAATAAATAATGCGAGCTTTCTTTCTATCGCCGATATTACTGCGCAAACAGACCAGAAAGTGCAAGGATGCTGTCGACCAACATCTCCATATTTTCTTTTCCTTCTTTCTGCTTTTTTTTCTATTTCTATTTTTTATGTGCGTCCTGATTCGGCAAGGGGAAGGGAATACAATTGACAGTTACAGTAAGCAGCATAGCCCCTCCGAAGCTCTCTTTGAGCCATCTCCGGGCAAAATTTCTGGTCTCTTGGAATTCTAGTTATCTAGATTTAGTCGAGCGATGTCTTTCGGTTTAATAGGAAATGCTCACACACGTGCTGCACAGCTGCAATTAAAAGGAAAATGATCAAAGCAAAACGCAGCGTTTTCGACAAAATTCGGGGCGCGATTCGGGGTTAAACTTGGGGTAAATAGCTTTTTCCTATTTGGAGTTGAGGGCTTAAGGAGATGTGGAACATCATAAGTTGACTTATGTGTTTCATGATGGTGACTTCTTATAGAGGAAAAAGGATCTTGACAAATAGACATACCACAGACAAAATGAATGTGAAAACATTATTTCTGCCTTCGAAGTTAATCATCATGCCTACAAGCCTGGATGCTCATGGTTTCTCTGAGCACGTACTTTGGTGGGGCGAAAAAGGCCATTCACGTCCAAGTTTACCATTTACCGCTTTCTTCCTTAGTTTCCTGTTGAAATAGTTTATACTCTCAATCCATAGCTTGATTATTTAGATGCGGCCTTAATTACCATACTCAGGGTTTCTGTTGACTACTTTCTTTCGATGTTCCTCTGAGCCTGCCCTCAATTTTCATTCCCCCCGTTCCCTTTCTTCTGGTAGAGTTTAAGTTGGTTTATATGAGAGTACACTTCAAGATTATTTGGTACCAAAAATTATCTTTTGGTTATGGCAATTATATTAAAAATAGTAAGATTTAATTGTTTTAATTACCTTAAACCTGAAGATTACAATTTAACTTTTAATTAAATTATTATTTTTGCATTATATTAGATTATGTTAATTAAATGAATGGCTGAGATTAAAAAATTTAAATCTAAGTGTTCACCACAATCCCGCTATCAATACTGTAAGGAAATTAAGAGCTAAGAGTGCTAACAATTTTTACATGTATTTATTTCTTTAATTAAAAATTATTTCTTATTTTTATTAATTTAAGCTATTTTTAGAATTTCAGACAATTTTTTAAACCACTGAAATTTCCAATTCTTTCATCAAAATTTAGACTGGTAGAAGGAACTCATTCGACTTGATTTTGATCCTTAACTATATAAATATCAAAGGTAGTTCTTTTTAGTATTCAGTAGATTGTAATATATATAAAAACAATTAAGTCTTTTATTGCGATTGCCATTTATTTAATTTATTTATGACCAAAGAGAAGGACTTTTATATGACTGTATTGCAAAAGGGAATACAAACCCACCTCTTCGTCCTATGGCCACATGACCCTTTAAAGTTAACATAATTAAAATAAAATTGAAATTTGTTTATTTTAAAAATGTTGTCTACTCAAGGGATTCTGACCATTCGATTGTAGGTACATTTGTCCCTAACATGAATACCTTTATGGTCTCCGAATTTATTTTTTTATATATAAAAATCTGTTTCTCCAGCCAAATTCAGAAATTAACTCTAATACAATTATACACAATTACAATTACATAATCATCCATCACCCTATATGTACACACATAAGGATGCTGATATTATCATCATCATCATCATTTGTTGTTATCAAGTTCATTATTACAATTATTATTATTTTGTTGTTATTATACTATTGTCACTATTTTTCTTCGTTGATTTACTGCTAACTCTTTTCTTTTCATTTCTTTTTTTTTTATTTGTAATTGGATGGAGACATGATTTCTATTTTTGATAACTAAATAAAATTAAAAAAAAATTATTTAATAGCATAAGACAATACTGGGATAACAACTGAAACTTAGATAAAGTAGGTAATGAATTACCTACTTTACATAAAACAAAATTAACATTAAAAATGAAAAAAAAAACACAATTAAATTAAAATACTTAGGTAGATTGTTAGTTGATCCTAGCCATAACCAACAACATCATTTTCCTCCTCATTGTCTTCTCCTAAATCTTGGTTAGGAAACCTTTGGTGGAATTCATTTTCCAGGTCAGCTCTTGCAGCTTCATCCAGAGTTCTAGACACAATGACATCGCCTTCCCATTATTCATTATTCTTAAAATTAATTGCCACCTTGGCTTCATTCATATTAGTAATGGGGATTGTTCGGCATAAAATTAACTTGCAACGGTTTCGCCCAAGGCTTGCTTCATCCACCTGTCTTTCCTCTTTGCTTGCAGCCAAACTTTGCTGACTTGTTATGAGAGAGTGTGAGTTTGTTCTACATGCAGCAAGAAATAGTGTACTGGCTTCTTTGGCTGGACAAGTCTAATTCCACATTATATTGTCCTTGAAACTTGCTATAATCTCTCACTCAAACAAAAAAAAAATGAAAGAAGGAAAGAAACTGGCTATTGCTAAAATTAATTGCACCTCGGCTTCATTCCTATTAGTAATGGGGAATATTCGGCATGCAATTAACTTAAAACACTTGCAACGGTTTCGCTCAAGGCTTGTTTCATCCACTTGTCTTTCCTCTTTGCTTGCAGCCAAACTTTGCTGACTTATTATAAGAGAGTGTGAGTTTGTTCTACATGCAGCAAGAAATAGGGTACTGGCTTCTTTGGCTGACAAGTCTAATTCCATTTTATATTGTCCTTGAAACTTGCTATAATCTCTCACTCAAACCAAAAAAAAAATGTGAAAGAAAGAAAGAAACTGGCTATTGCTAAATGAATCTTTGCCAATAGTAGACATTGTTTGGGTAGACATTGTTTAGGTACACTGTGGTATATGTTGGGCATTTTTTGATTGGAAGTAGAACCTAAATTAAACTTTCTAGTAATAAACATACGGTGATATGACGCATCACACATTATTTTTTGTCAATAAAAAGGCATTACAAATTAGCCTTTAATTAATTTATTATTTTTTCATTATATTAGATTATAATAATTGAATAAATGGCTGAGTTTAAAATATTTAAATCTAAGGGATTACCACAATCCCACTATCAATATTGTAAGGAAATTAAGAGCTAAGAGCCCTAACAATTTGTGCATGTATTTATTTCTTTAATTAAAAATTATTTCTTTTTTTTATTAATCTATGTAATTTTTAGAATTTAAAACAAATTTTTAAACCACTGAAATTTCCAATTATTTCATCAAATTTTAGACCGGTGGAAGGAACTCAATCGACTTGGTTTTGATTCTTAACTATATAAATATCAAAGGGAGTTTTTTTAAAGTATTCAGTAGATTGTAATATATATAAAAAAAATTAAGTCTTTTGTTGCGGTTGTCATTTATTTAACTTTATTTAT
This sequence comes from Atalantia buxifolia, assembly GCA_030444775.1. Taxonomy (NCBI): domain Eukaryota; kingdom Viridiplantae; phylum Streptophyta; class Magnoliopsida; order Sapindales; family Rutaceae; genus Atalantia; species Atalantia buxifolia. The sequence continues at coordinate 8,470,023 of CM059837.1, forward strand.
GACCAAAGACAAAGACTTTTATATGATTGCATTGCAAAAGGGATTACAAACCCACCTCTTCGTCCTGTGGCCACATGACCATTAAAAGTTAACATAATTAAAATAAAATTAAAATTTATTTAGTTTAAAAATATTGTTTACTGAAGGGATCCTGACCATTCGATAGGAGGTACATTTGTCCCTAACATGAATACCTTTATGGTCTCCGAATTTATTTTTTTATATATAAAAATCTGTTTCTCCAGCCAAATTCAGAAATTAACTCTAATACAATTATACACAATTACAATTACATAATCATCCATCACCCTATATGTACACACATAAGGATGCTGATATTATCATCATCATCATCATTTGTTGTTATCAAGTTCATTATTACAATTATTATTATTTTGTTGTTATTATACTATTGTCACTATTTTTCTTCGTTGATTTACTGCTAACTCTTTTCTTTTCATTTCTTTTTTTTATTTGTAATTGGATGGAGACATGATTTCTATTTTTGATAACTAAATAAAATCTAAAAAAAATTATTTAATAGCATAAGACAATACTGGGATAACAACTGAAACTTAGATAAAGTAGGTAATGAATTACCTACTTTACATAAAACAAAATTAACATTAAAAATGAAAAAAAAAACACAATTAAATTAAAATACTTAGGTAGATTGTTAGCTGATCCTAGCCATAACCAACAACATCATTTTCCTCCTCATTGTCTTCTCCTAAATCTTGGTTAGGAAACCTTTGGTGGAATTCATTTTCCAGGTCAGCTCTTGCAGCTTCATCCAGAGTTCTAGACACAATGATATCGCCTTCCCATTATTCATTATTCTTAAAATTAATTGCCACCTTGGCTTCATTCATATTAGTAATGGGGATTGTTCGGCATAAAATTAACTTGCAACGGTTTCGCCCAAGGCTTGCTTCATCCACCTGTCTTTCCTCTTTGCTTGCAGCCAAACTTTGCTGACTTGTTATGAGAGAGTGTGAGTTTGTTCTACATGCAGCAAGAAATAGTGTACTGGCTTCTTTGGCTGGACAAGTCTAATTCCACATTATATTGTCCTTGAAACTTGCTATAATCTCTCACTCAAACAAAAAAAAAATGAAAGAAGGAAAGAAACTGGCTATTGCTAAAATTAATTGCACCTCGGCTTCATTCCTATTAGTAATGGGGAATATTCGGCATGCAATTAACTTAAAACACTTGCAACGGTTTCGCTCAAGGCTTGTTTCATCCACTTGTCTTTCCTCTTTGCTTGCAGCCAAACTTTGCTGACTTATTATAAGAGAGCGTGAGTTTGTTCTACATGCAGCAAGAAATAGGGTACTGGCTTCTTTGGCTGACAAGTCTAATTCCATTTTATATTGTCCTTGAAACTTGCTATAATCTCTCACTCAAACCAAAAACAAATGTGAAAAAAAGAAAGAAACTGGCTATTGCTAAATGAATCTTTGCCAATAGTAGACATTGTTTGGGTAGACATTGTTTAGGTACACTGTGGTATATGTTGGGCATTTTTTGATTGGAAGTAGAACCTAAATTAAACTTTCTAGTAATAAACATACGGTGATATGACGCATCACACATTATTTTTTGTCAATAAAAAGGCATTACAAATTAGCCTTTAATTAATTTATTATTTTTTCATTATATTAGATTATAATAATTGAATAAATGGCTGAGTTTAAAATATTTAAATCTAAGGGATTACCACAATCCCACTATCAATATTGTAAGGAAATTAAGAGCTAAGAGCCCTAACAATTTGTGCATGTATTTATTTCTTTAATTAAAAATTATTTCTTTTTTTTATTAATCTATGTAATTTTTAGAATTTAAAACAAATTTTTAAACCACTGAAATTTCCAATTATTTCATCAAATTTTAGACCGGTGGAAGGAACTCAATCGACTTGGTTTTGATTCTTAACTATATAAATATCAAAGGGAGTTTTTTTAAAGTATTCAGTAGATTGTAATATATATAAAAAAATTAAGTCTTTTGTTGCGGTTGTCATTTATTTAACTTTATTTATTACCAAAGACAAAGACTTTTATATGATTGCATCGCAAAAGGGATTACAAACCCACCTCTTCGTCCTGTGGACACATGACCCTTAAAAGTTAACATAATTAAAATAAAATTAAAAATTTATTTATTTTAAAAATATTGTTTACTGAAGGGATCCTGACCATTCGATAAGAGGTACATTTGCCACTAACATGAATACTTTTGTTGTCCATGAATTTATTTTGTTATGTATAAAAATCTGTTTCCATAGCTAAATTTGAAAAATTAACTTTAATACAATTATACACACTTAAAATTACATAATCATCCATCACCCTATATGTACACACATAAGGATGCTGATATTATCATCATTATCATCATCATCATCATTTGTTGTTATCAAGTTTATTATTACTATTATTATTATTTTGTTGTTATTATACTATCGTCACTATTTTTCTTCGTTGATTTACTGCTAACTCTTTTCTTTTCATTTCTTTTTTTTATTATTTGTAATTGGATGGAGACATGATTTCTATTTGTAGTGGTGTGAGTAAAGTTCCATTGTAAAGGCGATAAGAGACTAAGGAGTTTAGATTTTAATTGAGACTATTGTGACCCCTCCCGTCTTTCTTGAGAAATTTCTTAGTGTGCATTTTCACACATACTCAGAACTATTCAAGGTGGTACACTATCTTGTATGCGGTATTTATCAACAAAATAGCAGCAAAGTTCGTAATTGAGAAGTTCAATGGGAGTAATTTCTTATTGTAGAAAATAAAGATACGGGCAACTTTAAGAAAAAATAATTGCTTAAAAGCAATTGGGGAAAGGCCTGCAGGAATCACAGTTGACAAGTGGAATGAGATAGACGGCAATGCAATTGCTGATCTACACTTGGCACTTGCAGATGAGGTATTACCCAGTGTGGCAGAAGAAAAGACAGCAAAAGGCATTTAGGGTACTCTCACAAAACTGTACTAGGCTAAGTCACTACACCACAATATCTTCTTGAAGAGGGGACTTTACACTCTTCGAATGGCAGGATCTACATCAGTGACCGACCATATTAACACTCTGAAAACTTTATTTTTCACAACTTACATCATTGGGTCATAAAACAGAGGAAGACAGGCAAGCTTTATTTTTCACAACTTCAAAGTCTACTTAACTCATATAATCAACCCATCTTCAACTTGACGAACAATATCCTTACAGAGTACCTAGTCTTTGATGATATTGCAGCCTTTGTATTAGAATAAGAGTAGGCGCAAAAACAAGGAAGACAGGCAAGCAAATTCACAACAAGTGAAAGCACGTGGTCCTAGTGGGAGCCACAATCATGGCAGATCAAAATTGAGAAGTAAGAAAAATGTCAAATGCTACAACTGTGGCAAGAAATGGCATGTCAAGAAAAAGAATTGGAACAATCAGAAGAGAAGAGATTAGAAGAATCCTGAGTCATCAATTGCTCAGGGATGTGTAGCAAGTACCTCGAATGATGCCAAAATTCTCTACAGCGAAGCAAAAACTGTTTCGGAAGATAGAAAATGGTTATATGACGTCTGGCTTATAGACTCAAAAGCTACCTGGCATATGACCTCTCGGAGAGAATGGTTCCACAAATATGAATCTATCTCAGGAGGATCTATATACGTGGATGATGATCATGCCTAAGAGATCGCCGGTATTGGTACTGTCAAAATAAAATATTTGAAAGTACAGTTTACACAATTGAGGAGGTACGATATATCAAAGCTTAAAGAAAAATCTATTATCTATGTGACAAATAGATTCTCTTGGGTCCAAAAATCATGTAGAAAATAGAATCATTAAGATAGTCAAAGGTGCGCTTGTATTGATGAAGGCAGAAAAAATCGGTGCTAATCTATTAATACTTGAATGAGAAACAGAACAGAAAGCTTATGCGTGTGTCGCATCAAATGAAAAAGAATCGACAATGATGTGACGTCTCAAACTTAACTGCATGTTGGAACATGATTTAAAGATTCTCTCAGAGCAAAGGTTACTTCCTAGGCTCCAATCGGTGAACTTACTGTTTTATGAGCACTGTGTTACAAGTAAGCAGCATAGATTCAAGTTTAATAGATCTCACACTAGAAGTTCACAATAGTCTAAATTGAGTTTGGGAATCACTAAACATGTCCATGGGTGGTGCAAAGTACTTTGTGACTTTTATTGATGATTATTCTAAGAGATGTTGGGTGTATCAAATTAAGAAAAAATCAGATGGGTTTTCAGTGTTCAAGGAATTCAAAGCGCGGGTTAAACTTGAATCAGGGAAGAGGATCAAGTGTTTGAGGATAGATAATGGTAGGGACTACACAGATGGTTAGTTTCTTGCATTTTGTATGCAAAAAGTATTTAAAGACTATTCATGGTGGCATACACTCCTCAACAGAATGAAGTGGTGGAGCAAATGAACAGAACTTTTACATAAACAATAAAGACAATGCTGAGTATTGATGATCTACCCAACTCATTCTAGACAGAAGCAGCCAAAACTGTATGTTATATGGTAAATCAGTCACCATCCACAGCAATTGAATTGAAGACTCTGATGAAGATGTGGATTGAAAAGTCAGTTGATTACTTCCACCTACATTGATTGGGATGTCCTGTTTAGGTAATGTACAATGTCCAAGAAAGAACAAAACTGGATTCAAAATCCAGGAGATGTATCTTCTTGGGATATGCTAATAAAGTGAAGTGGTATCGTCTGTAGGACCCTACTACCCACAATATCGTTATCAGTAGAGATACTATCTTTGTAGAAGATCAACTGCAAAGGAGAGATGGAGATGATAGCATTGTAAAGGAAAAGTCTGATATTGTACTGGTATATTTTAAAAATAATCTAAAAAATGAAGATTTAGATTCTTCTGAAGTAACACCAGAGCACAAGAAACAAGAATCAGTCGAGTCAGTATGACACTCAGACAATGTCACAGAGATCAATGTTGCATACTGTCTTCTAACAGAGGATGGAGAGCTATCAACTTTCCATAAAGCTTTAAACAACTAAGATGTTGCTTTGTAGATGACAATCAATGTAAGAAGGAATTAAAGTTCTACACAAGAGTAAAACATGGGAACTTGTATCGCTACCATGTGGAAGAAAAGTCATTGGAAAAAATGGGTCTACAAGATCAAATGCGATGACAATGACCAAATGGAGTAGTATCGTGTAAGATTGGTGTTGAGAGAATATGCTCAGAAAGAAAGTATAGACTTCAAGGAGATATTTTCTTCGGTGGTCCAACTCACGACAGTCAGAGTAGTCTTGGCTGTTTGTACTATATTTGACCTACATCTAGAGCAGTTAGATATGAAAACAGAATTTCTTCATGGAGAACTTGAAAAAGAAATTTATATGTTCCAACCAAATGGTTTTGCTGAAAAAGGCAGAGAGAACTTGGTTTGCAAGTTGAACAAATCTCTATACGGTCTCAAACAGACGTCGAAGTGTTGGTTTAATAGATTTGATTCCTTCATCCTGAGTCTTAGATACAACAAACTCAATTCAGTCTATTGTGTATATTATAAAAGGTTTGAAGTTGATGATTTCATCATTTTGCTATTGTATATGGATGATATATTAGTAACAGGCCCCAACAAAGATTGAGTCCAAGAGTTAAAGAACAGTTGGCGAAGGAGTTTTAAATGAAGGAGTTTTAAATGAAGGACTTCGGACCAACAAATAAGATTTTAGGGATGTAAATTTACCGAGACAGAAATAATAAGAAGATTTGGTTTTCTCAAAAAAATTACTTGAAGAAAATCTTACAGCGCTTTAACATATAAGATTGTAAACCAATTTCTACCCAACTTCCTGTTAATTTTAAATTATCCTCAAGTATGTGTCTTAGCAATGAAGTCGAGAGGAAGAAGATGCATCGAGTACAATATACATCATTAGTGGGAAGTTTGATGCTCGCTATGATCTGTACAAGACCAGATATTGCATAAGCAATGAGAGCGGTCAGTCGATATATGGCGAATCCTGGTGGAAAGTATTGCAAAACTGTGAGACGATTCTGAGATACATCAGAGGAACCTTAAATGTTGCATTATATTATGGAGGATCAAAATTTACTGTAAGAAGCTATGTGGATTAAATTTGTCGGAGACCTTGATAAAAGGAAATCCACTACTAACTATGTGTTTACACTTGCAGGAGGTGCTGTAAGCTGGGTTTCGAAGCTACAGACTGTTGTGGCTTTATTTGCAACAGAAGCAGAATACATGGCAACTACATAAGTTTGCAAAGAAGTTATTTAGATACAAAGGTTATTGGAGGAGCTTGGGCACAAACAAGAGCGAATTTCTATATTTTATGACTGTCAGAGTGGCTTGCACATTGCAAGGAATCTAGTCTTTCATTCCAGGACAAAGCACATAAAAGTTCAGTACCAGTTTGTTTGAGAAGTAGTGGAAGATGGAAGAGTGGATTTGTAGAAAATCTATACCAAGGAGAATCTAGCAGATGTTTTGACCAAGCCATTAAATGCTGACAAGTTTGTATAGAGTAAACGAAAACAACATGACAATGGCGAAGCAGAAAGGATGTTGTGGAGATTGATTGGTTCTCAATCTAATCTTCAAGTAGTATAATATCAAAAAAGTGAGCGGTGGGCACCACTCTTCTAGAAGAGCAATGTAGCACCGCATTTAGATTGAAGGAAAAAAAGAGAGAGCTAAAATCTTTGAAAAAAATTATAATAAAATAATAATATTATTATTTTAATTGAAAAGGGGAGAGGAAATGAAGCTATAAATAGAGGGCTTCATTTCCTTCCTTTGCATCTAGTTCTTCTTTTCTTCTTCAATTCTATTTTGAGAAAAGAAAAGATTAGTGAAGAGAGATTGGGTGTATTAGAATTCTGGATAGTGAGCGAAAATATTACAATATTTATAATTCTCATTTTACTAGTAAAATATTTTCCTTCTATCTTCGACCGTGGACGTAGGTGAAATATTTTTCTTTTAGCTTTGCTGTGGACGTAGGTCAAAAGCCGAACCACGTAAATTTTGGTGTCCCTGTGTAATTCTATTGTTTCATTATTTCTTAATTTAACTTTAATTGTGTGTCTGTTTCACTAATCAATTTCCCAACACCATTTTCCTTAGTCTGGTAAGACCTTCACCCTGCCTTTCCTAATGTTCCATTGAACGGACATAATTTCACAACTTCAACTAGTTTAATTCGAATTTCAATAGTATAATATGTTTATTTCACATTTTAAATTTTGGGCTGATTGTTCCAAGGTTTTATTTGGCCGTGCAGTTTGGTCTGGATTTTTTGACTTACTTTATATGGTTTTAATGGAATATGTTTTCTATATTATTATTTAATGTGAGCTTAATCTAACTTCATAGTTCTTCAAAACTTTGTTATTGTTGACTTGGGGAGAACAAAATGATTTTAATTGCTTGCATGGAATGACTCCAATACAGGTTTTTTTTTTTTTAATTCTTTAATTAGAGATCTTGTTGTGCTCCTTAAGTCTTTGTTTGTTTCTCAATTGTTAGGGACTGCTCTTTGCCTGTTCATTACGAATCAAAAGCTTCAATAATGGATTAGGTAATAGTTTTCTTCAGAATGAAAAATAATTTTTCGAAAAGAAAAGTTGATTACTATTACAATGGAATTGGTGAGAAGAGATTTAAATTACATCTTTATTTTCCAAGAAAAGAAGCTGACACTTTTTCGCATGCCACAACTGTATAAACTTGTGGTTGTCGTGAGTGGAGCAAAATGATTAACTGAAGTTTTTCCTTCCGCCCGTAGAATTGTCTTTCTTATTGCTTAGAATCATCAATTTGTTATTTCGTTTGAGGACTGTATTGTCTTTCTTCCTGTATAACAATAATGAAATTATTTTATTTATTTTTTAATTTTAGTGTCTTACTTCGTGTTCAAAATACATGCTCTAATACTTGTGTTTGTGTGGTTTTTTTTCTTTTTCTTTTTATTATTATTTTTTTTTTTTTTGGCATAGAATTATCAAAATTGTCTTTTCCATATTTAAGGACTGTCACGAGTTTTGTATCATGCCAATTTTTATTTCAAGCTTGTATACATATCTCCTGAAAAGCTTAATTTTGACCATCTCTTGGAAAATGTCTAGTCTTTATAATTGTTTCATAGAGAAGTAACTTGGATATTCCTTGCATGCTATTATGAGAGACTTGCATGTTGCTTGATTTGTGAAACTATATCATGCTCTGAAAATATGGTAATTCTTCAGGTGCCATGGATACAACCGTGCAGGTCAAGGTCATTACTGTTGATGGTTAAGCCTCAAGTTTTTCTTGTGGCAATTGGGATGGGAACGCACTAATTTCCTTGTTTCTCTTTGGAGCGGCTGTGTGTTGCAAATTATATGCCTCTAAAATTCCACTACACTAAGAGCATTTAGCTTCCATGAAAAATAAATAAATCTTCTGCACTCCATTTACGGACTAAAAATGAGGCAACTATTATGATTCTGCTGTTATAAAGGTTGACCTGATGTCTATTTGGTGCTACTAAACTGATATTTTGCTGAGCATCCTTTCTTAATCCATGTTCTGCATTGGTTCTGGTCCATGTAGGCTTAACAATAGATCTCTGGACACACTGTGGATGAGGACTTACATGATAGTACTGTACCTTTCAATTTTCAATTAGAGATATTAAATTTGACAAAATTTTACTTTATTCTGTTAGGGATATTCTCTCAAGTTTTGAAGTACTTCTAGATGCTATTACGTGTATTCTTTCAGCCTAGGATTCACATTGAAACTGAAAATTGTGCTTATTTTTTCACTATGCTCTGATTTTGAGATTAGTTACACCTCTTTCGTGACTTCATATTAACTTAGATTTGTTAATTAAGATTTTCTTAAGCCAAAAATAATGTACACAGCGCAAATGTCCATCAAGGTATGGAAGCACACCAGCTGAACCAGCCAAATATTTGACCTAAAAGCACATGATCCTCGGAAAACATAGGTGTATAGTTTATGACATATGTTGAAACCATATGTAATATATCCAAAATATAAAACTTGAGAAAACTTTGAGCCCGAAACTAAACAAGTCAAATACGTTTGATATTTGAGTTGAGTTTGATAGAATGATAAAACTTGACTTGTTCACAGTCCTACTTTTACTGCACAATTATGGGAAATAGAAGAGGTTTCTGAACTGTTCATCTTTTATTTGAACTTTAATGGATTAAAAGCAACTGACAAAGGACTTTTCTTGTACTACAGACTTCTGCATCTAATTCTATTAGCTTTTAATGCTTTTGATTTACGGAGCCTTTCATCCGTTTCTGGTGATCATCAGTCGGTCATTGCCAAGAAAGAGAATACCAATGCAGTTGTTGCAAGCCAGGTGCATTTAGCTGAATATTCATCCTTTGTCAATCAAATGAGAATACTCTGGTCTTTTTCCTCGGAGAGATATTACATTATATGACAAATGAGAAAACTAGTAAAAAACGAGGAAACGGAATTGTATTTGTTTGATAAATACTTGAAAATATTATCTGGGCAGCTTTCGCTCTGAACTGATAGTTTAGGCTTGATATCTCTTTCACGCTTTTGCAGAATACTATGCCAGTACTGGTGGCAGTTGTGGAGCAGCTGGTGGTGCATTCGGTGAATCTGGTTTTTGCTTGTTCTTCCTTGTGTTGCTGCACATCTAACTCAGGTCGGTTCACTTCATTCTTGTTCTCATTCTCCTTTGTCTATAAACTTGATCGTTTCTAACATTCAACCATTACATGTAGATTATCATCGACTCATTCCTAGTTAACTTCTCGCTTCGGAGAGATAAAGATCCCTCATCCAACAATGCCAAGGTAGATTGAGTATCGGGGGCACTCACATTGATACTCGTCATGAGCCAAGTTCTTTTTCGGCCATCTTCCAAAAGCCTCAATCAAATCCCTAGCAGTTTATCCCCAATTGTCCAGCATTTTGGGCATGTCAATGTGGATTGTATTTTGCATTTTGGGCATGTCTAGTAGTAGATCACTCAATTGGACTTGGAATATGTGCTGCTTTGTCGCTGCAAAAACGCCAGCGTTTGGCCATGCCAATTGTACATTTAGTAGAGGATTCTTTACTGGAAGAAAAAGTCAATGCCATTTTTTTTAAAACAGCAGTCCCTACATTTCGTTTTCATGCCAACGAAATTAAAGAAATTAATTAATCATAATTGAAAGCAGCTCAGCTCCTATTTTAGGAAAAAAAAATTAATTGAACATAATATTCTTTTAAATCGGTGGACCACATCTGGAAGAAAATCCAACCATTCTATATTTGTTCCAATGCCATTGCTTTTTGGTACAACCACCTTTTCTACCCATTTTACTTTGGTGGGGTACCCATCACCATCCCCAAAATATTTTTAACTTTCATTGACATAAATTAATGTCTGATTTGGCAAATGGGGTAAATCTTAATCAACTGACGGTAAATGTATTTTGCGTTCACTGCCCTTATTCGCGAGTGAGTGAAATTTTCCATCCTAGCTAAAAATAAACTCGTCACGGTAAAATTTCTCATACCTGTCTACGCATGGCGAGAGAAATCAAAATCAGATTTGTTTGAAAAAGTTGGAAACTTATTTTCAATAGACGATGGCTATTTAAAATACGAGTCAATGTTTCAACTTTCAACATGAGGAGTCAATGTTTCAACTTTCAATATGATGACGTTTCATTGTTTTGCTTTTTGGCTCTGTCTCCCGAGCTTTTTCCTAGAAATTATTTTATTATCGTCAAATGAAAATTACAAATACCATACAAGACATATTATATTAATTCACCTAGACCCGGTTGTTGATAAGCAAAGTCATTAAATCTACAGCTTAATTACATAATAACCTCTATCCAATTGGGTGGCTAATAATTTTCATAACTAATATTATTAATGCAAATGTAAATTCCATTTGTATTATTATTATTATTATTTTCTGGCTGTGGTTTCTTACTGAACCATACAACCTCTGCAAAGTAGCAGCAGCATTTTATCCTGTGGGGCTTTTGCTATCTGTCTGAATTCTGCTGGTTTAGCGTAAGCCTTTGGCAGTGTATATATAATTCCAATTTTTCAAATTATAGAAAGTTTTTGACAAATAAATTTTGGGGTTGGTTTGTTGATGACTAAAATTCAGCCACTTTATGTTTATAAATGTATATATTCAAAGCATACAACACAGTCTCTCTAAGAAGCGTAAAGATATTATCTTCCTCAGCAGCAGCAGTTTTTTCAGTTTCTTTCAGGTTCTCTCTCACTTCTTCTTCTCCTTATTGTCGTTATTTTATCAGCAATGCATTTGATTTTGGTACTCGACTGTGTTAATTTTGTTCATTGAGAATATTGGTTTGTGAATTTTAGTTAATTTTGGATTAACATCCCAGAGAGGTTTATATGTTTGTTTAACATCATAATTGTCACCACTGCCCACTGAGTCCATTTTGAGAATCTTTAGCATGTGATGCTGATTTTCAGATTCAAAGTCATACGAGGACTTAAATTTTGATTAAGATGGAATCAAATCAGTAAAGTTTTGCTTTATATTTGTTTTGTGAAGATTTTGTTTTGTAGTTCTCTCATTGTTGTGGTGAGTATAGCAATCACGTGTTAAGTTTAAACCAAAATAGCTAGGATTTTTCTTATACATGATCAATCAATCAGTGCTATTGTTCTAATTGAATTATAAATTCTTCATTCTAGGAATGATCCGGGAAATTACAGTGATATTGTTGATTGGGTTTGTGGCATGGGCATATCAAGCTACTCGCCCTCCGCCTCCCAATGTTTGCGGCTCCCCTGGTGGCCCTGCCATTACAGCACCTAGAATCAAGCTGAGGGATGGGAGGCATTTGGCTTACAAGGAGCATAGCGTGCCTAAAGAATTGGCCAAATATAAGATTATCTTTGTTCATGGCTTTGGCTCTTCTAGACATGATGCTGCTATTGCAGCAAACCTCTCACCAGTACTTGAAATTCCTCAACTCAATTGAATATCCAACGTCATTGTTGCATTTGAATTTTCATTTGTTCAATGGTTGTGTTGGTTCACTTAACTTCACGGTGCTTGCTTGCATATCATTTCAGGAAGTTGTTGATGAATTGGGGATATACATTGTGTCATTTGACAGACCAGGGTATGGAGAAAGTGACCCCGATCCAAAACGAACAAGGAAAAGTTTGGCACTGGATATCGAAGAGCTTGCTGATCAGTTAGGACTCGGATCCAAATTCTACGTTGTCGGGTTTTCTATGGGAGGCCAGGTGGTTTGGAGCTGTCTCAAGTACATCCCTCACAGGTAATAAAGTATAAGCAAACGGATTGTGCTTAAATTGCCCTGATAACAACATTGGTATTGCTGGAGATCTTCTGCCTTTTCGGCTATATTAAGAATAAAATAGGACAATATTAATAAAGAACCTGAGTTAAAGAACAAGCAAAAATGCAATTGAATCACAACCGATCAGTATGAAGTTTCGTTTTTTAACAATTTAAATGCAATATGGATTTTATTTGAGTACAAACTACTTGTTTTTTTATTTTTGTACTAGAATCTGGTGCTGATTTTTGTAAGCTGGACTTTTGCGTTGCATACAGGCTAACTGGAGCGGCACTAATCGCTCCAGTGATTAACTACTGGTGGCCTGGCTTTCCTGCCAACTTAACTAAAGAAGCATACTACCTACAATTGCCACAGGATCAATGGGCTCTGCGAGTAGCTCACTATGCTCCATGGCTTGCCTACTGGTGGAATACTCAAAAATTATTTCCTCCATCTGCCGTTGTAGCTCGTAGGCCTGAGATTTTTTCTGCCCAAGATGTACAACTTATGCCTAAGCTTGCTGCGAGACAAACCAACAGGGTACAATTTATGCCTGGCCATTGATTGAAGAATCGGCCCTAGGATAAAACATAGAATTTAGAAATGAATTCATCTGCAGAATCCATCTTCAACGGAAAAGTTTCTAAACCTTTAATTACTAGTCGATCTAAATGATGTTGTGATGCATGTTATCTATACAAGGAAAAAGTGTTCTTAAAATGTCATAACTTAATGTACAAGAAGCTGAGTTGCTCCTATATATATTCTGCAGGCACAGGTAATTCAGCAAGGTGTGCACGAGTCTCTATTTCGTGACATGATGTTAGGATTTGGGACTTGGGAATTCGATCCTATGGACCTGGAGAACCCTTTTCCTAGTGCTGAAGGCTCCGTCCATCTATGGCAAGGTGATGAAGATAGGCTTGTGCCTGTAATCCTGCAACGATACATTTCCAAAAAACTTCCATGGATTCACTATCATGAAATACCAGGTTCTGGACACTTGATTGCAGACGCTGATGGGATGACAGAGGCTATCATAAAAGCACTATTACTTGGTGAGAAAGCAACATTATCATGACTTGACTAGCCTATTATTTGTCAATCCATTTATTTTCTTTTTCCTCTTAAGTGATGTAAGAGCAAACATTCAAATTATAATGCATAGTCAAGTAAAACAATTTTTAGGTATTGTACTTTGGTTTCCCTTGCATTGAACTTAGCTGAACCTACAAAAAGAAAAGCATGGTTACAAGGATGGTAACTGATTACTAGTTCATCGCCTTGATGCGCAACTCTCTTGCTGCCATTTTAACCTCAGTTTCCTCATGCTTCCAATAGGATCCCAAAAGACTTGCACAAGTAGAGCTAACAATCACTTTCTCAAGTACGTTGGCATTTTCAAGAATTTCTGAACAATTGGACTTCCAAGTTCCAATGAACTCGATCGATTCCACCTCATTGAGAAAATGACATTGATTGATTGTTGTTTACTACCCTTTTTTTTTTTAAGACAAGAGTCAAAGAGAGATATTTTATTAACATATGAAAATGTTTAAAGAAAGTACAATAACTGACATAAAGTAATTAGTACAAACAACAATACATGTTGATTAAAATGAACTTATTTAAAGGAAAATGGTAAAAACCATTCTCTGCATATTACAACAACAAAATTCTAAATAAAAACAAAAACACAAAACCGATAACAGAAGAAAAGGCTTCAAGCAGCTTCACTGATCCTCATCACCACTGGCAGCAGCACCACCATCAGTACCAGCAGCTGGTTCGGCATCTTCTAAGACATAGCCAAATTTCTCCAAGACTTTTCTTTTCAAGTCTTGCTTTTCTTCGCCACTGAGACTTGTTAATGGCACAATGGTGCCATTCCAGCCATTGCCATTTTTAAACGCGATGGCTACTTCTGCTTCAGCGACTGACCCGACCTCAATGTTCGTAGCTGCAAGCAACTGTTGAGCAATTTCAGCTAGCTGTTCTTCAGCAGCAATCCTTGCAGCCCTTGCTTCATTGAATGCTTGCTGCTCGTGCTCCTCTTCCCTCCTTACTTCTCTCAAAATCTTTCTGTTTCTGTTTCGTCGAACACGATAAAAATTCTCTCTGTCTCTTGCATTCCTTACGTTTTGAAGTTCTTGAAAATAGCTTTCAAGATCTGGATCCATTTTTTTTTTCGACTTTTAGTTTGAGATGATAAAAATGCTATATTGCAAACCATAAAGTCTTTTTGTTTAAATAGCCAAAGGGCATACGAGGAATATGATCAAATTCATAACAATGGAACTGCCATCACGAGAATTTCCCTGTATGAGTTGGCGTTGCTAGTCAATTCATCAACAATATGCATGACTGTCCTCACAATGTTCAATTTTTTTCTGCACTACAAGTTTGTTTTTCCTTAATGACCATTTACTTGAATATACATTTGTATGTTGGGACCCTTAATTAATAGTTGCAATTGGCTTCACAGTAGCTTCTAAAATAAAAGTAATTCCCACGGATATACTGGTATTTTCTTTTGAAAATTGCAACGGTGATCATCAAAATATCAGTAAATTTTTATTTTTTACTCAATAGTTCTGGGTGGATAGATAGTTAATTCATTACATAAATTTTGTGAATACATAAGCTACAGTGAATTTTTTTCCCCGGATAAAATCATCTACCAATCCCTGATAATACAGTCAAACTCTACAGAAAATTGGAGCATGATACCTTCTATTGCAAGCCTTTTTTTTTAACAAATAATTAATGCAATCATTCTGTCGTGCTATTGAACAGGAAAAATAGAAATTAATTCGATACTTTTAAGATGATTTGCAAATAGTTTTTTTTTTTTTTTGGCTAATTTTAAGCTTCAAAATAATGCTCTCATAAAGAAAATGGAAACGTACAGCCAGGAATAATGAACAACTGATTCATTATTTGTTTCAAAGAGGACAGGTCCGTGATCCGTAAATGGATTAAAGAGGAAAGAAAATAAATTACAAAAACAACTATAAATTCGCAAGGAAAGTTCAGAAATTCGCTTCAAGGAAACCTCCATTTAAGTTGTAATGATCATGTGAATGAAATACTTGAGGTTCATGGAAATATTTGGCTTGCTGGAGAATAAGCAAAATGAAAATTAGTCTACTCTAAGCTTCCTTAGGCAAACCACTTTTGGGGTTGAGAAGAGCCTTACTGTCATCAGAAAGCAAAACAGGACCTCTACCTGGTCTCGTACAGATGAAATAATTGACATCCCCTGAATATTTCTGCGCTGATATGTTGTTAATTTCAGGAGGTAGTGGCAAAGCTTCTATATCTTTCATCCCATCAATATCAGCATCGTGTAGGATTGATTTATCACCAAGAACATAACTAGACAAAAGAAAAGCAAATGAAAACGCAAATGATTAGAAGAAAATACATCTGAAATAAGTTATCCAAAAGGATGATGCACCCAAATCCCTTTAATGTATCTTGTACTGTTAAAGAACAGTGTTGTATTCCCTCAAGACTTTAACAACCAAATACCAATTACCTGTTCAGGTCTGTTTCAGAGTTTGGTGGGAAAAAGAAAAGTAGCCTCTGAAGCAATTGGGTAGCAATCTTTCTATTACGAGCGATCAGAACAGCATTAGGCCCAGCATCAAAAGTATATGCCACCTATCAGATTTTTTTTGTCTAAGTTAAAATATTTCAATAACCAGCATAATTTCGAGCACATATCAATTTTCCAGCACTGGATTTCTATATAACTACTTATCTAATATCTATACAGAAGAAACAAATTGAAAAATGATAGTGAAGCTAGTATAGTAACATTATGTTGATGATGGGCCATGTGGGCAAGCTCAACTCTCTTTTTGATGATGGGCCATGCAGGCGAGCTCAACTCTCTTTTTCTTTCAACCTCAAGACCCCTAGCCTTTCTTGGGAGTTAACAAAAGTTTGAAATTAAGGGCTATTACCAGATCCTATCATCTCAGTATCCATGACAACAATAATGGGATATTATATCCAGAGTAGGTGGCCCCAAGGGGGAATAAACCCTTGACCACTTGATAGATGCCAAAGAGCATAATCACTCAACTCAAATCTTGGACTTACGTGAGAGAACTCAATCCAATCCCAGAAAATGATTCTCTAATTCAACATCAACTTACTATCTTCTCTTCTGATTGGGTGGGAAAGTATTAGCCACAGAGGTACAAATTCATTATTGAAAACAAATTGAGATAGAATGAGAAAGCCATATGAGGCAACTTTCAGGGAAAGGATATATAAAGAATTTTCTCTGGTGGAAGCACTCAAAATAGAGCAAACCAAAATATGTTTTAAATCACAGAATTCATAACACCTCCCAAATAACGTTGCAAAAATGAACAAACCTGAGGTGATCCCACGGAACGATTCCATCTTTCAACATAGCTGATAATTCTGAAACAAGTTTGCAAGTCAATAATCAACCAAAATGATGATGAAGATGAATAAGTGAATAAACAAACAAACATATATTAGGACTTACCTGTGCGATGTATCATTCATGTAAAATATTGGGGGAGATGTATCCAAGCAAACCGCATGAAATTGATTACTATCAGCACAGGTCAATTGTGCAAAAGACGAAAAATCATGATTTTGGATGGCTTCTTCCATTTGTACTATCCGTTTTGGCACAACTTCCTATATTATGGTCCAAAGCACAAAAGAAATCGTCACAGACAATAAAACACTTTTGAAACAAACTAAAAGTTCGATAAATAATGAAGTTAAAGAAAAAATGGCCTCAAGAAAAATTAAAAGATAAAAAAATAAAAAAAAGAAATAATAGAAATAAAAACAAATTGCAGAAAACTTTCCCAGGAAGAACACCTGGAAATTTCATGATATCATTATCTCGAATGATTGCAAGAAATGAGCCTGACACTTCTTAGAACCAAATACCTCAGTTGTTGTGGCAACTGCCAATATCTTCAAGACAATCACTCAAGATGAGAAATTGTACCTTTGCTCTATGTTGTAAAAGCAAACTTGTTTCAACACTCTCACGCATTCCTGTGGTACTACTTGTTTCCTTCTGCCGTGAACTCACCTTAAACGAAAAAAATAAAATAAAATAAGAGCACAAAGTTAAAGGGGCACAGAAAACCCATAACAGAAAAGGCTCCACGTGAACTGATTATTACGAATTATAACATTAAATATTTTGTAAAAATATTATATTTGAAGCTGTACTTGCAGCAAATACTTAGCAACCTCATCAAATCAATAGCATTATTACGAATTACAACATTAAATATTTTGTAAAAAAATTGTATTTGAAGCTGTTCTTGCAGCAAACACTTAGCAACCTCATCAAATCAATAGCTCGAAACAAGACAGAATAGCAATAATAAATTTACTGCACATATCTAACTCGAATCATGGTCAGTTTCAGTGTTGGTCCAACACATTAGGACCAACACAATCTACATTTATGGGTCCATTAAAGTCCACTGTGTCTCATTTTCTAAGAAAATAAAGTACAGCTATCGCTGGATGATCCACATAATAAATTCAAAAGCTTTCGACCAGTTAATCGAGTAAACACTTCAGAATGCAATCAAAAAATGCAATTTGAAGAGGGGAACAGAACAACCTAAAGCCACTTAAAAAATGCTATGGCTGATCGTATTTTAGAAAAGATAAATAAATTACAGCACTAAAAGCAATAACAATAACAAGATCATAAGTACATACCACAGCAATAATAATAACAAGATCGTTCCAGTGCTCTTCATCAACAAGTTGAACTGCACGGCTGTCACTTCCATTTCCTTCCTGGAGATGTTGAGAAGGCACTAACATTAGCTACACGAAAATAAACCTCAAAAGCAGGACTGAACACAGCTGTACACACGCGCGCGCACACACACACACACACACACACATATATATATAACATACTTTTCCCATTATCCACTTGACGAATCCACCAAACAGACTACGACAAGCACTGCCTGAACCTTGCCTGGATCGGAAAAAGGAAAATATATATGAACCACTAGCATTCTTGACTCTCTGTTATATGAACGCTACGATGATACAAGATCAAATACACACAAATATCATTTCAGATCAAGCAACACAACAGGCAACTCGAAAGAAGAAAAGTTATGCCAATTAAACGAGACATACTAATTACCTAGCTATAGCAGAAAGCTGGCTCTGATTTTCTTTCAAATTCATCAGCTTAGCCAGTGAAAAAACTGCATAAAACGCAAAAAAGGAAAAGAAAAGAACAATATACCACGATAATCCCTAAAACTTTCTTTTGAAACAAAAGCTTATAAATCAATAAATAGATTGCGTTTGGTAAATAAAATCAACAATATTACCAAGGCAGGCAAAACCAGCAGCAGAGGAAGCCAATCCAGCGGCCGTCGGAAAATTGTTAAACGAAGCAATGTGTAAATGCAATTTCTGCCAGTCCTCCTTCTCAATCTTGATCCCTTTCTCCTTGTCCTCAAAATCACAAGCACGACTCCGAATTTCCTTCAAACAATTCTGGTACCTTCCCCCACCAAGAGAAATTTCCTACGCTAACCAGCAATCACAGTGTTAATCTACAAGCTAAGATCCATATTAAGTTACCGAGCAAAAATTTAAAAAAAAAATTAATTTAATTTAAAATATTAAATTATCACAATTTCCGAAATGTTTTAAATAAAATAAAAAATATCGAAAAAATAGTAAATATAGCGTAAAAATTATACTTTGCCATTGAGCCACATACGATCTTGGTCAAAGCTAGGACTGACGGCAACGGTCGTGGTAGTACAGAGGTGATCGGGATCAAGGGTGACGCTGATGCTATCATTGACAGGCAAAATTAGAGTTTCGTCTCGCTTCCCCCAGTACTTTATCACCGCTATGTTCGTCGGCGTCTGCGCCGTCACCATCAGTAACCATTTCTCCGTCGCCATCGTTACAAAAAACAATTCCAAAACGTTAACGAAACGAGCTCCTCTTCCTCCTCACTCTAAAGGATAAGAAAAAGTATAAAAAAAAACGTTTCGTTTCGGTTCCGAATCCGAAGTGAGAATGTAGTTAACAGAAACGCAAGTGCGTGCCTCTCTGTTTTTGTAATTGTGAGTGTGCGCGCACTCAAATAGAAGGCACAGCATGGAGGAGACTCAGCTGCAAATACTCTTCTTTCATTTTTTTTTGGGGGGCCCCACACAATAATCCCTTTTTTTGGCCTTTTCCGCATTGTAAGAGTCGCCGGATCTTATTTATGGGATTAACGAATTTGTATCCGAATTTTGACTTTAATTGACATAATTGAAGTGAGAGGCTGGGCCACTGACATCGTCCATTTCGATTTTCGGTTCGAGCTGGGCCAAAATCCTAACCGATAGCGGTCCGGATCGGGAGTTCAAATCAAACACAACCCGGATCGATTTACTTTGGTTTAATTTAAAGATTTCTCGAAGAAATTTGGGTGATGAAACAAACAAAAGATTTATATGCATTAAATTGAAACATTAGAAGCCATATATATAGATTTCTATTAAAATAAATTTCGGGGTTCAAGTCGGGACAATCCGAACCATTTGCCCTCCATTTTGTTTCTGCTTAGTTTCATCATTCGGTGAATTCTACCAAGGGTAGTTTGGTCACTTCGCTTATGCCTTCCCCTCCACCCCTTCTTGTCCTTTTCATGTTTCTTTTAAGTGTAGTACTAATAAATTTCGCATGTAGTAATACATAGTATTAATAAATTTCCCATTTAATAATACATACAAACATACATATGCATATGCATATATGTATACATATACATATACATATACAATACATATATATATATATTAAGTTTTTTATACTAAAATTTGGTTAATATGAGATTTTATTAGTTGTTTGTTATAATTAGAGACATCTTTATAATCGGTAAAATGAATTTTATGAAGGAAATAAGATAAGAAGGAATAATATTTTAATAAAAATTTGCTAAAAAGTATTTTTTTAAGTTATATTAAAATTTATTAATATTAGATTAAGCAACTCCAATTCTTATATCCTAAAGTGAAGGAAATAGTACTTTAACACCTCACTTAATTAAAATTAAAATTTATTGTTTCAATACAAAACATAAATATGATAGTATTTGAGCATAAATAATGAGTTAAGGTATCTTTATAGGAAAATTTTTTTAAAAGATATATGAACTATAGGATTTGAATCTCGCTCATAATGAAAAAACATTTAAATTTTGATTTCCTATAAAAAAAGAAAAAATGCACATTGTATGTACACAAACACTAAAAGCAATGTGTCTAAAAATAATTCATTTTATTGATATCATTAGTGTACGCAAACCACAATTAATGTATTCATCATTTTTAAATGTTTTTATAATTGAAGAAAGTGTATAGAAGTAACTGATAATTAAAGCTCAAAGGCCACCATATAAAATTCAATAACAGTCCAACACAAAAAAATACGAAAATGAACTTACCCAAGCACAAAGAGAAACCCGAACCTTGGATCTTAATGTTAAGGAAAGAGAATTATTTTAGCGTATTTATTATTGAACAAAGATGGTTCTTGAAACTGTAAAATTTATGCATATAAGTTTTAAAGAATAAATAGGTAAATATATTTTATTTTATTAATTTCGATCTCCAAGTCCAAGGCCATGTCCAAAGTTCTTTCTGATTGGACCTCAAACGAATATCTTCAATGGAAATATTTATTGTTTTTCTTTAAAATAATTATTATTATTATAATATTCTATACGGATTATAAAATATGGGCGAGCGGGAAAATGATGAAGATATTCATCTTCTGGAAAATAAAATAAAGTAAAAATATTCTTTCGGATTATGAAGATGCTTATATCTGTCCAGCTTAAAAATTAAAAAAAAAATAATCTTTTTTAATTTGATGCTCTAATTTTGGAACACATGAGCAAGGCGCTGCTACTGCCCAATGGGATTAGTCAAGAAACTTATTTTGCCAAAACTTTTATGCAACTAATAAGCTTTTAAATAAGAATTATTTTACATGCAAAATCCAAAAATAAGCACAAAAGATGGGCACGAGTTTAAGTTACTGAATCTCATAACTAGAATACCAACAATTTATTTAATAAAAAATTAATAAAATTTAATCATTTTTAACATTTGTCAAACTGTAAACTACAGGAATTATGGATACCATTGTCACAACCCACATGGAAACACGTGCAATATGTATTATCAATAGTGACTTAAAACTTAGGGGTCTAGATCTAAATTTGTTAAAAATAAATATAACAATTTGATCCAATGTTATTATAGTCAACATAATACAATTTTAGTTTATAGTAGTACCTGTTTTCTTTTTTATAAAAAGAGATTTTGGTATTGGTGCAAGGAAAGCAAGAAAGTGTTATACTCACGTGAAAGGAACAACCAAAAGTTTATGAATTGAATTAAATAGTTAACTTAATTAATGTTTCTTTTATTTATAATGACAAATTGACAATAATCATTAATCAACAGATCATATGTATACCAACTTAGTACGTGGATATATAAGAATTTTGAAAAAAAAAAAAAAGAAGAAGCAGAAAACCGCAAATATGGACAGACATTGTATTAATCAAATAGGTCGTAGTCAACAAGATCTCGGGTGGAATTAAACACTTTATTCTGAAGTCAAATAAAAGAAACAATAATTATAATAATTTCTCCTTATAGCAGCTTGAACATTTTCTTTTATAATATCACATTAAAACCAAACAATATTTATATATGTTGATTTAACCATTAAGATTCTCAACAATGATTTTAAAAAATTAAAAGTTAATTTTAACATATGATAATTGTTGTTTAAAATCCTTTTAAGAAAATCATTAAATTTTGTAGTAAATTTTATGTATATTATCAAGTACCCACAAAAGTTTCTTGACATATCAATTCAATGCTAATTTTTTTTTATATTACAATTTACCATATAATATTTTGCATGTTATTATTTTATCACCAAAACTTTAATATTGCTTAAAAATTGCTGAGATTACAATGGTATTTGAAGAATTTTAAACTGAAGTTATTTTCTATTTTCCTAGTTCTTTTTAGAATTTTCTCTAAACATTCGATTTATGAGTCCTTTTTTTAATTTCAGCTATTAGAATTTTATTATATTAAAATATTCCAATGATAGATAATACTAGAGACTAATATTCCAATGATAGATAATTTCAATATTCTCAACTTATAATAACAGACTCATATCTATCTCTTCAACAAGTGGATATTTCAAATAATAGCCAACGAGAAAATAAAATAAAAATTAGGATCAATAAAATTATAGAGAGAGATGTCAAAAATTTATCCTCAAAATTTAAAAAAAAAAACAAAGTTAAATTCACCTACCAATCGTTCAATCAAATATTGAAATCAATATTCCTATCTATCTTACTGTCTCGCCGCTTTTATGCATCCGTGAAAATTAGGTCAGTCGCTTGCTTTTTAAAGTCAAATTTCATGGTAAATTTTCGTTCACTCCCTGCAAGTTTTCTTTAATTATTTAAACACCCAAAAGTAATAGAAGCTTAGGTTTGGACCACCCATAAGAGATGGACCCAACAAAACTAGCCCTAAGTATAGTGATTCTCAAAATTAAATTTTAAAAAACTACTCAGTTCCTTCTTTTCAAAATATAATATAAAATAGGGTGATTTTACAAAAATAATTTTTAAAATAATTTACTAAATATTAAAATTAATTTTTAATTTTTTTAAAATTACTTTTAAATCTTCCAAGAAGCAATTCCAAACTAGCTCTTAAACCGTTTTAATTTGAGTTCTTCATGACTTCGTCTATTAGCTAGTGTTGTTTAATTCGTTAAAAAAGAAATCAAACTCTCCGTATGCTTGAGTTCTTCTTAATCAAACAGTATAGAATATCAGCTATTGCGGCCCACCGTATAATGTTGACCATGCATTTAAAGTTCAAAAGTTAGTTTACATCAAATAGAATATGATTCTGGATTTAATTGATTACATTTGTCTTATGGATTTAATTGATTATGGGTGTGTTTGAGATTGAGATGTTGTAACTTTTAAGGTACGGATGTTGTGAAAAAAAAACTGTAACTATGAAACAAAAGTTAGTAATATATAGTAAATATAAATTTTAAATAATCATTTTGATAAAATTATTAAAGATATAATATATTTTCTATTATATAAGTAAAAAATCATATCAACATATCTTTCAAGTTACAACAGTTAGTGTTTACCGAACACTTTAATACTGTAACTTTTAAATTACAGTTGCCTAATCTCAATACTAAATGTATCCTATTTGTTAGGAAAAAAAAAGTTTGGATCCATCGAATTAAATCTTAGATTTATGATTTTAAAATAAATGTCAGTGGGTCGCACTATAGCTGACACCTGACAGGACCCACCATAACTGTACATGTAGCGGGTCTCTGCTGGTGTAGTGTGGTGACGTATCTTGTGTTGAGTCTATGAAAAAAAAAATTGTGTGATGAGTCTCATTTTCAGACTCACCATTGGTTTGGTCCCGTTAATTCAGCAATGGTCTCACACAAGTAGGCTTGGTAAAATTCGGATCCAATCCGAATTTTGGTGTTGCCCGGGATCAGATCGGAAGCGTGAAACATAAAACTGGACCCGAGTTAAAACCCAATTTTTCTGGGTCTGGAGCCCGGCACCCTCGGTCCGAGTTTTTGATCCAGGCTTTTAAGCCCGCATGTGATAACTTCATTTTTATTCTTCTAATTTTTTTTTAATTTTTTCTTTTATTTCTCTAACAATGTAATTTTTTTTTTAAACATAGTCAAATAAACTCATTCAATTTCAAACTTTAAAAAAGAAAATAGTCAAATATAAATATTTAACATACTAAGAATGCAAATTTTACATAAATAATAAATAAAAATTGTTTCAATCTACTTTCTAATACCTAAATTCATCTAATTTCTAACTTAAACTCATTCAATCTATATAAAATAATTAAATTAAATTAAATTCAACAACACAATAATTACACAATAAATCTAAATAACATCCAACATATCATAAATTCATAATTATATATTTATATATAATATATTTATATTTTCTTTTTTTTATTTATTAAGAAACCGGGTCCGGATGGTTCCGGGTTTTTGGTGTTGAGCCCGGACCCAGAAATGTCCGGATTTGAGAATTTCAAACCCGAATATTTTTTTTTTTTTGTCCGCGGTCCGGGTTTTGCCCAGGTCTGATCCGGGCAAGCTTTTTTGACACCCCTACACACAAGTCTTTTTATGAGTAAGATATGTGCATAGTACCATAACAAATAGATGAAAATTTTTAAAATACAATAGAGATATTTTTTCAATTAATATATATGATATATGTAATTTAATTGAGTTTAACTACTAATTAAATAATAATAATTTATCAAAAATAAATATATACATTGAATAGATATTAATTTAATTGTACTCTAAAATCCTTTTTTAGCGTGTCGTATGCTAGAGCCGACATTACTTTTTATCTTGAAGATTTGCGTTTACTAGACTGTTTTTCTTTGTGGCCTTCTCTATTAGCTCACTATCACCACTCCTTCATTAAAAAAAAAAAAAAAAAGCTCGACTCCCCATTTTTCCGTTCAAAATGGCCGGTAAATAATGCAAATATATGAGAGAATTATTCTCTCTCAATTTTTTTTAAGTTTTTTTTTTGTGTTCTATTGCCATTGAGAGCACTTCATAAATACAAGTGCAAAGCTTTTAGTAACTTTCTTTCTTCAAGTGCCTATTCTTTGCCTTACCCGAATAATTAGGGGTATTCAGAATCCAATTCGATCTACTCAATCCATCTGATCCGTGAAAATCCAATCCGTGGATTAGTGGATTGGATATGAATTGAAAATTGAAAATTTCGCAATCGATGGATTGAATATGGATTTACTTCTGTAAATCTGTAAAAATCCGTGAATCAGCAAAAAAAATATTTATTTATTCATTTAGTTAAAAAATTATTATAGATTTAATTAAAAAATATTATAACATTATATAGTTACATTAGTACTATAACATATCATGCCATTACCCAATAATAATATAAAATAAAAAATAATTAAATAATCAAATATACAAATATAACTTGTAAAAATTATAAAACAAAATAAACGCCAAGTCACACGTACTAGCAAAAGCAACCTAGCATAATACCAAGTTACCAACAATTTACAAAGTCACCCAAAAGCAAAGTAACATAAAGCCAGGTCACCAACAATTTACAAACAAAAAATTCTAAGCTTTCCCGCCATCAAACGCACTAGCAACATCCAATACTGGTTCGATACACTCTCAACACCAATTTGAAGGACGTCGGTCGTGCGATTCCGGTCAGAGCAAGCCATCTTCTTTCCCGAGTCCAACAACCCACTTCACAATCACTGGTTCCAGTCGAACAATTACACTATCACAACCTTCGAGATCGCCACCCGTATGGCTTCTCCTGGTTCCCATCGTTGACGGCTCCGTAATCACCACTTTTCGACAGGCGCAACAGCCTTGGTGAAGGATCGTGCTTGGTTTCAGAAACTTTGCCATTTCAATTAATTATGGCTTTATTTGAACAATTAATTTCGGTGTTATATTAATGTATTATTGTTACTTTATTTGAATAATTAATCTTAGTGTGTTATATTTTGAAACTTTGAACATATTATTGTAGTTTTATTTGAACAATTAATCTCTATGTGTTATATTTTAAAACTATGAACGTATTATTTTATCTTTATTTAAATATTTAATTTGTTTAAATTTTATTCAATTTTAAATTTAATCGGTAGTAAAATTATTTTTATAGTAGATTTTTTTTTTAATTTCATTAGTTCATGGTAGGGATAATAATTTTTCCTGATCCCATCCCATTTGGGATGGGATTGAGACATATTTTTGTTCCATTAAAAAAATTTAGGAACGGGAGTGAGTTTTTTTTATCCCCCTTGCATACACAGGATGGGAG
Organism: Atalantia buxifolia; assembly: GCA_030444775.1. Classification (NCBI taxonomy): domain Eukaryota; kingdom Viridiplantae; phylum Streptophyta; class Magnoliopsida; order Sapindales; family Rutaceae; genus Atalantia; species Atalantia buxifolia. Next base: position 8,496,450 of record CM059837.1, read on the forward strand.
AGGAATTGGCAAATTCCATTCCATTCGTCTCATTGCCAACTAAGAATGATAATTTTTTCAATTTGGATGGAATCCCGTAGGATCTCATCTCTTTTGGGATGAGATCGAGACATATTTTTATCCCAAAAAAATTATAGGGACCAGAGTGGGATGTTTTTTCATCTCATTTGCATATACAGGACGGGACTGGGATTGGTAAATCTCATTCCATCCCGTTCCATTGCCAACCCTAGTTCATGGATTGGAGAGAACTAAAAATTTTAATTCAAAAATTAATGCACAAAATGATGGATTGGATATGAATTAAGTTAAATCCGCATCCGATCCGCAGACATATGGATTTGATATGGATTGAGTCAAATCTGCATCCGATCTGCAGATGTTTGGATTGGATTTGGATTGAATTTAATCAATCCGTGGATTGGATTGGATTGAAAAATTATAACCCGCAAAATCGTGGATCGGATATGGATTGATGTCTAATCCGTAAAATCCGATCTGCGAACACTCCTACGAGTAATTCGTGAAAACAAGCCCTCCTCCCTAGTTCTATAATAGCTCCACCTATACATATGCGAAAGTCTTTTGTGCTCTTTGGTAGCATTTTCTTCTCGAATAGGACTGTAAATAATGAGAAATAAGAATTCTAGGATTGTAAGTATAGAATAGGAGCGGGAGTAGGTTGATTACTTACAATAAAATAGGAGTATGAAATAAGAATCAAAATCTCATTTATATATTTATTTTATCTTGAATTGAGAGTGAATTATTCCAAATTATAGTTTTATTCTTATTTAAAAAAAATTAGTTTTTAATTATAAAATGAAGAAATATATTTTTAAAATAACCTATTTATTTTATTATTAATTTTAATTATATTGATTAATAATAATTATTAATATTCTTAATTATGTAAATCATAGTTTTTTTTTTATTTTAATTAATCCTCTATGAAAACAATAATATTATTTTGAAGTAATTTTAACTTAGAATCAATGTAAATTATTATTTTTGAACTAAATATAATAATATTATATTTAAATAAGTATATATTATTATTTCTAATAAATGTAATATTATTACATAATATAACAACGTTAGTTAAATAAATATGATATTATTAATTTTTAAATAAATTTAAAATTATTTTATTTTAGTAAATATAATAATGGAAGGGGAAAAAAAGAAGAGGTGAGATCCACTCCCATTTCCCTCTTAGGAGAGGAAATCTCACTCCGTAGCTCAAAAATAAGTGGAACCTATAAATTGAGACTCTAACTCTTCTCCTTAAATGAGTCTATAAGCACTAGAGTGGGAGAAATCTAGAGTCCTTACTCCCACTATAGTAAATAGACACAACATTAAAGTATTGCTATTTATATATTCACTATTTGCTCTATGTGTATGAACATTTTCCTGTATATTATTTAAAATATACTAAGAAAAATTAAATAGAAATAAAGCAATGCTTTAGGCCATATGTCAATCTAATTGTTACAAACATGAGTCAATATTACTTTTTTGAAATCTACAATCAACTGAAACAGCGACTCCAATCAGCAAACACAAGGGCAGTGAACAATAACTTGAGAATAGGGACGCAGACTTTAACCTAGAAGTTGTACTAGCAGCTTAGAACTTGTATCCATGAACACATAAGTTGCATTCCATAACATTGAAGGTGTTATCAATCAACAAATAGAGAATTTGAAAAGGCGTGCAAAGCACTTGTCTTAAGACCAAATTCTATGCCTCAAAAAGCAGTTTTCCAATGCAAAAGGATAAACAAAGTAGTTTGATCTCCAGTACTGAGATTGCATTCTCAACACAATAGCTTAGAACAGTAAAAGAAAAATTGATGAAGAAACATGAGACAAAAATAGAGAGCAATAATTAGAATAATTGTATTGTTCTCTTCTATTTTGTTAATAAAGTTATATCATTAAAGATTTTATATGTTTCCTTGATGTAGAGAAACTATCTACAATCTTTTACTAATTCAATATGAATTATTCACTCACTTTCTTTATCTAATTTGAATTAGTAATCTATTTATCTCACATATTTACTTCATGGTCATCTTAGATATAAACATGCTAGAGCTGTCGGCTTGCGCAAAGCGCTTTGCTTTTTGACTTGAAGGCTTGTCTTACCACTCCCTCATCCCAAAAAGGAAAAAAAAAAAACAAAAAAAGCTAACTACCCATTTTTCAGTTAAAAACGGCGGGTAAAAATTGGGGAAAAAAATATCTTTTGTCACTTATTAGATAATTATTCTCTCGATCACTCCCAAATTTCTTGGCGTTTTGTTGCCCTTGAAAGCATTTCATTCAGACAAGCTAAAAGCTTTTTGACTTGTGAAGACTTGCATTTACTAGACTATGTTCGCTTTCCTTCCTGAGTTCCTCTATTCGCTAACCGCCACTCCCTCGTCGGAAAAAAGGAAGCTGATTGCCAATCACCATTTTTTTCGTTAAAAACGGCTCGTAAAAATTGGGAAAAAATCTTAAAATTGAAAAAAAAAAAATCTTTTGTCTCTTGTTAGAGAATTATTCTCTCACAAATTTCTGTTGCCTTTGACAGCATTTCATAAATAGAAGCGCAAAGCTTTTGGTGTCTCTATCTTCAAGTGGGCATCTTACTAAGAGCTTCAATTCACGAAAAAACAGTTGAGTATAGTTAACTTCAATCAATTAATTGTGCATTTTTCTATCTTTGATATTGTTTTCTACATCATGTACTTTTCTTATGTTTGCTGCTTATTGCTTTAGCCGCTCATCTAATCATATTATTTGCAAATGTGACCAAATTTTTTTAATTTGTTTACCTTGTTTGGGCTGGTCTGATTTCAATTATCTCTTATCATGTACTTTGTTTTCTCCATTTATATCGTATAAATGTGAACTTTTACCTTAGAGAAATATTACATTCCTAGCTTTGATGTCTTTTAAGCTTTGAATGCTAATGGTGCGTTTGGGGTAGTTGCAGTGTGGCACCCGAAATGCTATTATGTCATGTCTTTAACTGTCAAATGATCGAGAGCTGATTTTCTTTTTTAGTATAGATATATAATTTTTTTTAAAAAAAATCAAAGTACGGATATATTTGAATAGATTTCGATTGGATTCTTCAGTGCTTGACTCCAATTCTTTTTCTGTGGAGTAAAAGGCAATTGTGGTTAGAGACAGATTTTGGGAATACTTCAAGTACTTAAATCAAAGTGTGTGTGTGTACAAATAAAGGGAAAATTACCGTTGGAAATCCATCATTTTAATTTACATATAAAAAGCCCGCACTTTAATTGCTATTATTTAACTTAGCCCCTCAAATTTGTTAAAAATAATATTTATAAACTCATAAATCTATATAATTTCAGTTTTTATATCTTATTGTCATGTAATTTAGTTCCTATAGGTCGCAGGTTGTAGGGGAAGGAGTGGACTTTTGATGTTCCTATAACTTGGAGATCATTTTGGATTCATAAGACTACTCTGTTGACTAAGATTGCAATTGAAATATTTATGCTTAATTCAATTTGGGAAGTCAAAAACGAACTACAGGCATTGCGGCTACCAATAGTTTCTGCATCTTGTAAATAGGAAAAGTCGAGTACTGAAAATGATGTAGCTAATGGTGAACTTGGGCTGGCTTGATTTTAACTTTTGCCTTACAGATGACAAAATCTCCCACGAAATTGGGGTTTTATGGGCTCCACCTTAAATAGGATAATTTTAAATAATTTTTAGAAATGAGAGGAATATAATCCACAAATTCTTTAACGGGTTAGGATTTAATTTTGTACTCCTCACCCTGCCTCTACCCCAATCCCTATTATATATAAATATTTTTTAATTCTTATTTAATAATTTTTGTTTTATCAACTATAGCATCGATTAATCAATTTTCTTTTTATTGTTATATAATATAAACAGACTATAATTAAAGAAAAACCCTATAATACAATTCTTTTTCAACTCTTAAAGCAATGTTATATTTTATTTTCTCTTTTAAGATACTGTTCTCTTGAAATATTTTTCAGTTTTGATATCATTTTAAGATATTGTTTCAAACTTTTAGAAAATTTTTAAATAATTTAAGTATTTTATAATATGGTAATGATTTTATTTTAAGTCTTTAATTTTTAATTTATTGAAACCATGTATCTATGCCTACTGTAAGATAGGTAAATGGAGAATGAGGTGGGGATGGAGAAATCATTCTTCACACAGAAATTCCCTATCTCTATCCCTCAAAATTTGTTGGGGATCAATGAGGCGGATAATGGAGGCGAAAATTTTTAATGAGGTGGGGAATGAAGTAGGCCTCCCCACCCCACCCTATTGCCATCCCAATTATGCCTTATCAATGTATTTTGTTTTCTTATTCATGCATACAATTTCTATGATTTCAGAACAGGATTGCATTTTAAACTTCGTATCCTTTTAACTTTTGAAATTTTGGACTTAGGGACCAGGTTAATTTTTGTTTGATTTGGAATTCGCTCAATCATTTTATTATAGACTTATAATGGGCTTATTGGGATTCCTTAATAAGTTATTCTTTTTTTTTCCTTCTTTTATTCTCACATAGAATAAAAAGCAAATATGGGAAGACAGAAAGATGAACTTTGGAAGCGTGTCAAGGCCGTGAGTGGTAATCAATTTTCGTGCAATTACTGTAAAATGCGTTTCTCTGGGGGCATCATTAGGATTAGAATCCAGTTATCTGGGCTTAAAGGGCATGCTATGAAAACTTGTCCACAAGTTCCTGAATATGTTCAAATTGAAGCATCTCAACAAGTTCAAGCTTCCAGTCGTGGTAGAGGAAATGAAATCATTTCAACTTCAGCTCCAAAAATGAAACGAAAAGTTGATAAAGCACTTGCCAAGTTTATGGCTACAAACAACTTGTCAGTTGATGTTTCCAGAATACCATATTTGCGTGACTTGCTGACGTGCGTAGCAGAATTTGGCCCCACATACGAATTACCAACTTGTTCAGATCTCCAATCACAGGTAGATAAATACAAGGAAATTGAGGAATACATTGCAAAGACCAAGAAGTTATTTTATACAACGGGTTGTACATTGATCATCTCTAAGGTAGAGACAAATTTAAAACTCGAGTGTCTGAACTTTTTTGCAGGTTCACCTGGTGGCTGGATTTGTTTAGAGAAAGTTGGAGTTTTGGATGAAGGGATGACATTTTGTAGTTTTACAGATAATGTGTGTCGTCAAATCGAATCTTTGGGTCCCGATAATGTTGTTCAGGTTATCCTTGATGATTCTAAGGATCATATGGTGCGCGCTGCTTTACTGATTTTACAGGAGATAACTTTTTCCATGAAGTTATGAACGTGATTCAAAGGAAATACGCTTGGATATACCCGTCTAGATGTGCTAATGGTGAACTCGAGGTAATTTTGCTGCGCATATGCCGTGAAGTTTCTTGGATTCATGATACTCTTCAATTGGCAAAGCAGATTTTCAATCAGCTCTTAAGAAAGGAGCAGCATCCAAGAAATAGGGAATACAGTTGCAGTGAATTGAATGAGGTTGCCATTGAATTCTCTATGCTTAAATCAATTTTGCAAGTGTAAAAAGAATTATAGGCATTGCAGACGCCAGTGGCCCAAGAAGCTAATTCTACAGATTTTTGGAGAAAGGGGAAAATGGTAGTGCAAGTTTTGCAGCCACTGTTTCAAGTTCTTGAACTCATAGACGGTTATGAATCAACTACAGGATATTTGAATGAAGCACTGAAGAGGGCGGAAGAGGAATTTAAATGGCATATACCTGGTAAGGACTGGGGAAGTCGTGTAGTCCAACCAATACATGAAGTTGCAGGGTTTCTTAACCCTGCCTACATGTACAAGTGTTGTCAGAACTTTTTTCATGACTATGAAGAAATGAAAATGGTTTCAGACCGTCTAAAGTTATTGGTTCCTGATACAGAACGGGAAGCTCTGTTGAAAGATGTGCAAGCCTACTTTAGTAAAGAATCAGCATTGTTCAATACAACGGCAATACCAATGTTAAAGAAATTCCATCCTTGTAAGTCCCGATGATTATATTTGCATTAATTTAGCCATCTACTTGCTTGGATGAATTTTTACTGTGTTTCAGTTGAGCAATATATAGGGAGGTTTTGGGAAATATATGGTGATCCTTGTCCAACACTGCAGAAGATTGCTATGCGGATTTTGAGCCAAACTTGTTCTACATCATTATGTGATCATATTCCATTTGGGGGATGGATTGGTTACTGAATCAGACATGAACGTGAATATTATGAAGAAATTTGATGAGTTTGAATCAAAGAGACTGTTGCCTATCGACCTTGACCAAATCAATGAACTTCCTGTAAGTTCTCACGAGGATGTTCAAAAAATTTTTGGAGGACCTGAATGCAACACGGAGCGTGGGCTTCAATTGGCTGCTAGGGCCGGCACTGCTTACGGCTGAACATAGTCCTACTATTTCGGAGCACATCGCATCGGTGACAAATGGACCTAAGAATGTATTATACTAACACTGAATTATAATAATATTATATAATATTTGATATTACACTATATTATATTAATTTTTATTTATATTATATTTAATGTTGTACTGTATTGTATTAATTTTTTATGATTAATTTAAATTACATATTTAGAAAATATTATTCATTGATACTTAGAAAAATACTAAATATAGAAGTCTTAATAAATTTTAGAAATTTAACAATTTTTTAGTGTAAATGTTAAAAAGTATCATTAATTCTTTATAAAGATCGAAACTTACAGTCTTAAATTTTCATAAGCATAACATTTATTTTTTTAGTATTTTCTAAATATATAACCTATAAAATAAAGATCGAAGTAAATAATTTAATCAAATAATCTCTAAATAATATAACAACATAAATAAATAGTTAGAGCAACAAGATTAGTGCAAAAGTCATCTTAGGATGATAAAATAAAAGTTTATACATACCACAAGATAATCACAAAATAATAAAGCAATACAATTGTTATAATATATTCACTAACATAATTAATTGTGCTAAATAATCCAAGTAAGTCTTCATAGTATATATGTAATAATACTTTATATTATTATTAATTTTAAATTAATATTATTCAAATTTAAATATTTATTGTTATTTAATTAAATTATTTAAAAATAATTAATTTTTATATATTAATTATTGTAATATAATTAAATAATGTAATATTATATTATGTTTTTATATATTATTTAAGTATTTATTATTACTTATTAACTTATTAGATATTTATCAATTTTTATATTAATTACTATAATATAATTAAATAATATATTATTCAGTTATATTTTAATATCATAAAAATTAAATATGATATCAATATTATTGAATAATAAATAATAAATTTATATTAATAATTATAATGTAAAAATAAAATAAAATAAAAAATAATTTTATATAATTTTATATTAAATTAAAAAGTTATACTTATTTATTGTTACTATAATAAAGTTAAAAAAAAAAGAGACACTGATTGCGCATTAGAGCTGCAAGAATCTGCATCATAATGTATTATAATGCAACTACTTGCTGCAGCAAAACATAAGGTCGCAGTCGAGTTTAGCTAATGCCACAAGAATTTGCATCATAATGTATTATAATGCAACTACTTGCTGCAGCAAAACATAGGGTCGCATTGCAACCCCATGTTTGGCTTATGCAATATAGGAATTTACCATGGGTATGCTCTGAAACTTAGGTGTTAATCTAGCTATACCCTTGTACTTCAAAATTATCATAGTATGCCTTTTAATATGAGTAATGTCTAAAATACCTTCAATTTGAAATTTGATTTCTAAATACATGACTACAATCGAGTATCTTTGTAAACACACGACTACAACGAAGTATCTTTATAATAAATACGTGACTACTGTCGAGTACCTTTATAAATACACAACTATAGTCGAATAACTTAATATAGTCGTTTTGCTCAATCCATTCATCATGAAACATAGTATGTACACGTACCAAAGTAATTTGCTATAATAATACAACACATAATTATCACAATAAATACAAAAAGAAAACCACAGAAGGCATATAACATCATGTGGAATCATTTGCCCATTTACATGACAGCAGTCGTGTAACTTGCTAAAATACAGGACTATAATCCAGTAATTAGTTAGAGGACATATTTAGTGAAAAAAATATATTTCTTGCACTAATAGAATGTTAAGGTATCATAACAGTTGGAACATTTTACCTATTTACACAATCGCAACCGTGTAAATATATACTTACATGACGGGTACAGTACAAAAATTTTTATTTTAAAATTTTGAGAACAAAATGAGATTTCAACAATTGTATTTAGAAAATTCATTATATACAGTGATATGATGCAAATGTAATGAAAATAAGAGTTGTTTTATTGTTTATCACAAAGTAAACAAAACCCTAAAAACAATATAATGTGAAGAAGATGTATAAATAACGCATAAAATAAATATAAAGTTTAAAAACCCTTGTTGATAGGATGAATAATGCATCTAGTTGCAATCAAAAATCGCAACAAATTGGCTGCTCATGAGTGATTTTGAGAGTGTCAATAAGTGATTTTTTTTAATGAAATCAGTGAAATTGTAAGAACGAGGGAAGCTTTATTGCGGGTTTTATGTTTCTCTTTTAGGGTATTTTAGTTAACACACAACTCAAAAAGGCATATCTACATAATTATCAAGTATGGGATATAAATAAATAAATGCTCTTGTTTTGGAGCATATTTAATTAAAAGCCCCCGTACTATGTTTGTTTGTGTTGTATTTCTAAGTTTTTATTTCGTTTATCAATAATATATAAATTTATAATTTTTTATGTTAATTTACTTTCTTTTTTATTTATTTCTTACTTTTTGTTATTATTTTTTTATTTTATTTGTTTCTTTGTGTTTTGGTTATTTGATATGCGTTTATATGGCCTTTGTTAATTGTTAGCCATGCAAACAATAATTAAATTCTAGATACCCTTTGTTACTGTTTATTTACTGAGAAATTTGGAAGAAAGCTATTGTAATTTATTTTAACATTATTTGTTTCTTCTGTGATATAAAATTTGTTTCTAAGTCTAGCCAACTAATCTGATTTTAAGGCTCATTATTGATTAAACAATATAAATTTGAAATAATCCAGACTTATATATTAAAAATTTTAACTCTTTTAACTTTCTTGAATTTTTAACAAATATTAAGGAGTATAATATTAATAACTAACTATACAAATCTCTACCGTTGAAAAACTACTTTTTCATTAAATCCAACGGTAAAGGACTAAAGTCGCAAAAAAAGGTAACAAAAAATGGGGGAAAAGAAAGGTGGCTAGATCCCATTGAAAAGTGGGGAAAAAAAGGAATTTCAGGTCTTTTACAAGCCAATTAACAACAGCCTAATGAAATATTATAAAATATAAAATTCTGTAAAAGTATAGTATTAAATATTAGACCTAATGCATTTGAAAGTTCATTTTAGTTAGGCCTAAAATTTATACTAACACCCCATCACTACGTTTTAGGCTGTGCAATGTCGATAAAATCCCTTATTTAGGGCCAAAATTTTTAGTCTCACCAATTTTTATGGATTAAGAATCCTTGTCCTATTTAAATCAGTTTTCTTATTGTCTAAAGTTTATTGTTCTTTTTTTTTTTACTGGTTTAGGAATTTGTTTTTCTTTTTCTTCATGGTTTAAGATAATTAGTAAGGTATAAATAACTCTCTCTTGTAGCCATTGAAGTTAGATTTGAATTCAATGTGGGAATTTTTTAGTTTAGTTAATTCTCAGTATTTTATGAAATCAATGAGTCTTAAACTCTCAGGTTCACAATATTCTTTCAGATCAACGTGAACGTAGATGGTTCTTTTATTCTGGTATTCTAAAAAATAAACAAAATATTAGTGCATTAAACTTTCACTACATCAGTTTGGTATTGAAGTTAAAAACCTGGTATTACCAATCGACCCTCATTTACCACCAAATCTTCTCATTTTCTTTTCTTTTTTCCATTTAGTTTATTTAAAAAGAACCCAAAAAAATCAGCAAAATTTGAGGCCACCATAGCAACCGCCATCACCAACTGCTCGCATCCTTTTTCATTGCCTTTCCATTGATCAACCACAAACACCACAGTTAGAGGAAGCCAACCACCCAAACCCAACCATGAATGCAACCTTTCCGTTGGTAAATTGCTAGAAAAATTATCCAAAATCATATAACACCGTTGCCTTCGTTCCCTGGATTCCGCCATGTGTTGGCCAGTACCTCACCATCAATTGACTCCTCTCCACTAGCATAACCTTTCTAACCATTCACTATCGCCGATCAACGCACTGATCGTCGAAACCAAAGCCAACACCAAATCACTGTTGTTATCTCTAACTTCTGGCCAAAACACAGTCGTTTCAGACAAACTACCATTACTATCGTACTTACTGACCCTAAATTTTTTAAATCCACCAATCCTTGCCTGATTTTCGTCCACCATCACGAATAACCTAAACTTGTTGTTTAATTATCATATTATACGAAAATTTTACTTAATTTTTAGTTTAGCTCCCCAGCCTTTTACAACCAAATTGAGAAAATGCCTCCAAGAAAAGCCTGTGACCATTATGCCTCTTGTGCGACAACTTACAATAAGGATGATATTCCTAGAGATGATTCCATGGCTACCATGACAGGTAATATTGATATGTTAGCTGCATAAATGGCAAAGTTACTCACTAAACGCCATCATATAATGGAACGTAAAGACACATTAAGTGAAAATTTTGCTAATCCATTCTTCGGGCGTCAACATAAAACTGAGTCTATTGACAATAAAAGATAAGAATTTAACATTCTTGAATTCCAAGGAAGTGGCTAGCCAAAAGAATTATTGGATTGGATTAATGCCATTGAAGAATTGTTTTGAATACAAGGAAGTTCTTGATAATATACTAGTCTTGTTAACTTAGTTATGGCAACAAACAAAACTCACAAGGATGAAGAAAGGAAAAAAGAAGATTGACTCTTAGAAAAAGTTGAAGAAGCACTTGCACGGTGTATTCTTACCTCACAATCATGCTAAATTATTATACTAATAATTACGGAATTTGAGGCAAGGTACTCAATCGGTAGATGATTACACTATATAATTTTATTGATTGGTAGCTCGTAATAAATTAGTAGAGACACAAGAACAATAGGTTTCCCATTACATCAAGGGCTTACAATCATAGTTTCAAAACCTGTTGAATTTATTTGATCTATACTTTGTCTCAGAATCACACTAACATGCTCTATATTTGGAGAAACAATTTAGTTGATATACTAGTGACTCAAACTTTTGGGATTCTTAAAGTGCTATTTATAATAATTCAAGCCTAACTTCTTAAATTTATAGTAAATCTAGTGAAAGCAGTCAAAGTAGTAAGACTTAATACTCGGGCTTAGGATTACATTGCTTCAATTGGGGGAAAAATAAAAACCAAATGACAAAGTGTAAAAAGGGAGAAAAGTACAATAAAGGCAAATTCATAGGCACTAAGAAAAGTGAAGAGCACTAAGAGGAAGAAATTAAAGAGTTTGTCGAAGAGAAACTTTTGGTTCTAGTGGCAGTACACAATCCGTTGAAGAACATGGTCATATAAGGCCTATATTGACAGTAAATCGAGCATTCTTCACTCTTAAAGGTCAAGACAAACACAATTGATTTGGTCAAAATATTTTTTAGATTAGTTGCACAATTGAGGGAAATGTATGTCGTGTAGCATAGACTTGGGCAGTTGCAAGAATGCTATTTTAGAAGAAGCTATAACTAAACTAAATTTAAAGTCGAAATCTCATTAAACTTCATACAAGCTCACATGGGTCAAGAAAAGAAATCAAGTAACGGTATCTAAACATTGCTTGGTTTCTTTATCCATTTGATCAATCTATTAGTACCAAGTTTGGTGTAACGTTGTTGTTATGACTGCTTGTCATCTATTACTTTTATCTTTATGTTTAACAACACTATGATTGTTCTTCTACCTAACAAGAAGATCACTCTCAAATAAGACTTGGATAATTCTTTGTTAAGTAAAAGAAGTTTCTAGATGTTTTATCAAATACAAAGAGGGTCTATGTTTCAGTGGAAAAGAAGAGCCACAGTAATTCGAAGTTACCTAATGTTATGATACCTATACTAGATGAATTTCAAGATTTGTTTCTTAACGAGCTACCATAAGTTTTACCACCTCTTAGGGATATACAATAATAAATTGATTCGGTACCCGATTCTACATTACCAAAGCAACCTATGAGTCCTATAAAACATGAGGAATTGAGGTGTTAAGTGGAAGAGTTATTAGGAAAGAGATTTATTCATGAAATTCTCAGTCCCTGTGCAGTCCTTACTTTATTGACTCCAAAGAAAGATAGTTCTTGAAGAATATGTGTGGACACTCGAGCTATCAATAAAATTACAATCCAATATCATTTTCAATCCTTTATATGACTTATTGGATCAGATAAGTAGAGTAATAGTTTTTACCAAACTTGATTTGAAGAGTGGCTACCATCATATTTGGAAACATTTTAGGGATGAATGGAAAAGAATCTTTAAAACTTGCGAAAGGTTATACAAGTGGTTAGCAATGCTTTTTGACTTATCTAATGCTTTGAGTACTTTCATGCGAGTTATTAATTAAGTTCTTTATCCTCTTATTGGAAAGTTTGTGATTTTTTACTTCGATAATATACTTATATATAGTATTAGCCATGAATTATATCTACAACATTTGAGAGTAGCACTTTTAGCTTTAAAGGCGCCAAGTTTATACATTGCCACAAAAAAAGTGTATTTTCTTGATAAAGAACGTATTATTTTTAGAATATATGGTGTCAAAGGATGATATATCTATCAATCAAATAAAAATGGATGCTATTTGAGATTAGCCACAATCATCTACTTTACTTGTCATCAAAAGTCTCTATAAGTTAGCATCCTTTTACAGGCGATTTATTCCTTATTTCAATACTCTTATGGAACCAATCACAAATTACATAAAAGAAGGATACTTTTCTTGGATAGAAGCAGCTACAAAGGCATTTAAAATTATCAAAAAGAAGTTGGCTACTGCCCCAATACTTATCCTACTAGACTTTGCTCTTAATTTTGAGGTACATTATGATGCATCCAAAATAGATATTTATTGGAGTTGTTCTTAGCCAGCAGGGTAAGCCTATAGCAGCGAGAAGTCAAATAGAGCAAAGGCACGTTACAACATTTATGATATAGAGTTTTATGCAGTGCTCTAAGCTTTAAACATTGGTGTCATTATTTGATTCATAGAGATTTGTTTTTATACATTAATCATGCTGCATTGAAACATCTCAATTCACTAAATAAATGAAGTATTACATGATTTGCTTTACAATATCAACAAAACCTTATTCAAGGTTGTTTATGGTGAACAATAACATGAAAGAAATATAGGTTTTGTAGAGATTGTAGAGTTTTCTAAGAGAAGAATAAGGAAAAAGTTTCTTTGAGAGATGAGATGACCAAAATCTTCCATGTAGGTTTAAAAATGGAGGAAGAAACATTAGAAATAGAGGAAGAAGAAGATGAAGCAATCTTTCAAGAAATTAGATTTGGAACCCTAGAGTTGGATAGAGCAAAAAGAGAGAGAGCTGATGGAACATGTAGAGCTTATATAAGAGTATTCATGCAGATATTTTGGTAATTTTAGACATATGGTGTTCATTTAATAGTTGGCCTTCCTCAGGTGAGGCTATTTAAGTAATTGGTCTCACAGTCCTTTGGTGGTGACACCCATGAGCTTGGGAGGTAAGGAAACCTCCAGCCACCTTTTGCCTTTACAACTAGGCACGTGACAGCCTAGCCCTACAGTCTTATTACGTTTTTGGTGGTATTAAAAGAACGACTAACGTAGCCTTTTCTCAGTGCTTGCTAGAGAATCTCCATTCTTATTGGCTTCTCATCCTCAGCTGAAAGAAGATATTTTTATTCTTTCTCATGGTGGTGTGCATTGTTCACATGTTGGCACTAACTACCAAAATCTAGCTTCCGATCATACTCTTCGATATTGTGTATTCTACCAAAACTTTCCTTTTCTTCAAGAAGCTTATCTACTATTTCTCTGTGAGCTAGTCAAACAAATCAACTTCCCTTGGTTGACTTTTTTTTGCCACATCTCACTGAGCAATTGGCGCATGTCAGCACCCAAATTTCCCCCCAGATAATAATATCAATGAAAAAGAAATGGAGTAATTATGGATATCCCAAATTTTTTATCCTAAATTTTATCCCAAATGATATGTTATTTATTGAGTGATTGATAATTCTTTATAAAATTCAAGTAAATTAATCTTTTTATCTGACCAATAATTAATGAATTCCATAAAAAAAAAGTAGGGATGTGTAGCATTGCTCGAACTGATGATGGTAGAAGCTAATTACACATAGCTAAATTATTAATTTTTTTCAATAGTGCTTAAGCAAAATAAATTTATAAAAAATAACTTTATTGTCAATTAAGAAAAAATGAGAAGTCAAATATCACATCTATAATTCTCAATTAATCCGCTGAAAATTTTAAAATAATCTTCATCTTTCATTATACCACATTGAATACCTACTTTACCCTTTCTAATTTTTACCATTTTTCATACACCCTATAAAAAACTTAAAAAATCTTATTAAAAATGAAAAAAACCATAAAAATATCCCACTATGAAAACTTTATAAAGTTAATGATTCATTGATTCCCACCAGGAATTTGGTTGCCAGGACTTGCTAATTCTATCTGAATCAATATCAATATAGGTGTAGACTTTTTTTATTTAAAAACCATTGCAGCCATGGTTTCCATGCTATAAACACTTGATTAGTTCTTGCCTCTATTTCAACTGTTTTTTCTGCAAACTTATACCCCTTAGTGGTACAAAATAATTAAAAAAATTTAGTGAAAAAAAGTAATTAAAATAGAGTTAAATAATTAATTATTCAAACTTCTTCTTCATTTTATTTTTTTAAAATAATGTGAATTTATTATAATTATTTTATGGATGTAGGGTGGTTTAACAAAGTCAATGTTGTGGAAATATCACTACCCTAGTTTGGCTTAGTTTTTATTTGATGAATTATAATGCAAAAGTTGGTAGTTTTAATGGCAAAATCATATGGTAATTATTATAGGTCAGTGATTTTTTCACCCAATAGTTTTGTAAACCCACCCCATTTTCAGAAAATAATTATAAAAGTGAACATTATTTTTTAAAAATCTAAATAAAGAAGAATTTTAAAAAATTAATTACTAAAATCTATTTGAATTTATTATTTTGTGACTTATCTTTTTCTTTTTTAATTATATTTGATTGCAAAGATTGCTTTACTATAAGTTTAAATTGATTGTTTACACTTATAATGTAAATGTACCAAAATTTACTTTAACTTCAACAAGTTTTTTTTTTTAATTTTATACAAAATTTATTGTTTGTAACTGGCATATAAATACTGTCTTATTAATATGATTATTAATATGTAGTTAAACTAACATAATGTCTGATGCAAATTATTAGATTGCCAAATTTCATTTAGATGGGGGTAATGGAAATAATTATTAGATTTGAATTAAAGTTGTTAGACTAAAGAGAAAACGATAACTACACCTTTATACTTTGGTTAAATATTATGTAAACCCCAAACACCATAATCCCCTTTCGTTACTTTTACTATTCATTTGGATAAAAAAAAGAATGTTTCAAATACTTTTGCTTTGCGTTGACTTTGAATTTTAAAAAAGAGTCACTTTCAGTTTGGCCTTTTTTCTTTTTCGATAAGCTAACCTAGTTTGCCAATAATTAAAAAAAAAAACTAAAATGGCTTAAAGCGCCTTTGATTATGAGATTGAAGGAATCCACATGGATTAAAAAAAAAAAAAAAAACGAGAGCAGTGGAAGCAACGAAGCTAATCAAAACTAAAACTAACATCCAACATTAAATCCCTCTCATATAGACTTCAATTATAAAACAAATTAAATATAATTGAAAGTGAATATGAAATTATTATTATTGTATATTAATCATATTATTTACACAAAGAATGAGCCTAGGCTTTGCATAAAGCTAAACTAGGAAACTACACTACTAGAAAAAAAGATATTTATGACGGTTATTACCCATCATCTACCCTATAACATAACGAGCGACCATCATTGATTCCGGTATCAAGAAAAAACGATAATAGTTTTTATATATCATGTTATACATGACATATTATCTATCACAATTCTGTCATTGTTACTTTGATGAAAAATTTTCGCGGCGTATGATTAATATCTATCATAAATGCTTTCCATTCATGACTGTTATCTGTCATATAAACATGACATATTTAATTAGAATAATAAAATTATTTAATTATTTTAATTAGAACTGGTTGGAATAACTAAAATTTCTTTAAAATATCTTTTGGCAGTAAATAAAATAAATTTTAATTATTTCACGGGATTTATTGAAATTGGCGCCAATATATATATATATATATATATATATATTCTAAAAAAATATAAATTAAAAACTAAAAAATCCAAGCTTCCACAATGGACATCTAAATCAATACCCACAATTTATTCATTACAAACAAACAATTCAACTAACCAAAAATTTTTCCAGTTTAGTATACAGCCTCCCATAAAAAAATAAACACCAAAATCAATTTCAAAAAATATTCCAACGACTTTCAAATGAATCTTCAACATCGACGATGCAACCATCAAACTGCACATCCATCGGCATGCTTTTGTTTGGATTCCAGCTGCTGAACAATCAACTAAAGCAATTTCGATCCTTAAGTAGTCTTTGAGTGCAAGCATTTCACTATTGGCAATGTTGGGAAGAAAAATGCATAGGAAAGAGATTACACATTAACTCAAGCAATGTTCATATTGTCTGGGCTAACACTGCAAGAAAGATAAAAAGATAATGAAATTATTTACCTTCATTTGGGAAAAAATTTAAAGAGAAGTCAAATTTTCAATTTTTACCTGTTGTTACTCCCCTGTTATTGTAGATGATATTCCTAAATAATGCAAGCATTCTTTACACTAGAAATTACATGGCCCACCATCATAAAAGTTAATGCAACAAACAACTTCAACCGTCTCTAATGCAAATTCCATGAGCATCATAAACTAAAAAGAATAATAATACCTTAATTTTCTAACATCTAAGCCAAGTAGCACTTATGAATCTTTGAGAGCACAGAGCTAAAGCAGGTTCATACTTACTAAATTAAGTTAACAACAGACAATAAAGTGTAAGAAGTAAAATTCTAATCTATGACAAGCACTTAAAACAAGTGCAGTAAGGTGAGTTTTTCCACTTCCAAATTTTCATTGCTAATTCAACTATTAAGAGATGGAAACATATGGAATAAGAAACATATTCAACCCAAAAGATTATTCAACTTAGATGATTCAAGATAAACCTAATAAGCTTATGGTCTTATTTAAAGAATATTATAATATTCCATAATTTCTAGAAATCAAAGTAAAATTATAATATTCTTTATGTAAGAGATACACTTATTCGAGTTGCTTAAATGAGGTAGGCTAATATGTTTCTTTCTTTTCTAATCCCATTTTTCTCCTATTTCTTGTTCCAGAACAATTAGTGATAAAGCTTCTTTATCATATCTCAAAACCATTCCAGCCAAGAATAAGGAGTTAAAGAACTATTTTGCACTAGCTATATAAAGGATTATATTACAGTATTGTATACCAGGTAGAAAAAATAAAAATATCAGTTAAGGCAACATTCATATCTCCAAATCTAGCACTTGAAAACATTAAGTACGGGGAATCTGCCAATAACAAAATTAGTTGGAGAAAATCGAAATGGATATTTAGTTTGATGCCAATATATATAAAGGAGTAAACAATTATTAAGAAAAAGAAAGTTAAAAAAAAGAAAATTAAAACCTTGCTGAGAGCATTTTGAAAGAGCTCAATAGCAATCTTCCCGTTAGCAACAATTTGTCTAGCTCCTTTGAAGCATTTAGAAGTGCAACCCCAGCACCTGCAAAACTCATTGATACACTAAAAAGAAAAGTGATTTATTAAACCAACAAGATAGACCAAATGAAATTCTGCAGTAAAAATAACAAGTATTACCAGGTAGAATAATCTTTCCAAAGCATCCTTGATAACCTTTATGGCTTTACGAGCTTGAGTTTGAGATTCCCTTTTTTAGCTTACATTAAACCAAATTCATTAACACATGATTTTTAAAAGGCACAATATATATGTATAAGATGCCAGAATAAACACTTGTAAATGTACCCAAATTCCCAAACCTTAATTATAGCAGTTTTGGAAGGGGGCTCTTTAAGCCTCTTTTAAAATAACTTAACTTAATTGTGGATTTCAACTGGAACAACAATAATAGTAACATGTCAACTAAAATAAACAGGAAGGAAGCTTGGAAAATTGTAGAAAAAAATGTTAAGCCATTACAAACCTGTTCACATCTTTCAGTAATAGTTTCCTGACAACCAGCTCCACCAAGGATGTGGTTATACAATTACAACATAGATGATTTCCAGGCCATAATTGGGGCTTGCCCAATTGCACTCATGAATCAAGATATGGAGTTTGGTGTATAAAGTCTTCAACTCCTTGTAAAGCATACACAAATGCAAGCAAATGACGTACAAATACTCAAAGCAACAAATTGACTTAATCAAGATCTCAGATGCAATGCAATTTCTTATGTATTCACTAAAACTCTAAGACCCCCTTTAACATAATCCCATTATGTTAGCAGAATGAAAAAAAGCATATAATGTGAAGGCAACGAATCATATTCAAGTAAACATGTACTAAAGATTCAAGTATCACTTGAAAATTCCATCAAAATCCCAACCAAGCAAACTCAGAGTGATAGAATCAATAAGGACAACACAAAGCAAACAAAAGAAACCATTTGTGCTAATCGTCAATTAACAACATTCCCAAGTATATACCTACCTAATTTCAGTATAAGCACACATAAAATTCGGCGAAATATTAAATTAACAAAATTACTAAGATAACCAATTTGCATAATGAATTAAGCGAAATGAAACGTACCGATGAAGAGGAGGACATGGAGGAAGAGGAGAAGGCTAGAATTGCCCTTGAGAAGATCATTGACGGGAGTGTACTGAACAGGGAATGAGGAGACTAAAGTGGTCAAAAAGATCTGGGCCGTCAGGATTTTGTACTCCTTGCGAATGAAACCCCATCAGAGCGGGTTCTCTCCGTAGCTGAGACTGGGCTAAAGCGTCTCCCCCTCTCCGCCTTCCAAATCTACCTCGAATTTGTCGACATCTTTGCTCTTTATGTTCTCGTAGCCCAACATCTTTCAAGCGATTTTGATTTTTTAATTTAGATAAAGCAAATAATGACTATGAAATGGCAGCGTTTGAGTGACGGCTATTGAGTGAGAAATTGGCGTTTGTTGAGTGACCAGTAGCTTGCAACGACAGTTGACTGACGACTGTCGAGTTTGTTGACTTAGGGTTTCCATCAGTTGTGATGCTGTAAGGGCTCTGGATTTTTTCAATTAAGAAATTTTGTGAGGCTTAGGCTGATTTGTAATGTAGAGTGTGAGTGACTACCATGAGGCTTAGGGTTTGGGTTCAATTCCTTCAACGATTACAGGTGAGAGAAGGAGCAACGAAGAGAGTGAGAAAGCAAAGCTTAAGGTTCAATTCGTCTATCACTTCTGGAAATTTGCTAAGTGTTGATTTGTTAGCTTAATTTATTTACAGCAACCAGACGACATCGTTTTTGTTATTTTTAATTTTTAAGAATAATTTAAATATTAACATGGCAATTTTGTAATTAAACTAATCAAATAATTTAAATTATCAATAAATGGCACTATTTCACGTGTTATTACTAATTTAAAATAAATTATATTTAATAAAACAAAATCTAAAACGTTGTCATTTAAGTGTAGTATGTTTGTAATTAAATTTATTTAAAAAATAAAATAATATTACATGACATGTAGCCATCATAATTTCATATCGTATCTGTAACTATCAAGAGTCTATCACTAAATAATGACAAAACATTATACGTCACGAAAGTGTCATATTTTAATGGGATAGAACTGTAGTCTGTGATTCAGATTCGCGATTTCTGATTCTATCCAACCGTTGGATCCAGAGAAAGAATAACTATTAACTGGATCTAACAGTTAGATCTAATTATGGTACCGTGCAACTGTGGTACCACAACTAGACTCATTTTAATGATATTTTCATGACGCAATGATATATGTCAAAAATTTTGTGTCATAAAAATGTGTTTTTTAGTAGTGCTAAATAAATATAAATATGGCATAAATCTTAAGGACTTAGTGAATCATAATCTTGTACTTAATGGAGATTTATTGTCCTGCTTGACAGCTTCTCCAACGACCCAAACTTAAGATGGGGTAGTAGAAGTAAGCTTGATTTTCCAGACAAAGTGACCAAAACGGTTAGGAAAAAGAGACTTGTTGAAAAGATCAGTTGTGTTAGCTCAGCAGGACACAAATTAAAGCTAAATTGTACCTTGGGGGCAATGTTGGCCAAATTGAAGACCTCGTTGTGAGCGATTTCAATGGCCCTTTTATTGTCACAGTAAAGAAATGTAGCTCCATTATAAGTAATTCCCATGTACTTTAGTAACCCATGAAGCGAAGAATAGACAAAGCAACAACGATTTATTTCTTACTACACCAAGAAATAAGTGAATCTTCCAAAAAGAAGCAAATACCAGTGGCAGAGCACTAATCAAAAGGATCTCCTGCCCAATCAAAAATGGAAAAACCATGTAGTTTTAAAGAAGAATTGGCTGATAAATAGAGACATGAAATATAGTACACTTAATATATTGCATGATATGTATAACAGCTAGATAGTAAGAAACCAGTGATACAAAGACATTGGTTATTTAATAAAGATTGATATCAAGCTATTAAGAAAGAAGTCAATAAATTATTGGCGGCCGATATTTTTTTTTTTGTGAGTTCTGTTATGTAAATTTTATTGAACTTGCAAGTGTATAAATCTATTATAGTACAAATTAATAGTGACTAGTGTCGATCTATGAGGAGGTAGATTTAATTATATGTAAGATTAACTTTTCAATTTATTATGCGAATTGGTCAAAAGTGATTTATGAGCAGTACTAAGATTTAAAATAAATAAATAAATAAATGACAAGAATAAATTATAGATGAAACAATACAAATGAAGCAGTTAAGTCTCTGGATTCGCACTCAACATTTTTACCATGAGCTTATTATTCCTTTTTAGTTCTAGTTAATTTATAATTTATAATGGGGTATTTCCACTCTTCATAGTCCTCGTTTTGGTAATATGATATCAAGCACTCATTATGGCAGGGAAAAATAATCTCTTGCTAAATTGGTGTTAAGTACACGTTGTGCTATGTGATAAGAGTCTAACTGTTGACAATATGACAAGACCGTCCACTAAACAACTTAGATGCACTCTCTGTCAAAACTGAATTAAGATTAACCACTAATACTAGTGTGAGATTTTCTTTAATAAATATAATATAAAGTACTTATCGTGCTAAATAGTAATGATCTTACACTAGGGAGGTGGTATACCTTGTAAAATCTAAACAAGATTATTACTATTTGTCAAAGATGAGTCAAAACAATTCACATAAATCAAAAAGAAAGAGTGAATAGACCTAACAAATTAAGCTCATAGATCATATTAAGACTTTACCTTCAACTCAAGCTTGAAAGTAAAATAGTCACTCATATTGAACTAGGGGTAAAATAGTTATTTTATAATAAAATACATAGAAAATACAAGATGGAGAGACAATTACATAAAATGGAGCTTAGATTTAGATTTATAGCTATCAAATTAATGTCGAGCCCCCTATTTATAGATACAATGAGTAAATCACGGCCATAAGATAAAAACAATTTAGATGCTACGGTTGCGCCACGTGACAAGCTCTGATTAGATAGAACATGTCATTTAGGTTGTTATTCCGCGTATATGCACACATCATATGTGCATTTTTCGATCAAATAATATGCTACCACGTCATCGATCAACAAAAAAGTCAACTCGTTTTGATTCAGTGTATTACATGTAACGTTCGCGCATTTTTTGGTCCAATAATTTACTGCCACGTCATCAATAATTTAACCTTTTTTTAGGCAATTGTGTTTACTTTTTTAATCAGATTAATGACAACTATCAAATAAAAGTACAAGCGTTATCTCCAGCCTTAAAAAGTCACTTCCACATCAACTATTCACACAAATCAGTTAGGTAAACTTATGCAAAATGGACAATTATCAAAACTACATTAATCAAGCTACTTTCAAGAACGACATGTTGAACCCCAAAATATCATGGGAAAGAGTGATACTCTCAAAAGAAAACAAACTTAATTGAAACAGTCACTCTAAGTAATGGTAGATTGAGAAAAAAAATTAAAAGAACAATATCACACACTCTCATCACTTAGAAAAGAATATGATCTCAGGTAAAAAGAATTACTAGTCAAACCAATATTACTTGTATTCATTTTTATGCATCACCATATCTTTTGATCTATATTACCAGCTTTTACTTTAGACTATAGTTCTTTAAAATCAAGAAAGACTTTTAATAGGACGTAAAATAAGTTAGGGACATGGCTAACAAAGAAGGAATGATAGGAAAAACAAAATATAAGTTTGAGAAGAAATAGAGATCATTTGGAAAATACAAGGTTCTTTTCACTTTCATTCATTCATTTTTTTATTTTATTTTATTATTTTCTTCTTGTTCTTTTTCTTTTTTACCTTTTCTTTTTGGTAATGCACCACTTTTCTGAAAAATTATCTATATATTTCTCAAACATGAATGGGTGATGGAAAATATAAAATATAGGGTAATACTCCAAATTGGAGTGGGATAGAATGATAAGTTAATAAAGAAAACATTTGTTTTATAGGCCTAAAAGAGGTAACTTTAGATATTTCAAAATAGGAATGGCTAGAAAAGGCTCAAACAGATCAAATATGTTCTTTCTGTCATTTTTTTAAGTCTTTAAATAGTTTTTCAAATTTATTAATTCAATGGACTTTTAGATGTAGTAACACAAATTTTTTAATTGGTTGACTCAAAAGAAAATATAGAGGTCTTGTAAAAGGAATGCTAAGCTGTTTATGCAAACAGGGTTACTCTTCAAGAATAATAGGCTAAAAAATACACTTGAACCTTTTTATGACATATACATTCCTTCAAATAGCTCAATCAGTTTTACTTATCAACTTTCTCAATTCACACTTGTCACCAACATCAACATGCAAAGTGGCAAACATGATGTAATATCACCCAATGCCAAAGATAATACAAATACCAAAATTTAGAAGTCATGATGTTATCAAAAGATCACACAAAATGCCTTAATTTTTTTTAAGGGTAAAAAAACTCTAAGATTAAGATGATGTGCTTCTATAGTAACAAAATTCCATATCCAACTATCATCAACTTAAATTTATTCTATGTTAGTGTTCACAACAAAAATTAGTAAAATATCACCAGGATTGAGAAAACATAACCACAACTATCAATTATTTCCTCCCCCAACAGGAATGAGACACTGTCCTTAATGTCTTAAAGGAAAGAATTATAGTTTAGAAGATATCACCTAAGCACTACAATAGAAAATAGTTACAAACGAAGAGTTAAATGTAATTTGTGTTTCTTAGTACTACTAGCATCATTAGTTGATCAATCCGACGTAGGAGTCTTGCGATCTTGCTATAGTCTGTAAGCTTGCAAAAGATCAAGTAATTCATTAGAAGTGGGAGCACAAATAAATTCTTTTTTTTTTTACTTTGACTGAAATGAAATGATTCTTAATTGTATGGTTAAGAAATGCTCAAGTTATCATAAAAGTTATTAACATTTAACAAACTAATGGGCTTTTGATAAATGTCCAAATAGGCCTAAGAAGAAAATTTAATTGGTGCTTTTAGAGTTGTAAGATCTCCTAGCAAGAAAATGAAAGTGTCTCTATAGTTTAGCATCACAAATATTCTCTTGCATGCTTGAGACGACTAGCTCTTCTCTTATTAGTAAGCCGTGCAGGCATCCTAGAGGGCTTAGGACTTTTGGGATGATATCGAGCACTTGGCTTCCTTTAGTGTAAGCAGCTTCTAAGACAAATCTTGATAACCTTTAGTCACTTTCTCCATATACTAGGTTTATTTTTCTCTCTATTAAGACTTGACTATAGTTGTCACAATGAACTCTTTATATTTGTCATAGTTATACTCAGAAAGCACATAAATGTTTTTGAGTTGTTTATTTAAAGTTACTGCCATTAGGATAATTCTCAAAAACAAATTGTGAATGCTAAAAGAAGAAGCTCAATTTAAAGATCTTTGTGATGGATATGATGATATACAGTTATATATAGGGTGGTGTGTTTGTCAGATTACAGCTGAAGTTCATGGCTCAAGAGTCAAAAGCAAATAATAAAGAAAATAAGTAGGAAGTAGATATAAAATCACACTATTAAAAGTAATAATACAAATAATAAAAGAATAGTAAAACACAAGGATATGTATTGGTAATTGTGATTATGGTTCACCTCTTCCTTTGGTTTTATGTCCAGAAATGACTTGAATGTCTTTTATGCTCAAAGATAGGCTTCATATCTAGTTTTCTTATAAACTGGCAAATAGAGTCATTCATAATCAGATTCTTGAGACTATATCATGTATGTTCTTTCTAGAATAATAGCCATAACTGAAACATTGCATGTTGTACGTGTCCATTGGATGTGTTTTAAAAGTAAAAAAGATGTCATCCAATGACTGTTTATCCAAGCCATCCCAAATGAATTGAATCTTGTCTTTCCTATTGTCGGACATCATTCCCAAAGATTTATAAAGATGTCTTTTGTAGTTTGCTCGACCACACTTATGATAAGAAATTTAGAGCCGTTTAGCTCCTTGTTTTCTTGAATAATTATTTTTTCCCACAACAAGGCATGTAGGTAGTAAATTTGGGAGGTAAGTCCCATGCCAATCACACTTTGGCTTCGATCAACCAACATATATCAACATGGATGTTATTCTTTATAAGTAATCACAAGCATTTGTACCGAGCTTTATAAATTGTGAGGACTACATTCTAAGGGAGAGAGGGAAATCACTTGTAAAGCTTTGTAAAAATTATGTTCCTATCTATACTTTTGCTTAAGAATGTCAATTATTGTGGAAAACTGATAAAATCAACTTTAATAGTCATAGAGTACTATTATCCACCACTTAACAGTGGTAACAAATGATAACATACAAAAGAAAACAATCATAGTCCTTTTGTTAAATTAGTTCTAATTGGATATCATAAATATCACCCTTTAATTTCCCTGAGTTGTCTTTCTAGCTCTTCAAAATAGGATATAAAAGCTGGTGGTCATAGATCCTAAACAGGATGTGATTTATAAACTCGAAGCAAGTCGCGTAAGTAATGTTTTACACGTACAAGTTCATGAAGGTAGTTGAAGAAGATCTGTCTCATTGAGGTACTCTCGATGTATAATACAAGTGATAAAAGAAAATATAAACACACTTAAGTGAGAAACAATCAAATAATTTCAATTAGTAAAATGAAATGACAAAAAGTTAAATAACCCAAGAAATGACTCAGTCAAGATATAGTAGGTCACTTAAATTTATTTCGGTGTCTTATTCATGTGGTTGGTACTCTAAATATACCTTAACCTTTGACCATTAACTTAAAAGTAACATAATTTTTTAGATCCTTAATTTCAATGATCCTATACAGAAAAATAATGTAAACAATAAATGGACCATACTATAAATAGTGTATTTTACTTGTGAATAGATGCAAGTGAGAGTCGAATAAAAGTATTTTCTGACCTAGTGTAAAAGATTTTCTCATGATATGTTTTTCATGAAAGACTTTCATTCGTTACTTGTAATTCTTCGCATTTTCACACACATCAATGCAAATTTCCTCAAGTTCTACTAAGCGTAATCTTCTTTCCAAACCAGCCTGTCGCATGTCAAAGTTGAATTTCTTGATGGCCCAGTATTCACGATGATCGCGTTCTACTGGTAGGTGACAAATTTTTCTATACACTAACCTATAGGGAGACATCTCAATAGATGTCTTGAAAACTATTCGACATGCCCATAGTGCATCATCGAGGGAAAGTAACACCCATTAAATTTGTCTGGCCTTTGCATCTTTCCTTGTAAGAAGTTATTTAATGGCAGCATGATCTGAGAACACAATTATTATACATTCCGATGTCATTTACTAATGTAGCTAATGACATAGAGAATTTGATAAATTCTTTGTTCTAATAATGCTCCATTGTATAACCAAATATATCACATATGAGCTCAAAAGGTAAGTTCAAGTTTAGAGGCTGAATGATGGATGATGAGGTCAATAATTACTTTAATTTTTCAGATGCCTTAAGACATGAATCATCAAAGATAAAAGGTATATTCTTAGTAAGTAAATTGCATAAGGGTATAGAGATTTTACAAAAATCTTTAATGAAACACCTATAACAACCAACATGCTCAAGGAAAAATCTTACTTCTTTGACTATTTTGGGTGGAAGAAGATTGAAAATGAGATCCACCTTAACTTTTTCAACCTCAATATCTTTGTTCAAAATGATGTAACCGAGGACAGTACTTTGTTTCACCATAAAATGGCACTTTTTCTAGTTCAAGACCAAATTATTCTCTATAAATCTTTACAAAATTAGCGTTAGATGATGTAAACACTAATCAAATGAATCACTAAAAGCAAAAAAGTCATATATAAAGACTTTAACAAAACTGTTCAACCATATTAGAAAAAATACTTAACATGTATTATTGAAATCTGGCAAGTGCATTACATAATCTAAATAGCATTCTCCTATGTGCGAAAGTACTAAAAAGGCAAGTAAAAGTGCTTTTCTCTTGGTCCTTTAATGTTATAGGAATCTAGGTAGATCTTGAATAGCCATCTAAAAAGCAATAAAATTCATGATCCACTAATCTTTCAAGCATCTGATCGATAAATAGTAAATTCGTGTGATAGAATTCAATTTCTTATAATTAATGTATATACGCCACCTCGTAGTCACTCTAGTATGTATTAATTCATTGTCGACATTGGTAACTATTGTAATTTTTGACTTTTTAGGGACAACTTATAAAGGATTGACCTATGAACTATCAGAAATAGGGTAAATGATAATTGCCATCAATAGTTCCAGAACTTAGCTCTAATGACTTTTTGCATATTAGGATTTAGCCGATGTTACATTTCCTTGGTAGGTTTAGTATTTTCATTAAAGTGAATGTAACACATACAATTTATTAGATTTATACCTTTTATATCGACTATAGTCTACCCTAATACCTTTTGCGCTGTCTTAAAATACCCAACAACTTACTCTTTTGCATATCATCAAGGGAAGATGAGATGATTATTGGCATAGTATTTTTTTGTCCTAAGAATGCATGTTTCAAAGTATCAGATAGTGGTTTGAGCTTGAGTTTCAGTGGTAATTCTGATAATGGGCTGAGTTTCTTCTCTAATGGTGCTAGTTACTATATTCTTCCTTTCCATTTATTGGTATCTCTAGGTAGTGATGGATCGAGTAAGGTATTATCAAAATCCAAACTAAAATATGTTAAACACATTTGTAAAAGGTCATCGCTAAGGGTAAAAAGAGAAGTATGATCAACTAATTCTTTAATTAAATCCACATCAACGATTCCTTTATCTCTATCGTGAGGTTGCTTGGCAATCTTAAAGATATTCAACTCCATAGTCATATTACCGAAAGAGAATTATTTATTTCTAATCATGTATTGAATATAACCATCGACAACTGCCAAGAAAGGTCAACCTAGGATAATAGGGATGTATTTCTTCAGCTCTTGCCCTGGTTAAGTGTCAATCGCAATAAAACCTACAGGAAAATAAAACTTATCTGCCTAGATGAGCGCATCCTCCACAATACTGCAAGATATTTTTATAGATCAATTTGCAAGCTGGAACACAATTGGATTTTTCTAATCCAAGTTTCAGAAATACTGAGTAAGGTAAAAGATTTACACTAGCTCCTAAGCTAAACGAAGTATTCTTAAATATGTTTTTGCTAATACTACATGAGATAATAAGGGAGCCTGGATCTTTGAATTTTAGAAAAAATTTGCGTTGGAGAATAAAACTAATGTTTCTATTAGAAAGACCTTCTTTTGAACATGAATGCTTTTCTTTTTAGTGCAAAAGTCTTTAAGAAATTTGACATAAGAGGGCAATTGTTTAATAGCATCAAACAGAAGGATGTTAACATTTACCTGTTTAAAGATGTCTATAATTTCACTTGTAGAATTTTTGTTCTTTACTTTAACTAACCTCTAAGGGAGCTTTAAGGACATATACTCATGGCTACTTTCTTCTTTCTCCTTTGGTGGTGGGTCCTCAGGATTTAAAGGTTCCACTTGAGTTTTCTTTTTGACCGACATCTCCATTTTGTTATTGACTAGTTTACCTTTTTGCAAAGTTATGATGGTTTTGACCTTTTCATGCTACTAGGGTGAATGGGTACTAACTTTATGTACTCCCTCGAGATTGGGCACTGGTTGGATTGGGAATTTGTCTTTCTCAATAGTCATTGCCAAGGTTTGAACTAGAGAGGCAAGCCAATGCACCATCTTCTTGGGTTTGAAATCGATTGGGCTTATGAATGTATACTAGCTCTCATCTTATTCTGCAGCTCGTTAATGATGCAATTTTGTTGTTCAATTTTGAAGTGAGTAAAATTCTTAAAATTCTGAGGTGTTTATTCCCTTGATTTGGGTTGTGAGTAGTTATTATTCAGATTGTATTGTCTAAATTATAGCTGGAAGATTTGAGGAGCTTGATGAACTGATTGTACTAGTAGAGCTGAAGCTGTTGTTCCCTTCTATTGGAATTTGTGAGACCATGAAATGTTGCAATGATCTCTCAATATAGTATTGGAGTAAGGGTTGTAGTTTGGCTGCTTTCCCATCACATTTATGATATTGACTTAATCTGGGTATGAATCATGGTAAAATTGATTATGAGCATGTAGTTCTGTTGATTTAGCAATCGTTGACAAAGCTGTATAGAGAGCAAGTCTTTCGACTCTTGTTTTAAATTCTTTAATGTCAAAGCTGATTTGCCAAGTTGGACCTCATTTACTCCCTTAATTTTCTTGTATTCCTAAGTGATCGGCTTTGATGTTGCGAATTATCCACTTGTCGCTAGAAGAAATCTCAAATTTCTAATGTGCTTTTTGACATTAGTTCACCTCCACTTGTCACCACCATTAGCCATTCTTGCACATGTGGCAATAGTTCGTCTAAGAAGTATTGACATTTGTGTCATTTGTCATACCTATGATGTGGACATTTATCATGCTTAAAAAAATTATCCATTTTCTCTTTGAGTAAACTTTAAGATTTCCCTGCAAATAAAATTGGTTTTATGCACTGGGAATTATTTATTTAAAAATTTAGTCACTATTTGTTCCCATGTGATATTATTAGCAAGTAATGTATTAAACTAAGAATGAGCTCTATTCTTTGGAGAGAATGAAAACAATCTAAGCTTAACATCTTCATCTGAAAAACTTTCATATTTAAAAGTTCAGCAAGTATCATAAAAATCATTCAAATGATTGTATAGATCTTCATGTCCTAAGCATAGAATGATAAGAAACAATTTAGCACACTATGTTTTGACTCGAAACTCCTAACAATTACATTTGGATATCTTATAAATGAAGTGCTCAAACTAACCATGGACTAAAGTAGTCTTTAAATGACCCCTATTGTGGTGCCGTGGTTGTTGTTCTAAATTCATTTTAATTTTATCCTCAATTTTAACCTTTAATGCAATGTGTTTGCGCATGTAAAATGTCTTTTGTAGTTTAAGATCTATAGGCTCTAGATCATGTGATTGTGACCATCGACCGTGCATACAAAAAAAAATTAAAATAAAAAATAAAAAAATAAAAATAAAGAGAAATGAGAAGTTACAATACTGATCTTATTACGTTGTTACACACTTATTATGAAAACACATTCAAAACCTGCACACAAAGTTGTTTACACAATATTTACAGGAAAATTAACTTTACAAATTCAAATGACTTATTTACCTGGTAACGGTCACAAAAAATTCTTGTGAAAATTTTTTTGAACTCGCAAGCATGCGAATCTATTGTAATATAGATTAATGGCGACGAATGTCGATCTTACAAGGAAGTAAATTTAATTATGTATAGGGTTAAGTTTCTAATTTATTATGTGAATTGGTTGGAGGTGATTTATAAGCAATTGTAACGACCCACCCCGAGCTCCACAAAAGCAAATCTAACTGTGGTTCCAATATCTATTCATAAAAAAAATAATTCTAATCTTTTTATAGTCCATAAAAAATTCAAGCCTTGAAATACAAATATATAACGCAAACTGCAGCGGAAGAACTTAAAATTTATGCCAAACTATCTACCGTCTCAATTCACGTCCTCCTCGTCACTCATCATGAATCAAACTAGATTTCTGTAACTGAATCACAATAAACTATAATGAGTACGAAACTCAGTAAGTAAACCAGTTTTTCATATACCAAAATACATACATACATACATACATATATATATATATAATGCAAATGGATGACGTGCCATGGTATTCGAAAACATTGCAAAACAATTCATCGAAATCCCATTCTGTCATTCTAAAACTGTCGCATTCTCTTTCAAATCACTTACTTGAGCTACCTTCATTCAATTACTGCTTAGTAGGACACTCCATTAACTTTCATAACTTTCATACACTTCGGGCTTCTTCCCAACGCGTCCCTCGTCCACTTATCTTATAACAATAATATAACATCCAGAGTATCCTCCACTAAGCCAGTAATGAATTCAAGTATCCAAGCCAAAACAGGAAAACAAACTTTCTTTCTTCAAATTCCGCTTGCAAAAATCCACTTTATTATTTTATAGAAAACATAATACATTTTCGTGCTCATGCTAATGAAATTCCACACATACATATGCTCATGTCCATAACTACACTTACACATAACAACACATCATATAAACACATGGGCAGAACATATAAATCCATATCCGTATATATCAAAATAGGCTTTTCAAACATGTCAAACTTATACATATTGTTTATTGTGATTCGTTTGGAAATCTATTTTACTTACCTCCTAGCACCCTTGAGTACCAAACGCCTATTGATATCATCAGCCTAAAAATAAATAAAAATAATCTCATAAGATATAATTAAATCATAATCATAAACTCCAATATCCTCAAATTCCTTAATATAATTACATTCCATACTTAACACCAAATAATCTCAATTTAAATCATAAGTCACAAAAATACTCATAATTCACAAAATTATGAAATTACCCTCAAATTCTATAGAATTACCAAAATGCCTTTGAATTCAATATTACCAAAATACCTCTAAAATCATTATTTACCAATTTAACTTCAACGACATAAATCACCAACTTATCCTCAATTTCAGCAATTACTAAAATATCCAAAAAATTTGAAATTACAAAATTGCCCTTAGAGTGCAAAATTATCAAAATGACCTTGCCGGTCAATAGTCACCGGAATTCAACAAACAACGATGAGAAGCTTAAAACTGAAAGTTCAAGCCACATTGAGTCCAATGGCGGCGGTGGTGAGCTCTCAAAGCCGTGAATCCTTCAACGGCCAATCAACGGTAAATTGACTCCCCCGACAACAGTGGATGGTTGAAAATGGCAGAGGGCAAGGTGGGGAACAAAACTCAAGTGGTGGCGTCACCGAAAAGCGGCGAAATCATGGCCGATCGAGGTGGCGATTGCCACGACTTTTGCGGGTTCAATTGACGGTTTTCCAGATGTTTTCCAGTGGCAAGGATGGCATGGGGATGACCAGCGGCTCAAGAGCTTCCAATCGGTACCAACCTTGGTCGGAGTAGTCGTCGGAAATAGGAGAACCGATCGGGTCATGTTCGTGGGTCGGGTTGGATCCGGTTCAGATTCTCCTCTCTCTCTCTTCTTTTTCCTTTCTTTCTCTCTTAATTTATAAAGGTGTTCAACAGGGGTCAAAATCGGGTGTGGGGTATTACCGCAATACTAAGATTTAAAATAAATAAATAAATAAATGACAAGAATAAATTAAAGATGAAAAAATACAAATGAAGCACTTGAATCTCTGAATTCACACTCAACATTTCACCACAAGTTTAATATTCATTTTTTCTTCCAATTAATGTATGAAGGGGTATTTGCACTTCTCATATTTCTCATTTGGTAAATATGGTATTAAGTACTCATTGTGCTAGGGGGAAATAATCTTCTACTAAATGTAGTGTCAAGTATACATTGTGCTAGGTGATAACAATCCTGCTGTCGACAGTGTGACAAGATTATCTATTAAATATCTTAGATGCACTGTTTGTCAATGCTGAGTCAAAATGAACCATTAGTACTATAGGAGAGTTTTTCTCTAATAAATATAATGTAAAGTGTTCATCGTGCCAAACAGTAATGATCTTTCACTAGGAAGCCGATATACCTTGCAAAATCTAGATATAATTATTATTATCTGTCAAAGAAAAGAAAAAAAAAATCCACATAAATCAGAAAGAAAGAGTGAATAGACCTAAAAAATTAAGCTTATGGATCATATTGAGGTTTCACCTTTAACTCAATCTTGAAACTAAAATAGTCACTCATATTGAATTAGGGATAAAATGGTAAATTTATACTAAAATACATAGAAAATATAAGATGGAGAGAGAATTATATAAAATAGAGCTCAAATTTGGATTTAGAGCTATTAAATTAAGGGGGGAGCCCCCTATTTACAGATATAACGAATAAATCATGGCCATAGGATGAAAACGATTTGGATGCTCAAGATTGCATTATATGGCTAGCTCTAATTGGATAGAACATGTCATCAGGGTTGTTATTTCGTGCATCTGCACATATCATATGCATTTTTTTTAATCCAATAATAGGCTACAATGTCATCAATCAATGAAAAGGTCAACAAGCTTTGATTCAGTGTATTGCATGTAACGTTCGCGCCCTTTTCAGCCCAATAATATGCCGTCACGTCATTAGTTAATAATAAGTGGTCAAATAAATACTACAACGTCATCAGTCAATAGTAAACGGTCTACTAAGATGTTGTTATGTCATCAGTCAATGTCATGTCAGTTTGGCCCCACCAAAATTAGGATTTATTCAAAAATTATCATCTTGCCATTTATGCTCTTCCTAAGGGTTTTAGTTATCTGAGTTAAAAAATGTTGTCTGTTGTGCTATCTAATTTCTCGTTAATCGTAAAATAACCAAAATATCCCTGAAATACTTGAAATGCTTAAATCATAACAAAACATACACAATCAAAATTTAATTTTCATGGCCTTATTGAGGCGTGAATTTAATTATCTTGTCTCTAATTGTGGCTCGACTTTAATCATCTTGGCCCTAATTGTAGCCCAACTTTAATTATTGTGGCCCTTATTGCAGCCTGACTTTAATTATGGTGGCCCTAATTGCAGCCCGAGTTCAAGATATTGAGCCTGGACGTGCATGCATTACAATGCCATGCACGTCCAGGTCACTTGGAAAATTGAAATTCCTTTTGAGTGCAAATTACTCTTGGCTTCACATGCTACAAACTCTTAATTGTGTCACGGTTTTGATTGATGCTTTCCCAAACTTGTTATTCTTTATGGACTTTTCATTCTTAATCTCTAATTAATTCCTTATTCAATAAAACAATTCAATTAATTAAAAATAACAAAGAAAAATAACTAGCAATTATATAATTAAGGGTAAAATATGTATGTATTATATGCTCATCAACTACCCCCAAACTTAGATTTTGCTAGTCCTCGAGCACAACTAAAACTAAAAACAAAAAAAATATAAAATAAAAATAACAAAACAAAGAGTAAATCCTAACTAAACCATTTTCGTAGGTAATCGCGATTGCATTTAGCGTATGCAACAAGCCTTTATACCCCTAGGCGGCCCTAGTTGACAAGTTGAAGTCTCGTGAGGGCTTCAGTGATGATACCCACAAACATCATTTTTAAAAAATTAAAATAAAAGAAAAAGAACAACAAAATTTAAACAAAGCATGAAAATAGCCTCAAAGATTGCATAAATTATATAGCCCAAAGAAAATTTCAAATATTGGCAAAGTTTGAACTTTAATTCAACAGTCAATCCCATCTCTCTTTTGATTCTTATAGTGTGTGTGTGAAATCAATTCAATCAAATTCATTCCCAGAATCTTCAACATCAACAGCCTTCGCCTCAAATAAAGAAAAGAGCAGGTCAAACTAATCTTATCATCTTGATCTCCAAATTTTTTTTTCACAGGCTTTGATGTGCATTTTCTTTTGAATTTTTTTTTTAGCATATGCACTTGATTTTTTTTCTTTTTTCTCTTTTTTTTAACCATAGTCAGGAGCTTTCACTCTACCCCTTAAGGTAGCCTTTTTCTCATGGTAGATTATCCTCTACATACTGGTGGTATATAGGCCCAAATTACTCAAGGATAGCTTCACTCTTAAGGGTTATAGGTAGCTATTTCTGACTTTGGCGCCTGTGTATACTATTTTGTATTGTGAAGATAAGAATCAAGATAAACAATCATTTACTCAATCTAAAATTCTCAACTCAGGCTGCGTCAATCTCAAATTTCGAGTCAAAATTATGAAAAAATTGATATTAGTGCTCATGGTTTAAAGAATCTCAATCAAAAGGAACTAACACAAGAATCAAGTATAAACTAAGACAATATTCAACCCTTTCTAAGAACCATATTCATTGTCAATCAAGTTCTTATCATTGGCTTTTCACAAAAAAATAAAAAACAATTTTTTTTAAATTTTTGAATTTTTTTGAATTTTTTTTTAAACAAAGAAAGCACATATTATTCCCACCCCAAAACTTATTTGAAACATTGTCCTCAATGTTTCATAAATAAAAGAAATGCATGCAAAAAAATGAAAAAATAGAAAATAAATAAATAAATAAAAACATAAATAATAAAAGAAAAGTTGGAGAGAACACACCTGAATGGGTGGGGAAGCTTAAAAAAACGACAACTAAAAAGAAAACGTTAGAAGAAATATAAATAATAAATAAATAAATAACAAAATGAATAAAATCCTACTAAACTAACTAATTAATGCAAACAACAAATCAACCAAGATCAATAAGAATTTGGTGAAAACTAAAGCAATTATACAGAAAATACCAGAAAACATAATTGACTAAGCACTGAAAATTTTATCTATGAAAGGACGATGGTAATGAAACTCCTTAATATCACACTGCTTTGATCTCTTTTGTTCCAAGCTTACTTGAGAGTAATCTGAAGTAATATAAAAATCTAACAATTTAAGCACTTTAGATCTTACCACATATTTCATGTTAGAATGTGACCTATGTTGCACTTCTTTAGAAAGTAGCTCCAACTTGAATGGTTCAATTTTCTCTTCAGGAGGAAGTGGCTCAATCTTTTCTTTCCACTTAATTGGATCTATGTTAAGAGTCAAATCAAGTAGAGCATTAACTTCTTCAATACCACTGTGAACATCAACAAAGAAATCAGAGTCTGTTGTGCATGGTATTAATGGATTATCACAGTGGTTAGAAATAAATGAGTCATCAATTGATGCTTCTATCATATCTACTTCAACAACTTCATCCTCGTCTTGTGCCTGCTTGGGAACATTAAAGATATTTAATTCCATGTTCATATTACCAAAAGACAATTGCATGTTTCCAGTCCTGCAACTAATATGAGCATCAGTTGTAACTAAGAAAGGACGACCTAGAATAACTGAGGTGTGTTTCTTAGGATCCTGTACACGCTGAATATCAATAACAATAAAATCAATAGGACAATAAAATTTGTCAATCTGTATCAACACATCCTCTATAATACCACGAGGTATTTTCATCGACCTATCAGCAAGTTGCAAAACAATGGAAGTTGATTTTAATTCCCCTAGTCCAAGTTGCATGTAAACAGAATATGGCAAGAGATTAACACTAGCACCCAAATCCAATAATGCTTTATCAAAACATTGGTTCCCTATGACACATGAGATAGTAGGAGAACCGGGATCCTTAAATTTTGGTGGCATTTTACATTGGCGTAAATTGCTAGTTTGTTCAGTCAAAAATGCCTTTTTGGTGACATGCAAATTTCTCTTTTTAGTGCATAAATCTTTTAAAAACTTGGCATAGGAGGGGACTTGCTTAATAGCATCGAGTAAATGGATGTTTATACTTACCTGCTTGAAGATTTCCATAATCTCACCTGTTGAATTTCCTTTCTTTACCTTTGTTAACCTTTGAGGAAAAGGAGCTTAAGGAATATAAGCTGGTGGTGGGCTACTTTCTTCTTGATCATTTGGTTATGAATCTTGTGACGGAACTAGATCTGAAGAAGTAGGCTCAAATGTCTTTCTTGTTTGAACCTCCACTTTGTTGTCAAATAATTTTCCTCTTCTCAAGGTCATAATAGATTTTGCTTCTTCATACTGATGGCTTGAAATCGATCCAACTTCATGCACTCCTTTAGATTGGGAATTGGTTGACTTGGAAATTTTCCTTTTTCTCTCTCAGCCACAGTAGTTGCTAATTGACCCAATTGATGTTCAAGCTTTAGAATAGCTTGAGTGTGTGATTGAAAAGTTTGTTTGGTTGACTGAATGAAACTTTGAAGTGTATCATCTGAAGAAGGTTGTCGTTGTTGGGGTGTAACAAATTGACACATCGGCTGTTGGGCGGAGGATATACTTGGTTAGGAGGGACAAATTGTTGATTGGGCAAGCTAAATTGTTGTCCTCCTTGGTTTGACAAAGGTTGATTTTGCTTCCAAGAAAAATTAGGGTGATTCCTCCAATTAGGATTATATGTGGGTGAATATGGATTATTGGAGGCTTTCTCATATGATTGTAAGGCATGTATCTGCTCAGAATAAGCCCCTTGATAGGCTGGTAATGATGGATAATTCTGTGATGTATGAGACAAGTTACAACAAAGAGCACAAACCTCATTAGCTACACTAGGATGATGATTCATTGATTGGTTCAGAGCTAAGGCATCTACTTTCTTAGAAAGTGTAGCTAGAGTGGATTTCACATCAAAATCATCCTTAACTTCATATAACCCCTTTCTAGAAACTTGAGATGATTTTTCCCTTTGATTTGAAAAATCCCACTGTTGAGAATTTTCAGAAAGTGAATTAAAGAAATCCCATGCAGCCCCTTCATATAAATTCAAAAATCTCCCACCATTCATAGATTCTACCATATGACGATTTGACATGGTTAAACCATTATAAAAGTATTGTATAAGTCTCCATTTCTCAAAACTATGGTGGGGACACTTGAGAAGTAAATCATTGAATCTTTCCCAACACTCATAAAATTGCTCACCCTCTATTTAATAAAAATCACTTATTTCTCTCCTAAGGGCATTTGTTTTAGACATAGGGAAAAACTTGGTAAGGAACTTGTTACTCAATTCATCCCATGTAGTAACAGACCCTGCAGGAAGTGAATTCAACCAAGCTTTCACTTTGTCTTTTAATGAGAAAGGGAACATACGAAGCCTAATTGACTCATCATTAAAATTTTGAAAATGGAATGTAGAGCATATGTCAAGAAATTCCTTAATGTGTAAATATGAGTCCTCTCTCTTTAGCCCATGGAAAGATGGTAAAAGTTGAATGACAGCGGGTTTAAGTTCAAAGTGTGTTGTTGTAGTTTGTGGCAACACAATGCAAGGTGGTTGGTTGGCTGCAAGTGGTGAAAAATACTCTCTAAGGGTTTTCTCTGCTTGCACTGGTGGAATTACTGGCACTATTCTATTTGGGTCATCCATCACTTGAGAAAAACTAGCTTGACTACTATCAATTTTAGACTCTTTTCTGACCAAACGATTTGTTGAATCACGATCCCAAACACTCATAAACTAACTAGACAAGGAACAAAAGAAAGAAAAATAAAATAAAATGAACCAACAATAATGAAAATAAATGAAATTTAAAACAAAAGAAATTAAACAACCAAACAATGATTTTAAAGACAAATAATAATATTTTTTTTGTTTTTTAAAAATAAAAATTAAAGACAACTTAAATTATAACTAGTGGAAGAATCAAATCAACCTAGATTAAACTAACTTTTTGGCACAATTCCCAGCAACGCACCAAAAACTTGTTGTGAAAATTTTAATATACTTGCAAGCGCACGAATCTAGTAATAGAATAGTAGTAACGAGGCCGAACTCACAAGGATTGCTATAAATTGAAAAGTCTAATTTAAATCTAGAATTAATATTAATTCTAACCTAGTTGAGCAAATTGAGTCTTTAAGAGAAATTAAACTAACTAAGAAAACAATTAAAGTAAAGGAGAATTCAATAAGGCAAAAATTACCAAGGCTTCAGAATCCACCACTATTCAACTAGTAATTATCTAATTATTAATTAATCCCCAATTTTAGAGTGACAACTTGTAATCAATCTATGTCATCTTATGAATATAACAATTAAGTCCAATTCAAATTAATCTAATGTAGGTTCTTTTTCTGATTAATAGTATGATATCTAAGCATCCCATGTAAACATATTGAATAACAAAGAGTCAAAGTTTCCCTAAGCACTCTATGTAAACAATTTAATGAAAGACATAGAATTAAATATAATCATGTATAAACTTTATAAATCCAAACATAAATTTAATCGAATATTAATCTTAACAATCAATAATGTATGACAGAATTAGTGAAAAAATTTAATAACACCTAATTAATCATGTGAAACAAGAACCGTAAACATTAAAGTACACATGTAGGGAATTAATTAAATAAAAAGACAATTATTTCATTGAATAGGGTTTCATCCTTAACCTCAGTAAAAGAAAATTAGTTAAACATACTTGAGTTGGGAACAACAAAAGAAATAAAATCAGCCATGAAAGCCGAATACTCTCTGTCTTGGGTC
This sequence comes from Atalantia buxifolia, assembly GCA_030444775.1. Taxonomy (NCBI): domain Eukaryota; kingdom Viridiplantae; phylum Streptophyta; class Magnoliopsida; order Sapindales; family Rutaceae; genus Atalantia; species Atalantia buxifolia. Next base: position 8,535,655 of record CM059837.1, read on the forward strand.
TTCTCCCTCTGGTGGCTGCTCTCCCTAAAGCCGAAATTCAGCTTTTATAATCTCCAAAAATGGGCCACCGACCTTGTTATTTCTTAATCCAAAAGGCTTGGCCTCTTAATTTTCTTTGCTCTCACTCACGTGCTCGCCAATTAAGCTTGCACTAGGATTCCTTTTTCAACTTATGAAAGCCAAGTGCAGGTCCCCTTAAGTTGGTTTGCATGCATTACAATGCCATGCACGTCCAGGTCACTTGGAAAATTGAAATTCCTTTTGATTGCAAATTACTCTTGGCTTCACATGCTACAAACTCTTAATTGTGCCACGGCTTTGATTGATGCTTTCCCAAACTTGTTATTCTTTATGGACTTTTCATTCTTAATCTCTAATTAATTCCCTATTCAATAAAACAATTCAATTAATTAAAAATAACAAATAAAAATAACTAGCAATTATATAATTAAGGGTAAAATATGTATGTATTATATGCTCATCATACTACTAGTCTCGCAATTTCACTTAAAGCGGTGTCAGAAGATGGCATTGTTGCTGGAATTTTCGCTGGAAGTCTTGTTGTTGGAGTACTTGCATTAATCTTTGGAAGTTTTCTTGGGTAACTTGGCTTGGTGGCCAGAATTCTTATTGCTTTTCTTAGAGTTTGATTGGAATTTAACTGTTATTTTATATTTTAGGATGTTTTTTTTTCAATTTAGGATATTTTACTATGTATTGGTGGTGATCACATTGGATATTAGATTTTTTTAAAATTAATTTGTTAGATTGAATGAATGTTAATTAATATTAATTTTTTATATTCATTTTATGAATTAATTAAATTTGTAAATAAGAATTCATTAATAATTTATAATTATAATATAATTTTAAAAAATCAAAACTTTATGACGGGAAAAAGGCATCATATATTCTATCATAAATAATTTCCCGCCAAAATTGAATAATAAATTTTCAAATAATAATTGAATTTTATGTCAAAAATTTAAAAAATTGGCCCAAAAGTTTAAATAAATTTTAATTTTAATTTAATTACTTTTGAACTCAAGACAGTCGAAAACCTTAGCAGGAGGATAAAAGAAAAAATGACACTGTTCACACATACGGTACTGTTCACATATAGGGTGTTGTTCATGATACTGTTTACGATACTGTTTACGATACTGTTCATAATGTGTCACTGTTCAAACTGTGTGCAAACCGTGTTACTATTCAAACTGCGTGGTCAAACCCATGGTCAAACCACGTACTGTTGACTGATGACGTGGCGCAATATTGAGCGTTTAAATTATTTTTAATCCGATAGCCATGATTTATTCAGTGTATCTATAAAAAGGGGGCTCTCCCCTCTTATTTCGACACCCCTGAATCCATTTTTGAGCTTAGTTTTCTATAATTATTTCTCCATCTTATATTTTCTACGTATTTTAATAAATTTTCATTTTACCCTTAGTTCAATTATGAATAGTTAATTTTTTTTCGAGCTTGGGTTGAACGTGAAGTCTCAACGTGTGTCATGAGCTTTATTTGGTAAATTTACTTTCTCTTCCCCTCTAATTTTTGTGGAGGTTTTGACTTTTCGTCGACAGATAGTAATATTCTTGTCTAGATACCGTTATGGTTTAATCGGCTCCATAGTATGAGGATATTACTATTTGGCACGATAAGCCCTTAGCAGCATATTGATTAGAGCGTGGTTCATGAGGTGTGGAAATTCCCCTCATGATTTAATTGGTATTAATAAGGAATGTTTAGCCCATGGTGCATGTTGATACAGATCCAGATACCCAAGCACTTTATTTTAATAGTTCCCAGTTTAATTTATTCTTGCCATTCCAATTTAAATTCTAGCATAGTTTAAATCAATTTTCCTACAAATCCAATCACCCACTTACAAAATTAATTATACACCTAATTAAAATCCACTTCCTCGTGGGATCGACACTCGACACCATTGATTTATTCTACTATAGATTCTTGCGCTTGTGAGTTCAACAAAATTTGTACAACAAGTTTTTAGCGCCGTTGCCGGGGAGGTAAGTATTCTAATTTGTAGAATTAATTTTTTTTGTAAATATTTTATTATTATTATTATTTTAGTTGTTTCCTTGTAATTTTTTTCTATTAAAAAAAAAAAGAAGTGACTTTACATTTTTAGGTAAGAATATCTTTTTCTCTTCTTTAAATTTTTACAATTTAATTTTCAAGTTATTTTTCTTTATAATTTTTCATTTATCTTGTTAATTTATTTTAATTTTATAGTAAGGTTGTAACAGCGCAATAAGGTTAGTATTGTAATTGCTCTTTTTTCTTTATTTTTATTTGTTTTGTTCTCATTTTTATGTCATTTGCATGCATGGTCGAAGGTCACAATTTCCTAATCTTGAGCCTATAGACCTTAAATTGGAAAAAACACTTCGCACACACAAACACATTGCATTTTAAAATAAAATTGAAATGGATTTACAACAACAACAACCACCACCACAGTAGAGGCCATTTAAGGATTACTTCAATCCTTTAGCTAATTTGCGCACATCATACATAAGATACACAAATGTAGCTGCTAGGAGTTTTGAACTAAAACCTAGCGTGCTAAATTGGCTCCTAACATTCTATGACTTAGAAAATGAGGACCCATATAATCATCTGAATGATTTTCATATTATTTGTCAAACTTTTAAATATGAGAATTTTTCAAAAGATGATGTTAAACTTAGATTATTCCCATTTTCTTTAAAAGATAGAGCTCGTTCATGATTCAATACATTGCCTGCTAATAGCATTACAACATAGGAACAAATGCTAACAAAATTTTTGAATAAATATTTTTCAGTGTATAAAACCAATGCTATTCGCAGGAAAATCTCAGAGTTTACCCAGAGAGAAGACGAGCAATTTTTCGAAGCATGGGAACGATTCAATGGTTTACTTTTGAAGTGTCCACATCATGGGTACGAGAAATGGCACCAATGCCAATACTTTTTGGAGGGATTATTGCCACATGTGCAAGAATGGCTAATGGCAACAAGTGGATGAAAGCTAATGTCAAAAAGTGCATCAGAGATTTAGGAATTTTTCCAGCGACAAGCGGATAATTCCCAACAACGGAGTCGATCACTCAGGAATACTAAAAGAATTAAAGAAGTGAATGAGGTTCACATTGGCGAGTCCAGTTCAGGAATTAAAGAAGTCAAAGAGATGGTTGAAGGTCTTTCCGGACAAATAGCATCGTTAACAACTGCTAAATCAACATAACCACATGACCATGACTCATACTCAGATCAAGCCAATGCCATCGGTGTCATGAGAAAGCCATCAAATTACAACCCATAATCTAACACATATAACTCTGGATGGATAAACCACCCCAATTTTTTATGGTCTCAAGGATTCCAACAGAATGGACCAGTAACTCCAGCTCCACCAATGCAACCAATTTCTCAAGTTCCTCAAGCCTCTCAACCCTAATTTAGACCGTACAATCAGAACTAGAATTACTCTCAACCTAGACAATGGGAGCATGCACTCCAGAATTTCAAGAATGTTACTCACTCTACGATTGAGCAACAGAACCGCACCATTGATGGACTACGAAATGAGATGAGAGTAGGCTTCAACTCACAAGCTCAATTAGTTTCCAGCCTCGAGAAGATGGTGGGACAACTTACTTCTTCAGTTCAGACACTGGCAATGACTGTTGAGAAAGGCAAGTTTCCAAGTCAACCAGTGCCTAATCCTAAAGGAGTACAAGATGGTGGGACAACTTACTTCTTCAGTTCAGACACTGACAATGACTGTTGAGAAAGGCAAGTTTCCAAGTCAACCAGTGTCTAATCCTAAAGAAGTACATGAAGTAAGTACCAGGTCACCACAGCAGCATGGAGAGGTCAAAACCGTCATGACCTTGCGAAAAGGGAAAGAAGTCGACAATAAAGTGGAGATGCCAGTGATAAAATCAACTCAAATTGTACCTGTGAATGTTGAAGACTCATCATCGGAGGAGAAAGAAGAAACCAACCCACGAGAATATGTTCCTAAAGCTCCATTTCCTCAGAGGTTAGCTAAATGAAAGAAGGAAAAATCCACAGGTGAGATTTTTGAGATCTTCAAACAGGTAAGTGTTAACATCAATTTACTTAATGCTATAAAACAAGTGTCATTTTATTCCAAGTTTCTTAAAGACCTTTGTACAGATCGGTCCACAAAAATACCTCGTGGTATTGTGGAGGGCTAGCTTATCCAGGTAGACAAGTTTTATTTTCCTATTGATTTCATTGTAATTGACACTCAACCAATACAGGATTCAAGGAAGCACATCCCTATTATCCTAGGCCGACCTTTCTTAGCAAATGCGGATGCTCACATTCAATGTAGGACTTGAAATATGCAGTTGTCCTTCGACAATATGACCATGGAGCTCAACATCTTCAACATTGCCAAACAACCTCACAATGCAGATGATAGAATTGTTGATGTGGATTTAATTGAAGCATTAGTTGATGATACTTTTGTTTTAAACCTTAGTGATGACCCTTTACAAACATGTTTAACTCACTTTGGTTTGGATTTTGAAATTGACAGATTAGTCAATGAGGTTAATGCCCTACTTGACTCAGCACTATCCATAGACACTAATAAATGGAAGTCAAGAGCTGAACAACTAGCATCATCATAGAAGAAATTCAGCCCATCATCAGAATCACCACCAAAACTCGAGCTCAAACCATTACCCAACACTTTGGAATATGCATTCTTGGGAGAAGAAAGCACTCTATCGGTAATTATCTTATCATCCCTAAATGACGAACAAAAAGGTAAGTTGTTAATGTTTTAAAAGAGCACAAAGGAGCATTAGGATGGACCATAACATATATCAAAGGTATAAACCCAGTAGATTACATGTATTACATTCATCTTGATGAAAATACTAAATCTACAAGGGAAATGCAACGTCGGTTAAATCCTAACATGAAAGAAGTTGTTAGAACGAAAGTCCTTAAGCTATTAGATGTAGGTATTATTTACCCAATTTCTGATAGTTCATGAGTCAGTCTTGTGCAAGTTGTCCCTAAAAAGTCAGGAGTCACAGTAGTTATCAATGCTTATAATGAATTGATACCCACTAGAGTGACTACAAGATGACGTGTATGCATGATTATAGAAAGTTAAATTCTGTCACACATAAAGACCATTTTCCTTTACCATTTATTGATCAAATGCTTGACAGATTAGCAGCCCATGAATTTTGTTGCTTTCTAGATGGCTACTTAGGATACAATCAGATTCCCATAGCATCAAAAGATCAAGAGAAAACCACTTTCACTTGCCCTTTTGACACTTTTGCATATAGGAGGATGCCATTTGGATTATGTAATGCACCTGCTACATTTCAACGATGCATGTTAAGCATTTTTTTTGATATGATTGAACGATTTCTTGAGGTCTTTATGGATGATTTTTCTATTTTTGGAGATTCATTTGATCAATGTTTACATCATTTGACAAATGTTTTGCAGAAATGTATCGAGAAAAATTTGGTCTTAAATTGGGAGAAGTGCCATTTTATGGTAAAACAAGGTATAGTTTTTGGTCACATCATTTCATCCAAAGGTATTGAGGTTGACAAAGTCAAGGTGGATCTCATTTTCAATCTTCCTCCACCTAAAACAGTCAGAGAAGTAAGATTTTTCCTTGGGCATGCTGGTTTTTATAGACGTTTCATTAAGGATTTTAGCAAAGTTTCTAGACCCTTATGTAATTTACTTGTTAAGGATGTACATGTTGTCTTTGATGATTCATGTCTTGTAGCATTTGAAAAGCTAAAGCAATTGTTGATGTCATCACCCATCATTCAGCCACCAAACTGGAGCTTACCGTTCGAGCTCATGTGTGATGCATCTAATTATACAGTTGGAGCAGTATTAGGACAAAGAGTTGATCGAATTCCCCATGTTATTTACTATGCTAGTATGACATTAAATGATGCACAGTTGAACTATTCAACTACTGAAAAAGAAATGTTGGTAGTAGTGTTTGCTTTAGAAAAATTTCGATTTTATCTCATTGGTTGTAAAATTATTGTGTTTACAAATCATGCTGCTCTGAAATATCTTCTCACAAAGAAAGATGCAAAAACTAGATTAATTCATTGGGTGTTGCTTTTGTAGGAGTTTGATTTGGAATTAAAAGATAAAAAAGGGAAAAAGAATGTTGTGGCTGACCATCTCTCTCGTCTCCATTTTGACACAATAATGGAACCATTACTATTGAATGAGTCATTTCCGGATGAGCAATTAATGAGTGTAGAAGTATTACCATGATATGCTGATATAGTTAATTATCTTGTTACAGATAAACTTCCAGAGCATTGGACAAAGCAAGACAAGGCCAAATTTTTTGCAGAAATAAAGAATTTTTTTTGGGATGACCCCTATCTGTTCAAGTATTGTGCAGATCAAATTATTAGACGATGTGTCCCAGAAAATGAATTTCATAACATCATTTCGTTCTGCCATGAACAAGCTTGCAGAGGCCATTTCAGCGCTAAGAAAACAGCAACTAAAGTTTTACAATGTGGTTTTTATTGGCCAACTATATTTCGAGATACTTACAGCTTTTGCTCTTCATGTGATAGGTGTCAACGAATGGGGAGTATTACATAGAGGAACATAATGTCACTAAATCTAATTTTAGTGGTTGAGATTTTTGATGTGTGGGGTATTGACTTCATGGGACCCTTTCCCCTTTCTTTTGGCCATTAATACATATTGGTTACTGTTTACTATGTATCAAAATGGGTAGAAACAATTCCATGCAGAACCAATGATCACAAAGTGGTGATAGAGTTTCTGAAAAGCAACATTGTTTCACTCTTTGGATTCCCTCGAGCAATAATCAGTGATGGTGGTACCCACTTTTGCAACAAATCATTCAAAGTACTTTTGACAAAGTACTCTATCACTCATAAAGTGGCGACCCCGTATCATCCGTAAACCAGTGGTCAAGTTGAGATATCCAATCGAGAAATAAAGCACATATTAGAAAAAACGGTGAGGCCAGACAGAAAAGATTGGTCATTAAGACTTGATGATGTATTTTGGGCATATAGAACGACTTTCAAGACCCCGATTGGGATGTCACCTTACAGGTTAGTGTATGAAAAAGCTTGTCACCTACCTGTGGAACTCGAGCATCGTACGTACTGGGCCATCAATAAATTCAATTTTGACATGCATCAAGCTGGCTCAGAAAGACGATTACAGCTGGCAGAACTTAAAGAAATTCGCAATGATGCATATGAAAATGCCAAGGTTTACAAGCAGCGAATGAAAGTTTTTCATGACAAGCAAATTCTGAGAAAATATTTTACTTTAGGTCAGAAAGTGCTTTTATTCAATTCTCGCTTGCACCTATTCCCAGGTAAGTTACGCTCTCGATAGTCTGACCCCTTTATTCTTCTACTGTTTTTCCACATGGGGCAATTGAAATTAAAGACCCAAAGAACAGTGTCACATTTAAAGTTAATGGTTAAAAATTAAAGCCATATCTAAAGCACCAACCACATGGAGAGGACACCGAAATAAATTTGAGTGACCCACCACATTTGAATTGAGATTTTTCTGTCTTTTCGGTGATTTGATTTTTTTTTCTTTTTATTATTCTTTTACTAATTGAAATTATTTGTGTATAAGTGTGTTTGTTTAATCATTAAATTTCTTTTATCATTGTTAATCATGAGTGTCATAGCTAAACAGTTCCTCCTAGACATTATTAGACTACTTCAACGTGTAAAAACTCATCTCAAAAAACAGATTCGATTTTGTAAAACACATCGTATTTGGGCTCTGTAACCACCAAAGTTAGTATCCTACGTTGAGGATTTAGAAAGACAACTCAGAGACATTGAAGGAGGTATCTTCAACATCCAGTTGGAGCTAGAGGTAAATTTCATAAGAGGACGATTGTAATTTTCTTTGTGTGTTTTTGTTTGCTACTTCGTTTGTGTGTTTTAGTTAGTCACCTCGGTTAAGTGGCGGATAGCGGTACTCCATGACAATCAAGTCGGTTACTTCAGTTTCCCATAATTACTGATCTTCTGAGGCGAAGGTATGGACAGAAACGAGATCTTGGCAAAGCTTCACAGTAGATTCTCTTCACTTCCACAAAATGCCCTCCTTACAATCTATAAAGTTCGGTCCGAACGTATGCGATTGCTGATGAGGAATAACATACCTGCAGATATTCGTTGGTTAATCTAGGCTAAAGTACGAATGGCAGGTGAGTTGCCTCCCAAATTTATTGCATACATGCTTGGTTGTGGAAAAAAAAATTACACAAGAAAGCGAAGAGCTCGAAAAATTTCGGTTGCTTGTCATAAGTGTACCAGAATAAGATGCGATAAAAAACTATGTTATTTAGGAATGATGTCTGATAACAGAGAAGATACGATTCAATTCATTAGGGATGGCTTGAATAAGGAGTCATTGGATGATATCCTTTTGTCTCTTGAAACGCATCCCAGTGGATATGTGCAAGGAGCGATTCTCCAGTTATGGCTATCATTCCAGAAAGAGCATGCACGATATAGTCTCGGGAATCTGACTATAAACGACCCTGTTTGCCAGTTTATAAGAAAACTGGATGGGAAGCCTATCTTCGACCCATAGACGGCGTTCAAGCCGTTTCTGGACGTAAAACCAGAGGAAGATGTGAGCCATAATCGCAACTACCTGTAAATATCCTTTTACTTCACTGTTATTTTATTTCACTGTTGGTTTGCCATTTGCATTATTGTCTTTAATAATTTTATTTTATCATTGTTTGCTTTTCCTTTTTATTGTTTCCTTTTTTACTCTCGAGCTATGTGCTTTACAAGTTAATTGACATAGACATGATACCTCATTCACAGCTGTGACCCATTGCCGCCAAGATCCTTAAATATGATTCTTTTTGTTTGCACTCAAAAATTATTTTTGAGAAGTATCCCAATGGCAGCTACTCCCAATAAACAATTCAAGAACATTTGTGCGCTTTTTAGATTTAACTATGGCAATATAAAGAGTTCGTTGAGACAGCCATTGATCTTGGTCGAAGCATAGCAGCAAGGAAATTACACTTGGTATATGGCAGAGGTGACTGAGGGTTATCAAAATTGGTCTCAGAAGTTGCTTATGTCAGAGGGAGCCAAGTGTTAGGCATCATCCCAACAACTCTAAAACCTTTGGGCTGTTTGTCTGACTCACCGACTGGAGAATAATTAGTTGTCTCAGGTATGCAAGAAAGAAAAACTGAAATGTTTAATCATGCTGATATTTTTTTTTCTTACCAGGAGATCTTGCAACTCTAGAGGCATTTATTACATTAGCATGTTGGACTCATCTGCACATTCATCAGAAACCCATCGGTTTGTTAAATGTCAATAATTTTTATAATGGCTTTATCGCATTTCTTAACCATGCAATAAAAATGTAACACCCCACACCCGATTTTGATCACTGTTGACTAGCCCTTTTAAAAAAAAAAGGATGCATTTCTATAAATTGGAGAGGAAGAGAGAGAAGGCGCGCAAGAGAGAGAGAGGAAGAAATTCGTTGACCCGGTTTTGACCCGGATCCGAACCCGACCCGCAACCGTGACCCGACTCCAGCCACCGATTCCGGCCACCTCACCGGCCGAGAAAGGTACCGATTTGAAGCTTGAGAGACGAGCAATGTATCCCCACCGTCCTCGTCGCCGGAAAACAGCCAGAACGCCGCCGTTTGAAGCCCGAAAGGACCGCGGCTCCACCCATCATCATCGCCGTTGATTTAGTCGGATTTGAGCCGAGCCACCGCTTGGATTTTGTTCCTCACGTCACCAGCATCATTTTTTGACCGACCACGACCATCGGGGACGCCGTTTTGGGCGCGAACGACCGCCGGAAAGCTCACGGCTTAGGGAGCTCGATCCGCCGCCGTCGCCGCGCGTGGGAGGTGACCGCCGGCACCAGTGGACTCAGCGTGGTCCGAACTACTAGATTTGAGCTTCCCGTCGCTGCCGGTTGAATTCCGGTCACCGTTGACCGGCGAGGGGCATTTCGGTAATTTCATACTTTTGGGGCAATTTCGTAATTTTAGATTATGTGGGTATTTTTGTAATTGCTGAAATTGAGGATAAGTTGATAATTTAAATTGTTGAGGTTAAGTTGGTAGATTATGATTTTATGGGTATTTCAGTAATATTGAATCCAAGGGCATTTTGGTAATTTTACCCTCCCGAGGGTAAATTCATAATTTCTGATATTATGGTTATTTTTGTAATTCGAATTGAGGGCAGCTTGGTAATTTAGGATATTATGGATAATCTAGTGAGAAACGACGTTGGGGGCATTTTGGTAATTTTGGCTTGTAAGGGTATTTTAGTAATTTTATACATTCGAGAATAGCTTATGCGAATAGAGATTCGTTTCGAGATTTATCGAGTAAAATTAGTCGTATTTATATTTACGGAAAAATGATTATGTCGTTTACTTTATTAGGGGGACCCGTGAACGAGAATCAAACTGCGGACGTTGTAGATACCGAGTCTGGGCGTTGTCATTGTGAGTGAAATATGCAACACCTATTTTTATAGTGGTTATGATAGTAAAGCATGTTTGCGAAATAAGTATTTTGAATATTCGGATTTAATGATTTTCTCGAAATGGATTTTATATATATATTGATGTTATATTAAAATGTTTGCTCAATGATTTTTCGTATCGATTTTAAATGGAATATGATAATATTTTAAAGACGAGAAAAGTGGATTTCGGTGTGATATGATTTTATTATCATTTTTGGAATAAATGCATAATATTAGAATTGAGCGGATTTGAGATATATTGAATAATGGAAAATGAGATTTCAGATGTGATTATATGTTTATGTACATGAGTATAAGATATTGTTTTTAAAGCATTGGACAGTACCCATTCCCTCCAAATACAGTAATGTTGAGATATGAACAGTTATTGAAATAAAGAGGGGAAATATGTTGGAAATAAAGAGGGGAAATATATTGGAAATAAACAGGGGAAATATGTTGATACTGATGATATTGAGATACAGATGATGAGATATGAGATGGTAAGTCCCTGTCTATCTGTTGTAGCTCCGGGGCATGATGGTTCCCTGTTTGCCCGTCCGTTGAGATCCGAATATGACATTTATTCCCCTGGGTACTTGTTTAGTGATGATTTTCATATTTGTGTATTTAATATGATATTGTGATATGATTTCCATGATTATTTGGTACGATATTATATATATGCTTTTCATGCTAGAAATATGATTTAAATGTTAAATGAGTTATTACTGTTTTCTCGAATATGGTTTGATGAAATTGTGTCTGGAAATAATATGATTATTTATGTTTAAATAAGAATTATTTCTAAAAACTACTATCCACTCACTGACCTTCACTGAGTTTTATACTCACCCCCGTTTTTATTATATTTTTCCCCCTCACCAGGAGTTTGCAGGTACATTAGACCGATCCAGCAACTGTAGATATATTTTGAGTCATGGCCACATGATGGTGCTAGAGATATAGATGATTTTTGTTATAATATTTTGGTTATCTTGTTCTTTTGGGATTGTATAATGTTGTTATATTATTCTTTTGAGATTAAGAATAAATTGAGGATGTTGATTACTGGAGTTTGTTGTATAGTGAATTATTTTGGGAGTGATTGTTTCATATTTACATATTTGGGATTGTTGAATTTACAAAGGAGACTCTGCCGAATTTTCGGCAGAATCTTTAATAATTAGCTTATTATCGATTCGATTGGTCGAGATTAGGTAGACTCGCCCTCGGGGTGCGGGGCGGGTCGCTTCAAAAAAACTATTTCATTCCTTCTACAGCAAAAAAGATTTTTATTTGTGCTCACACTGCTAATGAGCTACTTGATCTGTTACAAGCTTATAAACCAGAGTCAGATCCAGACCTTGGTATTGGAGTATCCAAATAATGATGGTAACAGTAGCTGCAGTAAGAAGTACAAATTAGATTTAACTCTCCGCCTGTAAATATTTTCTTCTGTATTGCACCACCTAGGTGATGTCTTCTAAACTCTATTTCTTTCCTTCGAAACATTGAGAACAATGTTTCGTTCTGGTTGGGGGGAAGGGATAGTTGACAATTGTGGAATATTAGTTAAGTTTTTACTAATTTTTTGTTGTAGAAATTAATTGTTACTAACTTTTTGTGTTGACGATGGCTGAATATGGAGTGTAGTTACTCTAGAAATGCATCTTCTTCGTTTAAAAAAAAAAGAAAAAACAAAAACTAAAAGAAAAAAATTTCAAGCATTTTCTTTCTCTTTATAAAGCTTTGATATTTATTTCTTTTTCTTCTTCTTTTTAATTTCTCCTTTATAAATATACATTTAAAAATTTTTGAGTCGAAGATGTCTGAATATGGAGTGTAGTGCCTCCAGAAACGCATCTTCTTAGTAAAAAAAAAAATTTCCAGACATTTTTTTATCATTTTAATTGTAACCTTTCTACTCAGTCTTTCTACATCATTTTCACATTTCTGCATGCATATTTTCTTTTCGTGTTTAGAATAGGTTGGGGAGTAGAATGTTGTTCATAAAAAAAATTGTATGATTTATTTTAACATTGGATGACATGATGAATTTCAAATTTTAGTATTTGTATTATCTTTGGTCTTAAGAGATGTTACACCGTGTTTCCTACTCTACATGTTGATGTCGAAGACAAATATGAGTTGCTTGAAAGAATGCACATGTCATAATGAATACCAAGTGAGTTTTTGAGCCTGTCATTTTTCTTGGAGAGTAACCATTTTTGCCCATTCTTCATACAGCTTAGCAGTTTATTATTTTATACATGATCTCTAAATTTCCTTTGAGTCAATCCTATAAAAAAAAATGTGTGTTGCTATATCTGGAAGTCCATCCAACTAGTAGATATGAAAGATTATTTGGAGCCCTAAAAGACGATGGAAAGGACATCTTTGACCCGTTTGAGCCTTTTTAGCCATCCCTTTTATGAAATATCCATAGTTAACCCTTGAGCCTTTTAAAAAAAAAACTTTTCTTTGTCAAACTTATCATCTTAACGCACTCCGATTTGGAGTATTACCCGATATCTTATAAGTTCCATCACCTATTTATGTTTGAGAAAAATATAAATAATTATTTTGTTCAATGAAGTTGTGCCAAAAAAAAACTAAAACTAAAAAAAAAATTTGTTGTTTCAAGAAAAAAAAAGAGAAAAAAATAAATAATAGGTGAAATCCATCTTGCAACTTTTAAAAAAAATCTTTCTATATTTTTCTCAAACATACACTTTATTTTCCTTATTTCTCCTCCTTTGTTAGCCATGTCCCTAGCCTACGTTACGTCCTAATAAAAGTCCTTCTTGATTTTAGGGAACTATAGTCTGAAGTAGAAGCTAATTATATGGGCTAAAAAGATGTAGTGATGCATAAAAAAATAATCATTAATAAATAAATACATTACGTTGACTAGTATTTTGTTTGAGATCGCATTATTTCTAAGCTGTGGGCATATTCATTTCATCTTGGTGAGAGTCTGTGATATTATTTCTTTATTATCTTCACTCAATTTATCATTTATTGAAGTGACAATTTTTATTGGGTTTAATTTCCTTGTGAGAGTGTCACTATTACTGGTGAGATTTTGGGGTTTGACATGTCATTCTTGAAAGTGTCTTGATTACCATAGTTGTGACAAAGTCTGCTAGACTCATGCGTGTGGATGGTTGATGTGGGTGTGATGTTTCTTTAGATTATAGATAATGCTTATACTTTTATTTGATTACTATCATTAGTATGATTGAATGAACACGATTGTTTAAAAAAAAATCATTTTGGATTTGAATTTTTTTTTCGCTTTATTTGCTAGGGACTAGTAATAAGCTGGTTGGGGGGTGTGTTGAGTGTTAGAAAATGTATATTTATAAAGGAGAAAATCATCATTTTGTACTTCAAGTTTTATTAACATTCCTACTTTTATGTATTTAAACTTTTTGTGATTTAATTAGGTGTTTTTTATTTTAATTAAGTATTTTATATATTTTAGGGACATCGTGGTTATTTCACAATGAACGAGAGATCAGACGGCAAAATAGACATCACTTTTGAACACAGGACAGTCGAAAACCTTAGGAGGAGCATAAAAAAAAAGGCACTGTTCACATGTACGGTGTTGTTCATGGTACTGTTCGCGTCACTGTTCATACCGCGTCACTGTTCAAACCGTGTGCAACCCGTGTTACTGTTCAAACTGCGTGGTCAAACCGGTGGTCAAACCGCGTACTGTTGACTGATGACGTTGCGTAATCCTGAGCGTTCGAATTGTTTTTAATCCGATGGCCATGATTTATTCAGTGTATCTATAAAAAGAGGGCTCTTCCCCCTTATTTCGACACCTCTGAATCCATTTTTTAGTTTAGTTTTCTGTAATTCTTTCTCCATCTTATACTTTCAACGTATTTTAATAAATTTCCATTTTACCCTTAGTTCAATTATGAGTAGCTAATTTTCTTTCAAGCTTGGGTTAAAGGTGAAGTCTCAACATTTGTCATGGGCTTTATTTGGTAAATTTACTTGCTCTTCCCCTCTAATTTTTGTGGAGATTTTGACTTTTCGTCGACAGATAGTAATACTCTTGTCTAGATACCGCTCTGGTTTAACCGGATCCCTAGTACAAGGATATTACTATTTGGCACAATAAGCCCTTAGCACCATATTAATTAGTGCGTGGTTCATGAGGTGTGGAAATCCCCCTCATGATTTAATTGGTATTAATAAGGAATATTTAGCCCATGGTGCATGTTGATACAGATTCAGATACCCAAGCACTTTATTTCAATAGTTCCCAGTTTAATTTATTCTTGCCATTCTAATTTAAATTCTAGTATAGTTTAAATCAATTTCCCCACAAATCCAATCACCCACTTATAAAATTAATTCTACACCTAATTAAAATCTACCTCCTTGTGGGATCGACACTCGACACTATTGATCTATTCTACAATAGATTCGTGCGCTTGCGAGTTCAACAAAATTTGCACAACATCATGCTATCTCTAATTGGGTTGAAGCTATCAAAGAAGAAATAAAGTCTAGAATTTCTCTCCAGAAATTGCTACAGGGGGTTGAGGATGGTGTGGCCATAGGTCCATGGAGGTTGCAGGATGGGGTCTTATTTTTTAAGGAAAGATTTATTCAGAAGGAGATTCAGCTCTCATTCTTGACATTATTGATCAATTTCACGACATCACATGAAGTTTTTTGAAAACTTTCTAACGAATCAAAGCCTTCATCAGAAATTGTGATGTTTGTCAGCAAAATAAGGTTGAGCAAGTCGTGCCTACAGGACTTCTACAGTCTTTTCCAATACCAATTCAAATATGGGAAGTTATAGCCATTGACTTAATTGGGGGGCTGTCACCTTTTCATGGTAAATCTACTGTATTAGTTGTTATAGATTGGTTGTCAAAATATGCAAATTTTATAGCCATTTGTCATCCCTATACTTAGAGATGGCAATTTAACTCGGACCTGGACCAACCCGGATAATCCGGGCTGGGTTGAACCCGTACCAGATTAAAAATAAATCTGGATCCGGATACGATTTTGCCAACCCAGACGTGTCCAGGTCTGGTTCCGGGTTCGCATAAACCTGCTTATGCGGAACCTAGACCAAGATATCATTATTTTAGCATTATATTTAAATTATTTTTTTAATATAAAAAGGGGGAAAAAAAGCCAATGCCCTAGTTCACACTTTCACAGCCGCCCAATTCATTCTTCTCTTATCTCCATCTTTTCTCTTCATCAAATCATCCTTTACGTTTCTCTTCAGCACTTCTCCTCATCAAATCATCCTTTTCGGCTCTCTTCAGTTCTTCACTTCATCAAATCATCATCGTCACTCATCATCGCTTCGCATCGCTGTGTTCCCGTTCATTATCATCATCAACCTTCGTTTGGTAGTCATTTGTACATCGCGATCTTGGTTTTGGCTGCCGTTCATCCGCCTTTTGTGAATAACACTCACGGCTGTGAAATGTTCATCATCATCATATCATCAACAGCTATTGTTCGTTGCTTTACCGGGCGCCGATTGTTGAAGTTTGTGAACTAAATCCGTGAATTGCGATTTTGAATTGTAGACATGGATTTGTATTTTGTGAATGTTATGTCATAGATCTATTTTTATAAATGGTTTATTGCTTTGAAATTTAAAATCTATAAATTTAAAATGGTTTATTGCTTTGTATTTGATTTCGGTAAAATTTGGTTTTGTAAATTTATGAGTGTATTTGATTTTTTTTATTTGTATGTGATTCGGGTTGAAAACCAGCAATCCAGAAACCCGAATTATTCCGGGTTTAATCCGTACCGGACCTGATGTCATAAAAATCGGGTTTAAATTTGGGTCAGGTATAACATTTTAGTGTCTGGGTCCGGTAACCGAGAAGGCCAAACCTAGACCCGGTTTTTGCCATCCCTACCTATACTTTTGTGGGTATTGCCCGTATTTTCTTTGATCAAGTATTTTGGTTGCATGGTATGCCTCGTTCTATAGTGTGTGATAGGAATCCAACTTTTACTAGTGCATTTGGAGAGAACTATTTCAGCTTCAAGGCACCTCTTCAATTATAGTTCCACCAATCATACTCAAACAGATGGGCAAAGTGAAGTGGTGAATCGTACGCTTAAGATGTATTTAAGACGTTTTTAAGGTTCACGGCCATAGAATTGGGTAAAATGGCTGACATGGGCAGAATTTTGTTACAATACTAGCTATTTTCTCTTCAATTTTCTTTTTTCTTTCACCACTTTTTCTTTTTTCTTTTTTTTCCTTTTGATCATTTTAAATGATTATACTAATGCACTGTTGGGCATTGAGCTGCAGTTACTTTTAAATCGCAACTTTGTTTCCTTTTGTTCATTTTAAATGGTTATACTATATTTTTTTAGTATTGAGATGCTGTATCTTTTAAACCACAGTTGCTATAAAAAAAACTGTAACTATGTATCTTTTAAACCACAGTTCTTATAGAAAAAAACTGTAACTATAAAATAACAGTTGATAGGTGTGGTAAATATGACTTTTAAATAAGAATTTTGACAAAGCTAGCAAAAATATTATAAGTTCTTCACCATATATGTGTAGGATAATCAACTCAACTTTCAAACCACGACAGTAAGTGTTTACTAAAAACTTTATGGTCTGTTCACCTGTGCGATTAAGGAATGAGAATCATTGATAGTGTTAACTTTTTGAAAACATAAAAGAATGAGAATGAAATTGGAGAGGACCTCACAATTTGGTAATAGGGAATGAGAATCTCATTTCTATAGAGAAAGTGGGAATAAAAATAAGGAATGAATTGATATTTGTAGCCTTGGTGAAAATTAAAAAGTTTTTTTTACCCATTTATATACAACAGTAATAATAATTATCATCATCATCATCATGATAACAACAATTACAATAATAGTAATAACAATAATTATTATTAATAATGATTTTGAATAATGATAATCACAATTATTATAATAAATAATGATAATAATCAACTAAGTTCATTTTTATAATTTGCAACTATTCATTTTGGCTCTAAGACAAACTTAATACATCAATAGAAATGTAGCTCATTCCGATTCCGACTCCTAAAGCTTAAGTAAATAATTTATTCTGTTTCCCATTCATTCTGATTCCAACCTATTTTGATTCTAGTCTATTTTGATTCCAGCTATTTCTGATTACTGATTAGTAAATATCATTAGTATTATAGCTTTTAAGTTACAGTTACCCAACCACAACGCCAAATAGTCATAAATGGAGCCACAATATCAAGCAAGTAGCTAGTGATTAATGGAAATTCATTATCCATGAAATGTCCACGCACGCTTATTTCTAGAGTGGCAAAGCCATTTGTGTCATAATTTTTTAGTTAATTGAGTGACTTACTCAAATTATAATTTTTTACTTAACTATATAGTGTTGATATATACACACAGAGAGAGAGAGAGAGACTCAACTTTCAATCC
The DNA here is from genome assembly GCA_030444775.1 of Atalantia buxifolia. Classification (NCBI taxonomy): domain Eukaryota; kingdom Viridiplantae; phylum Streptophyta; class Magnoliopsida; order Sapindales; family Rutaceae; genus Atalantia; species Atalantia buxifolia. The sequence goes on from CM059837.1 coordinate 8,553,736, forward strand.
AAAAATTCTAGATATTAATAAAGTTCGAAACACGTTTACAACATTGTAGAAGTTTGTTTATGAGGAAAACTTTTGTGTGCCTGTGTAGTGCTTTTCCAATAAGGTTCCTGCACTTCTATTAAAGTGCAAAATAGATTTAACATTGTGAAAACTCATTGACAACACTGTAAAAATCTTATAAAGTACGGAGATCCTTGCTTGATAATTTCTATATTTATATACAAAGATGATCTACTGAGCAACTAGACAGGTGGCAGAATTTTGTGACTTCTTATGAATAGTGTCAAACTATTAATTAACCATACAATGCCAAGTGGCATTGTTGGTCATCTTATAGCGAGCACACTATATGGTGAGCACTTGGGCATATGGTAAAATTTTGTAACTCATTGTGAATAGTAATAAAACTATTTAGTAACTAGACAATGCCATGTGGTACTATGTATCACCTTATGGTGAGTACCGTCGCCTACTAGATCATTGCTATATATATATTTTCCATTGAGGGAGTATATTTTCCACTGAGGGTTCCTACACTTTATTAAAGTGCGAGAAAGTTGTTATTAGAGTTGGCGAAAGCCGAATCCATATTCGGATGTAGGCGCCTTTGGATTTGGATCCCCATTTACATTTCTATATTCGCAAAAATAAAAATCAATAATTTAATATATAATTGAAAGATTCAATAATTTACCTATAATATCAAATAAAATTAAATCATAATTCAACAATTAATAATTCAATATGAATAACATACAACAACATCATAACTCCACAAATGAAATTTAATTTTTAATTTTTAACATATATATTTTAATTTAAAATAAAATTTAATAATTTATCTAGTAATATCAAATAAAATTCAATCATAATTCAATAAATAATAATTCAACAAGAATAATATACAATAGCATCATAAATTTGCAAATAAAATTTAACTTTTAATTTTTAAATTAATTTTTATCATATATTTTTATTTAATTTTAAGTTTTAAAAAAAATTTAACCAGATCCAAATATCTAATTTTCTGGATGCATTTGCATATGGAATTGGATCAAGATCCATGTGGATCTCAACTTTCCACATGCAAACCGCTTTTTTAAGATGCGGATTTTGATTTTTCTAGATCTGGATCTTCTGGATCCAGATTTTATTTCCATCCCTAGTTGTTATGCCATATGATGTAATGAGCATTACACTATTAAATTAGGGATGGCAATTTTTCCCCATGGGATGGGATCCCGCACATTTGGGGCGGGATTGGGACATATTTTTGTCCCATAAAAAAATTTAGGGACGGGACCGAGACCTTTTTTTATCCCACTTGTGTTTATGGGACGGGAGTGGGATTGACAAATTTCGTCCCATCCCGTCTCATTGCTAACTAATAATGGGAATTCTTTCAATTGGGATGGGATCCCGCAGGATCCCATCTCTTTTGGGATAGGATCGGGACATATTTTTGTTCCAAAAAAAATATAAGGATGGGAGTGGGACGTTTTTTCATCCCACTTATATATACGGGACGGGACGGGACTGGGATTGATAAATCCCATCCCATCCCGTCCCATTGCCAACCCTACCTATAATACACCATATGTCATAACAACATTCTTGTAATTGAACAAAGTGCGAAAATCCTAAGTAAATAACTAAATCCTAAGAAAATAAGCACTGCACACACACACAAATTGTAATTAAGTCAATTGTTGAAATTACTGTTAATTTAAATTTCTTTAAAAAGGAAAAATTAATATAAATTGGGTCCCATCAAATTAATAATATTTTTCTTTCTATTTAATTTTCCTCTTTTTTCTCGCTTATTATTTTCCAATGCTCCATGTTTTTCTTCTCTTTCCCAGTAATCTTCTACACTAATTCTTCTTCTTCCTAGATAAGTTTTATTTTTATTTGTTACATGTAATTTGTATATAAAAGATAGCAAAATTATACTCACAATTGAATACGAGGATTTTTATCTTTTCTTAAAATCAATAGGTAAATATGAAATTAGGATAATCGTTTACAATTACTGATCCAGTTATATCATATAACTTTTTATGGCTAAGATTTGTGTAAGAAATAATAAGAAAATCATTAGAGTATATAGGGAAACAATTTAATATTTATTCAGCTTCTATATCTAGCAAATCACTTTTTTTCTACCATTTAATTTAAATTTCTTATTTATTTCCTATAAAAAAAAATTTGTTTATCATTTGTTATAATACAGCACTTTTCATTTCTTCTTTTATATTTGTAGCTACTAAAAACACCTGTGAGAGAAGATATGTAGGAATATGAATAATAAGCATTACTGTTATTAATAATAATTTTGGTGGGGCCCAATTTTTATTAATTTTTCATTAAAAAGGAAATTCAAATTACATTATTTTCAGCCATTGAACTAATTATGATTTAAGGATTGAGATTTATTTGAAAAATTAGTGTTAATATATATATAATCGGGCATATATACACACCCACCCTTATATATAGCCTTTATTTTTCAATGAATTTATACAGATGAGCCTTAGAATGATCTTTCATTGACTAGTCACTTAGATTCAAATCTTGAGGAATATAAATAAAAAATAAATTTAAATTTAGTCTACCCCCACACTTTTTAAGCAAAACTATATAATATCAAAAAAAAAAAGGGATATTGTCAATTTCTCCTCTACTGTAATCAATATTTATCATTTACCCTTACTATTTTTATAATAGCGAATAGCCCCTTAACAGCATAAGTTTACAATATTACCCTTATTTTCAACTACTCTTTTATTTATATTTATTATAAATTAAATAAATCATATGAATAGAAACTAAATAAAAAATTAAGTATTAAAAACAAGAAATATATATTTTGATATGAGCAAAAAAATTAATAATGAATTTTTTTTGTAGTTTTTTATCTTGTGAAAATTTTCTTATAATAAGCATTTTATAATATTTTAAAATTAACTGTAAAAAGTAAAAGCAAAATATTTTATTATTTATCTTATAATAATATTTTATTTAAGTCTTCTTATAATAACTTTTTTTATTATTTTATAATAAGTTTCTTATATATTTATTATAAGAACATGTTTATAAAATAAAAAAGGACAAGAAAAATATTTTATTATTAATTTTTTTCACATCAAAACATATATTTTTTATTTTTAATACTTAATTTTTTATTTTAATTTCCATTCATGTGATTTATTTAATTTATAATAAATATGAATAAAAGTACATTTAAAAATAAGGGTAATATTGTAAACTTATGTTGTCAGGTTATTTACTGTCATAAAAACAGTAGGAGTAAATTATATATTGATTACATCCGAAGAAAAATGGGCAATCTCCCCATAAAAAATATCTATAAGTGAGATGAACCTTTTGTCTTCAATAAGAAAAAGAATATTATTGCTATTTAATAGTCAACAAATGAAGGTGATTGCGTTAAATTTTCTGTAATTGATATGATAGCACACTTATTGACTGAAGTTGCAACGGACGTTTTACTCTTTACTCTCAGGTATATGGATGATAAGTGAAGACACTAGGTGCATATTAGGGTTTACTGATAGGATTGATGACAAACCCTAAAATTAATAAAGCTATGTAATGTAGTTAGATTTTTCTATAAAGCTGGTCAATAAAGAAAAAGAATGTGATTTTGATTTTCTGTTTCCGTTGCAGATTAAATAAAGCTAGCCCAATAAAGAAAAAGATGTTTCCCTCTTTGTTCTTTTCATTGTATGGGTCACTTTGAATAATAATCATTCTTTTATTTGTTTGATTTCAATTCTTTGTTTTATTGGGAATCTTTAAAATAACTGGTCTTTTTCGAGTAATCGTTATCTAGTAATAAATATGATTCCCTAGGTACAAGAACAATTCTTTTATTTGCTTGAAGATACGTAAAATTATTTTTCTTTTCTTTCATGGAAGCTCTCCTATGGAAGCTTAAGATCAAGCTCAGACAAAAGTTAAAGTTTGTTAATAAGAGTTGGTGGTTTCCCAGGCAGTTATGTATTTAGTACGTTAGAATTGCACTAAGTCAGTGTGATATTATATTTCTTTACATTCCCATTCAAATGCAAGGCAGACTTTCTTCCAAAGTAATTTTCGTAGAAATGTAGTGTGAATTTATTATTCTTTGGTTTGATATCGCGTAGAAGCACATAGGTTTTGTTCTTTAGTTCTGATATTTTATAGAAGTGCATAGGCTTAACTTATCATACTCAAGCAAGCACAAAAAGTTAGGGTTGCACAAACATACACTTAACCAAAAAATTATCAAGTAAATGCGTCGGGCTGTAACCTGGGATAGGTCAAAAAAATTTCATTTCTACGCCTCAGTATTTATGATTTTCATATAGTATTAGATTTTTTTTTTTTTATTTTCAAGTATGTGCCCATTTTAATTTTCCCCCCTTCAATTAGAGTTACAGACTTATTTTAGAAAAAGATTACATTTTTTTATTGAATAAATTTGTCATTAGCAAGCTAAAATATTAGTATTGCTTTAGCTTATTCTAAAATAATATTATGATTTGGTCTAATTGAAAAAAAAAAGTAGGTCAATATATTGTAAAATCATCACTAGTATTAGAAAGTTACAAAAAAACATAGTAGCAATTAACAGTATTTTTATAATTGCATAGTTTATTTCCTTCCTAATACTTGTTCTTTTTCTTTTTATTAAATTAAATTATTCAAATATTTTATATTTTTATCACTGAAATAAAAAATAATTTTTTTAATTTATAATTTGATAATTTATATTATAAGCTTATTTGTTGCATTGTTACCATTATATATATATATATATATATATATATATATATATATATATATTTTGCAAAGAGTTTTGATGTTGCATATATATATATATTCGCCCAAATATTTTCAATAAGTTTATAAATTAACTAGCGTACTAAAAGAAAAATTCTAAGTCCGCCCTTGACCCTAACGTGCTAAAATCATCAAAAAATTATTCTCAGTCAATGCAGTATTTTCGCCCTAACTTGCTAATTAAATCAAGAACTCTTCTCAGATGAGGGTTCAGCTTTTTAAGCCAAAAGTTATTTCAGTTATTAGATTATTCAGAATTAAAAGAATGTCTGAACCGAATGCGATTCAATGTTTTCTTTTCTGCATCTTCGTAAAATTAAAATGCCTCACCATTAGTCCCTATTACAACCGCTGGAATAACTGTAAATGACTCACTAGGATGATTGTCCGAATTTTCTCATACTTTTTTAGTAATATTTTATCTAGTGATTAATAAATGTGATCTCTTCTGTGTAAGAGAATCATTCTTTTATTTGCTTGGAGATCTGTAAAAGAATTTTTCTTTTCTTCATGTAAATTATCCTATGGAATCTTAACGGTGTATCTCATACTTGATGTTGTTCATGGTAGTGCCTATATTAAATCCCAACACTTGAAAGCTCGTTTAAGGGATGGTTGCCCAAACATTTATTTACTTAGTCCATGAACTATTCTAAGCTAGTGCAAGATTACTTTCTTAGCACCTCCATCACACGTAGGACAGGTTTTTTTTCCAAAACGAGAGGAATTAAGTAAAAGATTTGACTCCAAATTAAACAACAAATAAATCCTTTAATATATATTATTAAATAGAAAAAAAATTTACATTTTAGATGTAAAATAATGGCTAATAATTCACTTTTCGACAAATATGTAATTTTTGTAAGGGCCTTTCGAGTAAGGTGGGACCTAAAGGCGGAGTCAAGATTATTATTATTATTATTATTAAAGGTAGGATAAAATTGTTTTAACATACAAGATTTTTAAAAAAAAGAATTTACAACTACAAGAAATCAATGCATTCCGAAGAAAAGACAGAAAGCATACCCATTAAAATAAAATATGTTGTATACAAAAGAAAATAATTACTTATCCCTAGGATTTGATCAAGTAATTTTTAAACAGTTTTAATTGATTGGCACCTAATTTTAAATCCTGAAAGAAGGTAGGATTTAAAAAAAATTGTTTAGTTAGATATTTCCCCGTACCTCTACCTTTTTTTTTTTTAAAAAAAAGATTATTTAGAATTAGAATTCTGATATAGTAGCCAAGTATCTTCAAATTATTTTTAAAAATAATTATAATACGGAAACAATTAGTTAAACACTTTATGGAAAGAATTATGAATGAAAAGAACAACAAAATTTCTAGTCAATTAAAGCACTAAACTAAATCATAATATTATATTGAAAAATGTACTTCAGATGATGAAATCTTTAATTCTGAGAAGCAATAATAAAATTCAAACAATTGTTTTTTTTTTTTCCATCAATATTAGAGTGTAAAAAGTGAGAGGCTAAGACAAAGGGAAAGGAATTGAGATTGACTGGTTAATATGAATAATACCCTATAATTTGTTAGACTCATGTACAATTAGGACTATACTATCTTTTCATAGGATAAGAACTAAATAAAAGACATAAGAATAGTTTGAGTCTACTTACAGATAAGTTTAACTGTTTTGCTTTATAAAATCTCATGGGCTAAACTTATATTCAAAAGACAGCATCCCATGCGCCAAAGTCATATTGAAAAATTAATAAGATGTCCTTAAGTTTATATTCTTAATCTAAAAATTATTATCAATGACGTGGCATCTCAACCAACAAAACTAAGATGAGTCGCTAAACTTTTTCAATAGGTATTAATTTTTGAAATGATGATACAGGGTATACTTTTCACTTGGAACAAATTATGGGGGTATTGTTGTCCATTTCCCTTACGAACAATTTTCTGTATAAATTCACTGCAACCCATTAACTAATTAACTAGCTAGCATACCTAACTGAAGCAGAGACTTGCAGCAGCTTATGGCTCCAATCAGTTTCCTGATCGCTTGTTTACTTGCTTTTACACTAGAAATCTTCTTCTCGCCTCCAGTATCATCTTCAGCTTCTCTTCTCTCCAACTCCAAATACAGCTCTTCTATGAAGGTATAAATTACTAACTAAAAGCTGCTTATTTATGCACCGCTCAACTATTAATTAATTTGTTTGTTCGAGCTCATAATTAATTAAACTCATGCCGTGTGTAGGATTTGATTAAACTTGGAGAAGGATGTGTGAACCACCCAGAGGATGTTTCTGTTGTGGTTAGAAAGGGTGCGCTGTATACAGCTACTGGAGATGGTTGGGTCAAGTATTTCATCCTCCATAATGAAACCTTGGTTAATTGGAAGCATATAGATAGTAATACTTTTCTTGGAATCACAACAACAGAGGAAGGTGATGTGATTGTATGCGACACTGAAAAAGTGAGCAACTTAATTAACCTCAAGTAATTATTGGATGTCTGTGTGCGTGTGTGTATTCCAAGAATATTAATCATCTTCAATTCGTTATTCCAATTGATGTGATCGACAGGGTTTGCTTAAGGTTAGTGAAGCCGGCGTGGAGGTTCTCGATCCAGATGTAAGGTAACAGTCAGGTTCAATTTCGTTCGATCAGAGCATGCATGCATGCAAATATAATGCAACGGCAGGAGCCATGTATATCTATACGTTGCATGATTATAGAAAATATCTGGTCCGGGATCCCACTCTTTACAAAAATGGGGATCCCATTTTTACAACATTGTCAATGTGAAAAAATCCGTTTACTATTAAAGGGGATCCTGGACTTTTATAAAATCTGTAGGATCCTGGATCAGAAACTTACTCTCTACTTATCATTAATTTAATTAAATTGTAAAGTTAATTTGATTTGATCGATCAGGTTTACAAATGATGTCATAGAAGCATCAGATGGTAGTTTATATTTTACTGTATCAAGCAAAAAATATACACCCGCAGAGTACTACAAAGACCTGGTGGAGGGAAAACCTCATGGGCAGCTGCTCAAATATGATCCTGAATTGGAGGAAACAACAGTTTTGCATGAGGGTTTCTACTTTGCTAACGGCGTTGCACTCTCAAAAGATGAAGATTTTGTGGTTGTTTGTGAATCATGGAAGTAAGTACTAATAATTGAATTAATATATAGCATAGCATCCATGCATGTACAGTTTAATTAGCTAAGTATTAGACTAATAAATTAATTTTGTTCCAGATTCCGGTGCAGAAGATATTGGCTGAAGGGCCCTCGTCAAGGAAGATTAGAAAGTTTCATCGAGCACCTTCCGGGTGGACCTGATAATATCAATCTCGCCCCAGATGGCTCTTTTTGGGTTGCTTTAATCAAGGTATATGTAATATATGGTATGCAAGACAAACTTTTAAAACAACGGGAGTGAATTTTTCTGACCTAAATTTCGTCTTCTATGAAGTGTTTCATTTAATTTTGGATATAACGTACTTGAGTTGTACAATGAAAATATAATTAACATTTTGTGTTTTACTCAAACCACTGAGAAGGATCACAAATTTTATTGGGGACGAATACCAAGTCGGCGGAAACTTAAAAACAAAAAAAATTGTTGCCAAAATTACACTCATCCTGGTCAGCTGCCCACGCTGGGTTGTATTTCCTAAAACCTCTTCAGGCATGCATCCTGCATGTAACCAATTATCTAAATAACTCACTAACTTGATGCATGGTGCATGCAGATGAATCAAACTGGGGTGAGGGCTATCCAAAGTTGCCCTGACAAATGGAAACTGTTGCAAGCATATCCAGAACTGATCAACCTACTCATCCCCTTGGGGAATGATGCGGGGGCACGAGTAGTCAAGGTTGACACACATGGGAAAATAGTCATGGACTTTAACGATCCTAACGCAACCTACATATCCATTGTCACTTCAGCTGTCGAATTTGAAGACAATCTGTACATGGCTGGCATCCAATCCAAATTCGTTGGGAAACTGCCACTTAATACTCCAAAAGCAGAACTGGCTCCAAAAGCCACCATTTAGAAATAGTATGCGTCACCCACATTGCATGTTTAATGCTTCTACTAAATTACAATAAGTCTGCTTTTGCTAGTGTTTTGCTTTGGTCTGTATTTTATTTTCGGCGTGTCTTTCCTTGAGGGGATATGGCTTTGTGTTTTCCCCTTGCTTGTTTGGTGTTTTCTTTTCTTTGATTTTCAATAAAAGTACTACTCTTGAGGTTTTTGTCATATGGTCCGATTGTAATTCTTCTCATTTCAGTTTCCAAAAGTGATTATTAATACATAAACCAGAGAGACGAATCCATCAATTCCAATTACTAGTCAAACGAGACGATGAGAGAAAAGGATACTACGTGATTATTAAACCTTCACAAACTTAATGGATTCCCCACTAGGGGATAAATTTCATGCTAACTCACACACTTTCCAGAAAATAATGACCATGTTATTTACTACTTTCTATAGTGAAACGTTCTGTAGAAATTGAATGGTGGAATCTCATATAAAGTAAATGAATTATCTTTTAAGGAATAGTAATACAAATAAATTTCCTTCTTTCTTATCTGTTTGGGTGGAGGTTTGAGTCTTCCATTGAATTAATAAAATATTAATTTTCTTCTCAATAATTAGAAATTAATATGGCCTTTTCTATATCCAAATATTTAACTTGTGTCATATAGAACATATATAAAATACTTTAGTAGATGTCTAATAGTAAATAATGATAAACAAATAATAAGATTAGGCAGAAAAGTTCATGTACACAATTCATGCATGTCATGGGCAATTTTAATTTCTAAATCAAGGTTTAAGTAGAGTTTTAACTTCAAATCATTTATATATACTATCCAATTTCTATTATAATTGTTAACTTTGTATTCCCATTCCAAAGGATTACATTTACATTTATTAGTTTGTTTTTCAATCTTTCATGACAATATTAATTTATTAAAATTATTAAAGATAGTATTAAAAAAGGAGGCCTTTGTGCTCCTTATCTATTCACTAATTGCCATGTATAGGTAAGAATATCATAAATGAATTATGACTCAATGCTGAACCGACTTAATTGATTAGTGCTGAACATCGAATCAATGGTCAAAATTTATTTTTTCTTTTTCTTTTTTCATTCTCTTGATTAACAATGATTGATTTAGTGTATCAGTACCAAATCATCTCAATAATAAAGATTCGCTTAGGATTGCTTTTTAGAGGCTTAAAAGTGATTCTGAAAACTAATTGAAAGCTAATTTTATTGCTTGGTAAATTCTTTAAATTTTTATTTTGACAGATCACCTATCTTATAGAGGATTTTGAGAAGCAGAGAATGAATAACTTTTTAAAATCTAATTTTAAGAATCAGCTTTGTACTTAAAAAGAGTAGAGCTTTTAACACCACTATAAAATCCTTATAACACCCCTTTCAAATGTTATTTCTTAAAATACCCTCGGTGTAATTGATAAAATTACTCATTTAGGTATTAAAATTTATTATCTTCTCATAAAATTTCACCCAAAAAATATTTCTTTTCAAATTGTATACAAGTCCTAAAATATTTATCTTAAGTTTTTCTATTCTTATTATATAATTTCTATCTTCATAACTCTAAACTCTTACAATTTTCTCAACAAAATACTTATCAATTAAATTTCAAATATAAATATAAATTACGAAATATGGGCCTGTGTAAAAGGTTTGTTAAAAGAATAATTTTATGTAAGGCAGCGTTTACTTCATGGATTAGGGAATTGAAATTCATAATCGGAATCATCGATAGCGTTTACCTCGCAAAATAGAAGCATGAATCTGAATTTTGGGCCCCACCCAAATTTGGGAACGGGGAAAGGGAGAGTGCTTGGGAATCAATCTCCCATTCCCTAGATTTCTCATTTTACCCCCATTAAATTTTTATTATCTCCGAATTACCCTCAATCAACTTTTGTCATGTTTACATTTTGTTCCCTACAAAATTAATGAAAATATCCAAAAGTTTGTATTTTTTGCAAATAGGTCCTTTTTTATTTAATAATAATAATAATTTAATCTCATTATTATTATATATTAATGTTATTTAAAATATATTATTTTAATTATTATTATAATTAATTTCATTATTTTTACATTAATATTATCATAATAACAATAACTAACAAAAATAATAAAGTATATAATAATAATAATAATAATAATAATAATGTCATTATTATTTTAATATTATTTTATTAAAATTTATAAATTTATTATTTTATTTATTATTTATTATTATTTAAATGTTATTATTATTATTATTAAATAGTATAAAAATAATAATAACAATAACTAACAATAATTAAAATGATAATAATAATTTTGTTTAAATAATAATAAATAAAATAATAAAAATTAATAAATTTTAACAATATTAACAAAATAATATTAAATAATAAAAATGATAACAATGTTATTATTATTATTATTATATTATATTTATTAAAATAATATTAATGATAAAATATTAATATTAATAAAATAATATTAATAACATTATTATTATTGTTAAATAATAATAATAATAAATTTTAATAAAATAATATTAAAATTATAATAATGAAATTATTATTATATTAAATTTATTATTTTATTTATTATTTTTAGTAATAATATTATTATTATTATTAAAATTTATTAAATTTATTGTTTTAATGAATATTATTGTCATTATTATTAAGAACTTTTTAGTAATTTGAAACAATTTAATCTATTCCAATTCTGATTCCAAGACAAAATAACAGATTAATGGTAATCAAACTAATTCCGATTCCAATTCCTACAATTAAAATAAATAATTTATTTTGATTACCATTCTTCATTCCCATTCAAACTCATTCCCATTTTTGCCCATTCCAATTTTAACTCATGCCGATTCCAGTTTAGTAAACGCATCATAGTTGTTTAATTGAATTTCCATTCAAAAAAAGAAATGAATTAATCTGTGTTAGGTAATTTAGGTAATTTTTTTAAAAGAAGGGATTTTAAGAGAAATTTTAAGTGTTGTCAAAAGGACTACTCTTATAAAAATTCAAAATTATTCTTATTCAATTTGGAAATAAAATTATAACATTTAGAGAGATTTTTCAAAATACATACATATTTATAGATGTGTAAATAAATTTGTTCAACATTATTTTTATTTAGTCATTTGCACTCTTACAGCAATTTAACAGGAAGATTTACCAAACACATACGACTGCTTTGGAAATTAGTTAAATGCTCATTTACCTCTTATATTCTGAGTTAAGTGCTCGTTTAGTCATATTTTGAAAAATGTATTGAGATAATCCTACTATTAAATATGTGACATTCTTGCCCTTATTTTTCTTTTCTTTTACCATAATACCCTTGTACTAATATTCTTAATGACATTAGTGAAAAGAAAAATGTTAATTTATCAAATTAACACTAAAAGAAAATAAAAATTAAAGTAAATTTTATATTATTATTCAATTTTTAGGGTTAATTTGGTAACTTAAATTTATTATAGATAGTTATTAGCAAGACAAAAAGGTATTAAATGTAGCTTTAAGTTGACGTGTTATTTATTTATAAATAATTATAAAAAATATTGCTCAATTATTGCTCAATTTTCTAATTCTCTTAGATTGATAATTATTGCTTAATTTTGTAATTAAAAAATTAATTAATACTTTCAAGATTGTGGCAAGGTATTATTATTTTAAAAGTAAATAAAATAGGGGGTTTTTGGAGACACTTTGTAACATATAAGGACAACAAGCATTTACTCTTTAAAACTCACAGCAATTTAAAAAAAAAAATTCCAAACATTTGAGAATCAGCCTTCTTCTGCAATGCTGCAAGCGATGTCGCAACAACTTTTTTCAATTGCGATTCCAAGTCTTGCATTCAGATTTTCCAATGTTCAATCTTTGATTCATTGCAATCTAATAACCATAAAACAACAGTGAAAAACATAAATATTAGTTGCATAAATTAAAGCATAATAGAAAAATAACCAATGAGTAAGAAATTAAATTAAAGTGCTTAAAATCTTTAAAATCACTTCTGTCATTGGGTTGCCTCCCAATCAACGCTTGGTTTAGGTCCTTCAGTTTGACCATCCTTGATTTCTTAAGCTGGATCCTTTAAAAATAGATCCTCCTTTAGGTTGTTCACATCGACCCCTATGTAGTGCTTCACTTTCTGCCCATTAACCTTGAATTTTTGGCATGTCCTTTCATCTTAAAGATCAACAACTCCATAAGGATAATCTTTGATGAGTTTGAAGGGTGCTGACCATCTAGTTTTTAGTTTTCTAGGAAAACGTTTCAGCCTAGAGTTGCAGAGCAATATTTGTTGGCTTGGAATAAGTATCCTTTGCTGGATTTACTTGTCATGACATTGCTTGATTCTCTTCTCATAGATTATTGCATTTTCATGGGAGAATAACCACAACTCCTCTAGTTCACAAAGTTATAGTTTACACTGCTCTGCACAGCACTCATATCCATGTTCGGTTATTTAACTACCAAATATGCTTTATGCTCCAGCTCTAATGGCAAATGGCAAGTTTTGCCGTAAACAAGTTTGTATGAAGACATACCAAGTGGTGTCTTATAAGCAGTTCTGTAAGCCTATAAGGAATTATTTAATCTAGTAAACCAGTCCTTTCGATTAGGGTTCACTACTTTCTCCAGAATCCTTTCAATTTATCTGTTGGATAACTCTACCTGACCACTTGTTTGTTGATGATATGTTGTAGGAACTTTATGATTGATCCCATACTTAGTCGATGCTGCAACAAACATCTTGTTACAAAAATAGATTCTTTCATCACTGATGATGGCTCTAGGAATGCCAAATCTTAAAAAAATATTCTTATGAAGGAATTTCACCAATGCTTTTGCATTATCAATTGGCAATGTTATAGCTTCTACCCATTTGAACACATAGTCGACAACAACTAAAATGTATAAGTTTCTAAAAGATAATGGGAATGGTCCTATAAAGTCTGCCACCATATATCAAAAAGTTCAACTTTCAAAATTTTGGTCAGTGGCATTTCATACTTGTATATTTCTTGTTCTTTGACAATCTTATAAGCATTTTTAAAAGGCCAGTAATAACAAGTAATATAATGATTAGTATCAAGATCATCTCTACAGGAATTAATGTTATAGGAGTTGCTACAACAATCTTAACAGTGCAATTTTAGTAAACTAAATAAAACAAAAAAATGATGAGATTAATGATATAATGAAATTAAAAATGCAATAAAGAGAATGCAATGAAGAAAAACTAAAGTCAGACACAAATATATACTTCAATTACAAAGGGATAGTTAGGTTCTAAACTCACTTAATGGTTCTTAATTGTATTACACTTGAGGTGCAGTTGCTACAACATTTACTACAACATTGGGCATAATCTTTAATGGAGTGTGATGTGATGTTGACGATGCAAGCAATAGGAGTTAATGCTATTGAAGTATATATTGCGTAAGAGATTTTTTTTTCCACTTTAATTAATTTATATGATGTTGCAATACTTGTCTAATGACAAGTTTTGTTTTTTTGCATCTATTATTTAAGGTTGCTATGTGACTCAATTATCCCAAATAAAAAAAGAGTAAGACCATTTGGATTCATATGTCTAAGATTTGTGTCACCCCGTCCTGGACAAATTCCAAACATTTCCCATCCCAGCCGAGCAGAAGGTGTGTGCAAGCGCTTGAAAACAGCCCGTAAAGAACAATTATTGTTCATGCCATACAATCCCAGGTCTGGAAATTTCAAACTATAATCAAGTGTTCTAATAATTATTTATTCATTTCATCTTGTCTTTCATAACTGTTGCTTTTTTTTTTTTTTGCCTTCTTCTATTTTAGCTTCCATTGGGTTTTGGTTGTGATTGATGTGGCAAAAAAAGAAGTGTTTTATTTAGATCCTAAGGGGCACGATTCTCCTGATCCTGATTTAGAACAACTGATTAAATCATATGTATTCCTTTCCATCTCATAATCCTAATATTCTTGCTTTCCTTAATATATTTTCGATACTTTAACCAATGTACTTTATTTATACATCGCTATGACACTGTTCTCAGCTGAGGATTGTAAAGAAAGATGGAATTATGGCTCTAAGATGAGATTTGTGAAGGTAAACTAATTTTCTTAACTAAAATTTTGTGTATCTACCACTTTAAGCATAAAATAGAATATATTTATAATTATTTTTTTGGTTTATAACTGTGAATAGACCCCTCAGCAACCGGAAAGCGTGGAATGTGGTTATTATGTCTTGAGGTTTATGAAAGACATTATAGCAGACCTTAGTTTGCTGATGAATGATGTGAGTCAGTGATGAATAAAATCATAGGATTAGTTTATACCATATACACTGCGTTGTTATGCAAATTTGATACCAACTAATTTTATGGTTTTTAGTTTCATGAGAAGGCCGCATACACTCAGGCTGAGATTGATGAAGTTCATTTGGAGTGGGCTAATCACTGTTCTAAAATCATTAACGCAGCAAAATATGGTTAGTATGAATCTAAAACTATGCTCGCAAACATTTTTATTCTTATATATTATAATTGGTTAAAAACTCTAGACAAAGTGGTAAAAACAGCAACCTAGCTAGCTACCTAGGTTTCTTTAAGTAAGCTTAATCTTTTATTTGAATAACAAACGACTGCAGGCAAAGTTGTTATCCTAATAACAACAACGTTATTTAGAGATGAGATTGGTAATAATAGAGAAATTTGGTAGGTCTATGTCAATCTATCCATAGTCTGAAACAACAAACTTATTTCAGCAAGGAATTAAGTTGCATCTGAAACCTGTAGTTTTAGTTTAATAGATAAATATTTATAATGATATGTTGGCTATTATCATTGGTGGTGCACATGCAAATGAGTTTAAATTTGTAATGATTCTATTGTATCTAAAACCTAATGGTTTTATTGTAGTAGTTAATTAATTCTTTATAACAATAATGCTAGCTATATTCATTTGATGTTGCACATGCAGGTTGACAGAATTGAAGCTGTTGGATTTGAGAGTTTGGCTGGGTATTTGTTGAAAATGGTGATTCATGTACTGGAAGTTTACTAAAATTATGGGTTAAGTTCAGCACTACAGCCACTTGATGCCTTTTTAGCTTGTAAAACTTGATATATTTGTTCTTAGTTGCTGTGAATTGATATTGTTTGATATAATTGTAGGATAAAACTCTTTTTGGATGGCATTATTAATATAATTTATTTTTCGACTTAATATAATGTATAATTTAATTTTTGGTTCATATGAATTTATGCCTGAATTTCATATATAGGAATGCATAAATTTAAACGATTTTGGTTCATATGAATTTATGCATGAATTTCATATATAGGAATGCATAAATTTAAATGAAATAATTCATAATTACGTTGAGCATAAATTTAGAATATGTGACAAAAAAAATAAGTCATAAAAAAATTTAATGACATAAAATATCAATCACAAATTCTATCACAAACTAATATTTTACCCGCCAAAATTGTCCAGACGATAATTCACGTGCGAAAATTAATTTTCCCTCTAAAAATTCAAAATTAAAAAAATTCACATTTCCTGCCAAAAATTTAAATAATTTATTCATTTTTTTCCATGACTGACATATGACATTTAAACGGTATCATAAATTAATGACATACCTTTTTTCTGTCATAAAAAAGTGACAGGTACATAGATGATAGATAATTTCACTGTCATCCACCTCCGTTTATGATAGATTTTTGCCGTCATTTATTGCCAGTTTTCTTGTAGTGAATAATATATAATATTTAATTCTAAGAGAAGTAATGACATAAGTGATGATGCAATGACTAAGTAACAATGACATAATCTATGACATAAGTGATAATATAAGAGAAGTTGAAGAGAAAGATAAGAATTCTTGAAATTAGTAAGGTATTTATGAAGGATAATCTCAACCAGTGATCAAGAGTTATGGTGGCAAAATCCTAACCATCCATTAGCCTCAAGAAATTCTATAAATACCCCCTAACCCCTTTCATTTTCAATCCAACCTAGGAATTAAATCATTTGTTTAGGAGAGCATAAAAGCAATTGGTAAGTTTACTCTCCTTATTCTCCACAAGATTTCTAATCACTCTATCTAGGGTTTATATTAGCATGATTTTAGATTGTTGCAGATCATAATACATGATTTAAGGTGTGTTTAGGTTTTGTTTAAGGTTCTGATTTATTGTGGGTTTCTAATTCATACCCATACTAGTCTGATTCTTAGAATTTTAACTTTTAATCTAAAAATCAAAATGACATAATATTCTTTAGAACCATTCTGGATATCCATGGGTACCTCATATAAAATTTTCAAGAGGATCCGATACCAAAAATATTTCCAAGACTATTTAGTACTTGACAAATTTGAAACTGTTTCACAGTATCTTAACCGAACAGAACGTGTTCTGTGATTTTTATAAAATCAGATACTAATCAAAAAATTATGAAATTAAAACTGAGAATACTAGACACATGTATCAACTCCTATATAAAATAAATTGGTGAATCGGATCGTCTTGCTGGAATCACAGTTTTCCAGCGTACTAGTGTCCGATTCAAAATTCCATATAAAATTGAAAACAAGGTCAAATCTTACGAAACAAAATTTAATCAATAAGCCCTACAAATCTTGGTGCATTAAGCACACTGGACAAATTCTGGACAATATGAGTATCTCGAATTCAAACATATATTTTCTAAATGCATTTTTCTTAAGAACTTTATATTTCTGAAAACTATACATGTAGGGCTTATTGATTAAATTTTGTTTTGTAAGATTTGACCTTGTTTTCGATTTTATATGGAATTTTGAATCGGACACTAGTACGCTGGAAAACTGTGATTCCAGCAAGACGATCCGATTCACCAATTTATTTTATATAGGAGTTGATACATGTGTCTAGTATTCTCAGTTTTAATTTCATAATTTTTTGATTAGTATCTGATTTTATAAAAATCACAGAACACGTTCTGTTCGGTTAAGATACTGTGAAACAGTTTCAAATTTGTCAAGTAATAAATAGTCTTGGAAATGTTTTTGGTATCGGATCCTCTTGAAAATTTTATATGAGGTACCCATGGATATCCAGAATGGTTCTATAGAATATTATGTCATTTTGATTTTTAGATTAAAAGTTAAAATTCTAAGAATCAGACTAGTATGGGTATGAATTAGAAAATTAGATTCTTAGGATAAGTTATTGATAGCTATATCATATATTTGTTAAGGTATTGGAGGTGATTAAGGCTTTTAAAGGCTTAGAGGTGTGTTAGTTCAAATCCTTTAATCGAGGTAAGTAACTTCATTCCTAATGTACTGAATAAGTATGATTATTTTGATACTAATATATGTACATTTGTTTTTATGGTTTATTTAGAAAATCAATTGCTTTTCATAACAAGATTAGTTTATGTAAGTGACTTCATTCCTAATATACTGGATATGTATAAGTATTTTGATATTATTATAAGAGTTTTTATACTACTTAGAAGATTAATGGATTTTCATAACAAACTCAGTTTATGAAAATGTTTTTAAATGTAAATTCTTTTAACAAAATATTTTGTAAATGCTTTTAAATATATAAATTATGTTCTACCTTTTATAATTCTATCTATGAAATATTGTGCAAGCCTAAATTGTTACTATGGACTTTCATGAATCTGATACGAATGTTTTGTGTATAAGTATGATTCCAATTATTTATGATTGTACAAGGGCCACCTCTTAGGAGTTCACCTCTTGAAGGCCAAAGCGTCACAAAGTGTCATATATAGTGCAAAGTGTCACATATAAGTCATTATGTTTTGGCTCATTGTCCATAGTTATTCTGATTCTAATTGTATTATACGATGTCTGTTCTGGACCAGTATTGGGTTTCTGTTCTGAGTGTGCACACGATATTCTGATTCTGTTTCTGGCCGGATCACCGGGATTATAGGTGACACTATGTGACATGAGCTAACTATCTGTTTTCTGTGTATGCGTTATATAAATTGCTTTTTCATAATTGATTATTCTTTTGATATTCTGAATTACCATGAATTTATGTCATCTTATTAAAATATGTTGTTTTATGAAATTTATGAATTGTAACATATGTTTTAAAAAAAAGAAGGTTTCCAATATTTTTGGTATCGTAGGGCTAGTGTGTTAGGAAGGGTTTTACTTACAAAGTTGACGGCTCACCCCTCGTCATTACTTTTTGTAGATTATGTTCCATTTGAAAGGTGTGCCTAGCTATGGAGTTAGTGATTTCGTTTCTGTTTTTTATTTGAATAAGAAGAGGAATAAACTCATATTTCTATTTGTTTATTTCTGTTATAAACTTGTAATTTGGAGTTTAGAGACTTTTGTTATTTTATGTTACGTTTCGGGAGTGATTATCTAGTATTAGATATATGAGTTTGTGGATTTATTTAAATAAGAATTTGAGGTATTTCAGTCTGGAATGTATGAGTAAAGATTACGGTTTGTAAGTAATCTTCTTCTTCACGTGCTCCGCACGTGTTAGTTTTGGGGTGTTACAATAAAGTTTGATCTTTAATCTCAGTATAAGAAATTGGCTAAACATGCTTGAATTGGGAGCAATAAATTAAGAAAATAATCAGCCATAGGAAAATTGGACTGCAACTAAAAAATCCCCGTGACCATATTTTGAGTACTGGAGAATATATATTATACAAGGTAAAATTGTCATTTTATGCTTTAAGTCTCACTAATATTTTCACTTTTATGTGTTTAAATCATCTAAGCTTTATTATGTGTGTTTTATTGTAATTTAAGTATTTTAATGGATATTTTGCTCATTTTATGACTAACAAGAAGTTGGACAGTGAAACAGATAACATTTTTTAACTTGGAATGGTCGAAAACCTTAAGAGTAGTATAAAAGGATATTTGGAATTGTTTACGAATACGATACTGTTCACATATATGTTACTATTCACAAGTACGACACTGCTCATATATATGGTACAATCACGTGGCATTGACCGATGATGAGGCAGTATTCTATTGGACCAATGATATGGCATTGGCTGATTATATGGCATTGACTGATAACGTGACAACATCCTATTGAACTAATGATGTGGCATTGATTGATACATTACGTTAACTAATGATGTGGCAGGATGTTATTGGACCAAAATACTGATGTGACATTGATTGATGACGTGGCAGCAATTTATCAACCGAAATGATGGTATGGTGTTGACTGATGATTTGTTCCAACCAATCAAAACTTGCCACATGGCACAATCCTTAGCATTGTTTTCATCTTATGGCTATAATTTACCCATTGTATCTATAAATAAATGGCTCCCCCCAATTTGACACCACTGAATCCATTTTTGAGCTCATTTTCTATAATCGTCTCTCCATTTTGTATTTTCTATTTATTTTAATAAAATTATAATTTTACCCTTAGTTCAATTATAAGTGACTAGTTTAGTTTCAAGCTTGGGTTGAAGGTCAAACCTCAATATGATCCTCGGGCTTAATTAGGTAAGTTTATTTTCTTTTTCTCTCTAACTTATGTGGTTGTTTTGACTCATTGTCGACAGACAATGTATCCTGTTTAGATTTTGTACGGTATACCAGCTCCTTAGTAAAGGATTGTTACTGTCTGGCACAATGAGCACTCAACACCATATTAAGTAGAGAGAAAAATCCCCTCTAGTATTTTGTGGGTTTTTTTGACTCAGTGTCGATAGAGAGTGTATCTAAGCTATTTAGTGGATGATCTTACCATTTTGTTGACATAAGGATTATTATCGTCTAATACAACATGTTCTTGACACCATATTTAGTGGAAGATCATTACTCCTGGCACAGTTATCGCTTAATACCATATTTATTAGAGTAAGAATTACGAGGAGTGGAAATACCCCATCATGAATTAATCGGAATTAAAAGGAAATATTAAGCCCATGGTGAATGTTAAGTGTAGGTACAGAGACTTAAACTTTTTATTTGCATTAATTTCATCTTTAATTTATTCTCACCTTTTTATTTTAAATATTAAGATAAAAAAATCAAAAAAATTACCAACTCAGATTTACACCTATAATTAACCCTATACATAATTAAATCTACCTCCTTGTGGGATCGACACTCGTCATCATAAAATCTATTTCACAATAGATTTGAGCGCTTGTGAGTACAATAAAATTTACACAATACCATAATTTATAACAAAATCTTGCACGCTTTATTGGTCAAATCTAGTTTGGATTCTAATTTCAATTCTAAAGTCAATTTTCCTAATTGATGCTACCATTACTTGTCAAGACCATAAGCCATCAATTATTTTTTTTCCATTTCTAATTCTAACTCAGGGGTTCCATCAAATTGCTTTCCATAATATATAATGTCATGCACGTTAAAGTAGATTATTTATTTTCAAATAATGCATGTCTATTTGTTGCTTAAGGAAATTGGCTTCCAATTTTGTCTTTAAATTCTTGTTGGCCATAGGTTCCATTAATTCTTGACTTTATTTTCTCTTGTCTTCCAATTTATTTCCATTTTAATATTTATTGTTTCTCAAATTGAATTTCTTCAAGCACTTTTTATCCATAATCTCCAATTAATTCCTTATTCAATAAAACCATATAAGTAATTAAAAATAACAATTAAAAGAACAACTATTAAATTAAGGATAAAATTTGTAAATTCTATATGCTTGTAATCCTAAGAAACTGAGAAACAAATAGCCCCAGATAGTCATTCCTTTTCTCTAATCCTTCATCTCCTAAATCTGTATCACACCTACTCCTGCTACGCCCAGCAAACCAGCATCCTTTGCCTTCTTTCAACAAATTAACTAATCAAATTATTTTAGTTAGCTTTTTTTGTTAGATTAATTATAGAAATAATTAATTTAACTGTTATTTTTGCAAAATAAACAACATGCAAAATGAGGGTAGAATAGAAATCACACCAAGGGTTTTGAGAAGACAATGGCGAGGAAGAAGACAAGATAAGGATAGAATTGACGTCGAGGAAGATGACAACGAAGAACAAAATGGCAAAATCACAAAATGCGCCTTCACTCGAAGAAATCGCACAAAGGCAATCGCAATGAGCTTGATGTGCAAGGAAAATGACGGCAAGACAATCATTTGCTTTCTTTCAACGTTGGCGTTCGAGATTCTAGCAAGATGACGGTGAAAATGAATTTAGTATCGAGAGATTGAGAGAAGTCAGTATTAAGGGCTTTAAGTTTTGGCCTTCTCTTTGTGTGTGTTGTGCTCGATACATAGAAAAAAATTAGGGATTACAAAGTACCAAAACAGTTCACTTCTAGTTTTTAAATTTTATTTTATAACAAAATATTTTAAAATTTTAATATTTTAAATTTATGAGCAAATCATCGTCACTCCAAATTATTTCAAATTTGTGTAATATTTTATTTCAAATAATACCCAAAATTTCAATAAAAAAGGGCTAAAATCAAGTCAACTTTAAAATTCTATCATGAATTCTTGTTGAAATATATTCTATCACAAGGTTGTCATATATTACAAGTCTATCATGAATCCATCATAAATACTTGATAAACATAACATCTATCACGACTTTATCATACTTTTATGGCTTATTCAGTTTTCTTAGAATCTATCCGAACGTATATGTCATCTAATGCCAGTTTTCCTGTTGTGTGAGATATCTCAAATAAATAGACCAATAGTGCCACAAGATAACAAGTGACTTGTCATTACCTTTATGAACCTGCTTCATAGGATCTCCAATCAAATAGGTAAGGTTACCATTACGGCTGTCCTTTGTTTTAGATTGAAGTCTCACCCCTTTCAATGTATTTACTACTAACCTCCTGCGTTGTGTTTTTGTTAGAGAATTGGCCAAGTTTGACTCGGACACCACAATATGCCTTCTTTAAGCCTATCAGCTCAGAATTCATGTTAGAATGAGCTATACATTTGCTCGGGAGATTTTTAAGAAACATTACCTCAACCAAGGGTGAATATATATTAACATAAATGTTTTGATTTTATCTAACCCTGAAATATAATCTAATTCTCATCTTTACTCCCTTTTTGTGGCCACCCTCACATTTTGATATATGATTAGTTAGGCTAGTAGCTTCTTCATGACTCATAAGCTGACCTCCAAACCTAGATGTATGACTTAGTTAGGCTTATAGCCTCTACATAACTCATATGATATTTTCATTTTTAATATTGTCTGCCCATAATCTGTTGATGCTCAAGAACTTATCAATATGGTATTTACCAATCAATATTCTATTTTGCAATTTAGCTATACATTTTAGCTCATGTAAATAGGGAGGTGTCACTTGGACAATCTTATGATTCTCATAGTAAGCATTCAACATGCTTTAACTGAGTTATATTTACCTCTATCTTTATTCTTTAATAGACATAATTTTTTATATCTTAAGAATAATCAATAAAGATAATAGAGCACTTTTTACCTAAGATGATCATGGGTCATTTTTCAAATTATTAAGATCATTGTGAATTAATTAAACTGATAGGTTCATTTTCTCTATTTAAACTTTGTTTACATGTTTTTTTTTTTTTGGATTTAGATTCCACATAAATCACATTTGTCATTTGACAAGCTCAAATTTGATAATAAACAAAATTCTCGCATTTTCTTAATGTAAGAAAAATCACACGACCAATTCTCCCATGCTATGGAGTCAACAATGTAAGTAAACAATGAATCAACTTTCATTATTAACAGCACTAAAAATACTTTTAAGCTCGAACAGTCCATTAGAACAACATCCCCTTTTGCAACAAATATCTCATTTTTTGACAAAGAATTTTGTCACGTTCAAATGGATACAGATTCATGCCTTGTCCAATACAAAGATATAAATCAAATTGTATTGTATTTTAGGAACATACACTACTAGAAAAATGATCTTTATTGACGTTAGAATAGTGTCAGTAATTACTTCACTGACACTTGCTAATTGTGTCAATAATCTGATAGTCAGAAAAATAATGATACTTATAAGTGGTGTCTGTAATTACTATTACTACAGTGTTACTATATTTATGACACTATGGTATTAGTAGTTATTGATATTTTATTAGTGTCTGTGATTACTGTTACTATTGCATCACTGTTTAATTTATTTTAAAAAAATTAAAATTTGAATTGGCTTTTGATTTATTAGTAAAATTAAAAGGCACCACAAAAAAACTTGATATATATTATAAAATCTTTAATTTTATATTTAAATATTATTAGTATATATTACAAATCCCAAATACTTCAATAAACAAGATATCCTACTCTTGCTTCAGCTAAAAGCTCATGAAATAGGAAATTCTTGTCTTCTTGATTAGGTGACTTGGGAAGAGGATTTGTAAAGAGTAGCTCCTGCCCTGGAAAGTACTCCTGCCTAGTGATTTTGTAAGCCCATAATATTGAACTTCAGACAAGCCCGCCTACACGCCTGCACTGCTATAAAAATGCTCATATAATTGCTTATGTGGAGTTTTGGACTGCCAAGATATGAACACAACCACAGTGCCATTTATTGCATAAAATATAAATGCCTCACTAACTTGACTAATTTTTCAAATTTGGTGATGATGCATTTAAGATTATGGTTTAAAAGAATAATCCAAAGACAATGGTTTTAACTGCCAGATTAACAATTCTTTTAGTTCTATTAAACATAAAAAAAAGAAAGAAAAAGAAATGCAAAAAAGTAAGAGAGATAGAGGAATACGGGAACTGAGGTCTGCCACACAAACATCTTGAAGCATTTCGGGATCAGCCGCAGCAGTGTTCAAGATCACAGCAAAAGTGACAATTAAGGTTAGGGATTGAAAAGAGGCGAGATTGAGAGGGAAAAATTAAGTTGGATCGAGAGCAGGCTTGACCGCAGGGGAGAGGAAGTGAAACCTGTATTGTTGAGCTAAGCTAGCGAGACGATGGAATGCAATAGGATGGACGGTACAGGGCTGGCTGCGCCCAAAAGTGATGACTCACTGCGATTCCCTCTAGTCTGTTCCGTTCCTGGGTTGGGTTAGGGGAACATTCGAGCGATTACCTTCACGGATCCAAACGCGCTCGCTGGTATGCTTTCCGGCCTGAAACAACTCAAATGGGCAAGTCTTCTTCGTTTTCCTTTCTCCTTCGGGTAGTTGAAAAGAGGCGAGATTGAGAGTGAAAAATTGAGTTAGATAGTAAGAGATTGTGTTGGATTGTAAGAGAAAGATAAGAGAGGAGTGGCTGAGAGAAGAGTTGGGGTTGATAAGACGACACATATTAAAGTTTTGTGAATTTGGTGAAGTTAAGGTTTTTAGATTTGAGGAATTTAGGAGGGACGAGAAAGATTAAAAATTTTGTCTAAATTAAAAGTAAAAAAAAATGTTTGGTTTAGTAGTTAGTTTTCTGAACTAGAAAATTTGAAATTTGGACGACTTGGTTTTTTTTTCGAACTTAAATGCTTGAGTACTAGAGGTCCTCAGTTTGAGTTCTATTTGGAACCTAATTAGAATTACTTTATTTTTATTACTGATACCTTAATGTCAGAAATCTCTGATGATATATGTCTAAGTTACAGACACTATAGTATCAGTAATTTGTGATATTTTTATGTTAAACACGGAAAATGGTCTATATATATGAAAATACTGATACTTTTTAAAAAATTGTCACAAACCAAATGTCAGTAAAGATTATTTTTCTAGTAGTGATAGAACATATTACTTGTGAGAAGATTTTCCTAGAAGTAAGTTTGAGAAGAATATTTTCCTTATCGGAGATTGGTGTAGAACAAGAATCTGTTGGATCATAAACTTGATCCAAGATGAATAAATTCAAGCCCAACTCATAGAAGGTTCCATGAGTAGGTATGGTTGGTGAGGTTTGAATTATTTGTATTAGGTGTGGTAGGTGTGGTTGGTGAAGTAGGTGAGTGGTAGATTTTAATGAATGGTGAGGATTTGTGTAGTAGTTGAATAAATGGATGGTTGTGATTAGTTTGTTTCATGTATAAATAACCCCTCTCCCCTTTGGTTTATGCAAAAAGAGAAGTAACAAAATCTCTAAGGTGTAGAGAGTGAAAAATAAGAGTTGTAATTGGTGAGGAGTGTTGTTAAAGAAATAAAATTGTGAGTTTTTTGAGTGTTTAATTTAATAATTTTCCAACAAAGTGGTATCAGAGCTAGTGTTAGATGTTATATATAGTCATATAGCATATCAAATCGAAGAGCTCGACGAGAAGAACGTGACGCCGCAAATTTCATCTCGATCGGAGACCGAACGCGCCCACACTCGCTTTAAGGAAGTTTTCTCACGAGCTGAGTTGACTCACCGAGTTGAACCAAGCTGAACCGAACCAGATCAAGCCGAGCCGATCTGAACCGAATCAAGTCGAACCGAGCCACTGGAGCCGAACCAAGCCGAACCGAACCAAGTCAACAATCGACCGTTGACCGTTGATCGTTGACCGTTGACCGAAAGTTGACCCGAGTCTCTCCCAAGGTTTTTCGACGTGCCGGATCCATTCGTGCATTCGGAATCTCTAAATTCTCTCTCAATTTGTGAGTTATGGTAAATGGTGGTACGATGTCATTTCAAGTTCCACAATTAAAGGGAACTAAGTTTGACAATTGGAGTATTAAAATGAAGGCCTTATTGGGTGCACATGACGTATGGGATGTCGTGGAGAAAGGCTTTATTGTGCCAGAAAATGAAGCTACTTTAACTGCGGCACAGAGAGAGAATTTCAAAGACTTGAAGAAGAAAGAGAATAAAGCAAAGTATCTAATCTTTCAATCATTAGATGAAGATGCTTTTGAAAAGATTGCTGGTACAACCTCCTCAAAAGAAGCATGGGAGAAACTAGAGACCTCTTACAAAGGAGCGGAGCAAGTTAAGAAGGTTCGTCTCCAAACATTACGAGGAGAATTTGAGTCGTTACACATGAAGGCGTCGGAGTCAATTTTTGACTACTTTACTCGGGTTGTGACCGTTTCCAATGAATTAAAAAGGAATGGCGAGGAGTTAAAAGAGGTAAGAATCATTGAAAAGATACTTCGATCAGTAGACTCGAAGTTTGACCATATTGTGGTGACAATTGAGGAAACAAGAGATCTGGAGGATATGACGATCGAGCAACTTCAAGGAAGGTTGCAAGCCTATGAAGAAAAATTAAAAAAGAAGCAAGGAATCGAAGAACAACTTCTCAAGATGGAAGTTAATCCAAAGAAAAGAGAAGAAAGCTCCAACAACGAGAGAAGGCATTATGTCCGAGGTGGAGGTCGAGGACGAGGAAGAGGTCGTGGTCATGGATGAGGTTGGAATTTCAACAACAACAACTCCAATTATGCCAAAGGAGAAAGCTCAACCAGAGGACGAGGCAGAGGCAATCCAAGATCGAGGTATGACAAATCTCAAGTACAATGCTATAATTGTCAAAAGTTTGGGCACTATGCTTCAGAATGTAGAGCTCCAAGTACCAGAGTTGATGAGAGAGTGAATTATGTTGAAGAGAAAAATGGTGAAGATGGCACCCTTTTACTAGCACGCAATGACACAAGTGGAGTTCAAGAAAATACATGGTATCTTGACACAAGTGCTAGCAATCATATGAGTGGAAACAGAAGCATGTTCGTGCAACTAAGTGAATCTGTGAATGGCAGTGTTGCTTTTGGAGATGACTCAAAAGTACCAGTGAAGGGTAGAGGTAACATTCTTTTTCGTGCAAAAGATGGTAGCCACCAAATAATTTCGAATGTTTATTATGTGCCCAATATGAAAAGCAACATCCTTAGTTTGGGTCAACTCTTAGAAAAAGGCTATGATATTCACTTAAAAGATTGTAGTCTTTTCCTAAGAGATGACAAAGGAAATCTAATCACAAAGGTAAAAATGTCGAAAAATAGAATGTTTCCTTTAAACATTCAAAATGATGTTGCAAAATGTCTCAAAGCCTGTCACAAAGATTCATCCTGGATTTGGCATCTTCGATATGGGCATCTCAACTTTGGAGGACTAGAGTTACTATCCAAGAAGAACATGATGAAAGGCTTACCATACATCAATCACCCTGATCAACTTTGTGAAGGATGTTTACTTGGCAAGCAGTTCAGAAAAAGCTTTCCAAAGTAGTCAAACTTAAGAACTCAGAAGCCACTTGAGCTCATTCATACTGATGTGTGCGGTCCATTCAAGCCAAGCTTCCTTGGTAAAAGTAACTACTTCCTTCTCTTCATAGATGATTTTTCAAGAAAAACTTGGGTGTATTTTTTAAAGCAGAAATCAGAAGTTTTTGAAGCTTTCAAGAAGTTTAAAGCTGTAGTTGAAAAAGAAAGTGGATACCAGATTAAAGCCATGAGATCTGATCGAGGTGGAGAGTTCACTTCCAAAGAGTTCGTAGAGTTTTGTGAAGCAAATGGAATTCGACGACCTTTGACAGTTCCAAGATCACCCCAACAAAATGGTGTTGCAGAAAGAAAGAACAGAACCATCCTCGACATGGCAAGAAGCATGCTCAAGAGTAAAAGGCTACCTAAGGAATTTTGGGCTGAAGCTGTTGCATGTTCAGTCTACTTATCCAATCGATCTCCAACAAGAAGTGTGTGGGGCAAGACGCCACAAGAAGCTTGGAGTGGAAGAAAGCCTGGCATCACTCATCTAAGAGTTTTCGGAAGCATTGCCCATGTACATGTACCAGACGAAAGTAGAGCCAAGCTGGATGACAAAAGCAAGAAGTTCATCTTCATCGGCTATGACAATAACTCCAAAGGATACAAGCTTTATAATCCAAACAACGGGAAGATCGTGATCAGTCTAGATGTAGTTTTTGATGAAGAAGGAGAATGGGATTTTGGCTCTGGTGTGGATGACTTCGACTTCTTTCCCATTGAAGAAGATGATCATACAAAACAAGTAGATGAACAACAAGAGCCAGTTACTCCACCTATCTCACCAGTATCAACCACATGCAGAGATTCACCGCCATCTTTCTTAATTGAAAGAACTGATGAACGTACAAGGAGTCTTCAAGATCTCTATGAGGTAACTGAGAGACATGATAATCTCACTCTCTTTTGCCTCTTTGCTGATTGTGAGCCAGTCAACTTTCAAGAAGCTGCATTAGATGAGAAGTGGAGAATTGCAATGGATGAAGAAATTAAAGCCATTGTGAAGAATGATACTTGGGAGCTTACTACTCTTCCCAAAGGTCACAAGGCGATCGGTGTCAAATGGGTGTACAAAACGAAAAGAAATGCAAAGGGAGAAATTGAAAGGCACAAGGCGAGGCTAGTTGCAAAAGGTTACAGTCAAAAGGCTGGCATAGACTACGACGAGGTATTTGCTCCTGTAGCTCAACTTGAAACTATTAGACTTATTGTTTCTTTGGCTGCTCAGAACAAATGGAAGATTTTTCAAATGGATGTGAAGTCTGCTTTCTTGAATGGATTCCTTGAAGAAGAAGTTTACATCAAACAACCATTGGGCTATGTGGTGAAAGGACATGAAGACAAAGTTTTGAGATTGAAGAAAGCTCTTTATGGGTTAAAGCAAGCACCAAGGGCATGGAATAGTAGAATTGACAAGTATTTTCAAGAGAACGACTTTACCAAATGCCTATATGAACATGCTTTCTACGTCAAAGAAAAAGATGGAGATATTTTGATTGTGTGCCTGTATGTGGATGATCTCATCTTCACTGGAAGTAATCCAAGCTTATTTGAAGAGTTTAAGAGAGTGATGATCAAAGAGTTCGAGATGATTGACATCGGACTGATGGCATTTTACCTCGGCATTGAAGTCAAGCAAAAGGAAGAAGGCATATTCATCTCCCAAGAAAGCTATGCAAAGGAGATTCTCAATAAGTTCAAGATGAATGATTGCAAGCCTATAAGCACGCCAGTGGAATGCGGAATCAAGTTATCCAAACATGATGAAGGCAAAGATATAGATCCAACACTCTTTAAAAGCTTGGTCGGAAGCCTACGTTATTTGACATGCACAAGACCAGATATTCTTTATGCTGTTGGACTTGTGAGTCGATACATGGAGAATCCAAAGACCACTCATTTTAAAGCTGCAAAAAGAATCCTTCGCTATATTAAAGGTACAATTAATTTCGGCTTGTTATACTCATTTTCTAATGACTACAAGCTTGTTGGATATAGCGATAGTAATTGGGGTGGAGATGTAGATGATCGAAAGAGCACCACAGGATTTGTGTTCTTCATGGAAGATACTGCTTTCACATGGATGTCAAAAAAACAACCAATTGTCACACTATCCACCTGTGAAGCTGAGTATGTAGCTGCCACATCAAGTGTTTGTCATGCAATTTGGCTTAGAAATTTACTGAAGGAGTTGGGTTTGTCACAAGAAGAGCCAAGCGAGATTTATGTTGATAATAAATCAGCAATTGCCCTATCCAAGAATTCAGTTTTTCATGATCGAAGCAAACATATAGATACTCGCTATCATTTCATAAGAGAATGTATTACAAGAAAAGAAGTGCAAATCAAGTATGTAAAATCACAAGATCAAGCAGCTGATATCTTCACCAAGCCGCTCAAGCAAGAAGACTTCGTAAGATTCAGAAGTTTGCTTGGTGTCACAGGATCAAGTTTAAAGGGGGTGTTGGATCATAAACTTGATCCAAGATGAATAAATTCAAGCCCAACTCATAGAAGGTTCCATGAGTAGGTATGGTTGGTGAGGTTTGAATTATTTGTATTAGGTGTGGTAGGTGTGGTTGGTGAAGTAGGTGAGTGGTAGATTTTAATGAATGGTGAGGATTTGTGTAGTAGTTGAATAAATGGATGGTTGTGATTAGTTTGTTTCATGTATAAATAACCCCTCTCCCCTTTGGTTTATGCAAAAAGAGAAGTAACAAAATCTCTAAGGTGTAGAGAGTGAAAAATAAGAGTTGTAATTGGTGAGGAGTGTTGTTAAAGAAATAAAATTGTGAGTTTTTTGAGTGTTTAATTTAATAATTTTCCAACAAAATCACCATGGAAAACAAATTATTTTCCTTTCCTCACTAGAATATAATTAATCATGCTCACCTCTCGAAGAAAACGACAATAGATAAGTCATCTCCTTTAGCCAAGTTGGCCTTAGGAGGATCTTGTTGTCTTTATTCCTTTGAGCTTAATATCTATGTTGGCTTCCTTTCCTCTTAATAATGGGATTGAAGTAATTATCGGGATTATTATTCTTCCTTTTGTTATAAGGAGAGTAATCCTCAAATAATTGGCCTTGGAATTTAATTCCTTGGCTTTTCCATTCTCATTATTGATACTTCTGCTCCGTTCCAGCTATTAAAATTATACCTTTAGAACTCAAATAATAACAAGATCAGCTAGTTGCACAATAGAACAACCTTTGGTCCTTGATTTTAAATAAATTATACAGTCTTTATTCCCTGATTTTTAATAAATTATTCCTTCATTGAAAATCTCTAATTTTACAATAAGTATCCTAATATATAAGTTTTTCAAATAATAAAATTTTTTAACCCTAATATCTTATAAAACTATTGAAGGCAATTATTATTTTATACCTCATGAAACCTACCAATCAGTTTTCTACTTTGATCTTACTAATTTAAAAAATTCAAAACAACTTATTCTTTTATCTAAAATCATAAAAATTTTCAGAAATATGGTAAACGTATATGTTTACGTATGGTAATTCATAAATTTTTCGGGGACAAAAAATTTCCAGTGTACAAGACTTGAATTAAAATAAAATTATAAATTGAAGTCTTATTCAATTTCATTGAAACAAGTTTCAGAAGATTCCTTCCGACATCTAGCATAATATATAAAATTTTAGATCTAAAATCAATATGTATTAATTACTACAAGTTAATGTTATGATAACCCATTGTCAGCATAAATTTTTGTAAAATCTTAGGCAGTCAATATATATCTTTTTTAATCTACACATGCTTAAAATTAAAGAAAATGCTAATAAAATGCTATTGAAACTCGAGATCCGTTACCATATATGTTTTAATAATCCCAGATCTTAGAAATATTTTTTTAGGCAAGAAATATCATAAGAAATAGATTTTTGTATTTTTTTTAAGCACTAATCAAATCTCATATATTTGGTTTTTCATTCTTAGAAATGTGAGTTCAAATAAACAATATCCACTCATATTTCCAATATTTAATAGATATGATTTTTTGGTTACAGTTTAAAAACGACCAATGTATTATTAAGAGTTAAAATCTCCATGTTTCGTTTGCCAAGATCAAATTAATTCGGCAATAAGATCAAAACCACGCCATTCAAATTTAAAGAATAATACTAGTGATAATAAAGGGGTTTAAGGATACCTCATG
Organism: Atalantia buxifolia; assembly: GCA_030444775.1. Classification (NCBI taxonomy): domain Eukaryota; kingdom Viridiplantae; phylum Streptophyta; class Magnoliopsida; order Sapindales; family Rutaceae; genus Atalantia; species Atalantia buxifolia. Next base: position 8,586,027 of record CM059837.1, read on the forward strand.
TCTGTTATCAGTGGTAAAGACATTAATTTCCGGTGATCTGGACATTGAACCATAAAATTAAATAAGCTGAGAACAAATCTCGATGGAATCTTTTATGAAAAATATTTTGTACCTTTAAGACCTTAGAGAAAGTTTTTTGGGTAATTTTACTTAAATGATTATTTAAATTTAAATTTTTAAATAGGTAGAAATTAAAACATCGATCTCAATTTTTAATAAATGAAGTAAGTTTTTCAAGTGAAACGATCTCTACAATCATGCTACTAATTAAGTAAATATTTATTTACTCTTATTTAAAGTGAATGGTCATCAAAATTGACATCAAATTGCTTATATCTAAATACATTTAACATCTACGACGTGTTTCTTATTCATATTTAAGCAACCCACAATTATTAGAACATGCATCTCCAGTCTTGTGCGTAAAATAAGTCGGCTGCTATTTTTAATTTGAGCCTTATGATATGATTTAAGCAGTTTGGTTTCTTTGGGATATACCTTCTCAAGTAAATGTTATGGCATTGTTAATGACTTGTCTGTCCACCGCTAAAGACTTTTATGTGCAAAATTCGGATGAAGGATAGGGTGTTGTAAATTTCTCACTCCTGTCCTGGACTATATAAATCGATCTGTAATAGATTGAAGAAATTTTGAGTTTTATCATTTAAACTCTCGCATTGTTCATGCTCTAATTGATGATCATTGATTGGAATACCCATCGCATCGTGTATCATTCCAATCATATCAACATCAGCACCCAAGTGATCATGACTAACCTCATCGCATCGTGTATTATTCCAATCATATGAATATCAGCACCCAATTGATCATAACTAACTTCAAGTCTTGATTACATTCAAGATGGCTCACCACTATAAAATATTAAGTTTTTGTACTTTGACCAAAAGTTTTTTATTATGATCCAATTTTCTTGCCACCTCTCTTATAACGAGATATCGAATTCAAGACTTCTTACACAGGCAATAAATTCTCGTGTCACCAATGTTCTTAAATGCAAAATAAAAAATCACTCAACCCCATGAGTATGTGACTTGAATATTCTATTTGGCAAATCAATTCAACTTTGTTTATCCATGACTATCTTCTATTAATGCACTGCAAAATAAGTCAAAAAATTGCATTAAAAGATTGAATTACTTAACCAAAGATACTGTATTGTGTGCATATTGTGAGGATGTGTATATTAAAGTCTTACTAATTAACTTCTATAGCACCCGAAGTTCATTGAAAACCAAACCAAACAGAATAATTATGTTTAGGATTCATTAGTAAACTTAAAAAAATACTGACTGTCATCAGATTCGGGACCATGACACTGCAACATATCTGCTTTCAACGGTGCTCTCAAATTCATAACCAAACACCGATCTAAGCATGACGTTTTTCACGTGATATCAAAGCAAATTGTATGTTCAATATCAAATTATTAATTCGACAAGCAGACGTAAGGTTCTTTTCAAGTTTAGGGGCCATTAAAATAATTTTGGGACCACCAAAATATTTTAAATTAAGAGTTAAATTTCCATGTTAAGTGTTACCATTATCAAATTAATTCGAAACCAAAGATCAACCAACACCATTCAAATTTTAGAAGTAGAACACAAAAATAATAAGGCTGTAGAAGGATAAGGATGAGAGAAAGGAAAGTGACAAATGGAAACTAACATGCAAACAACAGACACTTATAAATTAAAGCTATATTTACTTGAAATTATGTAGTGGTCAAGACATTGGATTCTAATCCAATGTGCCGAGTTCAAAGCTAAGAGGAAGCTTCTGTGAACAATTTTTTTTTTTTTTTTTTTTTGTGTTTGGTTGAGTGATTGTCAAATATATAGTTCTGTTTAGTTGATGAACTAAGTTTAAATTTTTGGGAAGTAGGACTTAAAGCATTGAGTTGGGCTTCTCATTAAAGAAGTAGGTTTTGAATACATTAACAATCTGTCAAATCTTTAGTACTAATAGAAAATACCATATTTTGTTAGCCGGACATGCATCCCAAGTCTTGCATGTAAAACCCAGATTAAGAGTTATAATATCTTCAACAATCCCGTCATGTGCAGGTCGATCCATCATGTAGAGGTTGGTTCTTGACGTACAGGTCAGTCTTTGTATAGAATTTCGTAAGCGTAAGTAGTGTGGGCTCCACTCATGAATGAATCTATTACTAAAATTATATAGAATTTCATAAGCGTAAATTATATTCAAAAGTTAACTTAAGAGTTGAAGGTACATTAGTAATAATTAATAATTATTTTCAGTCGATTTGAGATTGCATCTTTGATATTAAAACCATAAAGGAATTGTGAATGACTTGTTTGTCCACCCAAATAACACTTTCATTTGCCAGAGTCGAACAATGAATAAGAAAGGGCTGAAATTTCTCACATCCCGGATAGCGAAAAGACTAGTTTTTCAATTAATATTTTGTTTAATAAAGTATCACTACTAGAAGAAGTATTAACACAAGAAAAGCATAATTGTTTAAAAGTATAATATGTGGCCTTTTTAACTACAAGATTATCACTTAAAAGTTTTGTATTCTATTCTTCTAATAGATTTTCATAACAAATAGCAGATAAGCTATTTTATTTTTTGTGTCACATGATTGATTGGAGTTTTATATTTTTTCTAAGTTGTTTCAATTTTTTTTTTTATTATTTAGTTTAATGGTAACTCAATCTCTTCCCACCCATGTGAGGAGAGTTCAAATTTTAAATTTCACATAAGAAATTTTATTATTTCAACTAAATGACAATAATATATATATATATATATATATATATATATATATATATTATATTCTCATGCGGACGTTAAAATATAGATTTTGTATAAATTTGTTATTAAACCATATGGTGTTATAGTCAATTGAGTAAAAACATGTTAACGCCATATGGTGTAATAGTATATACATACACATTTGCATGTATGTATTGCTGGGGAAAAATCAGTTTTTTTTAAAAAAAACTTTTAGGATCGTTCTCATACAATATATAAGAATTTGTAATCAAGAAATCGTACCTTGACAATCCGAGAAGATGAATAATCTTTACTTTTTCCGCTGAAGTGATTTAGGCTCCCAGATCACGATCTATCACCACCACGCCTATTAGATCATGATCCGCCACCACCACACTTATTAGATCACGATCTGTCACCAATGATCTTCCAGGTTATGACTCAGGTTTGATATGCACTTGACGTGTGCCTTTGTCACTACTAAAGCAACTAGTAGGAGAAAATTTTTCTCTCAAAATTAGAAAAAAAAAATCTTTTTCTCTAATATGTATAAAGTGGTTGCTCTTTTTTTCTTGGGAGAAAATAAGCTCTTTTATATCTCTATCTAGTGGAAACCCTAGACTCCATTTTTTTATATTATTTAATTCTATTAAATCAAGTTTGATTTAAACTAAAAATAATAAACCAAAAGTAACGTTGCTTCTTTCTTGTCATAGGGGCCCACCTTGTAAAATAACACAAGGCCCCTTAGACATAAATACATTACATGGGGCCTCCCACTAAATAATATATTTATATTTTTAACCTAAATAGCTAGTTATCTTGCTTATTAATCTAGTAGTGGAGCAGTCAATTAAATGAGCTAACCCGGGGATCATATGGGAACATACAATAGTGGCTATAATAATTAGGCCTGTAATTAAACTAGCCCAATTATTTAATTCCAAATCTACTCCACTAAAAGATTGGAACTGACCTCCATAATTGTATGCTCGAATAATAATTCGTCCCAAGCCACATTGATTTCTTTGCTGTACAATCCTTTGTACCACATCATTAATTAAATCGATATCTCAACTGTCCAATCAATTTAATTACATCTTTTTCCTTGATTCTTACTGGTTTTCTCTACTGATCATTTTCAACGTACTAAATATGTTGACACACTCTGGCCAGAGAATTTTATGATCAAGTGCCGAAAATCCATCAAGAGATGTGTGGTACAAATTCTATATTGTTAATCTATAACTCCAATACTCATAATTGCTCCCACCAGGATACCGGGTAATCTTGACCACAATTGTGTGTCGTACCCATTGGTAACTTAAATGGAATAATAATTACAATCATGAAATCATAATTAACTCAAGATTAAGATTATAGTAAAATCAATGCCTATGAGATTTAATAAGTCTGACAGTTATTTCAAGGTTAATTAAATATCATATGTGATCCAGCTCAATGTAGTCAAACTACATCAGTAAATTCATACATGATTAAGACAAATCATTCAATGAATTTACTACAGTCTAAATTTAAATAGAGTGCCCAACTCTATTTATCAACTGCGAACTTAATTTATTTAATCATAAGATAACTTGTATTTACGTCTTCTGTGAATCCATGTAATGATCACATAAATACATATAATATGATTAAACGAACCTTATTCAATATATTTATGCAATTGAAAAATATCTCAAATATTTTATTAATTAGAAAATATATTAATATGCTTTAAAAGAGCACATAATCCCAATATGTATGTATGTATGTATGTATGTATGTATGTATATCTACATATATTAGCATATGTTCTTGGAGAAGTATAATTAAAACTAAATAACAAGAAGCAAACACAACATTTGGTATTAAATGAAAACAAAAGCAAAAACAGTTTGGAAAGATGGACCAGATTTGAATATTGTTTATACTTATAATATGTAGTTAATTATCTTTAATAAGAGAATAACAAGAAGCAAATAGACAAACAATAATAATTAATGCCGAAAGATTGAGCTTTATTTGAGGTTAGAAAAGAATGTGAATCTCAATTATCCCCGTTTAATTGCTTGTTAGCTCCTTTAGAGCCCCATGAAAAAAAAATGTGAATCTCAATTTGACAGAATAAGTATGATATCTGAAAAGATATTTTTGGAAAAAAGAAGAATTAAATAAAAGGTTTGACGTTAAATTAAATTAAAGAATAAAAAATAAATCCTTTAAAAGACGTTATTCAATAGGAAAAAATTATTTACGTTTTAGATGTATAATGATGACTGTAACGATCTTTCTAAAAGGGACCATAAATCTATACTCTTCTTAATTTTAGCTTAGTAAAAATATAAATGTGGATGTGATTGGTGGTTAATTAAGAAATTTTTTTTCTAAAACCTCGAATGACTAATAAAATACACCTAGCACAAGATGATTGAAAGCTAAAGCAAAATTGAGCTAAGTCGATAAATTTTTTTGAAGGGGCATTCTTAAAAAGATGTTAAGGCGGTTCACTTTTCTTTCGAAGACTGCCTCGACTAAGCATGGCGTTTGAAGATTTTGAGGTACAATGTGATTACCGGGAGACATAATAAGTATCACACCTTAATTGAAACATAGCATCAAAGCTTGGGGGAAATTAAAAAAAATAGCAATAGGTAATTGATCAACGTGAATAATACAAATGAAACTTGGGAAAGACTTGTGTATCATGAGAAATGAACTCTCATATTTCAATCGACGGAAACTGCTACCAAGCGAATTGATGACAAAGAAGCTCAAAATTAGCCGGACAATCTGCTATACTGTTAAGTCTTTCAAAAATTACGAGTGAACCTGAACTATATACGAGAACTATTTTTGGATGGGCATTCATTTTTATTGAAAATTTTAAGAGGGGTGAGTAAGATAACAAATCAATGTTTTAATTCCGTACCTTAGAATTAGAACTCATGTGCCAGTAAATGAAACTACTTAATAACCAATTGGCGGCTAGACGCCTAGGTGCTTGGATTGGTATTCTTAAAATGATGATAGGGTATACAGTAGAACCATGATTAATTAATAGTCTTGGGATGAAGAAAAATCTATTAATTTGGTGAATATTAGTGTGCCGATAAATTGAAAGTTGTCAGTCTATCAATAGGGTAATAATTACCTGATTTATAATAATAATAATGGGTCAATAATTTACTGATTTATGTTAATAATAGGTCAATAATTTACTGATTTATAATAATAATAGGTCAATAATAGACACCTAGGTGCTAGGATTGATATTCTTGAAATGATGATAGGGTATACAGTAGAACCATGATTAATTAATTGTTTTGGGACGAAGAAAAATCTATTAATTTGGTTAATATTAGTGTGTCGATAAATTGAAAATTTTCAATCTATCAATAGGTAAATAATTTACTGACATAATAATAATACCATATTTGTAATAAGATTTTTTTTTATGAATTATAGAGGTAGTATAATTAGAAGAATTCAATAATTTTGTCAACTGTATGCTACGATTTTGATTTGATTTAGATTGAGTAAATTAGTTACTTGATAATGCTTTGACTAGATTGCATGGTTGGATTAGAGTTATATGATAATTCATCAAAGGATACCTTCTGGTGGCAATATACTAAGCCGTTCTCTCCCTTATTTTTCTTAATATAGTAAATAAAATACAATAATAACTTTTCATTTGAAAGATGTAAAGAAAGCAATAATGATTGATAAAATGCTTAAAACATTATACCCATATAAAAAAGAAAATAATGGACACACAATATACATTTAGTTTCAAATTAATTAATTATTAGTTTATATATTATCGGATCCTATAAAAAATTAATATTTTTTAAGAAAATATATTATATATCTAATAAATTTAACGAATTATTAATTTACCATGTTGGCCCAAAATTGAGACCGGCAAAAACTATTATTCAATCAAAGTTATCAATTTATTAATTACTAATTTAATGAAGTTCTATTATTCAATCAAGGGGTATTATTGTCCTTTTCCCTTGCATCAATTTTCTACATAAAGTCGCGGAAAGGCACACCTAGCTAGTAAAATAGCATTGCCGACTTGGGTAGAGATTGCAGCTCATGGCTCCGAAGAGTTTCGTCCCCGCTTGTTTACTAGCGTTTACTCTACAAATCTTCTTCTCCCCTCCAGTATCATTTTCCATTTCTCTTCTCTCCAACTCCAACGAAAGCTCGTCTATGGAGGTGTATGCCCACACACACACACTAATTACGAGCTACTTAATTATCATCTATGCATTAATGTCGTGTGTGTGTGTGTGTGTGTGTGTGTGTGTGTGTGTTTATACATATAAAATGTTGTTAATTAATCTTTTCCGGTATGTAGGGTTTGATTAAACTTGAAGTAGGATGTGTGAATCACCCAGAGGATGTTTCTATTGTGGTTAGTAAGGGTGCGATTTATACAGCTACTAAAGATGGTTGGATCAAGTATATTATCCTCCATAATGAAACATTGGTTAATTGGAAGCATGTAGACAGTCAATCTCTGCTTGGACTCACGACAACAAAGGATGGTGACGTCATTATATGCGATAATGAAAAAGTGAGGAACATATTTAACTCTTAAGCTTTAATTATTGTACGTGTGAGTGTGCGCGCAGGTGTACGCGTGTATTACGAGAAATTAAAAAACATCTTTAATATGTTTTTTTCTCCCTGAATATGATCGATCAGGGTTTGCTTAAGGTTAGCGAAGAAGGCGTAAAGGTTATTGTTCCAAATGTAAGGTAATGTTGATCATTTCGTTCAATCGGCGCATGCATGCATGCAACGGCGGGCGCCATATGTTATAGTTTATATCTACTTATCAATTATTTCTTTTATTTGTCCGATCAGTTTTGCAAATGATGTGATCGAAGCATCAGATGGCACGTTGTATTTTACTGTATCAAGCACCAAATATACCCCCGCAGATTACTACAAAGACATGGCTGAGGGAAATCCTTACGGCCAGTTGCTCAAATATGATCCTATATCGAACCAAACAACAGTTTTGCAAGAGGGATTTTACTTTGCTAATGGCATTGCACTCTCAAAAGATGAAGACTTTGTGGTCGTTTGTGAATCATGGAAGTAAGTTGCAATTGAGTCAATAATAGCAATATATAGCATGCGTGCATACACAATTTAACCAATTAATTAATTCTCTTTCGATGTGGCTGGGTTTAGATTCCGATGCAGAAGATATTGGCTGAAGGGCGATCGCAATGGAACATTAGATACTTTTGCTGAAAACCTTCCAGGTGGACCTGATAACATCAATCTTGCCCCCGATGGCTCTTTTTGGATTGCTTTAATCAAGGTATACATGTTACATATTTTTTCCAAAGGTCTTATTGAGCACATGAGCCTCAGTGGTTTTCAAGCAACTTTACGGTTGGGCAATGGCCACTCGAGCTCGGAGGAGCTAGTTGGAGAAAAGAAATAAATCTCTTCATGAATTAATGCAATTAATTATCTAAATAATTATGGTGCATGCTGCAGATGAATCAGACTGGTGTGACTGCTATCCAAAACTGCAGTGAGAAGTGGGAACTGTTGGATGCATATCCAGGACTGATCAACCTACTCCTCCCCATGGGCAGTGATGGGGGTGCAAGAGTAGTCAAAGTCGACGGAATTGATGGCAAAATAATCAGGGATTTTAATGATCCGAATGCAACATATATATCCTTTGTCACTTCAGCTGTCGAGTTTGAAGGCAATCTCTACTTGGCCAGCATCCAATCCTATTTCATTGGGAAACTGCCACTCGATGCTCCAAATCCTGAACTGGCTACCATTTAAAGACAGCATGCCATCGCCAGCACCATGCACGTTTGATGTTTCCACTAAATTATAATAAGTCTATCTTTGCCGATATTTTGCTTTAGATTGTATTTTATTTTCTGCATGTCTTTATTTGAGGTGGTATGGCTTTATGTTCTCTCCTTTAACTTGCTTAATGTTTTCTTTTCCTTTTATTTCAATAATTTTCTCTCCACAGCTGCACACTAGAAATCAGTAATCGTTGTCTATTTATATAATTTTTGGCGTGGTTAGAATCTTTGTTTGTGCCTCAACTCAATTGTATCAATATTACTGACAATAAATTTCTCATACGCTATAAATTTTTTGTGAAAGTTTAGAATTTCAATACTTTGATTATAAATTTACGGAGAATGGAAGCCTAAAATTAAATATGACATTAATTGCCACCAGAAAATGATATGAGCGGTAGCGATCGGCGACAAAACATGATGGCCGGCGCCGCTTCTCATTTTATTGTAATATGCTTGTCAAGACCAATATAATACACTCAAAATTTGGTGTCAAATGTTTATAATACAGACATGGCACCGTACGTACGCTTACTTGAGTTTTCTAAACAAATCTAAACTAATAACTATCATGTATTTCGCAATTTCTCATAAAAAACAATTATATAAGTTTTGATTAAAAAGTTAAAAAAGAATAATACTTCAATCTTGTTAGCGAGTATGGTGATGCTATTGATGTTGGTAAACAGTCTGCAGGGCATGCTTGATAAGCTTGATTTCAGAGCATGCAGAATAAACTTGATGGTCTCGCTTGCAGTTGAGCATATCAGTTAATAAGTTAGTTGCGCTGAGCTGGCAAGATTTTTATGATAGTTTTAGCTGCTACTAGCTAAGTGTGTATTGTATGAAGTTTCTAGAAATATCTAGTAAGTAGATTCTTGTTTTTAGTCATCCAAGTATAAATATAGTAGCTTAATTAGATTCATTCATGTACAAATTGCTGATGAATGAAAGTGGAAACAACTTTCTTTCATTTTTCTTGTTCCTTTTTTCAGTAACCAAACATATTTCTAGCTCCTTTCCAGCTCATTTCAACGTGGTATCAGAGCCATCTGCCACTCCAAATCAAATCAATACCACCTATAATTTTGTAACTCCAGTAAAACTTGATCAAGGCAACTTTATTGTATAGAGAACACAAGTGTTAACCTCAAGGAAAGGAAATGGCCTAGAACGTTTCATTACTGGCTCAAACAAGTGTCCAGATCAATACATTACTCAAGATCGAAATGGTGCTAGCTCCTCAACTGCTGGATCTGGTTCAAGAATTGATAACCCTGCTTTTTCATCTTGGATCAGAACAGATCATCTCCGTCTTAGTTGGATGATGTCTTGCATTCAAGAAAGCTTGCTGTCCTCGGTGATTCATTGTGTCTCATCACAAGAGCTATGGGATTCCTTGACACGTATGTTTGTTTCTCAAACTCATTTAATGCCTATTAAAATGCAATTACAGATCTCTAAAAAAGGATCAATGGCCATGAGTGCCTATTTTGCTAAGTTGAAATGGTTATTAGACACACTTGCTATTGCTAGTAAACCTGTTGAGCATGTTGATCTTATTACTTACATTTTAATTAGACTAGAGTCTCAAGAGTGTGAATCACTAGCTACAAGTTTATTAGCCAGAGGAGAAAACATGAGTTTAGATGATTTGTTTGCCTTATTGCTAAATCATGAGATGAGAATTGAGAGAAAGACAGGCAAAACCAGTTTTAATGTTCTACACAACTTATCTACAAATTTTGCATTGAAAAATGAAGGATTATCTAAAACTGGTTTTGGAACTCAAAGAGGTGATAGAAGCTTAGATCATTTTACTGGAGATATGTCTAATTTAGGTTTTAATAGCAGTAGCAATGGAAATCATGATTCAGTTATCCGTCAAATTTGCTTTACACCTGGACATGGAACTCTCAAGTGGAAGAATAGGTTCAATCTTGCATTTGTCCCTCAAAAATACTATGGCAGAGGTGGTAGAGGTGGTCCAAGGCTTATCTATGGTTTAGGCAGAGGCTTTGTACCTTATGGTGCAGGTAGAGGTTTTGTGCCTACGTCATTTATTGGTTTTAACAGAGGTTTTAATGGTCAGAATACATCACAGGGTATGGTTTTCAAGGCAATGTGGCATATGTAGATCCTAATTTTGTTCCAGCTCCATATCTATTTTCTTGTGGTGCAAGTTCTTTAGCTTTAACTTCGACAGCAGCATTCAACTGTTACAGCAATACACTAGATAATTTAACCAGGCTAGCAAACTCTTCTGCCGTTGTTCTTGCTTCACCTGAGGCTATAGAGGATCTTTCTTCATATACAGACAGTGCAGTCTTTACTCATGTGACAAATAATTCAGGTATTCTGCTTAACTTGCAATCTTATAAAGGATAACAATTACTTGTTGGTGATGGTAATGGTTTATGAATTACACATATTGGATCTGCTAAACTTGATACACTATCAGCTAATAAACCTATTATGTTACATCATGTTCTTCAAGTTCCTCATATTATTATTGATGCATAATACCTAATCTAAATAAATTGTGTATAGTGATTGAGTAGGGTCGTATCCACAGATATCGGTAATTATTTAAATCTTTTTAAAATGTAAAATGCAAAATGGAGAAATTGTTAACAATAATAAAAAATCAAATTAAAATAACAAGAATGCAAATTCAAAATTGTAATTCAAATTGGGGAAAGTTCTGGTTGAAGGAATAACTCAGCTTGATTTGACTACTAATCATTGATTCAAATATAAATCATTACTACTTGTGAATAGACCGGTTATAGCTACTGAGACACTCTAATAGCCAATCTCTCCATAACTAGTCGATAACCAAGATACGATCATTGATTATTTCCCTGATCAATAGACAACCCTAGATACGATTATAGGATTTAATCAATTGACAACCTGAAAAGCCAAAGAGACCCAAATCTTAATCAACAAACGTATACGATGGTTCATTTAAATTAGATTGTTTATTCTCATAATACAACGCACTGCTATGCTATTTGTCACAAACATTAAAATCTTCATACGATGAATCCTTGAATTGACAGTAAATTAAGTTAATAATTAAATAGTGGCCAATTATCTAATTAACAAACATAATCATGACAATAATATAGAGAATAAACAAATACCCAAAAAACAATAAAACAATTAAAGTATAAGATAAATCTCACAGTAATGATGAATCAAAGCTTTATTAACATTCAACCAGAATAATAGGTTTAGTTCTTCATAAAGAGAAAAGAAGAAAAATTAGATCTAGGGTTTTTTTTTCTAAATGATTCTCCCTTTGCCCCCTTCCTCGAGTTGTTTTTAAAATAAAATACTAATATCTAAAATATTATCTAAATATTAAATTCGAAATTACAAAAATAATTAAAAAGATAAAACACGTTAAACTAAAAACTGCATGTCCGTAATTGACAGTGCGCACCCTCGCCTTATCTACAAAGTTATTCTGAAACTCATAATTTCTCTAGGAAAACAATCATCCTCATATGTCGTCTTGTAGCTCAATTTTAGCACCAATCAATAGAATTGTACCTATAAAAATAAAACACAAGTAAATTATTATTATTAAGTGCAAAAATAGATATTAAAGGAAGCAAACAATGCAAAACTAGTGCATAAATTGCACTCTAACAAAAGCAGTGCTAAATCTCAATTTCATCCCCATTTTTTCGTGTAAGCTAGCCCAAAATCTTGAAGTGAACAATGGATCTCTATCAGACACTATAGACCTGGAACTCCATGAAGCCTTACTATCTCTTTAATGAATAACTTAGTTAGTTGCCCTACGTTGTCTGTACTTCTCTTTGCCAATAAATGAGCCGATTTCGTCAATCGATCAACAATTACCCAAATATAATCACATCCCCTTCTAGAACGAGGTAATCCAGAGACGAAATCCATTTTTATATGTTCCCATTTCCATTGCAGAATAAGAAGTGTTTGTAAAGTTCCTGCTAGTCTTTGATGTTCAATCTTCACTTGTTGGCAAACTAAACATCGAGACACAAAAGCAGCAATATCTCTCTTCATATTCCTCCACCAAAAACTCTGCTTTAGATCACAATACATCTCAGTACTACCAAGATGCATACTATAAGGTGACTCATGAGCTTCTTTTAAGATCTCTGCCTTTATCTCTTCATCTGCTGGCACGCAAAGCCTTTGTCCTACCCATAATACATCTCCATTGTCAAGTCTGAAATTGGGTTGATGTCCTTTGTTCACCTCTTCACGGATTTTATTGAGTTCCATGTCGTTCTTTTGAGCTATCTTAATTCTATCAATTAGAGTGAGTTGGACTATTAAATGTGCTAACAAGTCTGCTTGCCCATGAGTAACTACCTCGATCCCACATCTCCTCAAGTCCTTTACCAAATAAGTTTGCATGGTGGTCAGATGTGCCATGCACCCAGATGATTTCTTACTCAAGGCGTCAGCTACCACATTTGCCTTTCCTGGATGGTAATTAATAGAGCAGTTAAAATCATTCACCAACTCCAACCATCTTCTCTGCCTCAAATTCAACTCTTTATGTGTAAACAAATACTTCAAACACTTGTGATTGGTAAAGATCTCACAAGTCTCCCCACACAAGTAATGTCTCCAGATTTTTAAAGCAAACACTATAGTACCCAACTCCAAATCATGAGTCAGATAGTTTTGTTCGTGACTCTTTAGCTGCCTAAAAGCATATGCTATAACCTTACCATGCTGCATTAGAACACAACCCAAGTTCTTTCTAGAGGCATCATTGTAAATCACAAAACCTTCAACCTAAGAGGGGAGAGTCAAAATAGGAGCAGATACCAAACAACTCTTGAGCTCTTGGAAGTTCTTTTCACGTGCCTCATCCCAAGTGAACTTCTCGTCCTTCTTAGTCAAATTACTCAATGGTGCTGCTATACTAGAAAATCCCTTCACAAAGCGTCTATAATAACCTGCCAATCCCAAGAAACTCCTTACTTCAGTCACACTAGATGGCCTTTTCCAATTTACAATAGCCTCTACTTTGACTGGATCTACGGAAATACCATCTTTCGTCACAATATGCCCCAAAAATGCCACACGATCAAGCCAAAACTCACACTTCTTAAACTTTGCATACAACTTCTTCTCACGCAATGTTTCCAACACAATCCTCAGGTGCGTCTTATGCTCCTCCTTACTCTTAGAGTAGACAAATATGTCATCGATAAAAACAATGACAAATTGATCAAGATAAGGTTTGAAAATCCTATTCATCAAATCCATGAACGCTGCAGGAGAATTAGTTAACCCAAAAGGCATAACTAAGAACTCATAGTGCCCATGACGAGCTCGGAAAGCTGTCTTCGATACATCTTGACTTCAAACTTTCAATTAATGATAGCCAGATCATAAATTAATTTTTAAAATACCGCTGCACCTCATAATTGATCAAAGAGGGCATTTATTCTTGATAGTAACCATATTCAACTGTCGGTAATCGATACACAACCTCATTGAACCATCTCTCTTCTTTACGAACAATACGGGAGCACTCCAAGACGACACACTAAGACGAATAAAACCCTTATCTAGTAACTCTTGCAGCTGGACTTTCAATTCTTTTAACTCAACAGTTGCCATCCGATATGGTGCTTTAGAAATAGGGGTAGTGCCAGGAACTAGTTCTATAGTAAACTCAACCTCTTGATCCGGGGGTAGTCTAGGAAGATCTTCAAATGCTAGAAATCCTTCAAATCCTTTTTTTAGCATTTTTGCTGCCTTAACCATAGAAATTAAACCTCTACAACTTCTATAATTCCCTTGAAAATGAAACTCTTCCTCGCCAGGTAGGCGAAAAATAATTTTCTTGGCAAAACAATCTATTAAAACATGGTAAGGTCCTAACCAATCCATCCCCAAAATCAAATCAAAACTGTGCATCTTTAAGGGTATGAGATCCACAAGAAAATCTATATCACACAATCTGATCACACATGACTTATAAACACAATCTATTAACTAGCAATCCCCTATAGAGGTACTAATTGACACGTGATCATCTAGTGGTGTAATAGGCATATTAGCATAACGGGCAAACACACAAGATACAAATGAATGTGTAGCACCAAGGTCAAAAAGAACTTTGGCTTCTCTAGAGAATAAGGACAATGTACCTGATACTCTATCATTGGACACTTCAGCATCTTTCTCCATCAGCGTAAAGACATGTTGTTGCACCTTTGATTTCTTCCTCTGCCTTTCATTAGTTAGAGTATTTATAGTCTCGATCGTCTATTTGGGCAATCCATAATCCTATGCCTAGTTTCTCCACAAGCAAAACAGGCTCTAGTTTTCCAACGGCATTCTCCAAAGTGCCTTTTTTCACAATGTCGACAAATGGGAAAGTTCTTCCGAGCGGTGGTATCAGGAACACTTTTCTTATCCCATTTGTTACCTTCACTAACATGCTTTTGGGAATGGGTATCATACCCATAAAAACATTCATTTCGAGGTCCACCTTTTCGATTTTTTTTATTCCTCTGATCCCTTGTAACTTGAGCTTCAAGAATATCCTTCACAGAAAGGATTGTTCGATCCACTAAATCGGCATAGTTATTAAGCTTAAGGATGGTCAATCGCCCTTTGATGTTTGGACGTAACCCTTCCAAGAGCTTCCTCCACTTGCTACCTTCATTAGTGACCAAGGTAGGAGCAAAACGAGATAGAGCAGTAAATTGCTCCTCATACTCTACAACAGACTTTATTTCTTGAGTCAATTTCATGAAGTCAGTCTCTATCTGATGTTGAACTCGTTCGGGAAAATACTTTTAATAAAAATCCTTCAGAAATAACTCCCAAGTAATAGGTGCATCTTGCAACCCAACCCTCAAAAGACAAGATTTAACATCCCACTAGTGGTCTGCCTCACCTTGAAGGACAAATGAGGCCAATATCACTCTCTGATCATTGTTACAACCCATTGCCACAAATATCTTCTCCATCTGTTTTAGCCATGCCTCTGCAGCCATGGGATCAACAGTTCCCTGAGAGGTAGGTCGTCCCGATTTCTTAAATCATTCTAAGTTCACCATAGCTCCTTGATCTCTTGCGCCACCTTGCCTTTGAACTGGCACATTCTCCTGTGCCCCAACTCTACCTCTAGCCATATTTTGTATTAGCCTACTCTGTTGCTCCATCAACCTAATCATTGTGCGCATCATCGGATTACCTTCGTTATCCATTTCGCGTAAGGTTGGGTCAGCACTATCAGTGATACCTAAAGCATTTCTCGAGTTAGAGGCATTTCTAGAACCTCCCCTATGTGACATCTTCGACTAAATCATGACGAATAATAATATAAATAAATAATTAGACGGAACGTATCTAATAAATAAAGGTCGTACCAACACGGAAAGAAATAAATAAGTAGAGAAAATTGATAACTAAATTTAAAGGTTGTCAACAGGAGCAATAAGTAATTCATGGTATATTGAAACTAGGAATCATTTATGAAAGTAGTTATCACATTGTCATAAGTCATCAAAAGATCAAAAGGGTCCTAATCAAATTTCTAGCTATAGACAACTACTCCCTACCTTAAAGATCTACTCTCTCTGATTACCTCATGGTAAACAATACCATTGATCTAATTGATTGTGCTTAAGAATCTAGCCTCAAATAAAGTCTAAAGACTCCCAAACCTAGTGCTCTGATACCACAACTGTAATAGCCAAAATCTAACACGTGCGGAACACGTGAAGAAAGACGTTACTCATAAATAGTAATCCTTACTAATAAATTTCAAATTGAAATACCTCAAATTCTTATTCAAATAAATCCACAAATTCACACATTCTACACTAAATAGTGTCTCCCAAAAATAAAAAAAGTCTGAAGCTCCAAATTACAAGTTCATAATAAAAGTAAACTAAATAGAAATATGAGTTCATTTCTTTTCTTATTCAAATAACAAACGGAAACGAAATCACTAACTCTAAAGTTAGGCACACCTTTTAAACGGAACTTAATCTGTAAAAAGTAATGACGAGGGGTAAGCTGTCAAATATGTAAGTAAATCAATTCCTAACACACTAGCCCTCCGATACCAAAAATATTGCAAGCCTTCTTTCATTTAAAACATGCATTAAAATTCATAAATTTCATAAAACAACATACTTCAATAAGATGACATAACTTCACAGTAATTCAGAATATCAAAAGAATAATCAATTATGAAAAAGTAAATCAAATAGCGCGTACACAGAAAACAAATCGTTAACTTATGTCACACAGTGTCATCTATAGTCTCGATGACCCGGCCAGAAACAGAATTAGAATATCGTGTGCACATTCAGAACAGAAACCCAGTACTGGTCCAGATAGATATATCGTATATTACGATCAAAATCAAAATTAGAATAACTATGGACAATGAGCCAAAACATTAGGAATCCCATACAATCATCAATAATTGAAATCATACATGGGTAAAAAAACATTCGTATCAGATTTATAAAAGTCCATAACAATAATTTAGGCTTGCAATCTATTTTATAGATAAAATCATAAAACGTAGTCATGTAACAAAATAACTTACATATTTTTAAAAAAATTTATAAAATACTTTGTTAAAAAGAATTTAGGTTTGAAAATATTTTTCCATAAACTAATTTTGTTACGAAAATTGTTTAATATTCTAAATAGTGTAAATACATTTACACTTATAATAATATCAAAGTACTTATACATATCTAGTATACTAAGAATAAAGTTACTTATCTCGATTAAAAGATTTGAACTAACACACCTCTAAGCCTCTTAAAGCCTCAATCACCTCCAACACCTTAAAAAATATAAGATATAACTATCAATAACTTATCCTAAGAATCTGATTTTGTAATTGATACCTGTATTAGTCTGATTCTCAGAATTTTAACTCTTAATCTAAAACTCAAAATGGCATAATATTCTATGGAACCATTCTGGACATCCATGGGTACTTCATATAAACTTTTCAAGAGGATCCAACACCAAAAATATTTTTAAAACTTTTATTACTTGACAAATTCGAAACTGTTTCACAGTCCTTTAACAGAACAAAACGTGTTCTGAGATTTTTATAAAATCCATTACAAATCAAAAACTTATGAAATTAAAATTAAGAATACTAAACACATGTATCAACTCCTATATAAAATTTCAGAACGTTTCGAGTTCATTTAATAGTACAAATAAGTTTGTGAATCTGATTGATTGCCTTGCTGGAATCACAGTTTTCCAGTGCATTAGTGTCCGATTTAAAAATTCATATAAAATTGAAAAAAAAAGTCAAATCTTATGAAACAAAATTTAATCAATAAGCGCTACATGTCTAGTTTTCAGAAATATAAAGTTATTAAGAAAAGTCATTCAGAAAATATATGTTTGAAATTGAGATGCTCATATTGTCCAAAATTTTTCCAGTGTGCTTAATACAGCAAGGGTTGATTATTAATACCCACAATAAATCAGAACCCTAAACAGAATCTAAACACACCTTAAATCATGTATTATAATCTGTATCAATCTAAAATCATGTTAATATAAACTCTAGATAGAGTGATTGGAAATCTTATGGAGAATAAGGAGAGTAAACTTACCAATTGCTTTGATTCTCTCCTAAACAAATGTTTTAATTCCTAGGTTGGATTGAAAATGAAAGGGGTTAGGGGGTATTTATAGGATTCCTTAAAACTAATGGATGGCTAAGGTTTTGCCACCATAAGTCTTTATCAATGGTTAAGATTATCCTTCATAAATACCTTACTAATTTCTAGAATTCTTATCTATCTCTACAACTTCTCTTACATCATTACTTATGCCATTGCTTATGTCATTATTACATAGTCATTGCATCATCACTTATATTATTACTTCTCTTATAATCAAATATTATATATTATTATTATTATTCTAATACTTAAAGGGGCTTGTTAGCTTAAAAGAAATTCTACTATATGTAGGTGAGAGAATTGAACCTCACACAATTTTTTTTAGATAAAGGGAAAAGTGCTACTACTGCATCTCGGCTCCGTCTCGACTAGTGGTAGTGATGATTCATCTCTACTATGCTCCAGGTAAGGTTTAATTTCATTTTCTACTGAACCAATTGAACCTATTTTTCATTTTGTACTGCTGCTCGAAGCATCTCGTCAATTTTGCCATTTAATTGAGCGAGTAAATAAAAAAAATATTTTTATGGATTTATTGGTAAATTTCATTGTAAAATACCATTTTCATTCCCATTTTTTTTTTAGAAAATACAACTAAAATACAATATCGAACATAGTCATGATTATTATATTCAAAGGATATTATGATAAAAAAAATTATGTACGACTAGTCGAGTGGAGTTAAGATGCAGCAGCAGCAGTCGATTTTAGTTTAAGAATTATCACGGAGAGAGAGAGTTGTGATAGAGGATTCTAGTTGAAGAAGAAGAGTAACATCCATATAGAGAGAGAGCTGTTAATTTATTTTTGCAATTTATTTTAGAATTTGGTTTGTAATTGATCGAGAACTTGTTAAACATGTTCTAAGTTGGAGAACCAAGAACCAGTAAAGCATTGGATTTGGCTCTCTAAAATCCACTCTAATATCTTTCTTGATCTTTAAAACAGTAATTAACAAATCTACTCTTGATGTAAATGATTTAAATCAATCGAGAAAAGCTAATGCAAATCAGTAAAGAACCAAAACAAATACACACAATGCAAAATCGATTTATAGTGGTTCAGTCATTGTGAAAAGATAATCAAGCTTTCACTAAATTCGAATTTTACAAGATATAGAGTTACAGAGAAAATGTAACAGAACTATCTAAACCATATATCAAATTATGAAGCCTTATATACACAAAAAAAAAACTAATCTAGAAAGATCGCCCATAAGCAAACACATGATTTGTAGGTTTGATAACAAGCTTAGCTGCTTCCTTCTTCATAACCGCTTTAACAGCCATTTGAAATGGCCTCTGACCATGTGTCAACACCTCATTTGACCTGTTAACTAAATGCCATGAGTTACTTATTCACGCAATCGACATAGAGAGTTTGTCATATAGTTTTCTAATGAGCTTTAACTGACATGTCAACTTGTTAACTGAATGCCATGCGTTACTTATTCACGTAGTTGAAAAAGAGAGTTTGTCATATAGTTTCCTAATAAGCTTTAACTGAAATGCATCCCATTCCTAAGTTTGTAACCAATTTTTCATGCTAGGTTAAGGATCCAAGTTTAAGATTCATTCTCTAACATTCTCAACCTCGAACTCAAATCAGTTACTTTTTGACTTCATCTTTTCACTACTTATATGCAGTCTAAATCTTGTAAATGCCAGCTTAGCTCATGCAGAAGTCAAACTTGGCACCTGGTACAACCTTGGTATACATGTCAACAAGGCTATTATCGGTGTGTACCTTCTTCACCAACTTTACCACACCTCTTGAAACTCCCAACCTAACAAAGTAAAGTTCGATATCATAATAGACTATAATTTGCTACTGTTCAAATCCGAACTTAGTCACTATTCCTTTAAGCTAGATGGCTTGTTTAATTGCTTTTGTAGCCACAGTACATTCTGCTTCAATTATTAACAGAGCAATAACATTCTATAGAAAAGCTTTACAATTATTTTACAATCATTTAGTTTAAACAAAAAGCTAGTCAAAGGTCTTGTTTTATCTAAATCTATAACATAATCTGCATCTACAAAGACTTCCACATAGAATACTATATTCTTATTAGCTGCATACATTAAACCACAATTAACTGTACCACTAAGTTATCTCAAAATCCATACAACAGCCTTCCAATGTTCCTTCCTTGGATTTTTTATATATGTACTTAGAGCACTCATTGCCTAAGAGAGATTAGGCTTAGTCAAGACCATTGCATACATCAAACATCCAACAATACTTGAATATAGAATTGAAATCATTTACACCTTTTCTGCATCAGGTTTAGGACACTATTGACGAGAAAGTATAAAATGAGCTAGTAATGGTGTCTGAACAAGTTTAAAATTCCCCATTTCAAATCATTCAAGCACCTTTCTAATTTATTTTTGCTATGTCAAACTTAGAATACCATTCTTCTTATCTCTGACTAACTCCACTTCAAGGATCTTCTTTGCTACATCAAGATCCTTCTTTCAAATGTGCTCCTTAGCTGTTGTTTTAAGCCATTTATGTGATCAATTTCCTTCCAAGAAGTTAACATGACATCAACATAAAGCAACAAATAAATCTTGTCACCATCTTCCAAAAGTTTTAAAATAAACACAGTAATCAAAATTACATCTTTGAAAGCTACGTTCTGCCATGAAACAGTCAAACTTTAAATACTATTATCTTGGTTATTGTTTAAGTCCATATAAAGAATTTTTAAGACAAAGAAATGATATAACCTTCAGGTTAAGACAATATAATCATCTTATCTAGGTCACCATTTTAGAAAGTAGTTTTCACATCCATATGCTTAAGATGCATGTCCTTTATAGTAGCAAGTGATAATAAGATCCTCAAAGAAGAATGTTTAACCATTGGAGAAAACTTCTTTGTAAAATTAATGCCTTCCCTTTGAGTAAAGCCTTTAGCAACAAGCCTAGCTTTATATCTTTGTGCCTTCCAAGACCTTATAAATCCACTAACACACTACTATTTTTTTATTTGCCAGCTTTGAATGAGATCCCTAGTGTGGTTTCTGATCAAGGACTTCATTTTCTCATCTATAGCTTTTTCTATTCTTTTGACTCATCTCGGTTCACAACTTTTAAGTATGCTCTAGGTTTATCAGTTTCAGCTCCACCTCAAGATAAGACTTCTAATCCTTATCTATCTTTTCTGTGGTTATAAGCTTTAATAGAGCAGCGTGTTGCAGCATCTCAAATCTATTAAACAATACATCTCTGTTGATGGTGGCTCCTGAAGGCTTCAAATCAGTACACTATAGTTTATCGCCCTTTATACCATTAGGGTAGCCAAGAAACACACCACTTAAAGACCTAGGCTCTAATTTTCCTTCTTTAATATGAGCATATGTTAGCCAGTCAAAAACCCGCATATTAGATTAGTCTGCTGGTTTACCATACGAAAGTTCATAAGGTGTTTTAAAATTAATTCCAATTGAGGGACCTCTGCTTACAATATAGCAAGCTATGGATAGAGCCTCAGCCCATAAAATCATGGATAACTTAGAATGAATAAACATGCATCTCACGTTATCAATTAAGGTTCTATTCATCATTTCAGCTAATCCATTTGGCTAGGGTGTGTATTTTTTACTACTTCATGTCTCACAATATGATGCTCCGAGCAAAAGTTATCAAACGTTTTGTTACAAAACTCCAATCCATTATTAGCTTTTAACCTTCTACCTTTTTGTTTTTTTAGTTTCATCTAGTGTTCTCTAAATTTTGAACTGCTTAAGCACATCTCCCTTACTCTTTAACACAAACACCCAAACCATCCTTGAATAATCATCAATAAGAGATAGGAAATATCTAGACCCTCCTAAAGATATTATCTGTCTTGGACCCTATAGATCAGCAGAGATATAATCTAGAGTTCCTCTTAAAACATGAACACCAGTATTGAATTTAACCCTTGAGGATTTTCCTAGGATACATTCCTTATAGAGCTTCAAAGACTCTATCTTATCATCTCCTAAAACTAGGGTTGGCAATTTATAGGATTGGGTCCGGGCTTGACAAATGTGTAACACTCCACTTAAACATTCACTTTAAAAATGTTTAAAATATTGTGCTTTTATAAATACGGATTAAAAATTTTATGACGAACAAAACTTTCTTACAAAATATAAAAGTCATATAGAAACTTATTAATAGAAAACATTTATTATTACATAAAAATAATACCTTTATTTTATCAAAACAAAGTTGAGCCCATCATAAAAACCCTAAGGTCTGTTATGCCCATATGCACACCGTCTTAGTTAGGACTTAGCGCTAATTTGCTCTGCTCATCGTTGCCTGCAATGTAAGAACTATATGAGCTAACACCCAATAAGATAACACTTTGATGCATGTATGAATTATGATGCATATAGATGACCATATTAAGCTTTTTAAAGAAACTTAGAAAAATATAAAACAACTTCATTCGGGCCCTAGGTATGTTGCACTACAAAGCTGGCACTTTTATTCTTTAAACAATATGCCCTTGGGTTTTATTAGTTGATCTTTTAGGCGTTATGTATTTTCGTCCCCAAAAGATTTCTTTTTACTTACCTTTGGGCGTTAAGTATTGCCGTCCCCAAAGGATTTCATTTTAATAAACTTTGGGCGTTACGTATCGCCGTCCCCAAAGACTTTCTTTTTACTTAGCTTTGAGGGCTTGCCCACCTTAGAAACTTTGCCACCTGGTAGTACAATCACACTTATTTTCATAAATTCATTTTCTGAAACATCTTCTTCATAATGTAATCCATGATATGCATGTATCCAATGCAGCTTATGTTATAACATTTGAAACTCCTAGATGCGTAACAGAATCAACACGTAACACTATTTAAAGGCAGCATAGCCGACCATAGCATAATTAAGTATAAGAATTATAGATTAGGTGGCAGGATTGACCATAACATAACTAAACATCATAGATTAGGCGGCGGAGCCGACCATAACATAATTAAGCATCATAGATCAGGCGGCAGAGCCGACCATAGCATAATTAAGCATCATAGATTAGGTGGCAGAGCCGACCATAACATAACTAAGCATCATAGATTAGGCGGAAGAGCCCACCATATAAGAATTCACATTATCATAATAGCAATTACAACATAAATGAATGGTTAAAAACTGAAGTTACATATAAAAAGAATTTTGTCCTTACATTGCAGTTGAAGTGTTACTTAGCTCTTGACCTTGATTTTTCTACACCTTTCTAAATTGAGGATTTCTCTACTCTTGTTGTTATGACTTTAGAATAGATGAGTATGAAATTTCTAGGTTGCATTTAAAATGGGAGGTGGTGGGGGGTATTTATAGGATTTCTTAAGGCTAATGGATGGCTAGGATTTTGCCACCAATATACTTGATCAATGGTTGAGATTAACCTTCATAAATATCTTACTAAATTCTAGAATTCTTATCTTTATTTACAACTTTCTTTTACATCATCACTTATGTCATTGCTTATGTCATCATTACTCATGTCATTAATTATGTTATCTTATTAAATATCTAAGTAAAGATGAGATTATCCTTTATAAATATCTTAATAAATTCTAGAATTCTTATCTTTCTCTATAACTTTCTTTTACATCATCACTTGTGTCATTGCTTATGTCAACATTACTTATGTCATTGATTATGTCACCTTATTAAATATCTAAGTAAAGATGAGATTATCCTTTATAAATATATTAATAAATTATAGAATTCTTATCTTTCTATACAACTTTCTTTTACATCATCACTTATGTCATTGCCTATGTCATCATTACTTATGTCATTGATTTTGTCAGCTTATTAAATATCTAAGTAAAGATGAGATTATCTTTCATAAATATCTTACTAAATTCTAGAATTCATAATGATCTCTACAACATTTCCTTGCATCATTACTTATGTCATCATTTCTTATGTCATTGCCTATGTCATTATTACCTAGAATTAAATATTTTATACTATTATTATTCTAATACTTAAATGAGCTTATTAGCTTAAAATAAATTTTATTATATTTAAGTGAGAAAATTGTACCTTACAAAATGATACTAGGTCCAGGCCTTGTGAAAGCCTGTCCAACTTGAACGAGCCTGGGCCTGGGCCAGGCTTGGGCCTTCAATAATTTTGTTAAATAAATTTTTAATTAAGCTATAAGTTAAAAAAACTTAAATTAAGTGGTTATTATTATTAGACAAAAAAAATTAATTGCTCCCTTGAATGGCCCTGGGTCGGTCACCTCTATGCAAATATTCACATTTTTTTCTCATCTTCTTATTATTTATTAATTAAATCTTCCTTAATTTGTTTCAAATAAATTTCTTTATTTCTTTCTCTCTCTAATTCTTTCAGGCAGATTTCTTCCTGAATATTTTCATTTAGTTCCCCTTTAATTCCATAGTAAACGTAAAATAAAAAAAATATAAAAATTGCTAGAATAAAATATAATTTAACATAAACTTAAGTTTGGAAGCAATAAAATAATATATAAAATAAAGGAACATCATATATTATTGATAGCAAGATAGTATCAGAGAAGGTCATTTTTCTACTAGTGAATCAGCCCTACTCATCCACCGATACTAAAGTAGTATTATTGGCTTTATGTTGATGAATTGGGCACCTTTATTAAATATCATTATATAAGAAAAATATGTACTATTACAATCAGTATGAAACACAACAACAAAAAAAAGGCACATAAATAAAAACAAGAATGGAGCCAATAATAGAAAAGATGATCATATATTGACAAATCAGAAATGTTATTGAGTTTGCTTGATAGAAGAAACTGGATTTCAAAATAATAATAAATTTTATTAAAAGCTTGAATGAATAAAATTGAGGTTTTTAACACAATTTAAAAGTGATTTCTAACTCCCAAGTATAAGAGTGTTTTGTTGTATTATAACTCGGTGAGTCCGAAGTCGATCCACAAAAAAAAAATTAATTTGTTTATTTTATTATATCAAAAAATGAAAATAAAAACTTGAATATAAACAACTTAATTTAAATGAAATATGAAATTGAATTAGTTAGGGTTATAGATTCACTCTTAGTAGTAAATAAAATTTAATAAATTCTTTTTGCCTTTTTTTTAAAATTTAATGCCCAAAAGATTAATTATATAAATTATTATTATTAATTTGCCTGTAATTTTATTATGAATTAAGTATTTATTGTGCCAAAATTTAATTTATCTACAATAAGTCAAAATACAATTTTTACCATATCTTACATTAAAATATTAATAATTTATTGTGCCAAACTCTGTTGTTTGTCTACAATAAATCAAATTTTCAAAATATAAAATATGTCTAAAATTAAATATAAAATAATTCAATTTATATAAATAAAAATAGACTTTGATTAAATCATATTTATTTCCTAAAAGTTTTACCTTACCCTAACTATTATTATTTAGCTAAGCATAATTACATAAAAATAATCATCAAAATTAAATTACTCATAATTAAAAGGAATCAAAACAACTAAAATTAAAAATAAAATAAATTTATTTATAAAATAATTATGCAAAATATGAAAACACACATGAAAAACAATATTATAGGGAAATTGCGAGAAATTAAGAAGAAAAAAGATGCTCAAAACATAAAAATGAGGCTCTATTTATAAAAACAAATTCATAATTCAGTGTATTGCGCTCCATTATAGGCTTTATGTATGAGCTCTACATAACCATTAGATCAAGATCCAATGACTGGTCAAACTTCAAAAGTTAACATTACATGCGGCATCTTGTGAATCGTCTGATTTGATCAAAGAATAGTTGAGATTTGGAGGATTAATGGGTGGATCAAGTCAACCTGAATACAAAGATTCAAAACCTAAAACTTTCTTCACCAACCATTGCCACGTGGCACCATCGTGGCCATTAAATTATGAATGGCTAAGGTTTAGACAAAATTGACAATTATCCAATGCATTCATATCTATTGTAAGCTCACTTTATCATCTAATTAGTGCTTGGTCAATAAAAAAGTCAACTTTTTTTTTGCACAAGCTTAATTTTAAGCCGATCTTAACTCATCTTAAGGTTTTCGGACCTCTGAAATCCAAATTTGACATTCGTTTATCTGTTTGGAGTCTCGAACTATGTAAAATTAATATTTTACCTACTAAACACACAAAAATACACAAAATTAGATATAATTAAAACATAATTAATAATTCCTAATATATTGTATAAACACAAATATAAATTATAATATAAGTACAAAATAATATTTTTATCACTTGATAAATCAAATAATTTTTAATACTAATCGATTTTGAAGCCCTTCTATAACAAGCCTAAATTTCACAAATTTACCAAAATAGGCATATGCAAAATATAATATGATAATTAAATTCTCCTAATCAAAATAAGAAAAGAAAAACAAACAGTGCTTAAATTCAGGTTTAAAAGAAAGAAAAAAATCCTAGAAGAATTATGAAAAATAAGAAATAATCTTAAAACTAGAAAACAATTAGGAAAGAAGCAGAATTTTCTGGCTTGACTATGGGTAAAATAGCTTATGTGTTTTGGGTTTTGTTCGTCTCATTGTAAGCTTCGATATGGTATATTATACGCCAAAACCCACACCTCTAGCCTAAGTAATGGCCTCTAGAATGTACCGTGCTGGTGATACACAACACCCTACATCCTCACACTTGGAACAAAACTCATCCTCGAGTTTGGCTTGTACAATTCCTCATCATATAGATAATATTCGAACAGATCAGCCACATTGAAATTGTGAGAGATGCTCCAATTGTTTAGTAACTAAAGCATATAAGCATTATCATTGATCTTCCATGCCACTCAAAATGGTCTATATTTGCGCTTCTCCAATTTAGTGTGAATGCTAAGAAAATGACTTTGTCGCAGATATACCATCACTAAGTCACCTTCTACAAACACTTTCTTATGATAGTGCTTGTCTGCTTCAGCCTTGTATTGAGCATTGGCAACCTCTAAGTAAGCTCGTTCCTCGGCATGAATCTTCAGAGCCTTTACCACATTATCTGCCACCTTGCTTACTCCATCCGTAACTATTGTTGGCATCACAGCCAATTAACATACACGGCGAGGGGGGCAAGTGTAGACAATCTCAAAAGAGGTTTTGCCAGTAAAACAATTGACTTTGCTATTGTAAGCAAACTCAACCTATGAAGATGTAGCTTCCTAGTTTCGTTGCTTGTCACAAAAACCACAGCCCAACATGTTATCCAAAGTTCGATTGACCACTTTCATCTGCCCATCGGTCTATGAATAGAAAGCATTACTAAATTGCAACTATGCACCAAACTTATCCCAGAAATGACACCAATGCTTGATGATAAACTTCACATCCCTATTAGAAGTGATAGTTTTTGGAACACCATATAAACGTACTACCTCTCAAAAGAACAAATGCGCCACTGAACCAACATCTTCAGTCTTCTTACAAGTAATAAAGTGCGTCATCTTTGAAAACCTATCAACCACAACCAATATAAAGCCTCGACCCGTCCTTGTGCACGGCAACCCTAGCTCAAAATCCATGGACAGATCCAACCAAATATTTTCTAAAGTAAGTAATGGCAAGTATAAACCCGTATTTTGCGCGTGCCTATTGCCTTCTTGGTAAACTTGACACCCCTGCACAATTTTCTGCACATTTCTGCTCAACTGCAACCAACAATAACGCTCCTCCACAAGCGCCTTGTTCTGATCTTGTTCAAGATGTTTGCCTAACCCTCCTCCATGCAAATCGCGGATAATATGTACTCTTAATGAACTTCAAGGCACAAATAACTGGCTGACCTTAAATAAATATCCATCCTGAATGAAGAAATCCTCTGTATTTTAATGACTGATGCAGCGATCCCAAATATGGGTAAAGTCATCCTCCTCAGTGTTCGACTCCTTTAAGCACTCAAAACCAGTAACTTCGTTAACTAGAGTTACTAATAAAGTTGCTAGTCTACTAGTGCGTTAGCCACTTTATTTTTCTGCTCAGACTTGTAGTTCTGAACAAAAGTGAACTTCTATTTATAACTCACCCATCTTGCATGCATCTTGCTACAATTCTGCTAGTTGTTAAAGTACTTCAGTGCTTAATGGTTGCTGTAGAGCACGAACTTTTTCTTAATCATGCAATGCTTCCACGTCTTCAACGCCCTAAAGATAGTATAAAACTCTTGGTCTTAAGTAAACCACTTCTACCACGCTTTATTTAATTTCTCACTCATGTACTGAATTGATCGACCTTCTTGGGAAAGAATAACCTAATGCCCTTGCCAAACGCATCATATTCGACCTCAAACAACTTGTCAAAATTTTGTAAGGCTAACACAAGAATGATAAACATGTTTTCCTTAAACAAAGCATTCTATAATTGGCGTAGTTATAGTGCTAAAATGTGATTGAACCTCCTATATTACATTGCCGACATATGAAAACTCTTAACTAACTTCTTCCACTGTCTTAAGTGTGGCCATTCTCTAATGGCTTGTATCTTCGCATGAATTGCTAGAATCTCATCTATACTAACTATAAAACCTAAAAAATCCATATTATTCCGCAAAAAGATATACTTCTTCAAATTAACATGAAGCTTATTCCTTCGTAACACCTCCATAACCATTCTCAAGTGCACCAAATGCGTGACCACATCAACAAAATGTACCAAATTATTATCAAAACATACCATAACAAATTTGCAAGAAAAATGCTTAAGAATCTTGTTCATTAAGCGCATAAAAGTACTCGACGTGTTTGACAATTTGAATGGCATCACCAGCCACTCATACATCCCTTCCTTTGTCTTGAAGATAGTCTTAACCTCATCTTCAAGCTTAATCTAAATATAATGATACCCACTTCAAAAGTCTATCTTTAAAAAAACTCGAGCACCATTAAGTTAATCTAGTAAAACCTAAAACATCAAAATAGGAAACTAATATTTTATTTTAATATGATTAATCTTACTACTATCCATGCACATACGACAACTTCCATCTTTATTCGAGACCAAAAAAGCTGGTATAACACATGAACTCATGCTTTGACGAATAAACTCTATGTTGCAATTAATTCAAATGCTATGGGTGCCAATGTGCAAGTGTACACAACAAGTAATATAATGATGAGTATTCAAGATCGTCTCCACATGGATTAATATTATCAAATTTGTTACAACAATCTCAATAGTGCAGCTTTACTTTAATTAAAAATAAAACAAGTAATAAAACTAATAAATTAATTGAAATAAAATGCAGTAAATAAAAATGAAAAAAAATAAACTCTCACGTCACACACAAGGATAAAACCAATGGAAATGGAGTAGCTAAGTGATTAAACTCACTTAATAGTTTTGACTATTTTCTAATGTTTGGCTCGATTGCTACAACATCCAACATAAGATCTAGCATTATATGCTTAGGTTCTAATTATCCTATAAGGTGAATCCCTATGCCTAGTTCATTACTAATTTTAGATTAAGTATGACCCTTTTGGAATCAAGTAAAACTCAACTTAGGAAATTCAATCGAAAACTAAGAATTGCTCTGATATGTTCAACTAAGATAGGTATTTTTGTGGCTCTTTCTTAGCTAGTATCATTAAATGGGTGATCAGCCGAAATAATGGATATAAATAATTATTATAAAAAAAGTACTATACCAAACATGCAACAACACATATAATCAGCCAATGAACCATTAAGATTGTTTATCACCCAACCACAAATACATTTAATTCATGGTTTGCGAAAGAAAAATAAAAAACAAGTTTCAACCATCAAACACATCCTCATGACTAAAAAATAAATAAGAAAACAAGAGAAGAATAAAAAGGACTGAGTTTTCGATTGATTTTTGCAAATTCTCTTTTGATTTCTCCTTAAATCTTACTCTTGAATTCTGTTTTGCTCTTGTTTCTTTTCGGTTTTTGTTCATAGTTGACGACCCCCTTGTTCTTTTGCTTTTATGCTTCTTTTATAGATGAAAATTAAGGTAAACAGAAGTCTAAGGTACGTATCTTATAGGTTAGGAAACTCCAGATTACAATCTTCTAAGTATCTCGCGTGAAATCTTCTCTGTCGTTGTTCCAAGATTGCTACAGCAATGGCCGCTACAATAACGGCTAATGCAACTGTACTATTCCAAATTTATTTCAATTCTTCTGTAGACAAGTTCTTTTCTATCTCTTGTAAGCCCATTGCAACAACATTCCTTTCTTGAAATTTGAGTTTCTGATCATTTACAATTCTGTATGAGATTTAAGCAAATAGATTATTCTAAATCAAACAAGATTGATTAAAGATAGACTAAAATAGATGTTTATGCAAAATTAACTAAATGCAATGAAAACATGTCATTTGCTCTCTAAGTAATTGTTATTTAAGTCTAAAAGTTTCATGATAACTATTATTTCATAGAGTTATCACCCTCCCACAATAATTCATCAACCTGTCCTTGCAAAATCGCATGCTTATGAGGACTCATGCGATAATAGGGCAAGTTAGGCAAAATTCCACTAGAACTAGGTCTATATGATACTGAATATCTCATAAAGGTAGCAGCCCATCGGACATCTCTGATGGTGTAATGTCAATGAACTCAATTAACAATGGTTGCACCTTTTCAGGAATAGTCTTTACCTCGAACTCATCTTTCTTCTGTAGCTTTTTGCAACCATCAAAATCTTCTTCTAAATTCCTCTTCACAAGAGTCAGAAAAATTTTCCCTTCAGACTTATTATTCTTCTTCTTGTTCGTTAAAGGTACTAAATGAATATTCTTGCTATTCCACCAAAACTCATACACATCATCCCTTCCTCTATAAATTGTACTGATATTAAACTGCCAAGGTTTACGTAATAAAAAATAGCACGCATCCATATCCACCACAACGCATATCACATCACTCTTATAAATGTTTATAATAAAGAAAGGATCACAGAGCACCTCTATCACTCGTATTTCTACCTCTTTATTTATCCACCGTATACTTTAAGGCGTGGGATGCTTCTCTGTCGAAAGTCCCATCACATCAATCAATGCCTTCAAAAATATGTTCTTATTATTATCACTGTCAATGATCATGTTGCGCACTTTATCATTGATGGTGCCATGTCATCTGAAAATCTTCTTGCGTTTATTATTTTTAAATTTCAACGCTAATAAAATTTTCTGCATAATATAGTTCAGCAACTCTCCCTCATCTGTTTCTAACTCTAAGGCCTCATCGTCATCCCCATCCTCAACATCACTCATCTCTGCTTTGTTGACTTCAGCCTCTACGAATTCAAATTTTTAGAATGACAGTCACTCGATCTATGTCGTGGTTCTCTATACTTCAAACACTTATTTGACATAGGTGACTATTGTAGTCTAGGCGATTGCTACTTAATTGCTACTGTGCTGGTTATTGTGCCTGACCACTGTTAGCCTGTATTTTTTTCTTGTTTTAATACCTATATTGTTTGGCCTATTTTGCACACTAGTGAATTACCTCAGCTGAACTCTAGAAATAACACATTGCTTTCGTTTTTTAACTTTTTTGCCCTATCAATTGTTGTGCCCATATCCCAAATCACATATACAATTTCATCTTGTGGTTCTCATTTCAATCTGCCAAAGTACTTTACAATTGTTCGAAACTCTAGCTCAACCATGTTATTTCTTGTGTGCAGATGATAAAATTCTTTTGTATATTCGTCAACACTGCGATTTCCTTGCCTATAATTTTAGTACTACGTGTACAATTATGGCTGATAATTGGCTGGCAGGAAACGCTCTTTCATCATCCTCTGTATTCTAGGCCATGACTTGATCAATGGCTTTTCCGTAACTCTTCTTCGATTTTGGATGTTTTGCCACTATACAGATGCTACACCCTTTAACTTAAATGCCACAAGTTTAACCTGTTTATCTTACAGATTCTCCATATACTGAAAGAAATTTTCTACATTCGAAATCCAGTCTAAAAATTTCTCAATATGTATTCTAGCATAAAAATCAACAATACCAATATTAATCTTGTAATCTGAACTATTCCTACATATCTTGTCAGAATAATCGGTTGGTTGAACTTATTATAGCACCATGTGGGCCAACTGTTTTTTAGAATGATTTTCCAGCCAGCGAAGTCCTGTGATAGACATTTTTACCAAGGCATCTCTTTGGTAAAAACTAGTAACATTTTACAGTCATTTTTTCCGCCTCTATATGTCTAGGGTTAGTTTAGTAAATAATGGCAAGGAGCACTTGCAATTTAATTGCTTAACAATAGGAACATAATCTACTTCAACCTTTATTAATTCTGTGGACTATTCTAAATGCCTAGAAATACAATATCTTATTGTTAATCTGGAACATTTTACAAGTGCGAGGACCATACAAGAATGTAGAAAGCCATTAAAAGAAAACCTACCGTATGCTTTAGAAAATCTACAAAAGTAGAAACAAGTATATTCATTCTTAATCATTCTCTATCCTGCTACAAACTTTCACAAAAAACAATGTTGTTGTACACTTTAAAATGCTTTTTCTTGTCTTTATCCATATCTGTCAACCACATTGATATTTATATATGAATAACATTACATATCCCAAACGTTATCTCAAAAGGTCTGTCCTAAATGAGAGGTGGCATGTAAAATAACATTAATCAAATGGTTGATGAATTTCTTAAATTTCTAATGCCATTTCATTTGGGATAAATATTTTAGGATACCATTTGGGATTAATGTAGCATAACTATGTGTGTGTGTGTGTGTGTGTGTGTGTTAAATTACTATAATTGTGTTACAGATCTTTAAGCTTGCAATTAGACATTAAGATTGCAAGTTTGATTCCGATTTAGAAGCATTCTTCCACTACTCTTTTAAATTATTCACAGTATTCATGCCTTAGTAAATCTTCTTTGCGGGTTTGTTAGAATTTTTCTATGAAAACCGTAAACTTTTTTCAAAGATCAGTGCCATCTTCCTTAGTCTAGTAAGATCTTCACCCTGACTTTCCTAATGTTTCATTCAACGCACATAATTTCACAACTTTAACTAGTTTAATTCAAATTTCTATATGATAATATGTTTATTTCACATTTTAAAATTTGGGATGATTGTTCCAAGGTCTTGTTTTGTTGTTCAACTTCTTACTGCAGATTGGTCTGGATTTTTGTCTTACTGTATATGGTTTTAATGGAATTTGTTGTCTATATTATTATTTCATGTGAGCTTAATCTAACTTCCCAATGCTTCTTAAAAAACTTTGTTATTGTTGACTTGGGGAGAACAAAATGATTTTATTTGCTTGCATGGAATGACTCCAAATTTACATGCATATCTCCTGAAAAGCTTAATTTTGACCATCTCTTGGAAAACATCTAGTCTTTATAACTGTTTCATAAAGAAATATACTTGGATGTTCTATGCATACTATTATGAGTATTTGCTTCATTTGGGAAATTATATCGTACTCTGTAAATATGGTAACTCTTCAGGTGCCATGGATGCAAGTTAGCAGGTCAAGGCTATTACTGTTGATGGTTAAGCCTCAAGTTTTTCTTGTGGCTATTGGGATTGGAACGTATGGTCTTCACACTAATTTCCTTGTCTCTCTTTGGTGGCGCTGTATGTTGCAAGTTTTATACCTATAAAATTTCACCACACTAAAAACATTTAGCTGACATGAAAATTAAATAAATCTTCTACACTCCATTTAAGGACTAAAAATGAGGCAACTTTTATGATTCTATTGTTATAAAGGTTGACCTTTTGTTAGATAATAGTATATGTTTGTTAGTTCATTATAGAGATTTAGTTACACACTTATTAGGCTACTATCTTACAATAACAAGGTTTGATTTTACTAGTCCAATTTGCTTAATTTGCTTCGTTGTTCTATGGAAAATGCTAAGAAAATTATTGACCATGTTTTGCAGATTTGAATTGCAAAAAGCATGCTAATTGGCCTTGTTTAAAATGTTAAATTTGATCTCTAGAAGAAAAGGAGGATAAGTGATAAATGAAATTTTGCAGAAAATTTGAGTGTTGATGGATTCTTGTGGCATATTCGGTCATATCAAAATTTACCTAGATGAGATCCAATTCATTTGAAATTTTAAGAAATCAAAATTATATGTGCGGATTTCAATTACGAAAACTTTGGATTAAAATAAGTTTCTAATTGATTTTTTACGGAATTTGTAAAATGGTTGGAACTTACTGGTGTGCCATGTCTGGTGTTGTTATTTGTTAGTTGTTGGTGTCCAAAAGAGCTCAGATTTTGATATATTAAACTTGCATATGCATATTTAAGATTTGGAAATTTTTACATTGATTGAGTTTGTAATTTATTTTTGAAAAATTTCTAAAATTTGCTACTCTTGCAGTCGAGTCATTTGACAGTTTTGTACTTTGATTTTTTTATCTTACTAAACATTAGTCAAATTTTATCGGGATGACCTCAAATTTTAATATTTGTTCTTGAATATGTGCATTTTAATAGGAACAGTTTTCTCAAAATCTGTTGAGTATTTTTTTTTTAATAAATGGATAAATGTTTGCTGCTGCTGCTATTAGTTCTAATTGATGTAGTTTAATTGAATAAAGACCTAATGAAATGTTATCGAAATGACTAGAAAATTGTATATATGATACATTTTAAATACCTATTAGTATTTTGGAAATTTTTATAGCATTTTGATAGGTTTTGTCAAGGAAGAATTATAGATTGTTAGGAAGAGATGAGTTTTGTTTTGCTTTGCTTGGTGTTGCTCTATTTGTGAGAACTACATGGCACTTGCCTTATAAATAACTCAACACAACACATTCCTAAACGTAACAAAAGAACAAAAAGGCATTATACATCATCATTCCCAACAAAAAATAAAGAATAAAGGGATCCTATTTATAATGGTTACATTACATGTAACTTAGATGGATCCAATTTATACTATTGCTATTTGGTTGATGGTTATTGAAGATGCTAATGATTTCTCAAGTTTGTTGCTGCTATTATATTTTGCAAGAAGGTTTATGGATTTTTCATGTTGATCAGTTCATGAATTTTAAGACAATTGGTTAGATTGTTAATTTCATTAGATTGTACACTTAAACAACATTATGTATCATTTTTGTTGGATATGAATAGTACTTATAAACAATGTAATTCTCTTTCATGTTTATTATTTGTTTAAAAAAAATTTTGGATGTTAACATGGACTAATAACTTGATGATACATGGCAAAGAAAGTCAGCCAAGTGAATGGCAGTATAGCTCTTGAAGGTCAAAACATAAGCTTCCTAAGGAAAATATAAGTTTTGGTAAATATGCCCAACATTAAGGTATATTATTGAAACCCAAATTTTGAAGGATAGAACCAGCATATGAACAGTGCATACTATAGTGAAAAAGAATAAAATATCTTCTTTTTTACTAAGAATAAGAGGCCAATAAGAATAAAAATTCTTTAAGCAAAGTAATGGGAAGAGACCACACCAGCTATCCTTCGCCACCCTCTGAAAGTAGTGGGACCACCAGGTAAATTACGGAGGTGAAAAGGCGGCTGGAGATTTCTGCGCCTTCCAAGCTCATGGTCATCTCCATCAAGGGACCAGAAGGCAAATTACTCAAATAGCTTACCTGAGGGAGGCCAGTAATTAAATGAACTATCACTTAAGAGTTTTGGCCTTACTCAATGCACGTGTTCAAATGAACCAAAATGACCCTTAGCCACTCTAGTAAATCTCAAAGGTTTCTCCAAGAACAGTAATTGCTTACTCATTCAGAAAATAGAGTTATCTTCTTCTTTCTATGAGAAAAAAATGCTATTGTCACTAGTAGAAAAATGGTCTTCTCTGATACTATTTGGTATCAGTAACGGTTTTTAGTGATGCCGAGTTTAGTGTCACTGATCATGGTGTAAGAAATTTTTTGACACATATTTTTTGTATCAACGATTCCATGACACTTTAGTATCAAAGAAATACTGACAGTTAAAGCATCACCTACACTTTGATGTTACAGTGTCAAACAATTTGTGATTCGATAATATCAAAATAATTGTGATTCTATACAGTCACGTAGATACTGATTCTATGGTATGAAGCATATTTTGATGCGTTAGTATCATTTGTGTTGTAATTTAAAAATATTAATATTTGTAGATGCTAAATTGGTGTTAATAGATATTGAAAATTTTAAAATATAATAAAATTTTCATTATTACAATTACTAATAGCCTAAAATTATAGCCATTAAACAACAATTTTCAACAATAGTTATGGAACAAATATTGGATTCAAAACCCAATAATCTTCATTTAACAAATACCATCAAGCTTTATTGTACATTTAACAATCAACATACAATTCATCAAATTGGTTCAACAACCGAATTCATGAAATATAGCTTGATTGGCATAATATTAGCAAAAACCACAGTTAATTTCGAAACAAAGAAAACATCTTGTTTTGGCAACAACTCTAGCAGCAGTTAATAAGGCAAATAGAATAGAATAAGAAGCAGCAACAACAACATTGGTCTATCCTTCACCTGAGCAGCAGCAAAACATTAAAGGCAAATGCAGCAAAAGAAAGAGCAGCAGTAGTATTGCTATCTTCAATTGCCTGAGTAGAAGTAGCAATAAGAGGCAATCAGACTTATGATTAATCCCAACAAAATCAAACCAACACTGGCACTTTGCAGCACATTAATCATGAACCTTTAATTATAAAACACAAACAAACAAGTGATATTTACCTATTTTCTTAAACTAGTGATTAAGTTAGCCACATATGCAGCCCATTCATCAAGAACCTTTAAAATATCCTCATCTGTGTACTCTGTTATCCCCTTGAACTTCAATTACAGGAAAATGAGAAAGAAAATTATTTTATAAACAAAATGTTCATAGTTAAAATAACTAACGAAGCAGAGGTTTGAAACTTACATTTTGCTTCAATATGTTCAGATTTTGCACAATGTCTGGCATGTACTTCATAACAAAATACCCATATTCAAAATCGTTTAATTATTGAGGGCACTATAAATTTATGAAATTAGTTTTAGTATCAATTATATTATACCAAAAGCTACTTAGTCAAAATGAACATATCACTTATATCATTACTTGGACTAACATCCATTTCAAATTTAGATTTGTTTTTTGCTTTGTTGCATGATACATCCTAACTCCTCTGAATATGAAAGCATATAGTGAATATAACACTCAATATACTAAAATTTAACAATATAAAATATTAAAATATAAGTATGGAAACTTAACTGCTCTATTATTCTCTCCAAATAACAGTTCACTTTATGGGTAAATACTGAATCAAAATAATACACATTGGAGGCCAACATATCGATTGCAACCAACACCCAATGATTGCTACAACAGCAAGAACAAAACCATTATATGTAGCTATATCGATGTATGAAATAACTATATATTTTATGATTTCTTAATTGTGGATGTTAATATATTGAACATATGAAGATAGAAGTCCTTACCCTAGTTGTATGGGATTAATACCAACTGTCCAATTATTGCCGCTTTCAACAGTTCAAATGCACAGCGAGACTTTGTTGTTATAGCTCCTCTGTTGGATTGAGCGAACTAATCATAACTTGGCTAAATCCCACTGGAAGTGAGTGCCCATCATTTTCCAAACCTTATATAAATGCCTATGTGACAATACATCTAAGATCAATAAAATTATTATTAGTGTTCTTAGTGTAATGGCTTACTTAAAAAAGTTAAATAAAACATTAATAATTTAAAAATAATGACTTACTTTTCCCATAGCTCGATCACCTCGTTTCTCAGACAACTAAAATCAATGATCACTTGAAAAACAGCCTTGTTCAACAGTGTTTTCAATGCATAACCAAAAACTGACTCATCATTTTCAATCAATAACTCTTCCTCAAGAAAACTGTCAACTATTAAGGAAAACATATTAATGCTTTGACTAGTGTTCTTTCTCTGTTGTGCAGCTGACCTAGTGTTCTTCCTCAAAACTAGCTTTCTATTGGCATTTGGTTTCATCACCTTTACCTTCATTGGAGGAGGAGGCTTAACTCCAACTTCGATAATACAAGGGTCTGCTACGTTGCTTTGTTGGGCTATAGTCTCTTTCAGTCTAGGAGACTTTCTTGGGGTCTTTATTGAAGTTTTCTTTGGAGTTCTTTTTGGAGTCTTTTTGGCTTGTCTGCCTCAGTTTCAATTGGAATTGGAGGAGTTCGTGTGCTGGGACCATCATTCTCCATGTTTACCTTGTTTAATGATTTCAATTTTAGAGATGGTTCATTCACAAAATCCATAACATATTCAATAAGTAAACATTAAATATCAATTAATTAAATAAATTAAATATCAAATGAAAAAATTTACAAAGATAATAACCTTTTTCTTTAGCTTTGATTGAGCTTTCAGGCCAGCATCGCAACTAATGGGGGATTTGGTATTGACAGCACTGCAACTACCAACCTCAGTTTGACTATAAACGTTCAGTTTTGCATCCATCATATCTAGCCGAGTCATCATCATCTGATACCTTTCCTCAAAAACCTTTCTTTCCATATTTATTATGTCCATATCTGAGTTTGATGTAGTTGGCACATGAAAATACATATTTGGGTTATTGACAACCCCAAACCTTGGACTCTACTATTATTTGGCTGCTTTTCAAAAGCTGTAGTTAGAATGTCATTGACCCCATGACAATAAAAGGAGCATTCCTCTACCTTACTCTTTAAATCCTCCTATAATAACATTGGTATAAAATATAACCTCAATAACTTACAAGGCATTGAATTAAAAAAAAATTAAACAAAATCATTGCAAACCAAGTAACAAAAAAGTAACACCTACAATCTTCTCTGTCATTTGTTGTACATCATCTTCATAACCAACACTGTTATTCTTTCGAGCCATCAACCACAATTAACTACAGTTGATCTCTTTAACAGACACTCCAAGCTCTGTCTTCTATTTTATGTTAATTAAAAAAATTAATTGACAAAGCCAACAGGAAGTTTTTACACATCTGAAGTGTATGGAATTCAAAGTAGAAGAGGTTGTGATAAGATACCTTTCAATATGGTAAGCCACCATATCTTGAACTACCTAAGCGATGGTTGTATTTAATCTTTTCACGTAATTGCTTCCCTTTTTGGCTTTTTTCCTTAGAGAAAACATTTGAAATTCATTAATCATTTCCATTCACAAAGTAAGAGTAACAAAAGAATTAATCACTACTATAATATAACTTACTTGAAATTCAGTACCAAGCATTCTATCAACAAACTCTTTCCACTCTGACTTTATAATTCTAAGATACTCTCTAGGTGGCAACTTTAACTTATTCCGGTGATCTTTATTTGGTTGGATAAATTCAGTGTTTAAGGCTGATATGAAGTTCCTTAAAGAAGTTTTCATTGTCCGCATCACATATCTTTGCTCCTCATGTCCAATATAAACTTACTTTGTTCTAACATATGCCACTACAACAAATCTGCAATATAGTAGCATATGAAAAGTGCTACTAAAAATAAATGGTAGCACTTTTATAAGTGCTATGATAGCCCATGTTACTAAAAGTGTACCCCTTTAGTAGCAGTTTTGGATTGCTATCCTTTTGCATTTTGTAGCACTTGAAAAATGTTACTAAATTGTCTCTTGTAGCATGGAAAAAACGCAACATATTGAAGTCTTATAGCACTTTAAAAATGCTACCAAATTGTCTATCACAACATAGTAAAAATGCTACAATTTTGAATGATTTCTAGCATTTTGAAGATGCTACAATTATATGATAATTATAAATAAATCATTAAATAGCCTCAAACAAATGCTAGAGAAATACAATATTATATTCAGATAAAAATAAAAAACTTTCTCATATAAAAACTTATAACCAATATGAACAAAAATACACAATATATTTTATATATTGATGTTGTACCAATGTAATAATGTATGAATTTCATAATTTGAAGATAATATCAATTACAAATAAAATTATGTTCAACTATAAACAAAAGAGTGCCATCTTTTAAGAAAACGATCTTTAAACTAAAAATATTGCTTCATCTTCAAATTGCACCGAAACCTTCTTTACAAGTAGTATCTATTATCATAACATGCAATATAAATTGAAAGAAAAAATATGATTACAATCACAAAAAAGAAATAAACAAAGTGATTTAAAGTTATGAACTAAAGGCTAAAATCCAAAATAGGAAAAAAATTCAGCCATATGAAAGCACAAGCTATGAAAAAGAATGCAAATTTGTGGAAAGACACCATAGAAAAGTAAATTAGATCTAGCACTTATTATTTCTCATGTAAAATAAACAAGAAGAAAAAGGGTTATCAAGACTAATACTATTGGGAATAAACATTTTGCTTTCAAATTATACAAAATTTTTGTTAACTAGCTAAACTCATTGGTTATTAAGATCAAATATAGAATAGATTAGAAGCTATATAGCTTGGCAAATTCATAAAAGATATATTGAACATTCTAACAGATAAATGATAAATTGAAAACAAATAAGAGAACCTTGTTTAGATTAACAAAAATTAATAATCTAATTGCACACCATATGATTACCTAATAGGAAAATGATAAATTAACAAGTCATAAATTGAAATGTTGACAGTTGTAAATTGCACAAAACACTTGTAATGTCATCAAGAATAGGAGCAAAACATCATCCAACAAAGTAAATTGACACTTCATAAATTTCTCAACTTTAACGCAACATCAACTATCATAATAATTGATAATATCTTCAATCATTTTCTCTAGAAATCGAAACCACTGTCAATCTAATGGACATACTAATCTCATTCCAAAAATTTACAGACTCTTCATCAGTCTTTAATCTGTTCAAAATCAAACATTTTTACCAGCAACTTCGCATTATCCTCAGTATCAATAACAAAAAGTAACAAACGTAAAAGCAAAACCCATAAATTATCTCCATCGTATTCGGACTATATTTGGGGAAATTAAGACCCATCAATTTCTTCTATCAAACTCATGCCATCTAGGGATGTAATTACTCATCAAGTTAAAGGGGCCTAGTTTTTTTCCTTTCTGACTTCTTGGAAATATTAATGCAACCGCTGGATGCCATTTTTAATTCCACCAAAAGAAGAAGCTCCACAAGCACTTCCTCCTCTTCATCGTCTTCCTCGACCTCACCTTCAACGCACAGACCTTGTCCCAGTCCACGCGCCTCCAATGCTGCCACTGTTGGATCCCCATCACGCTCCTCTCCCTCACCCACCTCTTTTTCTACCTCTCTGTTGCGCAGACCCTTTGCTGCATCAACGGCTTCAAGTACCAGGGCCGCTGCCACAAGCTCACTCTAGGCCTCGCCACCGAGAAGCTCCGAGAGATGAAGATCAGGTTGTGCAATGGGGAGTTCGAGGTGGCGGGGAGTTCGAGATTCATTATCAAGAGCCGCCGGAGAGTTATTTCGACAAGTTTAAGAGGAACTGAGCCTTGCATTCTTGATCTTCATCTACGGCTTCATAGTTTCCTCTTCTGTTGTAATTCTTTGTTTCTTAGAGAGGCCTAGCTGGGTTAAATGATTCAAAAAGAAATTACAGGAGATATAGATTTTAAGTTTCAAAATCTAGTAGAGAAGCCTCAAAGGAGAGAAGAAGACTGGGAGTTTCAATTTTAGGTTTGACACAGTAAATTAGAGATTATAGGCAAAAGATAATTAAAATTATTTTTGAAGATTTTTTTTTCATTGGGCGGTTGACAAATTTTTCGCTGCTTCATTTTTCCCTCTTTTTTTTTATAGCTTTTATATATTGACAGTTGCCATTAAACTAAAATTGTTTTTGTAGCATTTCTAAAATGCTATGTTATTAAATAATATATGTAGCACTTATGAATATGCTACTATACAAATATTATCAAATGTAACATTAGTTTGTAGCATATTTAAAGTGCTACGGTATTAAAAATAAAATGTAGCACTAGCAATATGCTACAAATTGAATGTAAAATATAATAAAAAATAAAGCAACATTTTTACATAGTCAATTGTAGCAGTTTTTAGTAAGTGTTACTATAGAATGACATTTGGCAACATTAAAAAAAAAAAAAAAGCTACTGTGAAATGCTACAATAACTCATATTTGTTGTAGTGTGCATAAGAAATAAAATAAATTTATTTCCAGAAACTAAACTATAGAATTACTGAAATAAATAAGAAATCATATATTACCAGCACATGGTCCCAAAGTTTTTCTTTAATCTCTAGGGGAACACGTCTCCAATCATCGTACAAGATTGAAACATTATATCTAACCACAACACCAATGTATATCTAAATTTAGTGCCACCTTCTCCAACAGGAATTCTATAGTCATTATATGCAACTATGATTTTATTTTCAGGTGTTAATTTTATCAAATGCTTCTTCTTTGTTTTTGTCCTCCTTGTCGGTCTCTCATCACATTCAGGCACAGTCATCTCTTCATTTTCTTCTTTGTCAAACATCCCACTAAAATTTAAAACCAATGCACTAATTATTAATCAAAATAGATTGCAGAAAACACAAGTAGTAAAAAGCAGAACAAAGTTAAAAAAACTTGTAGAATAAACTACCTTTCATTCTTCTGCTGAGTCATTATCAATATGAACATCATCACAATCAGGTCTATCATAAATTCCAACATCATCTTAATCCATATCCATGTTCAGAGATGGATATTCTTTAGATAAAGGTTCATGTATGACCATGTCAACATTCTCATCATAACCTACTGATTTATTGACTCTTTGACCCACTGAACTAAAAATTGATTTTTTTTTATCTACTTGATCTTTCACATAAAATACTTGTTTTGCATGTGAAGTTAAAATGAAACAATCAGACTTATGACCAACACAATTGAGATCAACGATAGTGAACCCTAAATCATCAATCTTAACCCACCTACTATCTACCTGTTGTGCAAATTTTATTGAACTTACAAGCGCACGAATCTATTGTAGAATAGATCAATGGTGACGAGTGTCGATTTCACGAGGAGGTGAATTTTAATTAGGCGTAAGTTAATTTTTGAATTGGGTGGTTGGATTTATGGTAAAGATGACTTGGAATGTCCTAAAATTTAAATTGAAATGGAAAAGTTAAATTAAAATAGAAACTATAATAATGGAAGCGCTTGGGTATCTAGATCCGTATCAACATGCACTATGGGCTAAATAATACTTATTAGTGCCAATTAAATCATGAGGGGGGAATCCACACCTCATGAACCACACTCTAATAATATAGTGATAAGGGCTTATCATGCCAAATAATAATAACTTTGTACTGGGGAGCCGATGAAACCAGAGCAGTATCTAGACAATATTATTATTATTTGTCGACGAAAAGTCAAAACATCCACAAAAATTAGAGGGGAAGAGAATAAATTTACCAAATAAAGCCCATGACACATGTTGAGACTTCCCCTTCAACCTAAGCTTGAAAGAAAATTAGCTACTCATAATTGAACTAGGGGTAAAATAGGAATTTATTAACATAGGTAGAAAATACAAGATGGAGAAAGAATTACAGAAAATGGAGCTCAAAAATGAATTCAGGGGTCTCAAATTAAGGGGGAGAGACCCTGTTTTTATAAATACATTGAGTAAATCATGGGCCATCGGATTAAAAATAGTTTGGGCGCTCAGGATTGCGCCATGTCATCAGTTAACAGTACGTGGTTTGACCACGTGATTTGCACAGTGACATGGTTTGACCACATGATTTAAAAAATCAATCGGCTTAAACACTGACGCTGTTTGGTTGAAAATAATCCTGTGTATATGCATGTACCGTATGCGCGATTTTTGGTCCACTAACATGCTGCCACATCACCGATCAATAATGTATATAAATTTTGTCCAATAGAATCGTGACACCTCGTCAGTCAATGCCATATCATCGATCAATGTCACGTCATCGTTCCGTATGTATGAACAGTAACATGGACAGTACCATACATGTGAATAGTACCGTACATGTGAACAGTGACATTTTTCATTTTATTCTCCTCCTAAGGTTTTCGACTGTCCGGAGTTCAAAAGTGATATTCTTTTTACCGTCTGATCTCTCGATCATTATGAAATGATCATGATGCCCTTAAAATACATAAAATACTTAATTAAAATAAAATACACATAATTAAATCACAAGAAGTTTAAATACATAAAAATAGGAATGTTAGTAAAACTTGAAGTATAAAATGATAATTTTCTCCTTTATAAATATACACTTTCTAACACTTAACACTACCCAGTAATATATAAAAACAACTCTCTTAGCCATGAGATATTCAAGCTCCCAAATCTCAACAAGGAACCCATAATACTCCATTACACCAATGCGTGGATTTTTATACTTCGAACTTGAAACTTGTAATGTTGTTGCTGAAACATTGACTCCACTATTTTGTGTAACACAGTTATTATC
Organism: Atalantia buxifolia; assembly: GCA_030444775.1. NCBI lineage: Eukaryota > Viridiplantae > Streptophyta > Magnoliopsida > Sapindales > Rutaceae > Atalantia > Atalantia buxifolia. The sequence goes on from CM059837.1 coordinate 8,630,879, forward strand.
ACGGTCCTTAGTTGTAAATTTGAAACCATTGATAAAATATCCTGAATGTGCTATAACAGTAGAGCTAAGTTTGTTGGCCAACCACTTTACTGTTTATGATACATGTATACCAATTGTAATATCATTTGCTACCTACAATTAAATAAACACTTATAAATTTTAAAAATAAATGAACAATGTTAGTTTAAACTAGTTATTTATTCAAATCTTATATTGTAACCAATCAGTAAAGGTATGAGCATGCTCAATTTCTAACCAGTGGCCACGTTTTGATTGCTTTGGGTATTTTATTTGCAAGTACAATTTATGCTCCCTACGATATGGTTATGAAAATGTTTGTTGTTTTAAATTTGCTATAAGTTAAATTAGTTTTTAACAAGATCAGTCATTGATTATAAGAAACTTACTTGATATAAGTTTCACACTCAATGGTGTTTTTCAAAACACAAAGATGTGCTTGCTGCAAGAATGAAGCATCAACAACCACAGCCTCTCCGCCTCCTAAGAGCTTTTCAATTGTATAATCTACTAAGCAACTAGGTGGCAGTCCAATGAAATCATGATTGAACAAGTACTCAGCACAAAATTCAAGTGCTTTCTCTGCCACATAACACTCGGCAATGCAGCCCTTAGGGCGACAATGGTTATAAACATAGCCCTTTAGCAATTTCATGTTTCTCTCAAATGGATGCACCCAGCAAAGGTTAACCGGTCCATATAATCGGACATGGTCAACAAGATACACCGCAAGTGAACCATTATGTTAAAAAAAGAAGGTTGGAAGAATTGCTCAAATAAACACATAATGACATAATGTTGTTTTTCCAGTTTTTCAAGAGATTTTGTTTCTAACACCTTACTACACAATGCATTGAAGTAAAAGCACATCCTAATGATAGCTTTTCTAACATTTTCTAGCAAACAACCACAGATTGCTAAGGGCAACAATTGTTGCATCAAAGTGTGGCAATCATGAGATTTAAAACCTTGAAGTCAACAATCATCCAAGTTTATAAGACTCCTTAATTTAGAAGAATAATCTTCTGGAACTTTGGTTTCAAAAAAAGTTTGATAGAACATTTTTTTTTTCTCTTTTTTACTCAAGGTGTAAGATGCTGCAGGTATGAAATTTTTATCATTTTCACTAGGAGTTAATTTGCCTCTAATCTGTAATTCAATTAGATTTTTCTAACCTTGACCCCATCTTTCGTCTTTCCAGATTAATGAAGTAATGTGTCATAGATGCTCTCACAAACATTTTTCTCAATGTGCATCACATCCAACACATGGTGAAGTAATAAATGTTGCCAATACTCTAAATAAAAAAAAATTGATTTTCTTTTGAATAATTTGTGAATATCATCATCACAATCATCACGCTACGCTTACTGCCTTTATGCTCACCACTGTTATAGTTAATACCATCTACCAGTTTCAAATTTTCTTGACCAGACAAAGTTTTTGGAGGTTCATCCCATTCTGACTTATTATTGAAAAACTTCTTCAGTGATCTAAATGAGTGGTCATGTGGCAAAAATCTATGGTGCCAAAAAAAAACACACTTTTTACTATATGTAAGCCACTATGGCTTTTTGTCTACGCCACAAACTGGACAAGCATAGTAAGCTTTAACAATACAACCTGAAAGATTCCCAAATGCGGGAAAGTCACTAATAGTCCACATCAAGATAGCCCGCAAATTGAAGGTTTGCTTTTTAAAAGCATCATAAGTTTTTACACCAACATTCTAAAAGGTTTTCAAATCATCAATTAAAGGTGCTGGTAAACATCTAGATCATTCCCTGGTTGTTTAGGCCCAGATATCAGTAATGACAACATAATGAATTTTCTCTTCATGCACATCCATGGAGGAAGATTGTAAATGACCAACATAACTGGCCAGTAATTGTACGTAGAACTAAGTGTACTGTGTGGATTAACTCCATTAGTTGAGAGAGCTAGACAAAGATTTCTAGGTTCTTGGCCAAAATCAGGCCACTTAAAGTCAACTAAATGCTATGTTGGTGAATCTACTGGATGGCAAAGTTTTCCATCTCTAGTTCGATGAATAGCATGCCAAGTCAAGTTCTCGGCAGTTTGGCGCAATTGAAACATATGTTTGAACCTAAGAATAGGAGGAAAATACCACAATACCTTTGCAAGCATCTGGTTACTACTTATTTTGACATTTTTTTTGTTTTTCAACCTAGACTCTCTACAAGTAGGACACTTATTCAAATCTGCATACTCTTTACGGAACAGAATGCAATCATCCTTGCATGCATTTATTTTCTCATAATCTAATCCTAACACTCTCATTGTTTTTTTTTTGCCTCATACATGGACTTTGGAACATTATTCTTTTCTAGAAACATGTCAGAAAACACTTCTAATAAAGCACTAAATCTTTGGTCAGACCACCCATACTTCTCTTTCACATTATTTAATTTCATTAACCCTGACAACTTAGAATACTTTGAACCTAAATACCAAGGCTTCACAATATCCTCAAGTATATCCCTAAAAACTGAGGATTTTGATTACATTGTTCATATGCATAATGGATTATGCCCTCGACATTACTGTGATCTTGGAACCTAAATTTGTGATTTTCATAATACTTTGGGCAACTTACAAAGCCATTTGGATCACCCTCTCCACGTTTATCCCAAACTATGTATGTTGGCAAAAAAACCATTTTGAAATAAATGACCTTTTAATTTTTCAGCAGTACGAAACTCTAGGTTGCAACACTCATTACAAGGACATCTAACTAATCTATAAATACAAATAATATTTACTATTTAAGTTACATATATTTTATTTTATTTTATTTTATTTATGAAAATAATTTAGTTTGTTTTGCTATCTGTTTTTGTCATTTAGCTAGGGTGAAATTGTCACTTTAGTAATATTCAGTTAATTTCTTTAACAGAGTTAAGATGACAGTGGACAGCTGAAACACTTTGTAATTTTAGGTGGAAATTAGCCAAAAAAATAAGATTTGTATATTTTTGAAAAAGCCTGAAAAATCAAGTGGTCGATGGATAATTTTCCTATAATTTATTTTTAAAAGTATTCTATGTTTTAAAAGCAGTCATATGTGTTTAGTAAATCTTGTTTCTAAATCGCTAAAAGAATGTACATAAGTAATTGGACTATAAAGTTGAATAAAATTTATTTCAACGCTTATAAACATGCATATAAGATTTTTTTTATTATGTATATATAATAATTGAGAACTAAAATAAATATTTTGTGTTATTAATTATTTTTTATTAGTTATCTCAATATAATTGGTAATAATAGTAATAATATCTTTAAAATTAATTTTTTTAAATAATAAGAATAATTTTAGAGTTTTATAATATATATGAGGGTATATATGTAATAGTATTAAGTATTAAAGTGATTCTCAAAATCAAATTTTGAAAAGCTACTCATTTTCTTACTTTTCAAAATCTGTTGTAGGATGGGATGATTTTGTCAAATGTGTTTTCTAAAAAAATTTACCAAACACTAAAATTAATTTTACTTTTTTAAAATCACTTTTGAACCTCCTAAAAGCAACCCAAACGAAAATTATTGCGACTACCTTAACCAAAAAAAATATTAATTATAGTATATTGTCTAAAAGTAGAGGCGAGCTCCTAACACTTCTTTAAAACTCTTATGAAACCCACTCGTCATATTTATGACACTTAAATTTATGAAAATTACAAAAAAGAACCAAACATTAAAATATAGTTAATTAAAATTTAATCATACTTTTTTATAATAAAAGTCTTATTATTATTATTATTATTATTATTATTATTATTATTATTATTGATAGATTACAATTAAGTAATTTATCTCTTCACTCTCTCAAATTATTTTTGAGTTCATAAAAAATTTAACTATATCATAAATTAGGATTTATAAATGGGAGGGTTTATAATTTGTTAGAAGAAGTATTTTAATTTAATTTAATTCATAATTATCCTTTTATGCAATTTCTTATAGTAAGAAAACCATATTAAAAATTTGGGGTTTTATAAGGATTTTAAAGGGGTGTGAAAAGCATTACTCTAAAAAATAATTTGTACATAGAAGCTTATGGGGCGTCACTTAAAGCCTTATTCAGGAATTGAGAGTTGTCCAAGTCTTTATATACTTAATACAAAATTTATTTTCAGCTGATGCAAAATATTATCCTTAACATTCTCATCACATGTAGGTCAATATTTTCAGTCTCATCCTTATCACAGGGTAACTTGTAAGGTAGTGTAGATCTATTAATTTGTACATGAATTTGACTCTGATACTACAAAAACTTAATAATAAAAAAGAGAATAAACTTTCAGTTGTATTATTTATTGCTCAATTTATATCAGAATATGAAAAACATAAAAGGAACACACAATAACTCATAGAATTAGCGGATGTTCCACATTTACTTTACATACCATAATGGCCATTATACTTGTCATATTTACATTTCATGATAACAATGATTGCTGCCACACATGTATGATATTATGGTAGTAATTTTGGCTCATAATCGTCTTTTTTTTTTTTAATAGACATAATCGTCTGTTAAAGTTTTAAAATTTGTATGTCATTATCATCTATTAAATTTTTTTAACTATTATCATTTACCAAAGTGGTAACCTAATGGTCCTACTCTACTCTCATTCATGTGAGTGGGATCGAATTTCAAACTTCTTATTTTCAAGATAAGAGATTTCACCTTCTCTAGTAGATTAACCAAATTGCTTTTTAAAGTTTATTCTTTTATATGTCTACACAGAAATGATAAGACGACATGTACAAGATACAATCGTTAAACAGAAATTTGAAATATATTGAACACCAGGATTGATAGAATATAAAAAGTACATATGAAAAAGTGCGACTGCGTGCACATGATCCAAACCATATATTGAACAATTAGGATGTGCGAATGGAATGTTAGACATAATAATTTAATTATTACCTAATTGATATAGAGGCAATTCAATGAAGCAGTTGTTGAGAGCACAACCATTACTGATAATAAATGAAGTCGCTTGTGATTAAATATCATAGACGAAAAATTAGTAACGGTGAGCATTAAGCTAATGGAAGCAAAAAAATAAAGAAAACAAAGAAGAGCTTGATGTGATCAATTTGAACACAATAGTGGAGCTTCTCACACCCCTAAAAAGTCTTGATAACAGTGGCGAAGTTAGCATTATTTTTTTAGGTGGGCTAGAATTTTTTAAAAAAATGAAATTTACTTCTCAAAAAATTTGTTTTATATAAATAAAATTAAACACACTGTATAAGTAAAAATCTAACCATAAAATTATAAAAATACAATGTAAATAAAAAAAATATTATCAAATATTAAATTTGTTTTTTTTATGAATATTAATAAAATACATTTATAAATTATAATTAAATTTTTTTCAAAAGGCTAACCCAGGCTGCAGCCCGGGTTAGCCCTCCTTTAGCTTCGCCTCTGCTTGATAACACCATTTATGAAGTTTAAGGTTTTGACACCCCTTTAAAATTTAGTGTGATTTTGGCTGGTCGGCTGGGTTTGGATGTGGGACTTAGCCTTATTTGGAATTGAGGTTAAAATGTTACAGGCTGCTTATTTAATAAGTTTTGATAAAATAATAGTATTTGGTAATATTTTTAAAAGCGACTTATTTAATAAATTTCTATATTTTAATAGGCATCTTTAAGAGAAGGTAGAGAATTCCTTTTTTTTATAAAACTTGCTAAATAAATCACCATACATTTTAAAAGCTCCTATTACAACCTTAATATTTTAACAAAATACCAATTATATATTATTTTTTCATAAATCCTAATATACAAATAAAAGATAAGATAACCTTTACCACTCTACTTCCAACGATTTCAGCCATTTCATTACTCATACACGCACACTTGTACCCAAAAGGGAGAGTCAATAAAATTCGGTTTTTACAATCTCATCAATCCCTGTGAAAATCATGGACCTGTTGTGCGAATCTGAGAAATTTTTATTTTTCTTCTTGTTGAACGCGAGAGTCCTGCGAAATTCAAAAAGAAGATAAGCGTACATGGACGGCAGTATTAGAATTACACTGGTGTCAATACATTTATTATTATTATTATTTAGTGTGATTTTGGTACTAGAGAGGTTTTATGGAAGTGTAATTGTGAATGGGACACGTAAGGATTTTATAACATAATAAAACAACAAAAAATTTTAATCCTATGGGAACATGACAAAATGTTCATGGGTTGAAAATCATTGAATTCAATTACTTTAAAAGAACAAATTATATGGAAATTCAATTGCTATTTTAATTAATTATACTTTGATTGGCTATTAATTAGTGTGCCTTCGTAATCATGGAGCATGTGCGTGTGGCGTGCATGAACTTTTACTTAAATGCCCTCGTCCAGATATCGCCAAACGTCCAAAAACCATGGAAGAAAACCTTACCGGTTTTTTACTAGTGTTATTGCATAGGATTAGGAGGTTATTTTATTATTTATATCCCCAAAATCCTAATATTCTCTTTTTTTTATATATAAAAAGAGGGCTTTAAGGAAGAAGAGCGAGGAGGATATAAGACTGGGGTATGTCACCCCATACATATCCGAATACAAAATAGAACTCAATCCTAAAGGGACCGAATTAAAAAAATGTACTCCAATAGGCAATCGCAAAGCATGCGTAGCAAGAAAATCAACCGCCGAATTTGCTTTACGGTAGATGTGATTAATTTGAATACTTCCCTCCCTCCTTATGAGCTCCTTAATAATCATCTGGATTATAGCTGAAAGGTCATTGACATTAACATTATCCTCCTTTATAAGCTGCACCACACTACGGTTATCAATTCCAACTTGGATACGTTTAAAGCCAAGGTCCCACGTCAACCCTAATATTCTCTTTTAATAAGCTCTTAACATTGTCGTGCTTGGTTTTAGTTGTCTCCTTTACAACTTTTTAATAATGATAAAAGCTGCCAGTAGAGCCAAATCTCCTCTGCACTTGCCGAAAAGAAGGTATTTTCTCTTGCTTCTATTAATTTTTGTTCTTTCAATCTTTTTAACATGTACACATGATTAGATGACATTGAATTAACTAATGATATAATTATAATTTTATTTGTTTTGGTTCAGCTGAAGCTAGCGAATTCAATTGATCAACTTACGGATGACATTCTTGTCGAAATTATCAGCCATTTAGACCTCGAGGAAGCGGTAAGGACCAGTACTTTCTCTACTAGATGGAAATACCTCTGGACTTTTATCAATGTTCTTCACTTTGACGCTCCAAGAAAATTATGGTTTGGTCCTAGAAACGAAGAAAGAAGTAACAAGTACATCAACTGGGTGAATAAAATATTACAATTGCATAAAGGCTCAAATCTAAATGAGTTCCTAATCAAGTTTGATTTGTTTTATAATCATACAAGAAGTATTACTGATTGGATTTGCACTGCTATAGAAAAGGGAGTACAACATCTTGAATTGAATTTAACTGATCCAGGGAAAAAGCATTACGTATTTCGGCCACTCAAAAGCTTTTGCCCTTTCTCTCGTTTCAAATCTTTCAAATCTCTTTGATTTGTTAGTGTCGATGTTAGCAGAGAGATTCTCGAGTTTTTCACATACAATTGTCCAGTTCTTGAACGATTAGATGTGAAACACTCTAAAAGTTTGCGAGGGTTAAAGGTTGTTGGTTAATCAATTCGATTGAAGTACTTGGAACTATCTCGGTGTTTTAAGGTGAAGGAAATTGAAATTTCAGCTCCTGGTCTTAGTTCATTCAAATTCCATGGACCAAATGCCAAGTTACGTATTGAAAATGTTCCTCAGCTTGTCGATGTATCCATTGGCAGAACAGAATATGTTCCACTAAAGAATCTTGTTGAACCAATTTGTTTGCTCAAATGTGCTTGTTGGAGTCGAATGAACTAAATGGCAGGTTGGATTGACAGCAGTTATGGCTAGCTTGGTGGCGGCGAATGGGTGGTGGAATGATTTTGTGCAAACTGCAAACTGCAATGATTTTGTGCCTAGGCCAAACACTGATTACAGAAGCTTGTAGTTGAGACAGGAATAGAATCAGAGACAAACAAAACAATCAGGAAAAAGTAAAACGAAGAGGAAGACAATTCCAGCAGAGTGGTGAAGTAAAACGAAAAGGAAGACAAAGCAAACCAAACAAAAGTGCTGGCAATTAAAAGGAAAAGGAAAAAGTAAACTGAAACACGTGCTTCTCAAAAGCAAATGAAACCAAACGCAGCGTTTTACATTCGGGGCGCAAATTCGGGGTTAACATTCGGGGTAAATAGCTTTTTCCTACCAACAGAAGGTTGGTTGATTCATTAATAGCAATGAGAGATTTGCAATACAATAAGAGGCTCTCAGACTCGATGCCTCGACTCTAACCAAGCCTTCCATTTTATAGGCACAAGGGAAGCACTATTACACACTGTGTACATTGTTGATCCTTATCGCTAAGGAATCTACTTTACAACTCACTCCTTACTTTATATAAAGTAAAGGAATCTACTTTACTTTATATCACATTCACTCTTTATGTCACACTCACTCTTTACTTATCCTTATCTCTAAGGAGAGTACATAATACATACTAATACAAAATATTATTATCACCAATGCTTCTGCTGTAGGGTCCACTAAGCTTAAAATACAGATCCAGAGTTTCCACTTGTTGGTGTGCTTCGTCCTGACCTGTGATTCCACTGTTCTTCAGAAGCTGCCTCCATATCATCTGCAAGCTTCTGCCAATCTATATTCTCTGGTTGGGGATTTAGGTCTTCTTGGGGCCATTCCTGGTGGTCCAACCAGTCAGCCATTTCTTCAAGCTCGTTCCTCCATCTGTCAATTTAAATTGTTTCCGGATAAGCGACCTCTCCATCTGCCATGTCGAGTGAGGTAATCATTATACCTCTGTTGCATGTCAGCTGCTTCTCCTTCATCTCCATGGAGCTTGAGATTCCTGATCTCTTCACGATAATAGAGATCTGGAGTGTTGCAGACTTGTGGGGATACAGGACTATGGGTATTATACATGGGAACAGTCCCGTATACCTCTGCAAGTGCCTTTCTTGCATTCCAGCAACCCGTCCACATGGAGTCAATTTCTTCATGAGAGTGGTCGTGCTGGACTACTTGGATCATGGGCCTTTTGTATCGTCCCCATATATCTGTCAGCTTTACAATCACGATAGTTGTCTGGGTGATGTAGTATCCGTTGATGAGCTTTAACGTCAAGATGTCTTCGAAGATTGGGGCAAACATCCTATCGAACCATCTTCCCTTATTATATCTTCGGCTGGTGTGGATCAGGTTGGGCTCGAACATGATTGCTACCGGATAGATGTTTAGCCAATACCATGTTATGTAGTAGGCTTGTGGGGTTATGTCACAGATAACATAATGACCCCAATTGGAGTTTTCATCTATCACGTAGTGAAATGTACAGCCTATCTTGAAGATTGTTTCGTGCATCTGATCAGGATTATGATGTGGATCAAAAGCTCTCTGACATCTTTTGTTGTGGGCAGGTCTGTGTTCCTGCATGGCCATGAGTTGTCATACTCGCCTTGTCAGAGCTTGATCTTCCGGATCTCTCTTGTGACTGATGACTTTCTCAAAGATATCTTCCTGAACTTCTGAAGGAAGCCATGCTATGAAAGTGTTGAGATTCTTGAGAAAGTGTGCTCTGGTCTCGTGAGCACTTGAGCTGCCTTCTTCCCATCTCTTTGGAAGGCTTCTTCTTCTGATCATGTTGATTGGTCTGGATAGGAAATCTGCTACAGTGTTGGATTCTCCTTTGATATGTCTCACTTCGAATTTGAATCGAGAGAGAGACTCAGACCACCTTGCAAGCTGTGGGTCTGGGATTTCTCCTTCTTTTCTCCTGAGTAATCCCTGGAGGTACTTATAGTCTGTTTCAATCACAAAAGGGGTTAGTGAAAGAAAGAATTGGAATTTCTTTATCCCTTTGACAAGCTAGCTTAAGACCTCTTTCTTGAAGAAGGGTAGTGGCTTTGGGCATCGTTGAGCGGCGGTTATAGCCACATTTCTCACTGTTTCCCTCGGATTCCTCTATCGGCCATGCACCCCATAATGATCACTTGCGTCGGTGCAAGAGATGAGCTGTCCTTGTCGAGTATCTTTAATGGCGGAAGTGGTAGCACTTTTGCTTTAAGTCATCACGGCTTTTGTCGCTTCTTCCACCATTGTGGGGCATTCTTCTTTAAGTGCTTGGATATCGACTCGTCATTTTTGTCGAGATCTTGCACATGGTCTGCTGCGTAATTGATTATCCCGGAATTCTTTGGATCTGCTACGGATGACGGTGATGCAGGAATGGGATATTTTTTCAGCAATGTGTGGCTGAGGAATGATGAATCCCTGTTTAATGTGTAATCCCAAAAAATCAACTTCATCAAGGCCTATCTTCATCTTTGGTTCTGACAAAGCTAATCCATGCTTATAGGTTAGGGCCTTGAATTGAGACAAGTGTTTGGCATGTTCTTCTTCACTGTTGCTGAAGATAAGAGCATCGTCAATGTAGATAAGGCAGAATCCTGAGATGGATTTGTACACCCCTCATCCATTCTGTTTTGGAATTACGACGGTGCGTTCTTTAAGCGAAAGGCATCACGTTCCACTTTCATAATGCCCGTGGGGGACCCAAAATGTTGTCTTGTGTGCATCTTCTTATTTGATTCCAATCTGCCAAAAGCGACTTCATGTCAAACTTTGAGAACACCTTTGCTCGGTATTCGCTTTAAAAGGTCGTCCTCCGTGGAATGGGGTATCTTATGTCTAAGCAATCATTCGGTTTCACGTGTAGTCTATCACCAATCGCTTTTTCCCGTATATCATTACGAATGCTTGTTGACATAGAATGCTGGGCTGGCCCAATGAGACTTAGAGGGCCTGATAAGTTTTAGATCCAGTAAGGCTTGGATCTCTTTTTTACCACTGATTCTTCATCATGGGGCATGCCTGGATGAGAAGCAGTCTGATGAGGCATGATCCATCCATCTTTGTATGGTAGAGAAACAAAGTATTGTTCTCTAGCCCAGAATTGGTTAGGGACTTCTGCACAGCAATCTAATAGCTCCTTGATCTGGGGTTCATATTTCTGGATAGAGTAATTTTTTATCTTATCACCCTCTCCAAAAATGGAATGTTTTTCAACCCAAGGGACTTGAAAAGAATGACTCGTACCATCCAAAGGATTTCGAATGGTATAAGAGAATCCTTCGGGAAAAAAGGCAAAGGGGGCAACAAGACTTAAAAAGTCTTCCCCAGCATGATATCCTCACCAGAATGATCAAAGGCGAAGAATCCATGCCTTATCATGAACGGTTGGAGCTCTATAGGTTGAGTAACCTTTTTGCTGTAAAAGTCTTTGCCGCTGGCTGATCCAAAAGAAACTTTAGTAGGGACATAAAATTTCTTTGGAACACATGCTTCCTTGATGAATGAGCACATAGCTCCGGTATCGATGAGGGCAGTCAAAGCTACTTTAGAGTCGTTGGAGGGATTAAGGATCACCTTTATGTGTGGCCTGAAGAGAGGGGATGGGACATCAAGATGAACTTGTAGGGGTTCTTGGACTGTCAGAATAGGATCTTCATCAGTAGTGTCACCACTGGTAATAGATTCCCCATCGTCAGTTTCGGAAAGAGAATAATCCTCTATGGTGTAGACAGCTCCCATTGGATTCTGTGACCAAGTATAGACTTCATCATCAAAGTCTTCTTGCTGTATTAATTGGAGGAGCTTCACCGGTAGCTTTCTTTTGGACTTGCATTGTTTAGCATAGTGCCCTTTCTTTCCACAAATGAAACATCTGCCAGAGCCCTTCTTCTGTTTCCGTTTTTTGATGAAGCGGTATTTCTTTCCTTTATAAGGTTTCCAGGGCTTCTTTTCTTTTCTTCTTTTGCCAGTGTTGCAAGAGCACATCTTATCTGCATGTTGGCACCCGAATTTATTGGGTTCCTCATTACAGAATTTCTGCAAAGAGGATTTTTCAAGGTGCTTCATGTGCTTTTTTAAATCTTGAGACCTGCAATGACTTTGGATTAACTCCATAGCCATTTGATAAAGTTGTGCAATACTGAGTTGTGAAAGATCAGTAATTGCGTCGGCTTTGAGTTTTGCCTCCATCATTTCTGCCCAGTGGTCTGGCATATTCGGCCTGAAATGTCCTGTGGATGGTGTCTGATGATTTGTCAAAGGTATAGTATAACCTTTCTTGCTCCAAGTAGTATTCTTCCATCTTTCGGACATCACAGCATTTGTTTTGGAGAAATTGCTTTTCTGCAACTTCCTCTTCCTTTGTGTACTGTCCTAGGAAATCTAGGGATAGATTTTCCAAAAGACTTCCACAAGGATCTTCTCTGCTGAGGATAAACTGTCGCTGTTCCCGTGTAAGCTTTCTTCCCCACCATCGGCGTAGTGATCCGACGAATCCTGCTATAAGTCGTAGGGCAGCCGCTCTTTTGCTCAATTGAGGAGCTCTTTGACATTCTCCTTCGTACCAAGCCACCATCTTTTCGAAATAAGCCAGTCTTTCTTTGGGCTTCATTCCGTCTATGTTCCAGAACATCTTGCCAGTTGTGGAGTGTCCTAATTGTACCCTGGTTTCCCATTCTTCTCCTTGAGACACCTCGTCAATGTGTGGTGCACATTGCGGGCGAGAAGATTCTACTCGGATCTTCTTGGTTGTGGTTCATCTTGACCCGATAAATGCAGGCGATAAATTGAGTTGTTCCAGACGGATGTTGAGTTGGCTGGTTTGGATTGGAGGTCTGTCCTTGCTCATGTGTTGAGGCAGCAAATCTTGCTCTTGTATCCACATAGAATGGATTTGCAGGATTTGTTCTCTGCATAAGAATAGGTACAGGAGGGTTCTCAGTCTCAGAAGTATCTGTTGTTGAGATACTTGTTGTGTCATCAGTATCGCTTTCCCATCCTGTTGCCTTCTGGGGCCATGGGTATTGAGGAGGTGGAGCATAGCTTCTCCAAAACGCTTTCTGACAATTTCCAGATCCGTTTTCCTCCCAAATATGCCATGGTTTTGTGGGTTTGCTTTTCCAGTGCCTGGACACCTTTTTTCTGGTGTAGCACTCTCTTGTTCTTTCCATTTCATCATCATCTGCTGCTCCTGTCATGACTATCATGTTTTACTGATTAAGGCGGCATCATCATGTAATTGTGCTTCTTTGGGTAGTCATCACCTGTGTTGTTTTTTCTTGTTTTCTTTAAATTTTTACGATTATAGCTAAATCGGCAAAATCATTGTTGTGTGACCATGATATCTCCCGGTAACTTGGTTTTGTTCCACAGCATTAATATTGGACCAATTGAGAGCTTTTTCAATTGGACCAAATTCAGTTGGATTGCTCTTCTGTACTACCCATTTGGCGGCATAGATACCACGGAACATCACGGCGAATTCATTATCAAGGTGCAGGGTAGTAATCATATTATGGACCCATGATCCTGCAGGAGGTCATTCTCCTTGGCATATGTGTGCACAAGGATGGGTGCCTTCCATCAAGCTGGCATTTCTCACATGGATATAGGGCTTTGGTCTGTAGGAAAAGAGGCGATACCGCTTCCTTCTTGCAAACTTGCTTAATCTTTGGAACTTCATGGATCTGCTTTGTGGCTGTTGTTTTTCTCATACTCGTTAATCCATTGTGGAGGAAAAATGAGTTGGTTTTGCTATAAGTCACAGGTTGAAAGACTACGCCATCACCGTGAAGAAATCACGTAATGGCTTTCGTTGCTTTCATAGAGAACATATGGGTTTGGACTTTATAGGTCATGGAGTGGTGAATTGCTAAGCGATTCATCGGGTTTCATAGTTAACCCGTTCACTGAATCGATCCTTAATAGCATCTGTGAGGGATGGCTTGTTTATATCGAGGTGAAGTTTGGCTCGACTTGGAGGAAACATGACCACGATTGAGTCTGCTTCAGCAGCGGTGATCAAGGCCTTTTCAAATGTCGCCCACCTAGTATCTAGGATGGCAATGAAGCATGTAATATCTTTTCCAACTAGGAGCAGTGGTTGTATTCTATCTGGATAGCTCAGATGCAATCCCTTGTATCCACTGCATCACATACCTTGCAACCTCGTTTGTAGAGATTATGGGAAGGTATGTTTCTTTTGAGCTAGAGGATATGGGTGACGGTGATTTACGAAGATTTATAGATAGTCTTTAGCTTGGGCATGTCTTATGGGAATTATAGCTCTAAGATGGTTTAGAGTGGGACTAATATGGTAGTATCATAAAGTGCAACGGATCAAGCTGAAGGAGTGAACATTTCTCTCATTTTTTTCATCCTCTTGGGTTTCATAATGGAAGTTTATAGAAGGTGAGCTCTGTTGGGACTCACGATGGCGAGGTGGATGCTTGGTCGAGAAATTTGTTGGTTTTACGATCGAGTTCTTGTTTTGGTTTTCCATGGCTAAAAGAAATCCAAGAGTTTTCTTTGAGGTGATAAGCACTGAACAAGCGGCAATCTAGCCTTAACAAAGGGGCGCCACACCTTACAGAATTACTCTGTAGTGTTTTAGTATGGAAAAGTTTTCAGGTAGATCAGTATCCAACAACTTTTTGATGTGGAGGATCTGGAGGATCCGAAGTATTTCGGCAACCATAGAGTATAGTATTGTTGCACACCCAGGGGTTTCCTTTTGGGCAATTTGGCTCTGATACCAATTCTAAAACTACCAACAGAAGGTTGGTTGATTCATTAATAGCAATGAGAGATTTACAATACAATAAGAGGCTCTCAGACTCGATGCCTCGACTCTAACCAAGCCTTCCCTTTTATAGGCACAAGGGAAGCACTATTACACACTGTGTACATTGTTGATCCTTATCATTACTTTACAATCTACTTTACAACTCACTCCTTACTTTATATAAAGTAAAGGAATCTACTTTACTTTATATCACATTCACTCTTTATGTCACACTCACTCTTTACTTATCCTTATCTCTAAGGAGAGTACATAATACATACTAATACAATATACTAATACAATATATTAATACAATATATTATTATAAAACTATGTATTAGTATGTATAATAATATATTGTATATTGTATGTATTATATTGTATTAGTATATTGTATTAGTATGTATTATGGATGAATCAGCCTTAGCAATTCACCACTCCATGACCTATAAAGTCCAAACCCATATGTTCTCTGAAGCATACTGGAAAGCCAATTACAGTTTTCTGGTGATGGCAGAGTCTTTCAACCCAGGACTTATAGGCAAAACCAACTCATTTTTCCTCCACAATGGATTAATGAGTATGAGAAGAACAACAGGCCACAACAGATCCATGAAGTTCCAAAGATTAGCGGAGTTGCGGTTGAAGGAAGGGTATCGAGTCTCTTTTCCTACAGAGACCAAAGCCCTATATCCATGTGAGAAATGCCAGCTTGATGGAAGGCACCCATCCTTGTGCACACATATGCCAAGGAGAACGACCTCCTGCAGGATCATGGGTCCAGTCAATATGATTACTACCTCAGACCTTGATAATGAATTTGTCAGGGATGTTCCAGGTGGTATCTATGCCGCCAAATGGGTAGTAAAGAGCAATCCAAGCGAATTTGGTCCAATTGAAAAAGCTCTCAATTGGTCCAATATTAATGCTGTGGAACAAAACCAAGCGCTGGGAGATATCATGGTCACACAACAACAGATTCTTGCTGATTTAGCTATAATCAGAAAACAAAGATTAAAAACAAGAAAACAACACAGGTGACTGACTACCCCGAGTTTTCACAATTACATGATGATGCTTTTAATCAAAACATGATAGTCATGACAGAGCAAGCGGCGATGATGATGAAATGGAAAGAACAAGAGAGTGCTACACCAGAAAAAAGGTGTCCAGGCACTGGAAAAGCAAACCCACAAAACCATGGCATATTTGGGAGGAAAACGGATCTGGAAATTGTCAGAAAGCGTTTTGGAGAAGCTATGCTCCACCTCCTCAATACCCATGGCCCTGAAAGGCAGGAGGATGGGAAAGCGTCTGGTTACGACACAGCAAGTATCTCAACAACAGATACTTCTGAGACTGAGAACCCTCCTGTACCTATTCTTATGCAGAGAACAAATCCTGCAAATCCATTCTATGTGGATACAAGAGCAAGATTTGCTGCCTCAACACATGAGCAAGGACAGACCTCCAATCCAAACCCACCCGGCTCAACATCCGTCGGAACAACTCAATTCTTGCTCCGAATTTCTTTGGTCAAGTGCATGAACCTGACAACCAAAGAACATCCGGAGTAGAATCTTCTCGTCCAGAACAGGCACCACACATTGACGAGGTGTCTCAAGGAGAAGAATGGGAAACCAGGGTACAATTAGGACACTCCACAACTGGCAAGATGTTCTGGAACATAGACGGAATGAAGCCCAAAGAAAAGGCGCTTATTTCGAAAGATGGTGGCACGAAGGAGAATGTCAAAGAGCTCCTCAATTGAGCAAAAGAGCGGCTGCCCTACGACTTATAGCAGGATTCGTCGGATCACTACGCCGATGGTGGGGAAGAAAGCTTACACGGGAACAGCGACAGTTTATCCTCAGCAGAGAAGATCCTTGTGGAAGTCTTTTGGAAAATCTATCCCTAGATTTCCTAGGACAGTACACAAAGGAAGAGGAAGTTGCAGAAAAGCAATTTCTCCAAAACAAATGCTGTGATGTCCGAAAGATGGAAGAATACTACTTGGAGCAAGAAAGGTTATACTATACCTTTGACAAATCATCAGACACCATCCACAGGACATTTGTGCTGAATATGCCAGGACCGATTGCGAAAATGATGGAGGCAAAACTCAAAGCCGAGCGCATGATGCGATCTTTCACAACTCAGTATTGCACAACTTTATCAAATGGCTATGGAGTTAATCCAAAGTCATTGCAGGTCTCAAGATTTAAAAAAGCACATGAAGCACCTTGAAAAATCCTCTTTCTGCGAAATTACTAATGAGGAACCCAATAAATTCGGTGCCAACATGCGGATAAGATGTGCTCTTTGCAACACTGCAAAAGAAGAAAAGAAAAGAAGCCACAAACCTTATAAAGGAAAGAAATACCGCTTCATCAAAAAACGGAAACAGAAGAAGGGCTCTGGCAGATGTTTCATTTGTGGAAAGAAAGGGCACTATGCTAAACAATGCAAGTCCAAAAGAAAGCTACCGGTGAAGCTCCTCCAATTAATACAAGAAGACTTTGATGATGAAGTCTATACTTGGTCACAGAATCCAATGGGAGCTGTCTACACCATAGAGGATTATTCTCTTTCCGAAACTGACGATGGGGAATCTATTACCAGTGGTGACACTACTGATGAAGATCCTATTCTGACAGTCCAAGAACCCCTACAAGTTCATCTTGATGTCCCATCCCCTCTCTTCAGGCCACACATAAAGGTGATCCTTAATCCCTCCAACGACTCTAAAGTAGCTTTGACTGCCCTCATCGATACCGGAGCTATGTGCTCATTCATCAAGGAAGCATGTGTTCCAAAGAAATTTTATGTCCCTACTAAAGTTTCTTTTGGATCAGCCAGCGGCAAAGACTTTTACAGCAAAAAGGTTACTCAACCTATAGAGCTCCAACCGTTCATGATAAGGCATGGATTCTTCGCCTTTGATCATTCTGGTGAGGATATCATGCTGGGAACAGACTTTTTAAGTCTTGTTGCCCCCTTTGCCTTTTTTCCCGAAGGATTCTCTTATACCATTCGAAATCCTTTGGATGGTACGAGTCATTCTTTTCAAGTCCCTTGGGTTGAAAAACATTCCATTTTTGGAGAGGGTGATAAGATAAAAAATTACTCTATCCAGAAATATGAACCCCAGATCAAGGAGCTATTAGATTGCTGTGCAAAAGTCCCTAACCAATTCTGGGCTAGAGAACAATACTTTGTTTCTCTACCATACAAAGATGGATGGATCATGCCTCATCAGACTGCTTCTCATCCAGGCATGCCCCATGATGAAGAACTGTGCAAAACAGAGATCCAAGCCTTACTGGATCTAAAACTTATCAGGCCCTCTAAGTCTCATTGGGCCAGCCCAGCATTCTATGTCAACAAGCATTCAGAACAGATACATGGGAAAAAGCGATTGGTGATAGACTACAGGAAACTGAATGATCGCTTGCAGGACATAAGATACCCATTCCACGGAGGACGCACCTTTTAAAGCGAATAGCTGGAGCAAAGGTGTTCTCAAAGTTTGACATGAAGTCAGGCTTTTGGCAGATTGGAATCAAAGAAGAAGACAGACACAAGACAGCATTTGTGGTCCCCCATGGGCATTATGAGTGGAACGTGATGCCTTTCGGCTTAAAGAACGCACCGTCAGAATTCCAAAACAGAATGGATGGGGTGTACAAATCCATCTCGAGATTACTCGCTTATCTACATTGTGATGCTCTTATCTTGAAAGAATGAAGAAGAACATGCCAAACACTTGTCTCAATTCAAGGCCCTAACCTATAAGCATGGATTAGCTTTGTCAGAACCAAAGATGAAGATAGGCCTTGATGAAGTTGATTTTTTGGGATTACACATTAAACAGGGATTCATCATTCCTCAGCCACATATTCTTTGAAAAAATATCCCGATTCCCGGACACCGTCATCGTAAGCGATCCAGCAATTCCTCGGGATAATCAATTATGCAGCAGACCATGTGCAAGATCTGACAAAAATGACGAGTCAGATATCCAAGCACTTAAAGAAGAATGCCCCACAATGGTCGGAAGAAGCGACAAAAGCCGTGACAGACTTAAAGCAAAAGTGCCAGTCACTTCCGCCATTAAAGATACCTGACAAGGGACAGCTCATCTTGCAGACCGACGCAAGTGATCATTATTGGGGTGCACTGCTGATAGAGGAATCCGAGGGAAACAGGAGAATATGTGGCTATAAATCTGGCCAGTTCAACGATGCCCAAAGCCACTACCCTTCTTCGAAGAAAGAGTCTTAGCTTGATTGTCAAAGGGATAAAGAAATTCCAATTCTTTCTTTCACTAACCCCCTTTGTGATTGAAACAGACTATAAGTACCTCCAGGGATTACTCAGGAGAAAAGAAGGAGAAATCCCAGACCCACAGCTTGCAAGGTGGTCTGAGTCTCTCTCGAGATTTAAATTCGAAGTGAGACATATCAAAGGAGAATCCAACACTGTAGCAGATTTCCTATCCAGACCAATCAACATGATCAGAAGAAGAAGCCTTCCAAAGAGATGGGAAGAAGGCAGCTCAAGTGCTCACGAGACCAGAGCACACTTTCTCAAGAATCTCAACACTTTCATAGCATGGCTTCCTTCAGAAGTTCAGGAAGATATCTTTGAGAAAGTCATCGATCCTGAGAGAGATCCGGAAGATCAAGCTCTGACAAGGCGAGTATGGCAACTCATGGCCATGCAGGAACACAGAACTGCCCACAACAAAAGATGTCAGAGAGCTTTTGATCCACATCCTAATCCTGATCAGATGCACGAAACAATCTTCAAGATAGGCTGTACATTTCACTACGTGATAGATGAAAACTCCAATTGGGGTCATTATGTTATCTGTGACATAACCCCACAAGCCTACTACATAACATGGTATTGGCTAAACATCTATCCGGTAGCAATCCTGTTCGAGCCCAACCTGATCCACACCAGCCGAAGATAAAATAAGGGAAGATGGTTCGATAGGATGTTTGCCCCAATCTTCGAAGACATCTTGACGTTAAAGCTCATCAACGGATACTACATCACCCAGACAACTATCGTGATTGTAAAGCTGACAGATATATGGGGACGATACAAAAGGCCCATGATCCAAGTAGTCCAAAGACGACCACTCATGAAGAAATTGACTCCATGTGGACGGGTTGCTGAAATGCAAGAAAGGCACTTGCAGAGGTATACGGGACTGTTCCCATGTATAATACCCATAGTCCTGTATCCCCACAAGTCTGCAACACTCCAGATCTCTATTATCGTGAAGAGATCAGGAATCTCAAGCTCCATGGAGATGAAGGAGAAGCAGCTGACATGCAACGAGTATAATGATTACCTCACTCGACATGGCGAGACCCGGGAGAGGTCGATTATCTGAAACACCGAGAAATTGAGATGGAGGAACGAGCTTGAAGAAATGGTGATTGGTTGGACCACCAGAATGGCCCAAAGAAGACCTAAATCCCCAACCAGAGAATATAGATTGGCAGAAGCTTGCAGATGATATGGAGGCAGCTTCTGAAGAACAGTGGAATCACAGGTCAGGACGAAGCACACCAACAAGTGGAAACTCGGGGCGTGCGGAAGCTTAGTGGACCTACAATGAAGCATTGGTGATAATAATATATTGTATTAGTATGTATTATGTACTCTCCTTAGAGATAAGGATAAGTAAAGAGTGAGTGTGACATAAAGAGTGAATGTGATATAAAGTAAAGTAGATTCCTTTACTTTATATAAAGTAAGGAGTGAGTTGTAAAGTAGATTCCTTAGCGATAAGGATCAACAATGTACACAGTGTGTAATAGTGCTTCCCTTGTGCCTATAAAAGGGAAGGCTTGGTTAGAGTCGAGGCATCGAGTCTGAGAGCCTCTTATTGTATTGCAAATCTCTCATTGCTATTAATGAATCAACCAACCTTCTGTTGGTAGTTTTATAAGTCGTAGGGCAGCCTTTAGCTTGGGCTGTCTTATGGGAATTATAGCTCTAAGATGGTTTGAATGCCCCACAATGGTCGGAAGAAGCGACAAAAGCCGTGACAGACTTAAAGCAGAAATATGAACCCCAGATCAAGGAGCTATTAGATTGCTGTGCAGAAGTCCCTAACCAATTCTGGGCTAGAGAACAATACTTGTTTCTCTACCATACAAAGATGGATGGATCATGCCTCGGATCAGGTTGGGCTCGAACAGGATTGCTACCGGATAGATAGGAAAAAGCTATTTACCCCGAATGTTAACCCCGAATTTGCGCCCCGAATGTAAAACGCTGCGTTTGGTTTCATTTGCTTTTGAGAAGCACGTGTTTCAGTTTACTTTTTTCTTTTCCTTTTAATTGCCAGCACTTTTGTTTGGTTTGCTTTGTCTTCCTTTTCGTTTTACTTCACCACTCTGCTGGAATTGTCTTCCTCTTCGTTTTACTTTTTCCTGATTGTTTTGTTTGTCTCTGATTCTATTCCTGTCTCAACTACAAGCTTCAGAATCGTGTTTGGCCTAGGCACAAAATCATTGCGGTTTGCGGTTGCACAAAATCATTCCACCACCCATTCGCCGCCACCAAGCTAGCCATAATCTGCTGTCAATCCAACCTGCCATTTAGTTCATTCGACTCCAACAAGCACATTTGAGCAAACAACATCCCCAATGGCAGCCAATCACAGCCAAAACCTTGTGTTTGATGAGAGGAATTTGGGTGGTTTTTGGTTGGGGTTAACGGAGAAATACTTGCTTGGCTTAGCCGCGTGCGGCCATAGGTTTGCTTGGCATGGCCGCGTGCGGCAATGGGCTCCCTTGGAATTCCCTTGCGCGGTCAGGGGTTTGGTTACGCAATGACCACGGGTTTTGTTGGGTTGATTTGGATTTAAAAGTAGTTGTGGAGTTGTTACGTGTGTGAAAGAGGAAAGAAAAAAATGAACGGAGAAGAAGATGAATATGGAATGGATCGAAGAAGATGAATAAGAAAGAAGAAGAGAGAGAGAAAATTAAATGGAATGCTCACAACGTCTTTGCCCAAATTAAACGAATTGAAGCGAGAAGCGGAGCGGCGTCGTTTGATGAAATGGGAATGCTCACACGCGTCTTTGTCCAAATGAAATTAAGAGGAAAAAAGATTAAAACAAACGACGTCGTTTTCACAATTTTCGGGGCTTGACTTCGGGGCTTGACTTCGGGGCATATAGCAGAACTCTTTTCCTAATTAGTTTGCCTCCTGAATCAAAGTGCATGACCCGGCACATAAACATAAAGCATAAATATACGAGGGTAGTTTTGGAATTGCAGTGGTTTTATTAGATTTATTAAAAATTTTAATCTTTATTTATTTATATTTTTAACGTCGCTCTTGTAGTAGAGAGGTTTTACAAGGAAATTTAAGGGGAGTAAAAACTCAGCTTCCTACATAAACATAAAGCATGACCAGGCACGGCGCACCTGATCCATGGGCCGTGATGGGCTTCTCGATTAAAAAATTAATTTTTTCTCGTTTGAATCCCAGTTAAGATGAATGAAAAATTCTAATTTTTATCACTAGGCTAGATAAATGTAATTGAAAATGGACGCAAAATGATTTTATAAATATAAAAAAATAAAAAAAATAATTTTCATCCAATAGGAACACGAAAAAATGTTAATGGGCCGAAAGTCATTGAATTCAATTGCTTTTAAAAGAACAAATTATATTGAAACTCAAATTACAATTTTTGATTGGCTATCAATTAGTTTGCCCTCGTAATCATAGAGCATGTGCATGCGGGGTGTGTGTACTTTTACTTAAATGTCCAAAAGCCATGAGAGAAAACTTTATTGGTATTTATTTCCTTATTAAATAGAGAAAACCTAATTGATTTTTGACTAGCGTTATTCCGTAGGCTTAAGAGATGATTTTATTATTTAAATACCCGAAACCCTAGTCTTCTCTTTAAATAAGCCTTTCAAATTGCCATTCTTGGTTTTATCTGTCTCCTTTACAACTTTTTAATAATGACAGAAAGCTGCCAGCAGAGCCGCCAAATCTCCTGCGCAGTTGCCGAAAAGAAGGTATTTTCTCTTGCTTCTATTAATTTTTGTTCTTTCAATCTTTTTAACCGGTACACGTGATTAGATAACATTGAATGAAATAATGATCTAATTATAAATTTTATTTGTTTTGGATCAGCTGAAGCTAGCGAATGATTCAATTGATCAACTCACGGATGACATTCTTGTCGAAATTATCAGTCATTTAACCCTTAAGGAAGCGGTAAGGACCAGTGTTCTCTCTAGTAGATGGAAATACCTCTGGACTTTCATCAGTGTTCTTCACTTTGACGCTCCAAGAAAATTGTGGTTTGGTCCTAGAAACGAAGAAAGAAGTAATAAGTACATCAATTGGGTGAATAAAATATTACAATTGCATAAAGGCTCAAATCTAATTGAGTTCAGAATCAAGTTTGATTTGTCTTATGATCATACAAGAAGTATTACTGATTGGATTTGCACTGCTATAGCGAAGGGAGTACAACATCTTGAATTGAATTTAACTTATCCAGGGAAAACGTATTACGTATTTCCGCCACTCAAAAGCTTAGGCCCTTTCTCTCGTTTCAAATCTTTCAAATCTCTTTGCTTTGTTAGTGTCGATGTTAGCAGAGAGATTCTCGAGTTTTTCGTATACAATTGTCCAGCTCTTGAACGATTAGGTGTGAAAGACTCTACAAGTTTGCAAGGTTTAAAGGTTGTTGGTTCGTCAATTCGATTGAAGTACTTGGAACTATCTCGGTGTTTTAAGGTGAAGGAAATTGAAATTTCAGCTCCTGGCCTTCGTTCATTCAAATTCCATGGATCAAATGCCAAGTTACGTATTGAAAATGTTCCTCAGCTTGTCGATGTATCCATTGGCGGAACAGAATATGGTCTTGTCGAACCAATTTCAATGTACCTCCCTCAGCTAGAGACTCTACAATTGGAATTATATTTACACGTGGTTAGTATTCTCCCAAGTGTTTTCGGTTTTGTCTCTGTGTTCTAAAAATAACCTTTTGAATCTGCTTATCCTTATTTCCATCATTATGATTTTCAGGGCAAACGGCCGTTCCCACTGCCTCAATTGCCTAAACTAAGGCACCTAATATTATCTGTTAAAGCACATGGTCGCCAAAATCTCGGCCCACTTACTCGCATGATCAAGGAATGCCCTTTTCTGCACAAGTTCACATTGAAGGTAAATGAAATTGAATTTTTGCATGATAGGTGCATCAGTCTTATTTTAGTATGAAGGTTGTTGCATTTTCTCAAGGCATAGGATCATAATGCCATGTCTGTCATTTATTGTTGCAGTTGATGCGGAGTATATCGAGCAGGAGAAGAAAAATACGGCGATTTCGTAAATGGCCTCATCGACATCTCAAAGTGGTTGAATTGATCGGGTTCCGTGGAGAGACAATTGATCTTGAACTTGCATTCTCCATTCTTCAAAATGCCATTACGCTTGAGAAAATGATTATTAATACTAAGGCTCCAACCCAACTGGGATCCTATTGGGAGAACGAGGATAATAAGTTAAAGATGGCTGCCAGAGAGCGCGCCAAGGTTCTAGAGGAAAATCTACCTCAAGGCGTTCAACTTGTAATCCATTAACATCCTTGTCACCAATTTTTCGCCCTTTTTATTCACTATATTTTGTATGACACGTTCGGAGATAATCGTGTCCTAAAGTGTCCAACTAATAGAGTTGATAATTTTTATAGCATAATTAATTATTTATATTTTAGTTAAATTTAGTTTTTTATCTTTATTTAAATTTTAAATTTTAAATAACATTTTAAAGAAAAGTTATATCAACATCCACTACTCCTAAGATCTCCCTATATGTTACGATGGTTTCCACAATGCCTGATGTTGCATTTGAAGTAGGACATGTAGAGCACGTGGGACTCAGTTATGTTATGTGAATTTGATGTAGTTGAGAAACCATGTTGTGTGTAGTTTAATCAATTGATTGAAATTTTTTAAAAAGTCAAATTATCATCACGTACATATAGTTTAAATACATACAGTTTAGAGAATGACAACATGTATAAATATATGTTTAAAAAATAAAATAAAAAAGGACCCAGAATGAGCATTGGGAAACTTATTCATATGGTATATGCCACATAAAGTACTCATTTTATGACAAGATTACATTTAATGCATGGAAGGCAATATTTGCTTGCACAGACTTGCAACTACGATTCATGGTTTTCGATTTTATTTTTTTTTTCAGTTTAAAATTAAAACTTCTAGAGAGAATTAAAAGATTATGAGGTATGATTAGATAGATTAAGCGGGAGGATGTAAGATACATTTTGAGATTTCCGTGTTCTAAAGTGACCCATCTAATAGAGTCAATAATTATTATGAGCTAAATTAATTATTTATGTCTTATTTAATATTAACTTCTCATCTTTATTTAAATATTAAAGTTTAAAGAGCGGTTTAAAGAGAATTTTTATTAACATCAACTACTCCTAAGATCTCTCTGCATGTTACAATTAAGGATAAAATCTAGATCTGGATTTGGACATGGTTCTATCCGAATCTGGACCCACATTAATATTTTGAGATCCGGATCCATATTTGGATAATATATATATATATATATCCGAATGTTCGGATATTAGTTATCCTCCGCATGTTAAATATAAGTGGTTGGATCAAATTGAGTCAATCCAACACTCTTAAAGTCTTTGCGCGCTAAACTAGTAAAGTGCAACAAATATAATATTGATTTATTGCCGTAAAAGAACCCTAGTTATACAACTAGTTGTCTATTAAATTGTGTTACTGTAAAATCTGGTAAAATATAAATTTATTTGAATAACTTATCCCATGTGAAGTCTTGTCAAGTCAATATACTAATTATCATGAATGTAATCAAGCGCTTTTTCTTTTATTGTTGTTTCATGATTTCTTTAAAATTATATATTTTATTTCTATATCATTGTTCAATTCTTATAAATATTCTGCATCTTTCTAATTAAACCGCATTAATTTTCTCAATTAATTAACAATCCTCTTTTCAAAAGAAAAAATTATTGTTCATTGGCAACTAACTCATTGAATGACATTGAACTATAAAATAAAAACTAAATAAGAGACAAACGGGAATATAAGGTAAATGAATTGAAGAATATTTAACATACTCATTAAGTCCTGTAAAATTCAATTACAGAAGACAAAAATTCTAATTTGCCCTAACATTTTAGCTAAGCCTATGGTTAGAATAATAACCAAGATTCCTCAAATGAATCCAAAGTAACCCAAATCTTGACCGTCATTTATCTGTAGTCAACCACACATGCATGAACAAATAATTAATTAGATTCTGACTTCATAATAACAAATGTCAATACATCAAAATATATTTATAGGTATGTCAAAGACCACGTACCTATAGAGGAGGAGCTTTCATCAAAACTATCTGCGATTGCATCATCCAATAAAGAAGACCTATG
Organism: Atalantia buxifolia; assembly: GCA_030444775.1. Classification (NCBI taxonomy): domain Eukaryota; kingdom Viridiplantae; phylum Streptophyta; class Magnoliopsida; order Sapindales; family Rutaceae; genus Atalantia; species Atalantia buxifolia. Next base: position 8,657,164 of record CM059837.1, read on the forward strand.
TGAAGTAAAATTATAGAAAAAAATTAGTATATAAAAAATGTTGTATAATAATTATATGTTAAGTTAAACATGCTTACCGATTTTTGAGCATTGGACAATTTCTTTTATCATGTGATTGTCCAATTTTTCCACATCCATGACAATGCCTGTTTTTATCCTTTACCTTAGCTCGTGCCTTCTCTTTTCTTTTTTTCAACCTTTTTCCACACCCTTTTGCCCTAACAACAAGTGGATCGTTCAATACATATTGGTCAGTACACTTGTTTTTCTCCACAGCTTTTGAATCATGACTTACAACTGACTTAATCTTCCTAAGTGAATTTTCGAAATCATCCATCAATATCTTACTTGCCTCCTCACTAATGATAGCCTTATCAATAACAATTGAAGCAAGTTGAAATAATGCAGTACGTCTCATGAGAATTGAATTCTGGAAACAATCTTCTATTTCTAAACCACCATCACCAATGACTTTATCACATCTAGCAGATTTTGTCCATCTCTTCAGTATGTATTGATCCGGCAAATATGTAAATTGTTTTCTATGCAAATAAGCTAAAATATGTTTACATGGAATTCCTTTACTCTCAAACTTCTTACAAATACATGAAGCAAAATCCAAAGTTTTGTCAAACAAAACTTCGTGCACATCATCATCTTCATTCTGGTTCACAACTTTGTACACACAATGATGAGCATCTTCTTTTACAAGTTCGATTTTATGTTGCAAACTATCCCACAATTCATCTTGAAATTTGTAAAAAATTTCACGTGTGTAAATATTAACCATTTGCTTCTCCATCTTCAAAGGCAATTTCAAAGTAGGTTTTTCATTGACGTCTGCATGATTAGCACTTAACTCTTCATGTCTTTGGTGATTAAGAGCTCTATTAAATCGTATCATAAAATCCAATAATGAACTTTTTTTAGACATGTACCTCTTGAAGAAAGAATGACAGCTCTCTACTCGTTGACTCCTGGACATTCCAGTTGAAAAGACATGATTCACATATGCAGGCACCCATTTTGAATGAACTTCAAAAACTGATTTTAGCCATGTATTATCATGTAGCTTGCCTTTTTCTATAATCTCCATCCAATTTCTATCAAAATCATCCCTACTCAATGACTTCCAAATGCATTTTTGAAAACCAGGATAACAATCCTTATTCTTGATTGAATGAATCTTATCAGAAAATTTATTTAGTATGTGCCATATAAAATACCTATGAAATGTATTTGGAAGAGTTTTAGAAATGGATTTCGTTATAGCTGGATCTTGATCAACAATAATCATTTTCGGTAGATCACCAGGCATAGTTTTTTAAATTGCTCAAACAACCAAACAAAAGACTCAGTAATTTCATCGCTTAAGAATGAACAAACGAAGACTGTTGTCTGGCCATGGTTATTAACCCCGCTAAATGGTGCAAAAATCATACCATATTTATTGGTATTATAAGTAGTATCAAAAACCACCACGTCGCCAAAAGAATTATAACCGCTTCTAGATGTTGCATTAGCCCAAAAATAATGGGTAATTCGATTTTCATTATCGAACTCAATTGTAAAAGTAAATGATGAATTTTTCTCTTTTTCCAACTCAAAATGCTCTAACAACATATCTGCATCATGTCCTTTCACCTTATTCTTTGATTTCATTTCATCGTTATATAAATCTTTCCCAAGACATCCAATATTATAATCCTTTGCTAGTTTTGCCTTACAACCCTGTCTCACTTTACCGCGTTTTTTTTCAACTACTTCTTTAGTGGTTGCCCCTTCTTTAGAACACACATACTCCTTCCTTACAATTTCGCTTGTGTGAATTTTTCTACTAGAATTGATTCTCACACTAAAGCTACCCTTTTTTGCATATTCATTATAAAATTCATGAACGTCATCTAGTAAGACAAATTCTTGTCCCAACCTAGGCATATGATCATGTGATATGACTACTGGTTTGTAAACTTTATCTCTCTGCTCTTGCCTGGCTTCTTCATAACTTCCCCTAGTGTCTATTCCAATATCATTCATTCTCTTCATAAATCAAACAAGAAAAAAATCATTATAACATCACTATCTATAGTAATTAATAGGAAAATAGATTTTAGCTACATGTAAATTAGAAAGATGCAGACAAGAATAGAAAAATACAAATAATAAAATAAAAGGCGTATGATTACATTCATGACTCATGAGTAAAATAATAAACATATATATATATATATTTAAAAGAATTTAGCATACCTGTTATTAATTGTGAGAACACGCCAGCAGGAGCGATCAAAATTAAACCTTAAAGTTGATGATAATTAGTGTTTTGGCTTGGCAACTAGTTAATAGGCAGAAAACTAGTTACATAACTAGGGTTCTTTTACGGTAATAAATCAATATTATATTTGTTGCATTTTACTAGTTTAGCGACAAAGGCTTTAAGAGCGTTAGATTGACTCAATTTGATCCAACCGCTTATATTCAACATTAGGAGGATAACTAATATCCAGGCATTCAGATAATAGAAATATTGTGTGTGTCTATGTGTGTGTGTGTGTGTGTGTGTGTGTTTGTATGTATGTATGTATGTGTATGTATGTGCGAAGATTCAGATTGCAAGCCGATTTTTCGAATATCCGAATCCTCATAATGCTAAATTCAAATATAATTTAAAATTCAATAAATTTACCTAATAAAATTAAATTAAATACAATCATAATTCAACGATCAACAATTCAACACCCAAACTAACATATGACAGCACTGCAAATCCACAAATAAAAATACTACAATATAAAGTGAACATCAAGAATGTTAGTGGTATGTACTTGTGGGGAATGGAAAATGTAGACAAATACAACAATAATGATGGAACTTTATTACGTAAAGTAATGTGTTTACAACTCTATATATAGGAAGGAAGTAATAGTAATAGCTAAACTACAGAAAATTATGTGTATTTCAAGGCACGTTACAAATGTCGCTTTCCTTAAGACGTTATTTGCCCCCATCAATTGAGTGATGCAAATGGATTAAGCAAATACGCCTGTAGGATACAATGAAGTACTTGTTTATTTGCTTGCGTTGTGCATTGATAAAAGCAAACTAGAATACTCTTGAATGTTGTAAGCCTGCTAAGAAACAATATATTGTTCCTGTAGAAAACAATATATTTGATTTTTTTAATGCACAAAAATATGAGTTTTATGCTGAAATTCGTTATAGAAAAGATGGCGAAGAAAAGAGTGTTGTGGGATCATTATTTTCATGTTTAAATGTCTTAAACATAACCTTTATTTATAAACATACTTGTGCCTCTTCATTTGAGTTGTCATCTTTCATGATACCCCTTCATTTATGGCAATTGATCAAAATTTAATTTTAATCAATAGTCAAATTGAATCATCACCATTTCAAATGAAATGTTACCATGACATGAAATGATGCATCTCTAAGTGAAATGTTACCATGAAAAGTTATATCAATAAGTGAAAAGATATCTTTTATGTACAGCACAATTAATTGGACATGTATTTACAATAAAACACCATTTATTTAGATATGTCTTTACAATAAGACATAATTTATTTTGAAAAAAATTTCAACGAAGAATAGTATAAATCTATGTCTAATAACACGATAAATCTGCCAATAAAAACAACGCAAATCCACATAAGTTTGATTTGTTTTCATTTAAGTTATATACTTTTAGTTCATTTTTTTATTTAATAAATAACTTAACAAAAATAATATGGATCTAGATCAATATTAATTTTCTACATGGTTCCTGATTTTCATGTTGTACACCCACTTGACACTGATTGCCTTGTGACCTTTAGGAAGAGCAATAAGCTTCCAAGTATCCTTTTTCACAATGGTTTTGATTTCTTTATCCATTGCAATTCGCCACTTCTCATTTACTGCAACTTCTTAAAAGTTGACCGGCTCACAATCAGCAAAGAGGCAAAAGAGAGTGAGATTATCAAGTCTTTCAGTTACTTCATAGCAATCTTAAAGACTCTGTATACGTTCTTCAGTTCTTTCATTTAAGAAAGATGGCAATGAATCTTCACGTGTGGTTGATGCTAGTGAGATAGTTGAGTAGTTGGCTCTTGTTGTTCTTCTACTTGTTTTATCTGTGTATGATCATCTTCTTCAATGAGAAAAAAGTTGAAGTCATCCACACCAGAACAAAAATCTCATTCTCTTTCTTCATCAAAAACTATATCTCGACTGATCACGATCTTCCTGTTGTTTAGATTGTAAAGCTTGTATCCTTTGGAGTTATTGTCATAGCCGATAAAGATGTACTTCTCACTTTTGTCATATAGCTTGGCTCTACCTTCGTCTAGTACATGTACATGGGCAATGCTTTTGAAAACTTTTAGATAGGCGATGCCGGGCTTTCTTCCACTCCAAGCTTCTTGTAGCGTCTTGCCCCACACACTTCTTGTTAGAGATCGATTAGATAAGTAGACTGCATATTCAATAGCTTTAGCCCAAAATTCTTTAGGTTCTTGCTCTTGAGCATGCTTCCTGCCATGTTGATGATGGTTCTGTTCTTCCTTTCTACAATACCATTTTGTTGAGGGGATCTAGGAACGGTCAAAGGGCGTCGAATTCCATTTGCTTCACAAAACTCTACAAATTCTTTAAAAGTGAACTCTCCACCTTGATCAAATCTCATGGCTTAATCTAGTATCCACTTTCTTTTTCCACTGCAGCTTTAAACTTCTTGAAAGCTTCAAAGACTTCTGAATTCTACTTCAAAAAACATACCCAAGTTTTTCTTGAAAAATTATTTATGAAGAAAAGGAAGCAGTTACTTTTACCAAACGAGCTTGGCTTGAATGGACTGCACACATCAATATGAATGAGGTCAAGTGGCTTTTGAGCTCTTGAGTTTGACTCCTTTAGAAAGCTCTTTCTGAACTACTTGCTAAGTAAACATCTTTAACAAAGTTGATCAGGGTTATTGATGTATGGTAAGCTTTTCTCTATGTTCTTCTTGGATAGTAGCTCCAATCCTCCAAAGTTGAGATGTCCATATCGAAGATGCCAAATCCACGATGGATCTTTGTGACATGCTTTGAGACATTCTATTCTTCAACATTTTTACCTTTGTAATTAGATTTCTTTTGTCATCCCTTAGGAAAAGACTACAATCTTGTAAGTGAATATGATAGCCTTTTTCCAAGAGTTGACCCCAACTAAGGATTTTGCTTTTTATATTAAGCACAGAGTAAACATTTGAAATTATTTGGTGGCTACCATCTTTTACACGAAAAAGAATGTTATCTCTACGCTTCATTGGTACTTTTAAATTATCTCCAAAAAAGACACTGCCATTCATAGATTCATTTAGTTCCACGAACATACTTCTGTTTCCATTCATATGATTGATAACACCTGTGTCAAGATACTATGTATTTTCTTGACCTCCACTTGTGTCATTTCGTGCTAGTAAAAGGGTGTTATCTTCACCATTTTTCTCTTCAACATAATTCACACACTCATCAATCCTGGTGCTTCTGAAACACAATGCCCAAACTTTTGACAATTATAGAATTGTACCTTGGATTTGTAATGCCTCAATCTTGGATTTCCATTGCCCCATCCTCTAGTTAAGCTTTCTCCTTTGGCATAATTGGAGTTGTTGTTGTTGAAATTCCAACCCCGTCCATGACCACGACCTATATTTCTACCTCGTCCTCAACCTCTACCTCGAACATAATATCTTCTCTAGTTTTCGGAGCTTCCTTCTCTTTTCTTTGGATTGACTTCCATCTTAAGAAGTTGTTCTTCGATTCCTTGCTTCTTTTTTAATTTTTCTTCATAGGCTTGCAACCTTCCTTAAAGTTACTCAATCTTCGTATCCTTCAGATCTTTTGTTTCCTCAATTGTCACAACAATATGGTCAAACTTTGAGTCTATTGATCGAAGTATCTTTTCAATGATCCTTATCTCTTTTAACTCCTCGCCATTTCTTTTTAATTCATTGGAAACCATCATAACCCAAGTAGTCAAAAATTGACTTCGATGCCTTCATATGTAAGGACTCAAATTCTCCTCGTAATATTTAGAGACGAACCTTCTTAACTTGCTCCGCTCATTTGTAAAAGATCTCTAGCTTCTCCCATGCTTCTTTTGAGGAGGTTGTACCAGCAATCTTTTCAAAAGCATCTTCATCCAATTATTGAAAAATGAGATACTTTACTTTATTCTCTTTCTTCTTCAAGTCTTTTAAATTCTCTTTCGACACCGCAGTTAAAGTGGCTTCATTTTCTAGCACAACAAAGCCTTTCTCCACTACATGCCATACGTCAGTGCACCCAATAGAGCCTTCATTTTAATACTCTAGTTGTCAAACTTACTTTCCATTAATTGTGGAACTAGAAATGATATCATACCACTATTTACCATAACTCACAAATTAAGTTAGAATTTGGAGATTCTGAATGCACGGATGGATCTGGCATATCGAAAAACCTTGGGAGAGACTCGAGTCAACTTTTAGTCAATGGTCAACATCCGGTCAATGGTCAACGTCGGCTTAGTTTACTTGGTTCGGATCGGCTTGGCTTGGTTTAATTCGGTTCGGCTTGGTTCAACTCAATGAGTCGATCAGCTTCAGAATAGAAAACTTTCAGCGGCGATTGTGGGTTCGTTTGCTCTCCGATCGAGCTGATTTTTGTGGCATCGCATTTCTCTCATCGAGATCTTCGATTTGATATGCTATATAACTATATATAGCATCGAATACTAGCTCTGATACTACGTTTTTGGAGAATTGACAAATTAAACACTCAAAAAACACACTATTTTATTTCTTCAACAACACTCCTCACCAACTACAACTCTTATATTTTACTCTCTACAACTTAGAGATTTTTTTATTTCACTTGATGCTTAAACCAAAGGGAAAAGGGGGTATTTGAAACAAACTAATCATAACCATTCATTTATTCAACTAATAAAAAATCCTCACAATTCATTAAAACTTACCACTCACCTACTTCACCAACCACACCTAACACACCTATCACAAGAAACTTCTATGTATTTGGGCTTGAATTTATTCATCTTGGATCAAGTTTATGATCTAACATATGCTTATTTTTTGCTAATCATGATGGTTTTGATGCCCAGATCATATTTTATATAAGAGTTCACATCAGTTATCTAATTACCTTTACTAAACTCTCTAGATAAGTTTTCTAGAGTTATCATTGTTTTTACTAGACTTATCCTCTGAGCTCTGTTAAGCTCCTCTATCAACTCTAGATATTAACTCTCACAAGTCTATTAAGCTCTCCATATCAATTCACCTCCCAAATCACTTTAGTTCACTTCTCTGATCACCTCTATTCCCAAATTGACTTAACTCACCTTTCAAATCTCAACTATATTTTTTACCCCAAACATAATAAAATACACCTAAACCCAAATTTAGCTCAATCTCCCTCTAGATATAGACTTATTTGTTTTAATTAGACTTGACCTCGATTCGATGAGAAGAACCACCAAATGGTTCATATGAGGTGCCAACGAAAATCTGATTAAAATATTATTCAATAAAACCTGTAAATCAAATGACAATTGTAAATTTTTAGTTTATATTTTGCTTTATTTTATCTTTTTTTTTGTGCAAATAAATGTTGATACTGTAGAATCACAAGTCCTTTGATATCATAGAATTAACAGTCCTTTAATACCATTATGTACGTGATATCCTAGAATCAAAATGGTTTTGATATTGCAGTGACACAACATCATTGACACTATTTTCTTTTTAGTGTGATGCTAGTTAGGCCTATACAGACACTAAAACTCAGTTTCAATGAAATATGTTGTTGACACAAAAATAGTATCAACAAAAGCCATTTTGATACTAGTGCATGGTAAGGGCCAGTTTGATAATGGTGTAACTCTTTAAGATAATTATTGCTGGCTGTATTGTAGAAATAATTAGTTATAAAAATAATCATTTAAACGTAGTAAAATTTATTCTTGAAAGCGTTTGTAGTCATATGTGTATGTAAACCTTATTATTAAATTTTTGTAAGAATGTAAATGACTAATTGGACAATAAAGATTTATTTAAAATTTAAATTGTTGTAAGAATGTAAAGATTTATGTAAACCTTACTAGTTGTTGTAAGCTTAATAAAATTTATTTAAACTCTTATAAACATTTATATAAAATATTTTTATTGTGTGCATAATATAATTGATAACTAAAATATATATTATTTTATATTATTAATTTTATTGTTTTATTTGTTATCTCAGTATAATTGGTAATAGTAATAATAATCTCTTTAAAATTAATATTTTTCTAATTAATAAGAATAATTTTGAAGTTTTATAAAATATAATAGGTTATATATGAAATTGTATTAAGTATTAAAGTGATTCTCAAATTTTGATTTTGAAAAACTACTCATTTTCTTACTTTTCAAAATCTGCTTTAGGATAGAATGACTTTGCCAAAAGTGATTTATAAAAAAATTTATCAAACACTAAAATTATTTTTTAATTTTTTAAAATCAATTTTGAGCCTCACAAAACCAACCTAAACGAACCTTAAGTGTGACCAGCCCAACCAAATGATATATTAATTATAGTATAATGTTTAAAAGTAGAGTTGAGCTCTTAACACTTCTTTAAACTTCTTTAAAACTCCTATGAAATCCACTTGTCATGTTTAGAGCACATTATCTTTATGAAAATTACAAAAAAAGAGCAAAACATTATAATAGAGTTAATTAAACTTTAAACTTACTTTCTTATAATAAACATATTATCATTAAGGTTTTTTTTTTCTTTTTTGGGATAGATTATCATTAAGTAATTTATTTCTTCATTGTCTCAAAATTATTTTGAGTTTATAAAAATTTAATTATATTACAAAATAGGATCTAGAGATGGTAAGGCTTATAATTTGCTGGTAGCAATACTTGAATTTAATTAAATTCATAATTATCCTTTTATGTAATTTCTTATAGTAACAAAAATTTATTAAAAATTTGGGGTTTTTTATAATGATTTTAAAAGGTGTGAAGAGCATTACTCTAAAAAATAATTTATACATAGAAGCTTAATAGGTGTAACTTATACTTAAATGCTTGCTTGTATTGTTTCCTCGTATAATTAAAATTCTAAATGGAATATCTTTGTTTCATGTTTGCTTGACAAAATTTGTTATAGTATAACATATTTTCTCCATTGCTTGTTTGGCCATTATCTTTCTGTTTTATTTTGGCATATATAACTCTTTCTAGCATGTTAGACACTTTAAATCGATCTTATTCCTTTATATTTTTTTTTTTTTATACAGTCCAAACTAATCATTTTGTATAAATAGATCTTGACAACACAAGTGATTCAAAATGGATAAAAGATGAGTTGCTTATCAAGGTTTCATGTTTACTTAATAAAAGAATGGATAGCTTTAAGAATATTTATAGCTTTGGATTAACCATTAAGTTATTACTCTTATTTTTTTTTTTTCTAACCATTCAGAGGGATATAGAAAGGGAGCACATGCCTTTGTTATCAGTAAATCTAGATATAATATATCCCTGCATTCGTTGTACAAATTTACAATGCCACCATTTTGATTTAGTGTATGAACAATTGATTATGAAATGCAATGGATCCACCATTCTATTAATGAATCAGCTTCTAAAGCATTGGTAGGATTGTAGGAGATATCTATACAAAGTATTAGAACTATTCATATCTATGCTATGACAATGTTATTTTGCCTACTTATAAGAACAAGTTAAAAAGTGTCACCATTCAAAAGGTAATACAAGGTCTAATAATATACGTGATGATGATATCGCAAAAGTAATTGGACTTGAAAAGAGTGGGCAAGTTCAAGGACGGGGGTTTGGAGCCACTCCCACTGAATTAGAAGCACAGGTTCAATCTAGTAGACAAGTGAAAGAACATCAAAACCAGCTGCAAGCTCAATCAAAAAGAATGTCTATCATTAAAGAGGAATATGAGCATTTGATAGCTGTGTTCTTAAAACAATGCCAATAGGTAAATGACTATATGGTAATGCATACGAGCAAATAGTTATTTGAAAGCCAATTCTAAGACTAAGATTTACTTATATTTAATAATGGTTCTTTCATAATAACCGTCATCTTTGGCATGTTAGTTTAAAAAAAATATTTACAATAACCATTTGAAGCCCCAATTTCAATTATAGCATCTATAATTTTGTACATTCTACAAATGTTTCATATCAAAAGTTAGTTATACAAAAAGATTTGATAATTCCTTTTATCTCTTCAATATATCTTCGACTTAATAACATCCTTGCTTGCTGCCTTGAAAAATTATATATGTTTATAACCAAAGGAAAAAACAAAAACAACCCAAGAAAAACAATTAGCAACAAGATAAAGAGCAAAGAAGTAACGAAATAAAAAAGAAAATATAAAGAAACATTTTTTGAGTGTTATATTCTTTGTAATACAGTACCAAAACCAATTCTAGGCACCATATATAACAAAAAAAATAGTACAAGTAATTAGTCTCAATGTAATTTTAATTTAAGAGATGAAGAGAGTTCAAACAAACTGATCATATGTGAAATAAATTAAATTTAAATACTCGAACTTCCCATTCCATGACATTTTAATAAATTAACTATAAAAATCATAAAATAAGCATTTATTTCTATGGATTCTTTCCACAAGCATTTATTTCTATGGTTTCTTTCAACAAGCATTAAATGAATTATTACCATCAAATTAATATAAGCTCCAAAGTAAATAAATTAAAGGGATGGACTTAAATTAACTCTCATGAGCTCAACTGAGCTCTTTATATCAATTTACCTCCCAAATCACATCAGTTCATCTCCTTAATCACCTTTGCTTGCCTCCCAAATTACCTTAGCTCATTTTCCAAATCACCTCATAATAGAATATAAAGATTTTTTAATGAATTATATTTATTTCATCATTAGAAAGGTGATATTTATACAGCAATATTCATAACTAATTGACCTATTCTATTGGGATTGTACAACAGATTTGATACACTTGCTACTTGAATACATTTTACTAGATAAACAAGGAAGTTCCTAATATCATGGAGTATTTTCCTCTATCATGCCCCCTCAAGATGGACGGCAATGGAGGAGCCCAATCTTGTCTTTAATCTGCAGAAAACGTGGCCGAGGTAGAAGTTTTGTGAGAGCATCAGCGAGCTGATCCTGGGAAGACACATGAGCAACACGAATAGCACCAGTTTGGACCTGCTCTCTAATGAAATGAAAGTCAATGGCAACATGTTTCATGCAGGATCGGAACACCGGATTAGAACAAAGTTGGGTTGCCTCTACATTGTCACAATAAATGACTAGACTTTGCGGCACCTTGATGTGCAGTTCTGACAATAAAGAACATATCCAATTGACTTCAGTGGCGGTGTTTGCAACTGATCTGTATTCAGCTGCAGTGGAGGATCTGGCCACAGTCCTCTATTTTTTTGAACTCCATGAGACGGGGTTACGACCAAGGTAAATGATATAGGCACTCGTGGATGAAAAATCATCCTTGCTTCCTCCCCAGTCCGCATAAGTAAAAGCATGTATATCAAAACTGGAATTGCGGGGCATTTGTATACCATCATTAATGGTACCAGACAAGTAGCGTAGTAACCGTTTGACACAGGTCCAGTGATCAGAAGTTGGTCGATGCATAAATTGGGACAAGTGATTGACCACATAAGCAATGTCTGGTCGGCTTACAAGAAGATATTGTAGACTGCCCACGATAGTTCGATACTCACTTGCATTTTGGAGAGGCGTGCCACTACTGAGCATTGGTAGAAAGTGGAGTCAGAACCGATTTTGCATCCTGCATGTTGGTCTTTGCCAACGGCTACAGTATATACCGTCCTTGTGATAGGACCAACCTCGTTGAATTGGGAATAGCTTCAATGCCCAAGAAGTAGGATAGACACCCAAGATCTTTTAACGTAAACTTTTTGGCCAGAAAAGAAACAACTCATCAATCTTGTGAGGCTGATCACCTGTAACTATTATGTCATCCATATATACAATGACATAGAGCATGAAGTGGCCGTCATTATACACAAAAAGCGAAATATCGGCTAAAGAATTCTTGAACCCAAATAACAAAAGAAACGTTTTGAGTTCATGATACCAAGCTCGTGGTGCCTGTCGCAAGCCATATATTGTCTTCTTCAGCTTATACACATAATCTGGTTTATCTTGATCAATAAAACCACTTGGTTGCACCAAATTTACATCATCATTCAATCGCCCCTACAAGAAAGCATTGTTGACATCGAGTTGCCATAATGACCATCCTTGACTGATGGAAATGCTCAAGATAATCTGAACGGTGGTAGGTTTGACAACAAGACTGAAGGTGCCATGGAAGTCAACCTCTGGCCGTTGGTGAAACCCCTTCGCTACCAACCGGGCTTTGTACCTATCAAGAGAGCCATCAGATTTACGTTTGACTCGGAAAATCCATTTACAACCCACCAAGTTATATTTTGGAGAAGGGGAATTAATTCCCAGGCACCATTTTTAACAAGAGCAGTGAACTCATCGAACATAGCCTTTCGCCACTAGGGTCTTTCATTGCTTGGAGCGCTGTGGATGGTTCAACTTCTTCGATTTTGGCTAGTTGTGTGTGTAGATTCAGTTTATTGACAGGTTTGTGGATATTATTTTTGGCTCGGGTTGTCATTGTATGGGATGGAATACGTGTTGTTTGGGTTGGTACTTGTGCAGGGTTGTGTTGAGGGTCCTCTGCGGATGATGGTGTATCGAGTGGCATAGGTGGTGAGGGGAGTTGTAATTGGAGTGGTTGAGGAAACCATGTAGCAATCGTGTTTGGATGAGGTCGGTTTTCTTGTGGCGTAAGATGATTAAATGAAAGACATTTTCAACAAACTTAACATGCCGAGATACATAGACTCGTGATGTGTTTGGATCAGGACAAAAACAAGCACTTTGAGAGTTGGAGTAACCTAAAAACACACACGGCTTGGAAGTGGACTCTAGCTTATATGAGTTATAAGGTTTGATCCATGGGTAACAGAGACACCCAAAAACCTTAAGTTTTAAATAGTTGGGTTGTTGGTGAAAAATCTGTTCATACGGATTGGAGAAATTGATAGTAGGAGATGGCATCCTATTTATGTGATATACAGCAGTTGAGAAAGCATATGTCTAATAGGTAAGAGGAATGGAAACATAAGTTAAGAGTGTCAAACCCGTTTCAATGATATGTAAGTGTCGTCGTTCGGACATGCCGCTGTGCTGAGGTGTGTGTGGTGGAGTGGTTAAGTGAGGTATGCCATTTGTGGAGAAAAATTATGTTAAAGCAAGAAATTCACCACCAATGTCAGAATAAAAGGTTTTAATATTTAGGTCAAGGTGTTTCTCAACGATGGCTTTGAATTTGATAAATACTTCTCTCACATCAGATTTTTTACGTAAAGGATAAAACCAGACATATCGGGTATAATGATCGACAAAAATCACATAGTACTTATAGTTATCAACTGAGAGTACTGGAGAGGTCCAAACATCACTCTAAATAATTTCAAGTGGACGTGTTGATTTTATTGTTGACTGTGAAAAAGTCAATTGATGACTCTTATTGGACAAGCAAGCATTACAATCAAAGGAAGACGGCATAGATGATGTTAAACACAAATTGTGGGAGGAAACCATATGTTTGAGAATGGGAACGGATGGATGTTCTAGTCGGTGACGCCAGACATGGGAGGTTGTTTTAATATTGGAGAAAGCTATAATAGGTTCGGATTTTGGCCACTCATATACGCCACCATTATTTCGGCCCCTCAACAGTGTGTTCCCGGTGCTGAGATCCTTCACAAGAAAACCAATGGGTAAGAACTCAATGGCAGTATTGCTAGAACTGCAAAACTGATGTATGGAAATAAGATTTCGTTTCATTTTTGGAACACATAGCACATTATCCAGTTTAAAATTTTTAAGAGGAGAGGGAAGAATAGTTGAACCAGAGTGAGTTATGGATAACCCAGTACCATCCCCGATCATCATTTCATCATTTCCTTCATATGGATTAGGCAGGGAGAGATTCTCCAAGTCAGATGTTACATGGTGTGATGCTCTACTGTCAAGAAGCCAGTTAGGGTGATTGGTGGATGTTGCAGCAAAGTTAGCTCTAGGTTGCCATGGAGTGGATGAGCCAAAGGTGTTTACCTGAATCTGTTGCAACTTATAGGATGGACCCTTCTTCGCAGTGTGTCCTTGAATTCGCCAAAGTTGACAATACCCCATGTATGGACGTTGCGGTCAATTTTAGTTGGTGTTTTGGGGCTGCCCTTGATTTTTGTTATTAGAGGAGAGCTGCTGGTTTGTGTTGATGGTAGGTCGCCAATTGTTGGTGGTGCGGGTGGTGACATGTGCGGTGATGGGAAAGGTAGATTGTGGCTTCGAGACATTCAGTGTTGCTTCAAAGTTCAGCAAATTTTCGTGGAGCTCCTCAAATGAGATTGGAGCATCTCTTGCTTGAACGGCTCTGACTAGTTCTTTGTAGTCATCGCCAAGAGCTTCTAAGATCTTGTCGGCAAGATCATCATCATCAAAGGGTGAGCCGAGCAAGGCTAACTCATCAGCCCGAGCTTTGACATTTTGTAGAAATTCAGTGACTGATTCTGGTCCCTTGCTCAGTTGTTTAATTTGGTTTTTGACTTGTTTGATTCGACCATGAGAGGGGGCACAAGTGTTGGCAAGTGTATTCCATGCATCTTTGGAGGTTTTTGCATTTGCAACAAAAGGGATTATTATTGGAGAAAGAGAGCCAATGGCATTTCTAAATTTTTTCTCTTCCCTCCATAAGAAATTGTAAGAGTGAATGTTGAATAAAAGAAAAGAAAAGTACTTCTGTGGACAAAATCACTCCAAAACATCCCTAGAAACAGGTTTTGAAAGTTTTAGAAGAGAAACAAATTTTCTGCTCATAACAGAATTTAAGATAGTCCTACACTGCAACAAAACGGACGCAGACTAAATGCTAAACCAATACTCCTTCCCATTTAAGATGGATAACGATAGGATTTACATCTTGGAATCCATTTTGAGGCTGAGGCCAAAAATGAGGCAAAAAGATGAATCGAAACGCAAGCAAAATTTTAACTGGTATAGATAAATTATGAAAACTTGCGATAGAATCATGAAATATGAAATAAACCTCTACAAATATACCGCAGTTACTGTTTTCAAAAGGAAAATAACTGGCTGATGCTATTAGATCCTCCATCATTTAGTGTATAAAAGCCAGCAAATTCTATCGCATTTGAAGATTTGACTACAAAGGTACATAAAACATTAGCAGACGATTCATGGAACAGTAAATATTATCATGAAGAATTTTGAAATATCTTGACCAATAATATGTGCATGTGAAAAATAAACAGAATAATTTATTAACTAATCAATATAAAGGAAATTCAATCTAATAGTTTTTTATGGTACAGCACATAAGTGCAACCTGATAATAAAAGCATTCTCTTGTGATGATTATGCATCATAAAAGAAATATGAGTACTAGTGGCGTAAAACTAATGGAAGCTGAGTAAAGAAAACAGGATCTTGCTTTGTCAATGATCAAATTATGCCCAAGCATCAGAAATTCAAGCACCAAAATTGTGATAAAACCCGAAAGAAGTCAAATTTGATGATTACAAAGTATAAAGAGAAATGCCAAAATGCAATGACAAGAGATATCATGTCAATATATTGCCCAATTAGCAATCAGTAAGATGTTGTCATTAAACCAATTTGCAACTATGATCTTCTTCCAAACCTTGGAACTAATCAGTCAGATGACTGTTTATTAAGACAAGATTTTCCAAATCATTAATCACCAACTTTGTTTATCTTCTTGTGCTTTTGAAAGCAGCGTTAGGCAATAAACAAGGTTCCGAACATCAAACCCAAGCAGAAGATAGGATAAAATTCAGCAAGGGTTCATATCCTAGTCATTCAAAAGAAGAAGAAAAATGTTGCCTCCATTATATTTCGACAGCATGTTCTTGATAAAAGCTTTGACGCTAAATAAAAAATGTGGGCTATCCAATCTAATGTTTCTAGAAAAGTTGTCTGGTCAAGTCGTTAGGCATTTCTGCTCATAGAGCCACGGTTGAAACAATACAAAAGCAGTGTCAACAATACCCAAAGGGAATAATGTAGGACATATGTCAAGGAACCCATTGTTAACCAAGCATTCAACTTTGATGATCTCCATGTGCTTCTACAATGATAAGATACTCCAACAAATTTTAGCTTCTGGCAACAGTTGTCTTGTAATTAGCCAGTGAGGCTACTCTTCTTTTTGGTAGCTTTCTTCATTCAAAGTTTTAACTTTTTAGTACATAACAACAATCTATTAAGATGTTTAAATCTAATTATGGACAAAGCATGGATCATTTCTTTGTATGCAAGAGCTAAGTACTAAAGTATTCTTCTTGTCAGCAACAATAGTTCAAAATCTGAAAAGATACGTGTAAACATACACTATCAAGATACTGATGAACTGAAGCTGGAAAAGAATTTATAAGGTACAAAATAAATGAATTGAAAAAATTTTTAATAGGTGAAACTGTGAGGTAGTTAACCAGGCTGCAAAAGAGATAGATAGAGCAGCAATTATGACAAACAGATCTTTGACCCATTTTGGACAATAAACCCGTCACATATCTTTGGGGGGGAAAAACATATCTCTAAAGCAAGTTAAAATAACACACAGTCAAGTGTACAAAGTTGACGCTAACACTGCACCACAAACGTGTTACTTTCTCTGTTTGCATGAGTACGAGGAAAAGCAAGCATAGCAATAGTTCATACAGTTGCATATTCATCAACCTGACAATATGATGCTCAATGTATTTTCATAGGACAGAGCATTGAAAGTAAGTCCATGAAAGTCTCAAGTAAATGAATCTGTTTGTTAGAATTATATGCCTTCCAACAGTGAGTCATAAATCCATTTGAAGCAGGACTGAGCGTAAATCATTATCTACTGAGTAACAAACTACAACCGCACATGATGTTGTGAGAGCATTTCCCCCTACATTAGCTGACCTCTCAGGCTTATCTACCAACAAATCTTCTCCAGATACTATTTCAAGATTGTAATCATCTAAGCCACCATCTGGTGCAGCAACTACAGTTTCTGTTTCAGGGAGTTTATAATCATCTGTATCCAAAAGCTCCAGATTTTTTTTTTTTTTTAAGAGTCCATACCATTCTTCAGATTATCCATTGTTAGAGTATACAATATATAAGGATAAACCAATGTTTGCAGAGTCTTTGTTTAAGTCAACTGGTAATCAGGAAAAGAAAATTAAATTCCAGTGGGAGCGCATGCAACTAGCAACATTGATAGAGAAAGCCACAATGCTTTTCGGTGTCAAATTAAAAATAGAAGAGTGCTTTCAGAGAGTCTCTGAATAAAATAGTCTAGATCAATTTATGCAATAAGGACAGTCTTCCACACAGAAACTATAAGAATTGATGAAAAACAAATAACTGAGGAAACATGATATAGCTTACTTGTGCATACCCTTCACAATTATAGCCAGTAACTTTAACTGTGCACATGTAAAACAGGAAGTTCTAAACAAACACTGTTGTAGCATTGCAGGCATAAAGAAAGTCCTGGCATGAGGTACAGAACCATCAACCTCTGTTCAACAAGGGCTAATAATGGGTGAAAAGGAAAGTTACCTGTTAGTTAGACCACATAGCATTTCTGAGAGGTATCAGATTATATTTGCATTAAGTATTTCAAAAAAGAAAAGAAAGAAAAGCTTGTGAACTGTGTATGTTGTGAAAATTAAATTAATAATATCTTCTCATTTAAAAGAAAACATAAGTCATTACCCAAACAGGATATATACTTGTAAGCATTGTAGAAAAGCAAAAATATCAGCATGGAAATATAATTCCTGATTAAAGAAATTTATTAATGTAAGAGTTCTAAAGAGACATGGAATATTAGCTGTATGGTATCAATGTAAAAGACTTTACAGGCTACTAGAAATTGTATTACAATGTAATGTCCATATGAGCACGACACAGACAACCCTATATCAAGAAAAGTAACTGGGTGGTAAAATAATTTCAAACTTGCAAACTTCAAATAACAAGGCATGTGAGCAATACTCCAAACTGGCAAGTGATAAAAAATCATAGCTCTAGGGAACCAATGAAGCAGTAAATTATAAAATATATTCATTAGAAAATAAAATTTTAATTAGAATCAATTATATATTTTTATTTACTTTTTTCTTTCAGCTGAAGTTATTATAACGATTAATGCATAAAATATCATTCCGTAAGACCCTAAGCTCAGATTATTACAATTCTCCTTCCTGAGCCTTCTATTGGAACGTATCATCTCTTCCATTTTTGAAAAGCACTTTTAAGGAAGAGCTTTTACTCCAAAAAATAAATAAATAAATAAAAAGCATCCGAAATATCACTACTAATTGAAGGAGATAAAAGATTACCTAAAGGAGCAAATTATCGGTGGCAATTTTCAACAATGGTTTTGCACAATTCAACCCCTTAGAACTTTAGATGAACCGGAAACTTGATCTGACGGTTGACAAGATCGGTGGCTCGCGAAATTGAACGGCCACGATTGAAAGTGACAGAAAGACGAGAAACATTGACGCGAAACTGAATTCCGTCGATAAAACGGCAGCGTTTCGACGATTGAGGTGTGAGAATTGGGTTTGAAACTTCCCGCCATCGGACTACTAATTTATCATGTGGGGTAAATTTCCAAGGTTACTATTGTATTTTTTAAAAATTTATAAAATTCTCTATTTAACTAGATACGCTAATATATTATCGTATTCAATCATCTTTTTGTTAGAAATTAATTTAAACATGTAACCAATTATGCAACGTTTGTTATATATAACTAATTTGAATAAATAACTATTTATTGATTATAAAATAATGATGAATTAACTTATAATATAATATAAGATTAAATATTTTATTATTAATTTATTTTCTAAATTAAATTAATTTATAGTCTAATTATTTTTTATTTATAAATAATATTGACATTTTCGTACCAAAAAAAGTATATTAATCCAAATAAAAAAATATGTAATTTTTTCTTCATAAATATAATAAATTCAATATAAAACCAAACACTAATTAATTTTTATATTCCTCCCCTCCCATTACCTCCCTACACTGCTCCATTTTAATTTTTTTTCCCTCTTCCCTCCTCTCCTTTCTGAAAATCGAACACCATCTACGATGACCTAGAATTTTCTACTTCATTTCCTTAGATTTTCTTTGCTTCCAAAAACTTAGCTACGCATTTTACACCATGGCCGATGCATTTGTTATGGCGAAGGCCGCCTACCTAATAGGCCTGAAGACTGAGCTGAAGACCTTTAAAATGACTGCCGATGCTGAGGCTATCACCTTCAAAGAATCCTGTTACTCGCTTGACCAAAAACTGAATTTATTACAAGAAGAGTTTTCAAAAATTCAGTTGAAATTCGTAAGTTATTTATAAAAGTTAAAATCGCTAGGGTTTGATTGTGTATAGATGCAATTCATTGTTCATTATTCATTATTGAGTAACTTTATGAGTATGATTCATTTCGTTGTGTGTGTAGTTTGTTCAGCACGGTCACGTTCAGCGATTAACAGCAGAGTTATTGGAGCTTCAGAAATCAAGGAAGCAATTGATGGAGTTGGTTGAGAAGGATTTTCAAACCACTGAGATGAATGTTGATAACGTGGAGCATAACGAGATCATAAGTTTTCAATCTAATTATATTTTTCTATGTAAATCTCTATCAATTTTTATCCTCTGTGTGTGTTGACATCATGAACACACATCTTGTTATGAAGTATCTATAGAAGCTGAAGTCTAATTGTAGTAATAATTTGGATTCGTATTTCTTTTGCTAATTCCATATTGTCAAATGTTTAAATGATAACATAGTAAAAGGATGAGATCATGGTGATCATAATTCAAATCTCTACTCTGCATTGCGTATGTTTATCTTGTATGGCATTTTCTTATACATATTCTTCTCAATTATATATTTATGTTATTCTTTTCCTTTTTGGGAAAACGTTTAGGCAATTAAGCTTATCAAATTTTGTAAAAAAAGTTCTAAGCAATGGTGCAGTAAGGCAGGAGAGCTTCAAGGTGTCTTAAAATCTCTGAAAGTGAGATTTTACTCTTTTTTTTTTGACATTTTAACAAATGAATTTGTTTTGTTTTGTTTCTATTTTTCTAACTTTTTATTGTTGTCGTTATTATGATCATCATTCTTCTTCTTCTAGTTGTTTTTTTACTATATTAGTGCAAGTTGACACGACGAAGTCAAAAGAAGAAAGACTCTGTGGTCAGAATAAGGAATAGGTTTGTGAAAGGGAATAATGACTAAATAGTTATTTAACATGATGTCTAATGTGAGAAACTGTATATAGGATTTTATTGAGAATGCTAATAAAGATAAGGCAATGGCTGTTAAAGAGTTGGGAGTAGAAAATATTTTAGACTAACTTGTGTGTCTGGTGGAGTCGGGTACGAAAACTATTTTAGACTACCTCATACATTTGATTTTGTACCTTATTGCTTTTGTATGGTTTAAGTTTCAAAGACAAATAGGATAATTTTGACAAGTGTGCTTGAAAGCAGGATAAGTCTGAGATGATTCTGAAGGAAAACACACAGACTAGTAATATTACCTCTAAAGTTGATGAAATATTAGAGAAAATTGAAAAGCATGCCCTTATGTTCGAATCATTTCCGAGCTTAGTAAGAGATAATTGAAAAGTTTACTTTGTTGTTTCTTTAAATAATTACTTTTATCTGTCTACTGTATAGGTTGCTAAGTTTACAAACGCCAATGGAAGGATAGATGATAAGCTTGAGATGACACTGCCTCTAAAGTTGACGCAATACTAGAGAAAATTCAAAAAGCATGCCCTCATGTTCGAATCACTTTAAAGCTCAGTAAGTGATAATTTTAAACTTTACTATATTGTTTCTTTAAATAATTACTTTTATATATTTGCTATATAGGTGGCTAAGTTTACAAAGGCCAATGGAAGGATAAATAATAAGTTTGAGATAATTCTAAAGGAACACATACAAAAGTTTGAGATGATTCTGAAGGAACGTACGCTAACTAATAACACTACCTCTAAAGTTGATGCAATATTTGAGACAATTGAAAAGCAGACCCTCATGGTCAAATCACTTCAGAGCTCAGTAAGAAATAATTTTAAACTTTACTGTGTTGCATCTTTAAATAATTTCTTTTATATGTTTGTATATATAGATGGTTAGTTTTATAGAAGCTTGTGGAAGGATAAATGATGAAAGAATCATATTGAGCAATGACAAGAGAATTAGAGTTCGGTCCACACGACATATGTTGGATAAGAGGGGTATCAGAGATTTATACAGCTTTATGAAGTTACTTAAGGATCAATAGAGCACTTATACAGGAAGGATTATCTCCCACTTTGATCTGTGGCCTGGATATAAAGTCTCTTACTCCAGGAACTGTCTAGAGATCATGAGGCCTTAAATCTATATGCCGGTGATTTCTGTGGGTTCTTATCTAAACTCGCTGACATTCTCATCTGGAGGCAGGCTGATCTTGAACATGAGGAAAGGGCTGATCTGGAGCAAGGGGAGGCTGTAAGAGAGGCTGATCCAGTGTTTAGCATTGAATTTGTACCCGGCGGTGTTTGAGTCCTTGAGTCCCACTGAGATTCTATACATTTTAAACTGATTTTATAAAGGTTTGGGATTTTGAGAAAAATGCTATATACATATATGCTTGAGTGCCCACTAAGATTCTATACATTTTATACCGATTTTTTTGAGGATTTGGGATTTTGAGCAAAATGCTATTACATGGATGCTTTTCATCTGTACTTTATATCCAAGGTATTTTACTGATGCATTCAGTTCTATTTTACTTTTATGTTGTAAGTATATAAAATTTACTCTGACAATATTTGATTAGAAAAACGCCATGAAATTCAACAATTTAAATGACACTTCCTTTAATTTATGAGTCTGAAAATAAATATTTTATTGCCATAGATACAGATAAATATTTAATCCTTTTTGAATTTTTAGTGATATGTAGTTCTTTTTTTAAAAAAAAAAATGTCAAAAAGACTTCCTCTGATTCATGAGTGTCATGATAAATATTTTGTTGTCATAGAGATGTAGACAAATATGTAATCCTTTTTAAGCTTTAGTAATATGTAATTCTTTGTTTTAAAAAAATAATAATATGTAATTCATTTGTTAATTAATCATTGTCGACAAAGCTACCGTCTTTTATTTGGTAAAGCAAGAATCGTCTCTTATTTTAATCGAGTGAGATTAATATTATTTGCAAAATATTCTTCCAATTAAACTTGGTAAAGCAAGCAATGTCTTAATTTGTGAACGTGGCTTCTTGTAACTCAATATTGGATCTGTTTAGAAGGTTAGATCACTTTGTTCTTATTAATGCATCCATTCACACAAAAATTGCATTTACCTAGCATCTCCTTGGGATTTTGGTTTAAAGTATCTCAAAGTCTTTCATTCATCCATCTTGTTAAGTAACTAATGACTAATTATAACTTTATTAGTACAACAGGGAGATTCAATTACAAGACCATTAGGTCAAAGTCAAACACTCAAATTGATATATAGATCTAGAAACATTTAGCAAGGGCTGATTTTGTTTTCTTTAGTAAACACCAGGTCCACAAAAATAGGTCCACTCTTGTTTTTGTTTCATTTTATGTGTAATATACAATCTGATCCAGTGTTTAGCATTGAATTTGTACCCATCGGTGTTTTGAGTCCTTAAGTGCCCACTGAGATTTTATACATTTTATACTGATTTTTTAAGGGTTTGGGATTTTGAGAAAAATGCTATATACATATATGCTTGAGTACCCACTAAGATTCTATACATTTTAGATTGATTTTTTTTAGGATTTGGGATTTTGAGCAAAATGCTATTACATGGATGCTTATCATCTGTAATGTATGAAAAGAATTAGAGTTGATGAGAGAATTAAAGTTGAAATGTATGAAAAGAATCGATCCTCATGATATATGTTGGATAAGAGGGGTATCAAAGATTTATACAGCTTTATGAAGCTGCTTAAGGATCAGTGGAGCCCTCATACAGGAAGGATTATCTCCCACTTTGATCTGTGCTCTGGATATAAAGTCTTTTACTCCAAAAACTATCTAGGAGATCATGAAGCCTTAAATCTATATGCCGGTGATTTCTATGGGTTCTTATCTAAACTCACTGACATTCTTATCTAGAGGTAGGCTGATTCTGAACATGAGGAAAGGGCTAATCTGAAGCAAGAGAAGGCTGCAAGAGGGACTGATCCAGTGTTTAGCATCGAATTTGTACCCATCGGTGTTTTGAATCCTTGAGTGCCCATTGAGATTTTTTACATTTTAGACTGATTTTTTAAGGGTTTGGGATTTTGAGAAAAATGCTATATACATATATGCTTGAGTGCCCATTAAGATTCTATACATTTTAGACTGATTTTTTTAAGGATTTGGGATTTTGAGCAAAATGCTATTACATGGATGCTTATCATCTGTACTTTATATCAAAGGTATTTTACTGATGCATTCAATTCTATATTACTTTTATGTTGTAAGTATATGAAATATACTCTGACAATATTTGATGAGAAAAACATCACGAAATTCAACAATTTAAATGATACTTCCTCTAATTTATGAGTCTGTAGATAAATATTTTATTGCCATAGATACAGATAAATATTTAATCCATTTTGAGTTTTTAGTGATATGTAGTTCTTTATTTTAAAAAAAAATGTAAAAGAGACTTCTTCTAATTCATGAGTCTCAGTATAAATATTTTGTTGTTATAGAGATGTAGACAAATATGTAATCCTTTTTAAGCTTAAGTAATATGTAATTCTTTGTTTGAAAAAAATAATAATATGTAATTCATTTATTAATTAATCATTGTCGATAAGGCTAGCTTCTTTTATTTGGTAAAATATTTTTATTTGTAAAATATTCTTCCAATTATAACTTCGTAAAGCAAGCAATGTCTTAATTTGTGAACGTGGCTTCTTGTAACTTAATATTGGATTTGTTTAAAAGGTTGATATATAGATCTAAAAACATTTAGCAAGGGCTGATTTTGTTTTCTTTAGTAAACACCAAGTCCACAAAATCAGGTCCACTCTTGTTTTGCTTTCATTTTATGTGTAATATACAATCTGCTTCCAAGCAAAAAACTGAAACTTGCAATGCCCCATGTTTCCTTCTAATTCATAAAGTCCTTTTTTATATGTTGCATCTCTACTTCTTGACTTCTGAGATTACTTTTATTCTTGATGCAAATTGAACAAATTACCAAACGCAAAGAAAGATGTACCAGACACAAAGAAAGATGAGGAATTCTTTTGTTGCGAAATTGATTCAACCAATTTTGAAGATGTTAAACGAAGAAAATTCAGAAGTTGTACGACTAATCTCCATATTTGATTCTATAAAAATTCTTATTAGTTTATTTATTGCTCGAGCAATCAAGCTACACTTGAAGGAAATTGCGGAAATTCATGACTTATTATAATTTTTCAATATATTCAATAGGGAATCTGTTTTATGATGATAAGCCTGTCATTGATATTATAGGAAGCCACGTTGTGACTCATTGATATTATAGCGAATATGATGATAAGCCTATCATTGATATAATTGTACATTCAGGGCTCAAAGTACTAAGCTTGGATATCATAGTGTGAATGCACAATTCGTGTCAACTGCACAAACTTGACCATGCCCGTGTCATTTTTTAACATGGTAAGGTTTGGAGATATCAATTATCCTACAAAATTTGGAAGAGTTTACATTATATTACAGTAGCTAGTTAATCATGTTGTCTTAGTTTATCAAAATAGGATGAACATCTATATTTCACAATGTACTACTTTTTATTTCTTTTCAGCTTAGTTTACTGTCTCACCAGTTCACTGACTGATTTATGTTTTGGACATGCATGAGGGAGTGTTCATTTATTTTTCATAGGTTAAATTCTTTTCTAGCTTCAATTTTTCAGCATCTTGACTGTTTAGGTTTATATATATCTTTTAGACATCTAATTGTCGTTGCTGACAAGATGAATAGATTATGATACTTAGCTCGCACACAAACAAATGATTCATGGTTTCTCCATACTCAAATTTTAACTATTTAATAGATTGTATTTATGCACCTTACTCGTATATAAGTTCTAAAACTTTGAATGACGAAAGCTGATTAAAAGAAGAGTAGCTTCATAATATAAACTCAACATAGTCCCCAAAAAATAAAATTTGTTAGCAGTATCTTATTATTGTAGAAGCACATGAAGGTTATCAAAATTGAATGCTTAATTATAGATGGATTCCTGGACAAACATCAGCATCAAGGGCATATTTGTCATTGCATTGGCCTTGTTCCTTTGCGGCATTATGAGATAACAGCCTAACAAAATGCCTAAAGAGTTTGCTTCTGGGTTTCTATTAATTCAAGAAACATTGGAGTGGATGGCTATTGGTTTTGTAATTTAACTACAAAATCACCCTATTCAGAAGCTGAAGTTACCATTGCTTCAAGGTTTTATCAGGAAAATGCAGTGAAAATATGTTAAAGGTAGCATGTTCCTTCTTTTGCACACAACTAAACAAGTGAATGACAATTATTTGAACCTTAGTTGAATTTAATCTTGTCTCCTGCTTGGGGTATGATGTTCAGAACCTTGTTTATTGCGTAGCATTACCTCCAAAGGCAAAAGGAGATGAGAAAAGCTAATTGTTGATGGTGCAGAAAATCTTGTTATTAATAAACACAACCGGCTTGCAAGGTTTAAAAGAAGGCGCATAGTAGTTGAAAATCGATTTCCCTAGTCCTGCCCTTGTTGACACCATTTTACATATTTCTAATTGGCATTACATTGACGTGATATCCTATCATTGCATTTTGGATTTTCACTTCATTGCTTTATTATCACCAAATTTGATACTTGTAGATCTATCACAGTTTTCATGCATGGATTTTAAATGCTTTTGCTTTATTTTTTTCAGATTTTAAGCAAAATGCTATTACATGGATTCTTAACGTCTGCACTTCATATCAATGTTGTAAGTAAATGAAATATACTTTGACAATATTTGATTAGAAAAACACCACGTTATTCAAGAATTTAAGGGAGACTTCCTCTTATTTATGATTTTCAAAATAAATTTTTTATTGTCGTAGAGATATAGAAAAATATGTAAATCATTGATCTCAATTGCTTATCACCAGATTTTACTACATGTTAACACTATTAGATTGACAAGTATACTAAAATTGAGCCAATTTCTTAAAAACTATGACAAATTTGTACCTCTTCAACTCCAATAGACATAGTAAGATGTATAGCTATCAATTAATCAGTTACCCATAAAAAGGAATAGTACTCAATTAATTAAAAAATTATTCAATTTCACATTACTTCAAAGAAAATTATAACATCTATTTCTAGATCAAATCCGCATATTCTTGGGATTAATGGAAAATATATCTCTGTTTTGAGTGAACGCAAAGTACAAAACAACTGGAAGGCCGTCAACAGCAAAAGCTACTATTAATTTCCATCGGCATCACTGCTACTGCTCGAATGCTGCTGGACTTTGCCAGTTAGATCACGTGGAGTAATCATAAAACAAATTAAAAACAGTTCTAATTATTTCACAAAATATAATTAAGGTAAAGAAAATAAACATGTAGAAGTTTGATACTATGTTATGTGATAAAACAAACCACCATAGCTTTGCAGCTACATAAAAAAAAAAACTGTAGATTTCAACTAGATAATTAAAGATTAAACAAACACAAACGAAAAACCTAATTACTCATGTTAAATTTAAAAAGACAGCAATCGATCAAATAAACCTTACAATTTATAAGCAAGATGGTAGCTTGCAATGCCTGTAAATCATTAAAAATATTTAATAAATCTGCACATAGCCTTTGAAATCTACTAATACATGTCCAATAGCAAAGGAAAAACTTATTAAAAATATCCCAAATTAATAACAATCAAAATCTACGGAAATAATACAACTAGTATACATAATGCGAGTTTCCAAAACCCTATTAATTATTTTTCGTGCTTGAAGGAGGGAGGAGAAACTAGCGTTGGCCACCAAGAGTGCACAATTGAGCAAAAGTTGCCGCATGGCAAAGAACAACATTCCACCTTCTTGGAAAGTTGAAACCTTACTAACAACTTGTAGCGTTCTAGCTTGCAAGTTACAAAACACAACCAACCATTTAAGGAAGATCAAGTACACAATATCCACATCATGCAGATGGAAAGCTAGCAATTTCACCATTTTCACTGGATCCAAGGTCTTTCTTGCTTCCTTGACCATCCGTAAATAATCCTCTGAATTAACTGGCACCATATCCTTTAAATAAACCTTGTGCTCCAACCTCCATTTGCCCGCGTCATAATCCTCAAGTTCCCAAACACTCAAACTGACAGCTTTTGCACTATTATTGGCAAATGGATTCAAGGTATCTAATTGTAATTGTGACAATTGTAGTTTGCCTCTACAGACACCAATTGATGTTTCTTTTCCATCAGCAGGTGTATCAATGACATTAAGTCTCCATGGTTTCTTCAAAGGATCGTATGCAAAACTATTTGATCACAAGTTATCCAATGCATGATACCTCTGTAACCAGCAAGATGATCATACCAACTCAAACTATTCAAGATCCTACGGGTGAAAACCCGACGTTGACTCTATTTACCACTCTCAGAACATAAAATATCCACAAGCACATACCAGTTGTCTGAATGTTTAGGAATACGCACCAGCTTAAAGCTGTATTGATCACCGGTAGTCATGTGCATCCTCCCTTTTCATCACAAAAATAAGGATAGCAGACCAAGCCAACCATGGTTCGTTTCTGAAACCTCAAGGAAGGAGCCTGAGGGATGGTCGACCATTGCTTAGTAAGGGGATTGTAGATGTAATAAATACAAACAAATTAAAGGACCTGCTCCAAGAGCAAACAAAAAGGTCGTTGAAAGATGTTACAATAGAAGCTGGAAATGGATAATCTTTTTTGTAAAAAAAAGGGAGAAAACTGAGTAAATTAGTTTCCTGCTCCCTGTAGAGGAGGGGCTTGACATCAGCAAAGGAGGGAATCGATTGGGGATGCCATATAACATCTTTCGATACCGGTACAAAAAATTCAAGCAATATTTATCATTATCAAATTGGTGGTGATTATGATTGTGATAATGATGATGAATGGAACACTGTATAAAATAATGATCAAATATGAAAGATGACCAACTTTTGCATACAGCTGTGCATTAGCTAGCTAACACCCCGGGAAGTCGATAAAGGATTAGTAGCTATAAATCATCACTCAGTTCATCAATATAATTCCTAGACCTACACCCTCACTCGCTTCTAATCTTCATTCTTTTTCCACTTCTTCCACAATGTGACATGCTTAATTGCTGCAACTGCCTTTAAAGGAGAATCCCAATTAATAGAGCGAATCAACGCCGTAAGCGCTATTTATATAAACACAAAACACGAATCCATTTTCCTTCAGGAAATAGAAATCTCGTTCCAACACAAACAAGGAAAGCCAAAATGCTACTAGAAATAACTTATTATTATTGTTTGGAAAAAGGACACCTACACCCCCAAGGTTTGGGGAAATGGTCACTAACATCCCCAAATTTTCAAAGAGAGACACCAAGATCCCTTTTTGACCATTATACCCTTTACCTCTACTATTCTAAAAAATTCACTTTAAAATTTTTAGTAAATGCAAATACCATATAAATAATGTAATTTATGCAGTAGACTAACAATATTAAAATATTTAATATTTTAATAAATTTTAATATGTAAATTATTATATTTATTTTAATAATATATTTTTATTCATTGTAGAGATTTTAAATAAATGTTTGCATTAAATACGTTCTATAATTAAAAACATTCTCACATACAAATATTGTTAAAATTATTATTTTACACAATATTAAAAATAATTTAAAATTTTAATACATTTATTTTAATATTATGATTCTATTTATCATAAAATTTACTTTAATACAATAAAATATATCTAATAGATTATAAAATATTAAAATATTTTTTAAATATTGAAATTATTTTTAACTGTATATATTATTACATTTATTTTAATATTATATTTTTATTTATTATAAAATATTAGAGTTAATTCTTTTGGGATAATAGAGATAAAGGGTATAATTGTCAAAAAGGGGTCTTGGTGTCCCTCTTTAAAAACTTGGGGGTGTTGATGACCATTTCTCCAAATCTTGAGGGTGTAGATGTCCTTTTCCCTTATTGTTTTCTAATTTATCAAAATTTCAAGCTGAATTAAAGACGTCAATCAAAATCAAACTGTTAAGGTCATTATATATAGAGTTGGCATTTTATGGCAAGTCTAGTTAAATTGGAAGTTTATTTATTGCATATCTTGTAATAGGGATTAATTTATTAATTCCCTAATTTAGTGAGATTTCAATTTATTAGGAATATTTGTTTAATGGTGGGATTCTATAATTGGCGTATGAGATCTAATTAGAGTAAAAAGTTGGCTCAAACAGCAAGTTCATTAAATGCTCTAGATATTTTTTGGGAGATGAGCAAGGCAAGAAGATCAGATTTATTCCTATTCAGATTTATGAGATTTATAAGAGGAAAGAAACTCTTATTTAAAAAGAATCCAAGTCTTTTAAGACTTGTTATTTTGGTGAAACTCTAGTGCATATATAAAGAGAATTATTTCACAATTGAAGGCACACGCACAACACAAAGTATAAAGTAGAGAAGCGAAATTCGGTCTCCTCCTCAAAGAATCTGGATTTGGCACACCATGTTGTGTTGATTTATTTTCTTATCTTTTTTTCATCTCTGTGGAGAGTCTATGTGGATCTTGGATCACTAGATATTGAAGAATTGAAGAATTGTTGTTGATCACTTTGCGAAGTACCTTGAGGATCATGGATCAAGAGGGGTAGCGATTATTCAAGAGAAGCAGATTTAGTCTAAGGTTGAGTAAATTGTATGGTGATAAACTGTAAATAAAAGTTTTAAGTTTAGTAAATCCATAAGTTGTAACATCTCAACTTAGTGAATTGTTTTTCATCTGGGCGTGGCCTCGTGGATGTAGGATTGATTAATCCGAACCACGTAAAAATCTCCGTGTCATTTATTTTCTGTATTTTATTGTATTTTTAAAAAATTAATATTTTTTATGCGGATGAACAAGAATGTCGTGAATAAGAATCGTAAAAAATTGCGGTGAATAAGATTTTCGAAAAAAATTAATTAAGTAATTAATTTTTTTGTTTTTAATTGCCTACATCTATTTTTGATAGATCTAAATTTCTTTCACAAACAAAACAAACTCAGTCTATTGCAATTGTACTTGGAAAAAAAAAAAAAAAAGGCATCAAACTAGATGGACCTTGAAGGAGAATCCTAATTCAATGTCGAATCGGATCATTAAAAAAATTGAAGCTTTGAAGAAGGTATTTATGTAAGTGATAGGCTTATTTGCAATCAAACGGTCAAGATCCCATTTAGTTGAATTCATCAATTTTGAGTGTACAAGTTTATGAGTAAACAATTTTTTTTATAAAATAAACAAATTTCAATTTTTTTAAATTTTGTTAATTTTGTTAATTTTCGAGGGTCATGTAACTATAGGACGAATAAGTGGATTTGTAATTTGTAAACCCTCTTGCAGTATAGTCCTTTAACAAAATTAAATAATGGCAATTGCAATGATATATGTTTAAATAAAATAAAAAAGAATTATATGTACCCATTGGGCAAATTTCGGTTCGATCAAAATTTGTTTATCCAGAGTACCAAAAGCAAGCATGGCATCATTATGAACATAAAGTCCCAAAGTATGGAACCCCATAAACAAGTTGGCCCAACTTAAATGGGATATAATAACTTCCTTAAGGTCTAACATTCTTGCCAATACATTATCCTCATTATGTTCCGAATTATAATCTCTAATAAAAAAGATAGCTCCGTGATACACACACTCACACACACACTACAATCTATTTAATCTTTGTATAAAATATTTATCAAAACTCTTTTTTAGATCAAATTTGTTATAGCACACCAGTGAGTTCTAATTGGGTGGGTTTTATCTTTAATTTCCTTAACTAATACGTATATCCTACTTGAAGTATTAAAAAAGGCCCCGCCTTCGATATTTGTTATATAGATAATGATCAAAATCAAATCGATTGACCTCCTTTCTCCAGTCCAAAGTTTGATGAAATTAAGGGAAATTCCACTAGTTTAAAATTCTGTTTGAAATTCTGAAAATTATATAAATTTAAGAAATATTTTTTTATTAAAGGAATAAATATAAACACAAACTTACCCGTATAATTAAGGAAACCTATATAATATTGTATTTATATTACAAATTTGATAATGAGATTGTTGTGGACTCTTACATTTAAGTGTTTTAATCTCAGCAATTCATTTAGTATAATGAATAAATAATTAATTGGTTAAAAAATAGGTAATTAAAACAATTAAATGTTGCTGTTTTGAATATAATTGCCATCGCCTAAAAATAATTTTTGGCACCAAATAATCTTGAAATAACCACATGACAAATGCAATTTATATATTAATAAACAGAAGAAGCAAAATGCTTGTAAAAGTCACTTGCATTAATCTATCTTTTCTAAGGCCATCTCCAATGTTTAACACCATTTTGGTGTAACACCAACACCAAAAATGTACATTTTTCACACTAAATTACTACTTCATTTCCAACCCATTTACACCAAATTTTACACCAAAAAGAATATTCTTCTTTTTATTCTTTTAATTCTCAAGAATTAATTAAATTAACACAATAAATATTACTATTAGTATAGATAATTAAGTAATAAATAATTTTATATCAATTAACAAAAGAAATATAGAAAATTATTAAATTCGATAAGTGATCCGAGCTTATGTCGATATTTTCAAAATGAACAAATTAAGATTTTACAGAAAAGATCTCAGCAAGGCCAAGCATCTCAAAATACTTCCAATAATATTGGCCAATATTTTGATGATATTGGAGGATCTAATAATGATCTCCCAGATTATCAAATAATTGTTCTAATTTATGCTAGTAGTAGCTTTTTCAATTTGTGTTAATTTAATTTTGTATTTTTAATTTTGTAATATGTAGTCTAGTAATTAATGTTATTGGCATTTTATTCTTATTATTAATTTTTGTGTTGAATATTTTTTATTTAAAATTTTAGTATAATATTCAAAAATTAAAAAATGAAATAAAAATAATAACAATAATAATAATAATAATAATAATAATAATAATAATAACTTAAAATATTATATAAATAGGACATATATGTAAATAAGAAAAAGTAATAAGGCTATTTGGGATTTTTTTTTCCTAGCACTAAATGAATAGTATTGTACCATATTTAGTGCAATACTATTCATAACACCCTTTTGGTGTTGGTTTTGGTGTTACATTGGAGAAGCATTTTGCACAAAAAATGATGTAAAAAGTGATTTGATGATAGGTTTAGTACTACGTTAGAGATGCCCTAAGAAACATTAATCTAATCCTTGTATTTGCTCTTCCACTCAAATTCACCTGCCACAATTGCTAGCGGGTTGTGCTAGGAGACCAATAGTTAGGGTTCAGTCTTAGACATAAGCATAAATATTTGGAAAGGAATTATTGGTAGTGTCTTGCAAACCTACCTTATCCACTACTTTCTCTTTCACTTTTTAAAAACAATCTAGTTTGACAACAGGACTCAGGTTCACAAGGATTCACAGTCAAATCAATTACAATAGCAACAACATTTTAGATTTTTTTGGAACGGAAGTGTCATGAAATAATTAATACTTGCCAAGAATTTAATTTTAAATAAAAGAACTTGGGATAACATATTTTATTGTAACTCTCTTTTTTTTAATAATCTAAAAATCAATTTTTAACCGATTCATTATTATTTTAAAATAATTAAATTTTTTATTAATAAAAATAATATATATCATTAATTAAATCTAACGGCATATATTAATTAAAAAATTACAACATGAATTAATCATCAAAAAGCCCCTCATGTGAAGTTGAATGTTGATTAACTCTAACCCATTACGTAGACACTCTGATGCTGTGTACAATCTATAATTAAATGGGACCCTTGTTTTGACATAATAACCACCTCCAAATAGTCTATGATGTTATGTTATCATTTAGGATATATTTGGTATATTATATTATATTATATTATATTATTTTAATATAGGCTTATTATATTATATTATATTATATTATATTATATTATATTAACATTATATAATAATATTGTACAATATTTATATTACACTATATTATATTAATTTTTAATTATTCTATATTTGATGCTGCATCGTAATGTAGTAATTTTTTGTCATCAATTTAAATTATATTTTTACAAAATAATATTTTTTAATACTAAAATAGAAGTCTTAAATTTTAGAAATCTTACATTTTCCAAAGTATAACATTTATTTTTCAGTATTTTCTAAATGTATAGCTTGAGAAATAAAGATCAAAACAAATAATTTAATCAAATAATCTTTAAATAAAATAACAACATAAATAAATAGTTAAAACCTGTAACAATAGTTCAAAAGTAAGTTTATATATACCACAAAATAATCACAAAATAATAAAATGATACGACAGTTGTAGCATATTCACTAACAAAATAAATTATGCTAAATAATCTAACTAAGAATTCTATAGTATATTTAGTAATATTTTATATGATTATTTATATTACAATTAATTTTAAATTAATATTATTTAAATTTATTCATATTTAAAAATTTATTATTAGTTATGTTAAATTGTTAAACGATAATCAACTTTTATATACTAATTACTATAATATACTTAACTAATACATTATTTAGTTATATTTTTTAATATAATAAAAATTAAAATATAATATAATATTATTGAATAATCAATTATAAATATAGTAATTTATATTAATAATTATAATATAAAAATGAAAGAAAATAAAAATTAATATTATACAATAAATTATCAAATTAAAAATTATATTTATTTATTTATTATTATTATTATTATTATTATTATTATTTAAAAAAAAAACTAATGCGGCAACCCCCGCAATTAGCACACCCCCAAAGAGTAAAGGATAATCACGAGATTTGTTTAACTAATGTTAGGCTCACAGACTAATACTATATGTAAATGCTGCATCGCCTAACATACCCTTATATCCTTATACTTTAGATATTATTATTACACGCGAAACATAGTTTCTCATATAGTGTATTGAATAAGTACCTACAATAATAATATCTTTAATGAAAAAGAATGTTATATGGTAATTAATGATGGTTCGGTGTCATTTTTTTTTTAAATTCGAAATGCACTGTAATTTTTAAAACTAGAAAATCACAGGCTACGGTTCATTGTATCTTCGTCTTTAACACAAAGGATATCTTCTGATTTTTTCTGTAACATAAAAAATATTTTATAAACATAATTAGTTGACAGCTATTATATAATACTTTATGCCATTAGATCAAAAGATATACTTTCTACAAAAACACAAGTCAACAACATATATTATTTACCTATTACTCAATTGACAGCTAATATCACAATACTTTACTGATCATAATAATAACAAAAAAAATAATTACAATCATTAATAAAAAAAATTAATATAAAAAAAAGAAAAAAAAAGAGAAGTAAATTAAAATAATAACATAAATATATGAATTCAAATTGTAGACCACAACAGACGGTTATGCATACAAGTTGGATTCTATTAGTTAAATCCGATCAATAATTATTACTAAAATTAGATTTAACGGCTGAATCTAAATGTAGTATCACAATTTTACCCTAAATATATTTATAATCTAAACATAAACCCTTCCCAAACAAACTAAAGGTCAGAACATATAAATAGGTTAAAGTGAAAACAGATTGATGACAAGTTAGTTTGTCACTAACAAGTAACAAATTTAACAACATGAACTCATTATGTAAAATAGAGAAGTTTGAGGGGAGCTAAATTTGAAAGCACTCCAGTAATAGTAATAAGTAACTCGCCAATTTGATTCTGTAGCTTCTAAACAAATCAAATCAGGTTGCCACTGCCCTCTCCAGCTACGAGAAAGGCCCGAAAGCTCTTCTTCAATTCGATGGCTTTTACAGCTACTTCTCTATTCTCTTCTACGGCGTCGTCTTCTTCGATTGCTCTCCATGGATCTAAATTCCTTGATTCCGATTTTGCCGCTCCGTTTTCTCATGATTCATTTCATCTCATTAACTTCTACCGCAGATTTTCCGTACAAGGAATTTGTCTTTCGAGAAAAAAGTAAGTAAATATTCTTCTTCTTCTTCTTCGTTTTTCAATTTATTTTGTCTCTTGATTTTATTCGTAATTTGATTGCCTTAGAAGTGCTTTTTGGAGAAGCACTTTCTGGATTCTTCTTTAAAAGTGTTTCTATTTTTAAACTAATGAGAATATCGTTTATCATGAGATCATCACTTAACGAGGATTTTCTCTATTTTTTTATTTAAGCATAAAAATGAAATTTATAATTTATAAAAAAAAAGGTTGTAAGAATAAAAGATTAATGAAAATCTGATAGCTGGATTACTTTCAGGATGATGCTGTTCTAGAATATATAAGAATATTCCGTAGAGAAATTATTTACTGTGTTTTTTTCTTGGTGGCATCTTTTTGTTTTTTTCTTGGTGGCATCTTTTTATAATGTAAGAATTGCATATTAATACTAATGAAGTATAAGTGCTGATTTGTTGTGGTTTATGTGGATTGTGATGTGATTTTGTTTTTTGTATGCTTAGTATTTCTTCAATTGTTAAGCAGGAACATTTTGTTTGCTTCTGCCAACGGTACGAATGCTGTGAGTTCAACCCCCTTGGTTAGTCACATGTTCCTACCACTCCAATTTTTCATTCTTTTTTCTCTAATTTCTTGAGAATTAAAATATGTGGTGATATATGAGTTTGATATATGGTATGTAGGCAGCAATTGTCACGATTATGAAAATGATATATTTTGATTTGTATCATATAATTCTGTTACCAACATAATCGCTTAAATATTGGTAATTGACAACAAGGAGGATAATCTTGTGATGTCACTGTTCCCCATTCTTCTCTAGCTTTATGGTATGGATAGCGTGATGTCATGACATGGACATGATTGTTTTAATAGCAGAAACCGGACCAAGATGCTGATTATATTCCGATGCCACATGTTCTGATAGACCAGGATTCGAATTCTGATGCAACAATTGTACAACTCAGTTTTGGAGATCGTCTTGGAGCTCTCATTGATACGGTGAGTGTTTATTTGTAGTTCAGTCCATTTATTTGTTCTTGAAAATTGTAATGTTGTTGTCTGCTTTTATCAAAGTGTATCACTGGGTTGTTCAAAAAGGGGCCAGTCTTCACGCATCATAGTTCTCCCCTCATTATACAACTTAACCTGACCTCTTTAGTTCGAATCCAACAAATTGGGATGTTGTAGTTGATTAAGTGCATCTATGTACATAATCATCAGAAACAGAGCATATTTGTTCTTGACGTTTGGTAGGAAAACACTAGAGCTCCAAGTGTCAAATTGTGCTGTTTGCACCCACTGTTTCTTATGACTGGTCTGATTCTTGGTAAAATGTGCCTGTGCATAGACTTTGGAGGTCACCTGGTTTCTTAATTTAAAATGGAGTTCTTGAGATTTTTTATCCTCAAGGAAAATCAGATTTTTTATTCATTTTGTCTATCCCTGAGCAGATGAATGCGCTGAAAGACTTGGGATTGGACGTGGCTAAGGGAACTGTTAATACTGAAGGTTCAGTCAAACAGACAAAATTTTTCATAACACGATTGTAAGTAATTCTTGAGCAGTAATAGAATCTTTTACTGGCTTTCTAGAGAAGTGGAATGATTTATCATCTTTCATCTGGTTAGTGAGCTGTGAACATTTTTCAAGTTTCTATGCTTATATCTTGTTCAAGATGATCATCTTTTTCTTACAATCGGTTCAACTATTGTTTGTAAACCTGTCATTGTTCTATATTTTCTAGAATAATGATGACTGCTTACATTAGAAGTGTTATACTCGATAATGTTTATGCTCTTGATTTTCTCTGGGGCATACTTTCTTTACAGGCTACTATACTTTTGTTGTAACTCATTTACCCTGCATTCTCTTTTTGTTTCTAAGTGGAAAAGAAGTTCTTAGCCTACTGTCAGACCCTTGATAGAAAATCCTTTTGTTACCTGCCTTGTTGCTTTTACGTGAATGTGTGTAAATAACTTTTATGTTTCAACTTTTGATGGTGGTACATATTAAGAGCAACAACTCAAAAATTGGTTCATGTTTTATGGAGAATCAATGTTCAGTTTGTGTCATGACAGTGCATTTTTTAGGCTCGATTTATTGTATTTATATTGAATGGTAATGAACAACTTGGCTGTTTTCCCATTTGCTAATAACATGTCGACATTTGTCCCACGCACATACGAGGATGTGAGTCGTACTTTCAGCTGGCTCAGTTTATGAGTTAAATATCAATTTTTATATGTTTGCAAGCTCTTCGCTCTGTGAGATTGATTTTTGTTATGCTAGAGACACTGGGCGCAAAGTTGAAGATCCTGACTTGCTAGAGAGAATTCGACTTACCATCATTAACAATCTTTTGAAGTATCATCCTGTATGTATGCTGAGTTGATACCTTTGAGTACTTGTGTTTCTGTTGTTTGTGTATGATTTGTTTTATGGAGAATGAAGGAGTGTAGAAAAATTTATCTACTAGTGAGATTATTGAATAAGATAAAGAGGAAGACATTGGTAAAAAAGGGAACAAAGGGGTGAAATAATTGAAGTATTTTGGGGAAAAACATGTAGGGTAAGTTTATCTATTACAAATTAGAACAATCTAAGAGATGGAGATATAATTGAAGAAATAGGGGGAGAAACCAAAAGATTTTATCCAATGATTCCATTATTTACACCAAGTTTGACTAAAATCTGAAAATAAGGCCATGTAGTGGCCAAGATCTAATTTCAGGTGAGGAAAAAAAAAATAATAATAACTAGAGAAAGAAGTTCAAGCCTGATAAGTAATGTAAAACCTATCCATATAAGAAAAGTTATACTATGGCTTAATCAGCTAACAAAGTCTTGAAATAAAAATCTTAAGGTTCTAAAATCCTTATAATGATTCATTATTTTGATTTTTTTCTCTTTTTTGGTTGTTGGTGCATCAAACTCCCTACAATGTCTCAAATTAGATTTGTTTTCTTCAAGTTCACTGATATTTCTCCTTTGGTGCTATAGGAATCTAGCGAGCAACTTGCCATGGGTGAGGCTTTCGGGATAAAAGCTCCTGAGAAAAAGGTGGTCTACCTAGAGATTATTTCAGCTCAACAAAACTCTCTCAGTTATAATTTTCTTTTATTAGTTCACTAGTTCTTTTACGTGATAGAAGTTGTTTTCATGCAGTGTATCATAGAAGGGCTATTTTTCTTTTTGTTGTAGCGAGCAAACGATTCATGATCCTCAGGCTGAAGCATGATACTTCAGCTCTGGGCATGCTGTGGTATAAAATGAAGGGAAAAAGATAAATTCAGACATGGGCAAATGTCAATACCCAGCAGATTTTAGTGTATCACCTTAGATATATTAATGTCTCTGCTGGCTAGCCATGAGGCATTTCTTCACAGTTGAGAATATTAGAAACTTGACCTGAAGAGACAACTTTTTCTGCCAGTAAAAGCGGCTAGCCTGCTATTATTATGTTGTCAATTTAATTGCTTTAATTGCCCCATCTCCATGCAGTTCTTTGTTTTTCTTTGGTTGATTACGCCACTTGCCAATCTTGACAATTGGTTGCTGTTAGTTTAGAAAAGTTTTTTTTCCCGTGTATAATTCTGTTTAATATCTCAACTTTTGAATATGGCCCTTGATTCTTCTAATCAGATTACTTCCTCATTTTCTATGCTGTGCCAGATTAGGCACACCAAATAAAAATATAAATGAAATATACGCAATTTCTAAGACCAGCTTCTTTATTATCATTAATGTGTAAATTGAGCCTTTTTCATTTGTTATACAAGGCTCCTTGCTCAGACTCAGTAGATGTCTTGCATGTGCTTACTGTATTTGTACAAACTTGTAAAATTTGTGACTTTATTTAATGGCAGCTTGATGTTGATATTGCCACCCATATACATGTCAAGGAAGATGGGCCTAAGAGAAGGTTTGCATCTCTATATTTTGATTGAAATCCTTTTAGTATCTTAATTCACATGAAATCTATTTTTTGAATTATTCTATTAAACTTTTCACTACCCATAGAGGATTTAAAAGGAATAATGAATTTTTCACTACAATGCAGAGAGCTATTTGGTATGTCATTTACTAACACCTTCATTATGTATTTTACCAGCTTGCTTTATATAGAAACAGCCGATCGACCTGGATTACTTGTAGAGATCATGAAAATCATTGCTGATGTTAATGTTGATGTTGAATCTGCAGAGATTGATACAGAAGTATTCTTCCTTGTTTTTCTCTCATTCTCTCCACATTTTCGCACACT
Source organism: Atalantia buxifolia (assembly GCA_030444775.1). Lineage (NCBI taxonomy): Eukaryota > Viridiplantae > Streptophyta > Magnoliopsida > Sapindales > Rutaceae > Atalantia > Atalantia buxifolia. The sequence goes on from CM059837.1 coordinate 8,697,004, forward strand.
AGCATAGGCCCTGGCTCCCAGTTCTGTATTCTTACTGTCTTCAAATTTTCTCCTGTCTTTCAATAGGGACTTGTTGCCAAAGACAAATTTCATGTCAGCTACGGAGGCGCAGCATTAAACAGTTCCTTGTCTCAGGTAACTGTTTATGAGTCTTTTTTTTTTTTCATTGAGAAAAGGTTTATGAATCAAAGTTGTATCCACCAAATGTCCATTCATTCCACCTTTTCCGAGCAAATGCTGAGATTACTTGTTATTCAATCTTCTGGATGACCAAGCCATTATTATAAAATTTTATGATGCCTTGTGAATTTATATGCTAAATTCTCTTTCTTCCGGAAATCCTCTCACTGAGACTGATTTCTCTTTAAACGTACAGGTGTTGGTGAACTGTCTGCGATACTACCTTCGAAGGCCGGAAACGGATATTGACAGTTACTAATCATAATCAGAAGAGTTGCTATGTTGCTGTAAACAAAATGTAACTGTTCTGTACCAAGTATTTTGTGAGCTCACCATTGGAATTGTATGTTACAGATTCTGATTTTGTCTTCATCACATTCTTGGGTGTTTGGGGAACAAATGCTTGTGACTCGCTTGGTCAATTTGAAGAGAGTTAATTAAACATAAATGTAACTGGAAAAAGAAAAATAATCTTCTTCATGATGAGCTCTTCCTTTGATAGTTCATCAAAATATTCAATCCTCTTTTATCTGATTGGTGAAGAATGATTTACTTGAAAATTTTCTGAAGAAAAACTCACACTAAGAAATACAAGCAACAAATAATTTTTTTAAAAAAATTAAAAATTAGAAGGGTTTGGGTAAGTATGAGTGGTGATAGAGGTAACGGTTCTAATCTTCCAGAGGCATGGGCTTTGAATTTTGTCAGATGAGTGAAAGGAGAGTTAATTTTCATTGATTAAAAAAAAACTAAAATTTAAATTTACCGCATATACATGACAAATTGTGAATAATAAAGAAGTTAATTAGTTTAAAGACAATGGTTATCTTAGAGCTGCTCTAAAGTAGAGCACAAATTAAAATTACATATGCAAAGTAATAAATAATAAAAAATATGTCATAACTTTAATTGTGTGATCATAAAGGTAAGCTATACCTTAGAGCAGTTTCAACATAATTAAATTATCATAATTATGCCATCTCAACATGTTAAGATATGTTTGGTTTACATAAGTATTTTTTTTCTTTATCAGCCGTAGCAATGGTTCAAATTACTTGAATACTTTTATTATTTCATGCATATTAGATTCTAAGAATTTTCAGTAAATAAACAAAGTTTAGAAAAGTTATTCTAGAGAAATTTCAGATTACATAATTGAATCAAATTTAGAAATATCCTCCAACTCCAGGTGGCTTGACCAAATTGTTTAACAATTTATTCACATGGCAAAGAAAGGAAGCTGCAAGAAGAAGTTTTGACATGCTTAATAAAATGTATATGATAAGACCCAATTTAAATTCCAGATTACATAATTGAATCAAATTTAGAAATATGCTCCAACTCCAGGTGGCTTGACCAAATTGTTTAACAATTTATTCACATGGCAAAGAAAGGAAGCTGCAAGAAGTTTTGACATGCTTAATAAAAAGAATATGATAAGACCCAATTTTCCTTTTGCAGCAGTTGGATCCAAGAGTTTAGGTGAAGGATTAGGTAACATTCTTTTTAATCTTTGCAAGGAAGCATTATTCAATGATCAAAACCATAAATTTGCCGCAAAAAATGCCAAAAGCAGTGGTAGTTGTTGCCTTGTTCAAGCTAACCAAACCTCCACTTCACTTTATTCTCAAGCAAAATAACACGTTAAACAAAAGCACTGGGCTATAAATTTGCCAAGAATTTTCAGCATCCATTAACAGCAAACAATGTCATTAGCATTGACAGTTCTGTTTTTTGGTCTCTTTCACAGCTATGTCACCTTGGCTTCTGACCCTGATCCGGTCAATGACTTTTGCGTACTCAACAGAAGTTCAGCAACTACTAATCTTCCATGCAAAAACTCATCACTTGTCACAGTGGAAGATTTTGTGTTTTCGGGCATAAAGTTTCGTGGAAAGTTCAGTGAAACTGGTTTAGCCTCCATTCCAGTTAATGTGAATGTCTTTCCAGGATTGAACACTCTTGGCATGTCCATGGTACGCGCTGATTTTGATGTTGGCGGTGTTAATGTTCCGCATTTCCATCCAAGAGCTACTGAGATAGCAGTTGTGCTAGAGGGAAAGATCTACTCAGGATTTGTCGACACACAAAACAGGATTTTTGCTAAAGTGATTGAAAAGGGTGAGGTGATGGTGTTTCCAAGAGGCCTTGTACACTTCCAAATGAATGTTGGAGACACCTGGGCGACTATTCTGGGGAGTTTCGACAGCCAAAACCCTGGACTGCAGAAAATCCCATCTGCAGTATTTGGTTCAGACATTAAGGAAGAGCTGTTGGAGAAGGCTTTTGGCTTGACTCCCAAGGAAATTGCTAAGTTAAGGAAGAGGTTTGGTCCCCATCGGTTGTGAGTTAAAAGATGAAGGTAGCTAAGTTAAGGAAGTGGTTTGTTATTGCTGGTACTTAAGATTCTTAGGCAGTCTGTAGCAACTATGAATCAAAACAATTTTCGCTATGTATTGATGGTTAATACTAAAGAAATTCATCACGGAAAAGCTAAGCGAATAATAATATATGGGGTACATTTTTCCATATCCAGTTTTGTTTCAGCATGTTCTTTTGTTAAGTTTATTTTCAATGTTGTACAAGACTATATGACCTTGATCTGATTTCAGCCCAAGATACAAATGCTTCACTATGAAGGTAAATCTGAAACACTACATAATTCAACAGCAGATGATAATGATCGTTTTGATGAGCCATGCTCATATTTCCATGCTTAAAAAAGACATAACGAAAAAAGTGGGAGCCACACAATGATGGTCACCACATGTCCTATGCCCATTGAAGAAGCAAAAGAAATAGATTATCATGTAGCAAGCTGTTTACCCGCTGGTTGTGTTTAATCAGAAGCTTTTTCAAAAAGTAAAAGCTAAAAAATTATGAGGTCTCTCTTACTTTTCTTCTGATTGAAGATTAGGTGCTCGGGATTCGAGTACTCTCATTTTGGCTCAAATTCAGTAGATTGAAAATTGAACCCATTTTATCATACATTGCTTGAAATCTCAAGTCCCAGCTTCATACAAAATGAAGCAGAAACTCTACTTTTCACATTACACGCCAATAAAGAAAGTCCCGGAAACTTCAGTTCAGCCAGCCGTTTGTGCAAGAAATACAAAACAAAGGAAAGATTAAGTACAATAACATATCATACAGACTCTCCGGTGACAAAAACAAAGTCTTCTAAACTTTTGTAGAATAGTTATTCTACTCAGGTCTTTGTAGTTTTCACTTAGAGCAATGCACTTAACATTTCATTCCAGCTATCGGGCACCCCAGGGAGGCACCAGTGACTGCAGTCGGAGGAAAAGTCTTTGGAATGCTGCCTTGCTTCTTGATCCATTGCCCTTCTGTAAACAGAAGGATGCCCGTCTCTACGAAGAGCTGACATTGTTGTAATATCTTGCAAATACACCGGAAATCTCATTCTCCGCAACACCTCTTTTAGTACTACCAATTGTTCAGGAACATGTTGGTGACTAAAAAAGGCCAGAGGAGTCCTCTGCTTGTAACATTTCCAACCATTTTCTCTGTTGAATGAAGATAAAGTGAAAACTACCACTTAAAAGACATAGCCAAAAGCGAAAACACTGTTTATATATGCACAACTTATTGCATTGTACCTGTTGTGCCTAGGAGACATGCTCCGGAAAATGACTCTGGTTCTACTAGGATCAATATTCAAATCTATCCATTTTGCCCATGTCGTGAGTCCTTTCTCATAAGCAATCATCGGATTCATAACTTTATAGACAGACTTTCCCTCCATGTAATAGTCCCATCTACAATTAGTCATAGGTTTTCAATTAGCTAAGATTATGAAATCGTGCTACTGCTCTCAAGTAAACACAAGTGAAATCACAAAACATATATATTATGCAACTTAAAACTGGAAATATTATCTTACGAACTCCATTGTTCCGAGTGAGTCCACCAGTGAGCTGAATCAAACACAAGTATGTCAGCTCCTCTCCAGTATCTTGCATTATCTTCAATCAAATCCAAGTGAAGTACTCTCTTGTTTTCGGGTCCTTTCTTCAGTTCCACAAGGAGTGGAGCCCAAGAAAACTCAATTGATGTCTCGAAATCCTGTTAACATCATACACTATGTATTTATAAACAACTGATAAAATCAAGAAGAAAGACAATCAGTGATCAGGTTCCGAATATTTCAACTCAAGATCTTACCAAGGCATGGAAGGCCATTGAAAGACCATTGTAAGCCACTTTCTTGCGCCCCGTGGGAACAACTCCCTGCACTAAGCAAACAAGAGATTCCCACTGGTTCCTCATTATGGAATCGCCAACAAGCATTATTCTTTTCCTTCTCATCTTAGCAAGAAATTTCAACGCATCAAACCTGAAACCACATTGCCCTCTTTAGATACCATTTCAATGCATACACATCTATTTCTTGCTAACATTAGCATATTTAGTTTAAGTACCTTGGAATTGAGCAAGCATGAGGCTTCCATTTCCATTTCTGGTAGTCAGAATCTGGCCGTCCATTTTTCTGGCAGCTTACAGCAGTACTAAGATAAGGGCAATTAGAATCATAAAGAGGGTAAGATGGGTCATAAACCCATTTGCCAGAAGTAAAATCACAATGCCTTGATGAATCACGCCGGGATTGAACCATATTAACTTCGCTATCTTCTTCATTAAGCCAAAACTCATCGGTCTCTAGGCCAAACTGGGATGACTTGCCGGTGAAGAAACATAGAAAAATACCGATCAACAACAGAAACTGAGGCTTATATGCTGGTTTAGCCATTGAAGCACAGAGTGTGGAAGTTGGAGCAGTGAAGTAGAGACTGTAGAGTCCCAAGTTTCCAATGAAGAAGCCTATTTAATGCATAGAAAATGAAACTAGGTCTTTAAAGTTGACAAAAGGGTTTCCATTTAGGCCATGAGTCACGGCAAAGTGAGAGTGGACCATATTCTTTCTACTCATTGCCATTAACATTGTTGCTGGTGAATTGTTGAAAGTAAAAATGATTGAAGGCACAAGTTTTGGGTCCGTGACATGCGCGTTTTGTAGGCCACGAACATTAATCATGCAAGGATATTGATCGTTTAATTGTTGGGATGTCAAAAAGGAGCACAGCAATCACCAAAGTTGGAAATACGTTAGGGGCAAAATAGTAAATGCATGCTTGGCTTGAATAAATACCCACAAGCGTTAACGCATTATTTCTGTCTTTCAAGGTCAAAAGTAATTACCTAACGTGTCATTAATACAAAGTGGAAAGTTGATCCATGGTGGGTTTTGCCACGTCAAGGGTAGAATAACAAAAGATTAAAAAGAAATGGAAACTAAATGAATATTTTAACGTCATAAGGATTTTTATGAGTTTTGAAACATTAACTAAAAAAAAAAGGTTTGATTAATGTAGTGAAACATTGTGGAGATATGATCATTTTTCATACACAAACTCTTATGCATAAATTTTTTAATTTAAATGCAATTAATGTTAACAAGTCATAAAATTAATGAGTTAATAAATAAAAACAATGATGTGAGACCAATTACAAATATTTTATATATTTTTTAAAATAATATGAGCCTTCTCAAATAATATCCCAATATTTTTACCCGTCTTGAGTTATTACTTCAATTATTTCAATTGAAATTTTTTTAAAAAAAAATCCTTTTTCCAGCTCTTTTAGAAATTTTTTTAAAAATTATTTGTGTTTTGGCGGAAAGTAAAGATTTCGAGAGCACATTCTTTGTAATTTGAAAGCCTGCTCGAGTCAGATGTGTCATCGAACAGCCCATTTGTTTGGGCTAAAAATGCGGCCCAAGATTGCTCTCTTACTTTATTTCGGTGTCCGAAGAGTATTGCTTTACTTTTGTAAATATGCTATTGTGCCCCACTTTTTTTATATTGATAGAGTTAGCCTTTTAATCAGACCCGTTAATTGCCAATGTGCCAAGAGTGCTGCTTTTCACACCCCTTTAATATTCTTATGAAATCCCATTTTTGTAACCACAGTCGTACACCTAGAGAAAATTACATAAAAGCACTATTATAAATTTAATTAAACGTAAATATCATTATAAATCATGAACCCCAACTATCTTTAAATCTTAGAATATGATATAACTGATTTTCTTTATAAAATTGAAATAATTTTGAATCAATGAAGAAATAAACTACCTAGTAATAAGATTTTTTTTTTAAAAAAAAAGTCTGTTTAGAATTTAGTTAATTTACTCTAGATGATAGTAAAATTAATTAAAATTATGTTGCAATTTTTTATCTTTTTTTGTTATTGCAAAAAAAAAAGCTAAAAATATAAAAAAGTGGCGCTTCTTATGAGTTTTAAAGGGGTATTGAAAGCTCAACTCATGTCATAATTATCATTACACGGCCTATGTTATTTGGGCTTAGTTGGGTTAAGTTGTCTTTATTTTATGTTTAGAATGATGTTATTAAAACTTATTTTAAAGTTATATTCGACTTTAGTAATATTCGACTTTCTCAATTTCTCTCACTAATTCCCACTATCAATTAACTTCACTTATTTCTAAAATTATCTTTATTAGAGGACAAAAATATAATTAAAAGACAAAAATGCTTCGATAACCTTAGCCACCTTTGACCACTATTATTGCCCCCTCAAGCCACCATTTTTTTTATCATTCATTCAAATCTTAGCCACTTTATTGCTAATCCATTTTCATTATATATCATTCACTTCAATTGATTTATAATTTCTTGATTCATTTTTGAAATTGTTCTTTGCCTCCTTTTATTTGATATCGATTTTGATATTATAACATCAATCTTCCTAAAATCAATTTAAATAAAAGAGGAGTTTTGGTCGGCCACTGTTGGAAAATTTACTAATAGGAAATCAATTATTAAAGGCTAGTGGTCCGGTGGCTTGAAGCAATGATAGTGCTGGTGGCAGGTGGATAGAGTTTTTAGAAATGCATTTGTTTTTATTTTATTTTTTTAATTATTTAACAATGATAATTATGAAAACAAGTGAGATTAATTAAAAAGCCAGAGATGGTAAGAGAAAATGACGGTGTCATCAACACCCCATTTTTTATATTAACAATTTTAACCTTCTAATCAAACACACAAATCGTCAATGTTAATGATCAAAATTCAAAGTGAAGAGCCAAATGAAATTGACGTGACATGCGGTTTTTTTATTATATATTTTTGTTTTGAGCAAACTTCAAATTAATTTTCCTATCATCAATTTTTCTAAAATTTAAATGGACATCTAAGAAAAACTATTTAAAAGCCACTTAGTCAAGTTTTTGAAGGCTAGATAATATATAAGCAAGTCCTTGAAGGTTAGGTGATATGTAAGTCTAATTATACACACGTACAGTGAAACTATTATATTATAGCAAATAATTCCTTCAATAAAATTTATTATTGCTTATAAATTAGTCAAGATCTTCTTTTACTATCAAACACACTATATTCCAGTTTGACATGAGATAATCAATAAAATGTTGCACATTCAAATAACTAAATCACAAATTTTTAACTGCTCTAAATTTCTAATTGCTTTAATTTACTTGAAAACATCTTTTTTTTGTCCTTCTACTCTGACGATTAACTTACTCGTCAAATTTGTAAAACCAATTATAATATTTGTATTGAAATTATCTAATTCTTCTTTTGGTACATTTTAATCCATTCTCTCCATCCTAAATATATTTGTCTTTTACCATGTCCTAATATACTTTCTAAGTATACTTATTTATAATTTGATTATGATATTACTACTAACACTTCAATTGAATGTTCAATTAAAATTCCTTCCCACTGGATAAATATTTGTTTCAAGTCTCTTGTTTCATGTCCGGTTAGTTCAATGCAACACGTTTCCTTTTTTGTTTTTGTTTTTGTTTTTAACTTAATGCAACAAATGAATTGCCTTAAATATGTAACAATATATGTTACAGAGAAAGAATAGGACTTAAACTTACTTTATCACTACATTATAGCACCTAAATGAACTAATTTTTTTTCTTCTGGGGGAAATGAATTGCACTTAATTAACTTGTTTTAACATTGACCCAAGAGCTCAATTAAGTGCATGGTTGGTATAACTTATGTAATGATCACAAGTACTTATTTAATCTCGTAAGTTTTTTTTTTTAATTTTTTATTACTGTTTGGTTATTTTTTATCAGAGTTTTTAAAAATTAAATAAGTTATTTTTTTCTACTAGTAAAAACTCAAAATTTTAGACTTTTGGGGAGTTGAGGTTGATTTTTTTTAAAAGATTAAAATACCTAAAATATCCTTATTTTATAATCTTATTTTATTATTTCTACAACATAACTTTAAATAACTTGCCTACTAAAGTAATTTTATAATTTTTAACGGAAGTTCCCATTAACAACCAAAGAACTAACTTTTTCTGGTGAAAGCTTTACTTATAAAAACTTTACTAATAAAAGTCTAGTTAAATAAGTGCTATTTGAAAAACTATACCAAAAAAAGTCTTAAGTGCTATTTGAAAAACTAAACAAAAAAAAAGTCTAAATAGTTTTCAATTACCTTTATTTGGTTAGGTATCTAAATTTAATTTTAGAGAAGACGAGTTAAAAATTTTATTTGGACTTTGTCCACTTTTTTTTTAATATTTTATTCCTCTTAAAAAAATTTTAAAATTTTTTTAACATTGATTTGGACTTATTATGTGAATATGAAGTAAGCACTTTATTCTAATTTGCAAGATTTAATTCATATTGGAAAGGATTCAAACCCAGTACCTCTAGATTTTAAGCTTACTTTGACAAATTATTTATCTAATGTTCAGCATTTCATTACTTATATGGTAAAACTTAAAAGCTCCAGCGGGCTAGTTAAAGTGTAATATGGATGCAGGGGTCTTTAGCTGTCATGAAAGCTTCAGTTTTGGAGGAGTAATAAGAGATTCTGGAGGTGCTTTTGTGGCAGCTAAGTGTCAACGCTTCCCTAGTTTGTTTCATCCCAGAAGCTTTGGCGGTTCGTGAAGCTCTTAGCTGGATAAAGAACCTGCATGTCTCTAAAATTATTTTTGAAATAGATTGTTTGAATGTGTACTCAGCTTTAATTACTCAAACTCCGAGGTCTAATGGTTTTGGTTTAATTATTGAGGACTGTCAAGTTTTATCTAATTTAGTTTAAGAAGTGAGATTTTCTTTTGTACGTCGATCTGCGAACGTCGCTGCCCATACAGTGGTTAGGGTAGAGAGGTTCTATATCAGATCTTGGAGGGCTGTTCTACCTTCGTGATTATGTCCGATGTTGACAATCTCTTATGTTTAATGAAATTTCCGTTCATCAAAATTCAAAAAAAAAAAAACTTGGTTTGTTCTGTGATCAAAACATAACTTACTTAATCAATTATATCACATGGTCGATGGGTTTGGCTACAATGTCGTTGGCATTGTAGCCGGCACCATGCCGGGCTCTCAAAAAGAGAGCCCTGCTGTCTTTGGCTGCCATTTGGCAGCCAAAGACTTGGTGCAGCCGGTTAACAAACCGGTTGCACCTTTTTTTTTAAAAATAGATATTAAAAATATAATATAAAAATAAATAAAATAAAATAAATGTAAAAAATAATATTTTATAATATAATTAATAGCAAAAAATAAAGAAATTGAATAATATAATACCTACAATATAATATAATTAAATAAAATGTTAAAAAATAAAGAAAATTAAAAATAAAAAAAAAAAGTAAAATTTCATGTTTAACGTCAGTTGTTACATGTCTGACGTATCGGTTGCATGTTTTATGTTAAATGTTGCATGTCTTGAATAAAGCCAAAATAAAGAATATTCTCGAATATTCTCGCCCGTTTCATGTTTGACGTGGAAGTTGCAAACTTTACGTGATCAGTTGCATATTTCGCGTGAAGTGTTGCAAGTTTCATGTTTAACGTCAGTTGTTACATGTCTGACATAACAGTTGCATGTTTGACGTTAAATGTTGCATGTCTTGAATAAAGCCAAAATAAAGAATATTCTCGAATATTCTCGCCCGTTTCATGTTTGACGTGGAAGTTGTAAACTTTACGTGATCAGTTTCATATTTCACGGGAGGTGTTGTAAGTTTCATGTTTAACGTCAGTTGTTACATGTCTGACGTAACAGTTGCAGGTTTGACGTTAAATGTTGCATGTCTTGAATAAAGTCAAAATAAAGAATATTCTCGAATATTCTCGCCCGTTTCATGTTTGACGTGGAAGTTGCAAACTTTACGTGATCAGTTGCATATTTCGCGTGAAGTGTTGCAAGTTTCATGTTTAACGTCAGTTGTTACATGTCTGACATAACAGTTGCATGTTTGACGTTAAATGTTGCATGTCTTGAATAAAGCCAAAATAAAGAATATTCTCGAATATTCTCGCCCGTTTCATGTTTGACGTGGAAGTTGCAAACTTTACGTGATCAGTTTCCTATTTCACGGGAAGTGTTGCAAGTTTCATGTTTAACGTCAGTTGTTACATGTCTGACGTAACGGTTGCATGTTTGACGTTAAATGTTGCATGTCTTGAATAAAGCCAAAACAAAGAATATTCTCGAATATTCTCGCCCGTTTCATGTTTGACGTCGAAGTTGCAAACTTAACGTGATCAGTTGCATATTTGGCGTGAAGTGTTGCAAGTTGTATGTTTAACGTCAGTTGTTGCATGTTCGACGTCACGGTTGCATATGTGACGTTAAATGTTGCATGTCTTGAATAAAGCCAAAATAAAGAATATTCTCGAATATTCTCGCCCGTTTCATGTTTGACGTGGAAGTTGCAAACTTTACGTGATCAGTTGCATATTTCACGAAAAGGCGTCCGAATAACCAACAAATAAAACAAATCCATAGCATCCAAAACTGAATTAAAGAACATAATAAATACGCAAAGCAAATGCATATAATCCAAATCAAATTCATAATCCAAAGTCATAACAACCATCCATATAATCGAAAATCAAAATACATAAAGTAATAAATGACATGTAGGTGTGTCTGATACAAGCATAAGAGACTACTGAGGTGGTGACGATGGTGGTGATGGAGGTGGATACGGATGTGGAATACCAAAGTGCTCAAAGAGGAGGCGCTGGCCGTGAATGAGCTGCTTGTTTCTTTCTTCTTGAAACTCGATCTGCACGACGGAGAGCATCCTCACCTCATCCATAATCTGCTGAAGTGTAACCTCGTCAGAAATTGGATGCTCGGGAGGTGGTAATGCAGGTGCAGAGGCAGTAGGAGCAGAGGTAGACACCGGAGAATCTCGACGACGACGCTGGCCTCGAAACGGAAGCGAGAAATCAGGGAGTTGATCAGCAGGAATCACATCGTTGAGTTGCCGATCATCACTCGGAGCAAGGAAGGTGTACTTGTTTTCAGTGACTTTGACCCAAGTGCGATCACGCCACTGAAAACCTAAGCCAAAGAAGCGTCTTCCCCTATACCTTTAGACGGTCTACACGATGGTTCATTAATCGGAACCTCAAAATGTTTAAGGATTCGGGTAATGAAGTGACCATACGGAAGGGAACGGTTGATCAGTTTAGGAACAGAGAGCATGTTTCGGACGATGGAGTATCCTATGTCAACTGGACGACGTCTAAGAATACAATCAATTAAGGCAACATCCATATAGGAAACCTCATCCAAATGACCTGATCTAGGAAGCACAATAGTCTGAATAAAACGGAGTAATATACGAGTTTGAAGACAAAGACATTTGGCGCGGAAATGGATAGTACAATTTTCATCGGAAATGTCATTTCAACGACATATATTCTTAACGGCATCAATATGCACATAGTGATCAATATCAAGAGATTTCCTAGGTGAGAAAATATCTAGGCCATCATCAGGGGTTCCTAAGATAGAGTTCAAATCCAAATAATCAAATTCAATCGAAACTCCTCCAACTTTGGTGATTACTCGATTTTCTTTCTCCGCGGAAGTATCCATATTCGAGTAAAAGACTTTCACCAAGTCGGGATAAACATTTTCATCAATCATAAGTGCATTCATCTAACCAACATCTTCTAATAATTGGAATAGATTTCGATTACTAATACTAAGAGTATGTAGCCAATTCGGTAAAATGAAAAATGTAGGGAGTACCTCACGAGTCATAAATTGTTTGTCAAATCGGTTGGCTAAATGCTTGGCGTTCCGAAAGTGTGTGGACTCAAAGATGGATTGGGTGGAGATGTTGCCATCTCGCCGTGACCTCTTGGGAGGTTGAACCGGTTTTTTGCCTTTTCTTCGAACCGGCCGTGAGCTTGACATGGTGAGTTTGATTGATTTGAGGTGAAATGAGGCAAGAACAATGAAGATAATGAGGATTAGAAACAATTTTGAGAAACAATTTGGCTCAAAAACAACTTGAGAGGAAGAAATTTAGAGAGAGAAAAAATTTTGGAAAACCCTAGGTTTATGTCGGATCTACAAATTTTGCGGTTGAAAATGAATTTTAAAGTTGATTTTGGCCACAAGAACGGATGGGGAACAACTTTTATAGTTTGATTTGCATCAAAAACACATGAAAAATGATGGATTTTTGAGTGAAAATGAGAGATGGGTAAACGGTTTTTAGAGAGAGAGGAGAACTGGATTGCCGAAAATTAGGAAGAAGGTGAAACAGATTTTAAAGCTGCGAATCCGGCATTCCGGATGTGAATAACCAGTTATCCGGTTGCATTCCAGAACCATATTTTCGCGCATCCGGATTACCGGATATCAGAACCGGTTATCCGGTTTCGAGGCAGCAAGTGCCCTTACGAATCCGGTTTACCGGATGTGAGTAACCGGTTATCCGGTTATGCTCCAGTGGCATTTTTCTCGAATCCGGATTTCCGGATAACATAACCGGTTATCCGGTTTGGAGGCAGTGAGGACAATCCCGCTTCCGGTTTACCGGATGTTAGTAACCGGTTAGCCGGTTATGCTCCAGTGGCATTTTTCTCGAATCCGGATTTCCGGATAACATAACCGGTTATCCGGTTTGGAGGCAGTGAAGACAATCCCGCTTCCGGTTTACCGGATGTTAGTAACCGGTTAGCCGGTTATGCTCCAGTGGCATTTTTCTCGAATCCGGATTTCCGGATAACATAACCGGTTATCCGGTTTGGAGGCCGTGAAGACAATCCCGAATCCAATTTACCGGCTGTTCAAAATCGGCAATCCGGTTACGGTCCAGTAGCTACTTAGGCATATCCGGATTTCCGAATTTCACTAACCGGTTAGCCGGTTAGTGTCCAGAACAATTAACACTTCAAGCGGCTGACCGGTTTTCTTATCTGGATTGCCGGATGTGAGGCAGAGAGTAATTTTTGAAAATCCGATTTACCGGTTTGGTAAATCCGGTTATCCGAATATTGACCCGAGAGCAACAAAGAAGAAAATGAATTTCTGGTTGAATAGGAAGCGGTATACCGGTTTAGACTTTGAAATATTTTTACCACTTATTGTAATTGGCAAGCTCTTATACTTGTATTATACACACCATTTTATTTTTGGCTTGAAATTTTGGTCAATTTTATATCATTTTTTAGATTCAAAATTTTTCAATAATCCATTTAATTCATGAAACATAAAATAACAAACATATCAAGCTATTTAATTCATGAAGCATAAATCCATACAATAACAAGCAGACCAAGATTAATGGTGCCAATCAAAAAACGAAAAATTTGCTTAAATGACCTTAAATGAAACATAAATGCTAATGCATACAAAGAACAAAGCAGCACGTTTGGGTGGTTAGGTTTGTAATAAATATGATGAAAACAAAACTCACCTTCCCTCCATTAATGAGGGATTATTGTAAGGCTGAACTCCAAAACTTCTTCACATAAAACACACTCATTCCAAATGTGAAGCTCTAAAATCTTGTTGAACATCTCTGGATGCGCAGTTTTCCACTTTTCATTAGTGAAGTTTCTCTCCAACAAAGGTATGTGCTGTAATTTAAGTTGTAGAATTGTGATGCCATAGACGGTTTCATATTTATTATTGTATTAAATTATTAAGATAAGGGGTGTGAATTATGTTATTAACAAAGTTTTGGTTGAACAGGGGTTAAATATGAGCAGCCCACATAATAATAGCAACCTAGGAATATCCATTGCTCCAAAGGTTGGTTTACAGGCATCGGACGTACTTGGCAATCATTTCGACTCAGTAGTGGATGCAGAACTGTGGTATAACAATTATGCCCGAATGATTGGTTTTGGTGTTAGGAAAGATGATATGCGGTGCGAAAAAAAGTCTGGACGAATCACAATTCGACGTTGGGTTTGTCATTTTGAAGGGCTAAGAGACGAAAGACAATCTCAAAATTGTAGTAGGGTGCGAGAACCACGACCTGTAACACGAACCGGGTGTCGGGCCTCGTTTCGAGTGAATTTCGACGAATCAGTTGGTAAATACATCGTCAAAGAATTCAGGCCTGAGCACAACCATCCTTTGGCTTCTGATAATGAAGTTTATCTCATTCGTTCACATCGAAAGGTTACAGATGCAGAGCTTGCGCAAGCAAAGGCATTAAGGCATGTTGGTGTGAAGACCTGCCAATTCATGGATTACATGGCTGATCAAGTAGAGGGGCCTCAAAACCTAAGGTTTACACGCAAAGACATGCAAAACATGCTAGATGCTTCCACTCGTGCCGAGGTTGGAGATGCTGACTCAGATACAACTATAGTATACTTTGCGGCAAAATCTGAACATGACCCTGGGCTCTGCTTTGAGTACACACTAGATGATGAAAATAGGCTACGAAATTTATTTTGGACTGATTGTGTAGCTCGTTATGACTATCAGTGTTTTGGTGATGTGTTGGTATTCGATGCAACGTATAAGACTAATGCATATCAGAAACCCCTCGTTACACTTGTCGGAACAAACCATCACTTCAGAACAACGATCTTCGATTTTGCTTTGCTCGCAGATAAGACAATTGACTCATACACGTGGCTGCTGCAAACTTTCTTATCCACTATGGGCAATCGAAAGCCCGTATCTGTAGTTACTGATGGTGACAAGGCAATGTCAAAGGCAATAAAGACAGTGTTTATCGAGTGCATCTATCGTCTTTGTTGTTGGCATCTCGAGCGCAATGCACAGGCGAATGTGAAGAACGAAGGCTTTACGAGAAAATTTCGTGATTTGATGTTGACCCCTATGACGGTAGCTGAATTTGAAATCCAATGGTCAGCTGTAGTGGTTGAATTCGCGCTTGAACATCATGCATGGGTACAGAAAATGTATTTGAAGCAGTGCAAGTGGGCGGAAGCTTATCTTAAAGGAACATTCTTTGCTGGTATGCGAAGTACGCAACGATGTGAAAGTATGAATGCTTATCTTAGGCGATTTGTCCAACATAAGCTAAAATTGTATGAGTTTGTACGACAAATCGATCGTGCTCTCCTCAATATGCGTGTCACTGAAACAACCGATAAGTTCAAAACCAAATATAGTGCTCCTGTTTTAAGAACGCACTTACATAGCTTGGAGAAACATGCTGCACAATTGTTCCTATTGGGGGGTTTTTCGAAGGTTAGAGATGAGATGCAATGAGAAGGCACGATCATCGAAGTAAAAATTGTCAAAACCGTCAATGCTGCTTTGTACACAATCACTGAATTTGGGGTACCAGCAGCATATTGGAATGTCATCCATAATCTACAAGAAAACCACATACACTGCTCTTGTCAAATGATGGGGTCCGTTGGGCTTCCTTGTAGGCACATGTTTCATGTCCTATAAATGGAACAAATTGAAAAGATTCCTAACACTATGGTTCTTCGTAGATGGACAAAAAAAGCCAAGGAGCACAATACTTGCACGACCGCAAAACCAGAAGTTGACGCCGATGTTTCAGAGGTGGCTAGATTTAGTGCACTTTCTGCAGCTTGCAATAAAATGTGCTACAATGCAGCAAAAAATGTTGAAACCTACGAAAATGCGTTGGTGGAAATCAATCGGTTAACATTAACTTATGAACAACAATCTGAACGAGACGGTCTCCCAAATAAAAAATTACGGATAGAAACAAAACTTCGTAATCCTGCAGTTGTAAAGACCAAAGGAGCTATGTCTAAAGCGAAATGTGTAGAAGAAAGCTCTAGAAAGTGTGGAAAATGTCGTCAGGTTGGGCATACAGCACGAACTTGTCATATTCAAGGGAATGATAGCACTCAACTGAGGTATGTCCCAAGTTCTTTATCATGTATTTAATGTTTATTAATTAACTTAATACTTTCAGCTTCGCATTGTTGGACATTTCATTGATAACTTTCATGGTATTGATTTTAGTGTCGATGGAAACTATTTTACTGCATTCGATTCATCAAGCACCCAGAATCCTGGAGCCTCTGTTGGAGTCAATCCAAAATTCTTAGCTCATGCAGCCAACCAATTTTCTAATGTTTTCTATTGGTGGCCTCATTAAACAGTGGCATTATATTCAGTCAACATGTATAACCATTTGAATTCTACTATCATGTACCAACATAACTACCAGTTCAATATCAAATGATGAGATATGAACACTATTAATATGCATATGTTCATTATAGTTAAATAATTTCTCGGCCAAGAATACATAACCATGTGATAAATTTAAAAATAATTCTCAATCAAAAATCATTTTACAACCATCGTAAGCAAGAAGACAAAAAAAAGTCGCACTATCACGTCCCAACACATTTCAAACAACTTATAACAAAAAAATAACATGCAATCACTTGCATAATCATTACCAAGTGTGGTTCGATATCTAAGCGCGGGTTCTCTGTTAACTTTCTTCTTCTTACGAATGTTGCCGCTTTGTTGGTGAGATGGCTTTTGCACTTAAGAGGATACAGGCTTCACCATTGCAGAATGACTCGCAAACTGAGCGTTGCTTAGTTCCAGCAATTTGTCTCGATTTTGATTCAATGCAGAATTAATTAGTTGAATGGCTAGCCTACCCCGTGTATCCTCGGATGTGTACTAGTCAATTTCAAAGGGAAATAATATTACTTTCGGAATCAAATTAATAGGCTTCATATAGTTATAAAGTGAACAAAATTTTGAGTTCAACCGTTAAACAAGTTAGGCATGGTCCTACCAAAGTTGACGATTTCTTCGGAATAAATTCTGGGTTGTCCATATAGTTTATCACATAAACCCCACAATCATATCCATTCCTTTGCTTTGGAACTCCAATGCCCCTGTTGATTGGAAAGTCTTGGAACTTTACGTGTTGCATATTGCTTGGCAATTGGGGCTGCAGAATCCAATCCAAGAAATGTAGCTGCCAGCAATGTCGAAAACCAGACAATATCATAGATGTGAATATAACACAATATACATAATTGAAAATGTATGATTGATAACGAAAAAAAGAGCATGATTAAGATACAATGCGCATGGCTTGATCGTGCCGTCTTCTATTACTGCGGGGATCTGGAAGAGGATCCCATATTTCTGCACTTGTTTCTCTGACATTCACGATCAGTAGATACCAATAAGATGATTCATTTTTTATTGGCACATAAATCTGACATTTCAATTGTCAATGTCATACACCAAGCACACTAATATAAACTGAAATAAGTAAAATGTTAAGAAACTAACCTTTTGACACCTATGCAACTGTTGCATATAATTTTTTCCACATCTAGCTGCCCTTGCAAAACAATCCACCTCATCTCCGACCATTAGAATTGATTGATACACATAATAAAGACAACGTTGCATGAGGAAGTTGCCAATAAAGAAACCAAAACACACTGCAAAAAGCACCGGCGACACTCATAGAAAATCTTGTTGGTAAATACCAGTTCATTGACACATCTTTCTCCACCACTTGCTGAATGAGGGTGAGGTGATGCGCTTTCATAGAAATCACCTAAAAATGATCATATTGATTGAAATATATAATAATATAGAATAAAGGACAAACATATATTGTGATATCACCAAATGTTGAAACATAATACCTCTCCACATAGATAAGCCCCAGGCAAAAGAGTCAATAAAGAATGCCGATTAAGAATTTCGCCGTAACTGGAAACAATGATTTCACTAAAGACCAAACAAGTTTCATTTTTAGTCGTGTAGTATAACAACCATATACAAAAAACTAATTTCAGTGTTCTGAATTTTACCTTTCGTCAGCCTCTTTGTTAAAAGCATATTGAATAAGCTTCAATTCTTCCAGTGTAACTGGATCATTGACTTGAAACGGACCAGCTTTATACTTAGGATTTGCTCCCCTCGACACTTGATCGTACGGTGAAAGTTGATATTGGCCTGGCCTACAATTCCTACTTGGTCGCGTTGGCAAGACACTGATACTAGTAGATGTTTGAGGTTCTTGCCTAAGTTCAACTGGTTCGTCTATATCCTTTATAAACAATAAATTTATATGTAAGTTACTTCATAAGTGAGTTATCATCGAAATAATTTTTACAAAACGACGTTATAAAATTGTACCTCATCTCGGAGATTAGGTGGTGGAATAGGGGCATAACTTGCATCAAAGTGGGTAGAATCTTTGCGAAATTCACCGATTACTTCTCTTGTCCCCATCCAGCCCATTATTTTACCGAGGCTTAGGTTCAATCTGCGATCTATAGAGTCCTCGTCACATCCATTACCATTTTGTTTTTTCCATCAGTGGTTGGCTCGGTTTTTCTGACTGGACATGTTGGTTCTAGTATTTTCAAGCTCGGAGATGGCGGGGATGGATCAGATGGTTGTTTTGATGGTGCACCAACCAGAGACTTGGATCTTAATTCCTCCAAAGACTTCTCAACCATTTCCATTCTCACATTGAACGAATCCATTTTGTGTTCAATTCTCTGGACAGACTGTGTTAGCACCCTAAAAGCTTCCTCCATATTAACAGTGCTCGGCCCAACATCTTTGGTTTGTTTAAAATGAGGGAAATTTCTTTCAAGCTGTAGAAAATTTGATTCACGCATTGGAACCTAAAATAAATGTGCACAACAATCATACATAATGACAATCAAAATATATTCAATTTACCGTAAACAAAATTAAATACATGTGTGAACAAGACAAAAAATAAAACAAACCTCGGTACTTGTCATATCCCCAAACTTTTTCCGCCAATTCAAAACGCGCCGAATCTCTTCCTTGATCCATACACTAACAAGGCATACTGTTCTGTCCATGAAACACCGATCATACAAAACAGCACTAAAGTAGAACAACTGTTCATTCAAAAAACAATGGAAACGTCATTTTATTTTCTGTATTTGCCAAATTAATTATTACATTTAAGATCTCTTAAATATACCTCTAAAAACACAACACAACCACTAACTGACTTCACTTGATGATCTTTATACTTCGCTATACCCTCCCACAGAAAGTTAAAGCACCATGTAGCCCAATTCTTTTTCTCGATTAACTGCACATCTTTTAGGGCATGCGGATACATCGGATTGATGTAGCTGGCACTTGTGGGACACAATACAGTTCTTAGAAGAAACAAACAAAACATGATCTTAAAGTCATCGTCACTACTCTCACTAGCTATCAATCTTTCACTAACTGCGGCTATTTCAATTCCTCTTCCACCCGTTCTATACTTGGCACGCAGTTCAATTATATCACCTGCTTCTTCTCGGATATATACGGGTTCTCCTCCATCTTTGATCCCCATTACGATGCTAAAGGTTGTAGGGTTTAAACAAAACTCTCTCCTGTGCAAAACTATGCAATGCCTTTTTGTATCACATTGTTGGACAAGTGTTTCACAGAAGTCTTGTCTCAGGCGACCACATCGTAAGTCTAGCATGCTTCCGAAGCCAATTTCTCTAATTGCAGCTTGTTGGTCAGGCGATAGTGTGGAAATGACCTTAGTGAATGCGCTGACACGACAACGAGATAAATTACATTGGCTATGCTTATCCTCAATTTTTTGTTCTTCATCTATTTTTTCAACGCTCCTTTCACCAACATTTAAACTTGGGTCCTCAGGCATCGCACCAAATTGACACTTCTCCTCATTCGTTAATTTCTTCCATTTTTCAACAATTGTCGCCCTACAAACTTTTTTCATTCCTTGTTGCCTGACCTTTTCTGCTTCATGCTTACTGTACACAACATTTTAGTTTAGCTAATTACATCAACAAAATTGATAGTTAAGCAATAATTTTATACTTACAAAAAGTGTATCCACGCTCTCTAACCAGGTCCTTCCATTCTAGCTTCTGTGGACTTCATTTTATAACTTTATGCTATGGTTCAAATCCTGAAATAGACCACACATAAATGTATTATCAATTGAATTTATAACAACAACTAAAGGAAAGCTAAGGAATCTCATTTCTGCAACAACAAATATATGCACAAAACACAGCTCTCATGTTACAAATTTATTTTTAAGTGAAAAAATCGGGATGAGATAAACTATGATTTTGATAGAGAGATCAAATTTTAGGGATTTCTCTTTTGAGAGAGCAAAGAAATCGGATTGAGTGAGCAAAGAAATCGGATTGAGTGAGAGAAAATTGTGGGGTGAGAGAAAATTGTGGGATTTTCTTTTGAGAAAACCGGTTTATCAAGTAACCCATTTCTAATCGAATCCAACGGTTTTTTTTCAATTCCGGCATGGTGCCGGGGCTTCAATGCCCGGCATTGTAGCATTAGCCCTCTTTGAAATCAAGGCTAGCAAACCATACTAAGGCAGTAAAAGAAAGAGACTACCAATACAAGTTTGTGGTCTGCAAAAGTCAGGGTGCCGGCTAGCTGGTTTCTTTGTAGCGGTTGACTGCTGGGTTGTGGTAAAGTTTCTGCCCTTCACTCTGCCACAACCCAGCAGTTTGCTGAAATGATGAAACCAGCTAGCCATTTCCCTTATTCATCATCTTCTCCCTTCATTTCTTCAACTTCTCTCTTTAAAACCTCAGACCCATACCTCCCTCTCACTTCAATCCAACATTTTCTTATGCTTTTCTTGCCAATTTCATGCTTCCAAGCCATTAATCATCTCTTCAACATCAATTTTTCATCATCTAAATATCTTTTTCACTCAAAATTACCAAACCCCTAATTGTTTCAAATATCTCTAAAATTTTTATATAACACATGAATCTCTAATTATTTCATATAGCATTTACAGTACATCACAAAAACCACAAAGGTCAAAATTACCTCCTCACCTTGCTGTTAACGCGAAGATGAAAAAGACAGAGAGGAAACTGTGTTCAACTTCAACAGCTCAAGATGACAGGAACTATTTGATTGATTCCACTTGTTATTTACTTTGAACGAGATGGTGTTGTCGATCTTGCGTGACTGCTAAACAAATCAAAGAGAGAAATTACAGAAAATTTTTTGATTTCAAAGAGAGAAGCGAGATATTGGGAATGGCGTGGGTAAAAGAGTGCAACCTTTGGGAACCGTTTTAACAAGTTACTCATTTTCTCCCTTTTTTAATTTCTTTTCAATCTTAGCCGTTGGATTTATTTTACTTAAATCCAACGGCTACATTTACAAGCCGGCACAATGCCGGGCGTTGAGCCCCGGCATTGTAGCATTGGCCCATGGTCGATTTATATGAAGTAGTTGACCTTTACCCAAACATGAACAAAAGCAATAGTTTACCAACCAAATAAATAGACTCATCTCCCCGTTGAGTTCAACTATAAGTCAACCAAAGTCCATTTTTAGAAACCTTTTCATCCCTTGGTTTTGGTCCCATCAAATCCAAATAAAGAAAAATGAAAAATGAAATGTTACCAAAGACGCCCAAAAAAACTTTAAAAAAAAGAAAATGAAACTAAAAAGCCATAAATAAAACTCAATCACCTACATGATGCAACACAAAAAGGGTATATTCTCAAAAGTACAAGCACCGAGAAATTCAGGGTCCCAACTTTTGAAGACACAAGCCCACGAAACAAAACCAGTGTACAAAGAGAACTTGATCAACGGTTCAGATTCATCTTTTCCAAATAATCTTACGGCTCTGATCTCTCCTGACTCTCCCCGCGAAATTTTTGGAGGACCCACAGTTTCCCCTCTCTCTCAAGAATCTCCACGAGGCCAGCTTCAAGGCTCCTACTGCTTGTGTGCTTTCTCTTTCTTAAAAAAAAAAAAAAAAAAAACCTCTTTTTGTTGCGTCTCTCTGCAATACGATCCCGTTTCGTGCTCGATCGGTCAATGCCGGTGCGTTTTTGCTTCTCCCAAGCTTTCAATTGCTCAATTGTCGCGCTTTTCCGCGAAGTTTTAGGGTTTTGTTTAAGGCGAAATTTCACAAAACCCTAAAGTTTTGCTCGAATTTTGGGTTTTTGAAGTTCGCGAAAGTTTCCTAGTCGATTCTTTTTAACTTCTCGCTGATTTAATGAAGTCGGATTCGAAAGGAGTTGCCGTTTCTCGATAATTTTTTTTTCTCGATAATTCGGCTTCAATTTTAGTATGTTCATTTGCTTATATGTTTATAGGTTTAGTTCTCAATGGCTTCATAATTTTTCTGTTAATGTTAACCGTTGTTTCGTTGCTGGGACTTGCTTTTACTGTTGACAATTTTTGAATTAGCATTATGGGAGTTAATTTAGTTTGTTAATTTAAGTTACCAGTTATATTGACTTAGTTGGCATGAAAGAAGGAAACTGTTGCTCAAATTGTGTCATAAGTTACTAGTAGCATTATGAAAGTATACTTATCAATTATTTTGGTTACTGTATTATTGTACTTTCAAATAGTGATCTCTGTTCTGTGAAATAAAATATACCCAGACTTTGAGTTGAAGGAGAGATCAGTAAACAACACTTTTAGACTTATTCCAGGAATGTGGATATGATCAATAAGTTGAACTGCAAATTGCTTATGGATGTGTGATGTGCCTGGTATCGGTGAAACTCACTTGAGTCACTGAAAATAATATTTTGGCTTAAATCCATTTTGTAGATATGAGTTGAATTTCAATTATGGCTGGAAATGGGAGATTTGATTCTAGTTTAGCCAGTCCAGAAGATTTGGCTTTTTCAGGGAACTATTCAAATGGGCAGCGAGGGAATTATCCTTTGGATAGGCCTGGAAGTTTCCGGGAGGGAAGTGAGAACCGGATATTTAGTTCTGCCGCCAGTATGTCTCGGGGGATGGCAACAGCAATTGGGGATGTTCCGCCACTTTCTCAGTGTTTGATGTTGGATCCTATTACAATGGGTGATCAAAAGTATACACGGCTAGGAGAAGTTAGGAGATTATTGGGCATTTCTTTTGGTACTTCAGCAGAAGACAATTCTTTTGGAGCTGCTCATTCGAAGCCTCCCCCTCCAGTGGGAACAGAGGAACTTAGACGGTTCAAAGCAAGTGTACTAGATGCCTCAATTAAGGCTCGGTAATTACAACTTTCTGTTTGTGAAATGCCTTTGACCCTTATATGTGTCTTATTTGAGGCTCTACATTCTCTTTATCCGTGGCATATGCTCTGCATCTTCTGATTATATGCTGTGTGGCACAACACACTTAGATGCTTTTGTATGTCATTTAGGATTGATTATATCATTAAAATTTGCCTATGAACATGTGCGCATAAACTGAATATTCTGATCTTCTTGGTATTTGGCTGTATGCAATTTACCATGATCTTAATGGGCATTTTTTCTTTCAAATTATTATTTTTAATCTATCGTGCACTTTTGGAATCACAAACTTGATCCAGACAATTTTGGTCTTTTCTTTTTGTAATTTGTTTGTAACTTTTTGAAAAGCAAATGAATACATTCTGACCTACGGAATGCTTAGCTTAAAATGCTGTTTGTATCAGGGGTAGAGCAAAAAGGTTCGATGAATCCTTGCACAAACTGACCAAGTACGCTGAAGCTTTAAATTCGAAGAAGCAACAACGGAATGAGATGTTAACAAATGAGAGATCAGGTGGGACAAATTTGCTAAAGATGGGAAATCTGTCGCAACGGAACTCGTCAGACCTTTTGCCTCAAAGACTAGATGGCAGGACTAAAAATGTAGTTCTGAATAAGAGAGTTCGCTCTTCAGTAGCTGAAACAAGGGTTTGTGATTAAATACTGTTTGAAATTTTTCTTTATTTCCATCATCAAACATTGTCACCTACCTTCTTTCTTTTTTTTTTCCTTTTTCTTCTTGTTTATCTTTTGAGAATCATTTGACTCTTTTCTTTTTTCTATTATTGTCGGTGTATGTCAACTGGTGAGTTTTCTTGGATTCGTGTTTGGATTAAATGCTTTTCACCTAGGGTTGAGGCAGGGTTTGGTTTATTATATGGCACAGTAAAGAAAATTAAATTGATATGTACAAATTACAGAGTGCTCTCTCTCTTTCATTGTTTTGATATTGGAATTTGAACGAGCCATTATGGTTCTGTTTCACTGTTTTGATATTGGAATTTGAATGTGTCGTTTTGCTTCTACTCATTTCTATCTGATGAGCTATGTAGAGAAGAATTGTAAGTTACAATGAGGAATGGGATGGAGGAAAATACAGATAGATAATAATAGGCGAAGAAAGAAACACCAATAGAAAAATTAATTGGCATGAGATAACCACTGAATTTTGTTCTTGTTAAACCAGAAGATCCTTATTTAGCTCCTAGAAGAGTAGAAGAATTTTTACGCAAATAATAAGAAAGCTTACATGATTGTGATCTTTCAAACTATTGCTTGACGGACTTGGACTCTGTAATTATTTTCTATATTAATCTTTTTCCCCCCAAAGTTTTCTTGCTGGGTATCTTGAACAGTATCTGCTTGCTTAACATCTCGCCGATACTCGTGTACTGTCTTGATGACTTGATTTTCTAGTTTGTTTTCAAGTATCACGAGTAATTAATTCCCTTTCTTGAAAATTTATTAGGCCGAAGGCCGAAGTAATATTCATGGAAGACAGCCTCTAGTTGTGATGAAAGATAGAGATATGCTTAAAGATGGCGGTGAAACTTCTGATCTGGTCGAAGAAAAGATTCGAAGACTGCCTGCTGGAGGGGAAGGGTGGGATAAGAAAATGAAAAGGAAGCGTTCTGTTGGCACTGTTTTTACCAGATCTGTGGACAGCGATGGGGAACTTAAACGAGTCATGCATCATAAGCTGAACAATGAATCTGGTCTGCCATCCTGTGATGCCCAAGGCCTCAGGTAATTGAGTTGTCTCGTCCAGCTTCAGCTTTGTGTTAAATTGTAAGAAATTCACTCTGATTTTACACTGGCAATATGTTTTGGGAGCTTTGGAAATTTGTGATTATAACAGTGCCATTCTTGAAGATGGTAATTGTTCAAGCATTTTTTTTGCGTTATGAACAAACAGGGAAATTAGTAGAGGCAATTATGATGGCTGTCTCACGATAACTTTTAAAAGCTACTGCACATATACAATTTGATTGCTAGAAAAGGAAGAGTGCTCCACTGGGTTGTGTGCTAATGTTTGTATCCTTCTTCTCAATATATTTTTAGAAGGATGCCCCTAAAACGAAGGATCATAAGCCAAGAGACACCACTCCCCACATTTTCTTCCTTTTTCGTTCCTTTTACCTCTAAAATAGATAACACAAATTTTTTAATGTGATAACTAACTTGTGGGCTGGTTTATTGATATCCAACCTATAAGGTAAGCACTATACTTTAAGAAATTCATTTAATTGAATGAAATTGCTTAGTTCCAAATGATTAGACTTCTTTAGACATCGCATTTTTTCTTATGTTCTTTCCATAAGTGGCTGCGTTTGTCTGGTTGTTTTCTCTCTGCCTCTGTTTGCCAGTCTGTGATGCCTTTTTTTTTAATATTTATATATATTTTTTTCTGCTATGAAAGTGAAACAGAATATGTTCATGGCACTTCATTTTATACAGGTCTGGATCTTCTAGCAGTGCTAATCGTGTCAATAAGTCAGATAGTAGTTCCCTGTCTGCTGGTTCAACTATCCGTGCAATTCCTAAGAGTGATCTGGAAAAGGCTTCTCTTTCAAGAGATTTCATGGCTGGGTCAAGTAAAGAGCACGTTAAAGGAAACAATAAGTATGTGATCATGCCTGTAACTGGTCGTTTAATTATTGGTGCCAGATTTTCTTATACGAGACTTATGCTTTGATGAATTTGCTTTGATTTGTCTGACATCACGGGCAACTTCATATTTTAATGTTTGATTTATCTGTAATTGTGATTTTCAGGTTAAATGTATGTGAGGATAATCATGTAGTCACTCCTGGTCCTTTGACAAAAGGAAAGGCATCAAGAGCATCTCGAACTGCTCCTATAGTGGCAGCAAACTCTTCTCCTAATATTCCTTGTCCATCTGGAGTAGATAACTGGGAACAACCGCCAAGTATAAACAAAGTTAATTCTGTGGGTTTGCCAAACAACCGTAAACGTTCTATGTCTGCAGGATCATCCTCTCCCCCAATGGCTCAATGGGTTGGTCAGAGACCACAAAAAATCTCTCGCAGCAGAAGAGCTAATCTGGTGTCACCTGTCTCAAACCTGGATGAAGGGCAGATATCTTCGGAAGGGTGTACGCCTGCTGATTTAGGTGCGAGAGTATCTTCTGTTGGGACCAATGGGTTGCTTATTGCCAGAAATGTGTCTAATAGCACCCAGCATGTTAAAGTGAAACAGGAAATTGTTTCATCTCCAGCCAGATTATCTGAAAGTGAAGAATCTGGTGCTGGTGAAAATCGTGACGGTAGGTTAAAGGAAAAGGGAAGTGGTTGCGCTGAAGTAGAGGAAAGAGTCACGACTGTAGTTCAAGGTGTTGGTCCATCCTTGTTGCTTGCAAAGAAGAGCAAAACACTGGTGAAGGAAGAGATTGGAGATGGTGTGCGTAGACAGGGTAGAAGTGGTAGGCTATCATCACATTCTAGGGCTAGCATCTTGCCCATGCGAGAGAAGGTGGAGAATCCACCTTCCTCAAAGCCACTCAAAAGTACAAGGCCAGGTTCTGAAAAGAATTGCAGGTACTTCTCCTTTTTCCTTAGCAGTAGGGTGAAAACTTTGCCTTTTGCTTTCTGTTGTTATTATTGGTATTATTATTATGACACCAGTGTTTGTTGTTCCAATATTTAACCTTTCAATTTTTTTCAGTAAGTCTGGGCGCCCCCCGCTGAAAAAATTTTCTGATCGCAAGATGGTTTCTCATCTAGGGCATACCTCA
The DNA here is from genome assembly GCA_030444775.1 of Atalantia buxifolia. Classification (NCBI taxonomy): domain Eukaryota; kingdom Viridiplantae; phylum Streptophyta; class Magnoliopsida; order Sapindales; family Rutaceae; genus Atalantia; species Atalantia buxifolia. The sequence goes on from CM059837.1 coordinate 8,724,312, forward strand.
ATTGGTGGTTGCCCTGATTTCTCAGGTATTATCCCAAATACTTAGTATGAATTTTGTGAGACTATATTCCAGGAGATATAGCCGATTTAATACTGGTTAGTAATTGGTAAAGAAAAGGAAACAAAAATAAATTTTAGTCAAACTTTTGGGAGATTTATCAAAGATAAAATGCTAATATAAGCCTGGTTTTTTAAAAAATGGCTCTGTTTTGTTAATGTAGGAGTTTCTATATCTCTATAAACATGTAATAGAAGCTGAATTTCTTCTCGTTAATGCATCTCTTGCTTCTCATATGAGCATTGCAATTTGTTTATCATGTGGCTTTGTTAATCTTTCTGGTAAATTTACCAGAACTTGCATGGTTCTTTTATTTATGTATATATACTCTTTACACACTGCAAATGTTAATGTGTATATGTATGCACTGGATGTGTATATAACTTGAAGTGAAGTTTATACTGTTTCCTAGTTCTCAATGTGTTGTAAAACTACTTATACTGATTGTGGTAAAAATACTTATTCCTGAAAGAAGCAAAGAACAAGAAAGGTTACCCTCTCAAAAATTATTGCCCTAAACTTTTACCTTGTCAAAAATTATTGCTCTAATTTTACTTGACATTTTATATCCAGGAGAATCAGATGATGATCGTCATGAGCTTTTGGCAGCTGCAAATTTTGCTTGTAATTCCAGCTGTATGTTTCTGATCCTAGTTTATGTTGCTTTCATGCACAGACATTCATTATACATATTTGTTGTGGCTGCCTCCTTTTTCTTTATCTCTTTCTTTTCTTTATACATAGGATTTTTTTTTTCTTGTTCAAATTATTGATTAATTTTAACTCTATACTTAATTTGTATTCCAGCTCTAATTTGGGAATATGCATCCCTTAATTTAAAGGTGACTTTATTAATTGTAATATGCTATTTATTTGTTAATATTTAAGATTAATACTACAATTGAGTTGCTACCTAATTGTTTATTCTCTTATGAGGATGTATCACAACTTTATAAATGCAGATTAAATTTAAACAGCAATGTTTTTCTCCAATTTATTTAATTTTATATTAGGTGCTAGAACCTGTATCTTATAATTTTCACTTACCTAATAGTTTTAAGTCAAGTAGCTTACTGATATGATATCCGCATCGAGATCTGTTATTTGACATTGGATTTGCACTTTTTTTTAGCGGTAAGGGTCCAAAATACACTAATGGCTGAAAGTTGTGTTGGAGAGGCATGCATGCTTTTAAGTGTCTCCCAATGGCTTGCAGTCAACTTATTCTATTGTCTGAAAATTGTTGCTTTTGCAGATCTTGCCTGTTCTGGTCCATTTTGGAAGAAACTTGAATCGGTTTTTGCTTCCCCCAGCATAGAGGATGTATCCTTCCTGAAGCAACAGGTAGGAACTGGAATTTATGTCTAGACAAATAATTTTGGCCACTGTGAGTTAATTTTTTGTCATGCGCAACTGATCACTCCCTTTCTTTTCTTCTTTGCTGTCTTTTGACACCAGTTGAAATCTACAGATGAGCATCGTGAAGGCCTATCTCAGGTGTGTAGCCTTGAGTCAACATTTTGGAAGCCAAAAGAAAAAATTTATTATTTTGATCAAACATTTCAAAAGTTTATGATTGTGGTTTTGCCCCCTTGATTAGTGTAATTTTTTCTTAATGTAAAGCAAACTCTCATAGTTTAGTTTGGGTTCGGAGCCCAGCTCCAACTACGTCTTCGTAAGTGAGGTGAGGTACTTATTTCGGTTTGAATAGGCGTCAGCCCTATTTTGGTTGAAGCAGCGACGACTTCGGTCGTAGTCAGTTTAAACACATAAACTCAGTGCACTTGCAGTCGTGTTGATCAAAATGACTAAGTGATTGAATTAATTTTCTGTTTAGGATTTTTCTGAAAGTAGAGTCTATCTTCTGAGGTAAACTTGATATATAAAAGTGGGTGCTTCATAAAAATGGTGGATTAAGCTTGAAATAATGTCATTTTTTTTTTTTTGGTCAAGTCCTTGAAATTATTGCCAACATGCTATGATAAAACTCTAGCTTCAAATAAGCGTTGTGGGAAAAACTAGAATAATTTGATTTAACCATGATACTGTAATTGATTCATGTTACTTCCCAAGGCTCGGGTGATGCCGACTAATATTCACTATCATGTTGCAAAACCATTATACGAATCTATCCATTCCTTTTACTGCAATTGTCTCGTTTTTGGACACCCTGAACCTGCAGTTCCTCTGTGATTCTGTTCCTATATGCACTTTGCTGTATCTCCTGTTACTTCTCATATCTTTTCCAAAAGTTCTGTTCACACTCCAATAAGTTAGTGAAAAAATGGAAGCACTTACAAAGAATATTTCTAAATTTTTGTATGGATTTTAATTCTTGTGTGGTTGTTCTAAAGTTGTATATTCTTCATAGGGCGACCTTGTCCATGGACAGGATTTTCATTCTCAGACCCTTGTTGCTGGTGAAAAAGAAAGATGCCTGGAAGAGAAAATTCATTCAAAAGAGCCAACTAGGATTCTCAAGCTTGGTGATCAGGTTAATGATGACGGTGACTTCTGTAGAACATTAGACTCAGAAGGAATGAAAGGGGAGACTCCACTGTATCAAAGAGTGCTGTCAGCTCTAATTGTGGAAGATGAAACTGAAGGACTTGAAGAGAACAGTGGAGGGAAAAATATGCCTTGCCAATATAGTAGGGATAACTCTCCTGGTGCTAACAGTTTCCTTGTTGATTCGGATTCCAGAAAGAGGGACAGAGTTGAATTTGAATACAACTCCATGCCAGTTAATCAAGATCATAGGCAATTGGCTGTTGACAGACCATCCTGCAACGGGAGGACTACCATTAATGGGGGTGCAAACATTCAAAATCAATTATATGACAGCAATTTTTCCAATGGAGGGGGTGGACATATGCATGCAGATAATAGAATTTTCCCTGGTTTTTCTGAAAATGGCACAAAAGGAGCACAAGGTCTACATGCAAATGCTTTGGGCATTTGTTCCTCTGAATGGAAATATGAGCATATTTGTTTAGGGGATAAACTTATGCTGGAGCTGCAGAGTATTGGACTATGTCTAGATGCAGTGGTAAGCTTGATATGTAAAAATATTATGTGCATGGAATTACTTGTTCTCTTTCTCAATCATGTCAAAAGATTTGTAATTAGTTCCCTTATTATTGTTTTATATTTCTTTTTATAGATTCTGGTCTGAAAATGCAGTTAAGTTTCCAAGGTTTACTGCTGTTTTTATAGTTTATCTTTGTTTCTTATCAAAAAGGAAAGGAAAAAGTAGAAGAGGGGAAAAAAATGCATTTAAAGTTCATTTAGCTAGATATCTGCATGTAAATTGAGTGGCATAATATTAGAAAATTCAAGCAAAAGGTCTCTTTTTATCTATCCATACACAAATAACTGGTCCTTTTTTTAAAACATATTTTAATTTCCCATCATTTATGGTTGCTATTTACAGCCTGTTTTAATTTCCCATTATTTATGGTTGCTATTTACAGCCTGATCTAGCAGATGGAGAGGATGAAACTGTTAATCAAGAGATTATTGAACTACAAAAGGGACTTTGTCAACAGGTTATTTTTCTTTCTCATGTAGAATTTTTGAAAATATATTTATTTTTCAGCACTGGTGTAACTTAAAATTTTCAGTTTTACAATTACTCTGCTTCCGGAAGAAGCTTTAATTTTTTATTATTTATTTTATTTTATTTTTTGCTATCTGGTGTGAGCAATCCTAGTTCACAAGTCATTTTCACTTAAAAATATTTCTAAATGCAATTTTTTTTTTAAAAAAAAAAATTACACACACATACCTATTTTCTTATTGTTGATTTTGTAGATTGGTAAAAAGAAGGAACGTATAAGCAACATACTTAAAGCAATTGAGGAAGCCAAGGCAACGGAAAAGTGGTAGGGTATTCAGTATTTAATGAAAATTTTCTTGTATTTAGCATTTTATCCTTTCAAGTTGAATATTAGCAAAAATTTTCCTGCTGGTATTTGAGGATCAAAATAATATTGTTATTTTGCAGTGGCCTCGAGCAGGTTGCAATGGACAGACTTGTTGAGTTGGCAAGCAAGAAGATGGTAATACTTCCCGTCTCATCTACCGTGTGACTGACTGATTGTGAATATCTATATTTTCAAGATTAATCAATGCTTTGACATCAAATTTCTTGTTAATGTGTGTGCGTGTGCACGTTTGAATTTAGGTGGGTTGGGGATTGGGGATTGGGGAAGGAGGGATGATTGGAGGATTGATTTGCTTTAAAAGTCATATGTTATATGAAATGATATACAATTGATGCTTTCTTTTCTTATATACCCCAAGCACTTGCCACCTCCTGAAATTTCCAATTCATATTTTGTTGATCATCTTAGCTGTTAGGGTTCCTCATTCACCATTGTTTGTTAAAGTGTGAAATGTAAGATGCCTCTTTGAATAGAAATGGCAGGCAAACCGTGGAAGCAGTGGTTCAAAGAGTGGTACAAAGATTCCAAAACAAGTTGCTTTTATGTGGAGAACTCTTGCTAGATGTCGGAAATTTGAAGAAACAGGCAAAAGCTGCTTTACTGAGCCTGCACTTCGAGATGTTATTTTCGCAACACCTCCCAGAAGAAATGATGCTGAATCTACCAAAAGCGTCGGGTTTCTTGCAAATATAAAACCTGAAGTGGCTAAGTCTCGGTCACTGTCGTCAGGTTTGCCATTTATTTCTGTTGTGATTTCAAGGAATATATTGACAAATTTTCACATGCTTCGAATTTTTTTACAAGCATATATTTTTGGCAATTTTATGTTCTGGTTTGCCAAATTTTGTGGATGCCATAGGTTCTGGTATTAAATTAGGTGTCTCCAATTATTTAATATTTAATCAATTGATTTTCTGCTTTTGCAGGCAGCTTTTCTGGTAGTACTGAGCAGCATGATTTCTATGATGACACTATTGAGAGGGGATCATTTGATGCATATGGAACTCATACCCAGCCCATAGACCAAGACTTTGTCAAAACTGGACCAATTTTTAACAGAGGGAGGAAGAAGGAAGTGCTGCTTGATGATGTTGGTGGCAGTGCTTCCTTTAGAGCGGCATCAGCTCTTGCTAATACTGGCGGGGCCAAGGGAAAGAGAAGTGAAAGAGAAAGGGACAAGGATACTTCAATCAGAAATGCAAAGTCTGGCCGTGCTTCAATGGGTAACTTGAAGGGGGAGCGAAAAATGAAATCAAAGCCAAAGCAGAAGACTGCTCAATTATCAACTTCTGGAAATGGGTTTATTGACAAGTTTACAGAGGCAAGTCATAATGTGTATTCTTCAACTCATGTTTCCAAAGAAGTTAATAGCAGTAGCAATAAGAAAAGAGAAGTTGGATTGATCTCTCAAGACAACATCCCTCCAAATTCTTCTGAAGTAAAGGAACCATTTGACTTCATAGAAGAATTAGGTGCAGACAATGACCTGAGTACTCTTTTCAATAGCTTTAATGAGGATGACTTGCAAGATCAAGACCTAGTGGGTCTTCAAATACCGATGGATGACCTCTCGGAGTTGAATATGTTTTGATGGAGATGGTATACTGTACATTCCCATGGTTTATTCAGCTGTTTAGATAAGAAGGATAGTGCTCTCGCCTGGGGACAAACTGCTAATATGATTATGCCTCTGGTGAAATGGCAACTGTAATTATTCTCATTCTTTTTGTATACTTCTTTATAGAAGTTACACAAATACTCCTAATTGTTTGTGATTTAGACAATTTATTCCCTTGTAACAAATCACAGTTCTCTTAAAGATCATTTTTGTTTCTCTCTTTCTATCTCTTTCTTTTGGACCTGTTGGTGTGGATGCCTTTTATATTTCTCCAATAAGCATGATGCCTTGGTACTAAATTGTTTTCAAGTTCACTCATGAGTTTACATTAATGTTTTATTTTGTACCTGTTTATCTCTAACTTTCTTCCTTATACAGTAAAGCGAGAAATGGATACATTTTTTGATTGATCAGTGAGTTATTGATTGCTGATTTCTAGCGCAAAGAAAGAATTCCTGCCTGGTAGTAGGCCTGATTGGTATGTTACCATGATCATTGTAGATGCTGATTGTGGCTTGGGGAGATACTTAGCTGTATTTTTATGATGGGATCTCTTCGTAATTCGGCTGTTGCTGGTAAGTTGGGTATTAAACTCATTCAGGTAGGCAAGTTGGGTAAACTCATTCAGGTAGGTAGATGAATTTCTATCTTTGTTAAAAATTCTCAAATAATATGAAGTACCATAATCTTAATCGTAATTTGCTTCCACTATTTGTTGAGCCATGTTGGGATTGTGTCGTCATAACTTTTTATCTGGGAGATCAAAGTTAAGATTCATATTGCTGCTCATATATCTTGGAGCCTGTACCTGTTCTCTTTTGATTCTCAGTTTGAAGTGATGCCTATGGCTTGGAAAGAAATCTCATCATGTATATTATCTTTCCTATTTTGTGATAAATATCTGTGTTTTATTGTGTGGAATACTTCAATTCTTCAATTACCATGCCAGACACAGAAGGAAGGAAATGCTTAAACAAAGTTATCAAGGTAGAAGAAAACAGAGGTAGTTTACGTGAGAGAGTTCATCCTTCTGCTTCGCTTTGGGCTTCAGTTTAAAGGATTTCCAAGATTCATTTTCTGTGTAGACATTTAAATTAGGAAGGGGTTTTGGGAAAATTTTGCCTAGTTTGTTTTATTGGTTTAGGGAAGGATATTTGATGCACTTGCTTGCTCATAATAGGTATCTTAAGATGTTCCTCCACTGGTGGAATCAGAGGGAAACATGTTTGTGCTTGAGATATTCTTGAATCACCCTGTTTCTTTTCTTGAGCTTGATCTGATATTTTACCCATATTCACAACTGCTGTCTTTATCATGCCCTAAACAATTGGCTTCTTTAGGATGATTTCCATCTTTCTGTGCCTTGTTTACTGCCAAGTTATTCATCTTAACATCTTTCCTGGGGCACACTGATCCCCTTAACATCTTTTCTGGGAATATACGTTACATTTTGTACCAATATTATTATGTACTGTAATAATATAATTGACCCATAAGTTTGTTTAATTGTACCAGGATTTTGCCTCTTCAACACTTCATCTTGTTCTTGGGTTTGTTTATTCTTGTTTTGGTGGTTGAAATATAAATGTTGTCAACATTGTTGAAGGCCTTGCATTGGTCGTAGAGAAGAGAGAGCTGCAATTGTTTTGGCTTTGCTCATGTTACCAGTGATTTGTAGATACAGCATGGCCCGCCTGATAGTTAACTAACAGCTTCTTTGGAGTTGTTAGTTTCTATCCCATGTAGATTAATTAGTCCAAAAGAAATGAAATTTCTGCAACAAAAATAGAATCTTATTTCTGTTTACTACTATTTGTATCCTTAAACTTCTACTTCTTGTTTTCCTTTCGACCGCGAATGGTCCTACTAGAAATTTATTGGCTATAAATACATTCTTGAGCTTCTTTGATATCTGCATTATGGAGACTGACATCATCTTGTTAAAAGGGTATTTCCTGGTGTCTCCAATCAGGATATAACAGTAAAAACCAATTTTCTGATACCCAAGTTGCTTGAGTATATTATTTTCATTTTGGCTGGTCCTTTTGCCTGGTTGAAAATCTCAGTCTGATGCTCAGTTGCGCCAAAGGGCAATCGTGGGTGGTTTGACGATAGCGGCCACGTTGTGCGCAGCGTTTCTTTTTAGGTGTAGCATATGAGGCCTGGTCGAAAGATCGGAAGCTAAGAAGGTTAGGTGTATGAGGCCTGAGGCCCGGTTTGGCAATAGCGTCAAATTGGACATCAAAGCCCAGACCGTAGGTCGAAACGACTTGCAATAGTTTACTGGCAAAAAGGTGGAGCATTATGAAATCTAAACAACAATATATATCCAGTTGGTTTTTTTTTTTTACTCCTGACTGGATTGGAGTACTAGTAATGTTTTCTATTGTTTAGATGTGTACGTATTCCTTCACCAAATGCAACACCTTTTGTCACCTGCAAATTATGTTGAAATCCAAAACCAAAAAGCTTTAAATTTTGTACTACTACTCCATCGATGTGTGTGTCTTTTGTTTATAATTTTTGGGTTTTAGAATTCTATATTATAAGTAGAGTGTAAATTCTAGGAAATTTGAAGCAGTCATTTATTTTAATAAATGAAGTAATTATTGTTCATCTGATTAATTGTTAAAATCTTTTAAATCACTTACCAAATAAAAAAAAATAAAAAATTCTTATGCACGTAATTAGTTTATATTTTCTTTTTTGATAACAAATGTGAATTTATTAAGCACGTGGATAAATGGGAAATAAAAGTTCACACAGCTTAATGGAATTTGGACAACTGATATTGCAGAATGTTGGAGATATCAGGAAGACTTCTTTATTTTATTGAATTTCATTTCTCTCATTTTATTGAATTTCATTTCATTATGATCAATATGGCTGGCCGAATGCCAACTAGAATAAAAATAACACAATTAAATATAATGTTTGTTTAGTCTTAAATTTGGTCTTTATATTTAAAAAAATATTTTAAGACACCTTTACTATTTAAATATATTATATTTTTACCATTATTTTTGTTATAATAATATCCTTGCAATAATATTCTTGAGGATATTAAGAAAAGAATAAAATATTGATTTATCAAATTACACTTAAAACTAAAATAAAAATTAATTAAATTTTTATATAATTATTTTACTTTTAAGAATAATCAGGTAAATTAATTTTTTAGTAAGATTGTTAAAACGATTTTAATCATCGCAAGTTGGTTGATATTAATTATTTATAAATAATTAGTGGCGAGAGCCGAGAGTGTTGTAAAGGTACATAAAACATTAGTTCTTTTATACTAATATTTATTGGTTAATTTATTAATTAATGTAAGGACTATTATTGCAAAGGTATTATTGTAAAAATTAAAAGAAAAAAAGTAAAAATAAGAATATAACACATTTAACTATAAAGTGTTTTGAGATATTTTTTAAGGTATAATAAGCAAGCTAAATGAGTATTTGCTTTTTTAAAAAGCCAAGAAGATACATATAAAAGGCCCCTGCTTCAATTAAAATCTACCAATTCTTAATTATTCTTAGTGCTGGAGGTGGAGAGGATGAACTGGCGACGACCACAAGGGATGTCGGATGCACAACTGAGTAAAGGTTACCACATGGAATTACAAAGATCGAAGACATTGCATGGCTGACTTTAAATTTTTCATGAAAAATGATTCAGAAATGGTAGAGAATGCTAAAAGGAAGAGAAAATTTGGTCACCAATGAGAACCGTCAACGTATCATGTATTCAGCTTTACATCCAGTTACCCCTTTGCCTTGCAGAAGATTGAAATGAGTTGCTCAACAGTTTTTGAGAGGAAAGGTGCATCTGGTAGATAGAGACCCTTGTCGTAGTCCTCTTCATCAAAATCTGATCGCGGTAATGTTCTCTTGTAGCTTTCTGTGGCTGACTTTGGGTGACCTTTTGCAACAGATGCCTGCAATTTGATACATAACTCTTATCTCACAAGAAGATATCAGAGTTTTCACAGCATACACAATATGAACTTTTATCGGAAAAAGAAGAGATCACACAGCTACAATCAGATTGTCGAGTTTTCTTCAGACTTGGTTTTCTATGCTGTAGTAGAGTCTTACTTCACAAATTTACCCAGATACTATATCATTCATGAAATTTGCATTTCAAACAAATCATTTGATTCTGACAATTATGAATAAAATCAAATATTTTCAAATAGAATTTACAGCACCTAGTGGCAAATATCTGGAGTCGAATAGTTTGTTGTTAACGACTAATTATTGGCTGAAGAACATGGTTTTCTTTTAATTATTTCCTAAACGCTGCTTAACATTTGCATCAGATTCATGTGATAATTAGCAAAGATCACAGCATGCTTCGCGGCAATGGTACCTACGAGCAAATTTCAGGAGAATAAAAGGATGATACACAAGAGCTGGGAGTTTAATGAACAAAAGTTTGTTACGGATTTACCCAATGTCTTTTTCCCAATTCAAAAAGACAAAACTTCCACTCTGTCATGGTCTCTCCATGAATCTTAACAGATATGCTGTCCCAGCCAGTGTGATGAAACTCCACTTTGTCCAACCCATAAGCCACTCCAACCCCAATGGCTTTGACGTATGCTTCTTTAAGACACCAATATCTACAAAGCAAGTATTCATCAACACTTGAGATATGGTTTAAAATAGACTAACACGTAGCCATCATCCATCAGAGTGCAAAGGGGGAACTTTGAATCCATTGAATCCAATATTGTTTTTCTGATTATGAGCATAAAAATGATTCAAATTACACTTCACAAGCCCACCCAATATTTAACACACATGAACTGACCAAAAAGCTATTGTCAGAATGATTATATTATAAGATGACAAGAATGGTAGATAACCAGGTCTCCGAGTTTAACCTAATTGGTGCATAAAAATATAATTGCAACAATCGAAGATTGGGTGGTTATCATGCAGCTTGTGCACCAACTAGTGAACCCCAGAACAATGTAAGGATGGAATGTCTATATCAAACTAGCAATTGTGTACTCCGTATCAACTAAAGTTTAAAAATTTTTCAGCTAATAAAATCAACAAAAGGCTTGTGATAATTTATCTTTATTCCGAGCAGGGATTATAGACTGCTTATTTGTTCATCTTGGATGTTGTCTTGGATGCATCTCTGACCTGGATTTGGGGGTTTCCCCTAATATTCAGAATAACTGAATGTAGTCATTTGGCAAGGAAGCCACTAGGCTCATGATCTTGGAACAAAATGAAACATCAGCACAACTCTGCATGGTTACCGAAACAATCCAAAAGGTGACTTAATTCCTGAACTGCAACCAAACAAATTTCCAACGCTAAAAGATCTATTTCTTCCCTCTTTTTTTGTCTTTTCAATCTTGTTTTCAACCAGAATGACCAGGAATTAGCTTGATTGAAATTGGATAGCTGAATTCCTTATAGTAGTGCTAGAAATGATGTTAGTTTTAAATAGTGGATCTTCATGCATATTATGAAGAAAAACTGCATATATTATGAAGAAAACTGATTATGAGTGGTCAAGTGCTGAAATAACCGAAAGGCAGCCCTAGTGGGTCAAAACTTGAGGTTTTTCAAATAGGATAATCTACACGAAGTAACCATACCTGTAAAACTCAATCAGAATTTCATCAGAAGAGCCTGCATTCAGTATGTTATCCCATTCAAAACTTGAAAAGTATGACGAGAAGTTTTGAACAAATTCTGGAATTGTCTCTCCGGGGGGAATCGTACAAGAAACAATGTCCAACCCCACAAGGCAAAGAGGTTCAGATGCTATAGCCACATAATCACCATGATGGGACACGTTGAAATTAAAATTTGGAAAGTCCATGCCAGCTTTATCACTTTCCTGAAATACATGGACAATGTGCATGGTGTTGGTGTAGCAACAGCAAAGGTGACTGTAATGCTGAAGTATATGCAGGGTAAGAATGGGGCAAAAGAATGTGACCAGAAAATGAAGAAAACAAACTTCTATGAACTTTTTACAAACACAAATGCCCGACAGACATTAGTTACGAGTATGATAAAAGGATAAAAATAAAGTTTACTTTAATTCCCGAAAATCTGTGACTACCTACTCTACTGGATCTAAAGAAGTCGATGTCCAGAAAATCAGTTGCATATTGGAGAAGTACATTTAGCTAATTTAGAGAGATGGATCAGACATCTAGTCACCATGATGGGACAAATTAAAAGCATAGTCTTTTAAAATAAGAAACTACTAAAGCTGATATATATTATAGAATTTCTTTCACACATTAATTGCATGTTTGTAAACCATTAGTCATCTTGCATGTTTGTAAATTCCCCAAAATGGATGGACTCAATAAAACCTAAAACCATCCCCATTCATAAATCATGATTGTTCATATCCCAGAGTCTCTCTGTTCCTGGACCCGTCTTCTGATTCTCATCATACAACGAAAATATAACTGTGGGCATGCAGGTGTGGCAGTCATTTCTTGATGAGGTTTCAGTTCAAAGTAGCTGCATTGTAAATGTTAGCTCCTACTTGATCAAGATCACCAGTATAGGCCACCCTGCTTCTGATATAGCTAAGCTGATATCAAAGTAGCCAAGTTTGGCCATGGCGAAAATAACTGAATCAAGCCTTTGTTCTAGAAGATTGGTGTAAGTTGAGCCCGAAATGGGGTCAGTGTAGTTTTTAGTTTCTCTAAGAAGTGCATAATCCAAACTAGTATCTTTACCACACAAAGTGAAATAAGGAAAAACATCAACAAAGAAGAATGATTTTGTGCAGTTCAAGAATAGTAGCAATGTGCACAGCATTGTAACAAAAGAAAATGTGCAAGGTAAGAATGGGCAAAACAAATGTAACCGAAAAATGAAATAAATGCAGATGCCTGACAGAAGACACGAGAATGATAAAAGGATAAAAATAGATTTTTCGTAACTCCAGAAATTCCATGACTACCTTCTCTACTTGAGCTCAAAAAGTTGATTTCTGGAACCTCTATTGCAAATTGGAGAAGTACATTGCAGTTAATTTAAGGAAATCAGCTTAAAGGATCAGAGACTTACTCAACAGCATAGTCTCTTTCGCAGTTGTCAATTAAGTTTCAAAGAACAACCCATTAAAAGCAAAGAGTCTTTTAAAATAAAAAAATAACAAAAGCTGATATAGTATTATAGATTTTTCTTATAAGTTGCATGTTTGCTAAACCTCTTATTGATTATCAATAAAGTTCCAAAGTTGATGGACTCAATAAAACTTAAAACCAATCTACGCTCTATCGATAAATAATTTTTTTGATGTGCTAAGTCCATGCTAGCAGGACTAAGTATAAAATATAAGTAAACAAGACTACTGAAACAATGTACGAATTTTTTAACGATCAATCATACCAAATAAGGCTTGCCTTCAATTGTCCGGTTTATGGTAATCTCTTCAAATGGGATTCCCAGCACTTGATGCACGAGAGCATACTGAAGCAAACGGCTTACAAGTGCCCGTTTCCTGTCTTCAAGTTTCACATATCTACAAATGCAAACAAACAAACATTGAAAATCAAGCAATCTATCAACTTCAACAGGTATTATTAAATTTCCAGGGCAGAAAAGAAAAAGAAGTTGACCTGATGATGGAGGAGTGGTGATGCTGGGGAAGAAGATAGAGAGCGAAAGAGAAGTCCTGGGGAGTTGGGTCCCACTTTGATATATCCACCACCCATCGTTGAACTCCCTTTTCCATTTCTACATCATCCCAACTTTACAAGAACCTCTTTCAGGCATTTAGTCGAACAGCTACAAAGCATCCAATCTGTCCGTCTTGTTCAATGACTTAAACGACTTGTCGTTTTGTAACAACAGTTTCTTTCTGTCTTGAGCAAGAGGATTTTGAACTTTTTGTATTTGTGGTAGTGGGTAGCACAATTTTGTTTATTTCCATTTAATTCCTTAAAGTTTTTAGTTTTTTCTTTCATGTACACCTGATTGTCCTAAGGTTTTTGCGTGTTTAGTCCCCAATAGATCGGAGGTTTTGATAAGAAAATTGGAGTTGGGATGCATCATGTGTACGCAAAAGAAAATTTTTGTAATGGTAATTGTCATAAAACCATTGGGTTCTAACCTAGTGGTTAAGACCATGCACTCACAATGATTGCAGCGGTTCGAGTCCGCGATGCATGTAGAGGTTTATTTCTTTCCTTAATTATAATATATAATTAAGTGAAGGCAGTCTTCTCTCTTTTGAAATGTGAGTGGAGTAGACACTTCTCGAATATTAAAGAGGATATAATTAAGTGAAGGCAGTCTTCTCTCTTTTGAAATGTGAGTGGAGTAAACACCCCTCGAATATTAAAAAGGATAAAAAAATAGATAGTGCTATATAAGAATTAATATATGTGAGTGGAGTAGACACCCCTCGAGTATTAAAGAGGATAAAAAAATAGACAGTGCTATATAAGAATTAATATATGTTAGTGGAGTAGACACCCCTCGAATATTAAAAAGGATAAAAATCCGAATAGTGCTATATAAGAATTAATGTAAACTAGTTGGAGTAGACACTCTTAGTTGGAGTAGACACCCCTCGAATATTAAAGAGGATAAAAATATGGGCAGTGCTATATAAGAATTAAAAAGAAGATAAAAATCTAGACAGTGCTATATAAGAATTAATATATATAAGTGAAGTAAACACCCCTCGAATATTAAAGAAGATAAAAATCTGGACAGTGCTATATAAGAATTAATATATGTGAGTGGAGTAGACACCCCTCGAATATTAAAGAGGATAAAAATTTGGATAGTGCTATATAAGAATTAATGTAAACTAGTTGGAGTAGACATCCTTCGAATATTAAAGAGGATAAAAATATGGACAGTGCTATATAAGAATTAATGTAAACTAGTCCCAGTAATTGTCTGATTGTAAATATTAGTTGTATATCTCATATAATATGAGTTGTAATTTAAACAACTAGTTGGAGTAGACACCTCTCGAATATTAAAGAGGATAAAAATATGGATAATGCTATATAAGAATTAATATAAACTAGTCCCAGTAATTGTCTGATTGTAAATATCAGTTGTAAATCTCATATAATATGAGTTGTAATCTAAACATTAGTCTCCTGTAATTCAAAAAAAAAATTGCCATAAAGACTTTTCTATGAACCATATAAAGAAAATATATTTTTAAGAATGGGATATTTCCACCCCATTATTTTTATAAATCTACCCCACTTTTAGAAAATAATTATAATGAGTTCACAATATTCTTAAAAAATATAAATTAATAAAAATTTTATACAATTAATCAATTAAATCCCTATATTAATTTTTTTCTTAGGTTCTTTGACCATCTTTGATCATAAATTTTAATATAAAATTTATTTTACTATTTTATTATTACGATATAAAAAGATAAAATTACCTTTATAAAGCATGAGTTATTGTATCTAATAATTTAGATATTTAATTTTGTGACTTATAATCTAATATTTTTAAATGAAATCTAATTACTATTTCACTACCCTTACGTGTAAATGACATAAATTTGACAGTCTAATAATTTATATGAGAATTGTGCCATAAAGACACTATGTTTATTTAATTAAAAAATAATAATCATACTAATAAAGTAGTATTATAAACAATGAGTTTGGTACAAATTAGAAAAAAATTGAAATTAAAGTAAATTCTTGATAATTTTCTTTATAAGGGTGAAATAGTCAATTAAGATAGATTTAATTAATTAATTCTCCAAAGTTCTTCTTGATTTGAAAATTTTAAAAATAATGTGCAACTTTTATAATTATGTTTTGAAAATGGGGTGGATTTACAAAAAATGTGAGGTGGAGATATCATCACTCTATTTTGAAAATGGAGGTTATGACCCTTTTTGAGTTATATAAGATTATCTAATTTATTTTGATATAAGATTTATATATAAATCAGATTGTGGCTTCACGTATCAAATATTTTTATATCAAGACCTGTGATTGTTTTATTGTGTTTCAACAATGTTAGGATGGTAGGTGTGAGAAAGAAACTTTCAATTACACTTTTATTATTCAATTTAATATTGTGTTGAATTTAAAAACCAAGATTTTCAAGAGGAATCAAAGTAGCAATGACAATTTTGGGACGAGATTGAGGCATATTTTTATTCTATAAAAAAATTTAGGGATGGGAGTAGAGGTGGCAGAAAAGCCCGCCCGAACCGAATCTGGTCCGGACTCGGTGTGTGCAGTTGAATGGAAAAAGCGAATTCGGGCATTGATTTTCAATGCCTGACTGCTTCCGGGCACGAGTCCAGTCACAGAACCAAGAACCCGGAACCCGAACCTGTGCCTGGTTTTTATTAATTAAAAAAAAAGAAAATATAAAACCAAAAAAAATCATTTTTCTCGGTTACAACAGCGTGAACCTCAATATAAGAGCTTGCCTAGTGATAGTGAGTGGGATTTGGCAGCCACTATGGTGGAGCATTTAAAATCATTTTACATCAATTAATGGGTGGCGCACTTCCGATAATCTTGCTTTTAGAATTATGGTTGATAAAATGGTTGATAAATTTGAAAAAAATTGGAATGAAATTCCTCCTATGTTGGTTGTGGTTGTAGTACTTGACTCGAGCTATAAGATGTTGTTGATTGATTTTTATTTCCTAAAGATCTATGGTGATACAGTAGATGAGCATATTAAGCGTGCACATAAGCTTTGTCATGATTTAGTGAAAGAATATGAAATGAAAGCTATGGTTTTGAGTGATATGCAGGATGTTGGGTTGGCAGATTCCTTTGGAATCTTCTTCAAATCTGAATAAGTATTGGGATGTAGATGAGTTTGAAACATTTTGGAGTTGAAATAAGCGTGTTGAGGTAACTAAGTCGGAGTTGGATAGGTATTTGGATGATAAATTGTTGAATACTACTCCGAACTTTGATATTTTATCTTTTTGGAAGATGCACACTGGCCAATATCCTATTTTGGGTGAGTTGGCCAAGGATATCTTAGCCATTCATGTATCCACTGTTGCCTCTGAGTCCGTTTTTAGTACCGGGGATAGATTTTTAAGTCCGCATCATAGTAAACTTCATCCTAACACTTTGGAATCCTTGATGTGTGCTTAAAATTGGATTTGGGCTTCTTCTCGAGGTATAAAGTTATTTGAATTATGTTATAGTCTTATTTGTTTGCTCAAAATGCTTTTAAATTTTAATATGTTATTTTTGTTATTAGGTGGAGTTCCGGAAAATGAGATTTTTGCTGGGGAGGAGGTAATTTCAGATGATGATGATGATGATGATGATGATGGGGCACAATCGTCGAGCTGCTCAACATAAAGTTATTATTTACATATGTTAGATTACTGTATTTTAAACTCTTTTATGAATTATTTGTGTTTGATATTTTGGGATTTTTATATGTTATGTTGGTTATTGATATTGGAGTTATGATATGTATTATGTAATATGTTAGGTGTTAGTATGCTACATTTATTTAGACTTATTTGGTGATTATTGCGATGTTGAATTTAATTTTTGATAGGGATTGAATGAATTTAGTTTAGAAATTGAATGAATTTAAGTAGTAGATAATAGATTGAAATGATTTTTTTTTTTGTTATTTACTTAAAATTTATAAAGTAGATTGAAATTGAAGTAAACAATTGTTTTGAAGCATGACTGCATTTTTTTTCTAGTGCTTTCAAATTTGCAGATGTGTGTAAGTATGGCTCCTGTACTATTTGAGTTTCTTGTATTTAATATTTTATTATATTATTAGGTCTTAGGCATAAAGATTTGTTTAGGGTTTAAAGATTGGGGACTAATGATTAACAACATGTCTGCATTTTTGTATGTTATCTTTTTTTTATTTGAGCTTTAATGGCAAGCAAGTTTTCGCTTAAGGGATGTGCTTTGAACATTGCCACCTTTCCTTATTTGGTCGGTTTATCAAAGTAGCAAGTTTTGTTTTTCTTCAGCTTTAAATTTAATAATAATAAGATAATAAATTTAAACGTCAAGTTTCGTTTCATTTTCACTTTTTCAGTTTTGAAAATACGGGTAGAGAAAACCCGGAAAAAAGCCCGTGCCTAGATAGTGTCGGGCACGTACCCGGCCCGCATAGAAAAAATCAGGGCACTGTCCGGGTTCGGGTAGCTATGAGTGACATGTGGGTCGGTCCCCGGCAGCCCCAAACTCGGACCTGACCCAACCCGGACTTTTGTCATCCCTAAACGAGAGCGAGATTTTTTTTATCTCATTTGCATATACGGGACGGGAGTAGG
This sequence comes from Atalantia buxifolia, assembly GCA_030444775.1. Classification (NCBI taxonomy): domain Eukaryota; kingdom Viridiplantae; phylum Streptophyta; class Magnoliopsida; order Sapindales; family Rutaceae; genus Atalantia; species Atalantia buxifolia. The sequence goes on from CM059837.1 coordinate 8,742,216, forward strand.
ATGAACAAATTTCATCCCATCCCGTATCATTGCCGACTAAGAATGATAATTTTTCCAATTGTGGGATCCCATCTCTTTTGGACGAGATCGAGACATATGTTTGTCCTAAAAAAAAAATAGGGATAGGAGTGAGACATTTTTTCATCCCAATTATATATATGGGATGGGACTGAGATTGGTAAATCTCATCCTATCCTTTCGCATTGCCAACCCTAAATCAAAGTAAAAGAAACATATGGGAAACAACTTTTTGTCTTGAAACTTGGAACCACCCTTTGTTAGCATCTTAGTATGGAATGCCTAAGCAATCTTTGAAATAAAAAAAGGATTGGATTAGAAATATAGATGGATTGATATAGAGTCCAAAGAAATATCAAATAAAAAAAGATTTGTTGTTTGGATTTCATATCTATTAAATTTAAGATTTTAATGTCATAATAATGGACAAAGTCATATTTTAATGGGTTGGGTCCATTTACTTTTTTCTTTTGTTGATTTCGAATGTTTATAATATATTAGATTGGAATAACGGAAAAGAAAAATATTTGGTGATCTGAGAGAAGTCTTTACATTACTCGTTCTAATAAATAAGCATTTAACTTTCTTTTAGAAGTAGAATTGTTATTCTAATTACTATATTCTAACTTATTATAAAAAGGGTAAAATCTCGTTTAGTCCATATATTTTAAGATTAGTACCCGTTTAGTCTTATATGTTTAAAAATACTTCAAAACATCCCCGATGTTAAATTATTAGCACTTTTCCTCTTACCTTTTTTTTTGCTTTTGGCTTGATTTTTATAATATTACCCTCTTACAATAATTTTTTTTTTTGGACATTAGTAAAAAAAACAATTATCAATTTAATCTCAAAAAATTAAATAGAAATAAAATTAATAAATGTTACTTTTTTTTTTGGAATACATTGCTGAAGAGTTAATATATTAATTTTTTTTACTAATGTGCCAAAAAAAAGGTGATTTAATTATTTTTACAATAAATTTTTTTTCGAACACATGTAAGCTTTCACAAAAATTAATACATATTTTTTTGTTTTCATTTTATTTTTGGGGTTAAATTGATAATTTAATTTTTTTATTAATTTCATAAAAAGACACATTATTGTAAGAGGACAATATTATAAAAGTAAGTCAAAAGAAACAATAAGTAACAAGAGATGTTAAAAATTTAAAAATAGGGATGTTTTGTGGCATTTTTAAAAATACAGGGACTAAATGAGAACTAACTTTAAAATATAAGAATGAAACGAGCTTTTACCCTTATAAGAATAATGTATTATCATTGAATTTGAAAGTTTGAATATTACATCATCATCTAATTGGTTACTCTTTTTTTTTTTTTTTATGGGGGAGGGGGGCTACAAATCAACATTATTTTTATCCCCCTTTCACTATGAAAATTGCCACATTGGCCCTTTTTTTTAAGAAAGCAAAAACCCCTTATTGGATTTGAACCTTTGACTCTATCACACTACTCTACCATTGATTTAAAAAAGACAATTGGATTTAATTACTAAAGGAGTCACTAAGCAAATAAGATAGACATAGTAATGATTTTCTTTAATTGTAATATATTGGAATTGTTTGGGGTATATTATGACGTGACCAGCTATGTTCAAATGAGGAGTTATCTTTTGTAGGTGAGGAGCAATGTGACGTTTAGGAGCATGAGTCTTCTGCTTGTCGGCGAGGAGACCCTATGTTAGGGCCATGGTATGAGTAGGTTCACTGCTAGGCACCGAGGACATTTCCTGTTGAGGGATAAAGTTGACAAACCCAGTCTACGGCAGTTGTCAGGACGTTTGCTACTATCCGAGAGTCCAGGCACGAAGTTCACTCAGCCACAACCACAACAGTTCAAGCATCCACTATCGGGGAATAAGGTGAAATGGCGTACGTGAGCCATGGGACCCGAATTCTCAAGAGGGCTATAAAAAGGACAACCAAAGAAGGTAAAGTTGATTACATAATTTGATATTATAGAATTTTTGGCGTTACACTTATTATCAAATTGTGTATATATTTGATATTATTTTGAGGATGAACACTAGGTTAGGACTCTATAGACTTTCTTTTATGGTGCGTTTACTTCCCAGATTGAGGAATCGAAATTCAGAATTGGAATAATTGACGCATTTACTTCGCAAAATAGAGTCAGGAATCAGAATCGAGATCGTGGGGCCCGCCACAATTTGGGAATGAGGAATGAGAGACTCATTCCCGGGGGGAGGTGGGAATGAGTCTCCCATTCAAGGGAATGACTATTTTACCCTCCCCAAAATTAAAAATGCCCATATTGTCCTCATTTATAATTATTTAATATATTATTATAATTAATTAATAAATTAATATATTATTAACAATAATTATTAATAATTATAGTTTTTTAATAAATAATAACAATAATTAATATATTATGATTATAATTAATTCATATATAATTATTAATTAATTAATATACTACTATAATAATTATATTAATAATTAATTAATATAATTATTACTAATAATTAATATATTATTAACAATAATTATTAATAATTATATTTTTTTATAAATAATCACAATAATTATTATATTAATAATTAATTAATTAATATACTACTATAATAACTATTAATATAATTATTATAATTGGTTAAAATATTATTAATTAACTAATTAATATAACTGTTACTGTTAATTAATATATTATTAACAATAATTATTAATAGTTAAAATCTTTGATAAATAATCATAATAATTAATATACTTTATTATTATTATTATTAAGTAATTAATATAATTATTACTATTAATTAATATATTAGTATATTATTAACAATAATAAATTAATAATTATAATTAATCAATTAATATATAATTTTAATAATTATTAATATAACTATTACTGTTAATTAATATATTAATATATTATTAACAATAATTATAATTTTTGAATAAATAATCACAATAATTAACATATTTTTCTAATAATTAATATAATTATTATAATTAATTATTATATCATTATAATTAATTAATTAATAAAATTTTACAATTAATTAATATATTATTCACAATAATTAATCATAATAATAATTTTTTAATAAATAATCACTATAATTAAAATATAAAATAATAATTATGACAATAATTCATTAAGTACTTTTCAGTAATTTGTTACATTCTAACTCATTCTGATTCCGATTCCAAGATAAAATAAACACATCAATGGGATTCCATCCCATTCCGATTTCGATTCTTATAGGTCAAGTAAACAACTTATTATGATTCCCATTTTCCATTCTCATTGCAGCCCATTTTGATTCCAGCTCATTCCGATTAGTAACAATTAAATGCAGCATTAAGATCTAATTAGATTGTCTAATGGAATTGATTACATTTGTTTTGTAGACATGAAGAGGAATAATATGGGTATGAAAAGTGCTAAGAATAAGAGATGGACAGAAATTGACAGGACTGAACAATCTATCTTAGGTGGAGTTCTTGTCAAAGATCTTAGAAGACTTTATAAGTACCGAATGGATGATAGACTAGGACAGACTAAAGTTGTCTACACAGACACTCCTCCAGGACCTGCAGCTTCAAAGAAGAAGCTCAATGAGGCTATACAAGGACTACATGTTTATGGCAAGGGAGCTAACAAGAATAAGTTTGTAATACGTTGCCTATTTTGGACAAGACCTCAATTTAAGCCTTGCTATAGCAAAGGATGGGTTTCTCTATGTCTAGATAAACTACCTCATAAAACTCTCAAGGAAAAAAGGGACATTTAGAGTCACGACTGAAGAGAGAAAAGTAGAATTAAATCTTTTCCCTATCTGGTTGAGCAAACCTATGAACTTTGTAGCTATAGAAAGAAGGCATGAGATTTTGTAGACTTTATTGAGATTTTAGAGAGAATTGGTCCGGTGGCCTATCGCATAGTGTTGAGTGTTAGAAAGTGTATATTTGTAAAAGAGAAAATCGTCGTTTTACATTTCAAGTTTTACTAACATCCCTACTTTTATGTATTTAAGTTTCTTGTGATTTAATTATATGTGTTGTACTATAATTAAACATTTTATGTATTTTAGGGGCATCATGATCATTTCACAATGAACGAGAGATCAGACAGCAAAACGGATATTACTTTTGAACTCAAGACAGTCGAAAACCTTAGGAGGAGCATAAAAGAAAAAATAGCACTGTTCACATGTATGGTACTGTCCATGTTACTGTTCACGACACTATTCACATCTACGGAACGATGACGTGGCATTGACCGATGAGCTGTTATGATCCTATTGGACAAAAATTCTTATGTACTATTGATCAGTGATGTGGCAGCGTATTAGTAGACCAAAAATCGTATAGTACATGCATATATACGGAATTATTTTCAACCAAACCGCGTCACTATTCAAGCCGCCTCACTATTCAAACCACGTGGGAAACTGTCTGACTATTCAAATCACGTACTGTTGACTGATGACGTGGTGCAATTCTGAGCGTTCAAACTATTTTAATCCGATGGCCATGATTTACTCAGTGTATCTATAAAAAGGGGGCTCCCCCCTAATTTGACACCCCTAAACTTATTTTTGAGCTCCATTTTCTGTAATTCATTCTCTATCATATATTTTCTACGTATTTAAATAAATTTCCATTTTACCCTTAGTTCAATTATGAGTAACTAATTTTCTTTCAAGTTTGGGTTGAAGGTGAAATCTCAACATATTCCGTGAGCTTTATTTGGTAAATTTATTTTCTTCCCTTCTAATTTTTGTGGATGTTTTGATTTTTCGTCGATAAATAGTAATAATCTTGTCTAGATACCGCACTAGTTTAACCGGCTCCTTAGTACAAGGTTATTATTATTTGGCACGATAAGCCCTTAGCACTATATTGATTAGAGTATGATTCATGAGGAGTGGAAACCTCCCTCATGTTTTAATTGGTATTAATAAGGAATATTTAGCCCATGGAGCATGTTGATGCAGATCTAGATACCTAAGTGCTTCAATTGTAATAGTTTTCACTTTAGTTTAATTCCGCCATTCCTATTTAAATTCTAAGATAGTCTAAATCACTTTTACCATAAATCCAACCACCCACTTCGAAAATTAATTCTACACATAATTAGAATTCACCTGCTCGTGGGATCGACACTCGTCACCATTAATTTATTCTACAATAGATTTGTTCACTTACGAGTTTAATAAAATTTGCACAACACATAGCTTTACCACCAAGTCTGTCTAGGCTTTACAATGTATTTCATGTGTCTATATTAAGAAATGACATAGCAGACCTTGCACATGTGCTAGACTATCAACCGATTCCGATATCTGATGACATGTCGTATGAGGAACAACCTATTGAGATTGTTGATAAAAAATGTTGAGTGTTAGAAAGTGTATATTTATAAAGGAGAAAATCGTCGTTTTACATTTCAAGTTTTAATAACATTCCTACTTTTATGTATTTAAATTTCTTGTGATTTAATTATGTGTGTTGTACTATAATTAAGCATTTTATGTATTTTAGGGGCATCATGGTTATTTCACAATGAACAAGAGATCAGATAGCAAAATGGACATCACTTTTAAACTCAGGACAGTCAAAAACCTTAGGAGGAGCATAAAAGAAAAAATGACATTGTTCACATGTACGGTCATCCATGTCCATGTTATCGCTTTCACGACACTCGCTTCGTACCCAGCGTCACTTTATTTCAAACCGTGTGCAAACCGTGTTACTGTTCAAACTGTGTGGTCAAACCCGTGGTCAAACCGCGTACTGTTGACTGATGACGTGGCGTAATCCTGAGCGTCCGAATTGTTTTTAATCTGATGGCCATGATTTATTTAGTGTATCTATAAAAAGGGCTCTCCCCTTTATTTTGACACCCCTGAATCTATTTTTGAGCTTAATTTTCTGTAATTCTTTCTCCATTTTGTAATTTCTACGTATTTGAATAAATTTTTATTTTACCCTTACTTCAATTATGAGTAGCTAATTTTCTTTCAAGCTTGGGTTGAAGGTGAAGTCTCAACATGTGTCATAGGCTTTATTTGGTAAATTTAATTTCTCTTCCCCTCTAATTTTTGTGGAGGTTTTGACTTTTCGTCGATAAATAGTAATATTCTTGTCTAAATACCGCTCTGGTTTAACCGGCTCCCTAGTACAAAGTTATTACTATTTGGCACGATAAGCCCTTAGCACCATATTGATTAGAGCGTGGTTCATAAGGTGTGGAAATTCCCCTCATGATTTAATTGGTATTAATAAGTAATATTTAGCCCATGGTGCATGTTGATACAGATCCAGATACCCAAGCACTTTATTATAATAGTTTCCAGTTTAATTTAATTCCGCCATTCCAATTTAAATTCTAGCATAGTTTAAATCAATTTCCCTACAAATTCAATCATCCACTTACAAAATTAATTATACACCTAATTAAAATCTACCTCCTCGTGGGATCGACACTCGACACCATTGATCTATTCTACAATAAATTTGTGCGCTTGCGAATTCAACAAAATTTACACAATAGAAAAGAACAAGTATTAAAGAGTAGAGTTATTCCCCTAGTGAAGGTACGATGAATGAATCATTCTATTGAGGAAGCCGCATGGGAGCGAGAGGCAGAAATGTTGGAGAAGTACCCTCAATTCTTCTATGCATAAGGTAATCTTTAAATTTCGAGGACGAAATTTTTGTTATGAGGGGAGAATTTGTAATGCCAAAAATTCCATAATATCAAATTATGGAAATTGGGCTTTCATTAAGAATTATGTGTGACTTTATAATCCTTATTTAATAGGGATATTAAAGTCATAAATAGGGGTTATTTATGATATAGTTTTGAAAAAGGGTTATTTTTTCAAATTTAATAGGGTTTCTTAAGACTCTCTATAAATTCATACTTTCTCCTTCTATAACCCTAAACCCACAACGTTTTTTTTTTTCTTCTTCTCTAATGCTCATTGCGCTCTTACTTAAACCTTAAGATTCAAGCCATTGTTTAGAAGAGAATTAAAGCGATTGGTAAGTTCACTCTCCTTATTCCCCACAAGATTTCAAATCACTCTATCTAGGGTTTATATTGGCATGATTTTAGATTGTTATAGATCATAATGCATGATTTAGGATGTGTTTAAGCTTTGTTTAGTGTTCTGATTTATTATGAGTTTAGTTTATTAATCCTTGATGTGTTAAGCACAGGAAAATTCTGGACAGTATGAGTATCTCAAAATTAAACCTATACTTTCTGAATGCATTTTCTTAATAAACTTATATTTCTGGAAACTAGACATGTAGGGCTTCTTAAATAAATTTTATTTCGTTAAATTCGAGTTCGTTTTCAATTTTATATTTATTTTCGAAATAGACACCACTGCACTGGAAAACTGCGATTCCAGCATTGCGATCAGATTTACAAAATTATTTGTACCACCAAATAAACTCTAAAAATTGTGAAATTCTACATGGAAGTTAATATATGTGTCTGGTGTTCCCAGTTTGAATTTTATAATTTTTTGATTTTATAAAAATCTCATAACCCATTCTGCTCGGTTAAGGTACTATGAAAACAGTTTCGAAGTAATAAATAGTTTTGAAAATGTTTTTGATATCAGATCCTCTTGAAAATTTTACATGAGGTATCTATAGATGTCCAGAATAGCTTTATAGAATATTATGTCATTCTGAGTTTTAGATTAAGAGTTAAAATTCTAAGAATCGAACCTGTAAGGGTATGAATTAAAAAATCAGATTCTTAGAATAAGTCATTGATAGTAATATCTTGTATTTGTTTAAAGTGTTGGAGGCGTTTGGGGCTCTTAAAGGCTTAGAGGTGTGTAGTTCAAATTCTTTTGTTGAAGTAACTTCATTCTTAATGTACTGGATATATGTATAATTATTTTGATATTATTATAAGTATAAATGTTTTTATATATACTACTTAAAGGATTAATTGATTTTGATAACAAAATTAGTTTTATGTAAATGTTTTCAAACCTAAATTCTTTTTAACAAAGTATTTTATAAATGCTTTTTAATATGTAAATTATTTTATTACATGACTACATTTTATGATTTTATCTTTAAAATGTTATGCAAGCCTAAATTATTGTTATGGACTTCTATAAATCTGATACGTATATTTTGTACCTATATATGATTTCAATTATTGATGATTGTATGAGATTCTTAATGTTTTGGCTCAATGTCCATAGTTATTCTGATTCTGATTCTTATTCTCATTGTAATATACGATATATCTGTCTGGACCAGTACTAAGTTTCTGTTTTGAGAGTGCACACGATATTCTGATTCTATTTCTGGCGGGGTCACTGAGACTATAGGTGACATTATGTGACAAGAGCTAACCTCTTTATTTTTTGTGAATGTGATATATGTTTTGCTTTTGTAAGTGACTATGCTTTTGACATTTAGAATTTCTACGAATTTATGTTATTTTATCGTGATATATCATTTTATGAAATTTATGAATTATGATATATGTTTTAAATTAAAGAAGACTTGTAATATTTTTGGGTATCGATAGGCCTAATGTGTTAGGAATTGTTTTACTTACCGAGTTGAGGGCTCACTCCTCATTATTACTTTTTGCAGATTAAGTTTCTTTTGAAGGGTGTGCTTAACTTTGGAGTTAGAGATTTCATTTCCCTATGCTATTTGAATAAGAGGAGAAATAAACTCATGGTTCTTTTTTATTTATTTTTATTATGAACTTGTAATTTGGGTTTTGAGACTTTTGTTATTTTTATGTTTTTGGAGAGGTTATTTAGTATTAGACGTATGAACTTGTTGGTTTATTTGAATAAAAATTTGAGGTATTTCAGTTTGAAATTGATGAGTAAAAATTATGATTTGTAAATAATCTCCTTCTTCATGTGCTCTGCGCGTGTTAGATATGAGGTGTTACAGTAAGAACTTACAAATTGATTTAGAATAAAAAAAACATTAACCTTAATTCAACAACGAAAAAATTATGTTGATTTGAATCCAATCATTTTAATAATCATTGAGGTCGCATAGGCATTTATTCATTTTTTATTCGTTTCAAGTAATTCGGTCAAAGCTTTGCGGAAACTCTTTAATTGAGTTTGGACGAGTGAGGTCCGAGTTTCTTGTAGGCGCGAAGATTTGTTATTTGTTATTTTTTTTTAATTTCAAAATTTTAAGATTGAACTTTAATTTTTATATGTCAACGGATCCGAATAAACATTAGACTAGATTTTAAGTCTCACATACATATATATTGGACTGTATTTATTGATATTTATATTAACTAATATTATCTCTAATGAACTCTCAAGCTTTATTAATTTAATTAGGTGGCCAAACAAAAGCTTTAAGAGTAACACAAAGAAAATATAATACTTAAATAATTATAACCCTATCTCAACTTTTCTGTCACGGTAACGTGACATTTGATTCATTAAAAAACTTCAAAACAACAATAAATAAAAAAAAAAATTTTAAAATTTTTTTGGTAGTTCGTTGTCCTAACTAGTGTTTGTATTCTCAAATATTCTCAACAAACATGAAGCTAGCTCCCCTATAAATATTAACCAAATTTCTAAGGGTATAATCAAACTAGAGAACTTCAAAAATGCTACAAAAATGTTCACAAGGAGTAAGTATAGGAAGCTTCATAAATGTCATCTCCGGCAAGATGACACATTTTCCGATGACCGGAGTGGGATGTTAAAAAGAAGTCAAGAAGGTGGAAATGAAATAGACAAGGTCACAAACCTTGTGGATACCATGCAGAGAGTGCTTGATCAAGCAAGGGGGCAGAAGCCCGATTCGCCGTCCGATAACGGTTCCCGGACTCAGCCGTCCAATGGTGAAAGCAACCGTAATGGTATCAAGGGATCACATTGAATCTTCACAATGGTATCTGTTAATTGTTTTGAATGTTCTGTAACTTAGATTTTATTTTTGCTTTGGTATGTCAATAAAAATTAAAAAATAGAATTGCTGAGGTACACAATTTACGAGTTGGTGTTATTAAGTTATATTATGATGTAACTTACATCAATCCGAAAGTTGTTACTAGCGATTTGAAAAATAATTTAGTTGGTTCTACTTTTAGGTCATTAGTTATAATTTAGTGGCTAACATAAGTTACATCATATAAGGTCCTTTACAAATTGATCCTCAATCTTTATGAACTATGATTTTTTTTAATAAACATACTAAAGTCTCTATTAGTTTTCCAAATGAAAAAAAAATCTTAGTTATAAAAAATAAGAGTCATTGTTTACAAGAGTAGCAGTTCGAATTTCTACTTAAAAATAAAGACTCAATTTTTTTTTTAATTATAAAATAGTTGAATGTATTCACATAGATTTAGTGTAGATTAATCTCAATAATATCTTTAGTTGAATGTTTTAAATAGATTTAGTGTATTCTTATTTCAATAATCATCTTTAGTTAAATGTATCATAATCTCAATAATTATGTAATTTGTAAATACGAGTGCGGAACAAATTACTATCAAGTGTCCCAATTTACAACTACATCAAGTTCCTATCAAGCGTCTCAACTTGTAACCTGGTACGATCAGCATCAGCTCATGTTATTACTTTTATCATTTATTTTAAAAAAAATGGAAAGTGGAGTTAAATTAATTTTTAACCATTTATCTCTTGCCACAGAGGTTCAAATTCCAAAAATCAGTTAAATAAGTTGCTTGATTGTCATTCCACAATAATTAATTTAACAATATAATTAATTTTCAAACAAGTAAAGAATCTACTAGTCAAGCATCCGATACAGTTTGCTTTGAAGCAAAGCAAAAGAAATATACCTGTGAAAAATATCAACCAAAAATCATTGATATAAATTTTTTGATTTTCATTCAATCCTCTCTACTTGCTGAAGCCAAAATAAAAAGATGGGTGTGGGAATTTCATTCTTGATAGCACTAAAAGCAACAGTTCACTTCATCGTCTTTGGATTCTTGAGAAGTTTAGGTTTTACACTGCTATCATTACCGTTCTTGTATGCATCATTAGTTTCGTTACTAATTGCGCTCGCATCTCACCCATCAATCAATCTTCCAATGCTTTTGGGCAAGAAATCAGATGGGAGTTTCCCCATTTGGTCAATCATCCTGTTCAGTCCTTACATTTACTTTGTTAGAATCTTTTCAGTCTTGAGAAGATTGAACAGCGGTGAAGAGCCTTACAGCGAGGTCTGTGAAGGTTTGTATGTTGGTGGATGGCCTAATTCAATAACTAATTTGCCCCCCGGCAATCCTGCTATCATAGACTGCACTTGTGAGTTTCCGAAGCTCAAGGAATTTGAAGGGCATTCATATTTATGTGTGCCCACTTGGGATACGAGGTCGCCGCAGCCGGGGGAGATTGAGTCTGCCGTGAAGTGGGCCTGTAGAAAGAGAGCTCAGAATAGGCCTGTTTTTGTCCACTGTGCATATGGTATGATATTGTCTTATTCTGATCATTTTATGCATCGGTGGTCTCATTGGTGAATCATACAAGTGCTTTGTTTGCTATATTTTTAGTTCTATCTTAGCGGTTATCAGTTGCTTTTCAAGCAATTGTGTCGGTCGTACTGTTAGGTTTCAATCTATTTGATTGCCTAGGTATGATGCTTACTTGTGGTGTATCCTTTAGACATCCATAATGCTATTAGGTAAATTTTGCTTCTTTTGTGTTGGGATTGTTTCTACTTTTTGGTGAGATGAACTTATTGTAGGTGATGCTTGAGCTTTATTTTCACAGAGTTGGTTTGGTCTTTGCTCTTCCAGCTTCTCTCCTATTTTTCTTGTCATGCCATTGTTCCATCTCCGACTACTTGTTTGCAGCTGTTCATTTTGCATGGTTCAATTTCTGATAAATTTCAGAAGAAACTTTTTTCAATTAAAACTTTTGAGCTTTGCCATAGGAATAGACATGGAACATTTTGTTTATGTATGTCTTTTTAGTTTATGCAAAATGCTGAGTTGACATGGATAAAGTATGATGGACTGGTTAGGATGGAGACAGAGAAGTTCTTATACTGTTATAGGTAGTTCACTCTATGGTGTTTGGAAAAGGGAAACGATGTTAGAAAGTTGTCTCCATAAGTATAGCAACAACAGCATTAATAAATCAGTTTTCCAGCTTTTTCACTTGGCTACTTGTTGGAGTTTAAGAGACCAAATGGGGAAACTCCCATCCGATTTGTAGGTTTTAATCATCTATTAGTGAAACTCCGTGATAGGGATTTATTGGAGATCAGAGAAGACAAAAGAGCACGTAAGGTTTGTTGTGGTTTAACCCTAAGGAAATAAATCTTGAAATCCTTATGTATCACACATGTTTTTTAGTTTTTTGTATTCCAAGGCTGTCAAGAATTCTTAAGGAGAAAATATTGATCAAGGCAGTCACTCGGGGCCATGATAGGGCAAGGTTATATTTGGGAGAGTAAAACTACTTTTACTTTAACATTCTATATATGAAACTAAAATCCGATTTTTTGAAAGGATATAAAATCATTTATACAGTAATGATGAATTCTTTGTGACTACTAAACTGCATGGATAGTTTGTAAAACTTGTCTCTTGCTGTGTTTACATATGTCTTGCTATCTTCTTGTTTTTTTTTTTGTTTGGAAACAAACAAATTTGTGATGGAAAATGTGTAATGCATCCCTCTAGGTCATGGAAGAAGTGTTGCTGTGGTGTGTGCATTGCTAGTGGCTTTAAGCATCGTAGAAGATTGGAAAGAGGCTGAGAAGCTCATCAAAAATAGGCGACCTCATATTCAAATGAATGCTCTGCAGCGCAAAGCACTAGAGGAATGGTCAAAACATCGGTTATCTACTCCTAGAAGGGAAAAATAATTGACATGATTCGTTAATATTGATAGCTGTTACTGCTTATTCCATAGCACTTCAATGCCAAAGAATCCAAACTGCTTTTGTTATTTTAATTGATTTGATAGTAAATCCTTGTGAATTTTTGTTGTACCGTCAAACTGGATTACTTTTATAATGTAACAGTTAAATAGGACCATACTTCTTCTTGTTCAGCTTATTGTTAGTTTACTGCCTCGCGTGGTAGATAGATAGGCTTTTAAATGTGCTGCTGGTTGGTCACATCAGACAAGGAATTAGGGATTTGATGTTCCTCATTGAACCAAATTGATATCAAATCTTGCTTCGATGCTTGAATATATTTAGTTGTTACCTTACACTAACGTAGTTTCTTTTTGCATTTATGTTGTCTTTTTTTCCTGGGTAAGGGTATGTTGCCATTTGTTTGGATGCTCCAAGTTAGCAGCTACATGCTCCGTAGCAGTTTGGTAACAAACGAAGGGAGAGGAAAACTTTACTGCAATCCAACTCTTGGAGCTAGTTTAATTTCTTTTCTTATGAGATATTGTTCTTAATTTCCCTTCTGCACGCTTACTGTCTTTGTATAAAGAACCAAATGGAACAAAGTATCAAATCAGAAATCAGATTTTCTTGCATTCTTGTTCTTAATTTTTTTCTTTTTCTTCTTCTTCTTTTTTTTATGGTTCAGAAACAAAATAAGTATATTAGATGTAGGAAATGCATTCTTGTTCTTAAATTCACATCTGCTGTGCTTTCTTTCTTCGTATAAAGAACCATATGAACGACGAATCAGATCTGAAATCAAATTTTCATACAAGTCTGTTCTGTTTCATCATTTTATTACATTAATTTTATGAGTTCATAATTCGTTCATTTTGATTTTGAGCAAAGCTAAACCAATTAGTCTTGCATATTTTTCGTTTTTGGGGGGTGACGGTAATTCCTTCACATTCTAAATAAAATTTATCTGCTACAAATATTGTTAACCAGGGTGCACTATTTCTATTCAATACTACAACCAAATTAAGTGTCAACTCATACTCATTTCAGCAAAGAAAAACAAAAAGCTCAGTAGCACAATATTCCTGGTAACCAAGAAGTATATACATTTTATGTAACAATGGCAAATAGAGTTTGGAAAAGGCAAACTCTAAATACTTGAATCAAGATTTTGATGTTTAAACCAAACCACAGTGAATTACCATACTATTATCACCATTATTTACATGAGCGTAAGCCGCAATTCTGAGCTATGTTATAGTCTACGTACATAAGTAACAGTGCAAGTGGGAATTAAAAGGTTGCTCGGACAGCATGAAATATGCAAGATCGCCATGAGATAAAATGAAGTTAAGATTATAATCATTAACTATGACCTCGCTTAGCAGCTCCCGCACTGCTTGTTGTCATAAAGGACTCTCCACAGCCACACTGCCCTTTCGAGTTGGGGTTGATGAATACAAACTCAGATCTGCAGAAATGGATGAATTAATAATGATGAGAGACAGAGCAGTACGCAGAAGAGCTGGAAAACCAAAAGTTTGAATTAAGAGACTCAGAACAGAAAATCAATAACAAACCGACAGTTGCCAAATCTAAAAAACCAAAGAGATGCAGGTATTCAATCAGGTTCAAATATAAGACGGACAGTTCCTTAACAAGTCATAAAACACCATGTCAAGAACTAATTTAATAACAATGTACATACATCAGAGCAAATGAAGCAGACGTCATTTAAATCCTACTTCGTGAACAATGAAAAAGTTAGTTCATATATGAATGCAGGTGGACATGTACTGAGATAACCATGATAGATGTTTATACCTAAGTTTGTCATCTACGAAATCCATCTTGGTTCCTATAACATGCATCAGCGCCTTCGGATCAATTAGTATCTTAATGCCCTTGTCCTCAACCACCTCATCGAACTTTGATTTCTCGTCTGAACATTAGTATAGAAAACAAAACATTATGACAAGTGATGCAAACAAGGGGAAATCAACATTCTGAAAGTAGACAAAAACATTAGGAATTATCAAAATGCAAAGTCAAATGATGGCCCTTGCAACACAATTTGCAGCCTATAAGCTACAGAACTCCAAGAAAACTAATGCACAGAGGGAAAAGAGCAAGGGAGATCATTAAGTATTTGACGTGTTACTATGGTATTTTAAATCATCAAAATGCAAACTCAGATGACAACCCTTGCAACACAAGTTGTAGCCTACAAGCTACACAATGTGCTAGAAAAGAGCATGGGAGGTCATTAAGTATTCCAAAGTGTAGCTTATTGTGTTATTTTAACTTATCCCGATTGGATACTCAGAAATAGAACTGGACCACAAAGTCATAAATTTATATCCTCATGCCATGCAGTGTAACAAGAGAAAGAAAGAAGTTTCTCATCCTGAAGCCCTTTTGTGTTTTAAGAAAACAAACCACTCTCTAATAAGTACAGCAACTTTGCTTCTAACTTCTAACCATTAAACAACTTGATTTCCTCAGCTGAATTTTCTCCCATAAATCAACACTCCCAACCCAAAAACGGAATAATTAACAGACAAGTCAGGAAAAAAAAAATGTTGGGACTCGCATATACTTAATGCATCAACATAGCTTCTTGGTCAGAAAACATATAAATAAATAGCTTCTTGGTCAGAAAACATATAAATAAAGCATTCTCATAGCAGAGTCACCGATGTTTGGATAGAAAGCATATGTTGAAGAGTTCCCAAATTTTACATCCCAAAACACTATCTCAAATGATGTAGCATTCATCAATTAGTTGGTGAGAAAATATAATTAATTCACTTGAATCTTATAAAAAAATTACCACCCACTCAATACATTTATTGAATAACACAAAATATGCTCCCTAAATTATTTCATAGAAACCTCTTAAGTTTAATAATATTACTAAAGGAATGATTTTTGATTCACAAAATTTCGTCATATTTATTCAAGACGAATAAACAAAACTAATAGTTGTACTTATCAAGCAAAATAAAAAGATTCAGAAGATAGAGATAGAGCTTAGCTTACGAACCTGCATAATTGAGGGTGTAGGATAAGCCGTTGCAGCCGCGAGCCTTAACGCCAAGACGCAGGAAAGGACGCTGACGCTGCTGTAACAGTTGACGCAATCTCTCCGCCGCCGACTCCGTTAACGTTAGGGCTTGCCGTCGGATTGCAGGCCCCACCTTCGAACCTGAAGCAGCTGCCATTTCTCCAGAATCCCCATTTTCTTTCAAATCCTTTTTTATAATAGAAAAATGCTATTTAAGAAAATGGTGTCAGGTCATAACGACGCCGTGCTTGGATTCCTTTCAACAACAGTGTCAAGCCCATCCCTGTTTTCGATATGGTCTGGAATATAATGAGCTCATGGCCCAATTTCAAAGCTCAATTTGCAAGTTCTATTATTTATTTGTATTATATTAATATTGTACAACGTTTTGTCACGGTATTATATTATATGAAAATATTATTATGTATATTTATTTATATTTATAATTTATACTGTTATTTTATATGTATTGCAAAAGCTAATGTGCTAAAACTTACCAAGAATTATTAAATATGGGATAATAATAAGTTAATGTAGAATATTATTCTAATATTATGTTATATTGATAACCAAACACTGTCTTGGTGTGTTCAAAATTATTAGATTTTATTTAAAATTATTAGATTATATATGTCTCAAAATTAAATAGATAAACTACTAGATATAAGAACGTATAAAACTCAAGTTCAATCAAATCTTTTGTAAAAAGAATTCAATTGATTAGTAGTATAAATTTTTTTTATTAATTTTATTTGTATTCATTAAAAGTAATGAGGATTTATTGTAAATACTATCTAGAAGCAGGCTGGATTTACGGGTAAATTTTCACAAGCTTTTTGGCAGTTTGTGTTACCCAGGTAACGCATTACAGAGTGGGGCGGCCAAGCGTCGGTTTCACTATCACAGTGTCACTCGTACAACCGAACCACCTGGGTTAAAAGGTTAGAGACGAGACATCATTTGACTTTCTTCTCACAAGCTGCTTCTTCACTGTAAGAATATTTCCTTGTTTAATCATTCATATGTTGATCTTTCCCATTTACTTTTGATCAGTTGATGCATGTATTGTGTTAATCTCGTGGGTCTGCTTCATTTCTTAAACTAAATAGTCTTTTCTTTTCTGGGAATCTGATTCTTGGATTTGTGTCGTGTCATTGTTATGGTCTTGAATTGTAAATATCTCATCTTAATTTCATTATTTCGAGACCCAAGAAATGCTATACTGTCTCTATGGATTCTAATTACATTGCTTGCTTTTCAACTTGTTTTTGGATAAGACATCAAATTCGTTGGTTCCAGTTTAACTTTTGTTCCTCCGTGTGCGCGCAATCACAGCATTAGTGTACCCACAACATTATCAATTGAACCAACTAGCACCACAATCCATTTGCTACTTCAAATATATCATGACAACATTAATTTTGGTGGACAAGTGCACAAGATATGGTTCCAAGCTTTATAAAATTGTCATCTAAACTTGATTGACAAAATGCGGCTCCTTTTGAAAAAGTTCTGAAATGCAGAAAGTATATACTTCCTATGTTTTACTTATTTGGACAAATTTCTATATATGCATGTGTATAATTTTCAGCAAAATGGCATTGTTTATTTATTTATTTATTTATTTTTGGTTGCTTGTGAAAATTGTTGCCTCATGCTGATAGTGTGTTCTCTACATTAACATATATGTTTAGAAGTGTCCAGGGAGTTGAGGCAAATCAGCTATCCTATCGAAGTGTATTTCATCAGAAGATGCTCTTTAGTTTTTTGTGCCGATTGATCACTGGAATTGCATGCTTGACAGCTCTTTTAGTTACTGAAATGAAGAGCATCTTCTTTTGCTTGAGGAAAAGATGGAAGAAAGTTGACTAACATTGGACTCTTATTACTATATATATTTGTGGTTGCTGCTTTGGGGTTTGTGCTTATATCAGCTGCCAAATGATATAGAATTTAATAGATTAAATAAAAGGTAGCCAATTTTCAATTTAGGAATAGTCTGTCCAGTGCAGGAGATGAATGTACCGAGACCTCTAGATGTTCAACTATTCATGTTGATTCAGTCTAGGAGTTCCATAACATCTCACTGCTTACTTGGATAGCTGCCACTTTCTCATGTTAGTATACAGACTTGAAACAGAACTTTGATAATTCGGCCGTCTTCTATCTTTCTCTGACAGATCAGTGGGTGATTTGTAATTAAATTTGGAATAATTAGCTTGGTGCTAATTTTATGTGCTACTGGCAATTATATATAAAGGCTCAAGTGATTACAATACATTTCTGCTGCTTTTATTTGTTTAATGGTAACTTGCTAGTGAAGATTCTGCTTAAATTGTTACGTACATAGTTGTTCTTTTGGAAGATGATTAAAGTGTGGTTGATTCCGTTTATGAGTTATTAACTTGTGTATTCCCCCACACCCCCGTTTTTTTTAATGTTTCAGGTATAAACATGTCAACTGTGAGACTTCCCACATCTTGCTTATTCCAGGCTGCTCCCCAAAGCAAAAAATTTTCTTTGGTCAAGAGCCCAGTTTCCTTGGGTTCAACCAGGAGTGTTTCTAGAGCATTTGGACTGAAGTGTTCTTCATTCAAAGTATCTGCAATGGCCGTTTACAAAGTGAAACTGATTGGACCAAACGGAGAGGAGAATGAGTTTGATGCCCCCGATGATGCTTACATCCTAGACTCTGCCGAAGATGCCGGAATGGAGCTACCCTACTCATGTTGGGCTGGTGCCTGCTCTACTTGTGCTGGGCAGATGGTTTCAGGCTCCGTTGACCAATCAGATGGATCATTCCTTGATGATAAGCAGATGGAGAAAGGTTTCGTGCTTACATGTGTTGCATATCCAACATCAGATTGTGTGATTTACACACACAAGGAATCTGAACTTTACTGAATAATAATTTTATGAGCTTGGCGTTTGCTTTCTGGGATCCACATTTGTGCTAGAACCGTGGAAGAAACTGTTGATATTTGCTTATGTTCATCTTTAGCATCATGATCTTTTGTTGAGAGTCTTTCATCTTTTATGAATACAATATGTGGTTGAAATTCTCGCATTATGATGATATATGCAATCAAAAACATTCTGATTTTAATTTAATGTGTCTTGAGCTTGCATTTGCAATTAAAATAACAGAAAATGAAGGACATACAGCTTACCTGCATAGTTATTTATTTCATGTAATTATAGATTTACAGTCCATAACTCGTCAAATTATTATGTAGGAGTCAGTTTTGTCCACAGGCAAAAACAATATAGCTGGAAAATGTTTTAACATAAGAAAATATTTCAATGGATATAACGTAAAATTGGAAACTGCTGCCAAGATGAACCATTTCCAAGGAAAAAGTGAGTTAGCAGTAATGAATTTAGATTCAGTGTTGAATAGAGTTTTTTGTTATTTTTTTTAAAAAAGATACAATTCAACTCAATACTAGATTTAAATCCAACAATAACCTCCACTCATATGAATAAAAATTAGAGTTGCCTTCTGAAAATGAATTTTCTTTTAAACATTTAAAGGTAAATCGACCTATTTCGGGCCTTCATATTCGGACCATGCTATCACTATCCATGGAGCTCCATGATAAAACTTATAAATTATAATATAATTTGGCAAGTGATTTCAAAAGCTTTTGTCGGCTACAATAATGCAATGCCAGATTGCCACCACACACACTTCACTGTCACTTATAAAACCAACTAGTAGTAGTAATCTCTAGTACCATCGAGTTGAGTTCAGAAATAAAACATCATTTGACTTTCTTCTCACAAACTGAAGCTGCCATTTATTTCCCTGTAAGAATATTTTCTTGTTTAGTCCTTGATCTTTGCCTTTTATGCTGTATGCTTTTTTTCCCCTGCTGTTTGATGGTATATGATTATCGTCAGTTGATGCATTTGCTAATCAAAAACTTGTTCATTGGTTTGCTTGATTCTTAAAACTACATCATTTGATTCTTGGATTTTATTAGTATCATTATTATGTGTCTTGAGTTGTGAAATCGTCCATTTGAACTTGATTAAGCAAAGAATCTCTGCTGGTAGTTAGTGAAATGAAGAGCATAATCTTCTTCCATTGAGAAAAAGATGGAAGAATGTTCACTGACATTATAATCATATTACTAATATTCACATTATTTGTTTTTGGTGGGTACTACTTGGTTTAACTCGTAAAATCTTTTTGGTTAGTACAGTAAGATTTGGAGTTCAAACCTCGCAAATATCGGGTGTTTGATTAGTCCTTATGAATATATTGGTTCTTTTGAAAGCCGATTAGCTTTTACTCTGAGGCCAATTCTTTCGATGCTGTGGAGAAGTATGCTTGATTCCATCTATGAATTATTTTCCAGTGCCTTTTTTTTTTTTAATAATTTCAACCTTTGGTTTTGGGTTCAGGTATAGAAATGTCAACCGTGAGACTTCCCACATCTTGCTTATTCCAAACAGCTCCCACACGCATAAAATTCCCTCTAGTCAAGAGCCCCGGGTTCTTGGTTTCCAGGAGCGTTTCAAAAGCTTTTGGCTTGAAGTCTTCTTCATTCAAAGTATCTGCAATGGCAGTCTACAAAGTGAAACTAATTGGACCAGATGGGGAGGAAAACGAGTTTGACGCCCCCGACGATGCTTACATCCTCGACTCTGCTGAAGATGCCGGAATGGAGCTACCCTACTCATGTCGCGCTGGTGCTTGCTCTACTTGCGCTGGCCTGATGGTTTCAGGCTCTGTTGACCAATCAGATGGATCATTCCTTGATGATAACCAGATGGAGAAAGGTTATGTGCTTACATGCATTGCATATCCAAAATCAGATTGTGTGATTTATACACACAAGGAATCTGAACTTAACTAAATCATGTTATGATCTTGGCTTTTGCTTTCTGCTTTGTGCTTTCTATATTTGTTCTAAAGCAGTAGATCATTGTGAGTTGGTCTGAACAAATGTTTTCGATTTCACTTGTGACGATGAACTTTTTCATTACCATTTGGTGTTAAGTCTTTCATGTTTATGATATGTGGCATATGGTAGAGAGAATTCTATCACTTGTGACAATGGATGTGAAATTTGTAACCAAATAAGCAGCACCATGACTGATTGAAGATCAATGATAACAGAGTAGTTTTTTTCAAATAAGTAAAAATTTTTAAAAAAAATTCTGAATGATCCCATGCAACCAACAATGTTATTTTCACTTGAAAGGTTACAGATTCTTCAGTTCTGACTAAAATTAGGGAAACAATATTCTGATATTGAAGAAAAAACAAAAGAATAATTATATCAACATCATTCACCAAAATGCTTTAGAACAGATAGGAACTATTTTTCGTAACTGCAATCTGAGTTGCAGCCTAGGTGTTTATGGCTCTCGGGTAAATCTGCTGACTGGCATGTGCAGATATCATTCTAATTGATCCTCTGGCCATCAGATCCTTAATAGCTCGTCGTGCAAGTAACCCGCTAATGTGGACAAGGCAATTGAAACCAGCCTCGTTACTAGGCAACCAAAAGGAATAAAACAAATGCGGTTCTTACTGTTAGTGGGTCAAACCATTGTTTCAGGAAGTTAAATAATTAGGAAGCAGAATGCCACAATATCACCCCCAAGTCACATCGTCAAACCTACGGCCAATTTCAGAGGCTTAATATACACACATCCGATTTCTAGAAAAATCATTACACTCATGGGCGTGAACTGTAAATGTTCTTGCAGCAATTAGATTTCAATTTCAATTGAGAAAAAATTCATTCAGTGTACTTAAACCTCAGCCTTTATTCATACTTTCAGTTAAAAAAAGGAAATTAACAGACGGAAAATTCATAACTATCAGAACTTTCACCATAGATCAATACAACAATTACATCAGTGAAATCAAACTCAGTTGTCGTCTGATGGTAGTAGCTCCACAAAATACACATCCAGATGAAGTAAAACATAACTTCACAAACATTTTAGTTCTCTCTTGACTTACCTTCCCATTGTTGGGATTATGTGCTCTTTTAAAACATATTAACTTATTGTTTGATTAGTAAAACATTTGATTGCATAAATATATTGAATAAGATCTGTTTAATTATATTATATGTATTTATGTGATCATTTTATGGATTCACAGAAGACATAAATACAAGTTATCTTATAATTAAATAAATTAAATTCGCAGTTGATAAATAGAGTTGGGCGCTCTATTTATGTATAGACTGTAGTAAATTCATTGAATAATTTGTCTTAATCATGTATGAATTTACTGATATACTTTGACTATATTGAAGTAGATCACATAGGAAATTTAATTAATTTTGAAATGACTGTCAGACTTATTAAATTTTATAAGTATTGATTTTACTGTAATCTTAATCTTGAGTTAGTTATGATTTCATAATTGTAATTGTTATTCCATTTGAGTTATCAATAGGCACGACACACTCTTGTGGTCAAGATTACCCGGTATCTTGGTGGGAGCAATTATGAATATTGGAGTTGTAGATTAACAATATAAAATTTATACGACACATCTCTTGATGAGTTTTCGGCACTTGATCATAGAATTCTTTGGCCATAGTGTGTTAACATATTTAGTATGTTGAAAATAATCATTAGAGAAAACCAGTAAGTACCAAGGAACAAAATGTTATTAAATTGATTGGACAGTTGAGATATCAATTTAATTAACGATGTGGTACAAAGGATTGTGCAATAAAAAAATCAATGTGGCTTGAGACGAATTATTATTTGAACATACTATTATGGAGGTCAGTTCCAATCTTATAGTGAAGTAGAATTGGAATTAAATAATTAGGCTTGTTTAATTCAGGCTTAATTATTGTAGCCACTATTATATATTCCCAACTGACCCCCGGGTTAGCTCATTTAATTGATTGCACTATTATTGGATTAATAAGCAAGATAACTAGATATTTGGGTCAAAAGCCTAAATATATCATTTAGTGGGAGGCTCCATTTAATATGTTTGTATATAAAGGGTCTTATATTATTTTACAAGGTGGGCTCCCTATAGAACTTTTGGTTTTTATTATTTAGAGTTAGGGTTTTCACTAAAGGGATATATATAAGGGTTTATTTTCTCTTAAAAAAGAGTGAATCGCATTATACGATTCAAAGAAAAAGAATTTTTCTCTCTAATTTTGAGAGAAAAATTTTCTCCTGCTAGTTGTTTTTAGTAGTGATAAAGGTACCCACACGTCAAGTGCAGATCAAACTTGAGTCATAACCTGAAAGATTATTTGGTGGCGGACCGTGATCTAATAGGAGTGGTGGTAATGGATAGTGATCTAAGAGCCTAAATTACCTCAGCGGAAAAAGTAAAGATTGATTATTTTTTTAGATTTTCAAAGTACGATTTCTAGATTATGAATTCTTATATATTATATGAGATCGATTCTAAAATATTTTATTTTAAGAAAAATAGATTTTTCTCCAACACCCACAAGAATGGACTAAAAAAAGACATATTCTCTCGACGATGCAGAAGCCAAGCATATTCGAAATTTTTTTTTTCCCTCAAATAATTGTGTGACACAAAAACAACCCAAAATGAATTGGAAATTTTCAAAATAGATCATCACATAACTTTTCATTCCGCAACCATCCCCGGTAACTCACGCAGCGACAAGTAATCCCACTAATTGGTCAAGTAACTGGAAATCTGCTAGTAATTATTTGTATGTAAATGATTATTGCTATCATCATGGCAAAAACTAAAAGAAACCAATGAAAACATAAGAGGAAAACAAAATCAGCAAGAAAGAGATGGTTAAAGAGAACATACTCTCAATCTGTCTGACAAGATTGAAAGAGTTGGAAGCTTGTACTTGGGAACTTCAGAAAGATGCTTGTCGTAAGTTCCCTGATCAAATAAGACCATGTTGTTCACTTTCTCCTTTTGCTTTCCTTTGCTTCATTTCTATGTACATCAAAGACTGCAAAGTATCAAAATCCCCCCAAAAATTCACCATTTATTCTAACAGAACGATGTCAAAAACAACTTTCATGTAGAAGCATTTTCTTTTTTTTCTTTTTTAACATAAACACTTGGAACCCCTTGCTGAAAAATCTGTCTACGCCCCTCTCCCGATGCATATTTTAAGTGTTTTCATCTATTTCGCTCAAACAGTAGAAATTTGTCCCAAAAATGAGCTTTTATGTGCCTTAAAAGCAATTTCGAGGAAGCACTTATCAAGTACTTCTCCAGTAAGGCACTTCCCCAAGCATTTCAATTTATCTCTAATACTACATGAAACCTTAATAAAAATGCTATCTTTAAACAATGTTGCCAAAAGAAATTAATTTTCCAAATAAATTAATTACTTCATTAAGTTGAAAATAAAAAAACTATAAAAGCAATAATTGAAAAATGAAAAATTACCCAAAATATTCCATGGTTAGGCCCTTCAACATTATACATGTATACGTAAGAAAGACCTGCAAGAGTATAAAATTACTCTCAGTTATATCTTAATAAAAATGGCCGGATATCTTAAAGTTAAGTAAAAGACTTACTAAACTTGCTCCAAAACTTATTTGCTCCAACAATTTACTTGTATTCGATCAATTCTTACTTGACTTCTGCCTTATTCAAAATACTTATTGGAATTATTCAAAACACTTGACCAACACCTACTTGACTTCACTCGACTTGTTCTAAAGATTTACTCGTCTCTTATTTTACTTGTTCAGAAACTTACTCACCTCTTACTCAACTTGTTCTTACTCGATTTATTCAAAAGACTTACTCAACTAATTACCTGAATGATCGTATACTATTCAATTTACCATTAAACTTACTCGACTTGATACTGACTTTATACTTGACTCACCTCACTTACTGGACTCATTAACCTTTGAAGATATTTTCATAAATCACACCAAATAACAAAATCTCTCTCCACTATTTATTTGTAATATATTCTCACACACGAGGATAGAAATCTTGATTAAAGAACCTACGCAGATCCTAAGTAATTGGACTCGGAAGAACTTATTACCAAATCCAACTTCCTTTAATCTTTATTCCAAGTAACATGTGAGAAAGAAAATTTAAATTGTATCATCTTTAAACTTAGAAGCAAGGCTAAAGCGTGCAAGCAGACAACTTTCATTCCTCTTGCACGTTCCTTCTTTTATTAACAAAGGACTACCTTAAGTTGTTATTCTTTGTTATTACAACTAATTGAATATCCACTAAGCCAAGCGAGAGAATAATACAAAGAAGATCAGGATGGGAAGATTATTTATTTTTTATTTTTTCAAATTTAGCTGTATTATCTTGTTTATGATTGTAATTTACTTTTGGGACACTTTAGTGATAAAAAATTTCATTGAAAGTAGGTTTAGTGACGTACCAAAATTATCACCACTTCTTCGTTCATTTATTTATTTTAATTTATCCCAGCTGTCTCTATCCTTTCTTTTTTTTGCTTCTTATTTAGTATTTCTTTTACATTTTCGGTCACCTTTTTCTAGAGAACGTTTAATTGCCCAGGGATATAATTTTCACTTCAGCCTGTTGGCAACCGGGGACCTCAACTCAACTCCTTTCAATTCGACACTTCTCGTTTATTTATTTTAATTTATCCCAGCTGTCTCTATCTCCTTTCTTTTTTTGCTTCTTATTTAGTATTTCTTTTACATTTTCTGTCCCCTTTTTCTAGAGAACGTTTAATTGCCCAGGGATATAATTTTCACTTCAGCCTGTTGGCAACCGGGGACCTCAACTCAAGTCCTTTCGATTCGACACTTCTCGTTTATGTTGAAAGTAAATTATTCCTTAAAAAACCCAAGTAAACAAATCAACCATTCTCCGTATGCAATGTTGATAATGAAGTATCCACAAAAGCGGCATAATTGAGCTTTCGTTAAACAAACAGTTTATACTTTTGGTAAAATTCAAAAGAAATTGAATATATATATATATATACACACACATGCGTCCATACATACATACATGTTTATGTTGAAAGTAAATTATTTCTTAAAAAACCGAAATAAACAAATCAACCATTCTCCATATGCGATGTTGATAAATAAAGTACCAACAAAAGTGACATAATTGATCTTTGGTTAAACAAACAGTTTATACTTTTGGCAAAATCCAAAAGAAATATACGTTTATTTTAAAAGTAAATTACTCCATAAAAAACCAAAGTAAACAAATCAACCATTCTCCATATGGGATGTTGGTAAATAAAGTAGTATCCACAAAAGTGGCATCATTGATCTTTAGTTAAACAAACAGTTTATACTTTGGCAAAATCCAAAAGAAATTGAATATATGTATAGAGTAGTTTTATGGTCTAAGATTTTACAGTATGGGAAAGTTTTAAAAAACTTTAAAACCATGGGGTTTAATAGAATTATGAAATTAAACTTTAAAATCGTGCGGTTTTAAAGTTTTCCAGCACTTTAAAATCCTGAATTAAAATTTTTTTCTATATATATATATGATATATGATATACGATTTCTTAGAAGGTATTTCAAAATGGACAAAGCCTGTGCCAGTAATTTACATGCCTTGTGATAGTTAATATGCAATTAGAAGGGTATAAAGATATATGTATAATGGTAAGTCTGCACATATATGTCTTAGACAAAATATAACTTAATATTACTTCGGGCTAAATTCTAAAATCTATATTTTGAAGTGAATATAAAACAAGAGTAGAAAACAAAAGACAATTCAAATATTAAAACACTATTTTTTAGTTATAAAATCTGACATTGCAACCTATAATAATATGTAATTATATAAGGATTAATAAATCAATTAAGAATTTCAACTAAAATAGGTCAATACATGTAATTACAATCAATTAAAAATCGTAAGTAAAACTTTTATATTTGAAGTCAAGTACTAAATTACCAGACTTAAATAAATTAAACAATTAAAGTTTATTAATCCTTTCAAATGACAAGAGTATTATTAGTCAAAAGATCCAATAATAAACTAAATTCAATTTAGTAAAAAGGTACTTGGGTGCCATTATTTCTTCGGCCAAGTGCTCTTATTCTCTTTAAATAACTAGATGTTAATGATTTTTCTATCAAACACTCCTCAAAATACTCAAATTTTATTTTCTAACTTGTCCTCTTAGTTAAAATAACTAATAAATAAAATCTAAAAATCCACATAAAAGGTTTGCGAAAACATTGATAATTGTTATTGTATGTTGTTTTGTAAGTATTTTAATACTAGTTACTGTGTTATATTACATTGGCATGCTTTTTTCTTTTCAATTGCAAGTTTTTAAAAATAAATTAAAGCAGTAATGATATTTTATAGCTCTCTAATGTTTTCAACCTATTCAATAAATATATAATTTAATCATTTTATAAATTAAGTCATTAATTTCAATTGAAAATATGTAATTGAATTGGGGACATATTTGAAAATAAAATAGAAACTTTATTGTTATATAAAATTGATGTAAACATAAGGTAATTGAGTTAGGGACATATTGGAATACAAAATAAAAAACCCTATTGTTATACTAAATCAATGAAAGAGAAATTATCCACCGACCACCCACTTTTTCACTGTTTTTCAAAAATACACAAATCTTTTTTTTTTTTTTCCGGCGCTCCACCTGAAGTTAACATTTTTTTTATTGGTCCACTCTTGTTATAATACCGTTAGAACTTTGCTGACATCATAAGGGTAAAATTATCATTTCACAACAACACAGTGGTGGATATATACAAAACAATATAACTTCAAGTGGAGTTCAGCAAAAAAAAATTAAGAATTGTATATTTTTTAAAAAATACGAAAAAAGGTGGTCGGTAGATAATTTATCTTTTACATTTGAGGGTAAAAAAGTCATTTATACAATATTGCGTTAGTTTTCTTAACGGTCTCCAAACGAAAGTGAATAAGTGAAAAGAAATGTAACTTCAGGTGGATTCTAGAAAAAAAAAAGAATTTTGTATTTTTTAAAAGCCCAAAAAAAAGGTGGTGAGTGGATAATTTTCTTTAATGAAAACATAAGGGTAACTGAGTTAGGGACGTATATGAAAACAAAATAAAAACTCAATTTTTTATAAAAAAAAATTGATTAAAAATAAGGGGTTTAAATGATTTTTTCTACACTACAGCATGGTCTATCCCAACTGTAGGTTCACCACCACATAACACTATTAGATAACTACTTTCTACTGAAGTTATTTCTATTAACTATATAAAGTCAAAGGATAAAATTACGGATTTGCTTACCTAAATGGAGAATTAATAGAAAATTATCAAGGGGAATGACACTAAAATAAAAGATTTATTTTACGAAGGAAAATCCAACTTAGGGCCAGTTTGGGAGTGTAGTTGAAATTCAATAAGCTGCTTATTTCATAATTTTTAATAAAAATAATATTTGGTAAATTTTATAAAAGCAGCTTATTTCATAATTTTCTCCATTTTGTCAGTAGCTTTTAAAAGTAAGTAGAGGCTTGCTTTTCACAAGCAGTTTATTGAATAAGTTACCATACCTTTTTAAAATTCCTATTATAACCTTATATTTTAATAAAAAGACAATTGAATCTCACTTATCTATAACCCCTTATATATAAATCATTAGATATCCTATTACCACCATAACCGCGTACGTTCTCTCTAATTTTGATCTAGTAAGTTTATATTCTAATTTCATAACTATGACTTTTAAAGTTTAATTTATAATACATATTTAAGAAAAAAATATGTCTAAACAATTTATTAAATATCCTTTAAAAATAAAAAGAATTAAAACTTATATCTATTTTGGTTATTATATAAATAAAACAACACTTTCGTAATAAAATTTACCAAACGCATATACTCTACTTTTTAAACTTACGGCAACCGTAACAGTACAGTTTACCAAACATCGAACTACTTTCTTAATAAACAACTTATTTCATTTGCACAGTACAATCAACCTCTGTAATCCTAAATTGACCCTTAGCTGACTAGAGATCCTAAGAACTAAGTTCAAAGGGACAATTTAATTATAAAATACCTTCTTGTATCACA
Source organism: Atalantia buxifolia (assembly GCA_030444775.1). Lineage (NCBI taxonomy): Eukaryota > Viridiplantae > Streptophyta > Magnoliopsida > Sapindales > Rutaceae > Atalantia > Atalantia buxifolia. The sequence goes on from CM059837.1 coordinate 8,771,200, forward strand.
ATGAGGGTTACCCTCCTATCCATTCTTATAACGAAAACAGTGATGCCTATATGAAGGAAAGGGTAAGCTATTCTTTTAATGATTTCTTATGTATTGGTAATTCAAACAAAGTAAGGCGAGTTACTTTTGATTAATAAATCACCTATATGATAGAGAAGTGAGGCAGTTTCAAAGAGAATTATCAAGCGCTCAATTTTTAGAAACTCTTATAGAAATAGGTAAATATTCAAGGTTGAAATGAACATAACCATGAGAACTCAAAGTGTCGGGAAAAGTTCCTGTGTGAAATATATTATTGTTTACACTAATGACAAAATAGTTTAAAGACATTGCATCTACTAGTCAGTCAATAAACTAAATATATTTTTCAGGTGAAGGTTCAAAGATTGAGACCTATCTATCCTATACAAGTTTTGATCATTGAATTCTATCGCTAAAATCAAATCAATTTTTATATCAAAGCAATTGTTTTTTGTGTCTTCCACCAATTTCCATTCATGTGGGGATTCTTAAAAAAATAGCATAAAGTGGCTATTTTGAGGTCAAATTTAAGCAAGATAAATATTGAAAAAATGTGCTTACATAAATGATTCAGAATCTTCTCTGTGAACTCTTTGCAACGAATCATAGAATGCTCAAATTAGTGCTTGAGTGAATGAGAAATTGGATCCCAAAGAGCACCCATTGGTGTGAAAAAAAAGGAAAAAAACTCCCACATGAGATTTTAACTAACTAATGTTCCTCTTGAAACCTATATATTGGCTCCCATGTTCAATTGCAAAATACACCAAAATCCAAACGACTTTTTTTTATTCTCTCTTAAGCAAATACTGTTTAGCTTTAGGTTTTAGTGTGCGAGAATTCAAACATTTGTATGAAGTTCGTGTGAATAGTGAGGTTTTGCTGCTAGTACTATTTTAATCCGTTGAATTATAGGAGACATATGCCAATATAATTCACGTACCATTGTGAAGGTGGTGAATCTATTTTAAGGACACTATATTTTTATAGGCCTCAGGTTAGTGGTTTTTGTTTTATTACATAAATCTTTGATATTTCAATTTATTTTTATTATTATTATAAACTTGTGATAAGTGAAAAGTGTGTAGGAGGTTTATTAGTAACTTCTAAAGCACCTTTTAGGGAGGAGAAAAAAACCTTTTATTGCCACAATCATAGTAAAAAAAATTATTATAATTTTTTGCAAGAAAGGTTCATCGCTAAAGAGGATATATTACAACTAAAAATTTTGTTTGTTGCCAAAAAATTAAGCGGAAAATACACACACACAAACTTTGATATATCGAGACGAATAATTTCATCGCAAAAAGTATACATTCAACAACTAAATTGCACTCTATAGTGATGACTTTTTCATCACCAAAGCCATCTATAGTGATGAAATCAGTTTCATTACAAAAAAAAAATTTGCAACAAATAAATTTTGTCGCTAAAGCTGTTTAACATGTTGAAAAATTTGTTTTAGCGATGAAGTCAATTTCATAACAAAAAAATAATAATAATAAGTTTTGGTAACGAATATATTTCGTCACTAAAACTTTTTGACATGCTAAAAAGTATGTTTTAGCGACAAAATCAATTAATAACAAAGAAAAAAGTTTTAGCGATGAATAGATTTCATCGCTAAAACTGCTTTGACATTTAAAAAAAAAATGTTTGTGACGAAATCAGTTTTGTTGCAACAAATAGTTTTTTAGCTACGAATAGATTTTGTCGCTAAAAACATTCATTTAAACATGTAAAGCGGTTAATTTTCCATCAAAATTTTAGACATTTAGTGACGAAATCAAAAGGTCGTAGCTAAAAATATTCGTTTAAAGATTTATAGGGTTAATTTTCCGTCAAAATTTTAGGCTTTTAGTGATGAAATATTATTCGTGTATAAAAACACATTTCTAAAAATACTTTTTAGCAACGAAATAATATTCATCATTAAAACACCTTTAGCGACAAATGTTTTGGCGATGAAATATTATTCATCGCTATAAACACATTTAGTGACAAATTTTGTCACTAAAACTCACAACGCCACACATAAATTAATGAATGCTTTATACTTTTGGCAATGATTATATTTATTGCTAAAAAGGATACGTTTGGAGATGGAATTTAAAAATCTGTCACCAAAGATCTGACACGATACTCTTATTACAACGAAGTAGCAATGGAAATTTTTTTGTCACTGTAACCTTTAGCGATCAAAATTGTATGTTGTAGCCATGATTATTTTTGTTGTAAAAAACCCTTTTTACTGTAGTGTGTGTATAAGGGATCTAGATTTTAAGTAAAACCATTGGTAAAAGTGTTAACACAAATATTTCTTTAATATTGTTTTGATGATAACAAACTTGATGAAGATTGATTAATTCTTTAAAAGTCCAAATTTTTTATACTCTTTCAATACATAATTCTCACACCATGAAGGTTTTTATATTCTATGAAAAATGTTTAAAAAGCAATAGCATCATATTGAAAAACCTCGAGTATTTTGAAAATGGTCAAAAACAGGAGTATTTTGAAAAAGGTAAATAACGGCTCGCCTATATTCCTACATAACGGTTCGCCGATATCGAACAGAACTAAGAATTCAGTTTCTTGAAGATAACGGCTCGCCGACATGTTTTGATAACGGCTCGCCGACTTCAAACAGAACTGAATCTTAGTCTCAGGAAAACCGACATGTTGATAACGGCTCACCGACCTGGAGCAGAATTGAGAATTAGCTTCTGGAAGATAACGGCTCATGACATCCTAGATAACGGCTTGCCGACATCAATCAGAACTGAAGTTTAGTCTCGAACACTCACGGCAATCCGATTTGTTTTGATAACGGCTCGCCGACCTGGAATGGAAATGTGAAATCAGCTTCTGGAAAATAACGGCTCGCCGACATTATTAATAACGGCTCGCCGACTGCAAACAGAATGAAGTTTTAGCTTCTGGACACTAACGGCGATCCGACATCGCTATAACGGCTCGCCGACATTTTGAAAATCCAGTCCAACGGTCATATTGACCAGTCAAACGGCGATCCGACATCCCACTAACGGCGATCCCGGTGAGCAAAAAGTGAATAACGGCTAGTTTTCAGCTCCAACTATAAATAAGCTCATTCAAATTCAAACAACTCTTGATCACAACACTACCATTGAGCTTATATTCGTGAACAACCTTCATAGAGCTTTAAAAACGCATCCTTGCTTCATCTATCTCATACATTGGGCTTTGATTTGTAATCTTAAATATTGTGTGAGAGAAAAACAATTTGTAATCTTTTGTTTTGAGTGATTGTAAGTGTTGGGATACACTTGGGTTAAGAGATTGGGGATTATCTCTTATTGTAAAGGTTTATTGACACCTAGGAAGTCAATTGTAAACATTTGAAGCCTTGGTGGCTTGCTTAGTGGAATCCTCTAGCCCGGAAAGCTTGGAGGCGTGGACGTAGGCGAGGTTGGCCGAACCACGTAAAAATCTCGTGTTTGAATCTCTCTTTCCTTATTCTTTTATTATTGCTTTTTATTGAATTTATTGCTTTCACTTCCATTAAGGCATTAGATTGAATTGTGTTGTGATTTGCTTAGTTTAAGTTTCAAAAATCCAATTCACCCCCCCCTCTTGGGTTGCACACTTGCATTTCAATTGGTATCAGAGCTTGGTTCTCTTGTTAGGACTTAACAGTCTAGAGTAAAAGATCCATGGCAACCCAAAATGATTCAACCTTTAGGGAAGGACAATCCACAACTAGACCACCGTTCTTTGACGGGAATGACTACCCATATTGGAAAACTAGGATGAGAATTTATTTACAAGCACTAGACTATGAAATTTGGGAAGTTGTATGTGATGGTCCATTCATGCCCTTGACTAAAAACGAAGTAGGGGAAGATATTCCAAAACCTTCACGGGAATGGAATGATTTGGAGAAGAGAAAAGCTTCTCTAAATTCCAAAGCTATGAATGCCTTATTTTGTGCTCTTGATAAGAAGGAGTTTCATAGAGTGTCCAGTTGTGAAAGTGCTAATGAAATTTGGCACAAACTTGAGGTCGTGTATGAAGGCACAATCAAGTGAAAGAGTAAAAAATTAGTAGGTACACTCGACAATATGAATTATTCCAAATGGAACAAAATGAGAGTGTATATTCTATGTATACTAGATTCACGGACATAGTGAACACTTTAGAGCCCTAGGAAAAACCTTTTCTAATAGCGAGAAAGTTAAGAAAATCATTAGGTCGCTTCCTAAAGAATGGAGACCAAAAAGGACTGCCATTGAGGAAGCCAAAGATTTAAATGTCTTACCTATTGATGATTTAATTGGCTCTCTCATTTCATATGAAGAGGATTTGGCAGCAGAAAAAGGGCATGAGGAAAAGAAGAAAAGCATCGCCCTCAAAGCCTCAAAACATGAGAGTGATGAGGAAAGCGAGATGGATGATGAAGAGCTGGCAATGTTGGCTAGAAGATTCAGAAAATTTTACAAGAAGAATAATGAGCAAAGAAAGTTCGAGGTTACAAGAATAAAAAGGAGAAGAAAGAACCAATCACTTGCTATGAATGCAAGAAGCCCGGACACATACGACCGGAATGTCCTCTTCTCAACAAACTCAAGAAGAAAGCTATGGTGGCCACATGGGATGATAGTGATGAGGAAACAAGTGATGAGGAAACAAGTGATGAGGAAGAGCAACAAGAAATGACAAACTTAGCTCTCATGGCCGTTGGAGAAGAATCATGTGATGAACTTGATGAGGTAAGCAATCTTCCTACATATGATGAATTACATGATGCCTTTAAAGAATTGCATGATGAATTGATGAAGATGGGTAAAAAGAATGTTTGCCTTAAAAAAAAATGGTAGAACTTAAAAATGAAAGTGAATCATTTAGTGAAAAGATTACTTGCCTAGAATTGGAAAATAAAACATTGCATGATAAAGTTACATTATTTGAGAATTCTAGCACATCACATGAGCATTTAGAATCACATGTGAATGACTTGAAAAATGAAAATGAAATGCTTAGAAAGAAGAGCAATGATCTAAATGAGATTGTGCTGAAATTTACAAATGGGCAAAAGATGTTGGATAACATGCTTAACTCTCAAAAATGTGTATTTGATAAAGGAGGACTTGGGTACAAGCCTAATCTAAAGCAAAAATATTATAAGAATTATTTTGTTAAAGCTACCTCCACAAGTGATCATAAAATCGTTTGTCATTATTGTAATCAAAATGGTCACATGAAATATAAATGTCCTGTGAAAAGAAATGCATATTATGGTGTCAAATGCATTTGGGTTCCAAAAGGAACCGTTACTTAACTCTCAAGGACCCAAAAAGGTTTGGGTACCTAAAACTTGAGACTTTTTCTGCAGGGGCTTGAAGAAGAAGAATAAGTGGTACTTGGACAGCGGTTGTTCAAGACATATGACAGGGAATTATTCTTGGTTTTCAAGTTTTACCAAGATCGAAAATGGTGGAGAAGTATCATTTGGAGATAATTCAAAAGGAAAAATTCTCGGAATTGGTAATGTTGGTAAAATTTCTTCAACTCTAATTGAAAATGTGTGCTTAGTTGAAAATTTGAAACACAATTTGATTAGCATTAGTCAATTGTGTGACAAGGGTTATAAAGTTGCTTTTGATAAATCAAGATGTGTTATTGAGAGTGCATGTGATGGGAAAATTCTGTTTGTTGGAAATAGATATGGTAATGTTTATACAATTGACATAGAATGTGCATCCAATCATGATAAATGTTTTTCCGCATTACATGATGATGGTTGGCTGTGGCATAGAAGATTAGGTCATGCTAGTATGGATTTGATTTCAAAAATTGCGAAAAATGATTTGGTTAAAGGTCTTCCAAAAATCAATTTTCAAAAAGATAAAATTTGTGAAGCTTGCCAATTTGGAAAACAAATCAAAACTTCTTTCAAAAGCAAGAAAAATATCTCTACTTCAAAACCTCTTCAATTACTTCACATAGATTTATTTGGTCCTTCTAGATATGCTAGTTTAAGTGGCAAATATTATGCTTTTGTAATTGTGGATGATTACTCTAGATTCACATGGGTATTGTTCTTAACTAATAAGGATGATGCTTTTGATGCATTTAGAATTTTCTGTAAAAAGGTTCAAAATGAAAAAGATTATTCAATTACTTGTATTAGAAGTGACCATGGTGGAGAATTTGAAAATCATGCATTTGAAAAGTTTTGTAATGAGTTTGGCATTGAGCATCAATTTTCATCACCTAGGACTCCTCAACAAAATGGAGTTGTAGAAAGAAAGAATAGGTCTATTCAAGAGATGGCTAGGACCATGCTAAATGAAAACTCTTTGCCAAAATATTTTTGGGCCGAAGCTGTCAACACCGCATGTTATGTTTTGAATCGTGTGTTGATTAGACCTAATCTTAATAAAACTCCATATGAGCTTTGGAAAGATAGAAAACCCAACATTGGCTATTTCAAAGTTTTCGGATGCAAATGTTTTGTTTTGAACACAAAAGATAATCTAGGTAAATTTGATTCAAAATCTGATGTTGGTATCTTTCTTGGCTATTCAAACTCAAGCAAAGCTTATAGAGTTTATAATAAAAGAACTTTGGTTGTAGAAGAATCTATGCATGTCACTTTTGATGAGTCTAATCCCTCCTCTGCGGAGAAAGGAGTTGTTGATAATAATGCAGAAGAAGAACATCAAGAAGAGTCATCGAATGACAATCAAAAGGATGCACCTCATGGAATTCAAGAAGAGCATCATGAAGAAACAAATGCAGAGCAAAATGGAGGTAATTCTCAAACACTCCCCAAAGAGTGGAGGTATGTCTCTTCTCACCCTACAGATGTAATTTTAGGAGATCCCTCACGAGGTGTTACAACTAGATCATCTCTTAGGAACACTTGTGAACATGCTGCATTTATTTCTCAAATTGAACCAAAATCCCTTGCGGATGCGGAAAATGATGAGTCTTGGATTATGGCAATGCAAGAGGAGTTGAATCAATTTGAGAGAAATAATGTATGGGAATTAGTCCCTAATCCGGAACATCAATCCGTTATAGGTACTAAATGGGTATATAGAAACAAAATGGATGAATCGATGTGGTTGTAAGAAATAAAGCTAGATTAGTGGCTCAAGGTTACAACCAAAAAGAAGGAATTGATTTTGATGAAACATTTGCACCTGTAGCTAGATTAGAATCTATTAGGATGTTGTTAGCATTTGCATGTTATAAAGATTTCGTTTTATTTCAAATGGATGTCAAAAGTGCTTTCTTAAATGGTTATATTATGGAGGAAGTGTATGTCAAACAACCTCCTGGTTTTGAAAATGAAAAATTTCCAAATCATGTTTACAAATTATCAAAAGCATTGTATGGTTTAAAACAAGCACCTAGAGCATGGTATGATAGGCTTAAAAATTTCTTGTTGGACAACGATTTTTCGATGGGAAAAGCAGATACAACTCTTTTTATTAAGAATAAGAATCAAGATATACTTGTTGTTCAAATTTATGTTGATGATATTATTTTTGGTTCTACTAATGAATCTTTGTGCAAAGAGTTTTCATCTCGTATGAGTCAGGAATTTTAGATGAGTATGATGGGAGAACTGAAATATTTCCTTGGACTTCAAATTAAGCAAAATAATGAGGAATTTTCATAAACCAAGCAAAATATGTCAAAGATTTGCTAAAAGATTTGGCATTAATGACTCAAACACCAAGAGCACTCCAATGAGCACAACGATTAAGCTTGACAAAGATGAAAAAGGTAAAGAAGTTGATATTAAAAAATATCGAGGTATGATCGGCTCTTTACTTTACTTAACCGCAAGTAGACCCGATATCATGTTTAGTGTATGTTTATGTGCAAGATTTCAATCATGTCCCAAGGAATCTCATTTGCTTGCTGTTAAAAGAATTTTTCGTTATTTGAGTGGAACCATAGATCTTGGTCTTTGGTATCCTAGAGGAACACATATAGATTTAACTTGTTATTCGGATGCTGATTTTGCTGGTTACAAAGTTGATAGGAAAAGTACTAGTGGAACTTGCTATTTTCTTGGTCATTCACTTGTCTCATGGTTTAGCAAGAAACAAAATTCGGTTGCACTCTCAACCACTGAGGCGGAATATATTGCCGCAGGTAGTTGTTGTGCACAAGCCCTTTGGATAAAACAAACTCTTAAAGACTACAGCATTAATCTTGAACAAATTCCTATCAAGTGTGATAATACTAGCGCCATAAATCTTTCAAAGAATCCCATTCAGCACTCTAGAACCAAGCATATAGAAATAAGACATCATTTCTTGAGAGATCATGTTCAAAAGGGAGACATTGCATTAAAGTTTATTTCTACAGAAAAACAACTTGCCGATATTTTTACCAAACCTCTTGGCGAAGAGCAATTTTCAAAAATTCGGCATGAACTTGGGATGATGAAATTTTCACATTAACATTTCTATTCATGTCATTAAGTCTACAAAATTGTTTGATTGATTGATATTTTGATGTTTTAATAGCCATGAAATGCTTAAGCATGATAAACAAGTAATGAGTTTGCTTTATTGATTCTTGAATGTTTCTATGAATTGAATGCATGTAAAACATTTTTGAATGTATGTAAGTTTATGAATCATGCATTAAAATGGCTTATAAAACATTTTTGGATCAATTAAATGATCTTAAAATGTATTATTTGTTGGCCAAATACTAAAATAGATGTGCGAAATCATAAGTTGTAGAAAACGGATCGCCGTTATTTCCATAAACGGCTAACCGTTTTCGAGCAGAAACCTTGCCAAGCATTCTGGACGCTGTTGTTAGTTAGCGATATCTCCGATAAACGGCTCACCGTTTTCTAAAGACAGCTTGATACACATTCTGGACGCTGTCGGTTCACCGATATCTCTGATAACGGCTCACCGTTTTCTAAAGACACATTCTGGACGCTATCGGCTCGCCGATATTTCTATAACGGCTCGCCGATATCACACGATAAGTGAACATGACTCGTCTTCTTCCTCATTTCAACCCGCGACTGTTTTTTTCTCTCTCTTAACCCGCGACTGCTCACCATTTTCTTTCTCAAATCAGTCATTCCTTCAGTCTTTTTGCGTCAATTTGAAGCTCTAAAAACCTTTTTCATCATCTTTAGCATCCTTTTAACCGATCAAAATTCGATTTTAAAGCTAGAAATTGAAAAATCCCAAAATCAAAACCCTAGAACCCGCGACAGCATTCTTGTCCAAATTGGCTCAAATTTCTTCCAAATTTCGTTCATAACTTTTCTTTAAACCCTCCATCTCTCTTTCTATTCGTCTATTCTCTTCCCAAAACAACAATGGCTTCACGACCAAGGCGTGCCCGAACCAAAAATGCTGCACCGCGTGAACCTAGTCCTCCTCGGCTACCTTCTCAGGACTTCGAAAGTCTTCATTTTCGAAATGCTGACTCCGCTCAGCGTTTTCACGATAAGTTCATGGGAAAACCGGTAACTCCCTCCTTTTATCTTGACATCGAAGAATTTTCCGATATTACTATTTGTGTAAGTAGTATTACGCACATGCTTAGGCATTGGAATGAGGCCTTTAGTATAGAAGAACATGTTTATGAAAATCTTGTGCGTGTCTTTTATTCCAATATGGAACTATCCCCCTCTAGGCAATATCGGGTTATTACATATTACATATGTAGGAGGAGTTCGTATTGAGTTTAATGAAGAAGAATTGTGTCGTATTCTTGGGATTCGTTACGGGGGCATCGATATTTATACCACTAGGAAGGAGCTTGATTTTAGTGAATTCCGTCATAAGGATGGAGTACGGAACATTTGTAGACGTAGAGATCTATCCAATGACATATGTTCTCTCGTCCTTTAGGTCTCGGCTTCTTCCATTTCGGGTTCGAGTTATCCACATCATACTCCAACATATGGTCACACCTAGACAGTGTCATACTGAGGTGAGGTAACTAGGTTAGATGTCGGTATACTAGACTCCTCATCCGTATACCTAAATGTGAGCTTATCCTACATTATCCTTCGTCATATGTTGTCCACTCCTAAAGTGACCAACCGGTCCCTTCCATATGGCAGCATTATTACTAGGATTATGAGACATTTCGATGTTCCTATCACTGAGCCCGTGTATGTCGAGACCCGAAAACTAGGTCGTGATATTATGTCTTCGATAGGATTCTTTAAGAAACGTGGGCAGTGGGTAAAAACAACCTCCTCCAAGAATGAAGACACCTTACTTGCCCCAGAGGATAATCGCATGCTCAACGATATCTATTCCGCGGATGAGCTGCCCGACTTTCGCCTTGGAGCTAGACCACGTGTCCCTCGCCGAGCGGCGGCCAGAAGAAGCAGCAGAGCGCGCAGCAAGCGGCGGCAAACTAACAGCAGCGGCGAGCGGCGCGCGGCAGATCTTCTCGAGATGATGTGCCCCCGGTAGCCGACTGTGCCTCCTGCCGCATCCTCTGCTCATGAGGACCGTCTTCAACAGCTCTTCGACAGAGTTGATACACTCGCCCAGCAGCAGCAGCAGCTCAACTCCGACTTCGCAACCTTTCGGCAGCAGGTGCTTGATCAGCAGATGGAGTTGATTGCTGGGCAGCGCAAGATTCTCGGTCATCTCGGCTATGATCCCGGCAGTTCATCTTCACAGCCCCCACTATAGTTTCTACACATATGCATTTCGCACAAACATTGTTCATCTCATGCACTTGTCTATTGCCATTTGCTTTTTGATGGAGATTTGAACCTTGTTTATGATTGTGATTGATTTTGTTAGATATTTGAATTTTGTTTATGCTTGTGCTTGTTTTTGATGATATCACTATCTTTTGCGTATGTTGATGAAGATTGTGTTGGATTGGCTGATTGTTGCTAAATTGGAGTTATATGGGAGTGTTTTTAACTGTTTTGTCTTTGAGGATTTGATCAGTTTCATAGGGGAAGTTCTGCCAAAATTTTCGCAAGACATGGTAACTTTTTTTTTAGCTAATCGCACTCATTTCTTTTTGATGCTGAAAGGGGAGAATGGATATTTTAAATCTGTTAATAAAATATTTGATTTGAGTTTAAGTATGGTTTAAAAAGTGTGTATATACCAAATGGATATTTTAAATCTGTTAATAAAATATTTGATTTGAGTTTAAGTATGGTTTAAAAAGTGTGTATGCAAATAGGGGGAGCTAAACTCTTTTTCAAAGGGGGAGCACATATTTAGGGGGAGCAATATTGAACAAATATTTTTTTTTTCTCTCTCAAAGTTTGTCATCATCAAAAAGGGGGAGATTGTTAACACAAATATTTCTTTAATATTGTTTTGATGATAACAAACTTGATGAAGATTGATTAATTCTTTAAAAGTCCAAATTTTTTATACTCTTTCAATACATAATTCTCACACCATGAAGGTTTTTATATTCTATGAAAAATGTTTAAAAAGCAATAGCATCATATTGAAAAACCTCGAGTATTTTGAAAATGGTCAAAAACGGGAGTATTTTGAAAAAGGTAAATAACGGCTCGCCTATATTCCTACATAACGGTTCGCCGATATCGAACAGAACTAAGAATTCAGTTTCTTGAAGATAACGGCTCGCCGACATGTTTTGATAACGGCTCGCCGACTTCAAACAGAACTGAATCTTAGTCTCAGGAAAACCGACATGTTGATAACGGCTCACCGACCTGGAGCAGAATTGAGAATTAGCTTCTGGAAGATAACGGCTCGCCGACATCCTAGATAACGGCTCGCCGACATCAATCAGAACTGAAGTTTAGTCTCGAACACTCACGGCAATCCGATTTGTTTTGATAACGGCTCACCGACCTGGAATGGAAATGTGAAATCAGCTTCTGGAAAATAACGGCTCGCCGACATTATTAATAACGGCTCGCCGACTGCAAACAGAATGAAGTTTTAGCTTCTGGACACTAACGGCGATCCGACATCGCTATAACGGCTCGCCGACATTTTGAAAATCCAGTCCAACGGTCTTATTGACCAGTCAAACGGCGATCCGACATCCCACTAACGGCGATCCGACAGTGAGCAAAAAGTGAATAACGGCTAGTTTTCAGCTCCAACTATAAATAAGCTCATTCAAATTCAAACAACTCTTGATCACAACACTACCATTGAGCTTATATTCGTGAACAACCTTCATAGAGCTTTAAAAACGCATCCTTGCTTCATCTATCTCATACATTGGGCTTTGATTTGTAATCTTAAATATTGTGTGAGAGAAAAACAATTTGTAATCTTTTGTTTTGAGTGATTGTAAGTGTTGGGATACACTTGGGTTAAGAGATTGGGGATTATCTCTTATTGTAAAGGTTTATTGACACCTAGGAAGTCAATTGTAAACATTTGAAGCCTTGGTGGCTTGCTTAGTGGAATCCTCTAGCCCGGAAAGCTTGGAGGCGTGGACGTAGGCGAGGTTGGCCGAACCACGTAAAAAATCTCGTGTTTGAATCTCTCTTTCCTTATTCTTTTATTATTGCTTTTTATTGAATTTATTGCTTTCACTTCCATTAAGGCATTAGATTGAATTGTGTTGTGATTTGCTTAGTTTAAGTTTCAAAATCCAATTCACCCCCTCTTGGGTTGCACACTTGCATTTCAAAAGTTCATTTCATCCTTATATTTTAATATTAGTGTCTATTTAGTTCTTGTATTTTTAAAAATACCTTAAAACATCCATACCCTTAAATTATTGACATCTTTGCTGTTACTTTTATTTCTTTTGACTTGCTTTTACAATATTACCCTATTACAATAATGTTTCTTTTTATAAAATTAATAAAAAAAATTAAATTATCAATTTAACCCCAAAAATAAAATAAAAACAAAAACAACATATATTAATTTTTGTGAAATCTTACATGCGTGTCCAAAAAAATTTTTATTGTAAAAATAATTAAATTAGCTTTTTTTTGGACATTAGTAATAAAAAAAATTAATATATGAACTCCTCAGTAGTGTGTTCCAAAAAAGTAACATATTTTAATTTTTTTTCTATTTTATGTTTTTAGATTAATTGATAATTAATTTTTTTTATTAATGTCTAAAAAAATATTGTAAGAGAGTAATATTGTAAAAATTAAGCCAAAAACAACAAAAAAATAAGAGGAAAGGTGCTAATAATTTAACGTCGGGGATGTTTTGAGGTATTTTTAAAAACATAGGAACTAAACGGGTACTAACCTCAAAATATAAGGACTAAATGAGATTTTATCCTAAAACCATTATAATTCTTTCAGTCTTTTGTAAGAATCTAACTAAATTTTTATATACAAAATGTGTAATATTATATCACTTGCTAATTAATAATATACAAAACAGATTAAACAAACAGTTTATACTTTTGGCAAAAAGCAAAAGAAATTGAATATATATATAGGCAAATAAACCAGTATTATTAAGTGGCCCAAGCAGAAAGACTGGTGGATATGCAAATTGCCAAAAGTTTCAATAACCTCAATAATTAATGAAAGGATAAACCAGTGTCCACACTGATGATTCCGATTAATTTCATGACTCCCAGGCCACTGCTTTACTTTATTTTATTGATAAGATAAATCACTTTATAATGGCTGATGTTTATTGGCTGATGTTAGTCTTAGTGTGTGTGGCTTTGTCTATATATATATATATATATATATTCAAGATTTCATTATATCATGCAATATACTCGGAGCAAAATGGGAAACAAGAAGCTGGGCTTGTTGCTTATGATTTTCATCATGTACTTTCATATTTTTGCAGCTTCCTCACCAATTGAGAAGGGTTTGCCTTCAGGTAATTGCTTATGTCTGTCACCTGCTTTAATAAAACTCGGAGACTTTTGTAAATGCATGTGCTTGTTCTCATTCATCTTTTTTTAATTTGTGTACAAAGAAAATCAATCATTGGCATAGAACTGAATTTGCTTCATATTTCCATAAAGAAGTAGTTCTAGGATAACATAAAATATAGGTATAAACTTAAGTCATAATCCTCAATTTAATTGCTTAGAAATAAATTAAAGGAAAAGAAAGGGGGGGTCGAATTGGAAGTGAAAACTGAGAGATGATCAAACTGATCATGTAAGGTGCTTCTTCTATAAACTTTGCTGGTTGGATTTTCTTTCTTTCTAGTGGAGAGTCCAAAAGGAAAAAAAGTTTGAAGTATATCACTTATATTTTTATGGCCAACGCTACAATACCCGCATGTATCACATATATGCGGGTAATAAAAAAATTAAAAATAATATGGCCATTGTGGCAGCCAAACATATAAAAAAAACTTGGAGCAACCGGTAAAGAGCAACCGGTTGCTCCTTCAATTAATATTATATTACGAAATAATATAATAAATTAATATAATAAATAAAATAATAATTATTTTAATAATAAAAGCAACATAATAATAAAAAATTAGTTTATAATAATTAAAAATTAGTTTTAAGTTTAATGATAGTTGTTTCATGTTTATTGGTCCATTAATTGCATAACTTTTGAGGTTGCAAGTTAATGATCCTAAATTTCATGTTCATTGCCTTTAGTTTCAAGTTCATTGCCCTTAATTTCAAGTTCATTTGGTTTCAAATTTAATGGTTCCAGTTTCACGTTAATGTTAGATGTTTCATGTTTATTGGTCTATTAATTGAATGATTTTTGGGGTTACAAGTTAATGATCCCAAGTTCCATGTTCATTGCTCTAAGTTTCAAGTTTTTTTGGTTTCAAGTTTAATGGTCGTAATTTCAAGTTAATGGTAGGTGTTTCATGTTTATTGGTTCATTAATTGCATGATTTTCAGGGTTGCAAGTTAATGATCCCAAGTTCCATGTTCATTGCTTTAAGTTTCAAGTTCCTTTGGTTTCTAATTTAATGGTCCTAGTTTCAAGTTAATGGTAGGTGTTTCATGTTTATTGGTCCATTAATCGGGGTTACAAGTTAATGATATTAAGTTTCATGTTTATTGCCTTCAGTTTCAAGTTCATTTGGTTTCTAGTTTACTGGTTCCAATTTCAAGTTAATGGTAGGTGTTTCATATTTATTGGTCCATTAATCGGGGTTGCAAATTAATGATCCTAAATTTCATATTCATTGCCCTCGATTTCAAGTTTATTGCCCTCAGTTTCAAGTTCATTTGGTTTTAAGTTTAATGGTCTTAGTTTCACGTTAATGGTAGGTGTTTCATATTTATTGGTCCATTAATTGGGGTTGCAAGTTAATGATCCTAAGTTTCACGTTTATTGCCTTCAGTTTCAAGTTCATTGCCCTCAGTTTCAAATTAATTTGGTTTCAAATTTAATGGTCCCAGTTTCAAGTTAATGGTAGGTGTTTTATATTTATTGGTCCATTAATTGGGGTTGTAAGTTAATGCTCCTAAGTTTCAAGTTCATTGCCCTCAGTTTCAAATTAATTTGGTTTCAAATTTAATGGTCCCAGTTTCAAGTTAATGGTAGGTGTTTCATGTTTATTGGTCCATTAATTGTATGATTTTCGGGGTTACAAGTTAATGATCCTAAGTTCCATTTTCATTGTTCTAAGTTTCAAGTTCCTTCGGTTTCAAGTTTAATGGTCGTAATTTCAAGTTAATGGTAGGTGTTTCATGTTTATTGGTTCATTAATTGCATGATTTTCAGGGTTGCAAGTTAATGATCCCAAGTTCCATGTTCATTGCTTTAAGTTTCAAGTTCCTTTGGTTTCTAATTTAATGGTCCTAGTTTCAAGTTAATGGTAGGTGTTTCATGTTTATTGGTCCATTAATCGGGGTTACAAGTTAATGATATTAAGTTTCATGTTTATTGCCTTCAGTTTCAAGTTCATTTGGTTTCTAGTTTACTGGTTCCAATTTCAAGTTTATTGGTCTCATGTTTCATGTTAACTGATTTTTCCGGTTTCCATTTCTTTCATATTTAATAATAATAATAAATCTCAGCCATTCAATCTACTCCAATTTAATCCAATGGCTATTTTTTATGCATGTATGAGATACATGCATGTACTGTAGCCGTGCCCATATTTTTATATATTCTGAAATCTTATGATAAGACATGACACTTTCCTCTATTTTCCTCAAAAGAAAAATAATTTTATAGTTGTGGATACAAATTAGTTCAATAATAAAAGATGAACTAATAAAAGATTTAGGATTCTCTCTCTATTCTCGAGGGTGAGAAAGAAATTGGGTTGCGATTAAGATATAATAATAATAGTTACAATTTAGGAGTTTCCCTTTCTATTGAAGATCATTGAGTGAAATAATTTTTCCTTTTATCCTTTACTTGTTCTCTTTCTTTTGGGCGATCTCAATTGGCCATAATGTCAAATTCATAATAATTTCTAGCAAACATATATAAATTATGTTAAAGACATTATTTTTGTCTATTAATATTTATTATAGTTATAAGTCAATTTAGGGTTCTGATATCAAAACCTGCCCATATATCTTGCATTACTTCAAAACTAACACATGTAGATTATTTGGGTGATCAAGATACTCTACAACATGAACATGGCATCAGAAAAGCTAAAGCTAATGGTGAAAAATATGTCAGAAGAAGTGGTGTCGCACACAAGGGCAAAATTGCCCGTGGTGTCGATTTTGGAGCACATACCGCCGGATCAGCTGCCTCTGGTGAACACAGAACTAACGGTGAGCCTGGAACACCTTATGCACAAGGCGGTGCACAGATTAACCACCACCCCAACATACGCCATGGTGCCGGCAGCTGCAACCGGAATTGCGTAGGACTTCTTACCTTCATCATGAACGCAGTTGCCTCTCTTGTACACTTGTATATTGGATGGAAAAACTAGAAAAATATATTAGTGTGCATAAAACAGTTTGTTTGTTTGCTGTGTGTGAAACGTACATAGAAACTGTGATTGTTTGAGGTGTCTTGGTTCTAAACTTTAATAATAATGTGTCTTGTATATCATAATGCATACAAACGGTTGATGCAAAAATAATCAACTTTCAACTTCTGTGGAACTCAATTAATTTTCACCGACGGTCTCGCAGTTATTGACATTTCTAGCCAATCTATTGAATTAGCCTCTTTTCTGAATGTAAAGAAAACAGGAGCAAGTACTAGTGCGTGTATCCACTCAGCTCATGATTCATCTGAAAAATGGGTCAAGAAACCTACAAACTTGAGCACTAGTGCCGGTATGAAATGACATTCAGTAAAATTACGCTGCTTAATTTAGGGTACATGTGAATGCATGATCTGATCATTCATTGGTTCAATACTAGAAAAATAAACAACTCGTGAAAAGCAAGGGTTTCATTCAGAAATGAGTGAGTTGCTCAAGTTTACGTGCCTCAAGAAACTTGCACCGCCCTTTACCACTTGATTCAATTTCTTCACTTCTCCTTTTAGATGAGCTGAAGCCAATATCACTTAATTTCAATTGTCGCTTGCCACTTCTACGACTGGAATCACCTTCATCCATTTCATCAGATTCCCTAAAAAACATCCACAATTTAATATGCAAATTAAATTGATACCGGAAAAGTTTTTTCAACAAAAAAGTTGGCAAGTATCTAAGGGGATCAGAAGGGGGGTGGGCAAATTGAATTCTTCTCATGTGCTACTGCACATGAAACATGCATGCATTGGCAATATAGTCCTTTTTACTCCAGATAAAAAGCACAATTGGCAAGTTACATGCACTAAATACATCATCACGTCCTATTCTGCACCTTTTGAGCAACAAGAACATAGGAAAGTGGTCAATCCAAGTGATACTAACTATGAAAGCTTATACCGACTTGAGAGATGTGCAACGTCGGGTGTTACAAACCCACAAGGTAGATTCAATGTTGAAAAGAGGCTTGCAAGAGGAGGGTGCCTTGGGGTTAGTAAACTACCAACTAACCCCATTCCTAGTTGATGGGGATTCTAATATTCCACCCTCCTTCAGAACCGATGTCCATGGAGGTTCATGCAACCTAACTAGGTGACACCCCTACTAACTAGCCCCATTCCTAGTCGATGGGGATTCTAATATTCCACCCTCCTTCAGAACCGATGTCCATGGAGGTTCACGCAACCTAACTAGGTGACACCCCCAAGGTCACGAAACCAAGACCACTGTGGCAAGGGCCAACTTCAGAGGACTGAACTGCTCTGATACTAATTGTTAAGAACCCACAAGATAAAACTCACTCTTAAAATCCAGCTTGTAAGAGGAGGGTGCCTTAGGGTTAATAACTACCAAAAAGTCCCATACCTAGTCGATGTGGGATCCTGACATAGGGTGGGAACTTTTATACGAAACTAGGGCAGAGGTGGAACGACATGCAGAAACTTAGTATGCTGCTAACAAATAATGGGTTGTAGATAGATATAAAGAACAAGCGATGGGATTTGTAACGTAATGGCTTGCTGGAAATGAAGGGCTGATAATGACAGATGGCTTTCCACTGGCACTAAATACATCACCACGACACCTTAACCAATGATCTCCCTTATTTCGTCTTTTGATTGAACAAAACGCAAACCCCCCCCCCCCCCCCCCTCCCGGGGCGCCCACGAAAACAAAACAAAAAACACGTCTCTATTTAAGCACAGTAAGAGAAGAGCATCTGGAACAAGGATATGTACATCAATCCAGGAGAGCACAATTAGAGATACCCAACTTTAAGAGAAAACGAAATATATTTATTTGCTCACACATGTAACAGCGGCTCACTGGCAATACTTCCATAAGACTAGTATTCATTTTGTAGTACCACAGCAAATGAATTATCAGATACTAATGACATATTTAGAAGTTTCAGGATCGGAATAGCAGATTTTATGGCGTAAAAGACCAGAAACATGCAAAGCCATTATTAAGAATGCTGCAGAGAACATGAATCCAGGTGAAGTACCTATGACAAAGAGGAAAATTCACAGAGGATGGTGTCTTATTTGGCAACACATGGGACATATAATGGACAGACAATATAACAGGCAAATAGAGCTATAAGAAATGATCCTCGAAAACTGTAATTAAAAATGCCAAGGAATGTAGAACAAGGACTAACCACAAGACTTCAACAATGTCTTTGAAATGAGAAGTGCATGTACCCCAACTGAAGCGAACCAAACTCGGGAATCCAAATATAATGTGTTTGTGATCTGTCAACCAGGCCTTGGTTTCAGGATCTAAAGACAAGAAAAGATTAGCAGATTCCTCATATTAGAATAACCCTCCGAAATTTTGAAAGTTATTGCATCTAATAGACAGCTTTAAGCATCTTTCACCTCCAGGATATCCAGAACCAAAGTTCCGATGCATATTTTCAGCTGTTTCCTCAAATATCCATTCTCTCAAAGTTCGATCTCTAGTGACCTACATGTTCAAATAAAACAGAAATAATCCGAAAACTTAAAACGGAGGAGATTTGGAAAGGGAGTTCTCATTACCTTCGCAACTATGCTTGCACCACTAACAACTGGATAGAGACTGTCAGCCTTCTTTGATACAACAAATTTGATGGAAGGAAATCTCTGAGAAAGTTTTGCTCGGTACTTCTCAGCATCTCCCACCGTATCCAAATAAACCTGAAATATACAAAAATGTAGATTTTTTCCACTTCTATCATGGCATTCTCTGATTCTTTTCAGTTTTTTTTTCTTTTTTCTCTCCTATAAAAAGAAAGTCAAGTTGAAGTGTTGAACCCATTAGAGTTCAAAACATGAGTAGGTTGACTAATCCCATCTTGTCCGTGCAATCTATCAAAGCTTTTTAATTTGCCAAAATTTCATGCCACAAGTGTTGTCAAGTGTTTGTGCACTATTAAGAATTGATGAATTTGAAAGAATGAGCAAAAATATTAATTCAAAAGGTAGTTAGTCAACAACATAGGAGGCTTAGTAGAGATTTTCATAATTTTCTCATATTTGTGTGCAGCACTTCATGCTTGCTCATTATCTACTGTGTGCAAGTTTCACAAGCTCTATTAATCAATAAATTGAAGAAAAAAATTCAGCAAAAAAACACTCAAACTTTGTTACTGTTCCCCTGACATTATTGCTCATCTAGTAAAGGTTTCCACTGGCAAGAAACGAGATCTTATCTGATACATTGCCTTCAAAAAACAATTCGATCATTTTTATAATCAGACATTACGTCAGGTGTAAAGATGAAACAGCAACTAATCTAACAGCTCATATCCAAACTTTGGTGTCATGAGTTGATTTTCTGCTAGGAGTAAAGAATGCATTAAATGATGGTTCTATACCAAGAGTCCCGAGAATCCATATAAGTCATGAAGAGCTTTACCTCAGTTAGAAGAACTCCTATGTTTAGTACCCTTGCGATCAGGCCAATTGCTGAGTCATGTGAAATCTCATTCAGGTTTATCTTATTTCTGATGAAAAGCGAACAAAAGAAATCTAATGAGAACAGAAAAATGTTACAAATCTTGAAAAATCTTACTATTTATAATACGTACTTATTAAGCATCTTAGCTGAGAGCTCCCTCGGATCTATAATATCTACAGCCCACCCAACTGAGTCATTAACCTTCAAATCCTCGAATAATTCCTCCCTCTTCTCTTCCTTTAGTGTTTTTGAATCTACAGGCAATCAAATCTGAAGTAAATCGAGCACTAAAAAAACAAATGATCTGGTGAAGGAATAGAAGAAGACAAGCGGCTCTTTGTAGCAGAACAGTGCCACTTTGCCATCAACTAACAACAACCCAAAGTAAGACAGTCATGGCCCCTATCTATAGTTTTAAAACACGCAAACCAATTAGTTTGTATTAAGCATACCTGTTGTGAGTGCGGAAAGTTAAATTGAATTCAATTTTTATACCAAGAATACTAAAAAACATGGCAAACAGCAAGCCGTTCGTGGGGGAAGGGGAGAAAGGACACAAAGAATAAGTGAAATTACAAACTTTGATGGAAAATATATATCTGTATGCAACTAAATTGATGACACCACAAGGCAGTTATCCTCTCGATCAAAGTAAAATACTACCAGAACTTTCCCACCAAAAATTAACTGTAAGAGGCACAATTTGATGAAAGTAACCATCCAGCAATACAAGATAAGGCAATCCCTTATTCTCACTGCCCACAAGAATGGTGTCATATACATGACCAAATGCACTCAACACTTTTAAGTATGAATACAATTCATCTAGTATTTGCAATTGATATAATAAATCCTATATTCAACTTAATAATTCAAAAGAGCAGCTATTATGTAAGATATTGAAATGTTTGTTTGGAGACTAATAACTCTTATATTGTTTTGTCTCCTCAAATAAAATCAAAACTTTTTTTTCCCTCCAAATTCTTTGTAAGAATAAGTTTTGAGACAATGAGGTAGTCAAAAAAAATATAATAAAAAAAACATAAAATATTAACAAATTAAACAAAACCCAGATAGAAAAAGTAGAAGGGGTTAAGGATGAAACCTGCAAAATTCAAGGTAGCAAGAGTCTGCTGATAGGAACAGGGACAGTACAAGCATCCGTACACCATGGGTCCTGAAACAAATTGAAAATGTTTTCAGAAAACAAGAACTAAACTGGAAAAAAAAAAAAAAAAGAGCAAATGAAATGAAGAATAAAAGCGACCTAAAACGGGGCCACGGCCAGCTTCGTCGATGCCCATTACACAAGGATTTGAAGCCCATTTGGGAAGAGCAGCTTCCGATCCCATAACTCTCTATCTGAATTGGCTTATTTGGATTGAATCGTAAAATGCGGATTTGCCGTTAAGAACATACGTGTTATAGTTAATTGAACAACTAATAAAGAGTATAGTATATGTATTTTTAAAAGTATGAATATCCGCAAATGGTATTTGAAGATATAGTAAATTAGTAATATCTTTACTGTAGAGAGTATGTGGCAACGGCCAGTAAATAAAATTTATATATATATATAATTATTCTCTAGGGTGAGTACTTAATTTTTTTAATACAAATGTATTATTAAACTGTACTATTTAATAACATTATTTTTGAATACATTGTAAAATTGTATAGTCTAATTCTATTAAAATGCAAGATTTAAAAACATATTTGCACGAAAAAAATGACGGCTCCACAAAGAATTGTTCATATATATAAGTGACAAGTGTGTAGAGTCACATGTAATGTCTAGTAAGTCATTTGTATGAATAGTATGATGTGTCATAAAAAGTGTGATTAGTTATAAAATAAAATTCTCTAGAGATAGTGCATTGATATATTCTGTAAAAAGAAATTCCTTTAGTGTATATAAAATTTTGTTATTATTATTATTATTATTAGAGAGAGGGTTTCCAACAAGAGATCTCTGCTTTATTAAAGTAAGAGATAAGATAAAAAATAAAAAAATATAAATTTTAATACACTACAAGATAAAATACAGTGCATTAAAATCTCTATATATATATATATTTTGGTCTTTGATTTTAATATAGTCAAAGATTCTTGATTGGAACACACACACAGAGATATATACTGCGAACACCCTCTTTTTTTTTTCAATGCGAACATACTCTTAAATCGTGTATGCATCCACACCTGAGATGACGGGTATATTTTTCACTATCGAGATGACGTTTATTGATTGCTGCTATGGGTTTATGGCATAAGGTGCAAGTTGTTTTCGCTACATAAAACTAAAGTTTTGGCAAAATAGAAATATATTATTGTAAAAGTGACCCAATAAGAACTTTGAAAAACTAAAGCCCCAAGTAAGGACAGGAAGGAAAATTGTTAAATATCAAGCGAGATACAAGAGAACACACGACAGTTTAATTTGGGGTGATAAATAAGGGAGAATATGCTTAATGTATCATATTTCAGTTGAGTATTAGTTCAGTTTTTTACAAAATATATTTCATACATTTATTTATTTATTTATTTGAATTGGGTGGAACTGTATATTGTCAAAGCTCCTGAAATTCAGTACAAGAAGGAGATCATGCAGGACATTATTTGCTACTCGTACAGGCAGCCAGGTAGGTTCATTTGGTAACATTTCTCCTAGCTAATCCATTTTGCAATATCATGGAATACACAATTTGTTAGTCCCTTGAAGGCCTTGTTTGAGAGCAACTTGGCGGAGGCCCCCTTGCGTCTTTATTTTTCAGGTTTTAACTAGTATGCATATCTGCATTGACTTGAAACCATCAATGCATGCTTGACTTGTTTTGTAGGTTTTAACTAGTGTGCTTGACAATAACCAGAAACCTTTGATGCTTGGGTCGTGCAAGAAAGTGAGATTTTCAATGAATATGCTTTATAGATTTGCATTGTTGTGCCCGTCATATATTTTTATCCCTCTGACGAAGCGGAAACGATAAAAGAAGCAAAGTTCTGAAGTGAAATCTGGTTATTGATGAAAATTGTTGACAAATTAGGGTTTTGTTACCTTTTACATATATAATGCAAAATCATCAAAAGGAGGAGCAAAATTAAATAAAAAATAAAATTATAATATATTACAGTATATCATACCCCCAAAACAATCACATGTAGCGCAAGTTACAATTTTAAAAAAGTACAAATGTCATGTACTTGTAGCCTTGGAAAGGTCAGACACCTGTAGCACAAGTTACAAACCTGATAAGGCACGAAGGTCATTTTCTACATCACCCTCTTTATACTTACAGGCTGTGGTCTCATCTCTTAAAATGTTCATCCTTGGTTGGTCTGGTAGCCAGAAAGATATTAAGGAAAGATGTGAACAGGTTTGTGATAACAAGTTAATTGTCTTCCATTCAGCTGATACTTATTAAAGTCTTCCTGTGATTGCTGTCATTTGTCTTCTCTTTATAGTTACAGCCACGTAGGCTTTGTGCTGTTCTTAAGGTACAATTCTAATTTTTTTTTAAGTGAATACCACCTGTTGGTGGGGGGTTAAACGGGATCCCTTCCAGTCATTTAAAACATATAACGAAAAATACATGAGGAGGGGGGACACAAACTAAAATATTCAATCAAGAGAAAAAAAAAATATAACAATAAAAGAAATTATTAAGACATAACCTAACATAAGACACATAATAAAATGACTAATGCAGATAGTGATAATATCTCTTACGATACTTATGGCTGACAAATAATTTAATGTCCTTTTTTGAATGACCGACAACACTAAAATCAGGACTAGAGTCAATTTTTTCATAATTCTCAGGTGCAGACAGAAAATGGTCATTATTTAACAGGTGCTCGTCAGAACTATCATCATTATCAATATGAGAATTGTAATGCCTAAATTCTGTGTTGGATGCTCGAAGAAGTTATGGATTATACTCATCAGGTTTTCGGATCCTAGAATCATGAGTCCTGACATTGTTCTTAAGGTACAATTAAAAAGCTTGGTTTATATATTTACCTGTGCAAGTTTTTATTTTGGCCACTATGATCCATATGGATCACCTAGCTAGACTTTTTTGAAAAACGTATTTTCATAAAGTTGTTTATATGTTGTATATATTAATAAGGCTGTTTCTAGTGAAAACGAAGGGTACATCAAAATTAAGAATCCCGTAGTAAAACTTTGATTCTCCTCCTGTCTAATCTACTAGCTGTGATTCTATTTTAACAATTACAGTTAATGCAATATAAACATTTATTAATAAAAAAATTAGAAATAATGTATGAGTTTATGTTCTGGAGCTACCTTTTTAACTCATATTCACGATTTTTTATTAATTCATTTTAATATATGTGAAGACATTGGATTTTACTTGTAATGTTAAAAAATTGTTTTCATATTGTATGTGTGTGTATATTTCATACAGTGTAGTGGACGACTGGATATTACAGAAAAGATTATTTTAAAAATTAATAACATAAAATTATAAATATGAATATAAATATAAACTAATTATTTATTAATAATCTATATCTATATCTATATATATATATATAAAGATAGGACTTGGGGAGGTGATGTGGCATCACTATTTCTCATTTTTACATATTCTCTATTATCTAATAAATAGAGAATTTTTCTTTTAATTTAATTTTTCATCTTCTCATAATTAATTTGATTGTTCTTTAAATTTTATTATGCTAGCAATTAAACTTTAGTGGCTTAAAATACATCAATTAATTAATATAGGAAGAGAGATTCTTTCATCTTCCCTCAATAATGCCACTAGGGTCTGATTCTTTGTACATATCTCTTCCTCTTCCTATTTAAATCCAATAATATATAACCATTAATAATAATTAATTATAAGCCTTTTTAACATTCATTTCTTTTATTATGCTAGCAATTAAACTTTAGTGACTTAAAATACATCAATTAATTAACATAGGAAGAGAGGTTCTTTCATCTTCCCTCAACAATGTCACTAGGGTCTAATTTTAATGTCATAATCTCATATTTAATTATGCACCTTTTTGTTTAGTGTCTTTAAATCCAATAATATATAACCATTAATAATAATTAATTATAAGTCTTTTGAAACATTCATTTCTTTTATTATACTAGCAATTAAACTTTAGTGACTGAAAATACATCAATTAATTAACATAGGAAGAGAGGTTCTTTCATCTTCCCTCAACAATGTCACTAGGGCCTAATTTTAATGTCATAATCTCATATTTAATTATGCATCTTTTTGTTTAGTGTCTTTAAATCCAACAATATATAACTATTAATAATAATTAATTATAAGTCTTTTAAACATTCATTTTTTTTATTATGCTAGCAATTAAACTTTAGTGACTTAAAATACATCAATTAATTAACATAGGAAGAGAGGTTCTTTCATCTTCCCTCAACAATGTCACTAGGGCCTAATTTTAATGTCATAATCTCATATTTAACTATGCACCTTTTTGTTTAGTGTCTTTAAATCCAACAATATATAACCATTAATAATAATTAATTATAAGTCTTTTAAAACATTCATTTCTTTTATTATGCTCGCAATTAAACTTTAGTAACTTAAAATACATCAATTAATTAACATAGGAAGAGAGGTTCTTTCATCTTCCCTCAACAATGTCACTAGGGCCTAATTTCAATGCCACGATCTCATATTTAATTATGCAACCTTTTATTTAGTGTCTTTTGGGTTCTTCAAATTTTATTATTATATAATTGGGATAGCTTAATTTGGGCAGGCCTAGAAACCCAAGAGTTTCGTTCAATCCAAAAGTTGGTGAAAATGTTAGTGTGAGCATAAGAAGACAAATACATACATATATGTATACTAAATGTATGCACTCCCACCCTAAATTAAATGTATGCTGTTAGGCTTAAACCGGCGACCTCTTGCATCTACTGCAAGAGCCACTTGAAATATCTTTTAGGAATAAATTAACTATCTTATCCTTATTTATTAATTTTTTAACCACGTTAAAAATCTATAGAAAAATTTGGGAGTTTTTCAGATTTGCTCTCCCGTAGACATTTAATTTCCTCACTTTTAACAAACTTTCTACTAATTTTTTTTCGTACTTTTAGCAAAATATTTATTACATCATTATATAATCTCTTCACCTATAAGATCTTGTAACTACATAAGCAATTAATTGGAGGCTTGATTGAGTGATCTTCAAGTAGAGTTTTTTGACAAGTCAATTGATTTGAAGTATGTAGGAGCTAAAAAAAATCCTGTAATTAATAATAAAATTTTCAAAAATTAATGTCCAGTGATGGGGTTATAATTGCATGGCGTCATGTAAATAAAGCATAGAAGTAATACTGTGATGGGTTTATAATTTAGATTAAAATTTCAAAAATCAAAGTTTGATGGGGGTTATGGTTGCAGGGCACCCTCAAACAAAAATAATTTATTGGGATGTTGTAAGGTAATATAAGAATTTGAACATTAAATATTTTCTTTAATATTCTTTGTAATGAACATCTAAGGGGGAATGTTATACATTTATTAAAATAAATGTAGATGTTCATAACATATATCTCTTAATCTCCCCACTATCTCTTATTAGCAACCTTTAACTTTCCTATAACTCCCAATATCTCACAAGGAATTATGATCCATAATTTTTCATTAATTTCATGGAGTGATTATGTAACTATAAAAGGAGAGTTCATCTTTTTGTTTGTACACACACAATTGAAATGAATAAAATCACTCTATAATATATCTTTATCTTGCATTACTTCTTTATTTGTATTGTTGGCTAATAGTTTTTTTTTTTTATAAGGCTGTCTCATCTTAAAAAAATCAATTCATATTTTTTATCAGTTTCATCAAGTGTAAAGTAAGAAAAAAGGATAATACTAAATTCTTTTTTCAAAGCCGCGTGAATCGCGGTTATATTTTCTAGTATATATATAAAGCTAGGACTTGGGAAGGTGATGTGGCATCACCATTTCTTATCTTTGTATATTCTCTATTATCTAATAAATAGAGAATTTTTCTTTGGAATTTAGTTTTTTGTCTTCTCATAATTAATTTGATTGTAATTACATAATTACAATTATGTAAAGGTTTAATTGAGGCATCACCATTTCTCATCTTTGTATATTTTCTATTATTTAATAAATAGAGAAATTTTCTTTCAAATTTGACTTTTCATCTTCTCATAATTAATTTGATTGTTATTATACAATAACAATTATGTAATGGTTTTAATGAGACATATTTTTTGTAATGAACATTCATGGGGGAGTGTTATAAATTTATTAAAATAAATGTGGATGTTCATAACATATATCTCTTAGTCTCCCCACTATCTCCCATTAGCAACTCACAAGGAATTATGATCCATAATTTTTTATTAACTTCATGGAGTGATTATGTAATTGTTATTACACAATAACAATTATGTAAAGGTTTTAATGAGACATATTCTTTGTAATGAATATGGGGAGTGTTATAAATTTATTAAAATAAATGTGGATGTTCATAACATATATCTCTTAGTCTCCCCACTATCTCCCATTAGCAACCTTTAACTTCCCTATAACTTCCACTATCTCACAAGGAATTATGATCTATAATTTTTATTAATTTCATGGAGTGATTATGTAACTATAAAAGGAGAGCTCATTTTTACGTTTGGTTTTTTTTTTTATTTAACCAACATCCTTTTTACAAAAATTCTTGTATTTCTATTGTTTGATTTATTTTAATTTTTGGTATTGTATGCTTCATGGAGTACTCTTTTCTTCATGAGTTGAATAATGATAAAGATAGTTGGATGATAAGGGTTAGACTTTGTAGGATGTGGGAGTCTACTAATACTAAGAAGAATGGAGAATTGATTAGTGTGGACATGATTTTTATTGATGAAAATGTTGTATAAAAAATTCATTCTCTCATTATTTTCTCTAATTTTTTTCTCAATTATTTTACACTTAATGTATCATGTGTGTTTTTTTTTTTGTAGGAAAATCTAATGCATGCAACAATTAGGAAAAATTTAGTGACAAGGTTTAAGCACATGTTGAGTGAGGGTTGTTTGTACAGTGTCAAGAATTTGAAAGTTGTTTCAACTACAGGCGAGTTTAGACCACTTTCAAATCAGTATAAGATTATTTTCTTGGTTATAACTTCTCTTAAGAGGTTAGAA
This sequence comes from Atalantia buxifolia, assembly GCA_030444775.1. Lineage (NCBI taxonomy): Eukaryota > Viridiplantae > Streptophyta > Magnoliopsida > Sapindales > Rutaceae > Atalantia > Atalantia buxifolia. The sequence continues at coordinate 8,799,741 of CM059837.1, forward strand.
GAAGGAACTGTTAAGATTCCGGTCAATGGATTCCAATTCGTATCTCCGAATTTGATTGATTTACGTATGAATGATAACACAATCCTCTCAGGTATTTTTTAATTATTAATTTTTGTTAATCTTTAAGTGTATATTAGAAATTATTAATCCTTATGTTTAACATGTTTATGTTATTTTTCCATAATATTACAGATGTTGTCGGAAGTTTATGTGGTGTGGGTGATATTCAGATCATTAGAGCTGGTTGGAAGAAAAGAGATATAAAAGTTCTAACAGATTAGTAAGTTCAATATAATTAAGAAAACTATGTCTATATATTTTTTAGTTATTTATGTTTTTTTTAGTTATTGTTTCTCTTTACATTATTAATTTTTGTTAATTTTTATGGATAGCTCGGTAACAACAAAGATTACTTTATGGGGAAAGTTAGGGGAGATGTTTGATCCAAGTTTGTACAAGAAAGACGAAGGTCCTTGTATTGTGATAGTAACTTCTACAACCATTAAAACTTTCCAAGGTAATTTTTTTTATTTAGATCCCACTAATTAACATTTTCAAATGCAATGTCGCTATCTTAATATTATACAAAAATTTAGATTTTGTTCAAGTTTCGTTTTAGTTTACATTTACTCTAAACAGGTGAGGTTAATTTTTCTACCACAAGTGCAAGCAAAATCCACATAAATCTTCAAATAGATTATGTAGCATCATTAATTGAAAGATTTTCTACCATCTCCAACGTTGTGCATGTTATTGAAAGTTCGAATGTGAATAAGATTACTTTTGAGGAAGAGATGTTCCTCAATAGGATGAGCATTAAAGAATTGTTGAAGGCTGATTGGAGTTCTGAAGTGAAGGTGGTTTTTCTATTTTTCTTTTTTCCCTCTCATCCATTTGTGTTATTTGTTTCTAAATGTTGGAATGTCCTTATTATTTTTGTAAATGCTTATTGTTTAATTGTAGGAATATATTGTTACTGTGCGGGGCAAGATTAGAGAAATAGACAACTCCTTTAGATGGTACTATGTTACGTGCAAAACATGCATAAAAAAGGTCATACCTACAAATGGTATTCATATGTGTGGCACTTGCAAAAAGGAATATGACTATCCTCTTGTGATGTAAGAAAAAAATATTAATTTTTTTAAATTGCTTATTATGTTGTTAGTTTTTCACTCTAATTCATTATTCTAATGTAGGTACAAAATACATATAAAAGTCATGGATAAAACTGCAGAGACAACTTTTGTCTTATTCAATCATGTAGCTGAGAAGTTACTTGATACATCAGCCTACAAATTGTTTAATAGACTACCTTTATACAAAGAGGGATGTCCCTGCAGAAATTCAAAGCCTTTGTGGAAAAGATTTCGTTTACAAATTGAAATTGAATGATTACAATTTGAAAGAGGGACTTGAGAATTTTACTGTGTCAAAGCTTTTCACCCCTGATGAGAAATTGGAACTAGAACAAGAATTGAAGAAGGACAAAAAGGTATTATCTACCTATGCTAGGTTCAATTTGTAGGCAATATATGTAATGTTAAGAAACTATTTAATTATTTGTTTTAGGAAAAAAACAACACAGATCATGAAAATGTGGAAATATATGCAAGAAAGGAAGGACATTCCCAAGAAATGGTAATTTTATTTACTCTTATTTCCCAGTTGTTTTCCTTTATGATTAAAATTAGCATGTTCAATTTACTCATAATTATAATTTTCTTGATTGAAAAATTACAGGATCCTCACGATATCTTATCAAATAATTTGGAAGAGTCGGTGGGAGATTTTCATGTTACTAATGTTGTTAAGAATAGAAAGAGAAAAAACCAAATTATTGATGATGATGAAGTTAGTAATGGTGGGAGTATTCAATACACAAAACATGTTTAGTGTTGTTGTTGGCCGTCTTTCTGCATATGTGTTTGTCTTTTGATGTTTTTCTTTTTAGAGTGGTAATATTTAAGTGTGGTATGATATGTCTTATTTTTCTGTCTATCTATGTATTTGTTTTGAACGATTGGGAGAACTGATTTTTCTTGTGTTATATTTCTTTCTTGGCATCTTGCTCTGTTCTACAGATGAATGTAAATAATAAATTGGTAGTGACAATGCCAAAAAAGGCTTATCATCATCAACAAGAGTGACAACAACACGAAGAAACGCTACGCGCAAATAATTGGATTAATCTCTACACTTCACTTGTGATTAAATATAAATTTAATTTTCGTAATCAAAAATTTGTTTTTACTTTTAAGTTTCAGACTTTCAGTCACCGAAATCTAAAAATGAAACCCCAAAGATCTAATTTGAAAGCTCAAGATTGAGATCAATAAGTCAAAAATAATAGTTATATGTATGCTTATACCACTTAACACATAATGTTTCTAATTCATTGATTTATATTATGAATAATCTCTTGGGTACATTTTGAATTATTCCAAATTGATTATTTTTAAATTACTTTATTATTTTTAAAAATTTCAAGTTATTTTTATTTTTGCTTAAAAATGAGAGGAGAGAGGTAATTTATATTTTTTAAATTATTTTAATTACGAATTTTTTTAAATTATTTTCCTTACTAACAGTATTTTAATATGATTAGCCTACTAAACAAATGAAACTATTCATATTATATTTATATTTATTAAAAAAATTTAAATTTCAATTGTTTTTTTAACTCTTCAGAGAAGAAACTCTCCCTAAATTCTATATCTTCCGTCACAAATCAATCTCTCGAAGTCTGTTGTTGATCGGCTTTATAAAATTAAAGTTTGCAATACAAAAATGAAAATCGTTTTTTCGTTCATTTGTTGTGTTCTCTTGCTCTTTGTAACCGTTTTATAAAGCTAGGACTTGGGAAGGTGATGTGGCATCACCATTTCTCATTTTTATATATTCTCTATTATCTAATAAATAGAGAATTTTTCTTTTGAATTTAGTTTTTTGTCTTCTCATAATTAATTTGATTGTTATTACACAATAACAATTATGTAAAGGTTTAATTGAGGCATATTCTTTGTAATGAACATCCAAGGGGGAGTGTTATACATTTATTAAAATAAATGTAGATGTTCATAACATATATCTCTTAGTCTCCCCACTATCTCTCATTAGTAACCTTTAACTTTTCTATAACTCCCACTATCTCACAAGGAATTATGATCCATAATTTTTCATTAATTTCATGGAGTGATTATGTAACTATAAAAGGAGAGCTCATCTTTTTGTTTTGTACACACACAATTGGAATGAATAAAATCACTTTATAATATATTCTCTCATTTTATTCTTTATCTTGCGTTACTTCTTTATTTGTATTATTGGTTAATAACTTTTTTTTAAATTTTTTATAAGGCCGTCTCATCTTAAAAAAATCAATTTATATTTTTTATCAGTTTAATCAAGTGTAAAGTAAGAAAAATGGATAATACTAAATTCTTTTTTCAAAGCCGCGTGAAACGCGGTTCTATTTTCTAGTTCATTTAATAAATTTAAGGTTTAAATCTTTTTTTTACATACTAACAGAATTACAAATTATTAGAGAGTCAATAGTTCATTACCTCTCGAAGTATCTTACAAAATCCTAGCTGTTTTAATTTCTTCTATGCATGCTTTATATTAGGGTAATTCGTATTTCAAGAAATTTTATAATTAAGCTGTACTAATTTTGCTCCTTTTGTAGGAGGTTGATTAAGAATATTGCTCTAGTCGGGAGAAGCTTGAGGGGACTACGAAGGGAATATGGATGGACAGGCCAGGATTGGAAGCCTTGTCATGATTGAACTTGCATTCTGTAGAATTATGGTGTAGAGTGCAGGATTTTTTTTTTTTCATTTAATTTTATTTATATATATATAACTTTTTACATTTTGAATACACAACTGGATTCAATGCGGTGAAATCCAAAAGATAAGGCTAAATTAAATGTTAGATGAAGTAAAATTTAAGTAGTGATATTTGACGTCTAAATTTATTTCATCGGTTCTCAATAGTTTCTTTTACACTAATTCTAATTTTATTCTTATCAAAAATTATTATTTACTTTTTTTTAGTCATACGTCCATAATTTTTAAATTTTTTAGTTCGGTGTTTGATTATTACAACGCAAATACCTGATACATCGTGAGACCTTACACTTTTAATAGGTCACAAACTAGATTAGAATCATTCTCAATAAGTTCAGAAGAAGTGATTCCGTTTCTTTATCGGATCCGAGTAAAGACTAGCTCTTCAGCGACCGATCCGACAGACCGTCAATGTTCAGCTTCTCGGGCTAAGAATTACTGCGAGCTTGTCAAACAAGCTTTGGTCAGTAAGATTCAAATGTGTCATGACGACGGAGGCCTTACTCTTTTAGGACTCAAATGCGTGATTATATAATTAGGAACCGAGCATTACTCTTCCGGCAGATACTTTGTTGCTATCCTGAACCTTTCTTGGAATGCAAGTTCTAAGCTTAATAATTTGAATAGGAATACGACCACGGACTTGGGAACCTATAACTTTCACTAAGCATCATCAAAATTGAACCCCAAACGTAGTAAATTCAACATCTCAATCTTTCATCTAATTGATATTGATTATGAAATAGCATTTACTTGTGAACTAAGAAAACTTTACATTTTTTTCACCAATAATACAACATTAGCACTGACATCTTTCCCCAGCAATTCATGATACAACCTGTCCTGCAAATCAATCCCTGTCCTAGACCCGACATCCATCTGGAAGTAAATTTCGCTATTAACATGACAACAAAAACATCATTAATTTGTTTGAGCACGTCCTATTGCCAAAGAGCAAAAAGTCAGCTATATATATCAATCTTACCAAACAGTCATACGAAATTTGGAGACAGATTGTTCTTGATGACTGCATAAGTCGTCAAGTCCAAGTACTGCATAGCTTCTTCAGGGGGCAGTCCTCCAAGGAAGAAATTAAACAAACGTGAGTGCGTTCCTTGCATCGCACTCACACACTGAGCCAACGTTCTCTTCTGCTGTTCAGTGCTCAGCTCTGTCGCCTCTACCAATGGCAGTAAATCCCTCTCTTCTTCCTCAAAGTGCTCTTTACAGTGCTTCTGTAAACAAAGAATATTAGACCCCTCACGGCCAAATCATAATTGATTAAATACCGAATCTTTTATGCACGTTGCCATATAGGCAAAACCATAAGGAGAAACCAAGTAAAGCCTACAAATCAACACAGATCTTAGCTTTTACTAGTAACAATTTTACATCTTGTTCACCAATCAGCAGTTACCTGTAATGACCTGAGCCGAACAGAAAGATTGCGAAGTGCTTCTTGATAGGCAGGGCTTCCACAATCTATAACTCCAATGGCCTTGATGTCTTCTTTGATGCCATTCATTATTGGTAGGTCCCTTGCATGCTCCTCATTCGCAGCCTTGCACAGTCCTGTACCATCATATCCTTCATCAGCATTATGCTAGATTCTTTTCCAGACAAGTGAAGTATAATTTGAAAACTTAGGGGCTGTTTGTTTTTCTGACTTGATAGTTTAATTGATTAAATTTCAAACAGTTAAGTTATTAAGTTTAATTTTTTTTTAATTTAATAAAAATTTTCAGTCATCAAGTTATTAAACCAATTATTTTAGCTTTTTGCTTAATCTAAAAAGTGAATAATATTATTAAAAGATATTCTCTAAAATACCTCTGTCTAATTAATTAATTTTCATCCTTATCTCACTAAAATTTAATTACGAGCATTACTACTCATCTCTATAACTTGTGATAATATAATAATAGACTATTAGTAATTTTATCTTTTTATTTTTTCAAATTAGCATTATTTATTTTCACATTTTTTATGAATATTCATATAAAAGCATCATAAGCTATAATAAAATTGATTAACATATACTAATTAAGAATATCAAAGGATTGTATTCAATTTAATATGAATTATATTATGATAATATATTATCTTATTCATGTTCTTTGAAATGTTTATTATTTATTTCACATTTATAATTTGTAATGATGCAAATGTAAAAATACATATTTTAAATTTTTTTAGTTGAAAAATAAACAACTTAATATTTATTTTTAGTCATTCGGATAAAAAAAATAAATATATCATTCACATTCATATATTCATCTTTATTCACAATTAAGATTAATTCAAATATATCCAGATTTCAGACAAAAAATGAGCATCACCTTACTTATCCCACAAAAAAAAAAATAAAATAAAAAACAAAATTAACTTAAAAATAGCTTATACATTTTGGGGGGCGCTTAGAGATCCTATTCTAACATCAGAAAAACAGATTATGAATCAAAGATAAATAGAGTAAAAATGTTTCTTCCAATTTTTTAAAGTTATCCGTACATTCACTTTCCACATCAACATCAAAATTTTGCCATTTTCGGACAAATGTAAGAATCTGTCAATTTCGAATGAGTCATGAGGAAAACGGGAATAATTAAATAAATATTTTTAAAATAGTTAAATACGAGGAAAAAAAAACAACAACAACTAAACAAATGGATTTTTTTTTTTTTTTGTGTGTTTCAATTAATAAAAATGATATTTAAATACATAAACAGAAAAAAAAAAAGAGTCCAACGTGGCATTTATTTAACTCTTACTGGTGAGTAAAGATTGGGAAAAATCCACTACAACGGCTAGGAAAAAAAAATCAATAAACATAATGATTGATATTTATTTATTTAAATAGGTGAAATTTATTTAAATTTAAGTGGATCTAACTTAGGTCTGTTATAATACAGATGTTACGATTCTGCAAACAGTCTTATTCTATTGATAATAATAATTAGAAAAGCCACCGAAATTTTTTTAAAAAAATAAGAGTTTTAATAGGGTGCAACGCGAAGTATGATGATTGGGTATAGCAGTACCTCGATCATCCTTCTCCAGGCCAGGAAACACAACTCGCTCCTCCATCTGAGCGTGCTCGAGCATCAGCTCCAGCAGCTGCGAGTAGCTGCTCGCGAACTTTTTGAACTCCATCTTCGGACTCCCCACCGTCGGATCCCCCGCCTTCTTCCCTTTCCGCTTCGCCAGATCCTCCGCCCACCTCACCATCCTCGCCAAGTGCCACCTCAGACTCCCGTGCTGCATCCGCATCATCCTCACCACGCGCGGGGACACCTCGTCGCCGTCGTCCGGGTCTCTAATATTATTCAAGCTTGGCTCCGGGAACTTGCTCTCGACGAAATCGAGCAGCGTCTGGCGGGATCCGGACACGGATTCGGATCCGACCCGGAGCACCGTCGGGACTTCGGACTCGAATATCGGGTTATCGCAGGGGATGAAACGAGGGGAGATTGATTTGTAGAGGAGGGCGAAACGGACGTAGGCGGTGAGGATGCTGTTCGGGGAGCCGCACAATCGGACGGAGGGGGTGGGTTTGTTGACCTTGACAACGCAATCGTAGGGTGCGATCTCGGCCGTTGATTTCTTTGAAGTAAAAGCGGCGGCAGTAGTAGCAGTGGTCGCAGTGATGGTGGTGGCAGTAGTAAAACAGTTCCCCATTTTGTTAAAGAAAGATCTGGAGGAGGCTAAAACGAGGTGGGTGTTTCTGTCGAAGTTAAAGACAGCATGAACAATTCGAAGAGTGTCTTGCAAGAAAGAAAATGAAGAAGAAGAGTGGGATTAATGAGTTTGTTAAGGAGGAGGGGGAAAAAAAAAAAAGAAGAAGCATCAGCTGAATGCTGATTAGTAATTAGAAGTTGTTCGCTTATATCTGTGTCGGCATGATGTGATGTGACGACTGGTTGTACTGATAAAAGTGCAAGTGCGGCAGTGACTTAACGGCGACATTTATACATACACATGGTGGGACTGGCGGGGATAAGGCGTAAGAGAAAAGATATTGGGAATTTTATCTTTTAAGAACATAAAGTTTTGTTTTATTGCATAATAACGTGCTTTATTCCACATTTCCTTATACAATGACATAGTAAATGCGATTAGTAGAATTCTCAGGATCCCCATTGGGATTTGGCATTCTAGCCTAGTTTAGGATAAATTTAGTATAAAATTTATCTTGATATATTTTTGTATGAGGATTCAAGACTCAAATTTGTCTTGATTCACTGCTCGGACAAGATTCAGAAAGTTTGAAAATCTCGGTTGAAGTTTCGAATGTTCTAAAATCTGAATTCTTAAAAATATATAACAAATTGATTTGACGGATTATATAGATCCTATAGGTTGTTCATTTATGCAAGTCTTTTTAATAAATAATATATATGATATGTTAATTATAAATACATGACATGTTTGTTAAAAGCATTTGACATATCGTTTATATTAGAATCTTGAGCATGTGATAGAAAAATCTTGTTATTTGGGATAGATCAATATTTTGATCAAAATTCAAAATCTCGATTGAGCCGAGATTGGTAAACATTTTTATCTTGATTTATTGTTGAAGATAAGATTGGAGAAACATTTTTTTTGTCCCAATTAATAATTGAGATAGGACTACAATCGGCAAATCCCAAATCATCCCATTCTATTGCCAACTCTACACAATAGAATAAGCTCTTCTTAAATGTGATGAGCTTTCTATTTAAATCACTAAGATCTCAATTCAATTGATTTTGGACATATACTAGTATAATTAAAAATAAATAATACATACGAGTCAATTATCTATTTTAGTGAAAATCATCACATATTTTTCAGAACTCTTTGTTAACAATATTCAATTCATTATAAAATGAACTCTTTTTCAATTTATTTATCAATAAATTAAAAACTGTCTTCACTTTCTTCTTTATCATCTACTTTTTTTTCTCTCTTTATTAAACAATATAGAATAATAGTAAGAAACGAAATAAAGTAATTCCGCTAAGTTCATTTTTATGCAGAGGCCATGGATCTGTCTAAAAAATTGTTAAACTATACCCTTGTTAAATAAATATAGAACGTTTTAACGGCTTAAGTGATAAAATCCGAAAGTTTGTTTTTATAATTATTGTGTTTATACGAGAAAGAGATTTAGTTGAATAAATTACTGCATTTGGTACGCTCCTTTGTTGGTGGTGCAAGACAGCAGTCGTAATCTGTCTTTTTTGCCCGTTACGAATGACACGAGTGACATCAATCATACTTCACACCGAAGCCCAACTCATGTGGCTTGTCTCTCATTCTTTTTCGTTTTTTTGAATTATGATTAATTAATTATGGAAATCAATTTAATTAGATAATCTAAGAATAGTTTCCTGTTCTAATTATTGCATGCCCATCATGGGTTCTGTTTTTAATGCTTTCCAATCTTTCTTTAAATGTAAATCAAGTAATATCACAAATTAGTTGGTGATGATTATCCATATGATTTTAAGTATACTTCCCTCCTCAAATTTCCACAATATGATCATATCCTAACATTTTAATTTGGAAAGAATGTCTCATGTCAAAATTTGTTCAATTAAATGTAAAGAAATATAGAATTGATTTAGGTTAATGCCGATAGATATCTGACTGCAAATATATTAGTAGGATTCGATTGCAACGTACAATAAATCATCGATCAATTAATAAATTATTAATTTATAAAGAAATTCCTTTTTTTTAATAATATGATATGTTTATAGTATTTATTTATCTTGATTTAGCATTTATTATATTTTATTTGAATATAGTTAGTTGTCTTACAGTGGTAATAGTTAGATTCTTGCAGAGATTTATTTTTTTTATTTTAAAAATAACATATGGAGCTCGTCATACACGTTTGTTGCAAGACGTTAATGCAAACTGAAATTTCACATTACAAAAAAAAAAAAAACAAAGTTAGAGATAAGATCCAATTCCAAATAAATTTAACGAAGTAACGAACAATATTAAAAGCATATTTTTCAAAAGCAACATGACATATCATTAGGATTTATTTTTAAAATAGGTAATTATACATTTATATGGTAAGTGAATCTTGTAGGAAAATAAATTTTAAAAGAAATTATCAATTTACCTAGTATTAATTTATCGAGATTTTTATGTATTGATATTTTAAAAAAGACAGTTTTTAAGTTACAGCTTATGTAATTTACAGTTGACCTAATAGTAGTCTCCCATGACCCCCTTATTTGACAATCAACAAATCATAAAAAAAAAAAAAATTGAATTTGGGTTGATATAAAAATACAGATGATGTAACTTAACAAGACAAAAGAAGTCAAAATTTGGGTTTTAACAATCATGAAGATAAATAAAAATTAATCACATATAAATAAGAAGTTATTTATGTAATGAGATATTGAGGTATTTTTCTTGTATGCGACACTAAACATGCATGGGAGTTCAATTTTCGTGGTCTACGCCCCAAAGAAGCAGCATGTGCGGTGGCAGGAACTCTCCGTTGTCACTCTAACAATGAACGTGCGTTACGGTTCGAGTGTGCGCCCTCCAATAATAATATTAATGGTCCCTAACTTACATTACTTTAAAGTAAAATTTACACACTTACCCACCTAATTTCATGTTCTGTTATTTATTTTTGTAATAAAAAACATGGTTGTAAGTTTGTAAGTCACAATAAATGTAACTTAAGAAACCCTAAGCCTAATAACATTTCTAAGCTTTGACTTTGAGTTCTACCGTTATAATCTCCTTGAAGTTTTGACAAATTTGACTCTGCGTCTCGCCTCGAGAGGTTTTGAGACTAAAAGTCTTTATTGTCTTAGAAAAGTTTACACAAGTAATTGCTTGTTCGCCTTGGCTTGGTCGAGCAGGATCTGGCAATTTTCCTTTGTGTCTCGTCTCGAGCAGGATTTGAGGCTTAGTTTGCCTCATTGTTTATGATCTTTTCCACTAGCACAATTTGGTATGTTTTCAAGTTAATTATGAGTAAAACTTGGTGATACTGAAACCAAAACCCAGATGCAATTTCATTCAATTAGAAGAACAGTCATAATGAATTTTGGCAGTTATTTGTTGATTAAGCAGCCAATTCATTATGCTTTCCGCTTTCCCAAACTTTATGATTCAGCTGCTGAATGCCCCAAATTTAAGTAATAGGTTTCTTCGGTGTGCAATGAGATAAGATTGAAACAATAAAACCAACCACCACCCATCATTATCTTTCAAGCATAACGTCCACATTTTTAAATGTTCAAATGGTGACGAGAAATCTCACTCACTATTGTTTACTTTTTTACCTCAAGTCATCGCAGATGCAATATAGGAACAAGCCATGTATGGACAAATAAACTCATTTGCATAGGAATCAAGTACGCGGCTAAGAATTCTTCCATTGGTGCTACTAAAGCCAGCCATATCAAATTACCAAAAAAGTATTTCGATTCTATATTGTAATTCTAGATTTCAAACAATGAAAAGTAAAATCAATGGAATGAAAAGATAAGCTCTAGCTTTAATAGGTCTCATATCCTCTACAGTAAGAAATCATATTAACAAAACCATCACGTCGGGTAGTACAGAGGTTTGATGACATTGTCAAACAGATAGTAGGGTTCTACATTTAGCATCAACACTGTCGTATACAGAACCAGAAGCATTTTTCCTTCTTTTATACAGTGAAAATTCTACCATTACTAACATTTTGCTTCGCCCGCCATTAACATTTAAATCCTCCACAGGCAACGAGCCAAACTATTATGATAAAGGCAATAACTGCTCCTCCCACCATCAACTTCATTTGCAGATTCTGCAGCCACATCCTTCGCCGTAACTGCCTCCCTTGTCTCTGGAAGCTGTCAGCCTAAAGTCAAAGACAAGAATCACCAGAATCATGTCAATCTCAATGTCTCAAGTCCTAAACTTCCTCTGAATCCAGTTCAACATTTGTAAGACTAATAACAAGACTTATGTACCTGGAATTGCAGGTTCTCTGTTTTATCCACCAGTAGCTCAATCCTCTCCCCACGATCCAAAACCTGATACAACATTCAATTATTTCAGGATCCCCCAAGTGGAAAACTTCAACTGAATGTTTGACAACATAGAAAACAATGTAATATAGTGCTGTCCTCCCACTGGGCGCCGTGGAGCAAAACCTTTACGTCTTTTATCTTATTGCATCTATATCATATCCCAGAGCTAGAGTGTGAGTGCGTGAATAAGATATTTCGAATATTTTAATATCAGGAAGACTGTTTAGGATTTATCCTCAAGGGACATAAAACTTTGCGAACTGGCATATATATATACATAGCCAAAATCAGAATGTGGGTGAGTGGATGAAATATTTTTTAAATTGTTTAGCATCAGTAGGACCATTTAGGAGTTATCCTCAATGGACTTGAAACTTTGAGAGCAATAAGAAGTGAGGAACTATATAGACGGTAACTAGGGAAAACAAGATTGGCTCATCTACTTGACTTATGTGTTACTGCATTGGCTACCCTCAATTTCATTTTCTCTTCAAATATCAGAAGAGCATAAACAAGGCAGTTGGAGCTTCCTCTTTATTTCTTAATCCAATCTCACTGCATAGAAGATACCAAGTCATTACAGGAAATTTAACTGCAGTGCTGTTAGAGCCACCTATTTATTACCCTTCACCACGAGGTTGTGGTCTGTTATTCAATGACCTCACGGAAGCAGACCTGTAGTTTAACAATTACTGAAAATGAAAAGGAATCAGGTATGCTTTGCTATGCATCTCTTGTTCGACGACACTTGTGGAGCAAAGTTCATGGTTTTCTAAATCATCAAATTCTTTCTCCCCACTGTGGCATCCTTTCTAACCTCTTTTGCTTATTGAAGCCAACATATCAATCTCACGAGTTCTAACTGGTTAGTGACTCATTATCAAATTGGCCATGCTAAAATATCCAAATTCCAAAATACCCAAATTGCAACTTGCATACTCATTTTTATCAGTACTTGTTTAACTAGTACTACAACAGATTATCTTTCTAAAATTTCCATTTGCTATCGGTACATGCAATACAGCTAATGAATGCACCAACACCAGCCAACCTTTCAAAGAAAATTATACCATTACTAATATGGAAATTTTAACAGTCAAATTTCATACACTATGGAGTCAAAGTTTTCAGTAAAATTATGGGCCAATAATTTGAGAGGCCACAATCTAAGTATCTTGATCATGTCCAATTTCAAATTTAACAAAAAAGGCCAAAGAAGTGCTTCATTTGTTTATTTCTAGTGCAATTGGAAGAAGCTTAATAAGACTTATCCTAGTTATAAGTCATCCATCTTATGATAAAAGCAAATTGAGCAAGATCTTCATTTCTGCAGCATAATGTTTTTAGAGAGTTTGGAAAATTGTTTAAAGTTTGCCTGGACAGAATCTAGTTTAAAAAGCTATCTATGATTAATTGTTTAAAGTTTGCCTAGACATAAACCAGTTTAAAAAACTATCTACGGTGTAATAATAAGTGGGTTGTTGTCCCAGCCACAAGGAGTTTGTACATTCATACATTTATATTACAAAAATTTAATTTGAAAGTGATTCAAGAAAATTCAATTGGTTAAGAGGACCAGTCATACTTCGTGGGAAGATCTAAATGCTTATATGCAGCATTTTATGTAAGCTTATTATGATTTAAAATTAATTCTCTCGTCTGATCATTCATACATCAATCACACTTCGTAAGTGGCACATAGGCACGTGTTAATGCAGCTAATAGATGAATGAATAAGTAGTTAACAGCCCTAGATAAGAAAAACATATCTAAATAAGTTTCAAGCCCAGACCACAATAAGTGGTAGTGCAGCACAATGGGATAATACTAGCTCTTCCTTTCCCTCCTTAGGGTCTTCAATCTTTCAAAACTCTATTTTTTCTATCCTTAGGCTTCTCTAATATTTTGAATTCTAATTCAAAATGTCTATGCATGATTTTCATAATAGTCTAATACATGATTTTACAAAGGCGGAAACATGAACTAGGAAGGATTTTCAAGCAAGTTTTAGGAACAAGATTGAGATGCTTTATATGTAAGAAAATGCTAGCCTTTTGGCTGTATATTTTAAGATTGTAAGCTATAATACAAAAGCAAGAAGGGGGCACAGAAAGTAGAGCTAAGAAAAAATCTCGTCACAATACAGTCCCTAAGCATTAAGCCAAAGGTTCTTAGGCAACTAGCATCAGAATAATATTGACAGACAACTCGTTCATCACAATGAGCAAAAACTACTTCTTCATTCATCCTCTTTGGCAACAAAACAACTCAAAGCGCACAAAACTACTGAAAAATAGATTAGTGGAAACAAGGTAGAAATACGCATGGATAGCTTAAAAATTTGGAAAAACTGACTTAACAAAAAATAATTGTTATTTAAACTTACAATGAAAAAATAACAGTAAAGGAAAATTTCAGGTGTGATGCCTAAATTTTAATCTTTTCCCTTCTACTCGATCAGTTTATTGGTCACAGCTGCAAATACCTAACTTTGTTTATTGATCATATTTTGGTTGCAGACACCAACTAAATCTAAAACTTGAATAAACTTTATTACTTCCTATCCTTAACCTCAAGCCATCAAATCAACCATACAACAAACCAAAGAACGCCTTGCAGTTTTCTAAATTTCATCTACAATAACCCATGTCAAAAGATGTTCAGGCTTTCTAGTCTATCCTTTTTATGCCTACTGTAGAATTTCTAAATGTGGCCAGAACATCAACGTATCTTTTAAATATTGTTCTCCTTCTCACTTCATTTTAACTTTGTTTAAGAACAGGCCATAAATATCTTCACTAGCCCAACATAAATATCAATCAGACATTTGTCAAACCTACTCAATATTCATAAAGTGAAACAAAAAAAATTCCATTTCATATGTGAAGATAACTCTCCGCTAACTTTAGATAAGGGATTCATGTAAAAGAAAATGCATCATAACCTCAATGACAATCCATCCCTTCCCAAAATCTAAATGCATTCAGGTTAAATTTATTAAATAGCATCCACTTCTGTTGCAATATGACATATACCTTCCTAAAATCCACACAAGTTTAGCAGCACATTCTAGAACATATCTAGTATCAGAAAATCAAAACCATTCATCATGAACGCAATCAATATGAAGCCCATGTTGATAAGTAAAGATTCTAAAAGCTACAATATTGGATTGTGAGCAAATGAGTTGATCAACATGGGCTTAAAGATTATTATGATTTAAAATTAATTCTCTCGTCTGACCAACATGGGCTTAAAGATTCTAAAAGCTATATATAATACCAATACCATTCTTCAGGAAAAAAACACGCACCTTCTCAATATTGTCCATCATAATCCCCTTGACCTCAGTTATTTGAGCCTTTAATTTGGAAAGCTTGCTCATCTCCTCAGGGTGGCTTATACAATACTGCATGTGCTCCTTAAGCCTTGGCCTAGAAACAATAACCACACAAGCTTTATAACCTAACTGAATATCACAACCTGAAAAAAAAAAAAAAAAAAAAATTCAACATAACGAAGGGACGTACGAACCCAAATTCTCTGTCAAGATTATAGGCAATGCTAAATCGATCTTCAAACAAATCATCATCCTCGTCGTCATCAGCAAGGGGGTGTGATTCCTCATTCTGAATACTGGCCCCATACCGCTGTTTAAAATCATCCTTGACCCGCTCGAGAAAAACAAACGGCACACTTCTCCCAACCGATTCATCAGCAACAACCAGAAATACTGCATAAAATTTTAAATCTCTAAGAACGGCACAATTTCGTACTCAAAAGACTAAAATAAAAATAGTTATTAATTAAAAGCCAGAAAAAAATACCGAATCCAGAGTCGAGGAGGAAGTTAAAAGTGTGGCTATCGCATGAATACGTGTACTTGCTACTATTCGCAGGCAATTTCTGTAAGCATTGAACGGCAATGGTACTGAAATTTCCGGAATACGACGTGTGCTCGGCTAAAACGACAGTGCCTTTCGAAACAAAGCTGTAAATCAACCCTTTCTGATTCATTTCTTTCCAATTTCTCAATTCCGGAAAAGAAAACCTGTAATCAAAATTAATTAGTAACTCAGTAAAGAAAATTCGCAAAACTCAATCACTATTGAAAAAACTAAAATTTAATAATAATTTCATAAGAGTAATTGATCTAACCGCCGGATGAATTGCGAATCGAGGAACAAATAGAGAGAATCTGGAGACGGTTGATTGTTTGCTTACAGTTGAAGTCGATGACTCCGCAGGGGGTAACTGTTTAAACGCCTTGTGCTTTTTTTCTTTTTTTTTTTTGGGTTGAGTCGTGGGTAGCGAGAGAGAGACGAGAGCAGGTAAATGGACTTGGCTTTTAATTTCTAACTTTTGACTGAGCTTGTGGTGGGCCTTGTGGATTTGAAGCCGTTGGATTGAGCGATCCCGTGGTTGGAATTAATTGACAAGCGTTGATTTGGACTCCCAACGGTAATTCTTTTTTGCGTGAAAGAATATATTAATACGATGATTGAGTAAATGTTTCGTTTAGTGTTTTTATTTTCAGTTAAGTTTTTATTTAATTTTTAATTTTATAAATATTTTAAAATGTCTTTATTAATAATAAAGTTATATTTTTACTTTTATTTTATTTTACTTTTCAATAACACCCTTAAAATAACATTGCAGATATAATAAAAAAATAAAATGTTATTTTAATATTAATAACAAAAAATTTACATTAATTATTATTTTAGTTTAAGAATTAATTTGATAAATTGATTTTTTTAATTAATGTCTTTAGGATTGTTGAAAAGGGTACTATTATTAAAAAAAAAAAGTGGTGCTGTAATATAATTAATCATAATTAACAACACAGATGCCTGGAGAGTTTCTGAAAATACAAAGGATTAAGGATTGAAGGGACAACAACAATATTTAAAGATTCTAATTAAATAGTACATCAGTTGACACCGAAAGTGATTAAAGACACTTTAGAGAGCGTCAATCTCAAATTTTATTGTGTAATTCTTCCGTCAATCTCCTGTTGGTGTAAAATTGCTAGAGATTTGCTATTGATTTGTATTTGGGTTTGAAAAAGAACAGTAAAACCCCAAAAAATAAAATAAAATAAAAGATAAAACAACAACTCAAGGGACTTTAGATAAACTTGGCACTAGGGCAAATGGGGTTAATTCAAACACCAATCCCAATGGAGAAAGCAAAGAACAAAAAGTTGTTGGTCCGCTTCTTTTGAAATAATTAAAATCCTATTAAACGTCGCTATGAAAACATGCAAAAGCATGACAATTCCCCCTCTTCTTTCCTCCCTAAACTTGTTTTTTTTAGTTTATTTTTTTAACTTCGGATAAGGTTCCCTTTCTTTAAACATATTCTAATATAATGGTGGAATCCAAGCAAGGCATCCAATATACCTTTTTTCCCCTAAAAAATATACTCATAAGAATATTGGAACAAAAAAATGTCATCAAATTATTTCAATTCTAAATTCTAAAACTAAAAAACAATCCATGGCAAAATGAAAAGAAAAGAACAAAATGTAAATAAAGACAGTCCCTGGGAATTCATAACTTAGTAAATGGTTTTACAATAGCACAGCTTCCCCAGAGAAGCTGCCAAATGAGAATGTTGTGTAGCGGAAACAATGGAAATTAAGTTCACAACAGATGATTCCTTCTTCAAAATCAAATGAATTTGAAGAATGGTATAGGCCGTTCATAACGGTTACTAAAGCAAAGAAGGGGAGGAACACAAACAAATTCATTCCAGCCCACTTTTCATTTTGTTCTCTTTTTTTTCTTTAATCTTAAATATTTGTTTAGGCCATACCAGCTTTGCTGCTTTAGCAAAAGCGGTTTGGAAGAATCAATAGTTGCCAGGCTTAGCCACAAGAATGGACGGAGCTGCACCCCTAGTTGTCTTCACATACGAGGCATAGTCGCTGTAGTGCAATGTAAATAGTGTGCTCTGGTAACGAGTCAGTCGTATACGCTTGCGGAGTGACTCAGTGATGGGACCACTGAAGCCTGCTTTTCGCATCAGTGAGTCGATTGCCTCCACTTTAGTCCATCCTATACCAAAGAGACAGCTAGAGTTAATAACAATTGCTACAAGCATACTTGTCCCATGCAATGCGAAACTGAAGTGCTTTTGCACTTAAAAAGTACGCAAGCCTTTGATAAAACATATTTTCATGGGTCTTAGTTATCTAGGTTATACAGTTAGGAATATTTAGGGCTTGAAACCTGTTCAAAACAGGGCATGAAAAAGTTACAGGAAGAGAGAAGGCTAGCACCTGTTGTGTCATCAGTGCCAGTTGGCTTTCTGTAGTAACACACGGCATAAAGAGGTACATAATTATATGCTCTCTATGCTTCTGTCGTAAATGAAAATATGGAAGGGGATGAGTATGACGATAACAACCATTAAAGCAGGTATATAGTCCAACTAGAGCATTGGTGCTCAGCCAGAGACAGGTTATTTGGAAAGGAAGAAATAAGTCCTTGAAATGGCATAACTTCAAAAAAAATATGGTAATAGGTTGCCTGTACAGTTCACAATTCAAACAGAAATAACCATTATAACAAAGGCTAATACATGAACAGAAAAACATGACCTGAGGGTTAGCCACCCAAAAACCTGATTTTCATCATTATTTTTTAAAAAAGAACATAAATATATTGTATGTACCAATTTAGATCTGAACCTTATAATCACTGCTACTTAATGTCAAAGCATCACTTCTCCTCATTTTTTGCTAAAAAAATTTCAAACTAATGGATTGGCCTATGTAAACTACAAAATTTACCTTCATGGGCAGCCACTTCAGGAAGGTATGTGGCACTTCGCCTTGTACTATATTCAGGGTCAGTAAACTCAATAATTAAACCATGTGTTCCA
Source organism: Atalantia buxifolia (assembly GCA_030444775.1). Taxonomy (NCBI): domain Eukaryota; kingdom Viridiplantae; phylum Streptophyta; class Magnoliopsida; order Sapindales; family Rutaceae; genus Atalantia; species Atalantia buxifolia. The sequence continues at coordinate 8,818,525 of CM059837.1, forward strand.
ACCTGCAATTAAAAGTCAATGGAATCAGAAAGTGGACAAGAAGAAAAAGAAATAGAAAACGTATAGCATTTACAGCAGATTCTTCTGAACAAAACTTTACAACCACTGTTATTGCATTCAGCATCTGTAATGACTTTAAACAGTTGAAGGATAATTGCTCATCTTTTTTTTAAAATAAAATTGAGAGGTGGAGAGAGAAAAGAAGATGCATCCCACAAGGCATATTAAGAAGAGCAAAAATATACAGTAAACATTAAAATTGAATACCATCAAACAATCTAAAATTATATTTACCAAATGGGTTTTGAAAGTTGCCACAGCGAGGCACTAATTCTAGACTTCATCACTCTTCTGATAAATACTCCTAGCTTTAGAACTTCAAGAATTACACTGTACATGCCATCTCTAACAAAGGAGATAATACAATAATGTGCCAGAATGACAGAATCAACTTATAGGGTTCACTCCATTTAGAGTATAGTCAGTTCTGCTTCGCAACTTGATCACTTACAAAAAATCCTATGTTATGTTTATTTGCTGGAGTGGGAATTGGGAGGATAGATTTCTCTCACTCTAATGTTTACTTATTTATTTAAGGAGGGGAGTGGGACTCCCACTCCGGGGTCCCACTCATTTTTGGACTATGGAGTGCGATTCCACTCCCATTCCCACTCTCAACTCATTCTTTTTTACCCTTCCTTTATTAAATATAATTATATTTATTAAAATAAAGTAATGTTACCTTTACTCCAAAATAATAATATTATCTTGGTTTAAACAATATTATTTAATAACATTACATTTATTAAAAATAATAATATTAAACTTATTTAAAAATAATATTATTATATCCATAGATAATTAATAATATTACTATATATTTACTTAATTTTAATAGTATTATATTTATTTAATTTTAATAATTAATAATAATAAATAGTTTATTCTAAGAAAATATTAATTTTGCACTATATTTTTAATAATAATGTATCATGTGTTGATCTTATCAATAATTTTTAATTTATATAATTAAAATTAAAATTAATAAAAAATTAATTTACATAATTAAGAATATTAATAATTATTATTAATTTATATAATTAAATTAATAATAATATAAATACTTCACTTTGTAATTAAAAACTAGAATTCTTTAAATAAGACTAAAACTGTAATTTAAAATAATTCACTCCCAGTTCAAGACAAAGTGAATATATAAATGGGATTCTAATTCTTATTCCACACTCTCATTCCAGTATAAGTAAGCAACGTAATTCCACTCCTACTCCCACTCCACTTCACACTCCTAATCTTAAGCTTCTCGCCCCTCAAGATTCTCAGTTCAATCCGAGAACTAAACGCTAACCTAGTATCAATGTCGTGTCGTACCAGTTTGTAAATCTAGTAGAAGATTCCAGGAATGTATTAATTATTTAACTGGAATATACTCAGGTCAATATACAATAAAACAGGAGTATTCTTCAGGTAAGCTTATATTATAAAATCTAATGAGAAATTTCAGTTAAATTAAAACCATTTTACAGTAGTTTTCTATGATTTTATTCATCCTAAATGACTTATTGAAAAACCAAAATGCGTGTTAAAATTTGAATTATGGTTTCACTTATTTTCTGCCCAATATAAAAAGTGTTGTACTCGTTCCTAATAAAAGTCATATTCTTAAGCCTGCCATATTTTTGAAAAAATAAATATTCGGTGTTCGCAAGTAAACCCCAAACACATGGTGAAATTACTACAATCAATTTATTACATCATTAGAGGAACAAGGTATAATTATAAAAAGTTTACTATTAGTTCTACATAGCATAATGAATTAAAGATATGAATACATCCCAATCCAAAAGTTCCAAAATCTAAAACAAGTCAAAATCACATACCTCCCAGTCAAGATAGTTGTTAGCAGTTTCAAAATCAGTCAAAATAGAAACTGTACATTCCAAGGATGGCAGCTCTCTAGCTTGTATAGGAGGAAACCTTCGGTCCTTCAATGCACTGCAAGTTTTACAGACATAAGAACAATACAGATATAATAAATAAGAAAGAAAGAAAGATAAGCTCCTTTCTTAAGAGTGTGCCATAAAATAATGGACTAAAAAAGATCAAAACAAAAAATGACATTACAAATGGCAGGCTCATGAGAAATCCACATGAACAGATGAAGATTAACTAAGGCATGCAAAACAGAAAAAAAAAAAAACCATATTTTCAGCGTATTTCCTTAACTAAAGATTTACCTTATGTTCCACTTGATAGGAAAGAAAAGCAAAATGATCCCAGAAACATAGACTTTACATCACCAAAAGATTGTATTAAGCTGAGATATGAAAGAGTAGAAAGCCGGTTCCAAAATTTCTTTATTTATATCAATCAATAACATTCTATCAAAATAGTAAATCATTCCACTTACAGTACCACACATGTCAGGGAAAAAGAGACAGATTTATAACAACAGGTAAACAATCAGCATGCATGTAACTCACATGCAAAGTATTTGTTCCCCATAATACCTGGTCAAAGCATAGTCCTTAAAGCCATTAATCAAGCAACGAGCTTCCAGAGTTCCGATACATCCACGCAAACGAGGTTCCCCACCATTAACCACTTTCTTCCAAGTGACAAACAATGGGCTGAATCCAGAATAAGAGAAGCATCAAACAAGGACATCATCCAACACAGTTCCATATATAAATAACCATAGCTTAATTTTCCTTTTTACTTGAAAATTGTGAGCAAATGTGTTTGTTTAGAAAATATCCAACCACCAAAGAAGCACCAAAGAAGCACAAATTACAATGAAAGGCATACAGAAGAATTAATGTATTGCATCACAACAATACCATTTCAGTAAAAGAAAAGTGAGAAACACGCTCGACATGAAAACTAAAATGATAATTTACTATGACCCTAGAAGCAAATTTCCCTGTTGAAAAAGAAAAATAAAGCACAAACCAATCAAGATAAACAAGGAAGAATCAAAACATTCATGCTCATCAAACTCAGTACCGCCATTGCACTGCAATATGAACCTGAAGAAATGTTATTTTGCCAATTCAATCAGCTGGTTGTTACCGTGTACAATATGAGCATATTTTGTTTCTTATAAAACAGAATCTGACTAAATAGATAAACAATGACAAGAATAGGCTTTGTGATGATACAAGTAATATCTTCAATACATTTATCAAAGTCAATTTCAATGTGGTGATTAATCAAGCTCTAATGATCAAAATTTTTTAGCACAAATATCTATACAATTACAATGTACCATTGTTTTGTCAATTACCAAGGTTATAGAGAGCAGCTCCCCACTTAATTCATGCAGCCAACTATACAACACATCAATTCATCAATCCAGCAGATAATATAACCCACAGGAATGAAGGTCAAAGTACCTCGGAGCAAACCCAAAAAATTTCTTTTGGAAAACGATACTATCGAAATTGGTTAAATTCCAAACACTTGCATATTTTGAATCACCCAAAAAAAAGGGACGCGTGAACTGGTTCAAAACTACTACCTGCACTAGCACGTGCGATGAATTTACTGTTTGTCTGATACGAAATACATTTGAGCTCTGAATATCCCCCGTATAATTTATTTTTAAAAAAAAAACTCAAATTGCACTAAATACACAACGCGATCAACACCAGTTTCAGGAAAAAAAAAATTCTCAAAATAACAATCAACTAAATCGGCGCAATTTAATGTGAAAACAAACAAAAAAACCTATTTTTTTATGAAAAAGTTTTTTTTTAACTCACATGCAGATTATAATTGAAGCCAAGAGCAACATAAACACTAATGTTCAAAATTTATTTTCTATTTTCTTTTAAAAACAAGAGGCGATCAACTGAAATTGAAAAAAATAATTAAAAAATAAATAAGAGAAAAAGAGAAAATTACTATTGGCCTTCGTCAAAGGCGGGAGGGGGAGCGTCCTCGCTGTTGTAGTGAGCCACCAGAGTGTCGAAACAGTACACCGCCATTTCCCGATTTGCCGACACCATTTTTTTAATTTTTTTTTTTCTTTCAATTTCTTCAAAGCTCCGAGAAATGGCCAGTTTTTTTTTCCTTAATAAATTTTCTACGCCTTTTTTTTTTTAATTACAAATAGTATGCTGCGTAGTTATTTATATGAAGAAGAAAGTTTGCTTGCTTCACTAGAGAAGCTTTTGTTCTTTTTATTATTTATTATTTTTATTTTTTCTGTAAAAGAAAATGAAAACCGAAAAAATATATTTTAATTCCGAAATTATCCTTGAATGCTCTCGAAATTACTGATGTGTCCATCAAGTTGCCCTCTTTTTTGGGCCTTTTTACCTTTTTTTGATTCAAGTGGACCCACCAGTATTGACATTATTGCTGTTTTTTAATAGGGCAGGTCTTTTGACACCGCCGAAAATTCTTTATAAGCCCCCCTTTTTTTTAAATAAAGTTATTTAAATAATAAATGTAAATCAATTCATTTCTTATTTTAATAAAGACTTAATTAAAACGCTCAAATAAATTATTTTTTTTAACAAACATTTCATGTCCAACCCATTTCATAGTTTATATTTTACATTGTAAATTTCAGTTGAAATTTTTTTTTTTAAAAAAATTATTAGAGTTTAGAGTTGTGGCAATCGAAAAATATAATAAAAAAACTAAGATTCCAATATTTATATGTATTTTATATGGTTAATTGTAATATATTAGTTTGCAATTATAAATTACATTTTGGGTAGATTAAGAAATGAAATTTAAAAGAAGTGTTATAAAAATTTCAAAAGAGTGTTAAAAGTTCTACTCCTTTTGATAACATAATTAATGTATCAATTAGATTTGGTACATGATATTTTCAATTATGGTAATGTTGCTCAAATTTATACTTTGCCTTACATAATTGATACCAATCCCACCATATACAATAAATTGCAGAAGCTAAAATTAGTAGTCATGAATGGTATTAGTTGGATAATCATAATCAATCCAGTGGAATAAAGTTAATTGATTATATAACACAAGCACAAACAAAAAGGAAAAAAAATACTAAAAAAGGGATAAGTAATAGGAAAACTATATAATATGAATAAAAATTTTTTGGTCATTAAAACTAAATTAGCATGGAGCCATCAACTTACTTTTTATATTATTTTTGTTGATGTGCCATTTAGCAGAAAAAAGGAAAAATGAACAAATAATTGAATCTAATGTAAGCAATTTTTGTTGATGAATGATGATCATCACAAAAAAGGTTATAAATTAAAAAGATTCCAAAGATGCAACACAGTAAAGCTGTCCATTTCCATTTCCATTTCAATTCATAATGGTGTACGTCGGTTTGCAACGTAGGCAAAAGCACGAAACGAAATTGGAAAATGAAAGATAACAGACTTGACTGCCTCATGGAGGCAACATTTATTTTTGGAGAATTTATTATAACTGTTGTCTTAAAAAAATCTAAATTAATAAGTTTATTTTAAGCATATCTCAGAAAAATATTTTTATTTAATTACAAAAATATTTTTATTGAAACACACACACACATATATATATAAAACAATTTTATATTAATTAGTTAGAGTATGACTAAAAGATTCTTTAAATAAAAATAATTTTATATTATTAAAAAATTTCTGTATCAAAATAATAATAATTATGACGCTTCTCTCTTTTCAAGAATAATGAGATGAAAATAATATAATATTAAATTAAAGGTTTTAAAAGACCTTTTAAATAAGATAGTAGTTTTCTCTTAAAAATATTTTATAATTTTTTTTGTTAACGTAACTCTTTAAATAAATAGTAAAATTTCATTTGAAGAACATTTGGTGATGCTCTTATACCACTTGTTCAACTATCATCAAATTCTTATCGGAGTTCATTCCACTTTCAGCTTGAAACTCGTCTTTTCATATTTCTTTGTCAGAGTTTAAGTTTTTAAAATTGAAATTAAAGAGCAATTACAAATTTCAAAGGAAAAGAGAGAATTTTATATTTTATTGTTTTCATTAATTTAGATTTATATATTATAGGTATAGCAAATATTTCAATTTTAAGTACTGCAAAATTTAATTAGAAAAATTTTTGAGTAGCCTATGAATTATGATTACAAATTATTATTCTGATGTTATATGTTTGGTAACTTAATTTAAACTATATTAAAGTTTTGTTGTGATATTTTGAGGAATAAGACTCATTACATCTCCTATTAAATGTATCTTTAATTTCTTATTAATAAAGTTATCTCATACCAAAGAAAAGCATTGAATTAAGGAAAATTTAAATAAAAAATCTTTTAGTACACCAAAAAAAAATGTTGCCTGCTTGGCTGCTATAGCGGAGAGACGCAATCCAAAAATCCACCAATTATAGCTCGAAAATCTACACCTACTAAAGTGAGATGTCTATTTCAATATTTCTACATTAATATATATATATATATATACATTTTTTTTTTAATGAAACTCTACTCATTAATATTGAAGAAGAGACAAGACAATCATCCCTACGTCAAAAAATATACTTTCATTAATATTGAGACATATGAAAAATGTTTTAGTTCAAAATTTTAAACGTTCGGAAAAATACATAAACCGTATAGTTTAAACACTTTAAGTTTTAAATCTTTAAAATCCTGTAATTTTAAAATTTTTCTAGATGTTTTCCACACTTTATAATCCTGAACCAGAAAACTAATATGAGATATATTTCTATTTATATGCATCTCCTATGTATTTATGATATATTTATGAAAGGGCACTTGAAGTTGGACCTCGTGGGATCTCGGACTGCCTCACTCGCTACAAGACCAACATTGAATGAGCTAAATTTGATGCTTGACAGTTCATATGGCACATAAAACATACAATTTTTAACATATCTCTAGAAGGCTTCCATTTCATAGAATTCACATAACTGCAAATCATTCAACTCAAACAGGGAAATGACGCGAAAGCATTACATTAAAATTTCAGAGTAGTTAGTTGCTCTAAAGTGGTTGATCTCTCTCATTTTTTTTTTGGGCATTTATGAATATTCTATCAGAAACACTTTATAAGCTTCGGATGCGTGTTCAGTCAGAGTCATGTCTCCTTCTCTTTTCCTTGTCTCTTCTGTGTTTCTTCCTGTCTTCAAAATCACGAGAATGACGCTTCTCGCGTCTTTCATGCTTCTCATGCTTCTTCTCCTCACGCCTCCTTTTCTTTCGACTGCTTTCATCCTCTGATTCCTCTTTTTCGATGTTCTGAGGTGGAGGGCTGGCAACAGCAGGCTTCTCCTTCTCTGTTGAAACCTCCTCTGGACCGGATTGAAGTGTTCGAGGATCTTCCCATGGACGAGGTGCCGCTCCTCTGCAAAATTAAATACAAAATAAATTTTAAGCAGACAAGAGCAGAAAGAGAGAAGAAAACTTAGATAGGGAAAGACAACTAAGTAGGTTGCTGCTAAGCTAGAAAACTATCAAACAAATAACAGGGAAGATGATTGGGGTTTTTAAAAAGGGAAACCAAATTATTTGTTCCAGTCAATTCAATCACTTTTAACTGCTAACATAGAGTACACATGCAAACAACAAAAAGTGTGAAGTAGACTGTTGATGAAATCTGAAATCTATTTCCATGGAGCCTATAGATAGTTGAAAGAACTAGGATATTTATGCCTCATAAAAGTCATAGGCAAACAAAATCATGTTCACATGTCTTTCCACAGACAAAAGTACAGAAATATTGGACTAAATGCAATCAGCAGAAAATTTATCAATCAGCAAGTCCCCAGACAACTCTCTTTATGGGCATTACTACAACTGACAGTAGAAGCACAGAAAATTTATCAGACACTCATCCAAGACTTTCAAGGACCGATTATGAAGCCAGTAAGCCCTTCCGCAATCATACCTGAAGCCAAATTTAGCCTGCACTTGGTGTAAAACAAGGAGACTAGATTTTTAGGGACGGCCATAACTCAAGTAATTCACCATCCCACATTTCAGTTCAGCATGATATAGAGCACTGACCCATAGATCCCAGACAGAACTACATCTGATACCATATGGTTTCAAATTCAGGTTTGGATCTTTAGTAACTTATACTGTTTGTCCTTAATTTTAAACAAAAAAAAAAAAAACACAAATGTTTCAACAAAGCTACTTTAGTATTTACCTATTATACATGTTACATTTCCATTGAAACTGTCTCAGACTTATGAGCAAGTGACCAAGATTCACTAACAACTAACCAAGGGCCAGGCTATAAGGTGCCGAGAAGTAGCCCATTTCAAATTCCATGTATTCATTGACATATATAAGATGAGAGTATCAAACTATCACAATTGGACTACGTATGACTACTCATCTTCATATTGGCATTAATTTTAAATATTCCGACTCAATTCTTATTTTATAAATAGTTTTAGTTTCTTCATCACATTTTCTAGTTTAAATTCTTGATGCCGATCTTCCTAATCATTATTCCAGAAATTACATCATCTGACAAATGTATTTGACTAGTTATTCAGCACTTAGATGTGAAATAAGTAGAGATAAATTATAATTGTATTAAACAGACATGGTACAGATATATTGACGTATCCTTTAGGATCACATGGTAAAAAGTTTTAGCACCAACATATTTTGAATTAACAAAATTCTGACGGTATCATCTCATCCGAAAACATAAATCTTGTCTTCGCCGTAAAACTTCAACTGCAAGACATTCATTTAACATGTACACTATCATATGACCTAAAGACCCCTTTTTTTTTGGGTTGGGTGCTAGCAAAAGACCTCATTAAAATGACTTAAAATACTACATATCAAATTTTCAGTTTTTCTAGAGTTATTTTTATTTAAAACAATACAATAAAACCATTATCATGATTCAAAATTGCCCCACTACGCAATGTATCTAGCACCTCCACAAATCTAATACTGAAACGAGTAGTTACAGATGTACCTTTATTTTTCTTAAATTAAGCAAAACAATTTAAAATGCTATATATTTTTTGTTACCAAACATAAAAACATTGCAAATCTTATAATACTTCACTTTTTATGGTAATTCTGGAAAGTAGCACCTGATTGGTTAATGTATACGATTAGTATTATGTATTATCCGGTACATACTTCTTTGGGCACATCTGCTAGAACACTTCTTTATTTTCTATGCGAGCATTTGTGTACACCAATTCTTGGCACCAAGTATTGGATTTAGATTACAATACAGAAGGTTGTACTTTTTTGGTTAAACTTGTGGTGGACCTCTCGTTACAGCTTTCGAACAATAAAAACAGAGTACAACTGCGTGCCCATGTTTAATTTTCAGAGTTGCCGTATCCAAGATTTTGTCCATGCTGACACATAAAACTTGAGCTTGTGGATGGTTACAGATTGTAAGAATTTATATAGCATAAATAAGGTTTTTATATGTATAATGCTTATTTCTGTTCAACCTAGTTCTCAAATTCTGTTGCATAAAGGTTGTGTTTTAACTCATAGACCTTGCCTCCGAAGTTACATATCGCAGGATTTTATGGAGCATGAATATAGTTTATATATGCATAATGTTTATTGCACATCAACCGAGGTTATCAGTAGCATATAGGCTGTGTCTGAAGTCATAAACTCAGAACTCAACAACCACCATTTGCTTCTAGTCCCTTAACCATCTCAGGTGATACACACCCAAACAGAGACAATAATAATATTGCTTGTAGGTTAACATGGGCCATTGTTTCAAATCACTAGCCATGAATCAATGGTTGTTAAATTCCATTTTACCCAAGGCTGTTGGTTTTTAACCACCCCCACCCACATATCAAGGCCACAAATACATCCATAGAAGAAATAAGGGCAGCACTAATTCATTATGATATCAAACATTTAGTCACATACCTTGAGAAACCAAGTCCATGAACCCATGCTGCATCAGCATGCCCTGCACCCATGTCCTCTGCAGTAGAACTTCGCTTCACAAGTTCTTGAAAATCGTGCTTATCAAGTCGATTTCCTTGAGGTCGACTAGACCGCTTGGGTGCTAAGCCAAGAGCTTCCCTCATTGCCTGCTCCTCCTCTTCCTTAATCCTTTTTATTTCTTCTTTCAAGGCGTCATCTGAACCCTTAGAATTTTTTTCCCTGGTATACCAATGTAGATCTTTTCCTGTTGAAAATGAAGAAAGAAACAGTTGAGACACTCCAATAGACCATGTGCGATTAAGAAAACGTTTACAAAGTTTGGTAACCAAAATGCTGACATGAGGAAGCTTTAAGAGACGATGGGCTTGGACTAAAACTAAAAACAATAAGCAAAAGCAAGGGAGGGAGAAGCTAAAAGGATCATATCACACTCCATTTAGCGAAATAAATGCATTATCAATCATTTTGAAAGCCCAATACCTAACAACAAAAGGGGCTCACAATCATAAATAGCTAGCGATCATACTTGGAAGGAAACGAAATCTGTAATTCGATATATAATGCCAAAATAGAAAATAAAGGGATCATAATACCATACCTTTTTGCCATCTTCCAACAGCGGCCTTGATGCTATGACCTAGATAGTTCTCACGATGTTTATCAACCTTCACATCGTCCCAACTAAATTCTGCACATAACAATTTTGCATACATTTATTAGTGTCCAGAAACCAACATAAAAGATGCAGGAAGGAAGAAAACTAAAGATCATAAACAAATATCAATTGCCCATTAAGCCTCAGTTTTTTTTTTTTGAGAAATATACTTAAATTTAAAAAAATTACGAGAAAATAGTATGCGCCAAAAACAAAACCCTAGAATCAGAAGGAGAAAGCTTACGATCTCGACCACCGCGAACACCGCCCCTGGTTGGATGATACATATTCGAGCGAGCGAGCGAGCGAGCAAGCGATCGGAATTCTTTTCAAATTGAACGAATGATTGTTTGTTTTGTTGAAAATTATCCTGGTTCTCACGACTTTTCCCAGTTATTATTTATTTATATTTCTGAAATTTTGTAAATCCGCGGTGGAGTGCTCGCGAGGATGTCATTATAAAAATAAGATAGATTTTAATATATTAGAGATAGTATTTTTTATCTGTTAATATATTAAATTTTTTTTTACTTTGTTAGTATTTTCACTATAATATCTTAATTAGAATATATATATATATATATATATAATATTTTTTAAAACAGATATTTTCATTTTTGTATGCAAACACACTTGTTTAAGAAAGTTAATTTTTAATTCTTTTAAACTACACGGTTTAAAAATATATTTATATTAAAAAAAAGAGTTTGCGCACTTAAAAATAATTATATATATGTGTGTGTGATTAGATTAGGATTCTATATTTTATTAAAACTTAAAAAAATCATTGAACTATATAATTTAATAATACAGTTCATTATCATACCATTATTAAATCATATAATTTAATAACTTTTAAAAAATTTACACAAATAACTATAGAACTTTAGAATTTTACATAAATAACCCCTCAAAACTATATAGCCAAACATAATTTTTTTTGGATTAAGTTACCCTCCTCATTTGCACAATCGAAACTCCACCTTAACAAACCAAAATGATTTTCTCTCTTGAATCATCAAGGGCAACAGCAACGCTGAAAAAAGATGGAGAATGACGATGGTAACTAGGGCGATGATAAAATTTGACAATAAACTCAAATCTACCAAATCCACTCGAATCCAAAGCTAATCCAACAAATTGAAAAGAGTTGAAACCTTAGTTGAACTAACTTTGTCATCTTTTAATGATTTGAATGAGTGTGAATGGATTATAGATTATTATAAGTTGTTAGAGGAATATAATGAAAAGAAATTTAGTTAAAACAATTAGTTACAACTATTGCACATTAAATGTTTGATGAAATACCTCTTAGATTTTGTTTGTGCTTAATTTTTGTGCATCAATGTGGGATTGCTATGTTGTATTTGTCTAGTTAATCAAATGAGATCAGTTGTGACGGGTTGCCTGTTGCACCAAATTCTATTGCAACAATGTAACCATTTTTTAGAAATTTTTTCTTTTTCAAATGGTTTTAACTTGTTAAAAATGTAATATAACAATTTAATTGTGTAATTTGTAACAAATACATGGTGAAATCCAAAATAACAAAGTATAATACACTCGAACCGAGAAAGGAACTAGGCATAATAAAGATAGCTTATGAAGAGTAACGCTACTCTAAGAACACTATTAATGGTAACACCTCTTCTTCAACATTCACTAACATAACACCGTTGCCATCAAGTAGTGGAGTGGAAAGTAATGTTGTTGCAATGACATCATTTTGTGATAACACCTCTTTTTGAACATTGGGGAGAAAGCCATTTGCTTTAAAAGAAATTTGAACTTTAACTATCATAAGATAGTGGTTTGGAACTCGATGAGATGTAGTAACCAATATAGTAATGCACCTAAAGTTGACCACATCAAAGCCTATACATAACATAAATCATCAAATATGTCTATAGTTAGTGAACATGCATGATAAGTGGAACAACTAGACCTCAAACTTGTCTTTATCTTGATACTATATTAATTAGGATTTATCTTTAAAACCTCATACATTCTTGTAAGAAACTGATTAATATACAATCTTTAACTGAATAAATATGCAATCTTTCCAAACAAAAAAAGCTATATTCTTGCTAATCATTCACTCTATAGGCCATCTACCAACATCTCTTACGAACCATCGTAACACATTTGAAGCATGATTGAATCCATTAAGCTTGATTTTTTCTTAAATATATAATTACACTATACAAAATATGAAGCTGTGAATATACAACACATTTTATGCGATTGTCACACATACTGTGATTATATAACAAATAAATTTATGAGCGATAAATAGGGGGATAGACATTTGTCGCATATAACTAGTATTGTATTTATGTGCGACAAACACTTGTTATCTTGTTTATCATACATAAATTTGCCTATCGCACCAAATCTGGGATTCGTTTGTAACTTGAGCTTTTGACATTTAATAATGATTTTTTTATTTCTCAAGTAAAACTAAGTATTTTAAAAAACCACATTATTTTATAAATGAAAACTAACAACATTTACAATAAAACTTACTTCAATTTTGAACTTAAACCCTAAACTTAATACATTAAAAGTTCATATATGTAAGAATATATACTAACCTTAAGAAGTTTTCTAATTAATGATTATATCTTCAGTTATGCAATATTATATTTATTTAATGAGGTTTGGTGATTTGTTGAGTGTTAAGAGTGTTGAGGTGCTGAGATTTGATGAATTTGTAAGAGTTGTATTAGTTTGGTAATTTATTGAAAGTGAAGAAGACTATTTGGTCCAAAAAACTAATATTTTGTAAAAAAGTTATGATAAGAAAAATTTAGAGGGGTCAATTTTAAAAAACCTTAAAGTTTTATAGTTATTTTCGTAAATTTTTCATAACTTTTCCGAAATTTGACAAATCTAGGGTCTTGGATTAAAATATTTTTGATATATATTGCTGGTGAGAATGTCACTAAAATATAAAAAATGCATAGTTCAATATATTAAAAATTGTATTTTTTGTCTATTAATGTATTGAAATCTATTTTTTTTTAATTTTTTTACTAGCATCATCACTTTAACATAAGAGAATGATTATGTATAGACACACACACAAACACACACACATACATGTACATATAGTTCTTTTCTCATACAGACGCCCTCACTTTTTTTATGCAAACATGCAATTAATAGAGTTAGTATTCAGTTCATTGTTAAACCATCAACTAACTATAAAACCTTATGTCTTAGGGCCAGTTTGTTATTACCGTAACTTTTAAAATAATTACTATTATTTGTACTGTAAAAAAAAATAAGTTTTGAAGAAAAATCAGTTAAATATTTAGTAAAGTTATTTTAAAGGTACTGTGAATTTTAATATCAGTCACATATATTTGGTAAAAAGTAAAATCTTACGGTTAAACTAATATGAGAATTTAAATGACCGAATTAGATATAATATTAAATAAAATTTATTTATATATTTATAAACTGTAAAATATTTTTAATTGTATATATATAATAATTGATAATTAAAATAAATATTTTATATTATAAATTTTATTTTTTATTTTATTATCTCAATAGTAATAATAAATATTTTATTATTTATTTTAACTGTAAAATTTTGATTCTCAAAATAAGATTTTATTTTTTTTGAAAAATTCCAAATAAGATTTTAAAAACTGTAAGATGGGATGATTTTTCCAAATGTTCCGAACCGGGCCAAATATGCTGAACCGAACCGGTCCATCCCGATTCCAACCGCACAGAGTTTTGCAAAGAGGATTCTCGGAGGTCATACGGCTCGCTAGTGGACAATTGGATATATACAAGGGAAGTGAGAGAAGTAGAGAGAGAAAGACCGAGTTTATTCGACTTGAGCATCAGCAAAATCATATGGCAATGAGATCCGCACTGTGCCGACTTAAGGTGACTCGTTCGATGGAGTCAACTCGGGGAGCTACTCGTTACTTCAGCGACGACAAAGGCCGTGTCTTGAGCGAGGAGGAACGCGCTGCCGAGAACATTTATATTCAGGTTAATTTATCACTAATCATTCGTTACGTTGACTTTCCCTTTAGCTCCTGCTGTGAAATTGTTGAAGAAGAGAAGTTATCAAATTATTTCTTCAATTTTATGGACTTCGATTTGATTAAATTTATTCATTTATTTATTATTGCTATTATTAAGGGGTTAAAGAAAAATTTCTAGCGATAAAGAAGATGATTATAGCCAAAATAACGGAAAGATTGAATTTGGAAAAATGATTTTTGGGCCCCAAGAACTTAAAATGCGAAAAAAAATAGTTCGAAGAGGTTTTTAGAAGAAAGCTTCTACAATAAATTTTGAAAAAGGACCAAATTTATTAATGGATCAACAGCCCTTTTCTGCTTGTTATAATGGATTGGCTAAACTTGTTAAAGTCACATGGGCATGAGAATAAGTAAGATGCCTATGCTTTTGCGGGCTAGTGGATAGACTAAGTTGATGCGTGAGATCACTTTCTTTGAGCTGAGCAGCTCCTGTTGTGGATTTGCTTTGATGATTTTGAATTTTGATTCTCTGTCTGCAGAAAATGGAGAGGGAGAGGTTGGAGAAACAGAGGCAGAAAGCTGAGAAAGAAAAGCAGCAGAAAGAGAAAGAAGGTGCTGATAAGGTATGTACCTGTCTTTTCACTTCCAATGCATTGCCATGTGATCTTGTTATTAAAGTAGTATGTACAGTTATGATTGGTTGAATGCGAAACTGTATAGTTATGATTGGTTGAACGAGAAAGGAAGGCTCCTTGGTACAACTTTTCAAGTAAAGTTTATTTAAGTAAAATTTTTATAAATAGAGTTTTTACCCAAAAGACTTTAGTTGTTTGGTTGTCAATAGGAGTTTTTATTAAAAATTTATAAAATTACTTCAATAAGCAAACTTTTTAAAGTTATGTTATAAAAAGAATAAAATAAGGTTATTAAATATGAGAGGATATTTTAGATATTTTAATATGTAAAAAAAACTTTTCAACCTTTACTCTCAAAGTCCAAAATTTAAACTTTTGCTAGTTGAGGCAAAATAGCTTATTTAAGCTTCAAAAGCTCCATTAGAAAAACAACCAAACAATAACAAAAATTATAATAAGAGCTTATGGGTTTAAATAAGCACTTATGACGATTAAATAAGCCATACCAAACAGGCACTTTAGACAACCTTATGGAATTTTAAGCATTTGAACAGTCCTCTTGTGATGCAAAGATTTTGGGGCTTAATTGCTAGGTGGAATCTATTCAGTTCTGCTACGAGGTCTTATATTCATTTCTAAGATTTCTATTCGAAGTGGCAGCAAGCATTGTACTTAATTTACTCTTATCTGTTTTAACATCTGTGGGAGGTCATTGGTTTGGATACACAACCTAATACTAAAAGCATGGGATTATGTCTAGCTGTGAAGTTGGTGGTTCAATATATAGCATTTAATGGAATAGGAAATGCTTAATACTCAGTCCCTTACACATAGTCTTATTCTACTTTCTGTTGTTTTCCTTTCGATTCTGTGGAGATTTCAGTTGTTGTTTACATAGATATTTTTTCTTTTTGCAGAAAACTGAAGAGCCACATAAGGGTTGAATTTGACTTGTGCAATGTCATGACACTTGGCTGGATAATGATGATAAATAAATGTATGGCTTCTAGTGAGATAGTCTTTGTATAGAATGGTGGTCTGTGGTTTTCTCATGAGAAGTCATAGACATGGCTGTTGGTTTCTTGTATGCAGTTCTGAAAACTTTTAAGGAATTGTTTTCCGAACTTTATAATATTCTTCATGAATATTTTATCTCTGCTTTTGTGGGTGTCACGACGTCTTTACTGTTACCAATGTAGTTATGCAACTGGTTTATGATTTTCTTGCAAGAAATTGGTTGAAATTTCAGATTTTGATTTTTGTTCCCCAATAAGTAGGATCTCTATGCCATCTCCTTTTATATTTTGGTATAATTCTGTTCCTTTTACCCTCTGCTGGAGCATTATAAATAGAATCGCTATTTTTGCTCCGAGACAAGTTTAACTTCTTCTCCTATTTAACTATTCATCTTTTGGTCTGTTGTTTGGCAATTTACATGTGTAAAAGACAGAAGAGATCACTCTGGTGCCATACCTATCTTGAAATTACAAATCTTTTTACCTGTCACCGGATTGGTTTTATTGGTGCCCGCAAATGCCACATCCCTTGCTTTACTTATAAACTCATTTTGTCATTGCTTTCCTTTGGTGAAGGGATTAGGGAGAAAAAAATTAAAGGGTGACAAAAGCAAATTATTATTATTGTTTATATTAACCGCCTTTTAATTCTATTTTCAAGAGATGCCGTAGTTGGTGCCTCTTTTAAGTAGCGTAAGCGGTTTAGCAATCATCACTTTGTTAGTTTTTGGATGAGGATTACGTTTAATTTGTGTTTGTGCATAGATAGGATCTATGTAGAGGATAAGTGGGTTATGTTCTTCTAAGAAGTCCTTTATTTGCACAGTATGATGAATAACAGTAATCACTGCTACTTTATTACAAACATAATCTGTAAAAACAATTTCTAGATGTTGACAAAATGAATACACAGCTGAGAATATCATCCCTTGGAAACTAGGACATGCAGCACTAATGAGAAGTGATGCATGCTAGTGAAGTTCTTACTATAATTAATCTATGCCTTTGCTGCCAAACCTGCCTTGATCTTCTGAATTGTAGCGACATCAGTTTTAAAAGCTTTGGCAAGTATGTTTTCATCAATGCCAGTAGCAAAAACAGTTGTAGGAACAGACACGGTTCCTGCACTAGCACTACCAAAGGCAGAAATGGCAGCTGCAGGTTGATCGGCCTTGGAATTGTATTGGTAATGCACCAATCCTTTCGGGAATACAAACATGTCCCCAATCTGCAGAGTTTGTGTGTAGAGTTTATTTGTTGTGTCGATGAATCCAACCTCGAGGATTCCACTGACAACAAAAAGGAGTTCGGCTGAACGTGGGTGAGTATGAGGAGGGTTGATTGCTCCGGCAGGGAATTGAAGGATGGCGGTTGACACGCTCTGGCCATTGAGAGCCGGAAACTCTGCCATGCTGGCTTTTGCTACCGTAAAGATTGGTGGGTCGTCTCCTTCAATTACGCTGCGCATTCCAGTGAAGGTGAAGAAATTCCCATCAATGGTGTCGTTTGAAGAATTGGCAGGGATTACGAAGTCTGTGAGGATGTCCGGGTCACTTGCTGTGACGACTGTAATTATCAGGAGGAAAATGAGGGACTTGAAGATGTTGGTTGAGGCCATGGTTAGCAAAAGAGGAGTGTTAAGAACTTGAATTTGGAAAGAGTTTTGCAAAACCAAATTGACAAGGCCAAGTAATTTATAGGGCAGTGTTGTTGAACTTTTTTTCTTTAAGCCAGCAGTGGCTGTAATTGATTAGAAGGACTACTACACAGCTAATGACATATTGAAGACAAATATTGAGAGCTTATTTGTTGGTCCTTTCAACCAAATCATTGTTTCTGCCGTATTGTTTAGCAGCATAAAAGACACAATGTTACGCTGAGCAATTTCATTGTACTCATAAATTTGTGCACAAAATTAACATTTTTGCTCGTCTTTATACCACCATTTATGTGGCAGAATTGTAACATTAACAAATAGAATTTTATTTTTATTTTATTGTTCTTGCGGTAAGATGTTTGATACACAAGGTTAAGAATTAAGAACAGAGTTGATTTACTGTTTATACGTAATTAATACATTTATCTATTTCAAAAAGTATAAATCAAAATTTTAAAAATGACATTAACAAATTGTAAATCACAAATTTATTTGTTATTCTTTTTTTGGGGAAACTCAGTGACATAGGCAGGATTTAAATTTGAAATAAAATAGATGGCCGTTACATTAATTCTAACTCATTAATTAGGAGTGTGATTAAAACATAATCACCTGATATAATCGTCCAAATTTTGTTTAAGTTAAATAAATTTTTGTAATTCACACTCTTTTTCTAAAATAAGTTAGTTAATTGAGATGGGATGAACCTTGTAGTGTTGGACTTAGGTTTGGATTAGGGGTGGCAAAAAACTCAGGCCAATTTCGGCAGGTCCGCAAGCTTAGGTCTGGTCATTCAAGCCTACAAGGATTTAAGAAAAAAAAATCCAAACCAAGCCCAACCCTCTTTTTTTTTAAATATAAATTTATATATCAAAATAATAAATTCAAATAAAAAAATATTAAAAAAGAAAACTTAAATCTCTAATTCATAAATCAATAACAATTCAAAAAACTTAAAATTATAATATTAAACACTTTCTTAAATCTTAATTAATTAAATGAGTGCTTGAATTAGAGAATTCAATACTAAACACTTTAAATCTGTAAATTATTATTTACTTCATTTTTTCTATTTATTGTTTTATTTTGAAACAGTCCATTTCTTTATTTCATTGATGATTATTATCTTATATTGCAAGATTACGACAATTTATAAAAAAAAAATAAAAAATCTATGTGGAAGCCCAATCCGACCATTACATTTTCTTTAACATGGGCTTGAGTCTAGGCTTGGAAAAGCCTGCCCAGTCCATCAATTTATCATGTCTGCAAAGGATAGAAAGACTAATACAAGAATGGTGATATTTAAACTCACAATTTATCTCAACAGTCCTCACTTCTAAATTATCTCTATTTATTTTCAAAACCTATTACCTTATAAATAACAAAACTTATAAATCATATTCATCCCGAACTAAGTACGTACAAAATCAAAAGAGATTGGAAACAAGAAAGATTACCCCAATAAACAAAGAAAAAGATGTTGCATTTACAAATTAAATATATCAGGATTAGCGGAACAAATTTTCAGAAGAATTCATGGGGCTATGCTACAAGCATAACAAAATTGGGCAATTCAGAAACTTTTAACTCTACCAAATAATTTATCATAACGTACAAAGTTTAGACAAAAAATCCAAGCTCGTACCTCTCGAGGTCACAAAGAAGTTTTTTATCTAGGGGTGTTCATAATTCAATCCGATTTGCTCAATTTGTCCGATCTGTAAAAATTCGATCCATAAAAATCCGATCTGTTGATTGATGAATTAAATTGAAAATTTAAAAATCCGCAGTTGGTGGATTAGATATAGATTTACTTCTGTAAATCTGTAAAAATCTGCGAATCCACAAAAAAATAAAAGGAATATATATTTCTTTAATTAAAAAAATAAAACTTATAAATATGGTGTTACTACTTACTAATAAATAAATAAGTTAAAATGTAGTTACATTAACACTATACATATCTTGTCCGATAATAATATATAATAAACATGATTAAATAATTGAATAATTAAATAAACAAATATAGCTTTCTAAAAAGTTAATTTTTATAATTTTAGTTAATTTTCATATATTGATTTAAACAAATGATATTTTTTCTTTTCATCGTGTTATATTCTAAGACTTTGGATGTATTATTCTATCTTTCTTTAAACACTTAATTTATTTAAATATTATTCAATTTTAAATTTGATTGGTAATAAAATTACTTTTATATAAGATTTTTTTATTTAATTAGTTCTAGAATGAATAGAATTGAAAAATTTTAATCTGCAAACTAATTTGTAAAATGGTGGATTGGATTTAGATTGGGTTAAATCTGCGTCAAATCCACGAGACATATGGATTGGATTTAGATTGAATTTGCCAATCCGTGGATTAGATTAGATCAAAAATTTATAATTTGTAAAATCATAGATCAGATATGTATTGATATCTAATCCACAAAATTCGATCTGCGAACACTCTTATTTTCACCTTTGAGTCTACTAAAGAACAACTCTTCCATGTTCAGTCTACGGCTTCTCCTCTTCCTGTTGCTCACTCTCGTGTTATGTTGGCCTCCTAACACAATGGATGGCAATGACCGAGGCCCCATTGAAAATAATTGAGGGACAGAAGTTGTTCAAATGACAATTAAAGTTTCAGCAAATGTGTTATCTAAATTAACAATTGTTATTGTTGATGGACGATTTTCGGTTGGACATCTAAGGATAAGTTTGGGATTGAAGTCTTTATAGTTTTTAAGTTCAAATTTCTTTGTGGAAAAAAGTTGTGACTATGAAACAAAAATTAATAATATGTAGTAAATATAAATTTTAAATAATAATTTTAACAAAATTATTAAAGATATAATAGATTTTCTATTATACAAGTGAAAAATCATATTAACACAAGCTTTCTAAACTACAAAGTTAGTATTTATCAAATACTTTAATGCTACACTTTTTACCCAATCTCAATCCCAATTGCACCTTAAATTAACCATTGTTATTGTTGATGGACGATTTTCAGTTGGGCCTCGATCGTGCCCAACCATTAGCTTTTATTCTCTCTTGGGGCTAAGCTCCATGTTAGTGGGTTTATCCCACCTCAAGTGAGGGCCCTTACCCTTAGGCTATTCTAGACTTTGGAGTCTATATAGTTGCAGGTGCTGTCCATACACCATGGCTACCATCAATTTAAGTGAAAATTATGTGCTTACAATCGCGAATGATCTTGTATTACGTAAAAATTGACTTGACGGTGATGTCATTACTATGATAATTATTACCAATCATTGAGTGATAAAGAAAAATACGACATCATTTAACTTTAAGATATGAAAAATATATCTAATTAAATTAAAGAAAAAAAAGGAAAAACGTTGTATCTAAACTCTGTAGGCGTAGACAAATATAAATTTTTTGGTCCATCTATTGAGGTGACAAGTCTGTGGTGCAAGTGAAGATGTTAATAACAATTGCTCGCAATCACAGTCCTAAAGTTAAAATATTGTAGTGAGATAGACAACGAGATTCGGTGAAGTACCATTTCTAGGGTTTCCATTCCTACAAATTTAACAACATTCTGATCTTTCATAATCTATTGCAAGAATTTTCTTCTTTCAAATTATCCATTTCTGCTTCTATTTTATCCAAACACAAACTTGAATAATGATGATCTAATTAAGGATTCTTACAGTCTTATTCATAGTAAGTTTCAACTTATTTTAAAAGTTCAATTGAATCATCATAATTTTAGTATGAATCCGAGGTTTCAAATCATTTATGGGTTATTAATAAGATTTTTTTTTTATCAATAATTAATAAAAAAAAGTAAAGCTCCATGATTACGTATAGCTGAAATTAAAAAAAGAAGAAGAAAAAGAAAACTTGTTTATTCACAATCCAATAACAATAATAATTCAAACCGTTAAATTAACATTTGACTTATAATAAAGGATCCCTGTTATGATGGTCATGGTCACGCATGCGCCACTATTATGGGAAAAAAAATATGTAGAGGCTGAGAAGTTCCTAGCTCACGAGGCCAAAGAAAACATTGAGGAAAAATGAACGGCGAATTTAACTTGCCAATTTAGGTTCGTATTATTATAAGTTTTACATTGTAGCTGAATAAATTTATGGTTTCTCCTTTATAACTCTAGTAACCCTCTTAATATTACTATTTTAATTTTATAGAGTTCTTTTCTAACGAGGACATCTTTACTTTGTTAAAATAAAGATACTATTAAAATACAAAAAAATTGAGATTTAAATACATTGACACTTAATTTTTAAAGAAGTATTCTAATTATGTGTTCTATTCTACATGTCTCATGCTTATTTCTAAAATCATGATAACATAAAAAATACATTCATGAAATATACATAACGGTTCAGGCCTCCACAATCAATACCTCCATGCCTCTCATCCACAAGTCCATAACAAAAACGTGACATGTATGTTTTGGATTTGGGTAGACCGAACTAAAACAATAAAATAGTTAACAAGGGATATATGGAAGGTTGCCTTGGTATGTTTGAGGTGTTCTGTCACAAGATGGAGGAGGTTAAATGTGTGGATTGAGTTTTTGATAAAAAGATGGAGAAGACAAGATGAAGATGGCTTGGGAGGCAAGGAAACTCCACCCACACTTTTGTCTTCTATGTTGTGCACGTGGCAGCCCTTCCAATCTAAGATCCTGCTAATTTTTGAGGCACTGCAGAGGGTAGCTGATTTAGCATTCTTCCATTGCCTTACTAAAGAATCTTCATTTCTATTGGCTCCTCATTCTTAGCCAAAGGTGGATATTTTTGATTTCTCACATGATGATGTGCATTGTTCATGTGCAGGCTCCAACCAACAAAATTTTAACTTTCTGATAAGAGTCGGGCTATTAACACCCCTCCAAAATTCTTTCAAAATCCCTTTTTAAATTATATTCCATTTGATGCCAAAAGTACCATTTTTCTAAATAAACACTATTTTCATTTATAAATCTTGCAATTTCTAATAATTTTCTCACTCTTTCAGTGTTAATAATTGCATTCCTTTCTTCAAACTTTCTTATTATTTAATTTCTAAAAAAAGTCTAAAAGAAAAAAAATAAGAAAACCCTTATAAAATATTGAATATTTTATGGGTCCAATACAATTTTATAATACATATAAATTTTGGATGCAACAATTAGTTTGAGAACCCTTAAAAATTTATTTGTAGTGAGAAAAAATTTTATTTAATTTATTTTCTCACAATGTTCTATCCTAATTTTGTTGCTACATATATTACAAGAGTATATTATTTTGGCTTAAAAAATTACTTCTTAAATTTAGATTATTTTAATGATAAAAAAATTAATAAATTGCTTCGTAAATTTAAATTATTTTAATGATTACAAAAATTTATATTGTGAAAGTAAAATGAAATTGAAGAGAGAAAAAAAAATATAAATGAGATTAATTCTATTTATATTTATCCTTAAATATAATTATAATATCAAAGCAGTTTTATAAAATCAATGAAGGGATGCTAATAGTCCAACTTTTCTGATAATGCCCTTTAATATTATATATTTTAACAAAACTGCTCTTTTTTTCAACGAGGTTATCTCCCAATTTCCTATGATCTGGTGTTCTGGTCAAATGATGTAACTTTTCTTGGTTGAACCCTTTTACCACCTATGGCTGAGTTATTGGTCCACGTTTGCACCTAGAATTTTCCCCAAAACACTCGTATATATTTCTCATCATGTCTAAATATAAAACCAATCTATCAAAAATATACGTATTTATATGTAAATATCTGTGTACATAAAGGGGAAGGATCAGTGGCCCCTTAAAAGCACAAAATTTTTTTATATTATTTTTGAACCTTTGGATGAATAAAATCTATCGAAGGTTTAGGTTTACCCTCACAATTACTTTTGTTTAATTCTTTGATAAATAATTTATATGATTTCTCTCTCCTCACTTGTCTCTTTTCTCTCTCTCTCTCTCTCTCTCTCTCTATATATATATACACGCATGCATGCATTAATATTTTCTTTTCGTAAGTACTAAATTCTTCATCGGATTTTCAATCTTCTCTATGTTTTTATTTTTCGTTTTTCCTTTTTGTTTCAATTCATTGTCTTCTTTGTATTTGTTATTCTCTCTGTACTTCATCTGAATATATAATCATAATCATGAAGGATAAGCATAAGATATAATCAGCCACGTTGAAAGAAACAATTCAACCAAAAGCCCTATCAAAGTTGTACTCTGCATCGCATAGATTTATATCAAAGTTGTAATTTTGTTTTGAAAATATTTGCTCTTCCATAACACTGAATCAGAATTATTCTTTTTAGGCTATTCTTTTTAGAAGCTTCATATTCTTTTCATTATTCTGCTTTGAAGATTTAAAGGAAGCTGTATATTCTCTCATGAAGAACAAAAATACCGCCGACAGCCTCCACCCCTCCTTCTAGACATAGTCTTGAGTTTTTAATTATTTGAAATCAATTTTTTTGAAAAATTTAATCACGAAATTATATTGAGTCAGAAAGTATTCGTCTCTGGAAGGGAGAATTGAAGGAAGAAGATAGGTGGTGATTGATGAAGAAGTAACTTTAAGGGTTAACGGGAGGAGAAATTTTAGAATTCCTGTCATTTATTTTAGAATTTCTTTAACGGAAGAGATGTCTTAGACCAAATAGAGGGAGAAAATAGTTGAACAGGGTGGACAGAGGAGTGGGAAAAAAAAATGCATAGAGAAGATTGAAAAATCTCAATGAATGCTCTTTTTTTTTAGTGGGTAAGTAATACTTAATTAGGACATAATTAATTATAAAAGAAAATCATGCATATCGAGAAAAAAAGAGACAAGTGAGAGGAGAGAGAACTTATACAAACTATTGATAAAATAATTAAATAAATCATTCATGAGGTTACGAGTAATAAAACACAGTTATTTAAGAATCTAATAAGTCGTTAACTCCATCTAATCCTACCCCTTGATAGATTTATTCATCTGAAAGTTCAAAAACAATGTAATAATAGCGGGCCATATATTTAGAGAAGGCCAATGGGTTGGACGGTATGTGTCTATACAGCACGGCGCGGTAAAGGTATATTTTCGTGGGATACGTGGCACAACACGATATGCATGTGGGTTGGGCCGAGCTTAGAATTTTAAATATGCGGGTCTTAAAAACACGGCACAATTAGATATTAACTAAAGCATGGCAAATGAAAATGCCCGTAATAAGCACATTTTACTTTTTAGTGAAAGTAAACTTAAAATTTTATGATTTTATACATAACTTGAAATTTAATCTTTTAATATATTTTATTAGCGCAAGTTTTTTTAAATTCATTTAATTTTTGGTTTAAAAAAACTCTAATTGATTTATGTTTATAATTTATTAAATGAATAATTGATATAAAATTATAAATATCATAATTTTATAAATATGCATTAATATTATTGACTATGATATATGACTTTATATAAGTCCAAGTTAACACTTAAGCTAACCATCAAGAAAATTTTATTATTGTTGTTGTCAAGTATTAAAAAATAATTCAGTACCAGAATGTCTAAATTGGTATTATTAGTTTATTATTATTGAATATGGACTTAAGTTTTGAATTTTTGATTCTACTAAATTTGCCTAAAGACACATGGATCAAAAAAAGTACATAGACTTGAAAAAAGTAGATAAAAAACTTAGGCACGACATGGCACGACTCACAGCAGTCATGTGTGGACATGGCACGCGTGGGCACGACATGTGTGCTGGGCTGAGCCTAAGTAAAAAAAATTAAGCACAGCACGACACGACATGAAACACATAGTGGGCACGACACAACACGAGTACCAGCACGCATGGGCCTTCCTTTGATGGCTAGCACGGCTCATTAGCCATCTCTACATATATCCCTTCCCCATTTCTTCTAATTGCTTAATTTACTCCACTAGAAATGAATAACAAATTTAAAATAGGAAAAATTCTATGATGCCATGATTAAAATTACGGCGTCAATCTGTGATAAATATAAATTTTTTAAATTACACATAAGATTAGTAAATGAAAAGTAAAAAAAGTAAATTAATATAAGAATGGTAAATTAGTATTTTAAAATTGCAAACAAAATAAGGAGTTGTAAAAATAACATAAACTTATAAATCAACATTGAACTTTAATTTTAACAAAATAGTTTATTATTTAATTTATTTAAGCAAAGAAAAAAAATTACTCCTCAATTGAAAACATAAAACTTTTATTGACAACAATTAGAATAAGTTCTAATAAATTGGTTTACCATAAATTCTATATTAATGCTAAGATATTTATAAACTTTTTTTTTTCATTTTTTATCATAGTATTTGTTTACTATACAAGTAAATTAAGCAAAATTATTTTTCTTGATGTGGATCAAGTCAAAACTAAATAAAAAGACATTCTTATATTACTAGAAATATATGAAATATCAATAAAATTAGATGTAATTTTTAGTTTTATACATATTTTGCATAGTTTCAAACTTTGCTTCTTACTTATACTAAAATATCATTTTTGATTGCTGTCGAAGAGGTTTAGAAGGATACAAAATATTTATCTCATAGACAATTTTGAAAAATAGTAAAAAAAGTTTTTTAAAATTTGACGTTGAAAATAAGTTTTATCCTTAATAAAATATCACATATATCATCACATGTATTACATAAACCCAAATTATCATTGTTCAATTAGAAACAAAAAAACTAAATATATAAGATAATCATTATTATAACAAGTTTTTATTTTGTTCAATAACTCTATCAATATTTAATTTTTTACATTTCATTTACAAGTCTTCTATTTTATTTACATAATTTATATTTTATTTTACACTTAATGTTGATTTATAATTTTTATGTTACATCAGTAAGTTTATATTTTGCTTACCACTATTACATCATTTTACAATTCCTATGTTAATTTATTTGTTTTATCTTCTATTTACAGGTCTTGTGTTTTATTTACTTAATTTATATTTTATTTTACGCTTAATTTTGATTTACAAGTTTTGTGTTATATTTGTGAGTTTATGTTTTGTTTATTAATAATACATCATTTTACCACTCCTATACTAATTTACTTGTTTTACATTTTATTTACAAGTCATGTTTTATTTACTTATGTTTTATTCTATATTTAATGTTGATTTACAAATTTTATATTATATTGGTAAGTTTTTGTTTAATTTACTAATGATATATCAATTTACTACTCTTATGTTGATTTACTTATTTTACCTTTTATTTATAAGTTTTTGTTCTATTTATGTCATTTATGTTTTATGTTGCACATAATGTTGATTTATAAGTTTTATGTTATATCTATAGATTTTTGTTTTATTTACTAATAATACATTAACTTACCACTCTCATGTTAATTTACTTATTTTTTCTTTCATTTTTAAGTTTTATGTTTGATTTCTGTAATTTATGTTTTGTTTTACACTTGATATTGATTTACAAGTTTTATATCACATTTTAAAGTTTTTATTTTGTTTACTAGTAATATACAAATTTACCACTCTTATGTTAATTTACTTATTTTTTCTTTCATTTACAAGTCTTATATTCCATTTATATAATTTATTTTTTGTTTTATACTTAATGTTGATTTACAAGTTTTATGCTAAATTTACATGTCTTATGTTTTACTTACACAATTTATGTTTAATTACGGTATTAATGTCGTGATTATAGAATGACCCAAAAAGTATTCCACTCAAAAATCCTAAATTTATTGCAATTCATTTAGACATGCTGGTCTAGGCTTTAAGAAAATTTGAAATAAATTAGAGATACTATGTCAGTCATGTAACAAGGAAATGATGCTATGACATACATGCATTTATTTTTAAAAAATTATTATGCAAGTGATGGTTTTATTAAATTCAATTACACATATCTTACATGTATTAGTTTATTGTATTACTTCTGATATATTCTAGAATTTTACCTAGCCTTCATGCATTAAAAACTTTTCTAGGATTAAAAGATTAACCATTAATTTTATACAGAAACTGATGTAAAATTAAAGCAAAAATTAATTTAGGATGCACGATACATATTGTTTTCTAAGTGATGTTTTATTACTTTATAATATAAAATGGTTAATTTTTTGGGGATTTAAAAATACATTTGGCAATTTATTTTGAAAATAGTACGTAAAAATAAAAATGATGAAAATATATTTAATTATTTATCTAAAAATTTAGAGACAATAAAGATAATATAATATCAATAAAGAGGTGTGGATACAAGATCCATACTACCCTCTGTTATGTGTTTTTAAGGAGGGACAGTAGTAGTGAATATTGAAAAGGAAAGAATACCTAAACGGGACTCAAAACCACCCCCTTTATCGATCGTGGAGGGGAGTGGTTCATACCACCTAGCCAAATGGGTAGGGTGGAAGTGGGACCTAATGCGTAGGATCCATGTAATTATAGCTGGAAAATGTCAAATCTACGCTCTTAGTAGGCCCCAACAAAAGCGAAGATGAGAAAAATTGTAAAAGGATTGCTTTTGGATTTTTCAATTTGTTAAGGTATAAAATGAGATGCTTTCAAGTCCCTGAAAAAAGAAAATAGATTCCAATTGCAATCAAAGAGCTACTGCAATCATTTACATACTTTATGGTACAATATAGATTAAATTCTACATAATAATAAATATTTTTTTACCCTATTGTACATGTGACATCACCTTATTATATATAGCGATTAGCGGGAGAAAGAGTCTAATAAAAAAACTGTGGGAAAATTAATCTTTGATTAGATCCAACCAATTGTGTTTTCTTATTTGATACTTTTACGAATAAATAATAAAAAATAAGTGAAAAAGATAGCAAAAGCACCTTTGATGTTTTAAAAATTTCACAAATATATCACCCACTAATATACTAAATAAAAATTTCTAAATATTCAACTTGTTTCCACGCATATTTTCTTTTCTGCCATCTTATTTATTTATTTAATTATAATCTTTCGATCTTACCGATTTTGCTTTATTTCTTCCTTTGCCTTTCAAATTTGGTTCTTTTCTCTTTAATTTCCTTTTTCTCCTGCGTCCACTTTTGCTTTTCTTTCTTTCCCTTTAAAAATTTAAATTTCCAATTTTTCATTATCGTAACAAAAAGCGGTCACATGTGGCAATTTGCAGAGCATCGTGCTACACATTTTTTTTTTAAAGCAAGACATGAAAGCACAATTATTGTTCGATCAATCTAGAAGTCAGTAAACTTTTTTATCTTTAAAAAAGAAATAAAAATAATAATCTTTATTTTATTTCATTTATCTTTTAAAATATAGAAGAAGAATAAAAGCTCAAATTAATTTATTAATCATATAATTTTCTTAGGTTCAAACTCGCGTGGCCAACAAACTATAATCTCTTGGAAAACATATGGTAAAAATAAAATAAATCTTAATTATTATATCCAATAGTCAACAAATGATGGAGATTGTGTTAAATTCTATATAATTAATGACAGATTTATTGACCTGAATTGAAATTCTCCTATGATCTAAACTTCTTTCGAACAAAATTTGTTCAATGGCTGCAACTATTGCAACGTTTTTCTCATTTTATATATGGATATTGATTGAAGAGTACTTTAGGGCTTACCGATGGGACCGACAACGAGCCCTAAATTGATAAAGCTGTATAAGGCTGTTAGTTTTCTGTGTTTACGCTTATGAGCTGACAAATAAAGAAAAAGGATGGAATTTGATTGGTTAGTTTCGCTAGCTAGCCTGTAAAGTCAAAGGACTGGCCCCTCTTTGTTACCTAATTAAGAAAACAAATTATCTTCAAAAGAAAGAATCAAAGACAGCAAGAATAAGTGGCAACGTACCTTGGGCCAAGAAATAGATTGATTGATTTTTAAAAACAAAGATTTGACTGCACCAATTTAAAATTTCATTGAGCCCCCAGTCCTCCTCTTTATTTATAATTATTTATAAGTATCAGGTTAATTTGTGCCTACATCCAGTTCTACAATTCAGTAAGCAGCTTACCCTCTTTCATATTTACATTTATTTTATTCTATATTGCAACTGTATAGCCATATAATCTCTTTTGTACTTTGAGATTGAGACAAACCATTATCATATTCAATTTTGCACGCCATACATTCTTTTTTACATACAATTTATTTATATTATGTACTTTTATTTACATCCACTATTAAATTTCATTTAATACCCCACACTCTATTTATTTATGATTTTAACAAGTACTAGGGTGCTTTCTTCTTACATCCATAAGACGTTATCAACACCAAGAGACCTATTATTGAAAGGATTCTAATATTTCATATTTAGGAATAGCAATGGGCACCACACACCGCGGTTTGCCGTTACGAAATCCGCACTCATAAAAAATTTAAATTATTAATCCGTTTGCAACCCATAGTAGGTTTTTATTTTTAAAAAAAACCTATGGATTTTAATAATTACCAAACCCACTCGTAACCTGCAATGGATTTTTTATAGGGTTTTTCATTTAAAATCACAAATATTAAAAAATACTTTTAATAATGCATAAAAACTTAAATAATATAATTCAATTTATAATTTTTTTAACATTAGCCTAAAAAATCTGCATACAATCCTAATTCTATATTTTACCAATATAAATAAGAAATTAAAATTTTAACATTAAAACAAATACACAAAATATTTCTGTTTTAGGCAAATAATCATCACTAATAGCAATGTCTTGCTCAATCTTTTAATCAATATACAAGTATTATTAACAATACTAACAAGTAAATTTAAATAGAAGTACCATTAGTAATTAATTAAACAAAAAAAAACCCAACTTTAGTAAGTAATTAATCATTAGGTTCAACCAATTAAAGGAAAACAAACAAAATTAATCAAATTAAAAAGATATCAGTAATATTAAACTTAAAAATTATAAAATTTCTACTTATTAAAAGCTTATTTTGTGTGTGTATATATATATGTTGCAGTGATATAGGTTAAGTTTAGGAATTAGAAACTTTAACTTACAAATATTTATGATTAAATTTTTTAATGTAATTTTATGATTAAAATTAAAAATATAAATAATTAAAATAAAGATTGCAGGATGGTGGATACCTGCGTTGGTATTTGACGGATTTTTCTCGGTACTAAACCCACCTACTACTTATAGTGTGTTTTACTAGTAGGTAGTTTAACTATTCTTATGCATGCATTTGGGTATGTTTGCCACACTGTATCACATTAAATTGTATTTTATTAGATTATATTGCATTAGGTTGTATTAATTGCATTGCATTGCATTAAAGCTATAATTAATGTTTTGTGTAGTACATATTTTAATATTTTATATTATATTACTATTTAGATATATTAATTTTTTATTATTTTAATTACATTATTATTTATATTAGATAATATTATTTAGAATTATTAATATTTTAATTTTTTAAAAATATATTACTTAAATTCATTTAATAAAAAAATTTACCCTTGTAGTCACCACTAATCTCCGCCTACCACTATATAACAATGTGTTTTTTTTGTTTATTTTTTAGTGATGATACCATCTAAATGCTTTTGTACAAATAATAGTATCTAAACTGATGTGATATACCATATAATTGGTTGAATTAAAAATATATTATAGCTCACATGATTTTTTTTAATTTATATTTTAGATCAATCGATCATTTAATATCATATTAGTCTTTGCAAAATTATTTGTACAAATGTTCGTGGTTCTACAATTATTATTTTTTAAATAGTAATTTCTCCACGTGTTCATCGTCAACTTCAATTTATAGGGACTAGGAATTGTACTTTAGATTGGTGACACAAAAAATGTGAATGTCATTAAAGTCTTTAAAGACAATGGCGTGGAGTTAATTTGCGTGGGGATACATATACCTCTTTATTAAAGTCTGTACACTCTTTATCAAATTGTGAATGTGACTAAAGTCGTAGCACCTAATCGAATAATTATTATTACTATTTTAATCAAATAGTTCGTAGAGTCTTCAACCATATATTCATTTTATGTTATTTTCCTTCAGCAATGTCGGTGAATTATTGAATATTGCAATCTATAATAGAGTGCAATGGGACCTAAATAAAATTTAAAAAATGAATAAAATCATAAGTTATTCTAATATACTTATAAATAAATTCTAAATTAATACAAAACGAAATTTAATTCAACAGTAGTGCAGTCGCAAAAGAAAAATGGGGTAGTACGGCGATTAAGGGTAATAAAATGATAATGATAATGTGCAGTAAAAAGTAAAGAAGAATAAAAGCCGCGATTATGGCTTTTTTTCTTTGACATTGTCAGATCAAATAATCTAACATGGCAGAAGAAAGTTAATAACGGTTATTGTGATTCCCTTCGTAAAATGAATCATTCTTTCAAAGAATTGTGTTCTTGGTGATCTTTGTAATAATTGCACTTTTTTTTTAATTTTAGAGTAATTAATTCTTAGAAATTGTTATGTTACATAATCATGTAACATATATGATTATATAGTAACCGTTAAATTTTCATCCAACGGTTGTGGAAATATAAGATAATAAAATCATGTTATTTCCATAACCATTAGATTTTCATCTAACAGCTGCTACATAATCATATACGTAATAACAAAAGCCTTAATCTTTATCTAGTAATAACTATGATCCCCTCCGTACGAGAACCATTCATTTATTTGCTTAGAGATTGTAAAAGAACTTTTCTCTTCTTTCGGGTAAACTTTTATGGAAGCTTAAGGCTATAATGCATATTTGAAAGTTTGTGTAAGAATTGATAATTTTCTAATTATTTATATACTTAGTTTAAGAATTATTCTTTAAACTAATGTGAGATTATTCTTAAAATCCCATCAAATACATGGTATAGATTTTTTTTTTTTTGGGTCCAAGACATTTGTGTCACATAAAAAGATAGTGTGACTGTGTGAGCATACAATTTTGAAAGAAACTAAGGATGAGAGATTTTGTTTTTACAAAGTTAAAGAAAATAAATATTTAGTTGCATTCAATCCAGAGATTCTTCCAGTTCTGTGCAACCTTAATGATCACAATAACTCTTTGCTTATTCATATTGATTTGGGTTAAGTATATGAGTTATGTGTAATCGTTAAGTTAGCCATTTGAGTATGATGAGTTGTATATGGTATCGCAATCAAATCATCAAGGTATGCTCCCACTATCTTTCTGCGTGTTCTGCGTGTTCTGCGTGAAATAGACAGCCTTGGGAAAAAAAAAGTAAAGAAAATACATTATGCAGTGAATATGGTAACTCTTTTTGATACCATATTGGTGATTATGTCAAAATTTGATTAAGCTAAAATCTTTGACTCATTACTGAATAAGAAAATTGTCTGAGTAAGTTGAATGACTTTATTCTCAGTAATACCTTAAGTATTATTGACTCATGAGCACAAAGGCTTATTTATACAAAAATTATAAAAATGAAAAAAAATGTTATAATTATAATCATTAGGAATTTGATTGATTTACAAAGAATGAATCATTTAATCTTAATGTTGATTGATAATCAGTCGTTGATTTGATTGGAAAAAATTGAGACAAATTACTCTTGATAGTTTGTTGTCTTTATTTCATCTTTGCTTAGGTTCTTCTCACTAATAATACTTAATAATAAATAAGTGTTGAAACTACACTTCAAAAATTGATGATTATGCTAGGTGAATTTAATTGATCCAAAACTTTTTAATTATCACCAAATAAGTAAAGGCATGAATAGTTGAATAATTTTGTCCTAGTAATATCCTAATGATATTTAATATTTAATAATAAATAAGCAATTTATTATTGAAGTTATATTCTACTATCAACTACTGATAAGTAAGCCACATCCTCATTCCTTTTAAATGTGAAAAAATAACGAATTTCTCATTTTTTATTTGACCATGATTGTTTTACACAGAACGAAAAGGGGATAATTTTCTTAATAAAAAATAGTTTCAGAAAAACCATAATAAGATCTCTTATTTATAATAAAGTTAAACATTCCTCTTATTTATAATAAAGTTAAACATTCTTCCTCAAGTTAACTCAAATAAAAAAACTAAATCATAGTTAAACTGAAATTAAAAGACATAAACACATACCTAATTAGATGTTAATTAAATTGTAAAATATCAAATAGTTCGAAGAGAATTAAAATCCTAAAATCTTTTAGAATAATCCTACATCAACAAATTAATATCTTTATTAATTTTGTAATGGTTTTGAAATTTCATAATTGTAGGAATTAATCCTTTCAATCGTATTGGTATCAAAATTGCATCTGATTTGATACATTTAGTGAATAGATCATGCGTTGGTTAATCCTCGACTTATCTAATGTCTATATAATCAAATAAACATATCTCATAAAATGTAAGTAAAAATATATAATACTTAATATATAAGTAATATATGTCAAAAACTCAAAATAATGTCAGTTTTCAGATGTCTTACTCAGCAAAAACGAACAAATTAATACTCATATTTAGACATTTCAATATTAAACTAATGTAGTGAAAGTTTAAGGTTCTAATATCCTGTTGATTCTAGAGAATATTGAAATAAAAGAATAAATTAAATTCACATTGATTCAAAAAAGAATTCCATGAATTTAGGGGTTAAGACTCCTTGATTCCATAGAATACTGAGAATTAACTAATTCAAATATTCACATAGAGATTTGAAAATTGAAAATATTATTTTAATCGAATTTGACTTCAAAGGCTACAAGAGGGAGCTATTTATATTAATAGTAATTATCCTAAATCATGAAGTAAAAGGAAAACAAAATTCTAAATTGGAAAGGAAATTAAAATTCCCAGACCTTAGTTAATTAGGAAAGTAATCCTAGTATAATATAAATTCTAATCTGCATCATTACCCCTAGGATGGAGAGAATTCGCCCTCGAATTTAGATTGTCAGTAATAGCATCTTCATCATGATCACCTCTATAAGGAATAATATACTTGACATTGGATGCAGATGTCACTAGGAAGCTTCAGTCTGTATGCATTAGGATTTATCTTCTTGATAATCTCTAAAGGTAAGATTTTTCCTGTAGAAAACTTGTTGTACTCACCAACTTAGAACCTATCTTTGGTTAGGACGGCTCAAACAAGATCTCCCACTCAAAATTCTAAAGCTCGATTCATTTTGTCTGTTGTAATTTTATAACCTTCGGTAGTCTTTTTCAAAAACTCTTGTGTAATTGTATGAATCTTCTAGAGCTGCTCAATAAAGTCTTCTGCCTTGCTGCTTTTGTAAACTAAATTTAGAACTGGAGCCAAGTCGATGGGAGCTCGTGGATTATATTCATAATTCACCTAAAAAAGGCTTAAACCAATACTACGCTTAACTGCACGGTTATAAGCAAACTCGACTTGGTATAACTTTTGATCCCATGTCTTTAGGTTATTGCTAACTAGACTACATAAACGGTTTCCTAAAGAACAACCAAAAACTTCGGTTTAGTTAACTTCATAACGTCTTCTAAAAATGGCTAAGAAATCACGTATCTCGGTCATATACTATAGAACTCGGTAAACCATGCAGTCTATAGACTTCTTTGAAGAATAAACGAGTAATAATCAAGGTGTCTGTAGTCTTTTTACTGGCAATAAAGTGAGCCATTTTCGAGAACCAATCCACAACAACAAATATTGAATTCGTACCCTTCTGAGTGCGGGGTAATTCTAAAACAAAATCTATGCTAATGTTAGTCGAAGGTTGTGGTGGAATTGGCAGCAGTATATATAACCCAACATTAGTTGCGGTGCCCTTAGAAACCTGGCAAATGCTACAAGTCTCAATATAGCAATAAATATTATGCCTCATAGTAGGCCAAAAATAAGTGTTGGCTATTAGAGTAAGAGTTTTGTCACGACCCATATGGCTTTCATTGTGTAACTTTGCAATAATCTTCAATCTCAAGCTTGAGTTAGGAACACATAACTAATTACCTTTGAAAAGGAATTCATTATGTAAATGATAGTTTGAGTGGAACCTTTTAGCAATGTCTTTTAATAGAAGAGCAAAAAAAAGATCAGTAGTATATAACTCTTGAAATATGTCGAATACGAGGACTTGATTATGCATCTGTGTCAACAAGAAAGATTGTCGATTAAGTGCATCTGCTATCTTGTTGGATTCACTAGAAGTATGCTTTATTATAAAAGTAAACTATTGAAGGAATGCTGTCCACATGGCATGTGAGTGAGAAAGCTTGTCTTGACTATTGAGATGCTTCAATACAGTATGGTCAGTGTATAAAACAAAGTCTCTATGGATTAGATAATGACGCCAATGTTTTAATGCCTGGACCACTGCATAAAACTCCCCGTCATAAGTGCTGTAACGTGCCTTTGCTTCGTTCAACTTCTCGCTAAAATAAGCTATCAACTTACTTTGCTAGCTAAGAACAGTTCCAATGTCTACTTTGGATACATAGTGCACCTCAAAAGTGATAAAAAAGTCCGGTAAGGCAAGTATTGGAGTCTTAATAAACTTCTCTTTGATAATCTCATATGCATTAATAACTTCTTCTGTCTAAGAAAACTATCCTCCTTTTATGGAATCAGTGATTGGTGCCATAATAGTACTAAAATGAGGAATGAATCACCTATAAAAAGATGCCAATCCATGGAAACTTTTGGTAGTAGATAAAGTAGTTAGTTGTGGCCAAGCTTGAATAGCATCCACATTTAATTGATTAATGGATATACCATTTTTTGACACCACATATCTCAAAAATAATACTTTCTCTGTCAAGAAAATACACTCGTTTACTACTGTGTATAAATTTGCTGCTCTTAAGGCTAAAAATACTTCTCTCAAATGTTGTAAATATAACTCGTGGCTGGTGCTATATATAAGTATATAATCGAAATAAACAACCACAAACTTTCCAATAACAGGGCAAAGAACTTGATTTATAACTCATATGAAAGTACTTGGAGCATTAGATAAGCCAAATGGTATTACCAACCACTTGTATAACCCTTTGAGAGTTTTAAAGGCTGTTTTCTAATCATCTCCAGGCTGCATTTGAATTTGATGGTAGCCACTTTTCAAATCATGTTTGGTAAAAATTGCTACTTCAATAAGCTGATCTAACAAGTAATCTAATCAAGGGATTGGAAAATGATATTGAACTGTAATTTTATTGATGGCTCGACTGTCCATGCACATTCTTTAAGACTTATTTTTCTTTGGATTCAACAAAGTAGGGATTGCACATGGATTAAGACTTTTACGAATAAATCCATTTTCTAGTAATTTTTCCACTTGATGCCTTAATTCCTCATGTTCTGTAGGACTCATATGATAATGAGGTTGATTTGGTAATGTAGAACCTAGTACCAAATCAATTTGGTATTGTATATCCCAAAGAAGAGGGTAAACCTTGTGGTAGCTCGTTAGGGAACAAATTTTGAAATTCCTCCAATATGAGTGTCACAACTTCAGGAATCTTCGAATTACTGTGGCTCTCTTTTCTTAATAGAATATAAACCCTTTTCGTCTTTGTTACAACATCTATGAATTGCCTCTTTCCTAACAAATAAATACCCAAGTCATATTTAAGAGTGATCTCGTTATTAGGTAGAAGAACAATTGAGGTGTTGTTAAACATAAAGCTATAAGTATTCATTTTCCCATCATCTGTTATGTTTCTATTATATTGTTAGGGTCTGCCTAATAATAGATGACAAGGATCTATAGCCACAACATCACACTAAACTTGGTCTTTATAGATCGATCAAATAGATAAAGAACCTAAGCAACGTTTAGATATTGTTACTTGATTTCCTTTCTTCAGCCACATGAGCTTGTACAAAGTTTGATGAGGTTCTGTCTTTAAGTTTAGTTTCGTTACAACTTCCTTTGAGATAACATTCTTGCAGTTACCTGAGTCTATGATCATACGATATACATTCCTCTCAATTGTACAAGTAGTCTGGAAAATATTTTATTGTAACAATTTGTCTTTATCTTAGCCTTTAGGAGTGAAGAATGCACGATTTACTATTAACATTGGTCTGTTATCAACATGTTCTTCAATGGATTGTGCACTGTTACTACTATCAAAAGTTAGCTCTTAGCAAACTTTTCAATTTTCTCTTCTTGGTAGTCTTCACTTTCCTCAGTGCCTACGATTAAGCCTTTACAGTGTTTTCCTCCATTTTTACACTCTATCATTTGGTACCCATTTTCTAAGCAATTAAAATACTGTAATCCCAAACCCGAGGATTGGATTTTGCTGCTTTGACTGATTTCACTAGATTTACTAGTTTTATTTGGAGGATTTAGAGGAGCGAAATTGTAAATTTAGGAAGTCGGGTTTGAATTATCTCGAATAACACTTTGAGAAGCCTGAAAGCTTGAGTCACTAGTATGTTGACTAAATTGCTTCTCCAACTGCAAAGCCTGTTGGTGTGCTTCTGAGACAAGGTATGGATTAAGTAAATTCAACTGGTCTTGAAACTGTGATCGTAGGCCCCCAATATAATGGGAAACCTATTGTTCTTTTGTCTCAGTCACGTCATTTCACACTATCAGCAATTAAAATTATATGGTGTAATAATTTACTGATCGATTACCTTGCCTCAAATTCTGCAATTGTTGGTATAACAATTTGGCGTAATTCTGAGGTAAGAATGCTCCACGCAACTGCTTCTTCAGTTTTTCCTAAGAGTCAATCTTCTTTTTATCTTGCCTCATCCTTGTGAGCTTTGTTTGTTGCCACCAAGCTGCTGCCCTTCCACATAACCTAGTTGCTGCAAGTGAGACTAGTTTATTATCAGGAATTTCTTTGTATTCAAAGACTTCCTCAATGGCATTAATCTAATCCAATAATTCTTCTGGTTGGCCACTTCCTTAGAACTTAGAAATGTAAATCCTCAATCTAGATTCCCATCTTTTATCGTCGGTAGACTCAATTCTGTATCGACATCCAGAGAATGGGTTAGTGAAGTTTTCACTTGATTTATCTTCACGCTCTGGTGTACGATGATGTTCGGCGAGTAACTCTTCCATTTATGCAGCTAACATATCAATTTTGGCTGCCATGCTAGCCATAGCTTCATTTCTAAGCACATCATCCTGGTCGTAAAATGCTACATGAGGGGCATGCCCATAGGCTTTTTCTTGGAGGCATTTTCCCAATTTTTTTTTAAAAAGGTTTGGGGCTTAATTGAAAATTAAGTAAAATTCTAAGAAAAATAGTAATGAAGTAAAAGTTTAGGTTACTAGTGACTGTGGTTAGAAATCAAGAAAGGATGGGTGGATCTGAATGATTTTGGGTTGATGATATGATGGTGGTGGTGGTTTGTCCAAAAAGGTGGTGATTTGGTCGGAAATTGGAGATAAATGAGGCGGTTTTGTGTTTGCCTTTATTCCAGCGATCGGTTCATCAATCGATTGCGAGGAGTGGTGAGAAAGGTTGACGATTGTGGCCATGCACGGCGGCTGATGCAGAGGCTGCCGTTTCAGTTTCAATTTCAGTTTTTTTTTCTTAGGCTAAAGGGAAAAGAAGAAGAGGAAGGGTAGGTGGATGAGAGAAGCTAAGAATCAGGCTTTTGGCTCTATAACCAAGTTAATGTAGCAGAAGTTTAAGGTTCTAATATCCCGTTGATTCTAGAGAATACTAGAATAAAAGAACAAACTAAATTCACGTTGATTTAAAAAAGAATTCTACGAATGTAGGGGTTAAGACTTATTGATTCTGCAGAATACCTAAAATTAATTAACTCAAATACTCACACAGAGATTTGAAAATTGAAAATATTATTGAAAATCAAAATTTGCCTTAAAAGGCTATATGAGAGAGCTATTTATATTAATAGTAATTATCCTAATTCATGAATTAAAAGGGAAACAAAATTTTAAATTAGAAAGGAAAATAAAAATTCTAAACCTTAGTTAATAAGGAATCTAATCCTAATATAATATGGATTCCTAATCTGCATCATAAACTCTATTAAACTTTTAGCCACACTCAATTATATTTAGGTTTCAATTAAAATTGCAAATGCCACCTCAGTTAGACTTTTCTATTTTATTTTTATTTTTAATTTTAGTTTCTATGGTTGCTTGTAATCCATTTCCCCTGCATTTAGTTTCATTTTTTTTTGGTTGTATATAGTGCATTTGAGTGTATAGGCCGATTATATCCCTTTTCTCTAGATGCTATCTTTTTGTATCATTAATAAAATTTCCCTCATACGACCAAGGTTTAAAAAACAAAATTCTTAAAAGCTAAATTAGTTTTTGATTTTAGCATTTGATTTTTGTTAAATAATAGTTTAATATTCAAAAATCGAAAAGAAGAACTAACAAATTTACATGTATTTTATTGGAAATTTTATTCTCTTTTGAAGTTTAATGTGCATGGACATCGAATGTTGGCATGAATATTTTGACTTTTACAGCATGTGAATAAATGGATGAAACTCAATACATGCAAAGATTTGATCATCCGGATTTTGGCTTGCTTTCCTTGATAATGAGAAAACCCTAACATCTATAAATCGAGAGCTCACTGAAATGCAAAGAAGAAAAGAGATTGAAAAGAACAACTAAAGAATTAGAGAAATAGAGTGCACTGCAGTGTGCCGAGAGATTTGGGTGTGAGATAAAATATTCTGAGTACGTGGTTGTAATAACTTTTCATATAACAAAATTTTTATCTCATTATCCTTGGAAGACGTGGTTTTTACTCCGATAAGGAAGTTTTTCATGTAAATTTTATGTTGTGTGATTGGTATATTCTCAATTTTATTTTTCTTTTTATCATTTTTTTGACTTATTGCTAGAGGAGATATTGGGTGGGAAAAAAAAATTCTTAATTTTTTTTTATTATTTGTCCATAGAAATTAAAAATACATATATAATGTGGGCTCTATTTGTGCACGGATTAGACATTGATACCATATAAAAGTTCATAAACTTAATTATTGGCTTACATACTTAGCGTAAGAAATATTCTTAGACAATGTGAGATTAGCTCATTAACATCCCTCATGTGTAAGATGATGTATCCCCTTCTTTTTTTTTTTTTTTTCTCTCCTTTAGTTGTTGTCACGCGAAAAAAACAATGTAGACTTATTTGAGCATGCGCTTTTTTTGTTTTTATTTTTTAAGCCAATGAGAAATTATTGGCTTATCAATATATAAGTTTATGGGGTAATCATTAACTCATAAAATCAGTTTTTAAATATAAGTTAAATTTATAAACTTATAAACTTCTATATAGTATGGTGAACAAAATTCATGCATAATTAAGACCCTCACTATCTTTTTACGTGATAACACTCGTTTAAAAAATCGGTCTATATGTAGTGGCGCGTATAAAGAAGATAATCCAACATCAACGAAAGAATATATAATTATTAGGTATACAAGTTCCGAACTCCCCTCAACACATAAAAATTTTTTTGAGTAAGAGTACATAGATTCTTGCCCTTGTATAGCTGCTGGTACGGCTTTAATGACGTGCCACCATGTATTCCTTGTCAGTTTGCAAATTTCGTAATTCTACAAATATGTGTTTAAAATCCCATAGGAAATATGATTCTCAATAAATGACCAAAATCATATTACACCACCTAATTTTTAGTCAGCTCATCGAAATAAAAAGGTAAACCTAATTTCAACTTTATGTGTAAGTGGAAAAAAATCTTGAAATACCTAATCCCAGAGCTCCAAGAAAATTCTGCAAACCCTAGGAGAAAAGCAAAGAAAATTCAGAAATCCCTCGTAAAGAAGCCAATTGAAGTAAAGTTGTTCAGGCTACGTGGACTGACGGCGACCTTTAAATAAAGGTATAAATAAATTTGACACACTCATTAAAACATTTTTACTGTTAAATAGCTTTAATTAACTATTATTTAGATGAGCTTTAAATATAATTTAAAATTTCGGTATAATAATTAGTAATATTTTTCTGTTGAAGTGAACTCAACAGTGGCCTCCATAACATTTAATCCGGTGGTTTTCAAACAACTTTTTTTGACTGACCGCCTGAATTCGAGTTTTCAGATAAGAAAGAACTAAAAAATTAAATAAAAAAAGTGAACTTAGTAATGATTAGAAAAGGAGATGTAAATTTAATAAAATTTTCTAATATCTTTGTATAGATTAATCACACACACACATATATTTATGTATGTATGTATGTATGTATGTATATATATAGGATAATTATTGAAATTAAAGATATATAGACATAAAGACGCTAGCATGCAAGCAAATTAGGGCATCCAATCCTAATTAATTCAAGTCCATGAGATGGCTTAGGCGAAAATATGAAACAATAATGCAATATGAAATGTGGCCTTCTTATATTTAAGATGAATAAAAATATTAACAAAAACTCACATTTTGTAGAAAATGTAACATCGGCCTTTTCAAATAAAATAATTATTATTTAAAATTTGCATTCTATTCTTTTAGTATATATATATTTTTTATAATAAGTAATAGATAATCTATTTTATTTTTCGTGTCACATTATTGATCATTATTCAAGTTCAATATTTTTCTAAAGTTGTTAAATTATTACATATGTTAACATATGTTCTTGCAGAAATATAGTTTAAAAAAACAAATAACAAGCAAAGAGACAAACACTTGGTGTTAAATGAAAACAAAAAAGGGAGAACAGTTTGAAAAGAAGGACAGAATTTGAAAATTGGTTGCAATTATAATGTCCTTAATTAGATCTTCAAGAGAATAACGAGAAGCAGACAGACTGGGAAACATTAATTTTACATTAATAGAGGAATGCCAGATCATTTAAAACTCAAATATTAAAATTTCTAATATTATTGACGACCGCATTTCTTAAAGGGACCACAAATCTTTACTCATCTTAATTTTTAAGTTAACAAAAATAAATATATGTGATTGTTGGTTGATAATTAAGAAAAAGGAGACTGGCCTGGACTAAGCGAGGTCTGGGCGATACGATTAGGGGAGGGGACTTAATGATTCTTGCACCATAATAGAGACACAACAGGCATCTAATAGAAATGAAATTTGGAAAATATATCATAAGAAATGAATTTTCGTATTTCTTTTTTTTTTTTTTGTCTTAACCACGAGGTATCCTGAAGAGGGCTCCAACTGTGGGAGGCACCTCTAAGCTCGTACCACAACCCAAACTAGAAGTCCCCGCTCGAACCGGGAGGCACAGGTTCTCCCAACAAAGGCGACTTTCCTGCGACTCGAACTCCGAGCAAAGAAACCTACCAAGACACTTAAGGGGACTCCATTGCCAGTGGAGCCCACACTTTATTGGTTGAATTTTTGTATTTTAATCAAAGGCTATTGCCACCAAGTGAACTTATTATAAAGATAAGCCAAATTTAGAAAGATGCATTGTTATTTTATTGAAAAGTATGTGTGAATTAAATCTAATCTGCATGAGTGAATCTTTTTGTTGAGGATTTTTTTTAAGGTGGAGGGATGGGTAAATTTAAATTAATTTTTTACCTTCTTATTTTTCTCAGACTTTAAATTTGGGTGACCAGATAAATAAAACTATTTGAAAATCACTCGACTAAATATTTAGATGAGTATTTATGAAATAATGATAGGAGATACTGTAATTTCCATTTTAACAAATCATGAGGGTATTGTTCTTATTTTCCCTTACACCAATTTTCTATATAAAGTCACGCAACACAACCTAGCTAGATAACTAGCATACCTAATAGAAGTAGTGATTTGAAGCTCATGGCTCCGAAGAGTTTCCTGCTAGCTTGTTTACTTGCTTTTACTCTACAATTCTTCTTCTCGCCTCCAGTATCATCTTCAGCTTCTCTTCTTTCCACTTCCAAGGAAAGCTCCTCTATGAAGGTATAAATATGTAAATATCAATTATCTTATATGCATTAATGGCGTGTATATGTGTGAAATGTTGTTGATTAATTTTGATCCTGTATGTAGGATTTGATTAAACTTGGAGAAGGGTGTGTGAGCCACCCAGAGGATGTTTCTGTTGTGGTTAGAAAGGGTGCGCTGTATACAGCTACTAGAGATGGTTGGGTCAAGTATTTCATCCTCCATAATGAAACCTTGGTTAATTGGAAGCGTATAGACAGTCAATCTCTTCTTGGACTCACAACAACAAAGGATGGTGGCGTCATTATATGCGACAATGAAAAAGTGAGGCAACATCCTAACTCTTAAGCTT
Organism: Atalantia buxifolia; assembly: GCA_030444775.1. Lineage (NCBI taxonomy): Eukaryota > Viridiplantae > Streptophyta > Magnoliopsida > Sapindales > Rutaceae > Atalantia > Atalantia buxifolia. The sequence goes on from CM059837.1 coordinate 8,862,653, forward strand.
TAATTATTGTGTGCGTGTGCGTGTATTCCGAGAAATGAAAGAGCATCTTTAATATGTTTTTTTCCTCTGATATCATCGATCAGGGTTTGATTAAAGTTACCGAAGAAGGCGTAAAGGTTCTTGATCCAGATGTAAGGTAATGCTGATCATTTTCTTCGATCAAAGCATACATGCATGCTACGGCGGGCATCGTATGTTATCTGTTATATTACTTACTTAACATTAATTTAATCTGATTTGATCGATCAGATTTGCAAATGATGTGATCGAAGCATCAGATGGCACTTTGTATTTTACTATATCAAGCACCAAATATACACCCGCAGGTTACTACAAAGACATGGCTGAGGGAAAACCTTACGGGCAGCTGCGCAAATACGATCCTAAGCTGAAAGAAACAACAGTTTTGCATGAGGGTTTTTACTTTGCTAATGGCATTGCACTCTCAAAAGATGAAGACTTTGTGGTTGTTTGTGAATCATGGAAGTAAGTTCTAATTTTACTAATAATAATATTATATAGCATGCGTCCCGCAACTTAACTAATTAATTAATTCTCTTTCGATGTGGCCTGGGTGCGGATTCCGGTGCAGAAGGTACTGGCTAAAGGGTGATCAGAAAGGAACAGTACAACCTTTTGCTAGGAACCTTCCAGGCGGACCGGATAACATCAATCTTGCCCCCGACGGCTCTTTTTGGATCGCTTTGATTCAGGTATATATATTTTGGCCTAGTAGTTTTCAAACAATTTTATTGGATTGTTGGCTTTTTAAATTTGAATTCTAGAGGAGTTAGAGCGGCTAAAGAAATAAATCTCTTCATGAATTATTGCAATTAATTATCTAAATAATTATGGTGCATGCTGCAGATGAATCAGACTGGGGTGAAGGCTATCCAAAACTGCAGGGAGAAATGGCAACTATTGGAAGCATATCCAGGATTAATCAGCCTACTCCTCCCTATGAGCAGTGATTCAGGCGCAAGAGTAGTCAACGTTGACCCACATCATGGCAAAATCATCCGGGATTTTAATGATCCTAATGCAACCTATCTATCATTTGTCACTTCAGCTGTGGAGTATAATGGCAATCTCTTCTTGGCTAGCATTCAATCAAATTTCATTGGGGTACTGCCACTCCATCCCCTCGATACTCCAAAACCACTACTGGCTACCATATAGAAACAGCATGCATGCATGCATTACCATGCTGCCCGTGCATGTTTGATGCTTCTACTAAATTATAATAAGTCTGTTTTTGTTGGTGTTTTGGTTTGGTTTTTATTTTATTTTCGGCAAGTCTTTCTTTGAGGGGTTATGGCTTTATGTTCTCCCCTCTAGCTTGCTTCTTGTCATCTTTTCCTTTTATTTCAATAAAGGTCTCTCCTTGAGATTCGGAACGTATTAGTTATCAATAGTGTTAATGCAATTAATTCTCCTCGTCTTCAGTTTTAAAAATGATTAATATATATTAACGAGAGAGAATCCATCGATCAAATTAATTCTGTGAATCCTTCACAAATTAAAATAGATTTCAATACTTGAAGAGTAATGTTATTTTTAACAAAAAAATATTGTGATAAAATTGACCAAAAAATGAAAAGACTGAAATGTTTTTTGTACAGGTATAATATGGTGGGATAATCAAGAAAAATTATTACTTCAAATTTTTAGGTAGTAAAAACTAAAAAGACCCAAGAAGCTAAACTAAGAGCATCTCCAAAAGGCTCTATAAATTTTACTCTTCAAATATTTATTTACTTACCTATGTGATACATAGAAGAGTAAAAAAATATGTCATTCTCTAAAATACTCTTCAAATAGAAATGAGTTAATATTATTTTAACTAAATAACTATTTTTTAATAACTTTCACTAGATTTCTCTAGATTTGAGGTTATTTATGTCATTAGCTTTTATTTATTCATTTAGTATAGTCAAGTATCATTTTCCTTTCCAAGAAACACAAACCAGCAGGCACGATTTAATTTGTTTTTTATTCACTTTGTTTTCAGGCCCCTAAAATGGTGCCGTATGTTATCATTTTACGAGTGAAGCTACGTATAATTGGGACACATAATTTGTACGAGTAATATGGTGATTAAATGATGTGTTAATATTTGATAGTTGGTATATAATATTACAAAATTAATGATGAAAAATACAGTTAACTAATACCTAAATGTATACATACATATAATTGGGATAAATAAATTTGTATTGCAAGTAATGTGGCAAATGATATGTTATCATTTGATGGCCCTTAGATAATGCTACGATCAGTGGCGGAGGCACAAGATACTTGTAGGGACAACTGCCCCTGTATGTCCCAAAAGTTTCAAAAGATATGTTCTACCTTGTTTGATTGAAATTACAAACTGTTCTTGTTAGATTAATTATTTCATTAATTTAACTTAATTTCTTTTTTTTAAAAATACCTCATCTATCTATAATTTTTCATCTATTTATAATTTCTAGTCAAATTTTAAAATTTAAATTAAGCGAAACTGCCCAATTGAATGAAATCCATTAAGCAAATTCCTAAGTGAATGGAATCCATTAAACTCATTATTGAAAAAAGTAAAATATTTAAAATCATATTTTATTAGCTTTCCACAATTTGGATATTTTGTTGCCTTTTTTTTTTTTTTTTGGGAAAGGTTAAAGCCTTGAGTTCCAGCTAAAGCTCTAATACGGTGAAGACAATTATAAATGTATCACATATTAACATATAAATGTTATAGTAAATCTTTTGATATTTTGTATGTTTTATTCCTTATCTGCATTTATATTGGTAAAATATTTTATCTCATAGATTTGATTTCCTAGCTACACTAATGATTATGACATTAATGATGAAAGATAGTGTCAACTATTGCTTAACACATAACTCTCTCGAATCGAACTTAAGTTGCAGACAAATAAAATTATTTAAAAATTATTTGATTGATTAGACTCTTAAAGACAATACATAACTCAAGTCACTGAATGATTTATGACACATTACTTAAAATAAAAACTGCGTGTAATGTACATGTAATGTATAATAGTGCTATTGTAATGGAAAACGTTACTTTGCCGACACAAAATTGTCGGAATTTTGCATGGTAAAGTCAAACACTAGCTCTGGCAAAGTAGGATTGTTGAATTTGTAATTCAAATTGTTACATTACATGAAAAATGCTTTTTTTTTTTTAAAGTAATGATTTTCAGAAATTCTTGAGCATAATTTTTTCAGGAAAACAAATTAATCATAGAACACTCGAATATTAACCCCTACATGTACTATTAATTCGATAACGACAGTTCTTGCACTGTATATGCTTTTTGTTCCTGCAGATTAATATTTATGGCTGTAGCTACGATGCCCGGCTTTGTCCCCAGCACCATGCTGCATTTGAACTACCATTGGATTCAGTAAAATGAATCCAACGCTTGAGATTGAATATAAAAAAGAAAAAAAAAAAGAGAAAAATATAGGTAACTTGTAAAGCTGATTTCCTTATGTCTCTTAAATCCCTAATTTTCCCTCATCTGCTAAATTGCATCTCTCTCTTAAATCCCTAATTTCTCACTTGGATTTGGTTACTAACCACATAAAATCGAAGTCACCATCTCACTCATAGCAAACAACTAGTCAAATCCATCAACTTGTTACTGTCATCTTGAACCATTCAAGTTCAAGACATTTTCCTTTCGTTCTCTTTCATTTTGGAGTTAAGGACAAGATAAGGATGTAATTAGCCCCATTTGGAGCGACTAACCGCCACATTATGGCATGTTTCTTCCTTCCACTTCTTGGTTTTGGCAGAGTTTTTGTTTCTATGCAGTTAGCTACTTAGACCAATCAGCTGACCACTTCAAAGGCAGAATCATGCCATAATGTGACGGTTAGCCACTCCAAGTAGGGCGGCTAGCTACGTCCTCTTGATTTCAGACACTATTATAATAACACTTGTTTTATTTCAAGAATCTAGCATAAATGATTATTGTAAGCTTATGTGCTTTCATGTTCAGTTTTGTTTAACAGCTTGAGGTGCATTTGCAAATGGTAGCAATTTAAATTTATTGTTGCAGTGCCTGTTCATATAAAATCATAGTTGAAGAACAAACAGATTTGCAAGTGATGTGCTCATATTTATCTATTATTTTAATGCTTTCGTAACTTAATTTTGTGTTAAATTATATTTTATTATGTTAATTTTATCTTAATTTTTATATTTTGTCATTTTAGGTGTATTTTGAGAATAAAGAGAAATTAAATCATAATATTTAAATAAAGAGATCTTAAAGAAGAAATTAATTAGAAATTTAAGAAAAATAATGGAAGTTAAATGGAAGAAAATCGAAGCAGCCGCCTAATTGAAGTTCACGTGAAGATGAGAAGAATTAGCATTGGAATTTGGAAATAAGTTAATTAATAAGGCAAATCACATGAGGAATAAAGTAAAAGAAGAAAGCATTCTTGTGATGGGCTTTGCCCAAATCTTTATTAGCTTATTAATTGAACGAGTCACGTGCATGCATGAAGGAAAAGGCGGCTTGGCTTTTGTTTTTAATTCTTTCCATAAAAGGATTTTAAAGCTACAACATTATAAAAGGGAAAAAAGCCAAGCGGAAGCAACAGAGGACCGAAATTTTAAAAAAAAAAGTAGAAGAAGGCAGCCGCACAACAACTGAAAATTGGTGAGAAAACCGAGAGCAAGAAAAAAAAAATAGAAGAAGAAGAGAAGCCACCACTGCAAATCGGAAGCAATAATTTGGAGAAGTCAATTGTAGAGATTGTAGAGAGATAGCTTCTTGAGTTTTTTTTTTCCTCTTCTCTATTATTTTATTTGAATGTTCCCAACTAGATTCATGAATTCTCTTTGTATTTCCATGAATTAATTTATTTTGCTAGGGCTACAATATAGCCTAACTATGAAGATTTAATTTAAAAAATTTGTGTTATTTTTAATTTATTATTCCATGATTGAGTGTTCATTATTGTGCTTAATGCTTTTAAAAAATCTTTGTATTTCCATGAATTAATTTATTTTGCTAGGGCTACAATATAGCCTAACTATGAAGATTTAATTTAAAAAATTTGTGTTATTTTTAATTTATTATTCCATGATTGAGTGTTCATTATTGTGCTTAATGCTTTTAAATATTTGGCCAATATTTAAATGATTTGAGGATATATAATGAGACTGAGAAGAGATTTATGTATTTTTGCTTTGTGCAATAGATGCCATGAATTGAACGAAAGACAAAGATATGCCAACGTGATTCGTGCAGTTTTTCTAAGAATTTTCATAGAACTTAATAAATCTTTGCATATTTAAATTCACATAGTGATAGAGTGGGTTAATATGTGGAGGTGTTTTTGATATTACTCGAGAGATGATATTGAATAGATTAGGAAAATTCACTGTCAACAAGGGTAATAAAGTTTAATAGCATAGATGGAGGATTAAATTGGATTGGTTATTGTGAAATCGGATGTCCTAATGTCTTAATCTCTTGGTGATTTCGATTACTGCCTGCATATTTATTTAATTTTAGTTATTTTATTTTATTTTAGTTTTTAATCTAAATTTGCCTATTCGATTGTTCAAATAAATTAGGGTTAGAATAATTTCGGTAGCTAATAAAATATACAATCTTTGTGGGACGATACTCTACTCTTTATTATATTACTTGTGCAGACTAGTACACTTGCTAATTTACCCATCAAGTTTTTGGCACCGTTGCTGGGGATTGTTTGGATTAGTATTGATACCAACTAACCTTAGTTTGAATTTATTTTTATTGTTTTTATTTTTATTTTTATTTTCTTATTTAATTTTATGAGACGTTCAAGAAGTTTTGATTTATTGCCTTTTGATCCAGAGATTGAACGCACTTGTAGAAGGCTTAATAGAGAAATGAGAGAAGCTTTACAGGAGCAACAACTAATCATGGCTGACAAAGCATTACACGAAAATGAGGACGCGAGACCTTTAAGAGATTATGTTGTTCCTACAGTTAATAGTGCCTGCTCAAGCATTGACGCCCTGTTGTTCAAGCCAATAATTTTGAAATTAAGCCATAATCCAGACGATTCAGACATCAGTACAATTTGCTGGGATGTCGAGTGATGATCGAAATGCTCATATTGCAAATTTCTTAGAAATTTATGACACATTTAAGCAAAATGGTGTTTCAGACAATGCTATTAGGCTAAGGCTTTTTCCATTCTCACTGAGGGATAAAGCAAAAAAGTGGTTGAATTCACTCCCTGCTGAAACAATCACTACATGGGATGGCTTAGCGCAGAAATTTTTAGAAAAGTACTTTCCTCCAGCAAAAACAACCAAGTTGAGGAATGACATCACAACCTTTGCTCAGTTCGAGATAGAAACATTATATGAAGCGTGAGAGAGGTATAAAGACCTACTGAGAAAATATCCACATCATGGTCTACCAGTTTGGCTTCAGGTACTGACATTTTACAATGGTTTGGGATCCAATACTAGAATAATGATTTATGCTGCAGTCGGAGCAACGTTAATGAGAAAAATACCAGAAGCAGCTTATGAATTATTGGAGGAGATGACCTCTAACAATTACCAGTAGTTTTCAGAGCGATCAATGCCAAGGAAAACTGTAGGAGCCCATAATATTGATGCTATCACTGCTTTATCTGCACAGATGACTTCTTTATCTAATAAGCTGGAGCACTTAAATGTTAGTGCTATTCAAACTCAAGTGTGTGAATTATGCGGAGGGAATCATATCAGTGTCAACTGCCAAGTTGGAGTCCTTTTGCATCATCATCTGCTGAACAAGATCATTATGTGTCAAACTTTCAGAGGCAACAACATAACTCATATTCTAATACCTATAATCATGGCTGGAAAAACCATCCAAATCTATCATGGAATAACACTCAGCATGCATTGGCATCACCTCCAGAGTTCCAACCACAAGAAAAGAAGTCAAACTTAGAAGATGCTCTTATCCAGCTTACAACAAATATGTCTCAATTTATGACCACAACAGAGACAACTTTTCAGAATCAAGCTGCATCAATTCGGAACCTCGAGGTACAAGTGGGTTAGATTGCAAACTTGCTATCCAGTAGACAACATGGCTCTCTGCCAAGCAACACCGAGACAAATCCAAAGGAGCAAGTTAATGCAATTATACTTCGGAGTGGTAAACAACTTGATGAGCCGCAAAAAGAAGCAAAGAAAGTTGATGAAAAACAAGCTGAAAACACCACCAAGGTTTCAAAGGCAGCAAGTTCAGAAATACCACAACCTAAACCAGCAGCACCAGTCAAGGCCTATGTTCCTCCAATCCCTTTTCCTCAACATCTCCGGAAAAATAACATAGATAAGTAATTTTTAAAATTTTTTGATGTGTTTAAGAAATTGCATATTAACATTCCTTTTTGCAGATGCTCTGGAACAAATGCCGCTTTATGCCAAATTTATGAAAGAAATATTGTCCAACAAGAGGAAACTTAAAGAGCATGAAATTGTAATGTTGACTGAGGATTGCACTGCCATCTTGCAAAATAAATTGCCACAAAAGCTGAAAGATCCAGGGAGTTTTAATATTCCATGCACTATTGGAAATTGTTATTTTGATAAAGCTTTGTGTGATTTAGGTGCAAGTATTAATTTGATGCCTTTTTTCTGTTCTCAAAAAATTAGGTTTGGGTGAACCTAAGGTAACAATTGTTACCCTCCAATTGGCAGATAGATCTATAAAGTACCCAAGAGGCATACTTAAGGATGTGCTTGTGAAAGTTGACAAGCTTATATTCCCTGCAGATTTTATTATCTTAGATATGGCCGACGATATAGAGTTCCCTCTTATTCTAGGTCGACCATTCTTAGCTACAGGAAGAGCTTTGATTGATGTTCAGGAAGGGAAATTGATTTTAAGAGTTCAAAATGAGCAAGCTAGTTTCAATATGTACACACCTATCAAGTATCCAACTGAACTCAAAGATTGTTTTCAAGAAGACACCATGGATACAAAAATGGCCAAACCATTTAAGGATAAGCACCTTTCTGACCCTCCTGACATTTATACAATACATAAGCAGTCTAATAATGAAGATCCATCTCCTTATTTTCGTGGGAAGAGACCTCATTGCAAGAACTTTGTGTAAGGTCCATCCAGATCATCTCCTTCCATCCACGAGCCTCCATGAACGATCTCTTTAAAGACAATCAAACTAATTACTATAAATTAAGCGCTTCTTGAGAGGCAACCCAAGTTTTCTAAATTTTATTACTGTCATTTTTATGTTTACTTATTTCTTCAGTCTTTTCTTTTACTTATTTTATTTTTTTATATCTAGGTTTTTGCACAAGTTTGAGGGTCGATGAACATCAACTTTTCACATGCCTTTCAACGACTCAATTACAAGATTACATCTTCAAGTGCAAAACCGAGGGAGTTTCTCTTTTCCTTTTCTTTTTCTTTACATTAAGGACAATGTTTATTTTAAGTTTGGGGGTGCGAATATTTGCTTTCATTTTTTCAAGAAAAAAAGAGATTTAAAAAAAGCAAGATTTTAATGCCTATGCTGAGTTATGGTTGAAAATGAATATGGTTCTTAGAAAGGGATGAATATTGTCTTAGTTTATACTTGATTCTTGTGTTAGTTTCATCTTGATTGTGATTCTTTAAATATTTTGCGCACTTATATCGATTCTTTCAGAATTTTGACCTGAGATTTAAGATTAATACAGCCTGAGTTGAGAATTTTAGATTGAGTAAATGACTGTTTACCTCGATTCTACACTCTTAAGTTTACCCAGGCACCATATTCAGAAATAGTTACCTATAACCCTTAAGAGTGAAGCTATCCTTGAGTAATTTGGGCCTATGTACCACCAGTATGTAGAGGATAATCTACCATGAGAAGAAGGCTACTTTAAGGGGTAGAATGAAAGCTCTTGACTATGAAAAAAAAAAGAGAAAGCACGCGCTTCAAGAAAAATGAAAAGAAAATGCAAATTTATGCCTGTGAAAAAAAAAGATCAAGATGATGAGGTTGGTTTAACCTACTCTGTTTATTATTCAATACAAGAGCTGTTGATATTGAAAATTTTGAGAATGAGTTTTGATTGAATTGATTCACACACAACACAGGAATCCAATATGAGATGAGGTTGACCATTGAATTAAAGTTAGAACTTTGCTAATATTTTTAATTTTCTTTGAGCTATATACTTTATGCAATATTTGAGGCATTTTTGGTGATGTTTGTGGGTATCATCGCTGGAAACCCTCACGAGACTATAACTTGTCCACTAGGGCCACTTAGGGGTTTAAGACTTGTTGCATACACTAAATGCAATTGCGATCACCTGCGAAAGTAGTTTAGTTAGGACTTTCTTTTCGTAGTTTTTATTTTAATTTTTGTTCGAGGACTAGCAGCAAGTATTCGTAGCAAATGTGTACATGTCGATTTGCTACTTATGGAGTTTGCATACTTAATCTAGTACTTCATCTAAAGAATTACTATCCCCAGTTTTAAAGTTCTTATTGTTGGCAGTGTTTTGTTTGGAGATTTTTGTACATTGTTAAAATCATTTCAATAGGTAGCTAGTTTATTGTCTTGGACTAAAATTTATTTGATTAATATGGATTGAATATTTTGGATAATTTTTTACTGTCTTTGCTATTATTTGCTACTATTTTTTTTTTACTTTTTTTGTTATTATTGATTGAATTGACAGTTTAATTTATATGTTGTCTATTAAAGGATTTTTACAATATAATCTAATTCTAACGTGGATAGTACAGATGGTACAAGTGCAAGATCTAGTCGACGATCATGGATACACTTTTTATAAGAATAAATTAATTGATTTATTTAGATTTGTTATGTTAACAACTAGTTTTGGTTGTGTTATTTACTTAACATTGAATGTTGGCTATAGTAAATTTGAAGCAAAAAGGCTCAGGCAGAGAGCCGTTTAGAAGGTGTGTGGATGCCTAAGGAGCTTATTTTAGATGTTAGTGAAGCCAGTGGTGTAAAAATTGATGAAGACGATCAAACAAGTAAGGATAAGCATGCATGACCAATTTTTATTGTCTCAATGTCGCGTGAATGCTTTCATGAAGGTTATTTCCTTATTCTCATTCGAGCAACAAGATAGAATTAAAGAAATTGGCTTCGAAAGTATCCTAGACTTAAAATGTTGTTATTCGACAAGAATTTTGTGAAATACTTATCCAACAATGGGATATGAAGAGACATTGTATACTTCTGCATGGCAAAGAGTATTATTTAAATCATATAGCCTTCAACAGCATAATAAGAGATAGTGGTGAAAGACAAATAGGAAGAGGTGGGTGATATTACTGAACTGCGTGCTAAATATAGAACCAGACAAAGTGAAATTGAAATATCAGCAATTAGTATTAATGGCTATTAAGAGCTATGATGATGATTTTAAGATCCTTTTTTGTTTGTTTCTCTTAAGAACTGTCTTGTGTCCCACAAGTGCTACATACATCAATCGTTGTATCTCCATGCCTTAAAAGATTTTTAGTCAATTGGGAACAAAATCGGGCTACACATACTTCAATCTTTTATGGGACAATAAAGGAAAGTATAAGGAGAAACCAGTGCAGTCAGTTGGTCGCTGTGTTGTGTTCTTAAAGGTATGTTTAAGAAGTTTTAAAATTGTAATAACTATTTTGCTAAATTTTGATATCTTGGTATGAAAAATTATATGATACAAATATTGATTTTCTTATGAATAATTGTTCTACTTTATTGCTATTCTATATGATCGTTGTATTATTGATAGAACAATGCCCTGTCACTGTATAGACTAGGGAAGAGATTCTATTTTGTTCATACATGCATACAATATTAGGAACCGAATTGTATGTGTTACCATTATCAGTATGTATGAATGTTCTTCTTATTTATGATTGCTATTCTTATTTTTTCAGGTTCCGATGCATGATGGTAATTTTCTTCATCTCTAAGTTGCTTCCCATATTCTCAAAATACCCAAATTACTGGGCTAAGTGATGTTAATACGGAGGAGGATTTTAAGGTGTTTACAGAGTTAGTCTAAAGAATTAAACACAAAATGTATTCATTTAATGTGAGAATGTACAAAGTTGAAATTTTTTTGGAAGAATTGAGATCAAACTATTTTGTTGGTGCACCATGAAAACAACCATTTGATCCATTGCCAACTTCGACATTCAAAAGTCGAAACCTACATGTCCACTCAAAAAAAATGGTGATAAATAATATGATTATAGTCAGTAATAAGGACTCAATGGAGTAGAGATTAAATGTCGATAAATTAATGGCTTGGATTAAGACTAGTGAAGCAATAGGTGAAATTGTTAGAGACCCCTCTCACTTCGTAGGATGATTATATCCCTCTTCCACAACATGTTCTCCAAGATGAGGTAGAGTTTTTAATCTCATATTGTAAATTTCATTTCCATGATAATTCATTAATGAATGATTTCAAATTTGTATTTCTTTTCTATAAGATACAGCTGAACTAATTAACCTTAAGCAAGATCATCAGATATCTACTAACGTGAGTGTACTGCCAATGCGACCAAATCGTAGGCCAGGACAGTACCAAACTTTACCATAGATTAAATGCCGCGGGAAACAAATCCTAATTGTAAATTGGTCCATTTCATAAAGCTGGTCCATTTCAAGTTGTCGATCTTGTTACTCTTGATCAATTGAAGTTCATTCAATATACTTTTGATAGATATTTGTGAAATATCTATTAAATTTTTTATTTTCATATTAAATTAGGTTTAAATGATTTTTATGAGTTATTACTCAAAACTACTGCTTATTGTCTTTAGTGAAATCATTATCTCTACTAACGGTGAATTTGTAACTCAGTATTCTTAATTGAGCCTGTTGCTTAGGACATTTCTTAGTAGAGAGGTATGAGGTTTCAAAATTCATTCATGTCACACTATATGTTTTCCCCATATTATATCTCTTAATCAATTTGATCATATTTAGGTTATTTCCATCAATGCATATCACCTCACCCTCATTGACCAGGCAATGGAGAAAAATTTGCTAGTGAATTAGTACTTACCTACCAGATATTCTTAAGTATCTCGGGTAATTTTTGCACTTTTTTTTTTGCTTCTATAGTGATCGTTTGCTCACCTTATGCCTTTATTATGTGTAGCAATCATTTCTTATGATTGGAGTAAGAGTTGATTGTTTTGCAAGGGTAGCTAAAATCAGAAAAAATTATATGCAAGGCTTGCATAGGTATCAAAAGATTACATTCCCAATTCTTTAATTGTTACAATTTATAATGGCCTAATTCTATTAAAGAATTTGTAATTGTTATTAAAGATTTATATTTCAAGTAATGATAAATCATCTTATTGGTTTTTATTGATCGTGAAAACTGGAAGAAAAATGTGCTGAGATATTTCTAGATCCTCGTTTTAATAGAAGACGATACAATCAAGCTTTGCGCATTGTATGTCACTCATGTTATTTTAAATAATCTATTTCCTTTAATTACTCATGTATATTGTGCTAAAGTTCATATTAATCGACACTGGTTTACTATTTCTCTAACATTTGCATTCTCTTGACTCTATTCTTCAGCCTCAAATGCCAACAAATATAGAACAATTGAAGTTCATTTAGTTTCCAATCAATCGTAGTGTAAGAGTTCCCAAGCAAAGAAATGGATATGATTGTAGGATATATGTCGTTAATTTTATGGAAAATCCAGAATTTCTACCGAAAAAGTCGTAATCTTGGTAAAAATATCTAAACTTGTTAAGTCATTAACTGTTTAATGGCTAAACTTCTTATTTCACAAACTTCTTAATCATATGAAAGTAATTTATTTTATTATAAATTGACTAGTACAATTCTGTAGATGCATATGGTTGGTTAGCCATTTAATTAATTGATTTTGCATCGAATTAACATGGAGAAAAATTACTAGAACTACCTAATACTCAATTTGCTAACCATATTGCATTGGTAGACCCTATATCTTTTGAAATGAAGAAGCCATCTCACCAAAAAAGCATAAGAGTACAGCAAAAGATTCACAAAAAAGTTAACAAGAGACTACATGTTTAGATGTTACATTTATTAAGGATGACTTTTTTTTTATGCATACTGGTGTAATTTTTGAACAAGGATAGTCTTTGTTGGCAGTTTTTGTTAAGCTCTAGAGAGATGATACTATTACATTTTTATGAGGTACAACAAATACTTGTCATATTGTTGATGATGTCAATAGAGGGATAAGTAATAAAATAAACACATCTTGATGATTATATATTGCTATTTGATTGAGATTGAAATTGATGAAATACTTATGTATTCTTGATTGGGACACTATTTGATGGATATATTTATTGATACTTACATATTTGAGAATTTATGGTGATATATATTGACAACTGATCTTTTTTACTAAAATTGATGAAATGCTTTTATCGATATTTGAGTTTTTGAAGTATTTTACCAATTTTATAAATCAAAATTAGAATTAACTACTAAAAGGTGACTACATGCAATAATAACCCAATTTTGTTTACAAAATTTTATTTTTTTAGGGGTAAAAATGTTATTTTGTGCTTATATTATAATTTACATTTTTAATCATGTAACATATTATGAATTTCTAATTATGTTTCTAAATATTTGATTTTGTGTATTTTTTATTGGGTAAAATAATAATTTCATACAATTCGGGGCTGAAACAGATAAATGAATGTCAAATTTGGCCTCTAGAGGTCTGAAAAAGTTAATTCATTGTCGTGAAGGATTTGTGCATTTTGTTGTAAAATTATAAGTTTTTACCATGTCAGATATGATAATTGTTAGTGGAATAAGTTGGGTGTACTTTATTGGAGTGAGTTAGGTTTATGTTTGGTTAGTGGAACAAATGTATGATCATAAAATAATTAGCTTTGCTTATGTGTGTGGCGTGGATTGGTCATGAACTAGCATAAATATAGAGGAGGGAACACCCTTCTACACACACACCTCCCTACACCTTACTTCACTTCACTTCTTTCTCTCCAAATTCTTCTCCTCATCTCGTTATCTTAATTTCGTTTTAATATTTTTTAATATATTTTCGATAAATAGATTTGGTTTTATTTCTAATTTTTGGTTTTTTTTAATTATGTACAATTTAATTTTGATAATTAGTTGTATTATAACTATGCTTGGCTAAATGATAATAGTTAGAATAAGGTGAAACTTTTAGTAGAAAAAATATGATTTAATTAAATTCAATTTAATTATATAAATTAAATTATTTCCTATTTAATTTTATACATATTTTATATTTTAAAATTTTAATTTATTGTAAACAAATAGGGGAGTTTGGTGCAATAGATTCTTAATATGTTAGCATAAAGTATGCTAAAATTCTATTTTGACTTATTGTAGATAAATTGAATTTTTGGCATACCAAGTACTTAATCCATGATAATATTAGTGGGAAAATAATTATAATTTATACAGTTAATCTTTGGGCAATAAAAAAATAAAAAGAAAAAATTCTATTAAATTATTTTTACTACTAAGAGTGGATTCATGATTCTAACTAATTTATTTTCATACTTTCACTTAATATAATTAACTTGTATTTAAATTTTACTTTTAGATAAATTAAAATAAAATTAACAAATTAAATCTTTTCCTTATGGATCGATCTCAAATTTGCTGCGCTATATTATAATAGGACACTCTTATACTTAAGAGTTATAAATCACTTTTGAGTCGTGTAAAGTTTTTGACATCGTTGCTAGGAAAATGTATTTATTTTTTTTACTTTTATTCTTATTTTTTTTCCTTCTTCTTTAAATTTTCATTTGCCCCTTCTTCTTTTCTTAAATTATGTTCTATTCAAAAACTGAAAATTACCCATAAAAGTTTGGAAGTTTATAAATAGGCCCCTAGCCGAAATTTCTCATAATAATAAGATTTGAACTTACAACTTGAACTTATTTATACTCAATTTAGACTCTATTTGGACCAAATAAACGTGAATATTGACTTTAAGAATTACAACAAAGGCTCAATAATTTGCATTAATCACGTAATTGGCTAGTAATTTTTAAAATTTGAAAGAAAAGTTTGCATCTTGGGATAAGTATTCCTTTTCTTTCATTCTTCTTTAAATTTTCACAATTTAA
Organism: Atalantia buxifolia; assembly: GCA_030444775.1. Taxonomy (NCBI): domain Eukaryota; kingdom Viridiplantae; phylum Streptophyta; class Magnoliopsida; order Sapindales; family Rutaceae; genus Atalantia; species Atalantia buxifolia. The sequence goes on from CM059837.1 coordinate 8,877,838, forward strand.
TTTTTTTATTTTTTTGTTTTGCATTTTTTATATATACGTTTATTTTATTTTGTAATGGTAGGTTTAATTGCCTCAATTGTTATTTAATTCTTATTAATTTGTTTAAATGGCTGGTTTAACCATCCATTTACTTATTTTAATATCTGTTAATTAATTTTAATTTTTATTTCACATTTTTTCTCATATAATTATATTACTTGTTTATTTAATTTTACTTTGATTTTATTTTCTTTAGTTTGGTGTAATTTCATTTAGTTTTTCATATGTTACTCCTTTGTTTGTGTATCATCTTTACAACATAATTTCACACATACAAGTCATCAACATTGCGTAAAACATTAGTCTCGAACTTCAAGTAGTAGATTAATTCGTAGATCTCAATCACCATCACCAATCATAGAAGAGCTCCAAGAAGAAGACATTTTGGTCCAACTTAAAGCTCAAATTGATCAAGGAGACAACCATTCTCAATATTAGGGGTGGGCATTTTCAGGTTCGGATCAGGCTGATCGGATTTCGGGTTGATCGGGTTAAAAAAGTATTCATCCAACCTCAACCCGAAGCTGTAACATGGTCCAATTCGAACATATTCAGATAGGATTGGGTCAGGTCTAATAATCGGGTTGAATTCGGGTTAATTCAGATAGAGTGAAGCTACTGCACAAATAAAATAAAATAAAACATTTAATTTTAATGTTTAATCTAACTAATCTATTCATTAAAAAAAATCAATCATAGTATAATTTAAGTGTCCACAAGCTTAATCAATCAAGCTCTACAATTTTCAATACAAGATTTTTCCTTATTTTATTGTTAATATTTAACAATGCATATACTTAACAATTAGCAAATAATATATAATATATTATTATATACCATCAAAACATTAAAAAAAAAAAGAATCCGGGCTGCCAGTTCTCAAAGCAACTTGGTGATGTTGGAGGCTACAAAGAAGAGATCCATGAATAAAGCAGATCCGACAGCGGATCAGATCTGGTCGTGGGTCGCGAAGCAATAGATCTGATAGCGGGTTAGGTGGCTCCATGCGAGGGCTGCACTTCATCCGTGTCTTCTCTACATTTGCTGCTGGCTGCCGCTTTGCTTTTGGCTTTTGCGATGTGTGTGTGTGTGAAGTCGTGAATGTGAGGGTGAGGGCTGTAAGGTTGTGATCTGTGAAGGTAGTGAAATGATCTGTGGCTGTGTGCATTTGTTTGTGTGTGGTTGTGTGCGTGTGTTATAATTTCATTTTGTCTTTTGTTTGTTCATTTTTTTTAGCCAACTCGATTCGATTGGGTTGACACAAATACACCTGATCAGATTTTATTCACAATCCAGTCCGAGCCAAACCCAAAATTTTTCGAATTAATTTGGGTGAGATCAGATCGGGTCGGGTCGGGTATTTTGACCACCCCTACTCAACATAATGCATATGACAGAATCAACCACGAACTTTAAGAGACTACATGAATCCAACCAAAATAGGAGCACCTTTGTGTACAATATATCCTCTAGAAGCATCTCGATTCAATTTTAAACTAGATATTATCCAACTTTTACTAACATTTCATGGTTTAGAGTCCAAGAATCCACACTTGCATTTAAGAGATTTTGAGGTAGTTTTTAATACATACACAGACCGATAAAGTTTTTTTTCCTTTTCATTAAAAGATAATGCTAAAACTTGGCTACAAAACCTTAAATATAGATTAATAAGAACTTGGAATGACACGCAAGAACTATTTTTGAAAAAAATTCTTTCCACTTCATAGAACTAATTCATTTAAAAGGCAAATAATTTCTTTCACTAAAAAAGATGGGGAAAAATTATATCAATGTTGAGATAGGTTTAAAGAATTGCTCAGCATATGTCCACACTATGGTTTTGAAATTTGGCGATTGGTCACTTATTTCTTTGAGAGCTTGACAGCCAAAAATAGATAAGTTTTAAAATGATGTGTAATGGTGTATTCAGAGAAAAAAAATCCTAAAAATACACTAGATTATCATGAAAAATAGCTAAAAATGCGCAACATTAGGATACTGTTGGAACTTTTGAATTGGCAAATAAACCACAACCAACTATATCCAGTTGAGGAATCCATAACCTTAAGGAAGATCATGATTTACAAGCAAAATTTGCATCCTTAGTTAGGAAATTTAAAGTTTAGAGCATAAAAAGAGTGATCAAGCAAAATTTATTCAAGAGATTGCATGTAATGTTTGTATTTCTAATGATCATTTCACTCAAGAGTTTCCCACCTTGCCTACACTTAAAGAATGTCTTCATGATCAAGCCGATGCAATTAACGTTTATAATAAGCCAAACCCATATTCACATACTTATAATTATGGTTGGAGAAATCATTCAAATTTTATTTAGGAGAATAATAATAATGCACAATCTTTACAAGCACCAATTCCACAAAATCTTTAAATGCTCAGCCTTATACACCCTATGTTCTAACATCATGGAAAAATCTAGAAGATATAATGCGTTCATTCATTAGAAGGTAAGATGTTATTAACAATTAGAATGCACAAACCTTTTGATTTGAAAGATACTCTTGCTAAAATTGCTTATGCACTTGCAATTCAAGAAAAAAGTAATCTTTAGCTCAACCACAATCAAATCTTAAGATTCAACAAAATCTACCCATAGACTAAGTCAAGTCAATTATAACTCTTCATAGATTATTATTAACTCTTAGTAGTGGTAAGGTTGTTCAAAGACCCATTCTTTGTGAAGATGAAGACAGTGAAAATTCAAAGGGTAAAGAAGGACTAAATAAACTTACACCTAGTAAAGAAATAAATATTGCTCCATTTGAACTATTATTCCGCAAGTATTGAATAAATCAATGAAATCAAACCACTCTTTTGAAATTTTTGAAATCTTTAAGCAAGTGCAAGTTAACTTTCCTTTGATAGATGCAATTAAGTAGGTGCCTTCATATGCCAATTTTTTTGAAAGGCTTATATACTATCAAGAGGAAATTGAAGGTAAGAAAGAGAGCTTTCATGGTTGAACATGTAAATACAATTTTATCTATTAATAATATGTTGAAATATAAAGATCTTGGTTATCCTAATATTTCTTTTATTATTAGTGATCACAAAATTGAGCATGCTTTACTTGACCTTGGTGCTAGCGTTAGTTTGCTTCCATATTTAGTTTATCTTCAACTTATTTGTGGTAAGTTAAAATCAACTTCAACTACACTTTTGCTTACCGTCAGGTCAGTTAAAGTACCAAAAGGAATAATGAAAGATATTTTACTACAACTTGATAAATTCATATACCCTATGAATTTTATTGTCTTAGAAACTAAAATTGTTGTGAATAATTATAAACTAATTTCTATTTCTTTGGCCCAACCATTTTTAACAATTGCTAATGCTTTGATTAATTGTAGGAATGGTTTAATGAAAATTTCATTAAGAAATATGACTCTAGAATTGAATATTTTCAACACGTGCAGGCAACCTAATAAGAAAATGAGAACGAAGATGATACTGATGAACAAAAAAGAATTGCTTGAATTTTGTATAGGGGAAAATATTCGAAAAGGAAAATTTTTCAGAACTTATTGATGTTTGTTTGGTTAATTGAATTGAATCAAATAACCAAGTTGAACTTGATAATTTTAATATAAATTTATTGTTTGATTCTGCTCAGACTTTACAAAATAATGATGAAAAACCAAAATTTGAAGAGCTTGAAATTATTGAAACGATAGAACAAGAAAAAAGCACCTAAACTGGAATTGAAATCTTTGCCCAAAGGATTAAAGTATTCTTATCTTGGAGAAGAACAAACTTATTCTGCCCAAGTATTCTTATCTTGGATTAAACATGACACCCTTAAGTCCTATACTTGAGGGAGAAATATTTGACTGTTTGGGAATTAATTTTATGTGTTTGTTTCCACCATCTTTTGAATTTATGTACATATTAGTTGCAGTTGATTATGTCTCAAAATCGATTAAAACAATTTCTTGTCAAAATAATTATAGAGCAACACTGTGATAACATTTTTAAGGGAAAATCTGTTAAGTCGACTTGAAATTCCTCGAGCCATTATCAATTTATCAATGATAGAGGTAAGCATTTTTGTTATAAGTCATTTGAGTCCTTAATAAATAAATATGGAATCTATACATAAAGTTGTTACCCCTTATCATCTCGAACAAATAGTCAAGTTGAATTAGCAAATAGGGAGATAAAACAAATTTTAAAAGAAATGATTAGCCAAACTACAAAGATTGGTCACTTCGACTGACTGATGCACTCTGCGCCTACTATACTGCATTAAAGTAAGTCTTTAGGAATGTCATCTGATTAGTTGGTTTATGGTAAACCTTTCTACTTACTGGTTGAACTTGAGCATAAATCATTTTGGGTGATTAAAACTTTTAATTCAAGTCTTGATGATGTTGGTAATGTGTGTAAATTGCAATTGAATGAACTTGAGGAATTAAGAAATGATGCATATGAAAATTCAAGAATTAAGGCAAGAACCAAAGTTTTCATGATAAGAGAATTTTTTTAAAAACATTTGAGATTGGTAAAAAAATGTTGCTTTATAATTCTCATCCTCATTTATTTCTAGGGAAGTCAAAGTCAAAGTAAAATGACCTATTTATTGTAAAAAATGTATGTCCATATAGGGCCGTAGAAATTAAGAATCCAAAGAATGGTGTTACAGTTAAAGTAAACGATCAACGATTAAAACCATATCTGAATGCCAATCACATGAAACACTGAAATAAATTTGATTGATCCACCAAATCTTGATTAAATTATTTTTTTCTTTGTATTTAATGATTGATTTTACTTTTTTCCATTTTGTTTTACTGTTACTTTGTCGATTTGAAATTATTTGATTGTTTCTTTTTTATGTCTCGAATAATGTGCACTGCACATCTTTTGAGTATCGTGCATCTCTTGTTTAATGTATGCTTGACGTTTGTGTTTCCTTTCATCATCTTTAATATACTTCATGAGAACCTCAATAAGAAAGATGCTTTTCAAATATCTTAAAATGCTTTTACAAGTGAAATTTCTTTTTATAGGCTTGATATGAATATGTAAATCATATACTGTTTGGGGTCTGCGAACATCAATGTTAGCATTCTTATTTAAGATCTAAAAAGACAACTCAAGGAAATGAAGGGTGATATATATGATATCCAATTGGAACTTGAGGTTAACTCAATAAAAAGACGAAGGTAAGTTGAATGTTTGACTAAATTGGTATCTTTAATTTCCCACAATAATGAAAAATCTAAAATTAAACATGAAAGAAATACAATGTAAATTGCTTAAGCGTTTTCCTTTTCTCTCTCAAAATGCTCTCAAGAAAATTTACAAAGATCATTGTGAACTATTGCGTTTGTCAATGATCAATAACATTCCCATTAATATTCATTGGTTAATTGAACAAAGGTCCAATTGACAAGTGGGTTTTCTGATCCATTTGTTTCTTATATGCTTTGTTTTAGTAAAATCACATTTGTTAAAAGAAAGATAACTTGTAAGGCACAAAACTATTAGACTAACACCCCAACAGAATGACTTGGGAGAAAGGATGAACAGAACCCTTATGGAGAGAGTAAGGTGCATGCCTGTTCAAACAAAACTACCCAAGACTCTGTGGGCAGAAGTACTTTTAACAACCTGTTACTTGGTTAATCTAAGTCCATTTACAACCATAAACTTTACGATACCTCATGAAATATGGACTGGTAAACCTGCAAACTATAGAGATTTAATAGCCTTTGGCTATTCAGCCTATGCCCACATAAGTTAAGGAAAGCTACGTCCTAAGGCTTTAAAGGGCATCTTCATAGGATATCCAAAAGAGATTAAGAGGTATAAAATCTGGTGTAATGATATTAATCCACCAAAATGCTTGATTAGCAGGGATGTGATATTCAATGAAGAAGAACTGATGAGCAAGAAGTCTGTTTAAATGGTGTCTGAGGTTGATTCTAAGGGGTCAGATGAGCCTCAGATTAAGGTGGAGCTACCAAATCATTATGATACACATGAAGTTGAAGATTCAAGTTATATCAATGACAAGTCAGAAATTCAAGAATCAACTCAACCAGAACAAGGATCACAAGCTTAGGGTTACCAACTAACTAGAGATAGAACGAAAAGGCAAACCAGACCACCTAAAAGATATGGATGTGCTAATTTTATTACACATGCCTTGGAAGCAGCACATGAAATTAATGATGAAAAACCAAAAACCTTCAATGAAGCAAGCTAAAGCAAATTCAGAACAAAATGGAAAGAGTTATGGATAATGAAATCTTATCTTTGCACAACAATGATACTTGGGAACTGGTTGAAAGACTAACAAATAGAAGAATTGTGGGCACTAAGCAGATTTATAAAATTAAAGAAGGCTTGATAAGCTTAGAACCGAGGTGATTTAAAGTAAGGTTTGTGGCAAAAGAGTTACACACCGAAAGAGGGAGTTGATTTTAAAGAGGTAATCTCTCCTGTAGTCAGGCATGCTTCAATAAAGGCGATTTTATCGTAGTACAAGACATATAGCTTGATCAACTTGATATCATGACTGCATTCTTACATAGAAGACTTTAAGAAGAGATATTCATGACTCAACCTGAATAGTATGAAGATCCAAACAAGCCTGGACATGTGTGTTTGCTCAAGAAATCTCTTTATGGATTAAAACAGTCCCCTAGGCAATGGTACCTCAGATTTGATGAATTCATGGTTACACATGGATTCATGAGATGCAATTGTTATTGTTGTGTGTATTACAAGTTGAATAGTATGAAGATCCAAAAAAGCCTGGACATGTGTGTTTGCTCAAGAAATCTCTTTATGGATTAAAACAGTCCCCTAGGCAATGGTACCTCAAATTTGATGAATTCATGGTTACACATGGATTCATGAGATGCAATTGTTATTGTTGTGTGTATTACAAGCTATTGAAGGATGACCTTTACATATATCTCATTTTATATGTAGATGACATGCTAACAGCTTGTAAAGAAAGGAACGAAATAAAAGGTTTGAATCAAATTCTAAACTCTAAGTTTGATATAAAGAAATTGGGATTGCAAAGAAGATTTTGGGGGTACAAATTGAAGAAATAAAATAGTTGGTCTCATGTTTCTATCACAAAAGAAATATTTGACCAGGATACTTGACATATACAATATGTTGAACTCTATACCAGTATTGACTCCCTTAGCAGCTCATTTAGTAATTTGCAGTGTCCAAAAACAAGTGAAGAGAATCTTGAAATGGAAAATGTACCTTATGCTAATGTAGTGGGTTGCCTTATGTATGCAATGGTCTTGACAAGACCAGACATGTCACATGTTGTTAGTGTTGTGAGCAAATACATAGCATCATCTAGTACGGAGCACTGGAAAGCAGTCAAATGGATAATGAGGTATTTATTTAGTACGTTGAACGGTGGCCTGATATATGGTAAAAGTAAGAAAAGTTGTGAAGGTTTGCTGGCATATGTGGACTCAGATTATATAGGGGATTTGGACAGTAGGAGATCTTTAACTAGTTATACGTTCATGTTTGATGGTTGTCTCATTAGTTGGAAAGCCACTCTATAACATGTGGTGGCCTTGTTAACTACAAAAGCAAAATATACAGCTGCAACAGAAGCTGTAAAAGAGACTCTATGGCTTAATGGATTAATAAGAGAATTAGGCGTCAAATAAAAAGATGTAACAGTTAATTGTGACAGCTTCAGTGCCCTTCATCTGTGTAAAAATCTTACACACCATGAGAGGACAAAGTACAATGACATTAAACTCTATTTCATCAGGAATAAAGTGTCTAAAAGAGCTGTGAAAATGTCCAAAGTTCATACAGATGAGAACCTTGCAGATATGCTCACTAAAGTGGTGTCAACAACTAAGTTCAAGATGTGCTTGAGCCTAGCTGGCTTAGGTGATTGTTGATTACCTGAGGGCTTGGAGAAGAAGACAGGTTGAGGGGTTTTGATTCAAGTTGGAGAAATGTTGACTGAAATGATGAATTCAAAAACTGGGTTTATTAAACATCTTGAACATAGTTCAGTCTGAGATATGTTTAATGCGCTCAGGGTGTCACGAGCTTAACATGTGGCTTCCTAAAGATCAAAATGGAAAGAGATAGAGACGTTTTAGTTGTGGTTTAAGTGAAGCATGTGAGTAAACACGTGAGAATGGAATCAAGTTAGTTATAAAGCTATTATCCAAGTGGCATTGATCTGTGTAGTCTGGGTTTTATATTAGTCAATATATAAGATGATCATCGTAGCAACTTCAGCATGAATTGAACAGCATTATAGAGAGAGTTATAGGAGAGAAAAAGTGGCATCTTTTCCTCTGTAATCAACTCTTTTGTTGCTCTGTAACATTCACAAGAATTATCAATAAAACTCATTCTGGTAGCTTCTCATGTGGATGTAGATTGTGCTTCTTTGCACAATCTGTTTGAAGTTAGTTCTATTTTATATCATAATTAACACTCAAGGCTATTTGTTTGGGTATTAAACATTTTTTGCTGATCTTGATTGTGATCTTGGGCAGTGATTGAGTTGCTGAGCAATCCTAAACACTCTAATCACTACACTTGGTATCAGAGCGGGGTTAACAAATCAAGATCCGAGTATGGCTATTCCAAGGATTGACCTTGAGAAGTTTAACGGGAAAAACGACTTTAATACGTGGAAAGTGAAAATAAAAGCTTTGCTGGTTACACAAGGCCTGGGTGATGTTATTCAATTAGTGACCAAGAAGGAGGGTAAAGGGGTCTCTTTGTCAAAGACTTTTAAACAGGCTGCTGAGATTGATAGGAAGGCCAGAGGGATTATAAGCTTGAGTCTTACAGATTCTATCATAACGAAAGTTACAAAAGAACCCATTTTTGTTGATTTATGGGCTAAATTAGAGAGTATCTGCATGAAAAAATCCTTTCCAAATAGACTATATATAAATAAGAGGATGTTTACATTAAAAATGGTGGAGGGCTCATCTCCTGAAGACCATCTTGACGAGTTCAACAAAATGTGTGGCACTTTATAAACTATTGATGTAGTTCTTGATGATGAGGATAAAGCTCTTCTTTTAATAAGCTCTCTGCAAAAATACTATAAGCATTTTGTTGATGCCTTAATGTATAAAAGGCAGACACGGTCTCTGGATGAAGTTAAATCATGTCTTATTGAAGTGTGAGCTCTGAAACTGGTTTTCATAGAGTCATACGTCATGTCAGTTCGTGGTTGTAATAGCATATGATATGTCAGTTCTGGTCATTCAAAGTCGTATGACAATGTTATTTGTTCATCCATTTGAGAGTACGTGAAGCACGTGGCTATCACATGCCTACACTTAACAATACGACTTGTTGAGTTGCCATTTTGGAGCCATCTTTTACCGTGAAGCAAACACGTGGCTCAGAGGCTGTTATGTTCTGTTACAAGAGCAGGAAAATTCTGGGTTTATGGTTACATAATTTGGCTGACTAATAAGGGAACTCAAAACTTCCTCAGTCTTTATGGGTTGAAACACTGATGACAGCTTGCTACTTAGTCAACAGAAGTCCATCTAGTGTCGTAGACTTTAAAACACCTGTAGAAATGTGGTCTAGCAGAGCTGCTAATTATTCTTATTTGAAAATATTTGGTTGCCCTACATTTGCACATTTGAAGCAAAGAAAACTTGAGCATAGGGCTCTGAAATGTGTTTTTCTTGGATATCCAGAAGGTGTGAACGGTTATAGGCTCTGGTGTACTGATCTAAAGTCACCTAGGTGTATAGTTAGTAGAGATGTGGTCTTTAATGAACAAGAAATGCTTGAAAGTTATACACAGAAGCTTGGAAACACAAACAAGGACTCTGGTTTACTTAATGATCAGATTAAGGTGAAGCTTACTGGAAAATCTGGAAATACAACATCACATGAAACAATAAAAGATAAGGGCAGAGATGCAGATGATTCTGATAAAACTTCAAATAGTCAAAAAACATTGCATGATTATCAGCTAGCCATGGATAGAGAAAAGAGAGTTATAAGGGCAGCTAAGAGGTATGCATATGCAGACCTAATTGCATATGCACTGACAATAGCTCATGAACTGGACTATGATGAACCTAAGACCTATAAGGAAGCTATTTCAGGGAAAAATGCAGACCAGTAGTTGAAAGCCATGAAGGAAGAAATAAATCCTTTGTATAAGAATGACACCTGGGTACTTGTAAGAAAACTAGAAAAAAAAAGTGATAGGCTGTAAATACGTGTATAAACTCAAGTAGAGAATCTCAGGAGTGGAACCAAAGAGATTCAAAGCCAGACTTATAGCAAAGGGATTTACTTATTCATCTTAATAAGCCAGAAAGCTCAAACCTAGTAATAATCTTCATCCAAAGCCGGCCATGAAAAGTTTATATGCACATTTGGTCATTCACCTTAGCATGCAACACAATCACTATAAATTTATGGTCTAATGCAAGCATAAGCCAACACAAAAATATTAATTACTTCCAATCATCTTTATCACAAAGGTTTCCTAATGGCCTTGAATTTCTTAAAATCAATTCCTTTCTTTATCTTGTTCTCAATTGCTATTGCAGATGATCCAGATATCCTCACAGACTTCATTGTTCCTACTAACATTTCCAATCCCATAATCGACGGGAATTTTTTCACGTTCACCAACATGCGCGCGGTGTTTGGCTCTGACATCCTACCAACTTTCAAGGTAGAATTTTTTTAAGTTCCTAAAGTTTTGTGATTTTTTATATGAGGCTAGAGTTTTCAACTATTTCTCAACTACGTTACCAAATCAATTTCTGCTTAGATAATTGACTAGGGGTGGGCAAATCGGGTTTCGATTCGGGTTGCTCGGGTTTTGGTTTGGATTTCAACCCGTTCGGGTTGGAGAATTAAACCCAATTGGGTTGAAAATGCCAACCCGAACCAAATTCGGTTCGGTTTGGTTCGGTTCGGGTTCGCAATTCAGATCAGATTGGGTTGGTAATTCGGGTTAAAATTTCAGTTTGGGTTAATTCGGGTTAGTTTAGGTTAGAATAATTCAATCTAAAATTTCGGGTTAGTTCGAGTTAGAACAGGTTGGAACAAGTTAATCTAAAAATTCTAACAACAACCACTTAAAATCCAAAAATCTCAATTCCAAACATCCTTAACAACAAATATCAACTACAAATCATCCTTAATAACTTTCAATAATTTAAAAATCTCAATTCCAAATATTCCAAACATCCTTAAGGAATAGTTACGGGTAAATTTGTGGCAGCTAGTTGAACATGGCTACAAAAAAAAATTTACTCAATTTTTGTTTACAATACCACTAACGTGTGCAAGGTGCAGCACTGGAAACAAGCCTAAAAATTATCCATTTTCTCTATTGCATTCACCATTCAGAAAGCAAAAGGAAAAGAAAACAAAAGAATAGAAGAAACTTAACAATTTAGACCGAAAGTTCCATGACCAGCAAAAAAGAAAGCATGGAGTCACTGCCAATGATGCAAGACTGTTACAACCACCACTTCAAATCCGAAAATCTCAATTCCAAACATCCTTAACAACAAATATCAACTACTAATCATCCTTAATAACATTTTTTTTAAAGTTAAAAAAACATAAAACATGTAAAGTACAATAAAGCTACAAAAATTACAAATCTAAAAATTAAAATGGCAAATGGCAACCATGATTAAACATCTCCACATAACAAACAAGGCTAATAATCCATCTCCAACACCATCAACACTCAACACAACATCTCCAAAATTAGCAATAATTAACCACCACCATACCAAAATATCGAGCAACAACGGATAGAAAATGAAGCAAATCAGTCCATGCAGCAAAAAAATTAAAAAAATTAATTAAAATTTAGTGTAATTACTCAATATGCCTTAACAAGTCTCAATATTACTAGTAGCATATTTGTATTATGACTATGCCTTAATTGGAAATGATTATGAAGTTTAATCCAAATCGATATACATAGTTACATACTTACTGTTGCAGTAAAAAAATATTCATATTAGAACACTTGGATGATCCGCTTGTGTCGATTTACGAAGCTCTACATAAAATAAAAAGACTTGAAGTAAATAACTCTTAACTTAAAGTAAGCAAATCTTAAAAATAAATAACTAAATAAGTAATCATTAATATTTATACCTTCCGTAAGAGCATCTATAAACTGATTTTCCTCCACCAACACTTGAAGGTTTGTTGTTGAATCAACAAAAAGTGAAGTTCGCAACCAATTTTGTGTCAGTATCAATGCTTCCACCATATCAGGGGTCATAGAACTCCTATATTCATCTAAAATACGACCTCCTGTGCTAAAGGCGGACTCAGATGCAACTGTAGATACCGGAATGGCAAGCACATCTCTAGCTATTTGCGATAAAATTGGGTATTTCGAACTATTAGCTTTCCACCATAATAAAATATCAAATGGAGCACCCAATGCATTAGGCGCTTGATATTCAACCGACTCCATCAAGTAAAGATCTAGCTCATTTGACAATTCTATGTGATCTCCAGTGACAGCAACCATCTCGGTGTATTTGGAGAAAAGGTCCTCAAATACCTCATCGTCTTCATCCATAAAAGTCAGCCCACTATTAGCACTAACACCCGCACTTTCACTCATAAATGCACTCACGCTTTCACTCAAAAATGCACTCGCACTTGCAGTAGCACTTGGTTTTAAGTGTTGAGCACTATATGCTTCAAAAAGCTTGTTTAACACATCCTTCACCAAGTTTTTCATCTCAGCACATTTTGCACTATCTTTACCATATAAAGTCTCAAAGCAAAGTGTTGGAAAATTCATTTTCCCTCGTGGATCTAATATACAAGCAATGATCAACAACTTGTTTATCTTCGAAGGCCCCTCCCAATACTCCTCAAATTTCTTCTTCATGCTACTTGCTATCATACTAATGTGTGGATCAAGGTTGTCCGCCATTGTATTCAAAGCCTTTTCAACTTTGCATATCTCATTGTAGCACGTGCTAGATGTCACCTTCAGTGAAAAAGAAAATGACAGTGTGGCGTCATAAAAAATCCTCAAAAACCTAACCATCCGATAAGCATTATCCCAATCATAATTGCTGGTGGTCCCACTTTTTTCTTTCCACCTTCTTCTTCACAAAAATAAGCATCATAAAGTTTATCCTCATTTGCTATTCGATCAAATGCCGATCTAAACTTCAATGCCGTCGTTAACATGGTATATGTGGAATTCCACCTAGTTGGACAATCTAAAACCATACTTCCTCTAGAAGGTTGACCGTTCTTCCCCAAGATCTTTTCTTGCTCTACACGAATTTGAAATGATTTCAATCTCGCAGTAGATGATCTCACATACTTCACAGCATTGTGGACACTAATAATATTATTGTCTAGTTTTTTCAACCCCTCATTAACAATAAGATTCATGATATATGCGCAACAACGTACATGGATAAAGTCACCATTCAACACCAATGCACCATCTCTCCAAGTCTTCAATTTATTCGTCAAATAACTAATGGCAACTTTATTTGCACTTTCATTGTACACGGTGACTGTGAAAACCTTCTCAATACCCCAATCAAGTAAACATTTCTCAAGCTGCTTAACAATCGTCTCCCCCTTGTGATCAGAAATTGTGTTAAAACTGATTATCTTCCTGCGTAACTGCCAATCTTGTTCAATAAAGTGTGCTGTTATTACCATATAACTGGCCATCGTGATGGAAGTCCAAATATCCGTAGTAAGAGATACTCTTTGCTTCTTATCACATAATAAACTCTTCAACGAAGCCTTTTCTACTAGAAATATGTCAAGAATATCCTTGGTAATGGTTCTACGAGATGGGATCATAAACCTAGGACATGCAACACTGCAAAAATGTCTGAATCCAGAATTCTCCACATGCGCAAATGGAAACTCATCAAGAATAATCATTTTAGCAGTTGCTCTTCTAATAGCCTCCTGATTAAATCCCTTAACCACAACCTAACCAACCTCTTCATTACCGGCACCAATAGTTTCTTGACTTAAAGCTGCTTGACTTTGTAGATAACTTTCATATTCCAAACACCTTTTCAAGTGGTTTGACAAACTACTAGCCCCATCAGTAGATTTACATGAATATTCTTGGCCGCAGTAGTTGCAATTACACCGATTATAATCTTCTCGCAATCTAGTGAAATCTTACCACACCTATGATCTCGGAGCCATAACTTTTCTTGGCTGAGGTGGTTTTGATAATGTCCTCAATGACCTCTTCCTCTTTGATCCGAATTGGGCTTCCGTAGCCGCTGGTGACATATCACTAACTTCATTAGATTCAATGGATTGGATGTTTTCATGAACTCTTGAGCCATCAGTCTCAGACATCTGAATCATAAATCTATAGCATGATCGCATTAGGATCAAAGTTAACTTATAGCATAAACGTAATAAAACAAAAATAATCTAGAACAAACATCACAATTGAATAGAATAATAAGAATCTATTGTGGATTTGGACGCTCTAGCCGATACGAATCCTATTTTAACAACCACTTATGATTTTTCAACAAAAAATAGGTTCTCATTACAAAAACTCAAAATTTCATAATGTTATAACTTATAATATCCTAAATTGAACAAATATCACAATTTAATTAATAATAACAAGAATAACAGCAACAACATTTGGCAATATATATAACTTTGTCGAACAACAATTAAGTTAAACAAACAATAATAATAACACTAATAATAACTACAAATCAACAATTCAGCAATCAACATATTGCCATTTTCTAAATTAAAAAAACAGCACAAATTAATCAATTAATTAATTAACAATCTCTAATTTAATTAATAATAACAGCAACAAACCCACTCCAATTTAATCAATAACAGTCTCCAATTGTTCAATTATCAGTAAACCCACTCCAATTTAACTAAAACAATCTCCATTTGTTAAATTATCAGTCAACAACAATAAACCCACTCCAAATAATTGAATAATTACCAATCAATTAATTAAAAATATACAATTTAATTAATAGCAACAGGTTGTTAAAATTTGATTTAGGTTGCCAACAGCTGCGAGCAAGTCAGCAAGTTACAGCGTCAGCAGAACGAGACAAACCTTGATCTCGGAGCAACTACAGTGTCGACAGAGCGAGACCGTGTTGGGCTGAGTGGGACGCGAGGTGAACGCACGGCGCGGCTGCAAGCGAGGTGTGCTGGCTGACAGCGAGTGAGCTGCGGTGAATGGCTGGTGTCTGTTGGAGCTAGACGGGGCTATTGGGTGCTGGCTGCTGCTGTGGTCGTGGGAAAGTCAGGTAATGAAACTCAGAAGACAGAAAGTGAAGAACGGGAGCAGGCCGCAGGGAGAGGGAGGACCGCGGAAGTGAGACTGAGAGATTGAGATACGAGAGATTTTTTTTTAGGGATTTTTTTGTTTAATATATATATTTTTAATTTTTAAAACCTGAATCTTAAAAACAAGTTTCAACCCGAACGGGTTTAAGCTTTGAACCCGTTCGGGTTTTAAAGGTCAACCCAAACCGAACCGAACTCGAAATAAATTTTGGGTTTGGTTCGGGTTGACCCGATCCAAACGCCCACCCCTGATTGACATGTCCTTTACCGTTAAGTCACATTTACATTACTTATTTATATACACTAATGTTCACACGAATATATACAATAAATTTACAACTTAGCCCGGTACCTTTATCTTCCCCTTTTTCAAGGTGTCAAAAGCCAGCAAGGCAGAGTTTCCAGCATTGAATGGACAAAGTGTATCTTACGTTGTCTTAGAGTTCCCACCACAAGGCTGGAACCCACCTCACACACACCCTCGCTTAGCTGAGCTTCTATTTGTTGTCAGTGGAAGCCTTGAAGTTGGTTTCTGATAGGAGTTAGGGCTAAATTAGGGTTGACTTTTATAGGTTATATCAAAAGAAAACAAACAATCCTAACCTATAATTCAAGAGGTAGGTCAATCTCTCCCAAAACACTTAATGGCTCTTAATACCAGACAAAACTCAACATAAACCCTAAATGACTCCATAATCTCTTATTTATAGTTGAACCTTAATTAATAATAAAATTATTAAATTGCACCTGCCCTTTAAAATTACTAAACAGCCCTTGCCTCTTTATATTTGCGCCTAACATAAGTTTTCATGGGCCCAACATTACTCCCCTCCAAGAAAGACATTTTGTCCTTAAGGTGGAATCCGAGAAATTGCTGTTGTATCAACTCATATAGCTCCCATGTCGCCTTATAGTCTGGCAAGTCTTTCCATATAATCAACACTTCTTTATCAGCAAGTTGTCATGTTACTCCCTAACGTACTCCCTCCAAAGTAGCTGGTTCCAGCACTATCTCCATATCCTCAGTCAGCGTTGGCGGAAGCAAATGAGAGAGAGTATCTTCTCCAATAGCTCGTCTCAACTGAGACACATGAAACGCTGGGTGAATGACCGATGTTGGTGGCAGCTTCAACCGACACGCCACCTCTCCAATATTTTCTACGATCCAATAGGGCTCAAAATACTGACGGGAAAGCTTCTCATTCCTCCGTCGTGCAAGAGATTTCTGTTGGTATGGCAGTAGCTTCAGATAAACTTGATCTCCTACCATAAATTGTACGTCCCGCCTATGACCGTCGGCTTATTTTTTCATTATTTGCTGTGCTTTAGATAGTTGCCTTCTCAACTCATCAAGTATTCGATCCCGTTCCTTCAAGTATTGATCCACCTACGATACAGGTGTTGAACCTTGTCCATAGTACACCAAATGTGGAGGATCTCGCCCATACAAGATCTTAAAATGAGTGGTCTGTAAAGCAGTGTGATAAAAAGTATTGTACCAATACTCTGCCCATGCTAACCACCTCACCCACTACTTAGGCTTGTCCAACACAAAACATCGCAAATAGGTCTCTACACATCGGTTGATTATCTCAGTCTGCCCATCAGTTTGTGGATGATAAGCTGTGCTCCTCTTCAAAATTGTACCCTGCATCTTAAACAACTCCCTCCAAAAGTGGGTTAGAAAAACTTTATCTCAGTCTGTTACTATCAACGCTAGAATTCCATGTAAACATACCACTTCACGCATAAACGTTGTTGCAACCGTCGCAGCAGTATAAGGATGTCGTAGGCGTATGAAATGAGCATACTTGCTTAGCCGATCAACCACCACCAAGATCACCGTGTATCCATCCGAAAGTGGCAATCCTTCAATAAAATCCATCGTCACCTCCTCCCAAACCTTATTGGGTAATGATAATGGTTACAACAACCCTCCTGGCGCCATTGCCATATATTTGTGGCGCTGACAGACATCACACCTCACCACCATCTCCTCAACATCCTTCTTCATCCCAACCCAATACAGCTCTGTGGCCAAATGTCAATAAGTTTTTAAAAAACTGGAATGTCCCCTAATAGCACACTCGTGAAACTCCCGTAATAACTTCGGTATTTAAAGTGATGTCCTCGGCAGCATCAGGCGCCCCTAATATAATAGTCGTTGTCCATCTATAGAATAACCTGGGTATCCCGATTCCTCATGTAACAACGCTATCCAGATATTTGCAATTCATCCAACAAGTCATCGATCACTGAAATAGGAAATTTATCAAGTACTGTTTCCTTCTTTAGCGCTCGGTAGTCGATACAAAATCTCTAGCTCCCATACTTTTTTCCTTCACTAACAAGATCAGGCTCGAAAATGGACTCGCACTCAGTTGTATTAACCCGGCCTCCAACATTTCCCTAATTAGCCTCTCAATCTCATTTTTCTGTATCTGAGGGAACCGGTATGGCCGGACACTAATAGATAAAGCCCCTTCCTTTAACACTATTGCATGCTCATGTTCCCGTCGCAGAAGGAGGCCACTGGGCATTTGGAAAACCCTCTCAAATCGTTCCAACAACTGCTGAATTGGTTTTGGAATAATTGTTGATGCCTCTGTCCATCCTCCTTTCATGCTATGTAGCTCCACCAAGAATTCCTGCCTCACGTCTTGAATCACCTTTATCATGGTTTTTAGTGACACCAAAGTTTTGCTCAAACTCAAATCACCCTGTAGCACTACCGCCTGACCATTCACCCAAAACTCCATTGTTAATAGTTTCCAATTCACTTTCATCTCTCCTAGCGTCTGCAACCACTTCATTCCTAAAATTACATCTATACTTTCTAAGTCCAACGGAAGAAAATTCTTCATCACTTGAACCCCCGGTAATAGTAAGATCATCCATCTATATATTTCCCTACTCTTTTCTACCTTCCCAATACCCATTACCACCCCAAAACTACCAGTGTCCGTCAAAAAAAGTCCCAACCAATCTACTACTTTATTAGAAATAAAATTGTGGGTTGCACCACTATCTATTAACACTACTACATTCTGCTCCCTTATCTCCCCATTATCTTCATTGTATGGTTCGATGTAAATCCCACTACTAAATTAAGCAAAACTTCAGCGACATTTAAATGAGGATGTTCTTCCTCCTCCACCTCTTCTTCCTCTGCTTTTTCTCCGCCTTCCTCCTCATTATACGTAGTCAAAACTTGTAGTGATTTGTCCTTACATCGATGCCTTGGGGAAAATTTCTCATCACATCGAAAACACAACCCCTTCGCCTTCTTGTCCGGAATCTTTATCTCTGTGAGACGTTTGAAAGTCACCCCGGTCGTGCGCCACTAGCCCGATCCTTTTGGGAATCTCTCTATATCCCTTTAATTTGAATTTTCTAACCTCCCGATGGTGTGCTTTCGAACTCTCGTTGGAACCCCAAGGTCTGGGTTTTCTGACCTACCGTTGGTGTGCTATTTCGGTATAAAAAACATACTGAATTGCTCTTATTAATCCATTTTACTGTGTTCTTGTCGTTAATCATCTGTGCCAACTCCATTGTCTCCCTTAACCCTCTCAGCCTCAACAAGGGTAGCGCGACTCCAATTTCTGGTTTCAATCCCTTCATAAAATTCCCTTCCAATACTACCTCTGAGACTTCCCCTAGACGCTCGGGTAGCAACTCAAACTTTTCCCTATACTCTATGACCGTTCTCTCCGGGGTCAAGGCAAAAAATTGTTCATGCAAATCCCCTTCTTGAGTAGCCCAAAATCTCTCCAATAGCTGATCCTTAAATTCACCCCACGACTTCAATGGTTGTCATTGTTCTTACAATTGAAACCACGCAAGTGCCTTTCCCTCCAAACATAACGCTACTGCCATTAACTTTTCCATCTCTGAGAGTCCATTAATGGTGAAATAGCGCTCTACCCTATACACCCATCCATAGGCATCCTCGCCTTCAAAAATGAGTATTTTCAGCTTTCTTACCCTAGAATCCGCTCCAAATTGAGTCTGACCCACCCAATTTCGTGCCATCAGAGGTCTCCAACCTCCCGAATCTACTCCAGTATCTGCAAATCCTGAAGATCCAGCCTAAAATTCTCCTTGCTCAGCACCATAGTGGGCTGGAATCCCTTGCCCAACTGTATTTTGGCCATAACCACTTTATTTTCTCACTAAAAATCCCTCATCCTGGCCTACCACCCCCAAATCCAACCTGTCCAAACCTAAATCCTCCCTGCTCAAGCCCAAATCCAGCCTGTCCAGGTTGTGCCTCACCCTCAAATGCCCTCGGTTCTCCCTTCCCAGTCAACCCAACTCATGCACCGTCGCCCACCTCGGTTTCTGTGCCACTAAATCCTTATTTTGCCAAACCGTCATAGCCCTTCGATGCTACCAGTGGTGGGTTGAGGTGGAGTTCGGTCAATTTCAAAAACATTGTTTCAAGAGATGAAAGTTGTTGTTGAACGGTGTTGAATAGCTCATCAATCGTAGCCTTGAATGATCCGACCTCTACTTCCAATTTTTCTTCAAGCGCGTCCACCTTTTTCGCTACCATTGTCTCAAGATTCTTGCTCTGATACCACTTTGATAGGACTTAGGGCTAAATTAGGGCTGACTTTTATTGATTATATAAAAAAAAACAAACAATCCTGACCTACAATTCGAGAGGCAGGTCAATCTCTCCCAAAATTCTTAATGGCTTCTAATACCAGACAAAACTCAACATAACCCTAAATAACTCCATAATCTCTTATTTATACCTAAACCCTAATTAATAATAAAATTACTAAATTGTCCCTGCCCCTAAAATTACTAAACAGCCCCCACCTCTTTATATTTGCGCCTAACATAAGTTTTCATGGGCCTAACAGTTTTGTTGACACAATGAACAAACTGTTTGTACAAACTCTCAAGCTTGGTGACATGTTTGTTTTCTCAAAGGGTTTGTTGCATTATCAATACAATGTGAATGGGAAAGAACAGGCAGTGGCGTTCTCCGCCTTTGGAAGTGCTAACGCTGGCACTGTGTCGGTGCCCTAAACGTGTTTACCAGCGACATTGACAGTGGCATCGTTGCAATAGCTTTCAAAACTGATGTTGCTACTATTGAGAAGATCAAGGCAGGTCTTTCACCAAGAAGGCTTAGTTAATTAATTTGAAGGTTTGTTGTTCCCACCACCTTGTTTTAAATTCTGTCTAATAGTAATGTAATGTAACGGATCAATAATTTGGTGATAGATTGTTTTAAGCCTTGAATTGGCCATGCAAAATGGTAATTGTTCAACTGTACTCTTTTGGTTGTTAAGAAAAATAATAAAACAAATTCGTCATTATTGCAAAGTTTACTTTTTCCACTAGATAATAACGTTTTCACGCAAATTAAAGCCCGCAGGGGTCTAAAATTGGAAAGCCATAAAAGATGTCCATTCTTTAATTCTCCAAATGGTCAAGGTACTTTAATCCTCCACATGCTTAATTAACCACGTAAAAAAGGTGGTGGGTACAAGCTTCGATGAAATCAATTCACTTGCAAATATTTTTTGTAGTTGTGAAATAAAATTGTAAAGCTTAGCTTGCTGGTACAATATAGATAGAGATGGCCAATAGCCAATCAAAGTAAGGCGCATGTGTATTCGTGCCCGTGTTATGCTGCATTTATTATGTGTTTCGTGTCGTGTTGTGCTGTACCTAATTTTTTTATTTACGGCCGACTCAGCACACATTCCGTGCCCACACGCGTTGTGCTATGGGTCGTGTCTTGGCGTGCCTAAAAAAAAGTCAAATAAACTTTTTTTTTATTTCTTAAGAGCGCATGTTACACTGTAGGCGTACTTTTTTCAAATATATTTACTTTTTTTAGGTCGATACCTTTATTAAAATTTAATAGAATCGAAAATTCAAAACTCAACTACATATTTAATAATAATAAACTAATAATAGTAAGAGAATATAATATTAATTACTAAGTTTGACCTTATAGTATTAGAATTTTTTTAATACTTAACAACAACAACAACAACAATAATAATCAATTTTTTTTAGGGTTAACTTAATTGTTAACTTGGACTTTCATAAAGTCATAGTTCACAATAATGTTATTCATTAAAATCATGATCTCAATTATTTATTTAATAAATTATAAATATAAATCAATTATAGTATTTTTTTAAACTAAGAATTAAATGAATTTAAAAAATTCAATTTCAAGTTATTTGTAAAATCATAAAATTTCATTAAAATATAAAATATGGTTATTGCAGGCTTTTTCATCATGTCGTGCTTAGCTCATCTCTAATCATACCGTGCTTTTAAGGCCCACATGCCTAAAATTTTAAGTCCGGCCCAGCCCACGTGCATGTTGTGCCGTGTCCTATGCCCCACCGAAACGTGCTCGTGTGTTGCCGTGCTGTATGGACATGTTCCTTATTCGTGTCGTGTCACGTGCCGTCCGATCCATTGACCATCTCTAAATATAGATTAGACTAGGCTTTGTATAATTTTCAGAAATTCTAATTTTGATGGTCACGTCTACTTGTCATCTTCGCTGACTTGAACTTATTTGTTGTATTTTACTTAACTCAGCAAAACAAAAATTATGCCTTGAAATGGATTGAGTATTGGCATAACTTTCTTACTACTTTTATAAATGCTACTCTTCTTTTACTTCCCACTCCCCTCACTTTAGCTTTTGTTGGACAAATTTTAACAGATATGGCTCGACAAAATATGTTAGCTTGCTTGGCTTCTTGGTAAATAAGAATATATACAGTAAAATCTTTACAAAATAATATCATTGGCACTGAGAAAATGTGTTATAAATATTTATTTATCTATAAATGAATAATTTATTAATTTATTGGTAAATGAATATTTATAAATTTAAGAAGAATTCTATATTTTAATTACTTATGTCATCTTGGTATGTTTATTATTCCTTTGACCAAGATTAATGTATGAATTTCAGAAGTTATCATGCATATACAAAATGTTATTAACAAATGTTAGAATATAGGAGCCTAGAAATTATTGAAAGAACATTATATATAGGCATAAAATTGATGTACGTACTTTTCAAATTGAATAAGTCCTAGAAGATCAAGTATTTAAGATGTTTAAAAAACATAGAGCATAAACACTACAAATACTTCGATCTTCGTTTTATTTCTAGTCTCAAATATATATATTTTGGAAAAGAGTTAAATTAAGAAAATTAAAGTTGTCAAAAAAAAAACACTCCTTAACATTATTGTTATGAATTTTTATATGTTAGTTTATTATATTTTTTTGAAGTTGATTAATTATTAACTTATACTTTCATTGGACCTTAAGGGATTCAAAAATAAATTATTAGCTTATGCATTTTATGAGATTATTAGTTTAATACATTGGTCCAAAATGGGGAATGATAATTATTTAATTAAGGTTATTAATTTATCGAGTATTCTTTTATCAAGGTTTTACTATAGCCTCCCTTCCCTTTGATCTTTTCCGTCTGCTATTGTATATTATTTTTATTTAATATTAATGATCAACATGGGAATTTAAAATTTTATCAAGCTTGATTGTTGGAATTAAATTAGAGAAAGTGGGAAAAGTTGTCTCTGTATTTAATTTGAATTAGTTATTTTTTTGACTTATTTATAAATTAGAGTTTAATAAGTTAAATTTAATTTATATGTGATTTGAATTATTCAAGTTAAATTAAATTGTTTGAGACACATGAATGACTCGTTCAAATTAAATAAGAAAAGTAGATGACTAATTCAAATTGAATTAAGAAAAGGGTTGTAGAGTGATTTTCTGTATAACGAAATGTACAAAACCCCTCTAATAGTGCAACAGGGGGAAAAAAAGAAAATACTATAATTGTTATAATTAATACTCTCCACTTCTTTCCCATCGTTATAATCAAATTGGTGTTACTACCCCTTGTCAAAGTTCTATGAGTTATTATTTCAAACATTATTTCAAATTATAACCTCTTGATTCCAGTCACAGTTTACCTAAAATAACAAAACATATTGAACCGGACTGTGATTCAACTTGGTTTAAATTGAGTTTTCTCATCCTAACATTCCGTATACCTTTTCAAGTCACTAATTCTTCCCGTACCAATCAATTTTAAATTTCTAACACAGCAATACACTTACCCGAATCAGTTTCAAACACATCGTCAACCAACCACTTT
Source organism: Atalantia buxifolia (assembly GCA_030444775.1). Classification (NCBI taxonomy): domain Eukaryota; kingdom Viridiplantae; phylum Streptophyta; class Magnoliopsida; order Sapindales; family Rutaceae; genus Atalantia; species Atalantia buxifolia. Next base: position 8,901,425 of record CM059837.1, read on the forward strand.
ATTTATACAGCTCTCTCACTTCATCCACGTCTATTTCTTTACACAACTCAATTAATTCCCAATTTTGTTGATTGGGATTTTTCCCTTGATGATGTTACCAAGCTCCTTGACAAAATGAAAAGAAAAATTAATAGTGTGATATCTTTGACAAAATTATTTAAAAACTAATAATCAATACATTGGCTTCCTCCAATATTTCAAGTTTATAACAAATTGTTGAGTTTTTGTTTATATTGTAGTGCTTAAAGTTAACTATTTCACGTGAAAAAGGAATCTATTTCATTTCATGTTTGTTCATGCAAGAACTTGGAAATGAAAACAAAAAATTGTGAAGTTAATGACCAACCACAACGAAAAAACTGTGATTGTTTAATAGCAAAAAAATAAAAAGTTATGACAAGATTTTTTTTTCTTTTTTTTTTGGGTATAAATTATGGAAAATTTTAATGAAACTCGAAAAAATTAAAAGCAAAACAAGGATGTTATCCTTAATACAATGCAATAGATTATCAACGCTACGAAAACTTATACTTAGGAGTAAATGTTCCTTTGGTCCCTATATTTTAACTTAAATGTTTGTTTAATTCTTATATTTTGAAAAATACCTCAAAATATTCCTACTATTAAGTATGTTATACTCTTATCCTTACTTTTTTCTTCACTTTTACAATAATGCCCTAGCAACATATTTTTTACATTAATTTTTTAATCTATAAAAGTTAATTAGAAAATTAAACAATAATTACTTATTAGCAAATTAAGAAATAAATATCAATATGAAACAACTGGTATTTTTCATATCTTTGCAACAATTTTTCATATCTTTGCAACAATCTTGCTAAGTGTTTGGGGGAAGAAATGGAAGATTAATAATTATGAAGCGTCATGTGTCGATTTCATCACCGGTAGGGTACCTAGCCTTTACTGGGTACACCTAATAATTAAGCAGGTACAAGTGGTACACTATGAAGGAGTAGAAAGGTTAAAAAAATATTAAAAAAAGTGTCAGGTAATAAAAGAGGCTTAATCCTAAAAAGAATGATTGATTCTCTGTGGGAATATTGTGCTTAAAAAGAGGGATCAACGAACTGTCACACCTACAAATAGGCCAAAAAAGTTGTTCCCAGGACAGTTGGGACCACCTGACCTCTCCTACCACGCCCGCCAATTCCCAACAGCCCCAACAGAGGTACGAGAGACCACCCCTCTACGCCCAACATGTGTATACGCCTCGAACTTGTTCTCCATGCATATTCTAAAATACCCAAATGGTCGCACATATGAAAGATGAAAGAATCTTTAACATGACAGCAAGAAATGCCAATAAAATAACGCCAGGTGGTACGACAGTTGGGGTATTCCTTATAAAATACTCAGATTTTATTTTTATCATAAGAGCTAACACACACACAACACAAGGGCTGAGGTTTCTTACACCTTCAGCCACCATTATTGAGAGCTTGCTAGCTCTCTGCCACCCTATCTCCACCTTTGACCTTTTTTTCATTGTTTAGTAGGTCTATGGTGACTTGAAAAGCTCTCTGAGACCAGATTCAAACCTCTCACCATATTCACCATCCTCTCACTTTTCCTTCAATCCATAAAAGACCAAAACAACCCGTACTCCCCGACCAAGCGAGGCACCCTATGTCCCAACAAAAATAAATTCATTGTTCTTAGTTAGGTTTTGAAGCTTTCATTAACACCTAAAATCTACTGAAAACACTAATTATTATTTATAAATAAATTAATGTTAGTTAACTTAAAGCAATGTTTGATATCCTTCCAACAATCTTACTAATAACTTTTTTTAAAAATTAATTTACCAAATTAATATTAAAACTAAAATAATAACAGCTAATTTGATAAATTTACATCTTTTTCTTTTCAATAATATCATCAAGAATATTATTGCAAATGTATTGTTATAAAAACAAAGAAAAATAAGGATACGATTGTAATATAATTACCAGCAAAATTTTCTTGAGACATTTTTTAAAAATATAAGGACTAAATAGAGATTTAACTCAAAATATAAGCACTATATAAGTATTTACCCTAAGGTTGGCAATGGGATAGGGTGGGATTTGTCAATCTCAGTCTCGTCCCATATATGTAAATGGGATAAAAAAAAAAGTCTCACTGTCATCCCTTTATTTTTTTGGAATGAAAATTTGTTCTAGTCCCTTCCCACCCATTATCCTAAACAGTCCTAAATGTAAATAAAAAAAATTCTGATTTTTTTCTTTTAATGATCATCATAATTCAATATAGCAAAAATCTTGAATAAAAATAAAGTAGAATAATCAAATAATAATTTTATTTTGACTACATGCATGATCGAATATAATTTTATGCTAACATTTTTTTAATTGCATATTTGCTTGCATTGTACATTAATATTAAGACTTGCGCTTCAAAAACTATAGATGTATTTTGACTACATGCATGTTCGAATATAATTTTATGCTAACATTTTTTAATTGCTTATTTGCTTTCATTGCACATTAATATTAAGACTTACACTTCAAAAACTATAGATTTAGACAATAATCAACTTTAACCATGTTAAAATATCCAATAATTCAATAATATAATAATAAACTAAACCAACAGTGTTGGTAATGGGACAAGATGGGATAGAATTTGTCAATTCTAGTCTTATCTCATTTATGCAAGTGAGATAAAAAAAATACCACATTCCCGTCCCTTTAATCTTTTTTGGGACAAAAAATATATCTTAATCTTGTTCCTAACATAATGGAATCCCACAAGATCTCATCCCAACACAAAAAAATTGTCATCCTCAATTTACCCAACTTAGGGAGTACTTAAGACAATCATCAACATGCAATGCCTTGAAAATAGTAAAAAGAAGTGAATTCCACAATGTAATAAGAATTAAATTTGAAATCAAAAATTGGCTGGTAATCCATCACGGAGTTACCTTTACAACAAATATGAGATTACTGAATTTTCAAAGATTGTTCCATCGAGAGGCAACTCAATCTCGAATTATACCTGCTATACCTTTTATTTTCATTCAAATTTTCATTTTTAATTTTCTTCTATTTTTTTAATAAATTTCAGTTTGCTCTAATTGTTTTCCAATTAAGCAACGAAAAAATATTAAATAAGATTCATTTTAAAACAATATATAAGTTAAGAATAATCCCGAATTAGAGATTCTCCCTCAACTTAAAAACATAAACTCCAGAAAGGTGTATCGCCCAAGGGGACGAAGTCCGAAGCCCGTTTTAGAATCCAAATTTGAAAATTTTGAGACGCCCCTCCAAGCTGTGTATAATTTCAAATATATCGAGTCAAAATCACTAAATTAATGTAGCATTGTAATTAATTCAATATTTATATAAGTTGTTTGTTTTGGAGTAATAAACGAATGATACGTGAACAATTATAAGGATAAAATTGGTATAATACTGGTAATAATATAAAGATATTATTTGGAAGGATTTATTACATTGGATGGGCTTGGAAACCAATGATTAAGATTGGACATTTCAAGATATTTATGAGAAAAAATAAACCTACCACAAAAAATATATTCTTTTTCTTTTCACAAAATATGACACATACTCTAAAAAAACCCTCCTCTCCTTTTAACCTAAGAATAGACATATAGTTCTAACTTTTATACACTCTCCTTACTACTAGTCTTCACTATATAAACGTCTTATTCACTCATATTAAGGCATTGTATCATCTCCTTGCCTCCTCTTCTCTATCACACAGACTCGCTCTTTCTCTCCTTGCCTCCACTGAGCTCTCTTTATTATTCCCCATATAACCACCTCAATTCACTATTTATATTACTTTAACTTACCACCTATAATACCTTAAATAAACCACCTACTCCAAATATCAGAAGACACACCTAAACCCAAATTTAACACAAGCTTCCTTAAATATAAATTTATTTATTTGAATTAGATTTGAGTTGGATCCGGTAAGCACCACCTAATTGGTTCAAATCGAATCTTAGTGAAAATTTGATGAAAGCACATAGTACTATAATTTTCTAAATCATGTGTTATTCTTTTTATGTTAGGCAGTCATCAGTAGTAGTTTTTTTCTTTTTTTCTTTTAACTAGAATTAGATGAAAACTCTCTTTACTTTTGAATATCTTGTATTATGCAGTGTGTGACTATATCTTATCTTATGTAATATATAGCTCGAATTTAACTACTTTTATATGTTTATTATTATCTTCAAATCACCAACGTAAATTTTGCTCACGAGCTCATATCATGAGAAAATACTTTTTTCTTTGTGGTATTAATTTCTCAAAAGTGACAAGGTTGCTTGTTTGCAATTGCCTCAACACCAATATAATTTAGATTAAAGTATAAAACACGAAGTAATATCCTCCTTGCCAACAGACTCTATCATAAATGGGTGAGATAATTTATGAAGTAATTAACTATCTAGTAATGAATGAACATTACATTTCACTTAACTAAAGTCTCCTGGATATTAATTGGAAATCCCTAAACAATATATCCCAAGAAATTATAATGAATGGCGCATTCTTGGAACGAAATTTATAATGTCTTATGTTAGTGATGTGTTGCAGTTATAAAAGATTTTGTATGCATCAAAAGAAAATAAATCCGAAAAGGAATTAAAGGACAATCAGATGGAATCAAAGTCATTGCGTATTTCAGTTTTATTATAGACTTTTATTACATAAAGATACATAGATAGAATTGAAATATAAACAAGCAAAATAAATTTATGGCTATGGATTTGTTTCCCAATGCAAATGCAGAATTCTTCTTGTTTGGATATATAAATTAGTCTACAAGGCATACATAATGAACATGCTGATTTTTCCCTTTTTTGGGATAAATTGAACATGCTGAATTGTGTCATCCCATGCACAACTATAAATTACTATACATAGCAATTGTGAACCTTATAACAGTTGTAAACTAAAATTTGCAGCACCCTATTTTTAGAATGAGGCTAATAATTAAGCAACAATAACGCATGAGGTCACCATTTTGCTGTGTGTGTTGATCAACCAAATTTAAGTACATGAGATGAGTTGGACAATTCACTCTCTTTAAGTAGATGAGATGAGTTGGACAATCACTCTCTTTATTTTTTATTTCTAAGAAAAAATAAAAAGTATATGGTACTGAATAAATCACAATTGTTCATCAAGCTGGCATAATGCATGATGAAAAACAGAGTACATTCAGTTTTGGCAGCATCAATTCTAGAGATTAACATAATGTCCATAATCAACCAGGTTTCCAAATGGTTAACCAGCACTCATAATTTACCAGAACAAAATAGAATCTCCTAGGTATAAGGGGAACACAAGTAGACAAAACTGTACAAAGGGTAAGAAAAAATTTGCCATCTTTCTATCTCTATGAAATTCATTAAGTTTTCATACATAATCCCACCAAACTCTTCACCAATTAGTTTCTTTAACTCTCAACAAATGACTAAAACAGGACCTAGACTAAAAAAAATTTACTTAATTAACGCTCCTCCTAATCACCTATCAGCTAAAAAGCTAAAATGAACGTGAATAAACTTTACAAATTGGATAGCTACATGCATACCATCGCTTTTTATATACAGAATGTGTGCTTCTACCATTCATCTTTACATATGGAAGCCATAATTTTGAAAACCCAGCGAGCCTCCCTGACCGGAAAATTGGTTTGGTGGAGGAAACTGTTGCAACGTGGGTGGCTGTTGAGGACCAGTACCTCCAGGGGAAGAAATCCAGTTCTGGTCAAGAGGCAGTCCCACCGAAGGGTTATCAACAGTGGTAATGTCATGGATGCTTGACCTTTTCCTCTCCTTTTTTACGCTAGTCTGGCGTAGGAAATACTTCTGGGCATGACTAGCAACCTGAGTTGGTGTTCTTGTCACCACTACATTCCTTGAAATACTCCTCCAATCACCCTTGCCGAATTTTTTTAATCCAATTAGAAATAACCTGTTACAACAGCCGTGAAAAAATTGAGCATGAAAATCTCCCATTCATGTATTATCAATATGCAATACCATGTATATGTCAAGTATGACCAATCAACAACCCCACTTGAATTAATGGATTCACAAAGGCAATCTTAAAAATATCTAATTTCACACTTTTCAGGGCGTACAGTTTGCTTATCTATTAGAAGCAATCTTCAAAATAAAACAAACAAATGGAATTCTGTCTAATTCATTTTATAATGTAAAACTAATGATGTGCAGATTCTTCACAATATCCAAAATTTCTTTTCATTTTCCTTCATAGCAAACAAACAAACAGGCTGACATGTAAAAATAGTATTTTTTTATAAAAAAATAAATGAATAAATAAAAGTTTCTTATGAGCTATAATTAGTTGCAATAAACCCTCAAAAATTTAAAGTTATCCATAGGATTGAATTGCAAAAACAAAGCAAATTTTCATTATCAAACAAACAAAATAGCAAAAAACTTTTAAAAGATAAATCATAAAAAAAACTTTTAAAAATCATACTTGTGTTCTTCTTCTGTCCACGGAGTGCCCTTCTTTCTCTCAGGATCAGCGTGTTTCGTCGACTTCGGCGCAAACGAGATCTGACTCGGTGAGTCCCAATCCGAGTCATCAGCATAACTAGGCAACTCAACTCGACCGGAGTCAATTTCGTACACATCATGAACAAGCGCCTCGTAGTGTTCCCTCACCTCAACAGCAGACTTACCCGGAAGCTGACTAGCAATCTTTTGCCATCGATCAGGAGATTCCTCGGGGAACATAACTAAAGCATGTTCGAATAACTTATCCTCAGAGCGATTCCAATGAGTCCGAGTCGCCGCCCCGGCCGCCGAGGAGTGAGTCATGGCGAAGGAGTTGTTGCTGCTGTCGTCGTTTCTGATATCTTGCTGATACATAGAGAGTCGCCGATAAGGTGTTTGTTTAAATGATTCAATTAAAAGGATTTTGTACTTTCTCGGAGATTTCGCACATAAAACAAAGAGTTTGGTTTGGTGGGAGATTTTGATTTTGAGAGTGAGTGCTTTTTGTTTTGGGTATTTATATGAAAGAGTGAAAAGAAAATTGGGATTTTGAGTTTTTCCAATTTTGTTTGGTTATGGGCACCAACTCAGATTTCTAATTCAACACGTTTTTTCTTTTATTGGAGCAATTTTTTTTTTTTACTTTTTTATTTTTTATTTTTTATTTAGTTTGTTGATAGCTGTGTTTGTAACTTAAAAGATGCCAATTTTGTTAGTTTTCTCCTAACCGTTTTTTACCATTATAGTAAAATTAAAAAGAAATTGTCAATTACCTTTTTATGTTTATTTAGTTTAAATTAAAAATCTAATTCAAAAATAAATGATAAAGTTTTAAGTCTTAAATTTGTAAGTTTATGTTGATGATCAAGAAATGAAAAAAGAAAAATTGTAAGAGGTTATGTGTTGGAATGGAAAATAAAAGGATTTGTTTAAGTTATATTTATTGTAACTTACAATTAGAAAAAAATATTGTAAAAATGAGTAACAGAATAATGGGATCAATGGGTCCATAGGTAAATTTTGATTGATAGTAAGTTATATTCAATGTTACTTAAAGAAACTTTAATAAAATTATCCATAGAATTATAAATTTTTTATGTACTAATTACGAAGGCCAAAAATTAATAAAATTGAGAGGGTCAAAGATGACGTGGAAAGAAGCTGTAACACAACATATATATATATATATATATATAGGGTCCTGCTACTATGCAACTAGTGTTTGGTACCCCTATCTTGTCATTTAGTGATTCAATCATTAAATTTAACCGAAGAGTTGCATAACGGCCGGGATGTGTTTGGATGGTTATTAATGTTATCATCCCTGGTATTTACTAAAAAATAAGAAAAGGCAAAGGTTTCTAAATGTTGACATATATATCCGAATTGTTTCAATTTTTTTTTTTACACTTAAATCCATTGACTTAGTTTGACTATTAGAATGAGTATCAATGTATCAATAATAATGTATTCTCATGTAAAAATTTCAAAATGCATGAAAAAATTAACATGTATTAATAAATATTTTTATAACATATTATCTATCTAATATACAATAAATTATTTGAATTCATCAATCAAAATAGAATACATAATAAAAATATATTAATTTGTTAATAATAATAATATATGACCAAAATAAACATGTATATACCTAAATTAAATCTTTTCAATAATATTATTAATGAATACGTTGCGTAATTCCTAAGGTATATTTAATTATTTTTTTTATTTTAAATTAATATCTTCATGCGTACGATAACCGAATTTTATTTCTATTCTTTTTATTTCTATTCTTTCTTTATTCCTATTTAGTAATTTACCACCCACGAACTTTATCTTTTATTTTTTTTTCTTTTCATAAACTCTGACCTAATAAAATACTTTTAATTAAAACCATCATATTTTAGAAATAGATTTTTTTCATCGACAATAATCCTACTATTGATTCTTTGGTCTATGTAGTAATGTGATTTAAGATTCTTGAATAAAGATTCATGGCTTTTTAAATTTTATTATTTATAAAATTACCATTCTTGTTCTCTAAAATTCTTGAACTAAACCTTTTCTTGGAACTTTTTCTTCAAATTTATATATTTATATGTTAAATAAAGGACAACATAGGTAGAGAATAAATGGTTGTAAATTATAGATGTTTATCTTTTGTTCTTAATAGTAATTTAATAAATGGATATTTTTATAATATAAATGATTTAATTATAGTATGAGGTTATTTGAACCCACCAAATTACTTTCTACACCCAATTACTTAAGAAACTTATAGCATTAATTTAAAAATTAAAATTTGACTATGTACACCTCATAATACCAAAAATAACCCCAATTCAATTCATTTTTGAATAATAAAATTATTTTCTTATGCTTTTTTATCAAAATTAATCTTTTATGGATTGGATAATCTTGCAAAGTGTGGACGATAAAGATGAACAAAGTGTGGAGAAAATCAGGCTGATTATGGAGGAGAGTTGAAGAAAAATGAGAAAACAAATTTCTGTTATACTTATAACTAAATTGTAATAAGAAAGAATGCAAGGGATTCAATCAAAAAAAAGACAAAAGAGGGGTACGGTGTCACAGGGTACCGAAGCTTTGCCCTATATATATAAAGAAATTAGGGGCAGCCTATGAAATTGACATAAGAATTGGCAAAAGTTTAATTTAATCCCTTGTTCTTTAGGGAAACAATTGAGAGGAAGTCAGTGAGGGTTTTTTTTTTGCAAGAGGGAGAGTGTGAGGGCTGTTATAACCTCTGTAATACTAAGTTTCCTAGTAAATTTCTTTACTGATTAATAAAGTATAGAGTTTAATATTTACTTTTTTTTTTATGTTCTTCAATTGATCGTTACCACTGTGTGGAGAGATTCCATTGAATTTTTATTTTTTTAATTCACAACTGAGTTTATATAAAGACCATATATTTGGTCACAAATTCACAATCCAAACACAACTGATTCAATAAAGAAAGATTGAATTCTTTCTTTGTTCAATCGCTTCTTGATTCTTGAAATCCGTCTTTTCTTCCCATGTTTCATCCAAAGAATAAATAAAAATTATACTTCAAAAAATCTCATAAAATAAAAATTAATAGATATACAATTTAGAGATGTTTTGCAACAAGTGAACAAGCGTTAATAATTATATGATTGTATTAAAACGTATAGGTAAACAAGAGTATTTAAAAATCATAATTGATTGAATTTTTTATTGTTATTCTGCATGAAATGATAAAAATTTCTACTTCCTTTCACTTTCATTTCCTTCGATAGAGTTGATTAATTTCCTTTCAAAACTAAATTCAAACAAAAAATTATTAGCACTAACTTCAAAACTAAATTCAAACAAAAATTATTAGCACTAACTTTTAACGTTTGATTACATGTAAAAAAAAAAAAAAAAAAAAAAGAACATCTCATGCTAATTATTCAATACTTTTAACCCAAGGTATACAACAAAATTCGTACATGTACAAGCCTTTACAATGAAAGTTAGAACTTGTAAACATTCTAATATCAATATGTAATTGGCAAGTTATTTGACCTGACATTTAGAATAAAAAAATGACAGTTAATGCAAAAATTATATATAAAAAATAAGGGTAAAACTATAAAACTACAGTGGTACCATACTACAGTTGGATTTAATTATTAAATTCAGTCTACAGTTATCACCGTAACTGGATCTAATAAATTTGGATCAAGTCAGTTTGTAGTATAGACACTTAATCGTAAGACTACATAGTTAGACCCAATAAATAAACACAATTATTATGTCATGAGTTGTCATACAGAGTTATTAAAGGAAGGATCAGGATCCTCTGCTGATCAGAATATTCTTGATTTTTTATAAATTTTGTGTCACTTATGTTTTAAAATTAATAAATAATTAAAATTTAATTATTTTTTTTAATTTATTAACCGTTAATTATATTAATAAAATTTTCTCATATGAAAATTAAATGAGAGGAAGATCGTAATCCATCAAAAGAAACGGACGATGACTAGGGATGGCAATGGGGAGGAGGAGGGGAGGGAGGGGACCAATCTCCCGCACTCCATCCCCGATATTTTACATATATCCCCATCCTCCCCCGTCCCGTTAATTACGGAAATCCCCATCCCCTCCCCCGAATAATAACAGTGATCTCCTCGAGGCCCCCGATCCCCGAATAACTAATACATTTTTTTTTTTCGATGTTGAGTTAATCATATTAAAATAAAAATTCAAATAAAAGTAAAGTTCAAATATATATTACATTAATATCTATTACAAAAGTCACATACATTAAATTAGTAAGTAACGCAACATGTAAGGGATACAAACTTATTTTACAAACTATCATGAACAAATTAATAGTCTAATAATACAAAATTGTTACAAAATAAAATCAAATTTAGATTCAAAATTAACTTTTTCAATGGTGGCGTGACTTTATAAATGCGACTATCCCCTTTAGAAAGACAATAGTTAAGTCGAAAAAATCAAGAAAGAAATATTAAATTAGATTAAATTAAATATTAAAATTGTGATTCGCTGTGGGCAATTATAATATCTAAAAATTAATAAAAAATATATTTAAGTTTAAAATATTTAATGAATATTAAAATTAAAATAAAATTTTTGGCTAATAGAATCTATCCTATCTTTTTAATGTCCTAAGTAAAAATTTAGGACTTTAATTATTTAATTAGGTCTAAAGTTTAATAATATAAATATTTTGATATTTGTTATTTTTACCAATATTTATCATTTTATAATTCAAATTTTATAATTTATTTACTAGTAATTTTAAAAAATAAAAATTAAAATTAAAATTAAAATGGGGAAATGGGTAGGGGATGGGGATTCCACCTCATCCCCGTCCTCCCCGAATAAGAAATTGGGTAAAAAAATTTCTCCGTCCCTTCCCCGAATAAAAAATTGGGTATGAAATTATCCCCATACCCTCCCCGAATGGGGAAAATCCCCGAGGCACTGCGTCCCATGCGGATTTTTGCCATCCCTAACGATGACTGAAATATGATTGGCCGTCTTTTTTTTTTTTTTAATAACTGCACGCGAGTTCATAAAGTCAAAAATTTTAAATTTGACCGCAAGCTCAAATCTCATCATTGATTCCGATCCTTTCCCTTGTTCAGTTTTGTTTTTAGTTACAAGATGAATTCTACTTGAACTAGTATTCCTCTGGACACCTGTTTTTAGGAAAATGTGTTCTCCTTTTTTTACATTAATTAATTCCTTTTTGTGTTTGTGTAATTTTTTTGGAATAAAATTAGTTTTCCATATTTCATTTTTCACGAACGTAGACTCTTCGTGTTATGTTCAATACACTTTTAAATTAAATTAGAAAATTAAACAGCAATAAATTTCGAATTATAAGTATCGGTATGTTATTTTGCTTATACAAAAGGAAAAATCCTTCTTGTGAATTGTTTTTAATTGGATGGTGTCAATAATTAATGAAAAAGGGAGATTTTTTTTAATATATAAAAAAAATCATATGAAACAGGTAAAGGAAAAGGAAGAGTGTGAGGTGTGAACTCACTGTGAACTCGTGATGTCGGCAACCGACTGTCGGAGGTTGACGTTTGTACAGCTCGGCGACGCAGCTGTCACTTTATAACAGCCTCTAAAAGCCGCCTCCCTTTCATCTACAGACTCTAATTTTCACCCTTTTTCTAGAAAGTGTTTGTTTTGGAAGTATGTCCAACTCACGCCCTCTTTCATCCACGTGGCATATCTGTAATTTGACACGTGCATCGCACTTCGAGTATTGGTCATGTCAGTCCAACAATGTTTTTGGATAAGATTAAATTGCCACATCAAGGAGGCCTTTTTCTGCGTATATTTTATTGGGGTTTGATTGAATGCGGTCAAGGACGGTGAAAACTGAAACAACACCGCCATTTGTTGAGAGTGAACTCATATGATTGGTCAGTATTGACAACTAAAAGTCTTTATCACATAAGATTGAATAGAAAGAGTACATGCACAAAACTTAAGAGCTAAGTCACTTGGTAGCTTGCTTTCAAATAAACAAACTATTAAGCTTGTCAACTTCGTATGGCGGCGAGATAAGCCTAATTGCCAATAATAGGGAAAAACAAGCCTTTTCTGATATGAATCTTCTTGATTTTTGAATATATATATATATATATATATATATATATATATATATATTACTTTTACATAATTTTTTGTTAAAAAGAATTCAGATGACAGTAGAATTTCGATTCATTAGGTATGAAAGACGAGGATTGGCAAATGCTGACTTTTGTAAGACTAGAAACTCAATGTTGATTAGGTTAGATTGTTCATGTGACTATATGAGTATATAAATACTAGGTGTTGTAAAATCTTAGGTGACATTTGCTTTTTTAATATGAAATCTAAATAAATTCAATTAATTTAAATTTTAAATAGAGCTAAATATCTGAATTTAAATGATATTTTTTTTAATGTAAATTGTTAAAAATAAATATCAAATTGTTTGTTTTTTTAATTTAAAGGATCTGAAAACTATTATTTTTACTTTTATACCCTTACAAATTATAAATATAAAATAAATAATAAACATCTCAAAGAATATAAATAAGACAATATATTATCATAACATAAATCATGTTCAATTGAATGCAATCCTTTAATGTTCTTAATTGGTATATGTAAACCAATTTTATTATAGTTTATTATGTTTTTATACGAAAAATATTCTAATTTGTGAAAATAAAATTATAAAAAATAATAGTCTGTCACTATAATATCACAAGTTATATAGATGGGTAATAATAGTAATTATTAAATTTTATTTAGTTTAATTAGATAGAGATGTTTTGGAGCATATCTTTTAATATTATCATTTAAACTTTTTAGATTAAGTAAAGAGGTAAAAAAATAACTTAATAATTTAATGACTTAAAGACTGAATTTTTTCATTAAATTGAAAAAAAAAACAAATGGCTTACTACTTATTTGATTGAAATTAAGTCAATTAAATTATTATGTCAAAAAACGAAACAGCCCTCTAGTCTAGTTTCCTAGGCATGCGCTTGTTCTAATTTTTAAGTTTCTAAAATCAAGTTTAGGCTCATTAAAGTGGGTTGGATGCAGGGGCGGAGACAGCATATTGATTGACTGGGGGCTTAATGAATTTGTGAGCTGTTTAAAAATTTGATTAATATTTATATTTATGGGCTTGATTTTAGTTTATAAGCTCATTTCTTTTGATTTATTTTAAAAATTTAGAGTGTGAGAATTTAAGTGTAATTATGTATTAGAAGCTTGAATATAAATTAGTGGGGGCTTGGAAAAAATTTATTAAAAATTTTTAAAAAACCAAATTAACTATTAAAAGAATTTTTTTTTTTCAGTAGGGACTTAAGTCCCCACTGGTCCCAAGCTGGATCCGCCACTGGTTGGATGGCCTGATTAATTAAGGAAATTTTTATAATGTCGTGATTAAAATTACAGTATTAATGTCGTAATAAACATAAATTTGTAAATTATATATATGACTAGTAAACGAAAGGCAAAATAAGTAATTAACAGAAAGTGGTAAATTGGTGCTTTAAAGTTGTAAACAAGATAAATATTAATAAAAACAACGTAAAACTTAAATTAAACAAAAAAATAGTTATTCTTTTAATTTAATTAAACCAAAAAAAAAACTACTCATCAATTGAAAAAAAATAATTGTATTAAAAACAATTGGAAAGTTTTATATATAATTTTTTTTATTTTCTATCACAATATTTGTTTACCACATAGTTTAATTAAACAAAAAAAATATTCTTGATGTAGATTAGGTAGAGATGGCAAAAAAACCTGAGTCTGGCCCGGTTTGAAAAGGGCTCGTCCAGGCACGTGACAAATGAGCCTAATCATGGACTGAAATTTTAAAAGCTCACAATAGATGGACTTAGATATGGGCTCGTGGCAAGCCCATGCTTTATATTTTATAAATAATTTTTTTATTTTATATATTATGGGTTTTATATTTAAATTTTATTTATTATATATTATATATTTTATGTATTTAATTATTAGTCTATTAGATTGTATGATTAATTAATCATCTTTAATTTAAGTATTCTTTTATTTTTTTTATTTTAAACTCTATTAAAAATTCATTTTAAAAAATTGTTTTAAACCAAGGCCCGGCCCAAGTCTATGGGCTTTAGGCCCAAACTCAATCCATCTAAGTATGGATAGGCTTTTGAAGGGCTTGGGCCTGCCGTCAATGAATGGACATGGCCTTGGGCTTGAAAAAGCCTAACCTAGGCCCTTAAATTGTCATTCTTAAGATTAAGTCAAAATAAAATAAAAAGATATTGTTATATTATTAGACATATATGATATATCAATGAAATTATATCTAATTTTTAGTTTTATATATATTTTATGCAGTTTTAAACTTTTCTTTTACTTTTACTTTTACTTAAATATCATTTAAGGTTGTTGTCGAGAAATTATAAAATGATGCAAAATTATCTTATTTTATAACAACTTTGAAAAATAATTAAGCAAAATTATTTTACTTGATGTGGACCAAATCAAAAAAAAATAAAAGGATAGTTTTACATTACTAGAGATATATGATATATTAAATAAAATTAGATTGAATTTTTTGTCTTGTATGTTCTTCTTGTAGTTTTAAACTTTACTTTTACTTGTATTTAAAGATCATTTAGGACTACTGTTGAAGAAGTTTAGAAAGATGTAAAATTACCTTATTTTATAACAGATTTGAAAAAATGAAAATAGCAGTATTTTAAATTTTAATTTTGAAAAATATTTTATCCTTTATAAAATTTCACATTTATCATTACATAAACCCAAAACTATCATTATTCATTTTAGAAACAAAATTAGTAAACATAGGGAATCATTATTATACCGAGTTTTTTTTAAAATGCATTTGTAAATTTTTTCCCTTTTTTTTTATCTCTCATATTAATTTACTTATTTTATATTCTATTTACAAGTCTTTTATTTTATTTATATAATTTATGTTTTGTTTTATACTTAATACTTATTATTAGTTTTATATTATATTTGAGAAATATGTGTTTTGTTTACCAATAATACACCAATTTACAACTTCTATATTAGTTTACTTCTTTTATTCTATATTTCATTTATATAATTTATATTTTATTTTACACTTAATGATGGTTTGCAGGTTTCACTTTACATTTGTAAATTTTTGTCTTATTTACCAATAATACACCAATTTATAATTTCTATATTAGTTTACTTGTTTGACCCCTCTATTTACAAGTCTTATGTTTTATTTATATAATTTATATTTTATTTTATATTTGATGTTGATTTACAAGTTTTATATTATATTTGTAAGTTTTTTTTTGTAATATACTAATTTACCACTCTTTTATTAATTTACTTACTTTATCTTCTATTTACAAGTCTTATGTTTCATTTACTTAATTTATATATTTTCATTTACTTAATTTATGTTTTATTTTGTACTTAATGTTGATTTACAAGTACTATATTATATTTGTAAGGTTTTGTTTTGTTTACCAATAATATACCAATTTACCATTTCTATATAATTCACTTGCTTTACCTTACATTTAAAAGTATTATGTTTTATTTACGTAATTTATATTTTATTTTTTAACTTAATGTTGATTTACAAGTTTTATATTAAATTTACATGTCATATATTTCATTTACATAATTTATATTTAATTATAGTATTGATACTATAATTTTAATCATGACATTATAGAATGACCTATTTACTAAGTGGTCACGGTTGAAAGAGAAATGTGCAGGGTTTTAGGACTTTGGTATTTGTTCATTACCCTTACTTATGACGATGGCAAATATCCAGCAGGGTATGCATAGTATTCATCTATGCATAAATTCATAATTATCTTGGATATGGATATCATCCACATGGATATAGATATCCATCTATATTAAATTTTTATCTTTTAAATTAAATAATAATATAGCAAATTATAGTAAAAGCCAAATAAAATTATTAATTTTAAAAGTTAAATTAAATTATTTTGTATGAAAACATGACAACTAAACTCACCGACATTACTATAAAATGATGACGAATTCAATATCATTGGATTGAAAAATTCACTATCTATGCAAATTCGTCTACAGAAAGTAAATAGCGTGTTGCAGATGGCCGTGAGGTGCACCGCTAACTGAATCAATATTGGTAGCGTCTGACGAGTTTGATACCGTCAAGTTTCCCCTGCCCTTTTGGATGCCATTTGCGCTGCCAATATTTGCTTTTGCTGACAAAACTAACACCATTCGCAGATCACGAAATCACAAATCCAATGGCATTGAATTCATCGCATTCTGATCATTTTTGCCAATGCTGCTAGTGATGTCGTCGCTACTGAAACAGTGTTGTCGGTGATGTCACATAACATATTGGATTTTCTTCTTGTATCCAATTTTTGAAATTAAGCATTAATGTTTTCTTGGTGAGTGGGGTTTTAAAAATACAATAGCTCTGAATTTTTTTAATTTTAATTTTGTTTAGAAAATTTTAAAACTTAATTCTGGATATATAGTTGATAAGAGATAAACAAATAATATCCCTGTCTATCCAATATTCATTGGAAAATTTTTAAATTATCCATACTCATGATATAAATTATTTTGGATGGATATCTTGGATATCCAATTGGATTGATAAGATTGCCATTCGCCATGTTTAAGTAAAACCCTAGGTTATTGACTACATAACAAAGATATTTAAGACTTAAGGTAACGTAAGCTAAGGTTTGATGATCTTTGATGATCTAAATTAAGGATTTAGGTAATAAGTTCTTTCTAACCCAATTTCTTATTACTCATATATGTTTTTGGTCAAGATTTCTATATTCATGTGTGCGAATATAGTGCAAATAAATAGAGGAGAAAGATTTTTTTTTTTTTTTGGGTGTGATTTATGATTTTGTTATTTCGTGTAATTTATGAAAATACATTCAAAGGTTAATAGGACAAAAAACAATGGATGGAAAAAATGAATATGAGAGTAAAACCTTTAGCATTTGTAATGGTGGAGAAAAATCCATAAATAATTGCAGAGACAGAGAAAGGACAAAGAAGCCCTGAAAATAATTTGCACAAATTTTAGTAATTTTGTTCAGTAAGGGTATAATAGGTATTGAGATGGGTTTATTAAGTAAAACATAAAATTTTAAATTATGATGATGGGCTTCTTAAGTAGTTGAATTTAATAAGTATTTTAGTGGATTTAAATATCCCCATCCCTTTAATAATTATCATTTCGCCCAAGGTAAATTTAAAATTAACTCTTTTATTTATGTGAACTTTTATTTGTAATTAACTTAAAAAAATATATAACTCATTTAATTACTTGATACATCTTTTTCAAATACACATTTACATACAGTCTCTAAACTCTAGAACAACATTACAAATTTCCTTAAGACCATCTTCTCTCCAAACCTGGTCATTTGAATTTTCAATGACCACTTTTGCCAAAAGTGAGCGGCCTCTTTATAGTCTCGGGGAGCATCCTCCACTTGGTGCACCCCTTTTGTTATGATGTTAATTATATCAAATCCAATAAATTTTACCATAATAAGATTATGTTATTTAAATGTGTGTATGCACTGACTTTATTTAATTATATAGTTTAATTATTTATTCGCATAAAAAAACGAATCGCATGAGAAATTTTTTTTTTGCGTCACTTTATATATATACAAAATTGTTTTCATTATTTTTTTAATTTCCATCAATAATTAATATTGTTTTCATATAGAAAATGATGTTAAACTCAAAGTATATATCAACAATTTTTGTTGATTCCACATATACATAACAACATAAATTTGTTTCTAAATCCATAATTGTAGCATGCACCAAAAAAAAAAAAAAACTTATTTTGCTTTAAACATTGCTTTTCTTACCATTTGGCTTTTAGAAACATAAAATTTATTGAAACACAATTTTCAATAACTAAATTATTCTTAATTTAAAATTTAATTTTTTTATAAAGATAATCCGGCTCAAAAAAATCCAGGCCTAGTTATGATAATTATCTACACTCTTAGTTTACGTTTTGTGATAGGATTAAATTCTGCGGGCGAATCACTACTTTTCACGTGTAAAATCATGAAGTTAATACGCAGAATTATTCTTGATATTTGTGAAAAATAAATAATTATCTAAATGAATAGGGAGGTTTCATTTTGAAATAGAAACTTAAAACAATGTTTAAAGATAGGTTTTAATAAATAGATAAATAAAATTTAAGATATTTTAGTTCGTATGGGGACTCTTTCCCATAGAAGTTTATGGGGCTAGACTAAGGCCTTCTAGGATTTTAGAGCTTTTCTTCTCAAAGTCACACATGGCTTCCATTTGTAGTCGAAAGTCGTCGAAGTGGCTTTAGATACGGGCCTACGCAAGTTGTATCTTACAGTGGTTTTTTACAGCCCCTGAATATCCTCTTAACACCCATTTTATTTGGAATGGTAATTTTATTGTTACTTAAAATTGCATAAAAAGGAAAAATATAAATTTGATTATAATAAAATCTCTTTACTCTTTACAACTCATGGAGCCCTAACTATTTGTTAATCCTCATGTATGATATAATTAATTTTGTAGATAAATAAAAATAATTATAAAACAATGAAGAACTAAATTACCTAATAATAATTACTTTCGCAATGAGGCTTCCACTTTTCATTTTTATGTCGATTTCTTTTATGAAATTACAAAATAAGACCCATCGCGTAGAAGGTTACACATTGCTTCGCTCCAAATTTATCTGAAGCCCATGTTAACAATTTTAATGGCTGAATTAGGGTACAAAAGAAACTCTAAGTTGTAACTGTAAAAGAAGAGAAAATTAAAATATAGGGTACCACTTCATGAAATTATTAGTAGCCATAACGAGTTTTTGAAAATATTTAAAAACCGCATTAAGTTTTAGTTTTATATCATCCAACCACTTTCTCGTCAACTTTGTTAGCCAACGTCAAAGAATTTAAGATAAAAGACTATTTAACCCCCTAGATTAATTTAAGAAGTTAAAACAATATTTTTGCAGACTCCAGGGGTAAAATAGTCTTTTACCTTAAATTCTTTGACATTAGCTATTAAATTTAATAGAAACGTGTCTGGGCGATAAAAAACTAAAACGTAATCAAATTACACAAAGATTTAGCTATTATAGAAAAAGAAGTAATCCTAAATTAAAAAAAAATGAAGGAGAAATAGAAATACATCTTGCAATATAGAAAATCCAAATATAGATAAACAACAAAATTTACTTAATAATAGAGGCAAAATTATGAAAAAATCTAAATGAAGAATTTTTTGAAGAATTATGTAATAACGATGAAATAACAGATAATAATATAGATGAAGAACTTATAAAAAAAATTTAGATTTTAAGAATTTAGAAATTGATGAAATTTATTATTTATAACAAGAAAATGAAATTTTAATATGAGAAGAAGACATGAAGCTAGAAATAGAAGAAAGTAGTAATAAACTGATATTAGAACCAAAAATTGAACTATCTAACGTAGAAACTGATATTAGAACCAAAAATTGAACTATCTAACGTAGACAATTTTTTAAATAAAAGAGAAGTCCTAGAAAGTAAAAAAAAAAAAAAATACAGAGAAGTATAGAGAGTTTTAGAGCTAAAACAAAATTAGAAAATTGGAAATCACTACAACAAGCTAAAGATAAAGTTATATTAGAATTAGAAGGACATACACCAAGAACTAGAGAAAAACAAATATGAATGAGAAGAAAATAAATTTAGACATTCAATGGGAGCCTTAACAGTAATAGTAGACCCAAATTATGAATTAATATATTTAGAAAGTACTTTAAGAACTAAGGAAAAACAAATATATATAAAATGGAGAAATTGGATGAAGAAAAATAAAACAAAAGAATTAGATAATTTTGGTACTGACATTACAGTAATTAATTTTATAGATTTAACGAGTAAATTAATATCATAAATAGATGAAAAAGGTTATGTAATTAAACAAATTAAAGCCATTAGGAATGTAGAACAATTGAAAATTTGTGATTTAAATATTTTGATGAGTATGCTAATTGTTTCTATATATATTGGAGTAAGGGATGAGTTTTTGAAGAAGATTTATTACTAAAAGTTTTAGTTAAATTACCTAGAAAAATAGGAGAAAATTACATAATGAGTTAATTAATTGGTTTAAAATTAAATGAACTAAAGGACTTAGTTAGTATGCTATATTATTACAAGTAATAGAATATATTCAAGGAACAATTAGAGAATATTACGGAGAAGAAAAACATAGATATCAAATAAAATTACAATTTAAGAAAATGTGTATAGACATGCCTGTAAGTACCACCATAGGATATACTTATTCTAGTTATTCTAGCTATAACAAGTATGAGAAGCATAGGAAACTATATAGGCATTATAAGCAACCACATAGACAAAATAATATAAAATTCTATAAGAATTTTTTTTAAGTATAGTAATAATAAATAAAAAGTTAAAAAATAATTTGGAAAAGGAAAAATAGTACTAACCTAATAAAACTTCTAAATGTTTTTTATATGGTAAAGAATGATATATTAAACCATATTGTCCAGAAAATTTAAAAGTTAACCAATTAGAAATATAGAAGAACAAACATTAGATCTAGAAGAAATATTTATTATAGATGAAATGTCAGATAATGATAATATATGTATTCTTAGTGAACATAGTGAATATAAGAGCTATGAATAAATGTTTTAGAAATTTATACATCATTTTTTTTTTGGTAAAAATTATACAATTGGTAATAAAAATTTTGAACTAGGATATGCAGAAACAAACATAGACAAATTCTTTTATGATAAATGTAAAGATAAACAACAGGAATATCAAATAGATAAATAGAGAAGGAAGCGATAGATACGAGAATTAATAAATGTATTATACATGATAATTTAGTGCCAAAAGAAAATAGAAAAAATTAAGAAGTCCAGTTAATATTAAATAATTTAATGGAGAATTAATAAACATAACAAAATGTTTAAACATTGTACCTATTAAAATAAACAAACACATGTATTTCCCTAAACGTTTATCTCTAATCAAAAAGTAAATTTATTCTAACATTAAATTTTATATTAGGAAATAATAATACTATATGGAGTAAATTTCTTTAAAAAAATTAACATTTGTACAACCTAAATTTGAGACACAGATTTTGCCGTATGAAAAAAATCAATAATGCTTGAGAAAGAAATAGAAATTGATATTTTGGTTCATTATTAGAGGATGACAATATGGTAGAAAAAGATAGCAAGCTAGAGAGCAAAGAATTTAGGTAGCCATAATAAACTAGGAAGTAATGAGCACGAAAGTGATGAAATAGAAATTCTAGATGATGGTGAAATAGACACGCATTTGCAAGATTTCATGAATATAGAAAAAGAGATAAAATGCATGAAGCGTGACAGATGGCCCAAGGATATTAAGAAGGAAGTTGAAGAGTTAGAACATTTGGAAATGATAGGTAACAACCCAAATAGAAAAAATAGTAATGAAGTATATAAGTTAGAAATAATTAATCCGGATATATCAATAAAAATACAAGACTTAGCATATGGTTTAGAAGATAGAAATGAATTTAAAATGCACATGAGTTATTAGAATTAAAGGCAATAAGAAGTAGTACTAGTAGACATAAATGTCCAGCATTTATGGTAAATAATTATAGTAAACAAAAAAGAGAAAAAAAGTAGATTGGTAATTAATTATAAAAGATTAAATTATAACATATTAGACAATATTTAGAAAGGGTCCGTCTGCAGTGCTACAGTGGCACCATGCAACTGTTTTTGTTTTTTCTGTGTCAAATATCACCCAGACCCCTTAACTCATTCTTATTGACCTTTTTCTTATAAAATATTAAGTTCATTTCTCTCAAACCTGTGAATCCTTTAACGGCCGATCAACGGAAAATCAGCTCATTCGGTGGCTGTGGCTAGTCGGAAAAGACAGAGGGCATTGGGGGGAACAAACCCCGAGTGGTGGGGTCACCGAAAACCGGTGAAATCACGGCAAATTGAAGCCGCGATTCCACGGCTTTTCACGCTTTAGATCCGCGGCTTTTCGAACACTTTCCGGCGATCAGAATGGCATGGAGATGACCGACATCGCACGAGCTTTCGATTGGTACCAACCTTGGCCGGTGGAGTGGCCGGAAACGGAAACAGAATCAGGGTCGGGTTCGCAGGTTCGGGTCGACCCGGTTTGTTTTGCCACAAGGTCGGCATGGAAATGACCGGCATTGCACAAGCTTCCGATCGGTACCAATCGTTGCCGGTGGAGTGGCCGGAAATGAAAACAGAATGCGGGTCGGGTTCGCGGGTTTTGTGATAAAGACAGGGGGTATTTTGATACATATGCAATATAGAATAAAAATTTGTAAATAATAAATACTATAAGGGTGCTAACTAAAGTATTCATATGGATTCAGTAGAAATGAACTTAATATTTTATAAGAAAAAGGTAAATAAGAATGAGTTAAGGGGTCTGGGTGATATTTGACACAGAAAAAACAAAAACAGTTGCATGGTGCCACTGTGGCACTGCAGACGGACCCATTTAGAAAATACCTAATAAAGATAAACTAGTAAACTCTATACAAAAAATTGGATACTTTTCTAAATTTGATGTTAAAAATGGATTTTGACAAATACGACTCCATGAAGAATCTATTCCATGGACAGTTTTTAGTTGTTCAGAAAGACATTTTGAATGGTTAGTCATGTCATTTGGTTTAAAATATTTCCCACAAGTATTTCAAGACAGAATGGATAAAATTTTAAAACCCTTTTCAAATTTTATACAATTTACATAGATAATATTTTTGTTTTTAGTTAGATTAGATTTATGCATATAATCTATTTACATAAAATTTTCGATTGTTTTAAGAATAAGATTAATAATAGACAATAGTAGTTTGAAATCCTCTCATTTTGTTTTGAATTATCTCAGAGTAAATTCATTTTATTCATAGGACATTTAACATTAAAGAAAAATCTATAAGGACTCGCAATTTAAGCTTATTCAAATTGAGTTGCATCAATCAAATAAAATCACAAGCAACCTTATCTTGTTATGTATCAATATAGATTTCGCAATTGATTTAACAAATTTTTACCAACTAAAATAGTAAATATTTGTAGAAAAAGTAATGTTAGAGCTTTCAACACTTGGGTCTTGACTTGAGTCCCAATAGTATGTGTTACTTATCTATTGCATAATGAATACAAAATTATTTATTACTCTATTGTACCGTCAAATTAATGAATGTCACACCAGTTAGGACTCAAATTGAGACTTAAATATTAGAATCCCTAGTATTACTCTTGCAGAAACAGTCAAGAATTCTATTGAAGCTCAAAACTCTAGTCTATGATGAAGAAGACAAATGAATATGAGATTAATGGAGTTGTTTATAGGGATTGAAATGATTCCAAAGAGGTTCCTAGAAAATGAAGAACTACCTGATAATAAAGAACATTAAGAACTACTTGAGAACAAAGATAGCTGAGGTCAGAGGTTGATGTCAATAAAGATTGTCGACAATAACATTGTAACACTCAAGTTAGCATGTGATGAAGTTGATATTTAAGGTTTAAGCCCCAAGGTTTTAGAATGAGAGAGGGGTAAAAGAGAGTTATAGTTGGATTGAATAACATTTTGAGTGCTGATATGAAGTGCTTTTGAGGGTTTTTATGTCTTTTTGACCACTTGACATTAGTTAATTGGTTATTCCCTCGTCAGAACAAATGTCTTCAATTCAATTTATTTTAAAGACTCCTAGTTAGGGATGGCAAAATCCGAGTTCGGGTCCGGGTTTAGCCTTCCCAGATTCGGACCCGAATGTCATTTTCTTTTCTCGGACCCAGATTTTAACTCGGTTTTTTTTCACCCCGGTCTAGGTCCAGGTTCAACCCAAAAAAATCCGGGTTCCTAGATTCCGGGTTTTGAACCTGGATCAATGAATCAGTTTCTAAAAATAAAAAATTAATATATTTCCAAGCAATAACACATCCAGATTCCAGATTGTAAATCATTCATAAACAATACAAATTTCTAAGCAATAACCAAATAACACATCCACTAATTTAAATCCATAAATTTTAATGTTTTAAATAAAAAATTAAATCACTACAAATATAAATCCAAAACACAAGTATACAATTCAAAGTTCAAATTTCAAACGACAAATCTAAAGTCTTAACTTTTCTGAGTTTTGTCCATCATTTTCTATTCTTCTTCATTTGACTCACTGTCGCTCACAGCTCACCCATCAAATTGCCACCAATTAATTGTTCTGCAGAAAGTATTGCTTCCTCTGGAATTCCATCTAAAATATATGCATAAATCATTAACATAAGAAACAAAGCAGCTAGTCAGTGATAAATTAATACTATAACAAATTAATTTATTTTATGTATTAAAATAAATTTTCCATACCTTTTAGGTTTTGGTCAAGCCAAAACCAATTTTGAGTACACACCAATGCCTCCACTGTAGATGGAAGAAGTCTACTATGATGAGGACTCAAATGTCTACTTCTAGTGCTAAAAGCGGACTCGAAAGCAACTGTTGATACGGGAATGGCCAAAAAATCTCTTGCAATCTTTGCAAGTATAGGATATTTGCCTTGATTACTTTTCCACCATGATAAAATATCAAATTGACTAGTTGAAGGCAAAATACTTTCCTCAAGATAAAGCTCCAATTCTGTTTTGAAATGATTATTCTGTGAGTTCTGATTTCTAAATGATTCTCACTCATCAGTCATCTCATCTAAGTCCAAGTCTAACATAATAGAATCCCCCGCTGTAGCACCTTGAGAACTAGCCGAACCATTAACCCCTCAATTCGCATTTAATGAATACTTTACTTCATACTCATTCACTAAATCAAAAAATAATTTGCGCACCTTTTCAATTTCAGGTTCAGCTCTTTCTCCGTAGATTTTAGGAAATCAAAAGTTAATTAACAACATTTTATGCTTAAGATCTAACAAAGTCTCACAGCAAGAACTTCATGAATAACATCCGAATATTTGTCATACTTTGCAATCATCTTAGTGGCCATATTTTTTACCCCCTCAATTGGTGATTGTAACCATGCATTCATTGATAATCTAATTTCACAAATCTTGCCAAAAAATAAATTAGATGTCGAATATCGTGTTTCTGAAAAACGTTCTGTCAACTTATAAAACTCTTCAAATACTCACACATAAGCTTTGAAAAATTCCACTCCAACTCACTAGGCAAAGATGTATAATTTCTATCACGCTCCTTTAAACGAACAAATACATCTTTATACAACAAAGCCATACTAAGCATCAAATAAGTGGAATTCCACCTAGTTTTACAATCAAGTGCTAAGTTCTTAGTTTCTTTAACACCTAATTGTTTTTTTGCAGCCTCGAATTTTTCAAATCTAGAAGGTGTTGCTGTCCAGTAATGGACACTCTCCCTAATTTTTTCAACTTCTTTTTGTATCACAGATAAACCATCCTTAACTATCAAGTTCAATATATGAGCACAACAACGTATGTGAAAGAATTTGCCACCTATAATAATTGAACCAGTTGAAAATTTTCCCAACAACAAATCAATCATGGACTCATTTACAAAACAATTATCAACAGTTACAGTAGACAACTTTTTATCTATATTCCACTCCATCAAACACTCATACAACTTATTGCACATAACTTTACCACTATGTGGAGCTGGCATATATATAAACCTAAAAATGTAAATAAATAATCAAAATATTAAATATTGCAAATATTCATTTATGTTGAAATGAAAAAAAAAGTCTCGAGAATATTGCCTCATAATACGACTTCGCAACACCCATGAGCTATCAATGTAATGTGCCGTAATAACCATATACCCTTTCTTTTGGTTACTAGCAGTCCACATATCCGTAGTAACTGCAATTCTACTCTCACAAACTTCCAAAATACCCATTGCCTTCGTCTTCTCAATATTGTAAAGCTTCAAAACTTCAGCTTTGATAGTATTTCTACTAATATTCTCAATTGAAGGTTGGAGAAGCTTTAACAGTTCGTAAAACCCAATATATTCAACAAATGATAACGGAAGCTCATGCAGTACAATCATTCTAGCTATAAAAACCTTCACTGTTGCCATATCCCATTTTGGTTCAGTACTACAATTACTAAGAACAGTGGTTCCATCTGCCTTAGAAGAAAAAGAAAGGTGCATTTCCTGCACATTCTTGAATGACCTTCTAGGACAACGTTTAACATGATTAATCAAGTGATTAGTGCCCTGAGAATAATGTCCTTGCATAACTAACCCACAATAATTACAAATTGCTTGAACTTCCTTGCCGAATTTAACTTTTTTAAAATGATTCCAAGCATCAGAAACTAATCTGCCTGAACTGCTCCCTTCGCTGCCAGCACTTTGCTTTTTTGAAGTGATAGCAGTAGTATTACCCCTACAGCCATGGCCACTCCCACTCCCACTCATTTGCTTTACTGTTGTTGAATCTGGTTCTAATTCAGCAGCTGTATCATTATTTTCTGCTGCCATATCCATGCCGACCCTCACATTCACACTTTCATTAGCCTCGAAGACATTCAAATCCAAATAAACTCTTTGTCCATTTTCCATTACGAATTTGACACCCTACAAGAATTATGTCAAAACAAATTAAACCAACCCATCATCCCTTCATTTTCTTCCATTTTATTTGTTATTTTTAACTGTAACAACCTTCTAACATTTTAAATTTTTAAAGATACCATTTCGAATCTATTAAAGCATAAATCACATAAGTGTAACAACAATCTATTAAAGCATAAACCATTTCGAATCTTTTAACTCTAACAACAATATTTCAAGCATAAATAAAATCAAATAACAAAGTATAATGAAATCAAAACGAAAGGATAGCAAACTGGATCGTTGTTTGGAGTTACAAGAACCGGAGGCTATGACGATCGTGAATGGTGAACCCGAGAGTACAAGTTGTGACGGATGACGGTGGTGAACCCAAGCTTCTGAGTTTTGACGGCGGCAAATCCAAGCTTTTGAGTTCTGATGGTGGCGAATCGCGAATGCTGCATCACTGCAAGAAGCTAAGAAGCCAAGCTTCTAAGTTCTGACGGCAGCGAATCCAAGCTTCTGAGTTCTGACGGCGGCGAATCGCGAAGGCTACGGCTGTACCGCTGCAAGAAGCTAAGAACCCAAGCTTGAGTTGTGACGGTAGCAAGATAAAATTAGGGTTTTTTATGTTTGTATTTATATTAATCAATAAAATTAATTAAAAAATAATATTAAAATATAATATCCGGGTCCAGCTTCCGGATATCCGGGTTAGCCTAAACCCAGAATTAGACCCGGATATATCTGGGTTATGAAAATCCATTCCGGATCCGGATTATTTTACACTCCGGTACGGGTTCAACCCGACCCATATTATCAAGGTTCATCCGGGTTCGAGCCAGGTCCGGGTACATCTATCATCCCTACTCCTAGTGGCCTCCCTCATTTATTGTATTGGTATTCTCCTTATATGTGACTATTGTCCGGGATTTGATAAAAGAGATATGTTAGCTTAATAATATTATATGTATTTAAACATATTATAGATTTTTAACTTAAATAAGTTATATACCTCTACCTCCATTCATTGTTGTTCAAGTTATATTTGAATAATACTTAGAATCTTTTAGCCTATTCCTCTATATAGCCTTTTGTATGATGGGTAATTCACAGCCAAAAATGATCTTTTGCTAGTCTAGAGACCTTTAGTATTTATAATGTACTTTATTCACTTCTTTCCTTCAAGAAAGTGAGTAAATTATTCTTATCTTTATTTTTTTTTATAAATTTAGAATTATTATTATTATCATCATCATCATCTCATCATAGAAACATGAGTAATCTTAATTTATCTCAAGTTATAGATGTGAGCCACATTAAGTACATTCATATAACACTTATTTTGATATTAGCATATATATTAATTTTAATGATAATGCAAGCAACATATTTATGAACCATATTAAGAATATGCATGTAACATTCTTCCACTTGGCTCACATAATGTTATCGTTATGAGATAAATTAAATCTTATTATTATGGCCACAGTAACCACTCAGACTAAATGATAATAATACTTCATAGAAATTTCAATTTACATTAATCATCGCAATTATGCTTATTTTAACAAACATATCCATCCATGTATCACAAGTATAAGAATTTTCCTATCTTAATATAACAATAATGCATGAATGAACTTCATATAAACCATTCAGGGTCTAATAAAAATGGTCTCAATAAATAAATAAACACAACAAACTTTATGTGCACGAACTTAGCTATACTAAAAGTCGTATATACATAATCAGAGATGAATGTAGCAAGCAAACATTAATTTATTCAAGAAGCCCCATATGTTCAACATAACTATTATATAATTTGGCCGACAATCCTTTCGTCATGGGGTTTGCTAACACAACCTCAGTATTTACATACTCAATAGTTACTTTATGTTTCTTAAACAAGTAAAAACTTTATGTTAATATTTTTGCTATGGCTCCTACACTTATTATTTTTTTTGAAAGAATATTGCAGTGGAATTATCACAATAGCTTTTCAATGGCCGATCTATAGAATTAACAATTTTTATGTGTCCCTTTTTCTTAACTAGATTTTCGCAATTCTTCTTTATGTGTCCCTTTTTCTTACAAAATAACCATTGATCCTTCTTCCAAATTTCCTTATTGGCACTTGTTTCTTTTTATTCTTGGGAACATTTTTACCCTTTTGGTTATTTCCTTTTACATCAGCAATTAAATAGGGACATTCTAACTTCTCATGCTTCAATCTCTCTTCTTCTTGAATGCACATTGTCAAGAGTTCATTAACAGTCCAATTTTCTTTATGTGTGTCATATGATATTTTAAATGGAACATATTTGTTTGGAAGAGAATTAAGTATGAAATGAAATCAAAATTACTTAGACATTTCTATCTCAAGTTACTTAAGTTGAGCAGCAATTGTTAGAAAAATAATGACAGAAAATAGCAGAAGTTTGGACGGAAAACAAGACTGGAATGAAAAAGCAGTTAAGGCGTGCGGCAGTACTGTCCTTAAGACCAAATTCCGCACCTTAAGATACAATATCTCAGTGTAAGAACAACTAACAAATGTGATTTCATCTCTAAGATACAATGACTACTATTGTGATGTTGCACTTTAACACGATATTTTAGAACAACGAAACTAACAATGATAAAGGTAGAGAAAGCGATATAGAACAGAGAGCATCTCCTCAATGATCACAGTGTGATATAATCGGCTCTTTGAATAGATATACCCTAGCCCTCTTTTCCTCTATAAATCCAAATTATAATTATAGAAGGATTTAAAATAAATCTCAATTCAATTAGGAATCAAATTCTCAATATAATTTGAATTAAAAATAAAGAAAATTAAAACAAATGGCAAAATTATAAAAGGTGGCTAAGCCCACGTACATGTACGATACCCTTGCGGAGGGTCCCTCCAACACATCTCACCCAATTAATAGATTCCCGAAATGGGCTCCTCTCTTAAGCTTGGTTTCGTGTGCGTAAGCCTTCTCTTTATAGGCTTGTTACTACACCATATTTGGTTTCTTTATATAAACCAACTTATGCTTTCTCATATAAGCAACGTGGGATATTAGTATTTTGAAATACCAACTCAATCTCTAACAATTCCCCGCATATTTCAAAATACCTAATTTCTTTCATCTTCATCTTTGTCCAAAGAGTTTAATGTATACGAACTGGTGCCTTTTAGGCTATAAACCAGCCACCGAACAACTAACCGTGCCTCACAAGGACTTGGTAAAACTTATAGTATCTCTGAACCAATATTCCTTTTATGTAAGGTCAAGAACTATAAGCTCACATTAAACTTTTACAATGTTTTGTTGTTATGGGGTTTGGCACTTTAATAGCCAGTGCTCCTGGATTTATGAGTGCTCTCGAGAAGCCTGTTTAACTCTCATAGGAACCAACCCAATTCCACACTCACATAAGTGAACCTCCATCAAGTGTGTCATACAGTTTTAACACACCACCATATACAATATGGGGGCCATGGAGTTCATTAAGAGCTCAATTGCTCAACCTAAATCACTGTAAAAAGCATTATCTTGCCATAAAGAGGGCTCATGAATAATGAAAATCTTTATTGAATAAAATTAAGATTACAACATATTGATAATGCTACAACAAAACAAGTAACTTGTTTTAATAATTATGAACCTACTTCATGGGATCTCTAATCACATAGATAGAATTACCATCACTCTTGTCTTATGATCTAGACATTAGTCTTATCCCCCTCAATGTGATCTCTACTAAACTCTGGTTTAGTGATTTTGTCAGAGGATTGGCCGAATTCAACTCTAATCTTACAAAGTCCAAACTCACAACATCTTATTGCAACAGTTGCTTAACAATACTATGTCTCATACGTATGTGTCTATCTTCCTATTATATATTTCACTCCTAGCTCTTGTAATAGCGACTTGACAATCGCAATGAATTGGCACAGCAGTTGAAGGATGAATAGAAATGGGAAGATCTACTAAGAGGTTTTGCAACAACTCAACCTTAGTATAAGTTTTTCTAAAGCAATTAGCTAGAACTTCATAGTACAATGAGCTATACATGTTTTCTTGGACGATTTCCACAGTACCGCACCTCAACCAAGGGTAAAAATAAAACCACTAGTGGATTTGAGCTCTTTTGACTCAGAGATCTAATTTGCATTACTATACCCTTCAAGTACTGGTGGAGATCTACTATATTTAACCCCGTAATCAATGGTGTCTCTCAAATATCTCGCCACTCTGGCTATTGCAGTTTAGTGATCTTGGTTTGGATTATGAGAATGCCTACTCAATCTACCTGCAACATATGCGATGTAAGGTCTTATACTAATCATCAAGTACATTGGGCTACCAATTAATTGTGCATATCTCACTTGATCAACACAATGTTCAACATTCTTCTTTAGATGGGTATTACGATCATATAGAGTGGAAATTACCTTGCAGTCATACTATTTAAATTTCCTTAGTAGTTTTTCAACATAGTGTTCTTGTGACAATATGAGATCATCACTAGTGTTTATGATCTTGATGCCTAAAATAACATTTGCCTCTCCCATGTCCTTCATATCAAAGTTGGAGGCAAACATGAGCTTGGTCTTATCAATAGTTCCAGTATTAGAACTAAGAATAAGAATATCATCAATATAGAGACATATGATGGCAAAAGTTTTACTGTCAATAGATTTAAAATAGATACGTCTATTTAAATCATTATTCACATATCCATTGGACAACAATATTTGATCAAATTTTTCATACCACTGTCTCAGTGTTTGTTTTAAGCTATATATAGAGACTTAACCAACTTGCACACCTTATGCTCAGACCTGAAACCACACAACCTCTAGGTTGATTCTTATATATCTCCTCATCTAGGTCTCCAATGAAAAAGGTAGTTTTCACATCCATTTGATGAACATGTAGATTATTAGTTGCTACTAGAGCAATCAAAACTCTGATGGATGTAATCCGAGTTACAAGAGCATAGGCGTCAAAATAATCTATATCTTTCTTTTGTGTGAACCCTTGGCCACTAATCTTGCTTTATATTTATCACTAGATCCATTATATTTTAATTTTTTTTTTTTTGCAAATCTGCTGGCAAACAATAGGTTTTGTACCTGGATGCAAATCAACTAACTCTAATACATTGTTGCTCATGATGGAATCCAGTTTATTGTTGATAGCTTCTTTCCACAATGGTGCATCTCGAAAAGTCATAGCTTTTATGAAAGTGTGAGGATCATTCTCAGTAAGAAAGACATAGGAATCATCACCAAAATTAGTGGCGTTTATCATCCTTATGCTTCTTCTTGGCTCAATATCTGAACTTTCAGAAACATCAATTATTGTCTCAGTATAGGATAATTATTTCTCAATACTAGTCTTTTTAGAAAAAATAAATTCAAAGAACTCAGCATTCTTAGATTTAATGGTGGTATTAGCCTAAAAATGAGATACCTTCATCTTGTAATAACAAGAATCTATATGTAGCATTATTATGGGCATACCTTATAAACATATAGTTTTTTATCCCAACCTCATTCTTTTAGTATCCGGTTTAAGAACTTTGGCGAGACACCCATACATCGAAGTATGATAAGTTAGGCTTATGGCCTCTCCACAATTTATAGGGTGTCTGACCTATTTTCTTCTAGGGTATTCTGTTTTAATCATGACAAGTAGATAACATTACTTCCCCACACAAGTTCAGTGGTGCCCTAAAACTTTTTAACATGGCATTTACAATGTCCCTCAAAGTTCAGTTTTTCCTTTCAACTGCACCATTAAATTCAGGTGAATATGGAGGTGTCAATTCATGGATGATACTATAAGTCTCACAATAAGTATTTAACATGCTTGAATTAAACTCACCTCCTCCATTAGTTCTTAATCTTTTAATTTTCTTATTAAATTAATTTTCAACTTTATTTTTATACATTAAGAACTTTTCACCTGCTTTATCTTTACTTTTTCAATAGATGTATTTTTGTATACCTTAAGAGATCATCAATAAAAGTAATATAATACCTTTGCCTTCTCTGATCATGGTCTGTTTTAAATCATGAAAGTCGCTATCAATTAAACTGAGAAGTTCAGTTTCTCTATATTGAACGTATTTGCATGTCTTCTTAGTAGATTTGGCTTCTACATACACCTCGCATTTATCATTGGACAAGCTCAAATTAGACAATAAACCAAGTTCTCTCATTTCTTCAAGATAAAAAAAATTCACATGGCCAAGTCTCCCATGCCAAAGATTAATAGAGTCAACAATGTAAGCAGAAGAAGAAGTTTTCTTATTCATTATGACATTGAATACATTGATATTGAATACATTGATTTTGAAGAGTTCTCCAGAATAATACTTTTTCCTAACAAACATCTAATTTTTTGTCATTATAATTTTATCAACCTTAAAGGATACTTTGATTCGAGCTTTACCAGCATACAAACAGACACTAAATTGTATCTAATCCTAGGAACATGAAATACATTATTCAGTGAGAGGATTTTCTCAGATATAAGCTTAAGATGAATTTTACCTTTGCTTAGGATAGATGTAGACCGAGAATTACCGAGGTAAAAGATTTCTTCTCCTTCTCTCACAGGAGTTTAATCAAAGAAATAGTTTTTATTGCTATATATATGTCTAATAATGCCAAAATCAATAAGTAAATCCTTGCTTCCATCCACAATGTTCACCCCAGAGATAACCATAGCAGCGATGATGTCATCTCCTTCCCCTTCAGTCATATTGGCTTTAAAAGGGTTTTTATTGTCTCTTCTAAGTTGAGCTTTATGCCTACATTGACCAGCATAATGCCTAATTTTGCCATAAACAAAATAATGACCTTTCTTCTTAGCAATGAGCCTTTTAGGGTTGTTAGGGGGTTTATTATTAGGATTGTTCTACCTTTTATTATGTTAAGGAGTGTTCTCAGTTAGATTTGCATTGGATCCTTTACTTTATTAGATGCATCTCTAATTCTATTATTCTTCTCAATCCTAATATGTATAATAGCATTTTCAAGACTCACTTGCTTCTTCTTATGTTTCGAGGACTTAATATAATGTTTCCATGATTCTGGTAGTTTCTCAATTAAGCAACCAATTAGAAATTGTTCAGGAAGAAATGTTTCCTCTTTTTTAAGATTATTAACTATTATGTGATATTCATGGATTTGGTTTAACACAAATTTATCATCCACCATCCGATAATGCATAAAATTACAAATATAATATTGGTGTGTCCCAGCATCTTCTACGACATACTTTTTCTTAAGTGATGCCCATATCTAAGAAGCATTCTTATATGGATAATAAACATAATAAAGCGAACTAGCAAGTGTATTGAGTATTCTATACCTTCAGACCTTATTACCAACCTTCCAAACTGGTGTTTCTTGTCATAATCTCTAATGCCCTGTTCTGGTGGTGATGACTGCAGATAGTTAGCAAGGTTATGAACATCCAGTACATCAAAGACCTTTTCTTGCCAGCGCTTGAAATTTTTTTCTCCATTGAACAATTTAATTTTGGAGTTATTCGGCAAGGTTTTCCCAACAACAACAGCATAAGCAAAAAGAATGGCAACAGGAAGATCAGGCAGTGCAGAGGTTATGGAAGCAGGAAGTCTAGCAGCCAGTGAAGACGAAAGATCACTTATAATCTGGTCCTAAGATAGTTGGAAAAATGATGGTGGAAAACAGAAAAAGTTTGGACAAAAAACAAGACTAAAGCAAAAAACTAATCTAGGCGTGTGAAAGCACTATTCTTAAGACCAAATTCCATGCCTCCAGATACAATATCCCGATGCAAGAAGGACTAACAAAGTTGGTTTGATCTCCAAGATACAATTACTACTATCACGATGTTGCACTTTAATATGATAGTTCAAAACAACAAAAATGACAATGGTGAAGGTAGAGAAAGCAATATAGAACAGAGAGCGTCTCCTCATTGATCATAATGTGATATAAATGGCTTTTAAATGCATACGCCGTAGCCTTTTTTCCTTTGTAAATTTGAATTATAATTATAAAAGGATTTTAAATAAATCCCAATTCAATTAGGAATCAGATTCATAATATAATTCGATCTAAAAATAAATAAAATTAAACATAAGGCAAAATCATAAAAGATGCCCAAGCCTTGCACACATACATGACACGCCTGCGGGGGAATCCCTCCTGCACGTGAGTTATTGGGCGTGAGCACTTAGTTGATAGATTCCTAGAATGAGCTCTTTTCTTAGGCTCGGTTTATATATCTAAACCAACTTATACTCCCTTATCTAAGCAATGTAGGATATTGGTATTTTGAAATACCAACTCAATATCTTACAACAATATCCCTCATTTCCATTATATGCTCTCACACACTTTTAGTATTATCAAGCTTCATGCTTGAAAGTTTTTGCATTAAAATGCTTGCTAATGCCTTATTAAGACTTACAAATTAATGAGCTTTTATAAAATTCTTAGCTTTAGTGCATTGTGGGATCGAACCCCTAATGCTTTTACTGACATGAGATTGCATGAATATCAAACTAAAGCGATTAGATCGCTCCCACTTTCTATATGTATCTTTTTGACTTTGCGTGCTTGATTCTATGGGGATGGGTGGTTCATCCTCACAAAGCACCAAGTCAATATCCATGCACCCTAAATTTAAGAGAGCTCTCTTTTTTCAAGTCAGAAAAATTATCACCACACAACATTGGAACACGAGTAGAATCATTGAAATAATTAAGAACCACTATATAGGAGAACAAAAAAATACATTAATACTATGAAAATTTAAATTGTAATACTATGGGCAAAGTTTACATAACGTATCGAATTTAAATTAATCTTTAATAATAAGACTGGCAAATATAAACACCAAAATAAAAATTCCTTACCTATGGGCATAGGAAATTCTAATTTTGATGCTAAAATTACCAACTTATTTTGATTAAATCTGTATAATAATTATTTCCATTTGGGGCCATATAATTATAAATTAGTTGCAATAAGTTCAATGCCTTTCACATTGTTGATATAAAATCCTTTATAACATATGACCCTACGCTATACAAATATCATCATATATTTGAGATGCTGTAACTTCTTTAAAAAAATGTGATGATATTACAAAGAAAAGCCATTAATAGAACATGATTCCATAACTTTATACAAATCGTATAATTGTTCCGTGGTCAATCTATCATATTTTAAGCATTAGACTAAACAATACATAATGTATTGCAATTATTAATACAATAATTTCCATAATATATGCATCATCAACACTTATTCATATATAAATGAATTCAAGCATTAAAATCTTTACCATGTGGTTATTTAATGTATTCACCATAGCATAAAAGGTCACGGCTATATAGATCAAAAACTGTAAACGAAATGCAAAAATATTATATAATTGAAAAACATATCTAAAGGGTGGCTCTGATACCACATGTTAGCTTAATAATATTATATATATTGAAATATATTTTTTATTTTCAACTTAAATAAGTTACATACCTCCATCTCCAGCCATTGTTGTCCAAGTTAAATTTGAATAATACTTAAAATCTTCTATCATATTCCTCTATATAGTCTTTTGTATGATGGGCAATTCACAGGCAAAGATAATCTTTGCTCGGCTATAGATCCTTGGTACTTATAATGGACTTTACTCATTTTCTTTCACCAAGAAAGTGAGTAAATTATTCTTATCTTAATTTTTTAGAAATTTAGAATAATTATGATTATGATTATCTCATTATAAAAACATGAGTAATCTTAATTTATCTCAACTTTTGGATGTCAGCCACATTAAGTACATGGATGTAACACTTAATTTAATATTAGCATGTGTATTAATTTTAATGATAATACAAGTAACATATTTATGAACCATATTAAGAATATGCATGTAACATGATAAGGTCGAGCTTGAATTATTTAGGAGACATTAATTTGCAATTTATATTATTTTTTTAAATACACCCATTTCTAATTGTAAATACACCCAATTATGATTAAAATCTTAAAACCCAATGCAAAAGGCCACTAAAAGTACTTAGATTTAATTTTTATAAAATTATTTTGGCTGTTAAAAATATTTAAAATTTTATTTTCTGAAAAATTCGGAAGAAGCCCGACCTTTTGTAGAAACAATGGTGAATGTTATCGGTTCTATACTCTATTTGTCAGGCGAACTCGTTCATGGCCAACGCTTTCAGCTGTTCATTATTTTTGAGAAATTATAACGTATCAAAACAATGACAAAAAAAATTGTTGCTTTTTTAGTAAATTTTGAGAATTATTTTTAAAAAGAAAAAATAAAATTATTAAAAAATTTATAAATTCACTAAACATTTTTTTTTAATCATTGTTGCGTTCCTTCATCAT
The DNA here is from genome assembly GCA_030444775.1 of Atalantia buxifolia. Lineage (NCBI taxonomy): Eukaryota > Viridiplantae > Streptophyta > Magnoliopsida > Sapindales > Rutaceae > Atalantia > Atalantia buxifolia. The sequence goes on from CM059837.1 coordinate 8,939,116, forward strand.
TTTTTAAATTATTATTTTTAATTTTTTTTCTTCATAATTTTGTTCCTTTTTTTTTTTTTCATTAGGTTTGACCGACTTGCGCACAGGCAACAATCGTGAAGCGCGACAGGGCTCGCTGTCGTCCCTAAATTGAATGCTGCACGCAAGCGTGAGGTGGTCCCGACTCCCCATCACCTTCAGCCTCATCCCTCTCCTTCGTTCGGCTATACTCCTTTTTGCTCTTGTCATGTTTGCCGACTCGGCTACTTCCTTATAAATTTCTCTCATCCCTCTGTGCCACCTGTCCTTTCATGGTTAGTCCTCCTATCAAGTTCTTGTTGGTCTTGCTAATGTACATCATCTATAACATGCATCAATCTAAAGTTAATTGTGTTTTTTTGTATGATTCGGTTGTTATTTGTCAAACAATCAAAGGTTCGTAAAAAAATTACTCTTAGGTGAATTACAAGTGATATGTGGGGTAACTTAGCAGCTATCAGGTTGCTCTCAACACAGACCAAGTTTGCCCTCAAAACAGATTGTAATAAATCTCAATGACTTTGAAAGTCATTGAAAATTTTGGAACCTTGTTAAAATATGGGCCCGGCCGAAGGAGTTTGATTAAGATGAAGTGCCCACATTGAAAATTTTTGGTACGATTTGATGAACACTTTCATGTGGAGAGTTCCCACAAATATTGTCTTGCTGAAATGGCTGATCGGGTTGTGAGAACCATCAAAGGGAACATGTTTTAGGCAAACCGGCTCAATTTCATTAACCGACAATTACTTATTGACATTACAAGCCCCCACCATCTTTATATATTTATGCATTATTTGGATGGAAAGAATATCATCTTTTTATGGGCTTTTACTTTTTCTTTTCTTTTTTCAATTGTCAATTTCTTAGTTATTATTTGAAAAATTATTAAAACCATACATCTAATGTTGTTCAAAAGATACTGACTTTTGAGCAACAGGCCCATGTTTTGTACAAAAAAATTTAAAAGTGTAAAATAACAGTCAATAATATAAAATAAATAACCTTTTTAAATAACATTTTCAATAATAATAATAAATCATTATAAATCTTCCCTCATATATAAGCATGGAATAAAATTAAGATAACTTTTAAATTACAATAATAAGTAATTATCAAAAATTTTAGAACTGTAATTTTTAAATTATAACTACTTAATCACACTACCAAACGAGCTCTTGAAATCGATTTTAAACTTAGACCTATTTTCATTTATTAAAAATATTCGTTATTTTAAGAAGATAATTGCAAAGAGATATTATTAAGAAAAACATGAAACTTTCAATACGAGAAATAAACTTTGAAGCAGAGTAAATTTACAAGTTTGACATTTAAAAGTTATAAAGTTGTTACTCATGATTGTAAAAGAATTATTGTACCCATCTTGATGCTTTATCCTTACCATGCTTCAAAGCTTGATTTGATTTAGATGGGGAGTGGAAGCCTTTTCATATGATGGCCATATCTTAACTGAAAGCTGGCAAGTTGGAGCACAGAAGATAGAGCCAAACGAGAGATATCCAAAATTTCAATCTCCTCATGACCATGGACACAAGTCACAAGCACTTTCTGAAAGGACTTTTAAGCGAAGAGATATTATCTATCAATTAGTCGAGATTTTGCAAGTTGTGGTGACCAAACTTAATGACATTTGTGGTTGGGATGGTGCTTGCCGCTTGGGACCAATTGTTGGGGTCCCCTTTTTTGTTTCGGCTTTTTTTCACAGGCCACGTTAACCTTTAAGTACAATAGAAAACGACAACGCTACACTTGACGTTCACTCAAATCCGAATCACATCAAAATGTCCATAAAAAAATTATATAAATGTAATATCTGGCTGGGTGCGACTAAGTGCTGCAGCGGTCTTTTTTTTTTAACATGTAATATTTTTTATTATTGATAATAATTTCATAACAATTACATAAATTGTGAACCCACATCATTTATGTGATTATTATAGAGTGTGTATATTACATAAAATATAACATAGAATTTGCCTTTTTTTTATTACATATGCAATTTATGTATTCGTGCACTGTTTGTTACAAAATAATTGCTTGGACGACAAAGTTATTACCGATAGTAAAAAATTTGGTATGGTTAATAACAAAGTTATAGTAGCTAATTTAAATTATTGGTCAATATTATATAGGCAGAACTCAAACTCTTAACCTTTTGTACTACATTAACGGGTCTTATTCATTATTGAATCGGCTTGTATACTCACTTTTCTCAAGAAAAATAACTAGTACAAACACTTTAACGTTAAAATTGAGATAAATGTGTTTGATATAATAATTTTTTTATTTATTTAGAAATAAGAGGGGCGAGTAAAGCTCAAATCTCATTTTTAGCTCCCTCTCTCCTCTAAGATTTAAATTTGAGTGGCCAATCATAAAACTGCATAAAAATAGCTCGGCCAAGTTCCAGAGAGCATTCGATTTGAAGCATCAACAGTCTAATTGTTTTGATAATTTTGATGTGTTTGCTTTTCTTGCAACTTTCTTTTTCCTTTGACAGGACAATAAAACCTTTCTATAGTAATACTTTCTATAGAAATAATTTTCATTTAGTCAAAAAAAATTATAGTCCAATTTAGGCCAATTATAAATAACAATAAACTCCACGTGATAATACTATACTTTCTCTAAATTTTGTTTTAAGAAACTTACCTCCACTTAATGATAATTAATTGTATATTGTAAAAAAAAATGCTATATTATATTAAAGGTTAAAGATGGAATAAAAAAATTTCTAAAGTTGCTTGAGATAATAATTTATTTTTTAAAGATATTAACCAAATTATGATATGATGTTTATAGAAATTATATTGAGAGAAAAATATTAAAGAGAATGTAAATATTTAAACGTTTAAGATAACTTTACATATTCCAATCATATGAGATTAATATAGTGTATGCTTTTCCTCTATATCACTTGAACTAAGAATAACTATGTCAATTTATATAATCACACTTTTATTAAGTTATAACCTCCTCATTATTATAAAAATAATAGGTCTCAATATAATGACTATGAAGAGATTTTACTAAATATAGATTTAAAGAAGAGGACTGGAATCCAACAATGGCAACCCCACCTGAAGGGCATCCTATGCTTGATGCTCAAGATTGCATAAATTTTTACCCAACAAAAAGAAAGAAGAGAATAATATATAGTTCAATCAATGTACCGTATCCTCTGACTGATGCAAGATTTTAGAGTTTCTTTTTAAAGAAAAGCACTAGAATTAGAATTGTCTTCGTCAAATTATATTTATTTAGTCGCCTTAGAAAGATAACTAAATTAATTTTCATGTTCGAATAAAAAAGTAAAATATTAATGGTGTCTTAATGAGGAATAAAAATTAAAAGAAGCTAACCATAAATAAAATAAAATAAAATAAAATAAATTGTTTATTTTTAGTGATAGGAACTAAAATTAGAATAAACTATATTCTTATTATGTATTTTTTGATCATGTAATTCGAATGAGTTGTTTTAAGTTACCAAAATACTTTTAGTTATAAGTATATATTTTTCACTAGCTATTATTATTATTTTAAAAGTAATAACAATAATAATAGCAACAATTATTGTTTTTGTTTTCAATATAATAATTATAATAATAATGATAATAGTAGAATAAATTATTATTATTATTATTATTATTATTATTATAAAATAAAAATAAATATTTAATATTCTTCAAAAGTAAAAGTATCAATTTATTCTCAAATTTTATCCCACCTCTTCCATAAAAATCATATTCCCGAATCCCAAAGGCAAACGCTTCCAAAAAAAAAAAGCCAATAACCCACTGAGTCAGTTGGACATCTCTAACAAGATGAGGGAGATGAGTCGCGTTCAGGGCATGTAGTGGGAGTATTATTATTATTATTTTCAGTTTCTGAATGGAGCTCGAGCATCAAGCAAATATATATATATATCTAGAGGTCAAAGTACAATCAAGCCCAATTTTTTCTTTTTTAAACAAAATGATCAGAACTTAGGGTTCAGATCTCTCATATAAAAAAAATAAAATATACATATATCCAATTGACAAATTAAAAGTGGCTTTGACTATTTTGTACGTATTAAGAGGTCCCTATAATCTGAAAAAGAATATATGATGATGCTGATAAGCCATAAATAAATAAATAAATGGCAATTGACTGGTGAGGTAGACAGAAACGATTCAATTAGGATAAAAAGGCAAACGTGGAACAAACAGGGTGGCCCATTATAAATTGTCCCCCTGTTTATTTCGTCAACAGGACAGTTACTGGTGATATTGATTGGTATAGAGATCATAATCATAGGTGGAGCCACGTTCTCGTTGTCTTTCTCTAGATTCTCATTTTCTTGTTCTTGCCTTTTTTTTTTTTTTCGTAATTCTCACTTTAATAATTTTATTTGTTAATGTCACCCAAATCATTATTTTATCAAATTCTAATAACTGTCAGTGGATATACATATACGCACTTATGTCAAGTTTGTCCCCGTTAAATTATTTCTGATATTAACTAATAAAGGAAGTTATTTAATTTTATAAATAAAATAAATCACTTCTTTTAATAGATTAATTTTTTTAAAAAAAGATTTGATACCTAAACATCTTAAATCCCTTTAGATAGCATCAAAACTAATTCTTAATAATCAAAATGCGGTAGAACAATTAAAGTGCGACGGGCAAAAAATTTAAAATTATGATTTAAAATAATTAACTAATATAGAGAAACTATGAATAAGACGAGTTGGGACATGATTACATATTAACGAGCAATGAAAAGCTCTGCATATTGGAATTGAAATGTTTCAATTCAGTCAAGCTTTTCTTCCATTAGCTATTGAGGTCAGACTTCTAGCTCATAACTAGAAGTTAATGGATGAATTGACCTAAAACAGATTAGATAAAAAAAGAAAAAGAGGATCAAACTGAACACACTGCGCAGAGACAAACCATATACAAGTTGCTATTTCTGCAGTCTATATTCTATATTCTCAATTTCCCGATCACTTTTTTTTTTTTTTTTGGCCTCCCCTTCCAACTTTTCTAAGTAATCCATCAACCATACAAATGTAAGAAAACTCATTACAAAAAGGAAAAATGTATTAAACATAAGAGACTTCACACTTTAAGACTTGGGTCCTCACTTTCTGCAGATTCCTTCGGACTTTGGCAACTCTTTTGACCGAAAGACCCGTCTTCTTCGGCATCAAAGCTAGCATGAACACTGTAAAACAAATATACAAGCACCGCCAAAGCCGAAAAGAATCCGAATCTCACGTAGGATGGCCCGTCAAGTGACCCCAACAGAAATATGTTCATGAAGATTGATATACAGGGTATCCATGGCATTAACGGGACACCCCAGAACTCTGGTTTTTTAGCTTGTGGAACCACGCAGTGAAATATCTGCAATAGGGCAATTGCAACCACGGCACAAGCTCCAAGCATGAAGGCTTTAGATTTGCAAGGCGGCACAAAATGCCATATGAGGGCGAATATGATAGAGGTGACCGAAAACAAGAATAGGAAGGATAAGGTAGGCTGTGGATTTGTCGTCCCTACGTTGACATAACGTCTGTAAATAACGGCATTCGCCACCATATAGAAGACAAAGAGGGTCCCAATCGATACAAGGTTGAGAAGCACGGTCAGGTCAGTGAAAAGAGCAATAGCAGCAGTGAAGATTCCTGAAAAGAAAAAGCATAATCACATATTATAAATGCGAAAGTGATTTAACAGATGTATATTTGTACATTAAACACCAGCCAGATTTTCAGATGGACGACGAAAAAGTCAATAGCACATTATGGGATCCATAGAAGTTGAAAATACAACTAAGTGAAAAACTTTTCATTAAGTTTACAGGATAGATATGAACCACCAAATACATCCATGTCACAGCCCTTATTAACATTTAAAGGCAACTTTCTCTAACGACCTTGACTGACAAGCAAAGGTCATTTTCGAAAGGATGTATAGACCCATCATACACATATAACTAGGCATTTTACAACTTTAAGAACAAAAATGAATGGGGGTTTAAATTGGGGAGGTGCTGAAATCGGCGGGAGCATTATGCTTTCCATGTGCCTTTCTCCGGATTCATGCATATCTCAACACCTTTTTTTCTCAAGATCACATGCCTAACCTACTTGCAAAAGCTTTCCAGCCAAAGATTGAATAAAAGCTGTAACAGTAGACATAAATTAATTTTGTAAGTAATATATTGCTGCAACACTTGTGAGCATTAGCGGCCAAAAGTGTTACTTTACAGAACATGCCAACTATTTTCAGAAGACCAGTTCCGATCAATGAACAGAAAAAAATGTTTACTCGGATCATCAAGAACAGATCCAAGCAATAGATATTTCCCAGGAAAAATATTTAATTAACCTTCAAAAAAAATTAAAAAAAAAAGCCACATTCAGGTACTATATTATATTAAGTTCCAATTATGAGAGCTCCAATTAATCATAATTATTTTATCTTACCCTCGTATTGTACTATTATAGTTATTATTCTATTCAGGAATTTATTTCAATTTTGCTAAATAAAACACATTACGTCACTCAGAACTGAAACGGTTCTAGCAGGTCCCATTAATAAAAGCCTAAAAGAACAAGCTAGAAGCAATCCTCAAACGTAATGACAATACACATCAGACGACAGTGATGTAAAAGAAATTCTTGTAATTTTCTACCAAAAATATTTTTAACCTCACCATTATTATCAACGAATATGTAAAACTTACTAATATTTTAAAATATTTTTTAAAAATATTAACTTTTTTTATTTTTTTTATTAGTTTAGAGAAATTAAAATTTGAAACGCTCCCGTTCGTTCTCCGAGAACAAACAAAATGTTGATTCTTCGATGCAGGAAGTACAACAATAAATCATTAGAAAAATACAAATAAACAGATGCAACCAGAAATCGCGTGAGAGTGTTGACAAAATAAAAAACTGTACCAAGAAAAGCGGAGGCGTTGACAGGCGTAGACGTCTTGGGGTGGACCCTAGCGAACCAAGCAGGGACCACACTGGACCGTCCGATTACGCACATGTATCGAGCCTGTCCAAGCATAGCCACCAACAGCGACGTCAGAATCCCGAAGCTGGCCCCCACTCCTATCACGTTCGACACCCACTTCCAACCGTCCGATTTCCCGCTGAACGCCCCCGAAAACGGCGCCTCCGCATCGATCTGCGTGATCCCCACCACACCCAATCACTTCAAACTAATTATTCTGAACCATTTGAAAAAAAAAATTAAATAGAGACAATTCTAAAAATATTTTACACTACCATATCGTAAGGCATTAGCATGGACATGGAAGCAGCCATTAAGCAGTAGAGAACCGTAACGATTATAACGGAACCAGAAACGCCAATAGGGATATCTTTAACGGGGTTTTTAACTTCTTCGGCCATGGTAGAAACGGCGTCGTATCCGATGTAACTTAAATAAACCATCGCAGCTCCGTTAAACACACCCGTAGCTCCGTACGGGAAGAAACCGGACGGGTTTTTCGGGTCTCCCGGTTCGGTAAAGTTCTTCGGGTCACCTTTCCAGAACCCCATTAGTATTACGAACGCTATGAACAAAATGTGAAGCACCGTTAGAATCATATTCACCACCGAGCTCTCCCTTGTGCTATAACAGATGACCAAAGTGATGAACAAAACAACTGCGACGGCCAAGACGTCGATTTCGTTGAAGCCGTCGGGGAGACCGTCTACTGTCAGCCTCCATTTAGCCGTCGGGACGCCGATCGCAGTGCCGAAGTAAGAAGTGAAGCCGCGGGCGACCGCCGCGTTCGACATGACGTACTCCATAATGAGGTTCGCGCCGGTTAGGAACGCGGCGAACTCACCGAAGGTGACGCGGAGGTAGCTGAAGGCGCCTCCCGCGACGGGCATGTCGACGGCGAACTCGGTGTAGCAGAAGGCGGAGAGGAGGGCGCAGAGGCCGGCAATTGCGTAGGAAATGACGATGGCTGGGCCGGCATTGAGGCGGCTGGCGCGGCCTGTGGTGACGAAGACGCCGGCGCCGACCATGCCGCCGATACCGAAACCGACGAGATCGTACCAGCGGAGGGTTTTGCGCATGTCGGAGCCGGACTTGGCCCGAACACCGCTCATTTCTTCGTAGGAGGTGGAGACTGACAAGGCGCGGCGGGAGACCCGGGCCCGGGTGTGGGCCAGGGCTCTGAGGTAAGCGCTGCAACTTGAGAAAGAGGAATTACGACGATGGGTCTCCATTGTTTTCCCCGTCTTTACTCAGTTGTATTTTGCAGTGTTTTGAAGAGAGGCGAGTGTGAATTTTATAGAGGGGCTGACAATGGACGGTGAATAAAGCAAGGGTCAGTGGCAGTACAGTGAAAAAAATATTCTAAAGAAGAATTATTAGAAAATTTCTTCGGTCGGCTCTCATGACTTAATGATATGCTTTAAATCCTTGTGCCTGTGCTCTGATTGATTGTATATTCTGGATAATACCTTCAACGAATGTTATTATTGTAGAAAATCAGGAGGTTACTTCACTTGTCCCCACAAAATCTCCATTAAATCATTCGGATTTCATTGTACAGTTTTTTTTAGCTAACATCTAATCTGGTATTTTTTTTATATATTACGTGGCATGCATTTATTAGGTAATTAAATTAAGTAATAAATAGTATTATTATTGAATATAAATGTTTATTGTTATTCAAACAAAAACAAAAATATATATATATTTTGATAACCTCGTAACCTCTGGATTCCTTTTTTAATTTTTTTCAGTTTTACAATTAATTAAAAGTTGTTTGATTCGAGTACCCACGCTTTTCCTTTTCCGCTAAAAACCTAAAACCCAATGCTTAATTGTGGCATGTAGTAAAGCACATTGGTAATTCGTCAGGTCGAGCAAGCTTTTCGTTTTCTTAAAACAAGAGAATTCTACGAGGCAATGAGGCATCGCGCATCGCACATCGCACGTCGCCAACCAACTTCGGACCTAATTTTCCTGTGTTTGCGAGTGCATCTATAAATCATCAATTAATTATCATAATTACAATTTATGAAATATAGTATAATTACGCACGAGACAACTAAGGGCTTGTTTGTCATAATTACTTACTTTCTATAACATTTAACAAAACGAAATTTTTTAAAAAAAAATTAATAAATTCAGCCCTATTGTAAAAATAAAAAAATAAGAGTGTCTATACCACTTTGAATCAAGGGCAAAGCCGAGGGCCTTTTGTGCAGAGGTCTAAATCAAATTTTCTCAAACGTTAAATTTATCTCGAAGATAAATAAATCTTAATGTTTTAGAAATACATTTGTCAAAAAAAGTAAATCAAATACAATCAGAAATCAGGAAAAATTGAAGACTGCAGCTGTTTTTAAAAAATTAAAAGAGTACGGGACCTGGAGTTGGCAGATCTGTAAATATACATCTTGCAATTTAGTGACTTACAGCAGGGGAAATTTTATGAAATACAGCCGTGGCGATTCCGTAAAATTGAAGCAACGGCAGTTTTGTAAATAAAAATTAAAAGTTCTTTCGAAAACTAAGAGAAGGATAAAGTTGATTTAACGCATTGAATCTATTAGTATTTTTTTTGTCAAATTTTATGCACACAAATTTTAAATGATAATAATATGTAAAAATTGATACTATTACAGTAAAAACTAAGAGAAGGATAAAGTTGATTTAACAAAAAAGAATAAAAAAAGAAAAATTGAAAAAGAGATAAACTAATTTAGGTTTTTGATCGTTGTTACAATCAAGAGAGAAAGTAGGTAATTAAGAATAATTTTGTGAATTTTGAGAATTAGTGAATTAAAATAATAAGTTATAATTTGATAATTATTTTAATTAAAAAATATGGGCGTTGAAAGAGAATTAATAAGTTAAATAGCTTCACCCTAAAAATATTAAGGTTTTTTATAATATAAGCATCAAATAAAATTATAAGTATTTATCAAACATTTTATAGCCATAGCTACTATTAATTGCTAATTTTAGAGGCTTATATGAAAATATCACATGCCATGAAAATGAAGAATTTTATAAACTCCCATTGTAGGGAGAACATATTTCATTCATTCCTTAAGGCTTTAGAGATTCTTAAGGATGTCAAAAATATATAAAATGAAGCCAAGTAGGTGATGAAAGGGAGCTAGGACCATGAAGTCCATCTAAGCTATATCAGTTTTCAAATTTTGTCTCTCACTCTTCAAAGCCAACTCCAAATTATCTCATAATCTTGATGTGATAAGGTCTCCATTATATTTTAGATAACTCACTTCATAAATCAACTGATTGGCTTAAACTAATCACAATTTTCTTGAATCAAGCCTAAATGGTCATTGAAAGAAACAACACCTTAATTAGAATCCCAAGTAGACCATTAAGTATGTCTAGCCCTAATTATCAAAAATTATGTCACTTCTTTGAGGTACTTAGAATTAAATGAGGGCACACTACCTATAAAGTAATCCTAGTCCCTACCACGGTTAAAGAAACCACAAATCAAAGGACTAATTAGGCACGATAGTGAGAAAAATATTTCAATGAATTTAATATTTAAATGTAAAACCCATGTACCATTATGCCCTATCTGAGAAGAGTTTGGACCAATAGATCTCTTCTACATGTCTATGTAGACTCAAGGGCACCCTCAAAACACCTCATATAAACGGTCAAGTTTATAGACTATGGGAGATTTTTTCTTCCTCGTTATTCATCTTCTTAGTACCTTTACTCCATAGTTATTTCAGTACCTTCTTTTAATTTTTTACCCGGGTAACTTGAGAGTGCCATCATCGGCCACCTTAACATCCACTTCCAATGGTGCTCCCTTTTACAAGCTCCAGACAAACTTACTCCAAAAGACAATCTTCTCTAATATTTTAACTCACAAAAATGGGCTAAAACAGCTGCCAAACATATGCTATAAGTCTAATGAATCTCCCAAGCCTAACTTGGGCAGAAAAAGATAAAGATAACATTGTTTAATTATAATTTACTACTAATGCCATTATAGGCTGTGAAAATCAAGTTAGAGAAGATATAATAATAGATATGTAATAGATAATGCGGTCAAATATAGTAAAATTATTTTGAAGGGTTAATACTATATGATTAGCTTTATCTTTCTTCAAAACTTTTTTTTTTTCCGGTTGAGGAGGACTAGCAATAGAAAGTTTAATGCCCTTCCTTTCTCATGACTTGATTAAAATACATTTGGGTTATTTTTTTAATTAACAAAAATTGATTCATAGATAGAGTCATATAAATACTAGCATTATGAAATTCGTTAAAGTGGAATAATGCTTTTTTTTAATTTTTCATTTTAAAGCTTAGTACAATTAATAATCAATAAATTTTCAGTCTCTTTATGGGTGAAGTTCAATTCTCAAACGTCTAATCAAACGTCTCCGGAAGCTTTAAATTATGTGGAGTATAAAGATTTGTAATCTTAAACATTTATTAATAGTAATTGTTAGAGAAAATGGCTTAATCACATAATAAAAGATGAGCATCAAGGGTCAAGGGTTGAAACGAAATGCACGGCCAGAGAACTAGAAAGGCCGAAAGGCCTGAAACCACTCCACTTGGCACAGGGAAGATTACGAAGCGACACAATATCGAATGAAACGTGGAAAAATTAGTCAACATATATTTACAAATATGACTAAATGACTACACGTGTGTCTTGCTTTGACACGTGGGAATGTAAAAGTGATTTCTTTCAGATAAGCATGGATTTATGGCGCCGAGCTGACGGCCGAGAGGGAAGAAGGATGCATCGGTTGAGGCTGGCGTCAATATCTATGTCAACGCAGCAAACAAACATGACACTTGTGATTTCTCATGAACTAAATTACAAAATGGACTTAAAATTGAGGAAAAAAGAAAAATACACAATTTCCTTTTGATCTTTCACATCATAAGGGAGAGGTAAATTAGTTCAATTTTAGAGAATAAGACTCGAATTTCGGTAGCCACTCGGCCGAGTGGTCAGGACTGCTACCCTCTAAATTAGAGGATAGTAATTTAAACTTCTACATATTATTATAGGAATTTTTTTAATAAAAATTAAGTGAAAAAAGTTTATTTTTTTACTCATGTGCGAAAAGTAGACATTCTGACATCCTTCGAATATTACTAAAGGTTAAAAATCTAGACAGAACTTTATTAGTATTGATGTATGTTGGTTATAGTAATAGTCTGATTTGTAAATATCAGTTATAATCTCATGTATATGACCGACATCACTCGAATATTAGTGAGGGTTAAAAATCTGGGTAGAGCTCTATTAGTATTGATGTATGTTGGTTCCAGTAATAGTCTGATTTATAAATATCAATTATAATCTCATGTATATGAGTCGTAATTGTAGGGAGAAATTTAGGTTTTTCAATTTTTCAATTAAAATCTTTTTGGACCGATCTCATATAACATATAAGAATTTAGTAATCTAGAAATTCGTACCTTTGATAATCTGAGAAGACGAACGATTGAGAGTTCTAGATCCGTCTCCAAACGATCTTCCAGGCTATAACTCAAGATCGATCAACACTGGACGTGTGGGCGCCTGTTTCCACTCAGTTGTAGATCCGTAGATCCGTCTCCAAACGATCTTCCAGGCTATGACTCAAGATCGATCAACACTGGACGTGTGGGCGTCTGTTTCACCACTCCCAATTGCAACTGGCGTCTCTTAGATGTCTTCTATATTTTTCTCAAAAATCCTGGGATTCTCCTATCTCGCGAAAAGGAGAAAAGTACCCCTTTTATAATATCTTACGAAAAACCCTAGTATGTTAGGATTAGAATTCCTATTTTAAAATAGGATTCCTATTTTAAAATAGAATTCCTCTTTCAATTTAAATATTTAAATTAAATACTTTCTCTCCACTTACGTAAAAGTAGAGAGAATGTGAATTAACTGGAGACCACCTCAGAAAATATCACAAGCCCCCTTTTACACTTGAATATAACATACTAGGCTTTAACAAATATTATAATTATGATTTTCACCTAATACGCCAGTTTCTTGCTTTTGGGTCCAATGATGGTGTTGTCAATTAAATGAGTTAACCCGGGGATCATTTTGGGAACATACAATAGTGGCTACAATAATTAAATTTGTAATTAAACAAATATAATTATTTAATTCCAATTCTACTCCACTATAAGATTGAATCGACTTATAATTGTATGCTCGAATAATAATTCGCCTAAGTCACATTGATTTCTTTACTTTGCATAATCCTTTATACCACATCATTAATTAAATCGATATCTCAACTGTCCAATCGATTTAATTACATTTTGTTCCTTGATTCTTACTAGTTTTCTCTAATGATCATTTTCAACATACTAAATATGTTGACATACTCTGCCGAGAATTCATGATCAAGTCCGAAAACCCATCAACAGATGTGTCGTACAAATTCTATATTGTTAATCTATAACTCCAATACTCATAATTGCCTCCACCAAGATACTGAGTAATCTTGATCACAAGTGTGTGTCGTGCCCATTGGTAACTCAAATGAAATAACAATTACAATCATGAAATCATAACTAACTCAAGATTAAGATTACAAGAAAATCAATGCCTATGAGATTTAATAAGTCTCGATACCATTTCAAGGTTAATTAAATCTCATATGTGATCCTGTTCAATGTAGTCGTACTACATCAATAAATTAATACATGATTAAGACAAATCATTCAATGAATTTATTACAGTTTATACCTAAATAAAGTGCTCAACTTTATTTATTAACTGATAACTTAATTTATTTAATCATAAGAAACTTGTATTTATGTCTTTATGAATCCGCATGGTGATCACATAAATACATATAATATGGTTAAATGGACTTTATTCAAAATATTAATGCAATTAAGATACTTGAATAAAACACCTCATTTATTTTATTAATCAGAAAAATTATTTATTACAATTAAATAAACACATATGTTTTTAAAGAGCATATTTTCCCAACAATCTCCCACTAGCTCTTAAAGCATATCTGGCATATAGCACATGCTCTAGGGATCTAAGTGCAAGTTATAATGGTTTCCCACTGATGGCCATTGTAATAAGATTTGCCATATGGCATCTAATGCCATTTGGGTTACTGTCATATAACCTTTCTACACTATTCCCTTGTAAAATGATACTTCCTCTCAATATGTTTTTGTTTCTTGTGGTTCCTTGGATTGAGCTACTGCACCACTACTATCACAAAATAGTTTAAGGGGTGCAGTTACTACAGGTGCCACCTCAAGATCTTTTTAGGAACTTGCAGAGCTATACAGCTTCTTTTTTTTTTGCAGCTTCAGATGCAGCCACATATTCAAACCTTTTGTAGAGTCTCATGATACAAGATTGTTTCACACTCCTCCAACAAACAGCTCCACTTCCTAATGTAAACACATAGCCAGAAGTAGACTTTCTAATATCCTTATCTGACATAAAGTCAGAATCAATATAACCCACTGGAATAAGTTCATCACCAGAATACACAAGCATATAATCCTTAGTTCTTTTCAGACACTTCATTATGTGCTTGACAAAGATCCGATGTTCGGTCCAGGATTAGATTGATATCTCTAACCATCCCAACCGCAAAATGAGATCCGGTCTAGTACAAAGCATGGCATACATGAGGCTTCCCACAGCTTCCGCATAGGGAACTCGTCTCATTTTCTCTATCTCCTCAGATGTTATGGGTGATTGATCTTTAGAGAATCAAATTCCATGTCTGAATGGTAACAAACCAGTCTTAGAATTTTCCATGCTAAATCTAGCCAATATCTTATCGATATAGACCGCTTGAGATAAAGCTATCGTTTTATTCTTCCGGTCTCGTAGCAACTTGATACCAAGAATATAACTAGCTTCTCCCAGATCTTTCATATCAAATTGTTTCGCTAGCCAACTCTTTATTGTAGTTAAAACTCCTACATCGTTTCCGATAAGGAGAATATCATCTACATAAAGAATTAGGAAGGCTACAGATTTTCCCTGAATTTTCTTGTACACACATGGTTCATCAATATTCTGAATGAATCCAAACGATTTTATCGCTTGATCAAATCTAATGTTTCCATGACCGGGATGCTTGCTTCAATCCATAGATGGATCTCTACAACTTGCATACCAAGTGTTCTTGGCCTTTTTGTATGAATCCATCCGTTGCTTTGCATGTAGATGTTTTCTTCAAGATGCCCATTAAAAAAGGCAGTCTTGACATCCATTTGCCAAATTTCATAATCTAGCACTGCAGCAATGGAGAGCAGAATCCTGATGGATTTAAGTATAGCAACCGGAGAAAAAGGTTTCCTCATAATTGATACCCTCTTTCTGAGTAAACCCTTTGACTACTAATCTTGCTTTAAATGTTTCCACCATTCCGTCTACTCCTCTTTTTCTCTTGTAGATCCACTTGCACCCTATAGGTTTTACCCCATTTGGTGCTTCTACAAGTTCCCAGATTTTATTGGAATACATAGATTCCATTTCTTGATTCATAGTCTTTTTCCAAAAATACGACATCTCTGTCTATTAGAGCTTCGTTGTAGCTAGTGGGATCTTATACATATTCATCTGAGATGGCCGTATAGGTTTCTCTCAATTGTATCTCGCAGGTAACCTAGTTACCCTCCCACTACGACGAGGTTCTAAAAGTGATGGTTCTTCAGGGATAATCCTGTGTTGATCAGCTGGTCGTTGCTGTTCTTCTTGTTCTATAACAGGAGTTGAAAG
Source organism: Atalantia buxifolia (assembly GCA_030444775.1). NCBI lineage: Eukaryota > Viridiplantae > Streptophyta > Magnoliopsida > Sapindales > Rutaceae > Atalantia > Atalantia buxifolia. The sequence goes on from CM059837.1 coordinate 8,954,925, forward strand.
CTGAGCATCAACCTGATCACCTGACAGTTCTTCAAGTATTACCTTACTCTTAGGTTTGAAGTTATTCATATAGTCTTCCTCGAGAGAAGTAAAATGTGTGCTCACAATTACCTTCCTATCTTGAGGACTATAAAATAAACCTCCCCTTGTTCCTTTGGGATACCCCACAAACATGCAAACCTCAGAACGTGAATCCATCTTGTTTGCCTTCGGTTTCAGCACATGCGCTGGTGATCCCCAAATACGGACATGTCGTAAACTTAGTTTGCGACTCGACCATAGTTCTATTGGGGTTTTAGGCACTGACTTAGATGGAAGTAAGTTCAAGATGTAAACTGCAGTCTCCAGTGCTAGTCCCCAAAAAGAGATTAGTAATGTTGAATAACTAAGCATATATCTCACCATATCCAAAAGAGTTCTATTTCTCCTTTCAGCTACCCCATTTTGTTGTGGTGTTCCTGGGGCAGTCAACTGAGATATAATCCCATTTTCAACCAGATACTCTTTGAAATCTCCGGAGAGATATTCACTACCTCGATCAGATCGAAGTTTCTTTATGTTCTTATCTAATTGCTTTTCTGTCTCAGCCTTATACTCTTTGAATTTTTCAAGAGCTTCAGACTTATGACGCATTAGATAAACATAACCGTATCTCGAGTAATCATCAGTGAAAGTGATGAAATACTCATAACCTCCTCGAGCTTGTACATTGATTGGTCCACATACATCTGTATGTACCAATTCAAGTGGTATTGTTGCATGTACACCTTTAGCCGAGAATGGCCTTTTGGTCATTTTCCCTTCTAAACAGGATTCACAGAGTGGCAATGATTCATTTCCCAGTGGACCCAAGAGCCCATCTTTGATCATTCTCTGTATCCTAGTTTGGTTTATATGACCCAAGCGTAAATGCCAGAGGTAACTTTGGTTGGAAGAAATATTTCTTTTCTTAGATAAATGTGTATGCTCATCATTATTGATCACTGTGTCATGCATAGAATGGATCATGGGACTTAAATGATATAAATTATCTTCCAATGTACCAGAACAAATAAGTCTCTTATTAAAAAATAGAAACAGAGGATCCAAAATTTACAGTGTACCCTTGTTTTGACAAACAAGCTACTGAAATTAAATTCCTCTTAATGTCTGGAACATAAAGACAATTATTCAAAACTAAAGTCTCATTATTAAAAGATAATAAAATGCAGATCCAGGTCTTCACCGACACACGAATCGTCCTCTGTCTAACTAATCAGCTTGACGCTTCCTTCACTTATTTTCCTGGTTTCCTGAAACCAATAAAGTGAATTACAAATATGATTAGTTGCTCCTGAATCCAACACCCAAGTGTTAATAGGATTCTGAACTAAACAGGCCTCTATTACAAAAAGATTTCCCATACCAGATTTTACAATCTTAGGGCAATCCCTTTTCCGGTGACCTTTCTGTCCACACTTGAAGCATTTGCCTTTCGGCTTGCCTTCTTGCTTGGTAGACGATTTCTTTTTCCCAGCTTTCTTCTCACCCTTGCCTTTTGGCTTAGGCCTAGAAGAAGAACCTTTTTCAGCAAGTTTTCTGCTATGATAAAATTCTTCTATAGCATGTAGTTCGTGCATTAGTTTAATTAAGGTCATATCTTTACTGTTTAAGATATAGCTGACCTTAAACTCTTTGAATGTATCAGGCAAAGATTCAATTACTATGTTAATCTTTGTTTTATCATCGATTTGAACACCATGAATCTCTACCTCACTCAAATAGTCCATCATTTTGAGGACATGTTCACGAACTCTTGTGCCCTCTTCCATCTTAGTATCCGTAATACGTTTTAATGCTGCTTCTTTGGCAAAATGAGTATTTTGCCCAAACATCTGATGAAGACTAGCCATTATTTCAGTGGCTGTTTCCATGCTCCGATGTTTCTTATATGCGATTCACACAGAAATCGCCAATATATAGCGCTTAGCCATTTTGTTAGCTTCGCACCATTTCTCATAAGGCTCCCTCTGATTTCTATAATCGTATAACGTTGGTTCTGGAGGGCAAGGCTGAATCAACACATATTTGCAGTCCTTAGCAGTGAGGATATTAAATAGATTGCGTTTCCAATCTAAGTAATTTTCACCAGTGAGTTCATTTTTAACAAGGATAACTAATAATGGGTTGATGGAAGACATTTTCTGAAAAATAAAACATCCATGCATTAATACATTGATACAAGTAATATTCACAATAAAAATCTAAAATGCAAAAAACCATAAATGCATTTTATTTTATTGTAACGATAATCTAGTACCGCTTTAGCAAGCTATCCGTTGGGGAAGTCATGCCGCCACTTACTAGACCCAATTAACCATTAGATTATTTTCTTTCATGTCGTAACATGATAAATAACTATCGTTATCTTTTTGGGCTAAAATTTGTTAACAGAGCTTCGTTGGGAAGGTTAATAACAAATTTTGTTGAGTGTATAACCATTGTTTCAATCTACGTATTTCTCATATCATGCACCACCGTTAGGGTGATCAATGATTGAAAAATATTTCGATCTTATCTTTAAAGAAGTTCATCAAATAAAATATCTAATATATATACCCTCCGTAGGGAGCATCACCGTATCATGAAGTCGAAGTATATATATAATTTTATTATTGAACTAACAATGGAGCCCGTGGGAAAATTATCTTGAATTTTCCCTCTCCCACTCAATATTTTAAAATTGGTTTTTCCTTTTAAAACATACATATATTGTTAATTGCATGCTTCCTATAATATTATCTAAGTGATATTTCATATTATTAAGCATTTGCAAATTTCAAACAATATACATAAATTCATGTTATATGAATGACATATATCATTATGCATAGAGTGGCACTACCTATTCTATATGACATGTTATCATGGCATGTTATCATCCAAAACATAACATATAGAAAAATCATTAAATAATCTTAATTCATGACTTTCCGAAAATGAAAAATTACATTAAACCTAAGCCTAATCTTCATTGGGCTTCTTGTCAATGTCCATCTTCCATAAGCTTGACTTTGTTAATGGAATAGGGGAAATTGGGCTTTTAAAATTTATTATTGGTCCAATTTTAATTTTGAAAGGAAATAAATGAATAATTTTTTTTTATAAATAAAACTTTTGGACCAAAAATAAATTTAATGTGTTTAATTTTATCTATGCATTTTAATCCATTAAACCCAATTTCAATTGGGCCTAAAACTAGGATTCATTAAGCCCAAAGCTATTTTTAGACTTAAATGCAAAAAATCAAAAACGTTCCGCCCAAAAGAAAAATTATGGAACCATAGGGACCTCCATGATAAAAACCATGAAAACCCTAATACCATCTTTTTCTTTCTCCTTCTTCCCCAGCCGCCACCAGCACAAAGCCCGCCACTGTTCAGATACGCCAGCCATCTCCGACGCTTCTCCGACGTCGAAGCTCCGTCGCCACGTTACCGGAATGTCACCAAACGACCTCCCTCCGCAGTAGCCAACGCACGCATGCAGCTAGCACTTGCTGCGCCAGACAGCGTTGCTTGCGGCTTTCTTTGCTTTGTTGCGCGCCGCCACTCCTTTCTGCGACTTCTTTGCCAGTGTGTGGCCTTTCTTGGCGGCGGCGTGTCTTTGGCAGCTGCTGTCTTGCAGCCTTCGTGTGTCGGCGCAGCTCTTCTTGGCGGCGTGTCTTTCTTTGGCCGCCGCAGCTGCCGCACGCCGCTGCTTTGCGTGTTCTGCGTGCGCCGCTTGTTGCCGCTGTAATTTTTGGCCTTTGTAGCTTTGATCCGACAGCCGTGATGAATCTCCAGCAATTTACAAATTTCCTAGGCCAATTTTTGGCTTACAAAATTTCTATTACTGTAAAATAAATCAAGAGGGAAACATGGTGATAAAAAACCACCACTCTTGTTACAGATTCAAATAAAAAATACAGCAGAGAATCTAACCATGAATTAAGACAAACCACAACATGCTTTATTCATATATTAAACAAATAATATATATCTGAATAAATTGTGCCACTCTAAATACATAAATATCAAGATTAATTTCATACGAAATTCTTATATATTAATATGAGATGGCTCTGATACCAATTGTAGGGAGAAATTTAGGTTTTTCAATTTTTCAATTAAAACCTTTTTGCACCGATCTCATATAACATATAAGAATTTAGTAATCTAGAAATTCGTACCTTTGATAATCTGAGAAGACGAACGATTGAGAGTTCTAGATCCGTCTCCAAACGATCTTCCAGGCTATAACTCAAGATCGATCAACACTGGACGTGCGGGCGCCTGTTTCCACTCAGTTGTAGATCCGTAGATCCGTCTCCAAACGATCTTCCAGGCTATGACTCAAGATCGATCAACACTGGACGTGTGGGCGTCTGTTTCACCACTCCCACCGCAACCCAAGCGTCTCTTAGATGTCTTCTATATTTTTCTCAAAAATCCTGGGATTCTCCTATCTCGCGAAAAGGAGAAAAGTACCCCTTTTATAATATCTTACGAAAAACCCTAGTATGTTAGGATTAGGATTCCTATTTTAAAATAGGATTCCTATTTTAAAATAGAATTCCTCTTTCAATTTAAATATTTAAATTAAATACTTTCTCTCCACTTACGTAAAAGTAGAGAGAATGTGTAACTAACTAGGAGACCAACTTGTAAAATATCACAAGCCCCCTTTTACACTTGAATATAACATACTAGGCTTTAACAAATATTATAATTATGATTTTCACCTAATACGCCAGTTTCTTGCTTTTGGGTCCAATGATGGTGTTGTCAATTAAATGAGTTAACCCGGGGATCATTTGGGAACATACAATAGTGGCTACAATAATTAAATTTGTAATTAAACAAATATAATTATTTAATTCCAATTCTACTCCACTATAAGATTGGAATCGACTCTATAATTGTATGCTTTCGAATAATAATTCGCCTGCCACATTGATTTCTTTCTACCGCATAATCCTTTATACCACATCATTAATTAAATCGATATCTCAACTGTCCAATCGATTTAATTACATCTTGTTCCTTGATACTTACTGGTTTTCTCTAATGATCATTTTCAACATACTAAATATGTTGACATACTCGCCGTGAGAATTCTATGATCAAGTCTCAAAACCCATCAAGAGATGTGTCGTGACAAATTCTATATTGTTAATCTATAACTCCAATACTCATAATTGCCTCCACCAAGATACCGGGGTAATCTTGATCACAAGTGTGTGTCGTGCCCATTGGTAACTCAAATGGAATAACAATTACAATCATGAAATCATAACTAACTCAAGATTAAGATTACAAGAAAATCAATGCCTATGAGATTTAATAAATCATGATGTCATTTCAAGTTAATTAAATCTCATATATGATCCTGTTCAATGTAGTCGATTACATCAATAAATTCATACATGATTAAGACAAAAATCATTCAATGAATTTATTACAGTCTATACCTAAATAAAGTGCCAACTTTATTTATCAATCATGAACATAATTTATTTAATCATAAGATAACTTGTATTTATATCTTCTACAGAATCCACATGGTGATCACATAAATACATATAATATGATCAAATGGACTTTACTCAAAATATTAATGCAATTAAGATACTTGAATAAAATACCTCATTTATTTTATTAATCAGAAAAATTATTTATTACAATTAAATAAACACATATCCTTTTAAAGAGCACATTTTCCCAACAGTAATATGAGTAATAGTCTCATGTAATAAAAAAAAAAAAACTCGAATTTCGGTGATTGCAAATACTTGAAAATCATTCAATCGGATTCTCGAGCGTGTAATAGGAAGCATCATGTTACCTTAATATATGCAATACAACTATTATAAACTGAATTTTATAAAATTTTGACCTTTTATTTTTTATTACATGGTTGCTCATCTTCATTTTGAGTTCCATCCAAATCGGATAAATTTGTCTGGAAAATCGAAAGCTCTGAAACAGTCATGTGCCTCTGAAATTCGTTTATAAAATTATTAAAAAAAAAAACTGCTCTGAGACAGAGTGTCAGGGTGGCCGACGCCTATGCAATGTGATGGGCTGTATGTAGACTGTCTCGTGTGTATGGGCACAATCTTATCAGCTCAAAACAAAATGCCAATCCACTATTTGTCTGAGACGTACAACAAGAATTGTTGCCGCCAAGGACTAGACCTAGTAAAAGATCTTGCGCCGTTAATTTGTAAATGACAAAAAAAAAAGAAGATAAGATAGTGATAAATAATTGATAAAAATATTTTATACATCGGGGCTAATTTATCGTATTATCAATTGAGTAAATAAATATTAGATATGTTTTAACATTGTTCATGTCAGTATTTTATTTTATTTTTATATTATAATATCAGAAACCTTTTTAACATTTAAGCTTTTATTAAGATTAGAAATTTCTTTTTTTAAATATGAATGAGGTTTTTTTTTAAAATATTAGTGAATTAAATTTTTTGAATTGATCTAGATAGATTTTTGGGTTGTATTATAAATGAACATATTTAATTTCTCAATCAACCTCAGAAACGTCAGAATTTTAAATCAAGTACTGGTGCGCGGAACTGTACTTAAATTTTCATAGCTCCTTAACTCAACATTTAATTATGTATGGTATATAACGAATTACAAAAAAAATAAGAATTGCCTTGCAACGTGGACCCCTTAAATATCTCATTATTGTTGCCTTGGTCAACATGTAGTGGACTCCGGCAGAATCACAAACACATTCGTTTTTTATTTAGGTTAAAATTCATCGAGCTCCCTATACTCTATATTATTTGTAAGTTATTCATAAGTATTATAAAAGTTTCAAGATTGTAACATTTCGTTTAGTCCCTTACACTCAATTTTATTTTATTGAAGCCCTAAAATACGAATTCGTCTCCTATAATTTTAAATTTCCAAAATAACCTCCATTTTAATTAAAAATATAATAATTATTAAATGAATTATAAATATAATAATTATTTAATTACAATCATAAATATAATTATATTTTTTAAATAGATTATTATTGTTATTATTAATAATAAGAATAAAAAATATTATAATTAATTAATCTATTAATAATAATAATTATTAATTTTTTGTTAAATTGTTAATAATAATAATAATTAACAATAATTATTATTAATAATTAATTTTTGAATAACAATAACAATAACAATAATTAAAATATAAAATAATAATTATGATAAAAATTATTTTGATTCCAATTTCTCTTTTTTATTCTAGCTATTCCGATTCTAACTCATGATGTTTTCAGCTAAATTCGATTCATGTTTTGTGAATGCATTATAAAATTCATAATACTTACGAACAAATTATAAATAATATAAAATGATCTAATTAAATATAAAGTAGTTTACAATTTTATAGTAAATTGTAAATAATACTTATAAAGAATTGAAATCAAAATAATTTATTTACTTGAACTGCATGAATTATAATTAGAATGAGCTGTATTACCATTTATATGTTTACTTTGTCTTAGAATCAAAATTAGAATGAGTTAAATTGTAACAAATTGCTATAAAATCCTTAATTAATTTTATCATAATTATTATTTTATATCTTAATTATTTTTATTGTTATTATTATTCAAAAATTAATTATTAAAAATAATGATCGTTAATTATTTATTATTATTAAAAATTTTGACAAAAATTATTATTAATTATTGTTAATAGATTAATTAATTATAATACTTTTTATTCTTATTATTAATAATAACAATAATAATCTATTTAAAAATATAATTATATTTATGATTGTAATAAAATAATAATTTTAATGATAATTCATTTAATAATAATTACATTTTTAATTAAGTGGAGGTTATTTTAGAAATTTAAAATTATAGGGGCCGAATTCGTACTCTTAGATTTTAATAAAATAAAATTGAGTCTAAGGGGTTAAATGAAATTTTACAATCTAAAAAGTTTTTACAATATTTATGAATAAATTATAAATAATATAGAGTATAGGGGCTGTATGAAATTTTACAGGCCAGCCATAAATTACATTGAGATGTTGTTGTTTTTTTTTTTTGTGTTTGAAGTCTGAATTTAATTTTTTTTTCAGACATAATAATTTATCTATCTATATGTTGGAATAGATAAAAAATTATCTTAATAAATATCCACATAAATTATAATTATTTCTTAACATATAGATATTTATAATCTATTCACATTAGCAATTTAACATGCATCGTATCTTAAAACCTAACAATTTTTCTTTTTTTTTGGTTGTTTTGACTTAGTTTTGACCATTCTTGCCCTATAGTCTCATAACAAAAATAGATAAAGTGACCATATTTTATTATCATTATAGCTGCATGAGCTCATCTCCGCCAGGGTCTTAACTGAGACCGATTTAATTTTAAATTTTAAATTTTAAATTTATGCCTTCCAAAAGGATGGTCGCTTGGTCAAACTACACCGAGAAATAGGGTTTTGTAAATTATATTAAAATTTAAAATTATCATGTTTAAATATGAATATAATGGAAGGTACGGTCAAAATGTCAAATAATGTTAGGTAGTCAAATTTCCAATTTTCTAATATTACATAGCTTTGAAAACAATGGTGAGAACCAGCTATAAAGTTTGGGGTCGGGGATTGGCATATGGAGACTCACTCTTAGTTGTAAGGGTGTTTGCAGATGGAATTAGGTGGGTTGAACATTAATTTATATTTGAATTATAATTTTACATATTACACATATTTTATTTAATTCAATTCATAAAGTAGTAAAAATGTAAAATTAATTCAAATTTAATGCATATAAAAATTTTGTTTTGTAAATTTGATGCAAATAAAAAAATTTTCTTCCTATCTAATCCAAAAAATAATTAAATAAAAAAAAATTAGTATAAAAATAATTTTACTACTGGTTAAATTCAAAATTAAATAAGAGATAAATAAATTAATAGTTTAAATATGTGTTCAAAAACGCTATGTTAATGTTATGGTGTAACAAATAAAACTTTTATTGTCAAAAAAAAAAAAAAGGCTATGTTAATGGGATTTCCATGCCCTGAACTAACATCTATTAATTCAATCAACATATGTTTCAAAACAAAAAGAATTTGGAAGCCATATAACTGAAATACAAGTATGCAACCCAAGAGGGGGGGTGAATTGGTATTTTAAAAATTATCCTAGCAAAACACACAACAATCCAATCTAATGCCTTAATAAATTCGAAAACAATAAATTCAATAAATGCACAATAATAAATGAGTAAGGGAGGAGAAAGCAAACTCAAAGATTTTTACGTGGTTCGGCTATCCCCCTTTCGTCCACGCCTCCAAGCAACCCAAGCTTGAGGATTTCACTATCCAAGCCTTTCCAAGGCTTCAAATGTTCACATTGACTTCCAGGTGTCAATGAACCTTTACAACAAGAGATTATCCCCCAATCTCTTCACTCAAGTGTTTCCCACACTTATACACTCACAAATTTATGAGGAAATGAAGATTACAATCAAATACTCTCTTAAAGAGTAGATTTACAAAATGAAGAACAAAGATGATTCAATAAATGATGATTTACGAAATTGAAGCTCAATGTATGTTGTATGCCTTTTGTTTGTGCGTGCTAAGATTGCTAAAAATGATTTGGATTTGAGTTTATATAGTTGGAACTCAAAAACTAGCCGTTATGCACTTTTTGCTCATAACTGGATTACCGTTTATGGTATCCGGAATTCCGCTTGCATGTTACCGTTAAGGCAAAAATTTGAATTTTTTGAGTATCCGGAATGCTGCTTGTGATATTCGGATTGCCGTTTATCTTTCAGAAGCTTTTATGCATAACCGGATTACCGCACGAAATCCGGATTGCCGCTTTTCATCCGGAGAGTTTCTGCCCCATAACCGGGATTACCGTTTAGCATAACCGATTGCCGCTTGCTTCTGATATGATACAGTGCACTGTTTGCTAAAATTACAGTTTGACCCCAAAACTTTACTGAAACTGTAGTATGGCCCAAAGCGTTATAAAAATTTACAATTAAGTCCAATTTCAGAATTTGTAAAAATTACTTTGTGAATCCCAAAACATTCTAAAATTATGATATGACCCAAAATGCTATAAAACGTTTCAAATAAGTCTTTCTCCAAAATTTCAAGTAATACTTGTTGATTTCAAATATTTCAAAATTCTTTCAATTAAACCATAAACTTGAAAAACAACCAATTTCATAAAATTATTTTCCATTAGATATAAAACCTTTATAATGTGAAAATAATGATTTATTTAAAATGTATGAAAAATAATTTAAGCTTTCAAAAACTTAATCATTCTTAATTTTGTTTGTTATCATCAAAATCAACATTATGTTAACATAAATGTTAACAATCTCCCCCTTTTTGATGATGACAAACCTTTCATGTATTTAAAGAATGATTGAATAAATTACTCCCCCTAAATGTAAGTTCCCCTTACAATTTGAGCTTAAAAAAATTAATCATTCTTAATCTCGTTTGTTATCATCAAAATCATTATGTTAACATATATGTTAACAATAACCATTTTAGCCTTACTTCATATTTTCTCTTAAATAAAGCTATGAAAAAGTTGGAGTAATGTGGTTTAAGCTTGCCAATAGGATGGGTGGGGGGTGGTGACACACAATAAACAATCATAAAAGACTACGCTTTCCTCTAATAATGTCATTCAAAGTTTCAAACTCTAAAATCAAAATAAAAAGATCTTTATTTTTTTTTAATCAATACATGAAAATTAACTAAAATTTTAAAATTAAATTAAATAAAAAAATTGAAAATTGAAGGCTTGGATGATTGTTGTCAGTGTCCACCTCCAACTGAATTTTAACTTTATTTATTTATTAATAGTACCACATTGATATGTTAGTACTCTAACGTGGATGCGCACGATTTTGTGTGCGGGTGCCCACTATTACGGTCTTCCAAAACGTTTTATAATGCCATAAAATGTTTTACATGATCGCGAAAGTGTTCATAACTTGTGATGCGGGAAATCGCGCACTAGAATACTAGATCAGCCATCTATATGTGCATTCAATATCTTTTGTGGTAAATAATCTTCCGAATGGCTATAGATTTTGCCACTTTGTGATCGTAAAGTTAACTTGGGTTGGGCTGGGCGAACAACCCAAAACAAACCTTCACCGACAAAGTTCTTTTTTTATTTTTTATTTTTTTTTGAATTCTATTAAAATATCAAATATGCACTCCAAAAATTGTGACATGTTCTCAGTAGTGAACATGCATTATCACATAAATCCTGTGTAATAAATATATTTGATTAGATGTGATCCTCCTATACTACTATTCCATGCAGATTTTATGAAATCCTTACTTAGATACAAAAGCAAATTCTATTACAAAAGCTTCTCGGCCTCGGCCATTGCAAGTGCAAGTGCAAATGCAAATGCTGCTGAGTTATCAACTTTGCAGGCTACCTTGCAGTCATGCGCAAGAGAACGAGCACCCGTCCGAGGCAAAGTTTGCCATGCAAAGATCATGGGCATGGGGCTAAACAATGATACTCTAACATCCAACATTCTAATCAATTTCTACTCTAAATGTGGCCTCATAAGCGACGCTCGCAAGGTGTTCGATGAAATGCCTCAACGATGCATTGTTTCGTGGAACACCATCATTGGATCGTATACTACAAATGGACGTGAGCAGGAGGCTGTTGCTCTTTTTATCAACATGCTAAGAGAAGGAAAAACCCCATATAGTGAATTCACTGTTTCGAGTGTTCTCTGCGCGTGTGCTGCAAAACGTGATGTTTTTGAGTGTAAACAGTTGCATGTTTTTGCTCTCAAAGCAGCTATGGATTGGAACGTGTTTGTGGGAACTGCATTGCTTGATGTTTACGCTAAGTGTGGTTTGATGACTGATGCAAGTCGAGTTTTTGAGTCCATTCCAGAGAGGAATGAAGTTACTTGGAGTTCTATGGTGGCTGGGTTTGTGCAAAATGAACTTTATGAAGAGGCTTTAATATTGTTTCGTAGAGCTCAAGTATTAGGCTTGGAATATAACCAGTTTGCGATTTCTTCAGTTATTTGTGCTTGTGCTGGTCTGGCGGCTTTGATTCAAGGGAAGCAACTTCATGCTGTTTTGTGTAAAACTGGATTTGGTTCAAATATGTTTGCGGCGTCATCTCTTGTGGACATGTATTCTAAGTGTGGCTGTGTTGTTGATGCTTATTTTGTATTTTCGGGCATAGAAGAGAAAAATGTTGTTCTGTGGAACACAATGATTTCTGGGTTCTCTAGACATGCGCGTTCTGTGGCGGTAATGATTTTATTTGAGAAAATGCAGCAGGCGGGTTGGCACCCTAATGAACAAACATATATTTCAGTATTATCTGCATGTAGTCATATTGGTATGGTTGACAAGGGGAAGAGCTATTTTGATCTCATGGTGAAACAGCACAATGTTTTACCCAATGTCTTTCACTATTCATGTATGATTGATATTCTTGGACGGGCAGGGCTGATTCATGAAGCTTATGATTTGATTTTGAACATGCCATTTGATGCAACTGCTTCTATGTGGGGATCACTTTTGGCATCTTGTAGGAATTATAGGAATCTTGAATTGGCTGAAATAGCAGCTAAGCAGTTGTTTGGGATGGAACCAGATAATGCTGGAAACCATCTGTTGCTGTCAAACATATATGCAGCAAATAGAAGGTGGGAGGAAGTTGCAAGAGCAAGGAAACTTATTAGAGACAGTGAAGTAAAGAAGGAAAAAAGTAAGAGTTGGGTTGAAATTAAGGGCAAGGTTCATACATTTACGGTAGGAGAGAGAAACCACCCTAGAATTGCTGAGATTTACTCAAAAGTAGAGAAGTTGGTTGAAGAAATGAAGAAATTAGGTTATAAGCCTGAGACCGAGCATGATCTTCATGATGTGGAAGACAGCAGAAAGCAGGAACTTTTAATACATCACAGCGAGAAGCTGGCTCTTACTTTTGGGCTAATGTGCTTGTGTCCTGGAGTCACCATCAGGATTATGAAGAATCTCAGAATATGCGGTGATTGCCACAGTTTTATGAAGTTTGCATCAAGAATTGCAGGGAGGGAAATTATTGTTAGGGATTTAAACCGATTTCACCATTTTACAAATGGCAGTTGTTCCTGTTGGGATTTTTGGTAGTGTTCAATTGAGGTTGATTTCTGTAATGACATAATGAGATTTATGTTTTGTTGGTGGAATTTTGAATTCCTGAAAGGATTTGGCAAAGTAGAATTGGCCATGCTCTCTAACCAACTCCTTTGACTTCGGAGATCTTTGCAATTGCATAGAGCACTGTAAATTAGGATTACTTGTTTAAGTTAGATTCACCTTACATTCTGTGCAATTTTTTTCTTGCCATCTATGGCATTGATGTTCTTAGAATTCGCTGTGTGCGCAGGGGTTTATGCTTGAGGCAGGAAAATGGAAAACCGAAGTGAGGTGAAACTTTAACTAGGTTGCCACACATTATGAGCAAAAGAAGTGTTTATGCAATTGTTCTCACATGAAAACATCTTAAAAGAGCTGATATTCCTGTACTGTCAATGCGGATTTTGCTCTACTGTCACTGCATTCTTTTCTCAGTAATAACTGCAGTTTGCTTATATTTCAACTGCAAATTCTCCTTAATCGTCACTGCATTTTCTCCTTTATTGTCACTGCAAATTTTCTTAATTGTCACTGCATTTTCGCCGTGCAGAGGTTTATGCTTGATGCAGGAAAATGGAAAACCAAAGTGGGGTGAAACTGTGAAACTAGGTTGCCGCACATTATGAGTAAAAGAAGTGTTTTTGCAATAGTTCTCACATGAAAACATCTTAAAGTCATATGAAAGCATCTTAAAGAGCTGATATTCCCATGCTATCAATGCAGATTTTCTTCTACTGTCGCTGCATTCTTTTCTCAGTAATAACTGCAGTTTGCTTAAATTCAACTGCAAATTTTCCTTAGTTGTCACTGCATCTTCTCCTTTATTGTCGTTGCAATTCTACCTCTGTTAGATCTTCTATTTTGTGATACAGATACCGTGATTTTCCCTTAGCTACAACCAAAATTCATCTCCATTGTTACTGCCCTCTAATGCCTTCCACTTTCGAAGGTGATAATTCATTTAGGCATATGCACATCTAGGTGGCTTTATAAGGAGGAATATTAAGTTTAAATTTCATAATGGTTTGCTCACTTGTTCTTCTGGTATTAACTTCTGAGTTTGGTAACCATGATTCCAACTAATAGTGCTTCTTTTCCTATGAGAACAGCTCAAAACTGAACCTTAAGAGCTTTATATGCTTTCCTTGAAGTTGATTCATAGGAATAGGCAGAATTTTGTCATGTATCTGAGCAAGTAGGATACAAAGTTAACATCCATTTTCCCCCCCTGAACAGTTGCATTACTATTCTGAGGATCATTGACGTTTGCTAACATATCAGCGGGATTGTATGCATATTGCAAGTTTCAGAACAGTGAATACATCCGCAATTCTAGATTACTGGATAAATGTAATCGTTAGAATTCTTTTGTGTGCGATTACTTCATGGAATGAGAATGAGCTGGAATGAAAATAGGCTGGAATGTGAATGAAGAATGGGAATGAAATTCTAATATTTACTTGCCAAAAATAAATGGAAATAGAAATGTGCTGAAATGTTATTGATGTGTTTATTTGGTAAAATAAATAAGAACGATGAATGAGAACGAAAATCAATTTATCAAAATACTCATGTATTAATAATTAATAAAAATAATTAATTTATCATTATTAACAATGTTATCATTATTGTTGTTGTTGTTATTATTATTATTATTATTATTAATAAAAATAATAACAACAATAATTAATAATAATATTATTAAATTTTATTAACTTTATTATATTATTAATTATTGTTAATATTATTTTTATTAATATTATCATTATTAACATTTATTATTATTATTATATTTTATTAACTTGATTATTTTAGTTATTATTAATTATTTTTATTAATATTATCATTATTAACATTTATTAATATTATTCATATTATTAATATTATTATATTATATTAAATTAATTATTTTAGTTATTATTAATTACTATTAATATTATTTTTATTAATATTATCATTATTAACATTTATTATTATTATTAAATTTTATTAACTTTATTATTTTAGTTATTATTAATTATTGTTATTATTTTTTAATAATAATAATAACAACAACAACAACAATAGCAGCAGCAACAACAATAATGATAATATTGTTAATAATGATAAATTAATTATTTTTATTAATTATTATTTTTATCATTATTTTTATTGTTAATAATGATAATATTAATATAAATGATAATAACAATAATTAATAATAACTAAAATAATAAAGTTAATAAAATTTAATAATAATAATGATAATAATAATAATCATTATTAATGAGATTTAAAATAATAAAATTAATTGTGATTTAAATGAGGGTAATTTGGGAAATATGAAAAAATTAGAGGGATACAAAAGTAAACATATATTTCATTCTCATTCCCTCATTTTCATTCCCAACCCCCCATGGGAATGAGATTCCCATTCTTATTCCCAAATTGTGTGGGACCCATACATTTTATTTTCTTTCGCAAATTACATTTTGCCAAGTAAATATAGATTTCATTTCCATTGCTTCATTCTCATTCCTCAAACCCACAAGTAAACATACTATTACTGCTAAACTTTCATTACCTCAAATTATTTCACTGCTAAAAGCCCTCCAAATTTCAAGTCAGAGTTTGTTTAATAAAAGAAAATGAGATGGAGGTTTAATTTGTATTTACTAGTTGATGATTGTCGGTTTACTGGTACAGATTAAGGTGAAATTAATAATTATGCCCATTATTGGACAAGGTGTGAGGTTTATTTTTTTTTTTAAAAAAAATTTACAATCGAAATTCTTTTACTGACACTCTAGATATATACCCTTGTAATACATTTCAAAAATCCATCTCCTGACTTAAGAATTTACTTTTACATATTGGAAAAATATTTATTAATTCTACTCTTTGAAGAAGAGAAATTAGTCCAATAAAAAGCTCGATGAGATGTGATCTCACCACCTAACCTAACCCTCAATATAAGTAGTTATAACTTAAAAGTTTCCTTCAAAGTGATTCACATTAATACATCTAGCATAAATATGTCATCTTCTTGTTATCTTCTTTTTTTTTCTCATTTTTTTAATAATAAAAGTAAAACAAAAATAGTAAGAGTCAAAAGAGAAATTATCCACCGTCCACCTGTTTTTTCCAACTTTTTCAAAAATACACAATTTTTTTTTTGCTAGAATTCACCTAAAATTACATTTTTTTTCACTTTTCTACTTTCATTTGTAGACCGTTAAAAAAACTAACGGAATATTGTTTAAATGACTTTTTTTACCCTCAAATATAAAAGATAAATTATTCACTGACCACCTTTTTTTCTTATTTTTTCAAAAATACATAATTCTTAATTTTTTTTTTACTGAACTCCACTTAAAGTTATATTGTTTTGCACCTATCCACCATTGTGTTGTTTATGATGTTAGTAAAGTTATAACGATCTCCAAACAGAAGTGGAAAAGTTAAATAAAATGTAACTTTATGTGGATTTTAATAAAAAAAGAAAAAAAATATTTTTAAAAAAAAAAAAAAATGAGTGGACGATAAATAATTTCTCGAATCAAAATTAAAAGTGTACTTGAAAATTAAGAACACTGATTTTAGGCCCAGGCCCAGAAAAATAATTGCGTCAAAATTTGAAGAAGCAGCGGCGCAGCTCGCAGTTTCTTAACTTACGATGAGTCCGCAGTCGGACAGGCCCACTTCCTGCGACGTGGCTGAATATTTATGGTTGAAAGTCAGCGAGAACATTTGGGCAGCTCCGCAGTGGATAAAAAAAAACCCTAATAACGCATCCATTTGTTATATCTCAGTTTCGTTAGCACTCGTCTTCGCTTTAGCTGCCGCAATCTCTCGACATCTCAAGCTCTTCTGCTTCACCGTCTTTGTCTTCTTGAAGAGTATGTTTTTTCAAATTAGGGTTTCGTTTATATGCTTGATTGCATTGAAAATGTTTATATTTTGTTTACATTCTCTTGGTGAAACGCAATTCTTAGATTGTTATCTGGGCATTATATGGTTAAAAATATGTGATCTTAAGATACGCGGCACTGTTAGTTTTCGTTTACCATGCAAGGTATTCGAGAGTTTCGGTTTTTTTTTTCTTTTGTAAATTGAAAAAAGAAAAACTTCATTTTGGGTTTTCAGGCATTGAAATGTCTAATCGAAGGTTAATGGTTTTATTAAGTTAAATTTTATTAAGTCTCTGAACTCCTAAGCTATAAAAAAATAGCAGGTTCATGTGTTTTCTTGTCTCTTAATTTGGTAGTGTCTTTTTAGTTGGTTTATTATTCGAATTCTACTTGACAGTTTTTATCTGCTTTTGAATGTCTTATATCAAGCTTTTTGTATGATTTTTGTAACATAATTTTTCTTGCCTGTCCGTTGTTTGAAAGGAACTTCTTGCCTATTTGCAGCAGCAGCAGCAGCTTCTTAAACTGAGATGGGTCGTGTTCGTACCAAGACCGTGAAGAAGTCCTCTCGCCAGGTGATTGAGAGGTACTACTCAAGAATGACGCTGGACTTCCATACCAACAAGAAGATTTTGGAGGAGGTTGCTATCATCCCCTCGAAGAGGCTGCGTAACAAAATTGCTGGGTTCTCAACCCATCTGATGAAGAGGATTCAGAAGGGCCCAGTTCGTGGAATCTCCCTTAAATTGCAGGAAGAGGAGCGGGAACGCCGCATGGACTTTGTGCCTGATGAGTCAGCTATTAAGACTGATGAAATTAAGGTTGACAAGGAAACCTTGGATATGCTTGCTGCTCTTGGCATGTCCGACATTTCTGGGCTTGTTGAAGTTGAGCCACAGAGCATGATTGCTCCTCCAGTTTTTGGTCGGGGTGGTGGCAGGAGGTACTGAGGTAATTGAGGCTTTGTGGCTCCATCAAGAATGAGAAGTTTAGATTCTTATTAATCAGTACTTCTTGTGTTTGTTATGAATGCTTTTGTGACTAGTTTTCTTTGCTATTTTAAGAAGTGTGTTTAGTTAAAACTTGAACTCTGGCATGATACTTTAGTTGATTTAATGGACTTGTTTCGTCTTTTCATTTTATTTGTTTTACTGGGATGCAACTTACTGAAGTTATAATGCATATTAGTTTTGCAGTTGCTTTTTAAGTTGTTTGTTGCATTGGCTTGAATTGGATCTCCTATCATGGTGTGGTGTTGTTGAGGCAACTATGTAGTAGTTTTACTTCCAACTGTGGATAATGGTTGAATTCTAACTATTGGTTCTTGTCGGACTTGAACATGGTTTCGTTACTATTGAAATTGGGGTACTTGTTTGTTGGGAATACTTCACGAATCAGGCAGTTGGTAGCCTTGAACGATGAGCATGCTTACATCATTTATGCCTCTAGTTCTTGAAGCTGAGCGGGGGTACCAATGTTGTCTATTCCATTAGACTATTGTGGAAAGTCCTAAATATTTTTCTACACGTTTTGATTTATGGTGAAGACCAGTATTGTTAAGTTGTGGATTGCGGACAACTCATCCTTGGAATTGGTTTTAGCAATGAGAATTGGGTATAATGCGGCGATGATTGTACTTCTCTAACTTTAGTAAAACATTTCTTAAACTGATTTGAAGGTAGTATATTTGGTATAAATTTCATCTGCAATTTCCAGATTCATGAGGGTTAACTAATATTATCTGCCAATACTTAGCAATGGGTCATATTTGGTTTCTCTGCGAAAGTCAATTTTACTCCCATCGGCATCACTTCAAGAATTTATACTCTGTTAATGCGAATACTTGACTAACTTTCACCAATAAGATATCATTTCTAACCTTGGAATTATATGAAAGATAAATGAAAATTCAATTTACCATTGAATCAATATAAATATGTAATTACAAAGAATAGAATATTAAAAATATTCACATAATATTGTCAACCAACACCAAGGTAACAGTCAAATTTTTGTGAAATTGCAAAAGTCCTAACCCCCAAGTCCAATTGACATCAAATTGTTAAAATTCTTATTAATTGCAGAGGAGGTGTGTCGTCGTGGGACGTTGGCTAACTGTGGCATTGCCAAGCAGCATCTTCAAAATTTTAAAATTTTAATTCATCCTCATTTTTTATCATCTTCTCAGGAATATGTTTCAAGAAAGTAATATGATTAAATCTAAGTTAAAAAGGTCTATTTTACCATTTAGCCTGTTAAAAAATAACACAAAAAGTTTATAAGGGGTGTGCATTATATTTATACCTCCACTAAAGTTTCACTCCGGCAAAATAAAAGATATGATCGAACCAAATTTCTGGCATTATTAGAAATGTTGCATTGTTGTAAAAACGCATTCCTATATATCTAGAAACATTTTTTTTTCCCGAACTATTTCTATTGGTATACACTTTCTCACAATTAGTTTTTAACGGAAATAATAATAATTATAATAATAATTGAGAAAATGAAAATAAAAAATTGTTTGTCTAAGTACTTGTATAAAAGTCTTTTTCTTTGATGCTAAGGCTTCAGTATAGAGTGACCTCTCTAAAATTTAAATCTTGGGTATGAGCCTCACTAGAGTGCATATGCCCTCAAAAAAAAAAAAAAAGAAAAGAAAAAAAAGAAAAAAAAATCTTTCTCTCTCTTAACGAATAATTTTATTTTAGATATTGGAAGAAATTAAATATATAAATAGTTAATATATATCTATGCAAATGCATTCTCCAAATCAATAATCACCACTTTATATCTTGCTAGATCATGAAGTTCACGTTGGCATTCATAGGTGATATAAGAAGCTAGGGTCTTTTATCGAAGAAGAGATCAGATACAATCAAGATATGACAAAAATTCAAAATTATCATCAAAAGAAAATTCAAAATCCGAAGTGCGAGTATAATTCAAACTGGAAGAGTGCCAACAATACCATCCATTGATGGGTGGTGAGCTCCCATATTGGCTATCATATATATATATATATTTTATACAGTTCGTATACCCATAATTTTTTCTTGATTCATTCTTACAACAAGAAGTTCGTTAACAATAAAAATCAAATAATTCAAAATTGTTGTCAAACAATATGTCAAAATTCATCCCACAAAAGAAATTATTTTGAATTATTAAATTTAGTTATTTAAACGAAATAACTCTTCCTATTTGAATCGTACTTGCACTTTTGACAAAATAACTTAAGTGTTAGTGAATGTCATAATTGAGCTTGAAGGTTTTTTATTTTTTAATTTTTTTTTGAGAAAGTAAAGCTTTCTATTAAAACAAACTTTGACAGTAACGACATGATTTGACCTGGAAAGTCTTCTAGCCATACAACAGGGTTCTCATAATCTAAAACTACTTTAGCTAGAGAGTGAGCAACAACATTACACTTTCTTGGAACGAATTGAATTGATGCCCTACTCTGGTTCTTTAGATTTGCTTGAATCTCTTCCACCGTCCAGCAAATTTCTGCCATGCTGCTCTTTCTTTTCAGGGATAGCTCCACCACTTCTGAAGAATCTAGACTCAATGATGATTGGAACACATTTTGCTTGGAAAGCGACTTGAATACCAAACATCACTGCTTCAGCCTCCATGCAAGCCACATCTCCTCGGTAGCCAATACTCTGAACTGCTACGGCCAGTATTTTCCCGCTTGAATCCCTAATCACTACTCCTAAACCAGCCTTCGAATCTGCCATTTGAATTGCGGCATCCACATTCACCTTGAAGGATCCCATTGTGAGCAATATATCGAGACCAGTGCAAACTATACAAGCTCTAAGGTGATGAAACCAAACATTCGCTCCATTTACCAATCTCTCTGATCAGACAATCCCCACAGTAAACTCATTACGGATAGCCTGTAATAATAAATACTCTCAAGGGCCTTGCTCTTGATCTTCTTCTCTGTAAAGGGGGTTGCTTGCTGCTGAGGGGCTTGTAATGAAAAAATAACCATGCATTTAATGAGTTTTATTTATATTATATGAATTTCACTCAATGGTAATAAACATCTTTAAATTACACAAAAAGATGTCATTAAATTAATGATGAAATCAGTTTTAAAAAAAAATTAATAATGAAATCCATAAAATGTTAAAGATGGATACCATAATTATTTCATTCTTTTGGGTAAAAGCTCATTTAATCTCTATATTTTAAGATTAATGTCCATTTAGTCCCTGTATTTTTTAAAATGCCTCGAAATATCCCTGTCGTTAAAGTATTGATACCCCTACCGTTACTTTTTATTTCTTTTAGCTTACTTTTACAATATTACCCTTTTATAATAATTTTTTTATTTAGAAATTAATAAAAAGAAAATAATTAAATTACCAATTTAACCCTAAAAAGTAAAAAAATTATATTAATTTTTTTGCAAGCACCATTTGCACACATGGTAGTTGCATACAATTTTTTATAATTTAATTTTTGACAATTAAAAATTAATATTTTTTATTTTTTAGGGTTAAATTGGTAATTTAATTATTTTCTTTTTATTAATGTCCAAACCAAAAAAATTATTATAAAAGGGTGCTTGCAAAAAAATTAATATAATTATTTTATTTTTATTTTTAGGGTTAAATTGGTAATTTAATTATTTTCTTTTTATTAATGTCCAAACAAAATTATTATAAAAAGGGTAATTTGTAAAAGTAACTCAAAGAAATAAAAAGTAACGGTAGGGGTATCAGTAATTTAACGGCAAGGATGTTTCGAGGCATTTTAAAAAATATAAAGACTAAATGGATACTAATCTTAAAATACATGGACTAAATGGGCTTTTACCCCATTCTTTTGTAACAACATTCCATGATCAACCACATTAATAAAATTTCAATATGGTTAAACAATCGTTGTGTAGTCTAAAATTTATAATAAGATTTTCAACATCGACATCAAAGTTCAAAATCCCATGTCGTTGAAGAAACTTTGTTAATCTATAACTTTTTATATCTTTTCTTATTGTACTCTTATATATTATTATTTATCAGTGATAAATTTTAGTACATTACAAGGAAAAATAATTAAAAACACTAAAAAAAAAAAAAGCCAAGTTAACATTCATTGTAATAAGTAATGAATTTTGAAACATGCTTGGGAAATGGGAGAAAATGGGAGAATACATGTTTCATCCGTTATAGATGTCATATTTACTACTCACAACCCTACTGCATTTTTAATTACATGTTTCATGCATTTCGTTAAGGGATAACAGAACTAATTGTGAAAACAAGAACAAAATAGTTATTGAAAATGAAATATTTCAAAATTAAAATTAAAATCTAACACAAGCAATTGGGATTAGACGAAAATAAAAAATGCAAGGGCTCGTTTGGTAATTTCATTGAGATAAAAATTTTCATCTTCTCTTTAATTTTTGTATCATACTATTTAGAAATATCATAAAATCCTCTTTGGAGGGGTAGAACAGAAAATGAACAAAAAATTATTAACTTATGTCATCTCTTAACGAGAGGGAAGAAACAAGTATTGAAAAATCTAGTAGAGATGTGAGAGATAAATATAACATGGGTCCGTTCGACTGTGTTGGAACTGCTCTAAGGTAGAGCATTCCTTCATAACAACACAATCAAAGTTATAAAGTGGCTATAATTTGTGCTCTACCTTAAATTAGCTCCAAAGTAGCCATGGCCATATAATATTTATCAAGAATGAAATATGCATTTTCCAAATAATTTACTAAAGTAACAATGACATTTGATCGTTTTCCCTAAAACATATGATGTAGAAGGGCATCCTCTTTCAATCATATCACCAAATTCCGCTTGTATTGGCAATGTGATGATGATTCAAATTAACATGTTGAAAATTAATGACCTAACAAAATGGGCATAAAGAAAATGTATTGGAGTAAGACAATTAAATCATTACCACATATAATGTTTCATGTCATGACTAAAGAGATATGTTAACATATCTTATAATCTTGGTAATTAATTTTCTCTTGATCCAACTGAAATGCAAGTTATGCAACCAAGGGGGGAGGGGTGAATTGGGATTTTAAAAATTAAGCTAAACAAACCACATAACAATTTAATCTATTGCCTTAATGGATTCGAAAACAATAAGTTCAATAAAGCACAATAATAAATGAGTAAGGGAAGAAAAAGTAAACTCAAGAATTTTTACGTGGTTCAGCTATCCCTACCTACGTCCACGCCTCCAAGCAACCCAAGCTTGGGGATTTCACTATCCAAACGTTCCAAGGCTTCAAAAACTTACAATTGACTTCCAAGGTGTCAATGAACCTTTACAACAAAGAGATTATCTCCCAATCTCTTCACTCAAGTGTCTTACACACTTAAACACTCACAAATTTGATGAGGAATTGAAAGTTACAACAAAAACTCTCTCAAAGAGTAGATATACAAATTGAAGAACAAAGATGATTTACTAAATGATGATTTACAAAATTGAAGCTTAATGTATGTTGTATGCCTTTTGTTTGTGCGTGCTAGAGAGCTTGAAAATGAATTGAATTTGAGTTTTTATAGTTGGAGCTCAAAAACTAGTCGTTATTCACTTTTTACTCATAACCGGCTTACCATTTATTATATCCGGTTAGCCTCTTGCATGTTAGCATTAATGCAAAAATTTAAATTTTAGAACATCCGGCATACTGCTTACAATATTCGGATAGCTGTTTATACTCCAAAAGGTTACTGCCCAACAACCGGATTACCGCTTACGAAATCCAAATAGCCGCTTTTCATCCGGAGAGTTTCTGCCCAATATCCGGCTAGCCGCTTAGCACATCCGGTTAGCCACTTGCTACAGTAACTAGAACAGTGCACTATTTTTTTAAAATTACAGTTTGACCCTAAAATTTTTCATAACTGTACTATAACCTAAAACGTTATAAACTTTATAAATAAATCCAATTTTAGAATTTCTAAATAATACTTTGCAAATTCCAAAACTCTTTGAAATTATGATATGGCCCCAAATGCTATGAAAATTTTCAAATAAGTCCTTCTCCAAAATTTCAAACAATACTTGTTGATTTTAAAGTTTTTAAAATTCTTTCAATTAAACCATAAACTTGAAAAACAACCAATTTCATAAAATCATTTTTTCATTAGATATAAAATCTTTATAATGTGAAAATAATGATTTATTTAAAATATATGAAAAATAATTGAAGTTTTCAAAAACTTAATTATTCTTAATTTTGTTTGTTATCATCAAAATCAATATTATGTTAACATAAATATTAACACCAACTTTAATATTAATAGGAGTAATGATCGCAGAAATCTCAATGAGGGTAGGCACTGAGGTATTTTTCCCATTTAAGGAAGGTACAAGTGGCAGTATTGTATGTAATTTCTTGTTTAAAGAAGGGACGATGATTATTGATGGGAATTAGGTGGAATCCTCGTGCCCTCCACCTTTCCCCTTTTCTATTTCTAATTTTTATTTTTTTCCTAAAATTATGAGTGAATACATGTAAAATTTAAATTGTAAAGTATGAGTGTGAATAACAAATATCATAATATTGATAAATAATATAAATATTATTTAATATCAATAATTTGATGTAATTGTCACCATTATTTAATGAAGTTTAATGAAGATAATTTTGTTGATAATTTTTTCCATGTGACTTTTGTAATGGATTAAAAAATGCAAGAGATATTATCAAGTTTTATTTTTGGATAAGTTCATAGATTGTCTTGTAATGTAGATGGCGTTGACTTAATTGATGGTAATATAATTTTACATTCAAATTTTTTTACTTTAATATGATCAAATCAAGGTCAGAAAATAAAAATATAGCAGTTATTCAAGAATCAGATGCTCTCAGGAATTCCCTATTGTTATTCATAGATCCTCATCTTTTCCCCTTAAGCTCATCTTCTCCCCTTAATCAATTCCAATGAAGACAAAGAGGATATGAGAACATAAACAAAATATTAGAGATGGGTATGAGAATATTGATCCCTGTACCTCCTCTTCCCATTGCCATCCCTAGAGAGGAGTGACTTTATTTGAAGTTTTTGTATTCATAAACTTTCCATGTTGTTTCTCCTTCTTCTACATGTAGCAACATACAAATCTTACACAAAACTCTCCTAAATCAGCCTAAGCAATATGAAATATGTCAATTTATGAAGGGGATATACTAAAACAATGTTTAATGTTTTTATCCTCTAAGCTACTGAAAGTATCAAACTTCCCCAATTTACCATAAAAAAGACGAAAAATTAGGACCAGTTTGGGATTGCGAAGGCTGATAAAATAAGCTGCCTATGCTGTGTAAATGAAATAAGTTGCTGATTAAAAAAGTAGCTTGGTGTTTGGTAAACTGTG
Organism: Atalantia buxifolia; assembly: GCA_030444775.1. Lineage (NCBI taxonomy): Eukaryota > Viridiplantae > Streptophyta > Magnoliopsida > Sapindales > Rutaceae > Atalantia > Atalantia buxifolia. The sequence continues at coordinate 8,980,424 of CM059837.1, forward strand.
TTGTTGCGGTTGCTGTGAGTTTGAAAAGTAGAGTATATGCATTTGATAAATCTTATTACGAAAGTACTGTTATATTATATAATGACCAAAATGGACATAGTTTTAATTATTTTTTTATTTTATGTTTAATAAATTATTTAGACATATTTTTTTAAATATGTAAAATTAATTAAAAAACTCAATTAAAAAAAATTTGAAGAACTTCATAATCTATTACATAAAATATGATAAAAAGTAATATATATTACATTCACAATAAATTTTTTGTAATAAAATTGTGGCAGTAATATAATATCTAATAATTAATATATTAGGGTTTATGGATAAGTACGATATAATTGTCTTTTTATCAAAATACTAAGGTTATAATAGGTATTTTAAAAAGGCGTAGTAGCTTATTGAATAAATTGCTTATGAAAAGCAACCCTTTACCTGCTTTTAAAAGCTATTGACGAAATGAAGAAAATTATGAAATTAGCTGCTTTTACAAAATTTAATAGATACTATTTTTATCAAAAGTTATAAAATAAACAGCTTATTAAGTTTCAACCTCAATCTCAAACAGGGTTTTAATCTTGTCAGATTCTTTTGTATAGGAGAACGGTTTTTTCAATTTTTAATTTTTGATTTTTTTAACTTCTTGTGCGTCCAACTAGCTTAAACGATGGGTTACGTTTCGTGGAAGATAAATAACAATTATAGTGAAAACTTTTATACCTTTCAAAATAGCTATAATAATGCTAAAAGAACAAATAATTAATTATGGGAAAATATCAACTAGACAATTTGATATTATTTTTCATATTTATATGTGCATAATTAAGATTCTCACTATCTGTACGTTTATTATTTATACTGCTTCGAATTACAGAGAGAATCTTAATACTTCTTTCACTAGAGACAATAACGTGAATCAATTTCAAATAATTATTTAAAATATTCAATTTCTCTCACAAAATACTATGGCCATTTAGTAGATAAGCTTCAGGCTACATGAACTTGATAAGATTGCATTCGACTAGCTGCATAATAAGATTAAGTTACATTGATCAAATAGGCAGGATTATATATAAAATTGTCTTGTATATTTGCATAGGATTAGACTGGAGGATTTTAAATTTAATTGAAACTGGAGACTTCTTGAGTTTTTATATCTCGATTTGTAACCACTGTGCATTGCTGATCAGCGAATGTTGATTTTGTTGACCTTGCCAGATTGATGAAGAGCTATGAGATCATGTTATATTCTGGCAGAGATCGAACCTCAGGCAATATGGACACTGCGAGGAAAGAAGCGTAGGAAGTACAGTCATATGAGATCAACATTAATCCTTGGCACAAATAACTGAATATTTCGAAATAATTGTCCGTATCCATAGTCATTCTTAAACAAATCAAATCCAACAAAATTCAATACAAATATCCAAGAACTTATTATTTGAAACGGAATGAATACATACTACTTGAATACACAAAATATATTGCCTTAAAAAGCTCCCAGAAAACACTCTTCCGATCACCTTTTTAACCGTCCTGCCCTGTGATAAGTAAAAGTGTGAAAACATAAAAATAGAGAGTAATAATTAATAGATATTTTTCTATTAATAATTCTATTAATAATATATATTTCCATTAATTATTCGATAATTATATTATCTTTATCAGAATTCAACACAACATAAATTTACATCACCTGGCCAAAGCTAAAGGTTAATTTGCATCACTCAATTATCTCTTTGCATGTTGGATACAATTCTTTGTCCGAGAGAATGTTCTTGATTGATTGTAATTGGTGGACGACATTTGTCATGTCCATTCGATCTTCTGGTGACTCCATTGAACAAGCAACTCCGATTCTTGCCATAGCAACGAGGCATTCTATTTTGCTGTTGATTCTTGCTTGCCTTTGCCTCTGGTTACCATGAACAGCCAAATCTTCATCATCACTTAGCAGAGTTGAATCTACGATGTCGACTACATGATCAGGCAAGGCCGTCTTTGCAAAGTTATGTAGATTCATATCACCCTCAAACATGATATCTGTTGGTTTTTTTCTTGTTACCAATTCTAACAGTAATATTCCATAACTGTAAACATCTCCATTTATTGACACCTCACTTCCTAGGCCATACTCTGCCATTCAAATTAAAAAGTTAGTGCATAATTTTTCAAAAGAAATCAAGAGTATTTGAAAATGAAAGAATTTTGAAATTTTATTTGAAATGTCATAGTAAAATCTTTATAATAGGAGAGCATTTTTTTGTATTTCTTTGGGGTTATATTGTAATAAAAATAAGAGATAATACCTGGGGCAATATAGCCGATAGATCCTTTGGCAAAGATGGAGCTTGTTTGCGCATGAGAGAGTGGAAGGAATCTTGCCAAGCCGAAATCACCTACATGTGCAATCATTTCCTCATCAAGAAGAACATTGCTGGGTTTTAGGTCACAATGTACTATTGGAGGTTGACAATCATGGTGCAAATAACTCAGTGCACATGCTACATCGATGCAGATGTTTAGTCTCTGAAGCAAATTTAAACTCCTTGGTGCCTCATCTGTTTCATCTTCTTCAGTGATAGGATGCAACCACTCCTCTAGGCTTCTATTATGCATGAACTCAAATACAAGAGCCTTGAAATCATTACCTTGATAATCCGCTCCTGAACATACAGTGAGAATCTTTACAAGATTCCGATGCCTAATGTTCTTCAGAGTATTGCACTCAACTATGAAACTCTTGAAAGCTCCATGATGAAGAAGATTAAAAACCTTCACTGCAACAGTTGTTGTACCCTGATCAAGAATTCCTTTGTAAACAGACCCAAAGCCACCTGTACCGATCAAATTTGTTGAGGTAAACCGATCTGTAGCATTGTAAAGATCTTGGTATGATATGTTCAGGAATGAATTTATTGGACTACTTGGATTTTGCTTCTCTTTTCTCTTCCTTACCAAACAAAGAATCAGAAAAGAAAGAGCTGAAGAAAGTCCTATTAACCCAGAAATAATACTTATTGCTAATTTCAATTCAAGGGTTAATCTCTTATGTTTAGATTTCTTTGAACTGCATATTGGAAGCTGAAATTCAGATATGCCACCACAGAGCTTAACGTTTCCTAAAACTGAAGTGATACTTGCATTCTTAAAGGCTCCTTCTATTGGTACCACACCCTCAAGGTCATTGTTAGATAGATTTAAATTTTCCACCAATTGTAATCCCACCAAAAATTCAGGAATTTTACCCGAAAGATTGTTTTGAGACAAATCCAAGACCCTGAGACCTCTTAAAGAACTCAAAGATGATGGAATAGGACCTTGCAAAAAGTTTCCCTGCATCTCTAATTGTTCCAATTTTATGCAACTCCCAATAGTGCTTGGAATCTCACCTTTTAACTTGTTCTCAAAAACACCTAATATTTCTAGATTTTTTAGATTTTCAACTTCAGTGGGAATGGATCCGGTTAGCTGGTTCCTAGACAAGTCTAGAAAATACAATGACGATGAGAAACCAATGAATTGAGGTGGTATGGTACCAGAAAGATTGTTATTAGAAAGATCAATTGCTGTCAAGGTTTTGTACTGGCCTAGGCTTGAAGGGATGCTGCCTTGAAGAAAATTGTGACTTAAATCTAGAATGAATAACTTCAAATTTCCAATAGAAGGTGGAATATTTCCTAGGAATCTATTTCTATGTAGGCGCAATTGCCTTAAATTTTGGAGCTCTCCGATGGCAGGGGGGATGGTACCAGATAATCGGTTGTTCCACATCTCTAGCATCTTTAAGTTGACAAACTTCCCAATAGCTGCTGGGATGTTTCCAAATATTTTATTGTTATCAAGAAGCAACATTTCAAGAGTTGTTGAGAAGTTGCTAATGCATGTAGGTACTAACCCTCCAAAATTGTTGACATTTAAAACCAAAACTTTTAACCTTGTTGCATTAGTCAAAGAGCAGAAGAAGTCTAAATCGCGGTGTCCTCTACTCCCTAGACTGTTATTTGTAATTGCGAACATAGAAAGCCTTTGTAGCTTTTTCAAATAGGGCACTCCCCCTGTTAGTTTATTATTATTGACTTGAAATACTGCCAAGTTCGAGGCATTGGATACAGCAGATGGAATAGCTCCAGTAAGTTGGTTTTCAAAGACACTGAAAAATTGGAGATTTTGGGGGGGAAAACCAACTTCCAGGGGAATAACCCCTTGAATTTGGTTCACTCCTGCATCAAAAGTTTTGATAGAAGAGATATTGAAGATTGAGGAAGGAATAGTACCACACAACCTATTTTCAGCTATTGCCAGCGTCATGAGATTCCTCAACCGGCCAAAAGTATCAGGGATACTCCCATCCAAATTATTGCTGGACAAAATCAGAGTACGAATGGATGATAAGTTTCCCAACGAAGAAGGTATACTCCCTGTCAGCTTGTTATGACTTGCTGAGAAATATTCAATCTTTGACAAGGAGCCAAGTTCTGAAGGAAATTTTCCCACCAACTGATTACGAAATAATCTGACCTCAATAAGGTTTGAGCAGCTGGAGGTATTGGCAGGAATTTCTCCACCAATTGAGTTGTTGTTAAGAGCTAGTACTTGCAATCTTCGCAAACGATCAAATTCTGAAGGGATTCCATGGTTGAAGCTATTGTTCTGGAGATTTAGAACTTTAAGAAAGCTCAAATTTCCAACATGAGGTGATATATAGCCTGCAAGTTTCAGCGACTCCAAGTCCAAGATTGTGACTCTCTTGTGGCGCCTACGACTACATGTAACACCATGCCATTGGCAGAAGTGAATGGATTCATTCCATGAGCCCAAGACACCAAGAGGGTCATGAGTGATCTTGGACTTGAACTCAAGCAAGGCTAGCCGGTCTGTCTCATTCCCGGCAACTGTAGAAGCCGTCACCCCAAGGAATTCAGGAACGAGGTGCAGACTAAAGTAGAATACTAGGACGGTATACAGAGCAAAAAAAGAGCAGGACACTTTTATGCCCATGTTGAATTAACGGCAAATTTCTTTCTTTCGGTATAGCTAGTTTTTGGTGAAGTATGGTTTCTTGATGTAGGAGGTTCAAGACTAGATATTGCAGATATTGCCCTCTGTTATCGTAAGCTTCAACTACAATTTTTTCATTAATTCTTGGTGGAAATTTGATAATGACGGGAGTGATTTTATTCAAACTTGGATGGTATGAATTTTCTACAAATTTAATAGGATAAAAGTCCATTTCGTACTTATATTTTAAGATTAGTATCTATTTAATCTCTGTATTTTTAAAAATATCTCGAAACATCTATGTCGTTAAAGTATGGATACCCTTACCGGTACTTTTTATTTCTTTTGACTTATTTTTATAATATTACCCTTTTATAATAATTTTTTGTTTGGATATTAATAAAAAGAAAATAATTAAATTACCAATTTAATTACCTAAAAAATAAAAAAAATATATTAATTTTTTTACAAGCACCATTTGCACACTTGGTAGTTTGCATACAATTATTGACAATTAAAAATTAATCTAAATTTTTTATTTTTATTTTTAGGGTTAAATTGGTAACATTGTAAAAGTATGCCAAAAGAAATAAAAGGTAACGGTAGGGATATCAATACTTTAGCGGCAGAAATATTTTGAGATATTTTTTAAAATACAGGGATTAAATGAACACTAATTTTAAAATAAAAGAACTAAATAGACTTTTACCCAATTTAATACCTACAACTTAAAGAATGGTTCAGCATATTTAACCTAAAAGCGCAAACAACTTGAAGAATGCCTTTTATGGCATGTATTTTTTCATTTTACAATCTAAAAGCGCAAACAACGAAACTTTATAATCAAAAATTGACTTTTACGATAAAATGTTCTGGATAATGCCTTGTTATAGGTTTGTATAATTGTTATAAATTATTTGATAGACTCATTTCTTAAAACGATTCTGGGAGTACCTAGTGCGTGATATTTATGAAGATTAATATTGTGATTATATTTGATGGAAACTCGCGAAACGAAATTTGTGACTTTACTGCATCATTTTATAGCACTTTATAACGATTATTGTTGTGAAACTAGTTTTTTTTTTCTTTTTTCTTTTTTTTTTTATTTGAGATGGTTAAAACCGTTTATCTCTTAATAGCCGCATATGAAGGATTTGATTTATAAAGATTTGAAGTTCAAGAATTAATATACACTAATTCACTAATTACACATAAGGACTTAATTATCAATTATCCTTCTAATATAACTTTAATTGCATGTCTTTTTGGTAAAAAAAAATACACCCAAAAAAAAAGTTTTATTTATCTACAAATTGACAGAACTTCGGGTGCTTTTGGAATGAATTTAAAATAATAATAATATGTTAATAATGTATTTAATGAGTTTTCTTTACATCGCATGAATATTATTTAATACTAATAAACCTCACTAAATTACAAAAAAAAATGTCATTAAATTATTCATGGAACATTGGAACTGATAAAATGTTACAAATGAGTAGCATAATTATTTCATTCTTTTATAACACCATCGCAGGGCAGATCATATGTATGGAAAAAATATTAATATGGTTACCAATTGTCGTATATATATTTTTAGAATTTATAATGAACTTTTCAATATCAAAGTTTAAAACCCCGTCTTTGAAGAAACTTTGGTAATATTTAACTTTTTACGTCTTTTCTTATTTTACCCTTAGATATTTTTATTCACAAATAGTAAATTTTATTATATTATAATGTTATATGGGTAAAATATTAAACGACCCCCAAAAAAAAAAATTAAGTTAACATTCATTGTAATGGTAGTGGACTTTGAAACATCAAGTGGAAAAGTGATTGTTGAAGTTGATCTGTGCATATTGCTTCACAAGATCACCTCTACTGCCCAATTTGCTTTGTCAGATCACTCAAGATGCAACACTCAATCAATTTCGCTACAGAGCTTGAGTGAAGACAGTATTTGAGAGGGTTAAAAATCTGGACGGTACTATATAAGATTTAATGTAAACTAATCCTAATAATTATTGTATATACCAGTTATAGTCTCATGTATATGAGTTGTAATCTTGAACAGTAGTCTCATGTAATCAAAAAAAAAAAAATTAATTTCACTACAGGAATTAATCAAATTGTTACTAAGAACCCTGACTAACACTCTCTGGAATTGAAACAAAGACTTAGAAACAGAATGCAAAACAATCACCCAAGAACAAATCGTATCAATGTGGTTCAATCTTTTGCAAGAATTACATCCACGAGTAAGGCTATCAGAGAGTTTTATTGATGATTCAATTATTATGAAAGAGCGAAAAATTAGATGAAGAATTTCATGACACCACCCCAATTTATCCTAATCTTTTGAATGGTAATGATGAGATCTCATTCATGTATCAATAGTTTGATAAATAAATTAAAAAATGTTAATTTATGAAGGAATAACTGAAATTTACATTATTTTTATTGATCAATAATGAGTTTACCATATCATATAAGTAAAATTATGAATGGCACTTAAAATATACAATCAGCTTTATGTAGCAAAAAGAGTTAAGATGACAATGGACGAGTAAAGAATATTGTTAACTTCAAGTGAAATTCTACAAAGAAAAAATTGTTTATATATTTTTTAAAAAGCTTGAAAGATCGTATGGTCTGTGAATAATTGCCCTTTATTGCTTTTATCCTTTAAAATGATAAAAAAAATCGAACTTTTCGCATTGACCATGAAATAGGCAAAAAAATTTATGAAGAAATTCATTAACGCAACCACAACTTACCCAAATCTTTTGAATGGTAAATGGTTTCTTGTTGATGTTTAAATAATTTGAGTGATAAATTGAAATAATGTATGCCAATATATGAAGGGGATAAATTTAATTTTTAATAATAGTGAGTTTTTTTACTAAATCATATTAGTAAATATAGTAAATGAAATGAAAAAAATTCAAGCCATTACCTTTTTTTATTATGGAAAAATGATTATTTTACTTAAATAATAATGGCTTTTGATCAATTTCCTTAAAAATTATAGTAAGTCTCATATATTGATTCATATAGCTGGATATCTCTTGTTCATATTTGGTTCCCTCCTTTCATTTTTTTTTTAATTTCGACATTTGTTGTTTCCATTTTAGAGGTTTCCTTCACTTTTAGGTTTTCAGTAAAAATGGGTGAATGTATCTTGCTAAATAGTAGATACAAGTAAAAAATAAGAGAATAATAAATATTCGAACCATAGAATTTCTCAATTCTGACACAAGTGCATTAGACCTAATAGAAATTTTTTTACTGCATTCAAACTAATACCGATCTAACCCATTTCATGAATAAAATGTGACCAATTAACCAACTAAGTACAAAAATATAAATATTGACAAATTTGGCTAACATTGAACTTGATAAAAAGAAATGGTTGAATAATTAAAAAATGAAATTATTTAAGAATACACATTGAATACTAAGATTACGCATTGAATTTATCAAAATGGGCATAAAGAAAACATATTAATCGTTGAGACTTAAATCATTTTCAAATATAATGATTAATAACACGACTGAAGAAATATGAACATACATATATTTTTGTAGTATGAATAAAAAGTCAATGTTAAGATATTTTTCTTTTACTTTTTATGATTTTTTAAACATTTTTCTTACAATAAATACATGTTTTATGTTTCCAAGAAAAATTATCGAATAAATGACTCATTTACCTTTCTTTTTCTTTAAATTTTTTTTGACATAGGAGTTTTTGGATATTATAAAAGTAATAGGAATAAGTAATACATATTAATTTTAGTTGGGGAAAATTGACAATTTCTCTCATTTATATCATTCAAAATAGCTGCGAACCCCTGTCATACACAACAGAACAAATAATTAATTAAAAGAAAATATTGACCAACATAATTTGAAATCACTTTTCACATTTATATACATATAATTCGCATGATTATTTTTTGTATCTATAACATAATAATAGTCTTGATTCTTATTATACGTACATCACACGTGTGCTTAATTATTAGCAACAAATTCATCACTATTTACTTTATTAGAACTTCGGCTCCGAAAAATGGCGCTTGATTATCTTATCTCGGCAGATTCAGATATATAAGGGTTATTGTCCTACGGCTGAACCCATAAGTTACGTTTTGTGGAAAATAAATAACCTTATTTTGAAAACTTTTTGACTTTTCAAAATAGCTACAATAATGCTAAGACAAGAAATAATTAATTACACGAAAATATCAACTATCATGATTGGAGATTATTTTTCATATTTATATGTATGTTAATGATCATTAATATTCTTGCTAATCAGTCCATATCTTTTTCCTTCGAAGATGCACAACAGAATAGATGCCGAAACTATACGCATCACCGGATTAGCTACTGACTGCCTTTAGGCTTTCGCTATGGAATATGAATTATCAGCTGGTTTATTTTATAGACACCTTTGTACTTGGTAGCATTAATTTGCCTATAGAATATGATTTATTTGGAGCTAGATATACGAGGTTTTTCTCTTCAGAAATGACTGATCAAATTATTAGTTCTATCAAAATTGCAGACTTCTTGATCATATTATGTCTTCAAACATGGTTTACAAGTTTGAAATATCCTCAAGCATATATTAGCACTAAAATGAGCAAAAAGTAAATCTATTAATAAATAAAAGAGCACTACAAATCTTGCCAAATAAATGCTTTAATGTCTAAAAATTTAATACTAAAAACTATTTATCTTATTTCCTATTTATTATTGTGGTTAGGTAGGTATGGCAGAAAAGTTATAATACTGAAATGTTTGGTAAATATTTGTTACTGCAATTTGAGGTCTAAATTAATTTTATCTCACCCTCTTATTCAGACTACAAAATGTTATTGTGAATTACGGTCAATATCAAGCATATAAGTAGTGATTTCAAACCCAAAGGTTAATCATACTTTGGCAATTTTACTAAGGTAGAGTTTGGTTCATAGCACAGCTACAATTTGTCCCCCCTTAGTATGTCATATCACCTTAGTACTACATAGGGTCTTAAACACCTAAAACTTTAAATCATTAAATGCCAAATATTTTTCCATTTTGTGATATTATAGTAGACAATAACAAAAGTTTATACTCAAAAATTAACTTTTATAATAAACTTTGAGGATAATGCAAATTGTAATTTCTCAGTACAAATTTAGATTAGATAAGTCCATTTGAAACCTTGTCTATGGCACTATAAAAAAAAAATTAAAAAAAAAACTTTTCCGGAAATTTATAAAAAACTTTAGTTAGTGCTCTTTTTTCCCAATGAACTGATGCAGCACCGAAGAAATCCTAAAAATTGGAACTGGAATTATTGAGGATTCACAGCAACACCAATGCTTTAAAGCAGGTCTAACCAAAAATTTATTGCAAATGGATTCGTTCAATGAAAATTGACGAAATTAAAGTGTTCGATGAATTGTCTCTGAAAACCACTAATTTTCAGTTAACATGCTATTATAGAATTTTGTCCCTACTATTAATATTAGGGAGATTGTTATTTTTTCTCTACTAAAATTAATATATATTACTTATTCTCTTATAGTTTTTATAATAGCCAATAATCCTTTGATTCTCTTATAGTTTTTATAATAGCCAATAATCTTTGACAGTATAATTTTACAGTATTATATTTTTTTAAATATACTTTTATTTATATTTATTAGGGAAAAAGGGCTCTACATCCCTAAAATATGGGGAAATGATCACAAAAACTCTCGAATTTTCAAGAAAGAGCACCAAGACCCCCTTTTGACCATATTATCCTTTGAATATAGTAATTAGAAAATTGGCTTTAAAGTTTTTTAATTAATTCAAATTTAATATAAATAATTAATCTATCTAGTGGACTAATAATATTAAATTATTTTTAATATGTAAAATAATAATAAAATTTTAAGTTATTATATTTATTTTAATAACATATTTTTATTTATTATAAAGATTTTAAATAAATCTTTGGGTTAAGTAGATTTTACAATTAACAAAATATCTTCCCATTGATAAAATTAAAATTATATTTTACATAATATTTAAAATAATTTTTATTTCAATTTATTTCTTTAATATTATGTTTCTATTTATTATTAAATATTTCTTTAATATGATGAAATAGGTCTAATAAAGTGTAAAATATAGAAATATTTTAAAATATTAAAAGTATTTTGAAATGTATATATTGTTACTTTTATTTTAATGTCATATTTCTATTTATTATAAAATTTTGAGGTTAATTTTTTTGGTTTATAGAGTCAAAGGACATTATGATCAAAGGGGAGTCTTCGTATCCCTTATTGAAAACTTGAGGGCCTTTGTAGCTGTTTTACCAAACATTGGGGTAAAGGTATTGTTTTTCCTATTCATTATAAATTAAATAAATCATATAAATAAAAATTTAAGTACTAAAAATAAAAAAAATATATGTTTTCGATGTGAATAAAAATTTATAATAAAATATTTTTTGTACTTTTTAGTTATTCCATAAATATTTTCTTATAATAAATATATAAATTAACAAAAAAAGTTATCATAGAAAAGTGATGATATTTTTATTCATACTAGTGAATTTTATTATTTTATTATATTATAATATTATATAGGTAAAATATTAAATAACAAACTAATAATAATAAATTAAGTTAACATTCATCGTAATGGTAGTGGCTTTTGAAACGTAAGTGGAAAAGTAATCATATTGACTTGTTGACTGAATCAAATTAACGTGTGAAAGTGGGAATCGTCTTCCGATCATCACCAATTCGTAAAGGAAATGCATCAGTGAGTTTATTTCATGACATGACCACTGAAATTTGGTAATTGACGTAGACTTAAAATTAATTTTGGTAATTTACTTTCTCTTGAAATTTTGGTAATTTATTTTCTGTTGATCCACCTTCAATTTGCAACCTTTCCATGTTGGGTCTTCTTCTCTTCTTCTATATGCAGCAGAACTCTGCTTAATTAGCCTAAGCAATATGAAACAACATGAAATATGTTGCCGATAAAAAATAGTTATGGCGAAATAGCATTAACTATTTTTATCCTTTAAATTATTGAAAACATCAAAGTTCTTTCCTCATGTATCATATAAAAAAAATATGAAAAATTAGATGATGAATTTCATCAATGCCACTCTAATTTACCCTAAAATTTTGAATAATAATGGTGGGATCTCATGTTTCAATAATTTGACAAATAAATTGAAATATGTCAATTTATGAATGGATAAACTGAAATTTATATTACTTTTATCGATCAATAGTGAGTTTACCATATCACATAGGTAAAATAGTAAAAAGCTTTACTTACCTGCCTACTCTAGTTTGTATTTTAAAGAGATGAGATAAAAATTAATTTAAATTTTGTCCACTTCTCCACCTTACCAAAAATATTAAATTTTAGATCACCTGCATATCGTTTGTCCTACGGCTAAACCCATAAGTTACGTTATGTGGAAAATAAATAACCTTACGTTATGTGAAAACATTTTGACTTTTCCAAATAGCTACAATAATGCTGAGACAACAAATAACTAATTAATTATACGAAAATGTCAACTATCATAATTTGAGATTATTTTTCATATTTATATGTATGTTAATGATCATTAATATTCTTGCTAATCAGTCCATGTCTTTTTCCTTTGAACATGCACAACAAAGTAGATGCCGAAACTATACACATCACCGGATTAGCTACTGATTACCTTTAGGCTTTTGCTATGGAATAGGAATTATCAGCTGGTTTATTTTATAGACACCTTTGTACTTGGTAGCATTAATTTGGCTATAGAATATGATTTATTTGGAGCTAGAAATGTGAGGTTTTTCTCTTAAGAAATGACTGATCAAATTATTAGTTCTATCAAAATTGCAGACTTCTCGATGATATTATGTCTTCAAACATGGTTTACAAGTTTGAAAATATCCTCAAGTATATAAACACTAATATGAGCAAAAACTAAATCTATTAATAAATAAAAGAACACTACAAATCTTGCCAAATAAATGCTTTAATATCTATAAATTTAATGCTAAAAACTATTTATCTTATTTCCTATTTATTATTGTAGTTAGGTAGCTATAGCATAAAAGTTATAACACTAAAATGTTGAGTAAATATTTGTTACTGTAATTTGAAGTCTAAATTAATTTTATCTCACCCTCTTACTGAGACTATAAAATGTTATTGTGAACTAAAAAGAAAAGAAAAATATTATGATATTTTGAGTCCAGTTGTAAGTCTACAATCAGACGGTTATGCACACTTGATCCAACCGTTGGATCCAGTCAATAGTTGTTCTTCCTCTGAATCTAACGGTTGGATAGAACTATAATACCGTACAACTGTAATACCACAGTTCTATCATGATATTTTTATCTCACGCTGAATATCTCAACAGCACTCTCCGACGTCCCACGAATGACGTACATTCATTAACTTTCCCGTCAGGCTGATGCATCAACGTTAACTCGTTTTCGACGACTTGGCATCTTCGCCGAAACGTCGTTACATGTACTTTTCATTTCATTTCTTTTCTAGTTGATGATATCATCTATTCATCTCCATCACAAAGCGCAAGCCCCCAAAGCAAACAATAAACAGAGCTCTCTTTCAAACTTTAGCCTGCGAAAGCTGGAGAGATTGTTAACTAAGCTAGGACTCAAATACGAAGAGCAACAAAATCTGTTAGCTGTAAAAGCTTATTTATTGAATACTGAACTGAGGCTTTTATACAGCCATTACAAACAGGAATGATCCAAAGTGCTAAGATTAAGGAAGAACAATTCAGAAACAAATCTTCACCCTACAAACCAGGGTTTATTCAACACGAACTAACAAACTCAGAAACTAAAGGGAGAATCTGTTAAGACTTAGTCAGCAAATACCTAACAAATCCTCCCTTAAACTTTGAATTTTGAAACATGCTTGGGAAATGGGAGAATACATGTTTCATCCCTTATAGATGTCATATTTACTACTCACAATCCTACTGCATTTTTAATTACATGTTTCATGCATTTCGTTAAGGGATAACAGAACTAATTGTGAAAATAAGAACAAAATAGTTATTGAAAATGTAATATTTCAAAATTAAAATTAAAATCTAACACAAGTAATTGGGATTAGACGAAAATGAAAAACGCAAGGGCTCGTTTGGTAATTTCATTTAGATAATCATTTTCATCTTCTCTTTAATTTTTGCATCACACTACTTAGAAAGATCATAAAATCCTCTTTGGAGGGGTAGAACAGAAAATAAACAAAAAATTATTAATTTTATATGTCATCTCTTAACAAGAGGGAAGAAACAGGTATTTAAAAATCTAGTAGAGATGTGAAGATAAATATAACATGGGTCTGACTATGTTAGAATCGCTTTAAGGTAGAGCACTCCTTCATAAGAACACAATCAAAGTTATAATGTATTTTTTACTATTTATCACTTTGCGTGTGTGCTTATGATTTGTGCTCTACCTTAGATTAGCTCCAAAGTAGCCATGACCATATAATATTTATCAAGGATGAAATATGCATTTTCCGAATAATTTACTAAAGTAACAATTACATTTGATCATATTCCCTAAAAAAATATGATGTAGAAGGGCATCCTCTTTCAATCATATCACCAAATTCCGAGTGTATTGGCAATGTGATGATGATTCAAATTAACCTATTGAAAATTAATGACCTAACAAAATGGGCATAAAGAAAATCTATTGGAGCAAGACAGTTAAATCATTACCACATATAATGTTTCATGTCATGACTAAAGAAATATGTTAACATATCTTATAATCTTGGTAATTAATTTTCTCTTGATCCAACTTTAATACTAATAGGAGTAGTGATTGCAGAAATCTCAATGACGGTAGGCACTGAGGCATTTTTCCTATTTAAGGAAGGTACGAGTGGCAATTTTATATCTAATGTCTTGTTTAAAGAAGGGACGATGATCATTGATGGGAATTCGGTGGAATCCTCGTGCTTTCCACCTTTTCCCTTTTCTATTTCTAATTTTTATTTTTTTCCCAAAAATTATTAGTGAGTACATGTAAAATTTAAATTTTAAAATATGAGTGTGAATAACAAATATCATAATGTTGATAAATAATATAAATATTATTTAATATCAATAATTTGATGTAATTGCCACCATTATTTAATGAAGTTTAATGAAGATCATTTGTTGATAATTTTTTCCATGTGACTTTCGTAATAAAGTAAATTAATGCAAGAGATATTATCAAGTTTTATTTTTGGATAAGTTCATAGATTGTCTTGTAATGTAGATGACATTGACTTAATTTGATGGTACTATAATTTTACATTCATTTTTTTTGCTTTAATATGATTAAATTAAGGCCAGAAAATAAAAATATAGTAATTACTCAGGAATCAGGTGCTCTCAGGAATCCCCTATTATTATTCACAGATCCTCATTTTTTTCCCCTTAAGCTCATCTTCTCCCCTTAATCAATTCTAATGGAGGCAAAAAGTATATGAGAACATATACAAAATATTAGAGATGGGTATGAGAAAACTAATCCCCTTCTCTCCTCTTTCCACTGCCATCCTTAGATCGGAGTGACTTTATTCAAAGTTTTTGTATTCATAAACTTTCCATATATGTTTCTCCTTCTTCTACATGTAGCAACATACAAATCTTACATAGAACTCTCCTGAATCGACCTAAGCAATATGAAATATGTCAATTTATGAAGGGGATGTACTAAAATAGTGTTTACTGTTTTTATGGGGGATATACTAAAATAGTGTTTACTGTTTTTATGGTAAATTGGGGAAGTTTGATACTTTCAATTTATGAAGGGGATATTTAAATTTCCCCAATTTACAATAAAAAGGACGAAAAATTAACCTTGTCAGATTCTTTTGTATAGGAGAATAGTTTTTTTAATTTTTAATTTTTGATTTTTTTAACTTCTTGTGCGTCCAACTAGCCTAACCGATGGGTTACGTTTTGTGGAAGATAAATAACAATTATAGTGAAAACTTTTATACCTTTCAAAATAGCTATAATAATGCTAAGAGAACAAATAATTAATTATAGGAAAATATCAACTATACAATTTGATATTATTTTTCATATTTATATGTGCATAATTAAGATTCTCACTATCTGTACGTTTATTATTTTTACTGCTTCGAATTACAGAGAGAATCTTAATACTTCTTTCACTAGAGACAATAACGTGAATCAATTTCAAATAATTATTTAAAATATTCAATTTCTCTCACAAAATACTATGGCCATTTAGTAGATAAGATTCAGGCTACATTAACTTGATAAGATTGCATTCGACTAACTACATAATAAGATTAAGTTACACTGATCAAATAGGCAGGATTATATATAAAAGTGTCTTGTATATTTGCATAGGACTAGACTGGAGGATTTTAAATTTAATTGAAACTGGAGACTTCTTGAGTTTTTATATCTCGATTTGTAACCACTGTGCATTGCTGATCCGCGAATGTTGATTTTGTTGACCTTGCCAGATTGAGGAAGAGCTATGAGATCATGTTACATTCTGGCAGAGATCGAACCTCAGGCAATATGGACACTGCTAGGAAAGAAGTGTAGGAAGCTCAGTCATGCGAGATCAACATTAATCCTTGGCACAAATAACTGAATATTTCGAAATAATTGTCCGTATTCATAGTCATTCTTAAACAAATCAAATCCTTCAAACTTCAATACAAATATCCAAAACCTTATTATTTGAAACGGACTGAATACATACTACTGCAATACACAAAATATATTGCCTTAGAAAGCTCCCAGAAAAGACTCTTCCGATCACCTTTTTAACCGTCCTGCCCTGTGATTAGTAGAAGTGTGAAAACAAAAAAATACAGAGTAATAATTAAGACACAACATAAATTTACATCACCTGGCCAAAGCTAAAGGTTAATTTGCATCACTCAATTATCTCTTTGCATGTTGGATACAATTCTTTGTCCGAGAAGAATGTTCCTGATTGATTGTAATTGGCGGACGACATTTGTCATGTCCATTTGATCTTCTGGTGACTCCATTGAACAAGCAACTCCGATTCTAGCCATAGCAACGAGACATTCTATTTGGCTGTTGATTCTTGCTTGCCTTTGCCTCTGGTTACCATGAACAGCCAAATCTTCATCATCACTTAGAAGAGTTGAATCTACAATGTCCACTACATGATAAGGCAAGGCTATACTAGCAAAGTTATGTAGATTCATGTCACCCTCAAACATGATATCTGTTGGTTTTTTTATTGTTACCAATTCTAGCAGTAATATCCCATAACTATAAACATCTCCATTTATTGATACCTCACTTCCTAGGCCATATTCTGCCATTCAAATTAAAAAGTTAGTAGATAATTTTTCAAAAGAAATTAACAGTATTCGCAAATGAAAAAATGTTGAAAATTTTGTTTAAAATGTTGCAGTAAAATCTTCATAAGTAGAGCTTTTTTGTATCTCTTTGGAGATCATATTGTGATAATAATAATAAAAAAAAGAGATAATACCTGGGGCAATATAGCCAATAGATCCTTTGGCACCGGTGGAGCTTGTTTGTGCCTGAGAGAGTGGAAGGAACCTTGCTAAGCCGAAATCACCTACATGTGCAATCATCTCCTCATCAAGAAGAACATTGCTAGGTTTTAGATCACAGTGTGCTATTGGAGGTTGACAATCATGGTGCAAATAATTTAGTGCACATGCTACATCGATGCTGATGTTTAGTCTCTGAAGCAAATTTAAACTCCTTGGTGCCTCATCTGTTTCATCTTCTCTAGTGATAGGTTGCAACCACTCCTCTAGGCTTCTATTATGCATAAACTCAAAGACAAGGGCCTTGAAATCATTACCTTGATAATCCACTCCTGAACATGCTGTGAGAATCTTTACAAGATTCCGATGCCTGATGTTCTTCAGCGTATTGCACTCAGCTATGAAACTCTTGAAAGCTCCATGATGAAGAAGATTAAAAACCTTCACTGCAACAATTGTTTTACCCTCATCAAGAATTCCTTTATACACAGACCCAAAGCTACCCGCACCAATCAGATTTGCTGAGGTAAACCCATCCGTAGCATTGTAAAGATTTCGGTATGATATGTTTGGGAATGAATTTATTGGACTGTTTGGATTTTGTTTCTCTTTTCTTTTCTTTACCAAACAAAGAATCAGAAAAGATAGAGCTAAAGAAAGTCCTATAAGCCCAGAAATAATAGCCA
Organism: Atalantia buxifolia; assembly: GCA_030444775.1. Classification (NCBI taxonomy): domain Eukaryota; kingdom Viridiplantae; phylum Streptophyta; class Magnoliopsida; order Sapindales; family Rutaceae; genus Atalantia; species Atalantia buxifolia. Next base: position 8,998,714 of record CM059837.1, read on the forward strand.
GTGCTAATTTCAATGCAAGGGTCAATCTATTATGCTTAGATTTCTTTGAACTGCATGTTGGAAGCCGAAATTCAGGAATACCGCCACATAGCTTGACGTTTCCTAAAACCGAAGTAATACTTGCATTCCTAAAGACTCCTTCTGTTGGCACCATACCCTCAAAGTCATTGTTAGATAGATTTAAATATTCCAACAATTGAAATCCCACCAAAAATTCAGAAATTTTACCCGAAAGGTTGTTTTGAGACAAATTCAAGACACTAAGACCTCTTAAAGAACTCAAAGACGACGGAATAGGACCCTGCAAAAAGTTCCCTTGCATCTGTAATAATTCCAATTTTATGCAACTACCGAGGGTGCTTGGAATCTCACCTCTTAACTTGTTTTCAAAAACATTTAACATTTCTAGATTTTTTAGATTTCTAACTTCATTGGGAATGGGTCCAGTTAGTTGGTTTCTAGACAACTCTAGAACAATCAACAACGGTGAGAGACCAAGGAGTTGAGGTGGTATGGTACCAGTAAGATTGTTATTAGAAAGATCAATTATTGTCAAGGTTTCGCTCTGGCCTAGGCTTGAAGGTATGCTGCCCTGAAGAAAATTGTGACTTAGCTGTAGATTGAATAGCTTCAAATTTCCAATAGAAGGTGGAATATTTCCTAGGAATCTATTTTCCTGTAGGCGCAACTCCCTTAAATTTTGGAGCTCTCCGATGGCGGGGGGGATGGTACCTGATAATCGGTTGTTCCACATCTCTAGCCTCAGCAATTTGACAAACTTTCCAATAGCTGCTGGGATGTTTCCAAATATTTTATTGCTATCAAGGAGCAACACTTCAAGAGTTGTTGAGAAGTTGCTAATGCATGCTGGTAGTAACCCTCCAAAGTTGTTGATATTTATATGAAACCATTTTAACCTGGTTGCATTAGTCAAAGAGCAGAGGAAGTTTAAATCGCGGTGTTCTCCACTCCCAAGACTGTTTCTTGTAATTACGAAATGAGAAAGCCTTTGTACCTTTTCCAAATAAGGCACTTCTCCCGTTAGTTTATTACTATTGACTTGAAATACTTCCAAGTTCGAGGCATTGGATATAGCAGGTGGAATAGCTCCAGTAAGTTGGTTTCTACCAACGCTAAAAAATTGGAGATTTTGGAGAGTAAAACCAAAGTCCAGGGGAATAACCCCTTAAATTTGGTTTATTCCTGCGTCAAAAACTGTGATGGAAGAGATATTGAAGATTGAGGAAGGAATAGTACCGGACAACCTGTTTTGAGCCATTGTCAGGTTTACAAGATTCGTCAACCAGCCAAAAGTATCAGGGATACTCCCATCCAAATTATTGCGCGACAAAAACAGATAACTAATGGATGATAAGTTTACCAATGCAGAAGGCATACTTCCTGTCAGATTGTTATCACTTACGGAGAAATATTCAATCTTTGACAAGGAGCCAAGTTCTGAGGGAATTTTTCCCACTAACTGATTATAGCTGACCCGGATAAGGTTTGAGCAGCGGGATATATTGGCAGGAATTTCTCCACCAATTGAGTTATTGAGAAGAGCCAGTACTTGCAATCTTCGCAAACGATCAAGTTCTGAAGGGATTTCATGGTGGAAGTTATTGTTGCGGAGATCTAGAACTTTAAGAAAGCTCAAATTTCCAACATGAGGTGATATATAGCCTGCAAGTTTAAGCGACCCCAAGTCCAAGATTGTGACTCTCTGGTGGTGCCTACGACTACATGTAACACCATGCCATTGGCAGAAGTGAATGGATTCATTCCAAGAGCCCAAGACACCAAGAGGGTCATGAGTGATCTTGGACTTGAGCTCAAGCAAGGCTAGCCGGTCTGTCTCATTCCCGGCAACTGTAGAAGCCGTCACCCCAAGGAATTCAGAAACGAGGTGCAGACTAAAGTAGAATACTAGGACAGCATACAGAGCAAAAAAAGAGCAGGACACTTTTATGCCCATGTTGAATTAACGGCTGATTTGGTGAACTATGGGTTTCTTGAAGTTTGAGGTTCAAGACTAGATTTTTTCACTTAACATGCTATCATAGACTTTTGTCCCTGCCATTAATGTTATCACCAACCTCTCATTATCGTAGGCTTCAACTTCAATTTTTTCATTAATTCAGACAAAAATGGCATGCGGTCAACACACTTTTAGAAGGCAGGCCGCCCATTTTGAAAAAGGAGGCATTGCTTCCTTCATTGATTAGAACAAAAAAAAATAATAATAAAAGAGAAGAAGAAAAAGAAGTGCCGCACTACTTAGGCGAAGGAAAAAAATAAAAAAATAAAAAAATAATTATTTTAATTGAAAAGAGGGTAAGAAATGAAGCTATAAAAAGAGGGGTTCATTTCCGTCTTTAATATTAAGTTTTTCTCTTTCTCTTTATATCTATTTTGATAAGAGTTTTAGTAATTTGAGAGTTTAGGTGTATTGAAATTTTAAGAAATTAATTAAAATATTACAATATTTATAATTCTTTTTCACTAGTAAAATTTTTTTTTTTTATTTTCGCTCGTGAACGTAGGCTAAAAGTCAAACCGTGTAATTTTTTAGAATCTTCTTTGTGCTTGTTCTTTATTTTCTTCCAATTTTATTTTAACTGTGGCTTTGCATCACTCACCAATTTCTTATCAGTGATATTAAAGCTATTGGTTGTATTTTTTGGAGTCAGGAATTGTTTACGTATATGGTATTGTTTACATATACGATACTGTTCACATATACGGTACTATTTACATATACGGTTCTGTTCACGAAAAACAGTGGGAGCGATCCAAGAATTTTGCGGTGCAAAGCAGGTAATAATGGTGTGAGTAGAGCAACTGTGTGGTTTTGTACATGTCTAGGAAATTTTTGTCACAAAGGCAATAAGAGCCTAAGGAGTCTGGGTTTTAAGTGGGACCGTTGTAACCCTCCAGTCTTTCCAGGAACTTTCCTGGTGTGCATTCTCACACATATTCACAACTATTCAGGGTGGTATACTAGCTTGGGTGCGGTATTTATCAACAAAATGGCGGCAAAGTTTGAAATTGAGAAGTTCAACGGGAATAATTTCTCGTTATGAAAAATGAAGATGTGGGTAATTCTGAGGAAAAATAGTTGCTTACCAGTAATTGGAGAAAGACCAATGGAGATAACTGATGATGACAAGTGGAATGAGATGGACGACAATATAATTGCTGATCTACACTTGACACCTGCAGATGGGGTGTTATTCAGTGTGGAAGAGAAAAAAATAGCGAAGGAAATATGAGATACTCTCATAAAATTGTACGAGGCCAAATCACTACACAACAAAATCTTCTTGAAGAGGAAACTCTATACTTTTCAAATGGCGAAATTTACAATGGTGACAAACCATATCAACACCTTGAAGACTCTATTTTTACAACTCACAACGTTGGGTCATAAAATAGAAGAAAAAGAACGTTCAGAGCTTCTACTTCAAAGTTTACCAGATTCGTATAATTAACTCATCATCAACTTGACGAACAACAATCTAGTAAACAGTCTAGTTTTCGACGATATTGTAGCCTCTGTATTAAATGAGGAGAGTAGGAAAAAAAGTAAGGAAGACAGACAAGTAAGTTCGCAACACGCAGAAGGGGTATCGGTGACGAGAGAGAGATCAACAGAACGTGGCCCCAGTGGGAGTCACAATCATGGTAAATCAAAATCCAGAAATAAGAAAAATGTTAAATGTTGCAACTGTGGCAAGAAAGGGCACGTCAAGAAAGAATGTTGGAACAACCAGAAGAGAAAAGAGGACAAAGAATCTGAGTCATCAAATGCTCAGGGTTATGTAGCAAGTACCTCGGATGATAGCGAAATTCTCTACAGCGAGGCAATAACTATTTTAAAAGGCAAAAAACTGCTATTTGACGTATGACTTATAGACTTAGGAGCTACCTGACACATGATTTATCGGAGAGAATGGTTCCATACATATGAACCTATCTCGGGAGGATCTGTATATATGGGATATGATAATGCCTTGGAGATTGCTGGTATTGGTACTATCAAAATCAAAATGTTTGATGGTATAATTCACGCAATAGAGGAGGTATAACATGTCAAAAGTCTGAAGAAAAATCTATTATCTTTGGGACAAATAGATAGTCATGGATGCAAAACTCATGTTGAAAATGTGATTATGAAGATTACCAGAGGTGCGCTTGTATTAATGAAGGCTGAAAAGATCAGTGCTAATCTATTCATGCTTAAAGGGGAAACACTACTGGAAGCTGATGCGTGTGTCGCGTCAAATGAAAAAGAATCAACAATGATGTGGCACCTCAAACTCGGTCACATGTCAGAACAAGGTTTGACATTCTCTCTGAAAGAAAATTGCTGCCAGGGCTCAAATCAATAAACATACCATTTTGTGAGATTTGTGTTACAAGTAAGCAGCATAGATTAAAGTTTAGTAGATCTGCGGCTAGAAGTAAATACATTCTGGACTTGGTTCATTATGATGTTTGGGAATCACCAGACATATTCATGTGAGGTGCAAAGTACATGGTGACTTTCATTGATGATTATTCTAGGAGATGTTGGGTGTATCCAATCAAGAAAAAGTCAGATGTGTTTTCATTGTTCAAGGAATACAAAGCTCGAGTAGAACTTGAATTCGGGAAAAGGATTAAGTGCTTGAGGATAGATAATGGTGGAGAGTATATAGACGACAAGTTTCTTGCTTTCTGTAAATAAGAAGGTATTCAGAGGCAGTTCATAATAGCATACACTCATCAATAAAATGGAGTGATAGAGCGGATGAACATGACTCTTATAGAAAAGATAAGAGATATGTGGAGGACTGCTAGTACCCAATTCACTCTGGGTAAAAGCAGTCAAAATTGCTTGTTATATTGTAAATCGGTCGCCATTCACAGCAATTGGGTTGAAAACACCGATGGAGATGTGGACTAGAAAGCCAGCTAATTACTCCTACTTATATGCATTTGGATGTCCAATGTACGCGATGTACAATGCCTAAGAAAGAACATAACTGGATCCAAAATCTAAAAAATGTATCTTCTTAGAATATACTGATGGATTAAAGGGGTATCGTCTGTGGGATCCCACTGCCCACAAGATCGTCATTAGCAGAGATGTTATCTTTGTAGAAAATCAACTGCAAAAGAAAGATGAGAATGATAGCACTGTAAAAGAAAAGTCAGAGATTGTACCCGTATATGTGAAAAATAATCTGAAAAAAGAAGATTCAAATTCTTCTGAAGCGGACTAGAGCACGAGGAAAAAGAACCAGTCGAGTCCGAGGCTCTAGAAGTTCGTCGTTCAACTTGTGAAAGACGACCACCAACGTGGCACTCGAAGTATGTCACAAAGATCAATGTTGCATACTGTCTTCTAACAGAGGATTGGAAAGCCATCAATTTTCTATGAAGCTTTAAACAATTCAGATGTTGCTTTGTGGATGACAGTAATACAAGAAGATATTGAAGCTCTACACAAGAATAAGACATGGGAACTTGTACCACTACCATATGGAAGAAAATCCATTGGAAACAAATGAGTTTATAAGATCAAACGTTATGGCAATGACCAAGTGGAGCGGTATCGTACAAGATTAGTGGTGAAAGGATATGCTCAGAAAGAAGGTATTGACTTCAACGAGATATTTTCTCCGGTAGTTCGACTCATAACAGTTATAGTAATCTTGGTAATGTATGCTGCATTTGACCTATATCTAGAGCAGTTAGGTGTAAAAACTGTATTTCTTCATGGAGAATTTGAAGAAAAACTTTATATGCTCCAACCATAAGGTTTTACTGAAAAAAAAAGGAGAACTTGGTTTGCAGGTTGAACAAATCTCTATACGATCTCAAATAGGCGCCGGGGTGTTGGTATAAGAGATTTGATTCTCTCATCATGAGCCTTGGATACAATAGACTTAATTCAGACCATTGTGCATATAATAAGAGGTTTGAAGATAATGATTTCATCATTTTACTGTTGTACGTAGATGACATGTTGGTAGCAGGTCTCAACAAAGATCGAATCAAAGAATTAAAGGCACAATTGGCCAGGGAGTTCGAAATGAAGGACTTGAGACCAACAAACAAAATTCTAGAGATGCAAATTTACCGAGACAGAAGTAACATGAAGATTTGACTTTCTCAGAAGAACTATTTGAAGAAAATCTTGCGACACTTTAACATGCACAATTGTAAGCCAATTTCTACCCTACTTCATGTTAATTTCAAATTATCCTCAAGTATGTGTCCTAGCAATGAAGCAGAGAGGAAGGAAATGTCTCGAGTACAATATGCATCAGCAGTGGGAGGTTTCATGTTCGCTATGATATGTACTAGACCAGACATTGCACAAGCAGTGGGAGTAGTCGGTCGATACATGGTGAATCTGATGGAGAGTATTGGATAACTGTAAAGAGGATTTTGAGATACATTAGAGGAACCTCAGATGTTGCATTATATTATGGAGGATCAGAGTTTACTGTCAAGGGCCTTATGGATTCAGATTTTGCAGGAGACATTGAGAAAAGAAAATCCACTACTGGCTATATATTTACACTTGCGGGAGCAGTTGTAAGCTGGGTTTTAAAACTACAGACCGTTGCGGCTTTATCGACAATAGAAGCAGAATACATGACAGCTACTCAAACTTAGAAGGAAGCTATTTGGATACAACGATTATTGGAGGAGCTCGGGCACAAACAATAAAAAATTCTTGTATTTTATGACAGTCAGAGTGCCTTGCACATTACAAGAAATCTAGCCTTTCATTCCAGGACAAAGCACAGAGGGGTACAGTATCACTTCGTTCGTGAAGTAGTGGAAGATGTTAGTGTGGATTTGCAGAAAATCCATACTAAAGAGAACCTAGCAGATATTTTGGCCAAGCCGATCACAGACAAGTTTATATGGACTAGATCCTCTTATGGCCTAGCAGAGACATAAGTAACATGACAATGGCGAAGCAGAAAGGATGGTGTGGAGATATGATTGTCTCACAATCAATTCTCCAAGTGGGAGAATGACAAAACTAGCATGCGGGCACCACCCTTGAAGAAGGTAGGCCTGCCCATTTTGAAGAAAGAGGTATTGCTTTCTTCTTTGACTGGAACAAAAGAAAAAAAAGGGAGAAGAAGAAAGGAAGTGCCACACTGTTTAGGGCGAAGAAAAAAAAATATAAATATTTTAATTGAAAAGAGGGTAGGAAATGAAGCTATAAATAAAAGACTTCATTTCCATCCTCAGCATCAAGTTTTTCTCTTTCTCTTCAGATCCATTTTGAGAAGAGTTTATTGATTTGAGGTGTATTGGGGTTTTAAGAAGTGAGTTAAAATACTACAATACTTGTAACTCTTTTTCATTAGTAAAATATTTTCCTTTTATTTTCGCCCGTGGACGTAGACTAAAAATCGAACCACGTAATTTTTTAGTGTCCTCTTTATACTTGTTTTTTATTTTCTTCCAATTTTATTTTACCCGTGGCCCTGCTTCACCCACCAATTTCCTATCAAATTCTTGGTGGAAATTTGATAATGAGGGGAGAGATTTTTTTGAAACTTGGATCGTATGAATTTTCTACGAATTTGATGCCTACAACTTGAAGAATAGTTCAGCATATTTAACCTAAAAAACTATTTAACATAAAATATCTGATACTTTTTATGGCTTGTATTTTTTTCATTTTAAAATCTAAAAGCGCGAACATCCAAACTTTATACTCAAAAATTGACTTTTATGATAAAATGTTCAGGATAATGCCACTTGTTATAAGTTTTATATAATTTTTACGAATTATTTGATAGACTCGTTTCTTAAAAAGATTCTGCGAGTACCTAGTGCGTGAAATTTTTAAAGATTAATGTTGTGAGTATATTTGATGGAAACACGCGAAACGAAATTTGTGACTTCACTCCATCAGATTATAGCACTTTATAACGATTATTGTTGTGAAACTAGTTTTTTTTTTAAATTTATTTGAGATGGTTAAAACCGTTTACCTTTTAATAGCCGCATATGGAGGATTTGATTTATAAAAATTTGATGTTCAAGAATTAATATACACTAATTCACTAATTACACATAAGGACTTAATTATCAATTATCCTTCTAATAGAACTTTAATTGCATGTATTTTTGGTTAAAAAAGTACACAAAAAAGGTTTTATTTATCTACAAATTTACAGAACTTCGGATGCTTTTGGAATGAATTTAAAATAATAATAATATGATAATAATGAATTTAATGAGTTTCTTTACATTGCATGAATATTATTTAATACCACTAAACATCACTAAATTGGACAAAACTGTGGTACCACAATTAGATCCAACCGTTGGATCCAGTTCTAAAAACAACTATGAACTGAATCCAACGATTGGATCCAACTTTGGTACCATGCAACTGTGACACCATAGCTAGATCCCACTAAATTACATAAAAAGATGTCAATAAAAAGGGCTAAATCTATCACGCAACAGTTGTATGGTACAACTGTTGCTTTTAACCGTTAGATTTAACTACAGTTGTCACCATAAGTTGAATCTAACGGTTAAAAGTAACAGTTGTACCATACAACTGTTGCGTCATAGCCGGATCCAATAAAAAGATGCCATTAAATTATTTATGGAACATTGGAACTGATAAAAAAATGACACCATCGCAGGCCACATCATATGTATGGACAAAATATTAAATGTTAACGTGGACTTATTTTCTCTTCATCCACCTCACACATTGAGAGGAGTGACTTTATTCAAAGTTTTTGTATTTGTGAACTTTCCATGTTGTTTCTCTTCTTCTTCCATATGTAGCAAAACTCTCCTTAATTAGCCAGCCTAAGTAATGTGAAACAATACGAAGTATGTTACCTTAAAAAAAAATGGGTATACTTAAATTCCATTAACTATTTTTACCCATTAAACTATTGAAAACATCAAACTTCTTCCCTCATTTATTACGAAAGAATGAAAAATTAGATGAAGAATTTCATGATGCCACCCCAATTTTTCCTAATTTTTTGAATGGTAATGATGAGATCTCATTCATGTATCAATAATTTGATAAATAAATTGAAATATGTCAATTTATGAAGAATAAACTGAAATTTACTTTATTTTTATTGATCAATAATGAGTTTACTCTATCATATAAGTAATATCATATAAGTAAAATAATGAATGGCACTTAAAATATACAATCAGCTTTATGTAGCAAAAATAGTTAAGATGACAATGGACGAGTGAAGAACATTGTTAAATTCAAGTGAAATTTTGCAAAGAAAAAAGTGTTTTTATATTTTTGAAAAAGCTCAAAAGATCGCATGGTCTGTAAATAATTGCCTTTTACTGCTTTTATCCTTTAAACTGTTAAAAACATCAAACTTTTCACATTTACCATGAAATAGGCAAAACCATTTATGAAGAAATTCATTAACGCAACCACAACTTACCCAAGGTCTTTTGACTGGTAAATGGGTTCTTGTTAATGTTTAAATAATTTGAGAGATAAATAAAAATAATGTATGCCAATTTATGAAGGGATAATTTTAATTTTTAATAATAGTGAGTTTTACAAAATCATATTGGTAAAATAGTAAATGAAATGAAAAAAAATTCAAGCCATTACCTTTTTTTATTATGAAAAAATGATTATTTTACTTAAATAATAATGACTTTTGATCAATTTTCCTAAAAATCATATCATATAATGATGTCATTGTTCGAACTGCAAGTACAATTCAAACATGAAGAGTACGAACAATACCATGCATTGATGGGTGGTAAGGTCCCATATTGGCTATTATAATTTTTTTTTTCTACAGCTAGTATGTTCATAGTTTTTTCTCGATTCATTCTTAACAACTAAAAGTTCATCAACAGTCAAAATCAAATAATTCAAAATTATTTGTCAAACAACATCCGTCAAAATTCATCCCATGAAAGAAATTGTTTTGAATTATTGAATTTAGTTATTTAAATGAAATAACTCTTCCTATTTAAATTGTACTTGCAGTTTTGACAAAATAACTTAAGTGTTAGTGAATGTGATAATTGAGCATGAAGCTTAAATAGGCATAAAGAAAATGTATTGGTTGATGCAAACTTTTGCTCAATGTAGAGTGATTGATAATGTAGAGTGATTGATTTGTGTTTCGGACATTCCTCTAAAGCTATATGCCCCGAAGTCAAGCCCCGAACATTGTCAAAACGGTGCGTTTTGCTCTGATTTCTTTTTTGCTTTGACTGCTATCCTTTTGCGTTGATTGCTTCTTTGCTTTTTTGCTTTGCTGCTTTTTTTGCTTTGATTGGTTTCCCATTTAGTTCCACCTGTGCAGCATGTGAACATTTTCTTTCTTCTTCTATTTGCGCAAGCGTGAACCACAACACTCCGCTTTGCAAACCGCAAACCGCAAACTGCAAGAGGAAGGCTGCAAGAACGAGGAACACGTCTCGCTGGTCAAGGACTATCGGTCAAAGGTAGAGTCCGAGTTATCTGACGTATGCGGGAGCATATTGAAGTTGCTGGACTCGCGCGCTTGATTTTCCCATTATCTTTCTGTATACGGTTTTGATGATGAATACAATACAAATTATGCTGTAAAATTTTATCCTTTAAATTTGCTGGTTTTTGATTTTCAATTCATTAATTATCAAACTTGTTAAAAGAATTAATGATTTAGTAATATTATTAGTAAATTGTCTTGCTGCTGATTGTGTTTGTGCTACTGGTACTGGAATTGTCTTGATTGTGTTTGTGTGTTACTGGTGCTGGAATTGTTACCCGGCTGATTGTGTTTTCGTGTTTGTGTTATGGAATTGTTGCGGCAACAACATAAATATAAACTACATATATAGATGTTGATTAACTTGAATATCCAGTTTGGAATCAAACAATGACAAAAATAAAATAATACATCAAAACACAAGCTAGCAGATGTTGATTAACTTGAATATCCGGTTTGGAATTAAACAATGACAAAAACAAAATAATACATCAAAATACAAGCTAGCTTTGATTATGTGTTGGGATCATTAGCCGAAAATTCTGTCCGATTGGCATTTTCGAAATTTTGTTGTAGTAATTGTTGGAAGTTTACATGATGAACTCTTTCATAATTTATCCAAGGCTGATAATAACGGGGGAAAGGGGCATGTTCTGGGAGTGCCTGCTGTGTGAGCTGTTGCTCGGCGAGTTTCGTCAGGTAAACATATGGGAAAACAATCAGTTGACGTTTTGCAGTTTGGAAGCTCTGTACTTGGGGTTTTGCAGTTTGCGGTTTGCGGTTTGCGGTTTGCGGTTTGCGGTTTGCGGTCTGCAAAGCGGAGTGTTGTGGTTCACGCTTGCACAAATAGAAGAAGAAAGAAAATGTTCACATGCTGCACAGGTGGAACTAAATGGGAAACCAATCAAAGCAAAAAAAGCAACAAAGCAAAAAAGCAAAGAAGCAATCAACGCAAAAGGAAAGCAGTCAAAGCAAAAAAGAAATCAGAGCAAAACGCACCGTTTTGACAATGTTCGGGGCTTGACTTCGGGGCATATAGCAGAACTCAAATTTTGTACTCAAAAATTAACTTTTATGATAAAATGTTTAGGACAATGCCACTTGGTATAAGTTTAATATAATACTTAAAAATTATTTTGATAGACTCATTTCTTAAAAAGATTATGAGAGTAGCTAGTGTGTGAAATTTATAAAGATTAATGTTGTGATTAGTTTTAATGGAAACACGAGAAAATAAATTTGTGACTTTACTCCATCAAATTATAACCATCTATAATTATTGTTGTGAAAGTAGTTCTCTTTTTTTTTTTTTGTTTTCCAATTGAGATGGTTAAAACCTTTTGTCTCTTAATAGCGGTATATGGAGGATTTGATTTATTAAAATTTGAGGTTCAAAAATTAGCATACACTAATTAACTAATTACACATAAGGACTTAATTATCAATCACCCTTCTAATAGACCTTTAATTGCATTTATTTTTGGTAAAAAGAAGTGCACAAAAAAAGTTTTATTATCTCCAAAATTATAGAACTTTGGGTGCTGTTTTAATGAATTTAAAGTAGTAATAATAATAATAATATGAAAATAATGTATAATGTATTTAATGAGTTTTCTTTATATTGCATGAATTTTATTCAATAGCAATAAACATCACTAAATTACATAAAAAGATGTCATTAAATTATTCATGGAACTCATAAAATGTAAGAAATGAATAGCATAATTATTTCATTCTTTTGTAACACCATCGCATGGCACATCATATATATTGACAAAATATTAGTATAGTTACCAATTGTGGTATATATATATATATTTTAGAATTTATAATAAGCTTTTCGATATCAAAGTTTAAAACCCGTCTTTGAAGAAACTTTGGTAATCTTTAAGTTTTTACATCTTTTCTTATTTTACCCCTAGATATTTTTATTTACAAATAGTGAATTTTTTTTATATTATAATATTATATGGGTAAAATATTAATGACCCAAAAAAAAAAAAAAGATTAAGCTAACATTCATTGTAATGGTAGTGGGTCTTGAATCATAATTGGAAAAGTGATTGTTGAAGTTGATCTGTGAATATTGCTTCACAAGATCAACTCCACTGCCCAGTTGCTTTGTCAGATCACTCAAGATGCAACAATCAACCAATTTCGATACAAGAATTAATCAAATTGTTACTAAGAAGCCTGAATAACACATTCTGGAATCGAAAAAAGACTTACAAACAGACAGCAAAACAATCACATAAGAACAATCGTATTTACGCGGTTCAGTCTTTTTCAAGACTTACATCCACGGTTAAAGCTATTAGAGAGTTTTATTTATGATTCAATGAAGAATTTTACAGAGCATGTGTAAATCACAACACAAATAATAATATGTGCCTTTCCCTCGCTTTAATCAACCACGTGAGCAGCACACGGATCACTTAATTCAAATTAGCCCAAAACGCAGCCCCCTTCTGGTTTGTTTTTTTTTTTTTTATTACATGAGACTATTGCTCATACTACAATTCATATACATGAGACTATAATTGATATTTATAAATCAGACTATTACTGGGACCAACATACATCAATACTAATGAAGCTCTGCCCAGATTTTTAACCCTCACTAATATTCGAGGGATGTTTACTCCTCACACTTGGGTAAGGAAGTAAATACTCCTCACACTTGGGTAAGGAAGTAAACTTTACTCACTCAAATTTTATTGAGGAAAAAATATCCCCACAATAATAAGTAAACTTTACTCACTCAAATTTTATTGAGGAAAAAATATCCCCACAATAATAATATGGTGGTTCGAACTGCAGGGCAGCAGCTCTGACCACTCGGCCGAGTGGCTCCCTCTGGTTTGTTGATGTCGCCTTAGGAACTTAATAAGTAACTCACGTTTAAAGCACTTGTTTTTCTCAGCCAAACCAACAAGCAAAACGATGGCGTTTCAACAGCGTCTGTTTGCATTCACCATATACTCATCTGTGATGATGATCAATCAAATTAACCGTCTTGAAAGTGGGCATCATCTTCCCATCATCAATCAAATCAGCGAGTTGAAAATTCAAGGCCTGACAAAATGCGCGTAAAGAATACGCATTAGCTACTTTATTTCATGACATGACTAAAGAACTGTTCATATAGACTTATAATTTTGGTAATTTATCTTCTCTTCATCCACCTTAGATATTGACAAGAGCCGATCTTTTTTTTTTTAAGAAATTATTGTTTATTATATTTACAATCATACATATACTGAGATCTGTTTATATCAATTTTGATATGACACCACTCAGATTTTTAACCCTCTCAAATATTCGAAGGACGTCAACTCCCCTTCTGGGAAAAAGACTGCCTTCACTCAAGCTCTGAGACTCCGAAGAAGGAAATTTAAATTAAACCCCTACAATGCGTCTGCGGAGGCTCAAACTCCTTTCCTCACATTTGTAAGGGAGGAGTTCTAGCCACTTGTACTAAGCCCAAATAATTTGACAGGAGCCGACTTTATTCAAAGTTTTTGCATTTGTAAATTTTTCATATTGTTTCTCTTCTTATTCAGTATGTAGCAGAACTCTCCTTAATTTGCCAGCCTAAGCAATATAAAGCAATACGAAGTACGTTACCTATTGAAAAAATGGGTATACTTAAATAGCATTAACTATTTTTACTTTTTAAACTATTGAAAACATCAAACTTCTTCCCTTATTTATTATAAAAGAATAAAAAATTAGATAAAGAATTTAATCAACACCACTACAATTTTCCTAATCTTTTGAATGGGAACGATGAGATCTCATTGATGTTTCAATAATTTGATAAATAAATTAAAATATGTCAATTTATGAAGGAATAAATTGAAATTTACATTATTTTTATCGATCAATAGGTTGCTTACTATATGATATAGGTATAGGTAAAATAGATAATGACAGCTCAAAAAGACAACCAACTTTATTTAGCAAAATGGGCGTATAGGTAGTGGAAGACTTAAATCATTTCATGACATGATTAAAGAATATAGACTTATAATTTTGGGCATATTGGTAGTGGAAGAATTAAATCATTTCATGACGTGACTAAAGAATGTTTACATAGGCTTTTCATTTTGGGCAAATTGGTAGTGGAAGACTTAAATCATTTCATGACATGACTAAAAAATGTTAACATAGACTTTTAATTTTAGTAATTAATTTTCACTTCGTCCGCCTTTGATATTGACAGCACTGACTTTATTCAAAGCTTTTGTAATTATAAACTTTCCATGTTTCTTCTTCTGTTTCTCTTTGTAGCAACTATCCAAGTCTACTAGACCTTAATTATCCTGAACAATTAGAAATATGTCAATTTATCAAGCAGGGTATATTGAAATAGGTAAATAACACTTATTGTTAAATAAATTTTCACTTACCACCTGATCATTTGGATTTTTTTAAAAATACACAAATATTTTGTCTCTTTACAAAATTGTACTTAAAGTTTATGGTTGGTAATGAGACGGGATGGGACAGAATTTATCAATCCTACTTTTGTCCCATATATGCAAGTGGGATAAAAATAATATATCATTCCCATTCCTTTATTTTTTTGAGATAAAAATTTGTCTTAGTCCTCTCCCATTTAATATCATGATCCACCTTATTTCCTTAACAGTTTTGAATGTAAATAAATAAATTTTGACATTTTTTCCTTTTAAGAATCGTAATAATTCATATAGCAAAAATCTTGAATAAATACAAAAGTAAAATAATCAAATAATTCTTTTATTTTGACTATATGCATATTTGAATACAATTTTATGATGATATTTTTTAATTGCTTGTTTGCTTCTATTGCACATTAATATTAAGACTTACACTTTAAAAACTATAGATCTGGACAATAACAAATTTCAGCTATATTAAAATATATGATAATTTAACAATATAATAATAAAGCAAACCAATAGCAAAAGAAAAATCGAAAACTCAAAGTTTCAACACTAAACCAAATCAATATAAGTTCCAAAGTTTAAGCAACAATCAAAAATTAACAAAAACTTCCAAAATTAATAAAAACTAAATAATTCTGAAGGGTTAATACTACTATAAATTATTAATTTTAATTGTGGGTTTTGGCTGACACTTCACTTTTTAATTATATTACTTTTATTATTTAATTTTAACCTTTAGGTTTCAACTCTGAATGTTACTTAAGCTAATATTACAAAATAATTAAAAAATTAAAATAGTTTTAAAAATGTAAAATTAATGGGATATACAGGTAGGGTCGGGATTTTATAATTGGTCCTCCTCCCGTTCCACAAATAAAGGTAAGACTTATTTTTTGTCCTTGTCTTATCTGACTTTAATATGGGATGTAAAAATATGTTCCAATGCCATCTTAAATGGGACAAGATCCCTCAGGATCCCATCCCAGTAAGAAAAATTGGCATACCTAATAAAGTTAACAATATTATGAGGAATCCCGTCCCAATAAGAAAAAAATCCTTTTGTGATTACAGTATAAATGCTCTTTTTTTATGGATTGTTCAATGTTCTTAATTTTAATCTTCACAAAGAAGAGAAGAAGATGATTTTAACAACTTTTACGTATTGCTACTCTTATTCTTATATTTAGAGAGATTTTAGCCAAACTGGAGGAAGTTAATTTAAAATTAACTTCCCTCTCAATCTCCATAAATCGTACATGTAACTATATGGCAGTTATCATGTGCAGGTCAGATCGTGTCGACATCGTCACGGGTGACCCACCCATCCAACATGATCATTTGTGACCATCAAACATGTACATCAATTCTATCATCAATTTCTATTGAAACTGTCAACCATGGGCAATGATAAGTTCTTCATCAAATCTCTAACCATTAAATAATTTAAAACAACCTCTTTAAATTGAGATAATGGAAGCATTAAGAAGAGAAAGATATTAAGTTGATTTAGATAATAAACACACAAGTTTATATTATTTAACTTAGGTTATATTCTCCAATTTAAATCATTGATTCTAATTTGCTACTAATTGTTAAAATATCAAGACAGTTACGAATTAAGAATTTTAATCTAACAATAGAATTTATTCAAGACTTATCTAATTGGTCACTCAAATAAAACAAGAATAAAATCATAAATATTAATTATAAAAGAACATAAACAATCTCAATTAAACTAATTGAAAGATAGAAATTGAATATTAATTATATATCATATTTAGGGATTTGAATTCAATCAAATAAAAAATCTAACTTAACATGATTGAACTAGGGATAAGAGGATTAACAAAACTAATCATAGAGATTAATCCAAGCGGCAGCTGCTCCAATTTAATTCCTTTCGTCTTTTCTTTTTTTTTTCCCCTTCTTGCGGCTGCCCCTTGCTCTATTCAATCCGCTTTTTGTTGTTGCTTAATTATTAGTAACAAATTCATCAATATTTTAATTTATCAGCACTTCGACTTTGAAAAATGGCACTTGATTATCTTATCTTGTCAGATTCAATCGTTGATGGGAAAAATTTACAAACATAACCCAAAAAAAATTTCTATTTTCACAACTAGCCCCCTAAACTTTTTCCTATCAACATTAGCCAAAAATCTTCCCAAGTGCCGAAAATACCCCTCCTATAACTCCTCCCTCTCCTTCCTCTCGTTCCTCTTTCTCTCTCTCTCTCTCTCTGTCTCTCTCACCGCCGAATTCTCTCCCAACGTGTGCACTCGTTGCCGGTAGCTTTCTGAAGTCTATTCTCGGCGGCCAACATCACCAAAATTTTGGTCAAGAGCTGAAATTAAAGGTTAGGTCAAAAACCCTAGATTTCTATTTTCTATTCTTCTTCTATGTTGTTGTTTTTGTGTTGTGTTAGTGATAGTGAGTGAAGATTGAAGAGTTTGTGATGTTGATTGCATGGGTGAAGTTGTTAGTGTGGTGCATAGGTGAAGAAGTTGTCGCGGGCGTGGATTAGATTGTGATGGCGCGCGATGTGCGATCAGGTGCGACAGGCAACCTATCGTACCAAGTTACCATTTCTTTCTTAACGTGAAGTTGGTGCGACAGGCGTAAGAGACAGTTTCGATGCAACTCACTCTTAGTGCGACAAGTTACCTATTGCACAAATTCAGTGCGACAGGCCCCTGTCGCACTAACATACAATCGCACTAAAACTCTCTTGTCGCACGAAATTAAATTGACTCTATTTCACTTTGTTATAATCGTGTCGAATTGGTGTTGGATCTGGATGGATTCAACTGTACTTGATCAGAGTTCACTTTTAACGTTCGCCATTGTCGTTTGCCATTGTCGTTTGTCGGTGATGATTCAAGAGTGCAAGGCTATATTTGGTTTGATAGACAACGGTAATTTGAGGAAGAAACCTTGTGTTTGGCTAATTATGATAGGAAAAACTTTGGAGGGCCAATTGTAAAAATTACAAAAGTTTTTGGGTTATTGTTGTAAATTTTCCATCATTGATAAGACAACAATTAATTTTTGATCACGTGAATATTGTTTGTCCTACAGCTAAACCCATAAGTTACATTATGTGGAAAATAAAAACCTTATTTTGATTACTTTTTAACTTTTCAGAATAGCCACTGATAATATATAGGCATGGCAATAAGTGAAGTCGGGCCTGACCAAGTTTGAGTCTAAATCAATTATTAGAATAAAAGTAATATTATACTCACAAATTTTTGTACAAATTGATGTGGCATGATAAAATTGGTTGAATTAAATATCTCTTGGCCCACATGATTTATTTTTATTGTTTTATATTTTCATTCAACCAATGAATTAATGTCAAATCAGTTTGTACAAGAGCTTTTGACTATATCATCACTTTTAAAATAAACGGTCCTAACCCTTAAAAATTCTAACCGTTTAAACTAAAAGTTACGCCTGACCCAACCTTTATTCGGGTCAGAGTCAAACTGTCTTCTCTTCAGAAATTTCCTTTAGAATTGAGTCACTAAGACTCAAGATCAAGGTACTGTGAGCCTTGTTCTCTATCTGTCTTTTATTCTCATCAGAGACTGAACTTGAAGCATCTCCAAGATCCTCTTCTTCCAGAGCTAATTCGAGACCTTGATGAACAAGAAGAGCTCTCATTTTCATCTTTCAAAGTGAAAAGTCACCACCAATGGTGAACTTTTCAATATCGGACTTTGGAAGAGACATGTTATTGAACCACCAAAGGCTCTGATACCAGTTGTTATAACTTCTAATTATCACACAAGAAATTCCAGAAGCAATTTGACGAGTTGGATTTGAAAGAACAAACCAAATTGAACTAAGAAAGAAAGAAAACACAATAAACCAATTTAGAGCACAGTTTCAAGTACAAAACTTGATGAAGGAAAAAACTGCTCTTTTATTGATCACAACAATCGAATTACAAGCTAATCACAAAGAAGAAACTACAAGGATCACAAAGAACCAAATTGCAAGCAAAATGAACAAGAAATGAGAAAGATATCGATTTGATATTAGGAGCTGTTCAAGTGCCCTTTTATGTTGATATTTTTGGAAAAAGCTATAACTAACCCTTAACGAATTCTGCCACATCAGCATAAGATTTTCAACTAGACCCCTCTAACTGAATTCGATCTGCACACTGCCCCTAGAATTCTTCAATCTTTCATTTGAACCCAACGAACCAGCAACTTATTTCCTCACATTCTCCACCTTGTAGACTCGATTCAGTTGATCATTTCAATTAAGGAGATAAAAAAAACCTTCAAGACACATAGCTTAAGAGCTTGAGCTACTGCCAACACCAGTTAAGCTTACATAGAACTTAAATTTGGCTCTTGGTAGTACTTTTGTTAACATATCAGCAGGGTTAATATCTGTATGTATTTTGATTACTGTAACTAACCCTTTTGCAACCTCATCTCTGATAAAGTGCAACTTTACATCAATGTGCTTGGTTCTCTCATGATAAACCTGGTTTTTTATGAGCTGAATGGCACTCTGATTGTCAAAAAAGATCTGCATTGTTCTTTGCTTTAACCATAGTTCATTTAGTAACCCTCTCAACCACATTGATTCTTTTACTGCCTCTGTTGCAGCAACAAATTCTGCCTCGGTAGATGACAACGCTATTATGTGCTGTAAAGTAGTTTTCCAGCTTATAAGACAGTTATCCAACATGAACAGATATCCAGAGATAGATTTTCTTCTATCCAGGTCACCTGCAAAATCAGAGTCAATATAGCCTCTAATTTCACAGACCTCTTGCTTGGATTTTCTATACGTCAGACCATGATCTAAAGTCCCCTTCAAGTACCTCATAACCCATTTCACAGCATCCCAATGAAGCTTACCAGGATTACTCATAAACCTGCTCACAACACTTACTGCATAAGCTATGTCTGCTTTGGTGCAAACCATTGCATACATTAAGCTTCCTACAACCTGTGAGTATGGTATTCCAGCCATCTGCAACTTCTCAGCATCTGATGTTGGAGACATGTCATCAGAAAGACTGAATTGAGCTCTCAGATGTGTCATTACTGGTTTTGAATCCATCATCCCAAGCCTTTCCAGCACCTTACTTACATATCTTGATTGGCTTAGGAATAAGGTACCAGCAGCTCTATCTCTGAAAATGTCTATAACCAGAATCCTCTTGGCACTACCAAGATCTTTCATTTCAAATTCTCTCTTCAGTAGATTCTTAAGCTCCTCAATGTCACTAAAATTTTTACCAACAATGAGTATGTCATCAATATACAATAAAAGATACACAGCTCTACCTAAGTTTATAACCTCATGATAGACACAACTATCATATTTACTGCTGTGATAGCCATTGGAGATCATAAACTGGTCAAATCTCCTATACCATTGTCTAGGAGACTTCAAACCATATAGAGATTTATGTAGAAGACATATCCTTTGTCTTCAAAACCTTCAGGCTGTGACATTAGTATCATTTCTTCAAGATTACCATATAGGAAGGCAGTTTTTACATCCATTTGTTCAAGCTCTAGATCAAACAAAGCCACCATAGCAAGCAGGATTCTTATTGAGCTGTGTTTTACAACTGGTGAGAAGATTTCATTGAAATAAATTCCCTCTTTCTGTGTGAACCCTCTTGCCACCAGTCTTGATTTATATCTTGAATCTTCAACACCTGGAATGCCCTCATTTTTCTTGAATATCCACTTGCAGCTGACAATTTTCCTATTTCTTGGATTAGGAACCAAGGTCCAAGTCTGATTCCTTACTAGAGAATCCATCTCTTCCCTCATAGCTTTAATCCAGTTTCTGTTGTTCTTGCTATTTGTTTCTTCTCTATAGCTGTTAAGCTCTTCAATTACAACATCCTCTGCACTCATTAATGCATGTGCAACCATGTTTGCATTTGCAAATCTTGTAGGGGTTCTGCTATGCCTTCTTTCTCTATCTCTAGCTAACTGATATTGTTGCAAATCAGTTGTTTGTGGTGCTTCACCCTCTGTTACTTCTGTATCTTGGGACTCAGCTTCTAGTTGTATTTCAGCTTCATAGGTATTAAACAACTCTACCTCAATCTTTTCACTTTGATCAATGGCCTCAGTAGCTTGTGTCTTATTTGCACTGATGTCAGTATTAGAAGTGACTTGATCAAGGTTACTGATCATAGCAACTTCATTAAACTAAACATTTCTACTAATTAAACACTTATTAGCCTCTCTACACCAGACCCTGTAGCCCTTGACCCCATTTGGATAACCAACAAACACTCCTTTTATAGCTCTTGCATCAAGCTTTCCTTGTCTAACATGGACATAAGCAGGGTATCCAAATACCCTGAGATGTTCATAACTTCCAGGCTTTCCAAACCACAGCTCTTCAGGAGTTTTAAAACCAATTGCAGCAAATGGACTTTTGTTTACAAGATAACTTGTTGTGCAAACAGCTTCTGCCTAAAAGCTTCTAGGAAGCTTAGAGTTAATCAGTAAACATCTTGTTTTATCAACAAGTGTTCTATTCATCCTCTCAGCCAAACCATTTTGTTGAGGGGTGAATCTCACTGTTTTATGCCTCCTAATTCCCCATTCCTGGCAGCATTGCTCAAACTCTTTATTACAGAATTCAAGTCTATTGTATGTTCTCAAGCATTTTATCTTGAAACCAGATTGAGTCTCCACCAAAGTCTTCCAAATCTTGAACTTTTTCAAGGCTTGGTCTTTGGTTTTCAGTATGTACATCCATACTTTCCTGGAATAGTCATCTATAACTGACATGAAATATCTTCCCTCACTCAAAAATGGCACTTAGGCAGGCCCCCACAAATCAGCATGCACATAATCTAATGGTTGTTTAGATGTATGCATGCCCTTTGGGAATTTAGACCTGTGTGCTTTGCCAAAGATGCAGTTTTCACAAAAATCTAACTCATCTATTTTATTATCACACAACAACCCTTGCTTACTCAACTCTTGCATTTCCCTAATACTCATATGGCCAAGTCTAAAATACCATAACATGGTTCTATCGACATCAGGAACAGCAAGCATTGCAGCTGACACAGGCACTGATGATCCTTCTAACACATAAAGGCCATTTTTCTTTACTCTTTTCATTATCATCTCAGTCCCCTTCATCATCTTTAAACCACCATTTTCATATTTGAAGCAATATCCTATACTATCCAGCATACCTAAAGAGATCAAGTTTCTCTTTAGCCTAGGTGCATGCCTCACATTACATAGAGTTTTAACAGTCCCATCAAACATCTCTATTTTGACAGACTCCATACCAACAATTTTACACACATTGTTGCTGCCCATCAACACTCTACCACCATCCACAGATTCATATATATGGAAAAGGCTTTTATCATGACACAAATAAAAAGAACAGCCTGAGTCATGGACCCACTGACCTTTAATATTGCTGTTTAAAGCTACCAACAAATCAGCACTATGATATCCATCATCAGAGGAGTCATCTGAGGCCACTGCTGCATCCCATGTGCTTTCTTTTTCATTCTTCTTTTTCTCAGCACAGTCCCTGGTGTAATGGCCTTGCTTTTTGCAGTAAAAAAATTTTCTTTTCTTTATTTTTTGTTTTGCAAATGCATCATCCTTTTTAGCTTAATTCTAGTTCTTCTTCTTCTGGTTTTTTCTTATTTGTTCTAGCAACTAAACCTTCACCATTATTTACTTCATGCCCATTACTCTTTTGGATCTCTTTAGAGCTCAAAGAGGCTTCCACATCCTCTGGAGTTAGACTGGTTCTTCCATACAACATGGTGTCCATAAACCCTTCATAGATTTTAGGCAGTGAACTTAGCAGAAAGAAAACTTTATCCTCATTAATGATTTTCACATTTTCAACTCCTTCAAGATCAAGAATGATCTTGTTAAAGTTGTCAATGTGTTCTTGAATAGAAACCCCTTCTTTCATGGATAAGGTGTACAATCTTTTCTTCAAGAACAGTCGATGTGCCAGGGATTTTTTCATACACAGAGCTTCCACCTTGTTTCAGCTACCAAGAGCTGTCTTCTCTTCAGAAATTTCCTTTAGAATTGAGTCACTAAGACTCAAGATCAAGGTACTGTGAGCCTTGTTCTCTATCTGTCTTTTATTCTCATCAGAGACTGAACTTGAAGCATCTCCAAGATCCTCTTCTTCCAGAGCTAATTCGAGACCTTGATGAACAAGAAGAGCTCTCATTTTCATCTTTCAAAGTGAAAAGTCACCACCAATGGTGAACTTTTCAATATCGGACTTTGGAAGAGACATGTTATTGAACCACCAAAGGCTCTGATACCAGTTGTTATAACTTCTAATTATCACACAAGAAATTCCAGAAGCAATTTGACGAGTTGGATTTGAAAGAACAAACCAAATTGAACTAAGAAAGAAAGAAAACACAATAAACCAATTCAGAGCATAGTTTCAAGTACACAACTTGATGAAGGAAAAAACTGCTCTTTTATTGATCACAACAATCGAATTACAAGCTAATCACAAAGAAGAAACTACAAGGATCACAAAGAACCAAATTGCAAGCAAAATGAACAAGAAATGAAAAAGATATCGATTTGATATCAGGAGTTGTTCAAGTGCCCTTTTATGCCGATATTTCTAGAAAAAGCCATAACGAACCCTTAACGAATTCTGCCACATCAGCATAAGATTTTCAACTAGACCCCTCTAACTGAAGTCGATCTGCACACTGCCCCCAGAAATCTTCAAATCTTTCATTTGAACCCAACGAACCAACAACTTATTTCCTCACAAAAAACTATTTATCTTAGGTCCTATTTAGTATTATGGTTAGGCAGTTATGGTATAAAAGTTATAACACTTAAATCTTTAGTAAACACTTGTTAGGCTATTACTATAGTTTGAAATTTAAATTAATTTTATCTCAAACTCTTAATAATCTCACCCTCTTATTAAGAGTTTGAGATTACAAAATAACTAAATGTTTTTGTACTCTAGCAACTTTACTTAAGCCAGAGTTTGGTTCACAACATAGCTACAATTTTTTTTTTTCATAATAAGCCATATCACTTGAATACCAAATAGGGTTTTAAACACCTAAAACTTTAAATCATTAAATGCCAAATATTTTTCCATTTTATGATATTATAGTAGACAATAACAGAAATTTATATTCAAAAATTAACTTTTATAATAATTATTAAGGATAATGTAACTTGTAATTTCTCATTACATTTTAGATTGGATAAGGCCGTTTGAAACATTGTATATAATACTCTAATAATTTTTTTTTTCAGGAACTCTATATATATATATATATATATATATATATATATATATGTTTTAGTTAGTGCTCTTTTTTTCCAATGCACTGATGCAGTAGCGAGGGAATTCTAAAAATTGGTACTGGAATTATTGAGGATTTACAGCAACATCAGTGATTTAAAGGAGGACTAAGCAAAAACTTATTGCAAATGGGCTCGTTCAAGGAAAATGGAAGGAATTAAAGTGTTCGATGAATTGTCTCAGGGACCCATTTAACCGGCACGCCAGCAGCTAACAATCCACTTGTGGAGATGAGTTGGCACATGAATCCTATTTACATGACGAGCTCAAGGAAACAACAATACCAATGTATTTCTGTCACCTATATAGTACACCCATTTAGGGCCATTAGACCAATTCAATCATAGCTATCGGATCATTGTTACAGCTGTGAAGTTGCACTGAGATTACTTGATGAGAAACTTAGACACCTTACATGTGTTCATGTGTGTGTATGTGTAGTCTGTTAAACTAAATCTATCGAAATTTACCATATGAGTTTGCGATGGTAGTGCAATCAATCCGGGGCAATGGACGGTCGCTTGGTTTCGCTACGTTTGACAACAAAGAGACCTGGTAGGGCGATGGTCTATTGCCCGATTTAGATTCCTTTTAAAGAAAAATGTTAACTTTGGTTGACATAATTCGGTACATGTATTACTACTATATATATTAATAGTTAAAAATGAAATAGTACGTTCCGAAAATACATTTCATATTTCTTTAATCAGCATTCTTCATATCTCTATGTTCTTAACATAGCATCACTCACAAATCAAAGCACAAACTCACAAGCTTCAAGATCTGTCAATGAAACACATCAAACCCTTGGCACAACAACTTCTTGGTTTCTATCAAACTCTACGTCTGTTGGAAGATCTAGGTCTAAACTTGCATTTTACGTTACATGGATATGATCCACTAACATATAGTCTCATTTCCATAGGGTCTCAAGCAGTCCATCATTTTACATGTCGGAGCGGTCGTCATCCTCTACAGACAATTGAGAGATTTTATTTTATAGAAAAGAATATGGGATGCTGCTTAAACTATGTTATTTGTTCTTGTTTATAGGAATGGACAGCATTTGATTTGTATTGGCCAACTTTAAATGCCATCAAGCTTATATTTAAACTAGAGTGACTACCATTTATATAAGCTAGACGATCATACTCATTCTCAAACAAATTAAATACTACAAACTTCAACACAAAAATTCCAATTTTTTTTTTTGAAACGGATTCAATACTTATGGCTTCAATACACAGAATTACACCTCAATTGATTAAATGTCGTTGCATCAGTCCCAAGAAAACACTCTTCTTATTACCCTTTTAACTATCTTGCCCTGTGATCAATAAAAGTGTAAAAACATACAAATATTAAAGAAATAAGATACAACATAAATTTGCATCTCTAAAAGCTAAAGGATAATTTGGTATCAGTCAATTACCTCATTGCTTGGTGGATACAACTCTAGTTTCGAGAAGAATGTATTCTTGACTGATTGTAATTGGCGGCCAACGTCAGTCATGTTCATTCGATCCTGGGACAACCCCATTTAACAACCAACTCCGATTCTTACCATGAAAATGAGAGATTGTATAATGTTATTGATTCTTTCTTAGCTTTGCCTCTAGTTACTATTAATAACTAAATCTTCGTCGATCATTTAGAAGTGTTAAATCCACAATATCCATCATATGATCAAGCAAGACAGTTTCATATCACCTTCAAACATTTTGTCTAATGATCTTTTCCTTATCCTCAATTCTAATAGGAATAACCCATAACGATAAACATCTGCACTTGTTGACACCTCACTTTCTAAACTATACTCTATCATTAAAAAATTTACATGAAATAATATAAGATTTTATAGTAGAAATTAAGAGTGCTTGGAAATGTAAAAAATGTTGAAAATTTTAGTTGGATAGTTACAGTAAAATCTTCATTGGAGGAAATAGAGACATATTCTCTCTAATGGGAGTAAATTTTTGAGCTAGTCACAATCTGAATTGTTTTATTTCTTTTTTTTTTTTTTTGGGGTACAAAAGGAACCTAACCAGCGCTTAGATTAAACAGCCAATAGTTCATAATCCATCACTAAACGGCCAATAGTTCATTCCTGGGAGAGGATGTTGAAAGAAATGGAAACCAAGGGAAGGGTGAGAGCCATGCCGGCAAGGAAGTTAGCAGCAAAATTCGCTTCCCTATACACATGGTGCACTGAAATCAACCAATCTCTACTTAGCAAATCCTTGATGCTCCAAATTAAAGAAGAAATAGCATTACTGTGATGGTAAGGAGCAATCTGGATTGTTTTATAAGTATATGCATTGTTGTGTTTACTTTCTGGAGTGTGAGTGAGGAGTGCGGATTCCTCCCACTCAAGTGTTTATTTCACTAAATTTGGGAGAGATTGAGAATCTCACTCTGTAGGCCCCATCTATTTTTGGAGTATGGAGTGGGAGTGGAACTCCCAATTCCCACTCCCACCTCTCCCTTTTTTACCCTTTCTTTTTTAATTTAATTGAATTTAATGTTTTATAATTAATAAAATAAAATAAATAATATTATATTGATTTAAAAATAATATTATTATATTAATAGAAAATTAATAAATATAATATTATTATATTTATTTTAAAAATAATAGTACTATATTTATTTAATATTAATAATAATAAATATTTTATTCTAATAAAATATTAATTTTGTACTAAATAATATTATATTATTATTTTATATAATAAATTTAATATAATTATATTAAATAAAATAAAATAAAATTTCATTTTATATTAAAATTAAAATTAATAAAAATTGTGATGTTCATAATTAAGAATATTAATAATTATTATAAATTTACAAATATAATAAAATAAATATTTATTCATTAAATATATTTTTTATTAGCTTTCTAATTAAAAACTATAATTCTTTAAATAAGGATAAAATTATAATTTAAAACTATTTACTCTCAATTCAAGACAAAGTAAACACATAAATTGAATTATGATATACATTCCATGCTTCCATTTCAGTGTAAGTAAATAACCTACTCCACACTCTCAATCCTAAGATTTCCACCTCTCAAGATTCCCACTCTAATGTAAAAATAAAACTCTACCGTAGAGTCTCTATAGATCTTACGTTACCATATTAAGAGTTTAACAATTAAAAAAGAAAAAAGAAATACTCCTACTAATTTTTAACTAAAATATTATTTTATTGAATGTAACGGCCCAATGATCAGCCCATTTGATTTATAGGATCAAACAAATGGGCCATGTTTTGGGGGTAAAATAGACCCATTTTGCACTACGTATAAATTTCAAAACTTTCAAATATGACAACACGGAGTCATCAGTCATCAGTCACCACTCACCACTGCCAATTTCTCGCAAATGGATAACATCTTATCACTCTCTGCTTCACATTTCCCTCACACACCCACGACGCTCCTCACCCACAAACCCCACCACCCCACCACCACTTCCCTCTCTTTCTCCCTGAAACAGCCGCCGCCGCCGCCCCCAACACCACCGGAACCGCACAAACTCCACCGGTCACCCAAATCCACTCGGCCAACCCCCAGCAAAATCCCCAAAAACCCCTTAAAAAACCTCCTAAATTCCACCACCACCCATGTCCCTTCCCCTTCCCCTCCTTCTCATTCTCTCTCCGCCAAACTCCGCCTCTCCAGCAAACTCTCCCCGCCTCCTCCTCCACCTCCGCCACCGCCGCCAGTAGAACAACTTCAAGAACCCCAAAGTCAAGGAAATGATGAAATCCCTGATGCTGAAAATTCATCTCCCTCTTCGTCTTTGGCTGCTTCTCAAGAAGAAACAGAGTTCCGCCAAGAGGGAAAGATTTTCGTGGGAAATTTACCGAACTGGATTAAGAAGCACCAGGTCATGGAATTCTTTCGCCAGTTCGGGCCCATAAAAAATGTGATTTTAATCAAAGGGTATAATAATTTCGAGAAGAATGTTGGGTTTGGGTTTGTGATATACGATGGTCCTGCGGCAGGGAAGTCTGCGATGAAAGCTGTGGAGTTTGACGGGGTTGAGTTTCACGGGAGAGTGCTGACTGTGAAGCTTGACGATGGGAGAAGATTGAAGAACAGGGCGGAGGTGCGAATGCGGTGGGTGGCGGGCGATAATGGGGAGGAATTTAGGTCCACGTGGCACAAGGAGAGAGAGTGGCACAGGAGGGAGTTTCGAAAGTCCGTGGAGACACAGCCTGAGAATTGGCAGGCTGTTGTTAGGGCTTTTGAGAGAATTAAAAAGGTATTATGTTATCTTCGATTTGTTAGCTTAAGAGGTGTTTGATAAATTTTACGTATTTGATAAAATTTTATTAAACCATTTTCAGAAATTCAAGATAATGTGGAGGATTTTTGTGTTTGTAATGGTTGTTGAATGTAGCCCTATATTTGCAATTGCTGCCCTTAGACTGATTTTGAAAGCATAGCAGCTAAATGTTTGGTAACTACCCACTTATAGTTAGTTGGTGGTTTACTAACAAGGCATCCATTACACTTAACACTGCAATGGTTGATTAAGAGCCATGACAATAACTCCAGATATACCCTTGATGAAATCTAATGAGAGTGAAAGTTACCTTTGACTTTTAGGATCTTGGATGCCCATGGGTTCTTGCGTTATTTAATGAAATTGCGTGCTTGTGATTTCTAAGGTCTATGTTGAATTTAATGTTGAATAGAATTGGTATCAATCGTGATGATAATGAGGTTTCCTTGAGTTAATTTTGTTCTGGTTGGAATTAAAATACTCATTTTTTTGTTCATTTGTGTTTATGGTTTGTAATGGGAACTTAATTTGATGGTGAATGGTGCTTGTTTTATGGAGGAATTAGGAGACTTCGCCGTCGAGGAAGAGCTTTTGTAGTAAAGTCTGTTAATATACCATATTTAAGTTGTCTGAAATTTTTATAAATAGTGCTCTTAGCAGTAAGAGACAAGGAAAGTGGTTTCTCAAGCCCCTTTTCATTTTTGTCATTACATAGATATTGGTAATAATGTGGTCAACTCCTCAGTTATGAGCATCTTAAGATTATAATGTATTATTTCTTGATTATGTTTGTACAAGGGGCATTTGATAAATTATGTGAAGTTTTGATCAATTTTAGAGTTTCAAGAGGTGTTTCTAATGGATATTAGAATCTAAAGATTTAGGTATATTTCAAATTTTCTGCCCTTCTACATAATTTTGAAAACATAAATACCCATTAGTAGGCAACTGATGTTTACTAACAACCCATCCACTTATACTTGACACATCAATGGTGGAATGAAAGCCAGAACACTTCATTTCCAAAAATGTCCTTGATGAAACATAAGGAGAGTTAGTGAAACTTACCCTTGACTGTCGGCACTTAGAGGCCCCTTGGGTTCTTGTATTTTTAACTGAAATGGTGCATTTATGATTTATTTGGTCTATGTTGTTCAAAGTCTGTGTTTATGGCTTGTCCAAGGGAACTTAATTTGATTGTGAAAAGTGAAAACAAGTGCTTGTTTTATGGAGAAATGGGAGACATGGCTGTTGAGGAAGAGGTTTTGTTGACTAAAATTTTTTAATGTATGTGTTTAAGTTGAATAATTTTATAAATATGGCTGTTAGAAACAAGAAAACTGGTTTCTCTGTGTCCTTTTCCTTTTTCGTATTTACTTAAGTATTGGTAATAATGTCGTCAGCTCCTATGGTTAAGAGCATCTTAGTATGAAATGTATTATTTCATCAAGATGAGTGCAAGAAAAAGGTTGCAGTGATTGCAATAACTTATCCTGATCACGCTGACTTTTTTCGCTGCTTCTTTTTTGTTTTTTACTTAATTTTGTTTGATCTTGAAAGCCTTCAAGAAGAGAGTTTGGTTTGATGGTGAACTATTATGCAAGACGAGGGGACATGCATCGTGCTCGTCAAACTTTTGAGAACATGCGAGCAAGGGGAATAGAACCAACTTTACATGTCTACACGAAGTAAGAATTTCTTACAAGATACATGACTATCCATAACTTTGATGCAAGTTCAGTGTTTCTGTCTCATTTTGTGTTGTTTGAGCCCTCTTAGATGACAATTATTTTTTGGTAAAGTATCTTGTTTGCAAATATATAGCTTAAGTCAGGGTTCCTCTTAGAGGACTTCTACCAGTTAAGAAATATGATAGAACACCTTGAGTTTAGAAATTGTATTTAGCTCATGAGTTTGTTGTGTTTTATTATAATGTTTGGAATGCCTTCTTATACTTGCTGCAATGCCTTTCTATCGGTTCTAATGAGTATACATGGTGGCTGGTCCTTGTTCAAACATTAAAGTAGTTTATTTGATGCAGCCTTATTCATGCTTATGCAGTTGGTCGGGACATGGAAGAAGCATTATCTTGTGTAAGGAAAATGAAAGAAGAAGGCATCGAAATGGGTTTGGTGACTTATAGTATAATTGTGGGAGGATTTGCTAAAATGGGCAATGCTGAGTAAGTAAATCAGAGTACTTTCTCAGAATGCCTTTCATTTACTATTCTTTTTGGGAAATTGTATATATTCTTTTTCAAGAAAGTATACTATTTGGTTTCTGAAGTAAAATCATCTGCTAGTCTTTAAACATTTTGATTGTCGTCACAGTTCTTATCGAGCTCTTGATGTGATATTTCATTTTGGAAATGTGCTATGGTGTCATAGTTAGAACTTTAGCTATTTTCCCATTGTTCAAATTTGAACTCATATAAAATTTTTGTTGAATTGCATCGTCAGGTTGAACATATATTGCTAAAAAATTCAATAATTCATGGAAGCATCAAATGTTCAAAATTGTTGACAATAACTTGGGAGCATAAACAATGGCTTCCTTTATTCATATTTCAAGTAAAACAAATATTACATTTGTTTGTGAGATAAAGGCTAATTTCTTCCCAAATCTCTTTTGAGTTGGTCAATTTTGTCTGGATCAAGTAACTGTTTGTCTAGGCCTGTCCAATTACTTGTTTTGGTTTCTTAATTTTTGGGCTAAGTTCTTCACTTTAGTGAGCCACATTACAGTCTCAGTTGAAGTGGGTTTTTTAGATCTCTAGCTCTGGTGAAACATTGGTATTCCTGCAGTAGTTGTTTATTTATGTGTGTTTTAAATTCTTCTATCAACTATGTTTAGTTAAAGTTGCAGTTTGATTTCCAAGTCCTTTTTTTTTTGGTTTCTTTACATAAAATTCTTTAAAAGCATCTCAAATATTTTCTGGGAAAAGGATAAACATGTATAAATCCATATCTAGGACTAGGACAATCTTTTTATTCTAAATTGGCCTTCAAACATGTCTAGTTTATTTTGCTTATAATATTGATTGACACAAATATGATTTGGTTATGTTCAACTTTAATATTCTACAAAGGGGGAAAATGATTTTAGAAACTCCTTTAGTTCATTTTAGATGGTAACAGGTGGTCATGAACTATAACATTGCAGTCATGATAATCTGTCTATGATTCCTTGATCCTTGATACTGATTTCTGTTATTAAAATCGTGGATCAGTAAAATTATGGATCACTGAGACTGACATGGCTCATTTCTTTTATGAATTTAATCATAGTACTTTGGAGGCTGAATTAGGATGTTACCAGTTCTATCCAATTAATGCAAGAAAGACTATGCAGAGGTGATACAGAACTTGCATTTAAGGCCAGGCATAAACAATTTGAATTAGTGACTGAAAACTAGATAATAAGTCCACACACAGAGAAGGGAGCCAAAGGCTGAGGGAAGTAAGGGATAGAGCAGAAATAAGGAATGCAATGCAGCTGCTAGGGATTTTTGAGTGTACTAGGCTAAGCGGTAGAATATTTCTCTTTCTTTCTTGTCACCATTACTTAAATTGAAACAGTGATTACCTAAAATAACTTTACATGGCATCAAGTTCTGGGGTACTTGCTTCTTTTAATGTTGTTTTGATGTGAAACAAAAAGACAAGTTAGTCCAGAGGGTTGATGATATAATTATATTTGTAAGCAAACCGGATCACCAAGCTTCTTGATAATATAGCACATGTTTAGTTCTCCTGTTCACATTACCAAAAGGTTTAGAGCAAGATGTTTAATGTGCAACTGTGAGATACTAGGCTGTTTTTTTATTCTGTTCAGGGTATCATATTGGCTGTGTTAGGACCAAAAAGTCTCTTCGACAGCTGTTACAATTTAATACTGTCTTATCTTTCTGTGGAAGAGCTGCAGATCATTGGTTTGAAGAGGCCAAAGAGAGACATGCAACTCTGAATGCAATCATTTATGGGAATATTATATATGCTCAGTGGTGAGTACTGGGCATTTCATTGTAAGTTTGTCCTATTTTCATGAATTATGCATGTTCTAGTTCTTGGATCTGAGCCATTCACCACTCTTTATTGGATGAATTATTGTATGTTATGTGTTATAATTTTTGGCTTATATTCCATTTTGTTGACATTTAATTCATGCATTTGTGAATTCTTAGCAACCAAATTTCCTTAACATTCTGCAGATCCAACGCAGAGGGAACTTTTTGCTCAATATTTAGTTAGAAATGGATATCCTTTGTAACTTTTTTAGTGCTCTGTCTATCAAATTTTTAAGGATTTGTACTCTGGTCTTATTTTTTACCAAATGCTCTCTTTTTCAGTATTTCTCAATGTGATTTATGTTCATGAGGCTGAAGAAGTGTGGAGAGAAATATTCTTTTTCCTTTGTTTCTTACTGCTTGTTTTTCTACCTATTGTATCTCTTGTAGTCAAACTAGGAATATGAAACGAGCCGAAGCCTTAGTGAGGGATATGGAGGAAGAAGGCATAGATGCTCCTATTGACATATATCACACGATGATGGATGGTTATACAATGATTGGCAATGAAGAAAAATGCCTGATTGTGTTTGAGAGACTTAAGGTAAAAGCTCATGCTTAATATATGAGGTAATTTATAATATTTTTTTATTTCTTATTTATTTTGAAAACTGACGGTTTTAGGATTTTAAGTGCTTAACTTGTGCTAAATTCGAATTTGTTGTTAAATATTTAATATCTCTGCTAAAGTTATTTAAAGTTAATAGGAAGTGGAAGAGAGAAAATTGATGATTTTACGGGGTGGGGAGAGAAGCTTAAATTGACATAACCAATTGAGCAAAAGTGGGTTGAATTATGTCCTACAGAACTGCAGTACACTACTTTGATTTGTGAATGGAATTGTTACAGTAGCTGATACGGTGATTCTTTGTTTTTATAAATTGCTGAGGCATCAGTTATATCATTTCTTTAATCATTTATCAGTTGTGTGGATAACTCTGTATTAACATTTGGTGTTACTTTGCTGCAGGAATGTGGATTTACTCCTTCGATAATCAGTTATGGGTGCCTCATTAATCTTTATACTAAGGTAATGCTCTTTTTTTTATTTTTTGGGTCAGGTTGAGACTGATTATTGAAAAAGGAATACTCATAATCCCTCATTTTGATTTATAGTTGCACAGTTCTATGCTTCGATGATCTTCTGGGTCTATTTGACCTTGCTGTTGGTGTTTGTACATCATATTGAGTAATTGTATGCTTGTTTTTTCAGATTGGAAAAGTTTCTAAAGCCCTGGAGGTTAGCAAAGTGATGAAATCATCTGGCATAAAGCACAACATGAAGACCTATTCTATGCTAATTAATGGATTTCTGAAGTTGAAAGATTGGGCCAATGCATTTGCAGTTTTTGAGGATGTGATGAGAGATGGTTTGAAGCCTGATGTAGTGCTCTATAATAACATCATCAGGGCATTTTGTGGGATGGGTAACATGAATCGTGCGATTCATATTGTCAAGGAAATGCAGAAGGAAAGGCATCGGCCAACTTCACGTACATTCATGCCCATCATACATGGTTTTGCAAGAGGTGGAGAGATGAAAAGAGCGTTAGAGATTTTTGATATGATGAGGAGGAGTGGATGCATTCCAACTGTACATACATTCAATGCGCTGATTCTTGGCCTTGTTGAGAAGCGCCAGGTAAGCTGTAGTTTTAACATCAAGAATTTTGAAAAGCCAGATACCAGGGTTGCATCCTGACATTCCTTCTTTCAACCAGTGTTAATTGCTATCGTAAAGCCTATGACTGTAATCAAATCTGTTAGGCCCTTAGAAAATGGCACGATTGTTTAACTTCTCTCTTTGCCCCGTGGAGCACAATTTTATTGCACAAGACAATCAAAATTTCTGCTGTACCTCTCTCTGTTTTTGGCTGCCATTCTTTGTCTCAGATGATCATATATGAATATTTTTTCTACCTTTGTAAAAACCTTTTTAAAAGGAACCATGCGAAATGGCCTTTGTTGTTCAGATCATAAAACCAACATGTTTGTTACCTTTCCAAGTTTAAAATTATGTGAAATGAATATGAATAGCTTAACTCGTATGTCGCAGTCGTGAAGATTTTTTACTTAATTGTTTGTTTGTTCCCAATGCCTTGTATGTACAGAACTCCAATGATGAGAAGATCCTTTTCTTATATCTGACTGTTTCTGTCACTGTACTGGGTGCCAAGGGTAATCTTGTAGTTCCTAGCAAAAAACTATAATCTTATTACTTTGATTTTGAAAGATGATGATATGCAATAACTTGTCTATTTTGAGTTATGTTGCAGCGCCTTATTTTCTCATAAGTTAGATGGCCTTTCTAATTCAAACTTTTAGGTTGTTTCTTATACTCGTCTGGAGCCTGCTACACGTGCAACCTCACGTGCACACTTACGCATATGCACACTGATGAATTATTTAACAGAA
Source organism: Atalantia buxifolia (assembly GCA_030444775.1). Classification (NCBI taxonomy): domain Eukaryota; kingdom Viridiplantae; phylum Streptophyta; class Magnoliopsida; order Sapindales; family Rutaceae; genus Atalantia; species Atalantia buxifolia. The sequence continues at coordinate 9,033,791 of CM059837.1, forward strand.
CCTGTCTTAGACTCCATTGTGCTGCTCTTTGATGAAAAATTGTTAATAATCATTCTTTTTTGTTCCTTTCACTTTCCCTTTGGCTATTAGACATTTTATAAAGTGAAGTATTATTCACTTTCTTTTTACACTAGATGTATTTTGACTTACCTTGTGTCTCTTACAGATGGAGAAGGCCATTGAAATATTGGACGAGATGACGCTGGCAGGCATAAGTCCAAATGAACATACATACACAACCATCATGCATGGCTATGCATCGTTGGGTGATACTGGAAAAGCATTTGAGTATTTTACTAAATTGAGAAATGAGGGTCTGGAGCTTGATGTATTTACGTACGAGGCATTGCTGAAGGCATGCTGCAAATCTGGCAGGATGCAAAGTGCTTTGGCAGTCACAAAAGAAATGAGTGCTCAAAAGATTCCAAGAAACACCTTTGTCTATAACATTTTAATCGATGGGTATGAACGATTTCGTAATTGTAGACTATGGTGCCTCCCTGTCATTTCTTTGAACTTATTTCATTTGGTAGATGTCTCCAATATGATGAATGTATATATTCGATTAACTCATTCATTTTTGTTTCCTGCCTCTTAATTCTGTTCCTCTTTATTTTTTTCATTCAAAATACAGATGGGCTCGAAGAGGTGATGTTTGGGAGGCTGCTGACCTTATGCAACAAATGAAACAAGAAGGGGTTCAACCCGATATCCATACTTACACATCTTTCATAAATGCTTGCAGTAAGGCTGGAGACATGCAGGTAAGGTTCTCAATCCCAATGTTGACAAAGTTTTATTTATTTTCTTTTATCTGGTTTTTAATTACTATGAACACCCACAAGAATGATGAATGAACATTTTTTCCTTTTAAATCTGTTTAGGAGACATTATTATCCAAGAGCTCAATTCTTGTTTTGTTCAAAAGCTAATTAAACTCAGATTAAGTTAGGATTTTATAGGGTCCCTTAAGCATTGTTCAGACTTGGAGTGGTCATGGATCCAAAGGTAGGACTTTTGAAAAATGGTCAGTTTGAATTATCTAATGTTTATCATGGGAAAACAAATGCAAAATCCTAAAAAATATAGAGTAAAAGATTAGAAAGTAGGCAAATTGGTAACTCTTTGGTTTAATTGGCACTTTTAATTCTTGTTTTTGTATTACATGTATTTTGTTCAACAAGTTTAGTAAAAACTACTTGGTTTTGCCTTTAGGTGAATGCCTCTAATTATATACTTGTCTATGGATGATATACTTCAGGAGGCTGGAGAATGTTTACCTTCCATTTGTTAAAGCATCCTCTTCTGACAAAAATCTTGGTCCTGCTTTCATTTTTTATTTTATTTTTTGCCAATTGTTCAGTCTATTGCGGGTTCATTTTACACACCAAACTTATGCTAGCAAGTAGTGTGGGTATCAAAACAGTTAATTGTCTATTTCCACCTAAAGATTTTCATGCGGTGCATCTTAATTCGATTGAATTAAATTTCTCAGAGTGCAGCAAAAGCAATCAGAGAAATGGAAGTTGTCGGAGTGAAGCCAAATGTTAAAACCTACACCACATTAATCAAGGGGTGGGCACGTGCATCTCTTCCAGAGAAGGCTTTGAAATGCTTTTCAGATATGAAGTTGGCTGGGTTGAAGCCGGACAAAGCTGTATACCATTGTGTGATGACATCATTATTGTCAAGGGCTACTGTTGCCGAAGCTTATTACACAGGAGCACTATCTATTTCTAGGGAGATGATGGAATCTGGTTTAACTGTGGATATGGGAACTGCTGTTCACTGGTCTAGGTGTTTACGCAAGATTGAGAGAACTGGTGGAGAGCTTACGGAAGCTTTGCAGAAGACTTTTCCTCCAGACTGGAGCTCACACCAGTCGCTTGATGCAAATTCCAATTCTGACACTGATAATGAAGCTCATGTTAGTGGTGACGATGGTGACTTATATTTTGCTGGTGGGACTACTGATGATGATGATGATGATGATGATCACAATAATGACAACAACAATGATGATTTTAAGCACGGGTTGTTGTTTTAACTTACGGGGAATTTCAGCATGCTCTAGCATTGTGATTGCAGCAGCATAAAATATGTGCTTGAAGAGGAGGTTCCCAAGCTTGAGTTCTGAACTTGCGAGTGTCCTCATATCAACTAAAGGATCGTAGTTTCTTTTCAGGAAGCTGCATGGTGGGATAACTGCATTTTGAAGTGACACTCATGGGAGGTATTTCCCAGAATGTAGAGTTTGTATACTAACATATTCCAATTTGAAAATCCCAGAGGCTTTTGTTTTCAAGAACCAGCCTCCTTAATTTTCCAAGAGTCGGAATATTGGCACCCGACTGAAACCTCTTAAACTCCATCAGCTGTTTTACGATTTTGACTTTCAATAAAATTACATGATAGGACAAGAAAAGTTATAAAAAAGTTTAATATGACTAAAACCATTAAAAAAAGAAAAAAACAGTGAGATCAAAATATGGTAGAAACAAATTAAAAATATTGAAATTTTCAACTTTAATTTTGTATGACTGCGCTGTTTGTTTTTTAGTTTGTTGTTCTTCTTAGGTTTATCTTGCGGCAAATATTTAAAGGAAGCAAGAGATTAATACTGTGAAAACTATGCAATTTGATAAACCCTAAACTTGATTTGTGATTATATTTACATTCATTTACAAGTGTTTTCAGAGAAAAAAAGTAAAAGAAACATAAATGCGATGCAGCTCCTTCATTCTCACCAAGCCTTAAATTTTTATGTTGCCTACAAATCTAAAGTTAATTTCCAGACATTGATCATTTACAATATTTGGTTTGTTTTATTATCATAGGGTAGTGAGTGGCCAATGAAGAAAAGGAAGGAGATAATAGGGAAATCCAAAGCGTGGGAGCAAAGCAGAATGAATAGATGGGTTAGTTACTGAGTAATTTTAGATATTAATGGGGTTGTAACAGAAATACATAATTTTTCTGAGGGGGTGTCAATAGTGTAGAGTAAAAAAGTTTAGGAGAATCTAGAGATACCCAACGAGTTGCACTGACCGGCACACTTTATATGCCCGTTTATACTTACGGGTTGGCACAACATAACCCACTTGTATCTACATTAGGCAAATGGCCGGACCAATACAGTCCATGGGAATGTGTGGGCTGTGTTTGTTCAATGATTCAAACAGGTCGCGCATAGGCTTTCATATAGTTGAAAAAAGTTAAATTATTTGCCTTACGTGAGACCCAAACCTTTGATGTTAGCTAAGGGAGTGTAAAAATGGTATTTTTTAAAGAGTAATGCTAAGAATTCCTGCATTTAAGTCTCAACCAATTTAGTATTCATCAATTAGATAGCAGAATAGAATAACGAGTAATTTTATATTTATCATCTAATAGATGAGGAACACATAATATTGGAGTTAAATTAATACTCAAATGTTAGGATCTTTAGTATTATTATTTTTGAAAAGGTAGGAAAATAATAAATTTGAAATGTCTCTGCTACTTTTGGAATTTTATTATTAGGACGGAAAATTGGTAATTTCCCATTATTTTTCAGTTTTAATCCTTCTTTGCTTCTTTTTGTAATTTGAGAAATCTCAAGGGATTCAATTGAAACTCTCGCCATTAAATGATATGGACAAAATCACAGCTCTATTTCAAAGGTTGAATTTGCTGCTTTTGGTTGTTTCCATAATTGCAACGGTTACTTAAGTTTTTCCTTTTGTCATCATTTTAGTTGGTATTCCATATTTAAGAAGTACAGTGGTTTCAAATGACATTTGTCCAACAGAAGGCCAAGTGGAATTGATTTCCAGTCCCATTTTGGCCCATGGTTTTAAATGCTCAAATTTGTTTTTAGGTCTCACTAAGTAGACTAATTTCTTTATATATTTTTAAGTCTTAATAATTCTTTTTCAAATATCTACATAAAAGAAAATCTTTTTATTTTAACCAAGTTTTTATATTTTTCAATATGGACGAAGCTATAAGACAAAAAACACGAATTCTAATTTTCCAAAAAAAAAATAATTACATATATTATTAGCTTGAAAAAGAAATATGTAGATGTTCTAATAAAATAACTATTATATTATTAGCTTTCTTCAATTTTAAACTTAACCATGTGATATAATTTATTTTTAAAATACTAATTTTATTAATTGAAACTTTTATACAGTGAGTCCTTGCTCGTTGTGAGTCGGTGTACTAAAATACCGTGTCCTCACATTCCTTATATATAATAGTTAATTTTTTGTAAATGAATATAGTTTAACATCGTCCCCCACAATTTTTCACGTTATGGCCTCTCATTCTAGCAACTCAAGCCAAAATCAAGAGCATAGTTATGAAAATGGCGTCGATACTGATGTTGCGAAAAGAATAATTGAAGGCCTGAACGAGATTGAACTAACCATAGATCAACTTCGTCAAGAATTTCACAAATCTCTCGATCTGAATCAGACAGTGTCTGATTCACCTTTGGTACCATTAAATAATCTTGTTATTATAAATATATGCGCTTAGATAGAATTTTTAAGTTCTCTGTTAATAACTCAATGTTAAAATTTTTTTCCATAATAATTCTTGATTGATACTTACCTTTTCTTATCCTCGATCTGAATCAGACGATGTCTGATTCAACTTTGGTACCATTAAATAATCTTACTTTTGTAAATATATGCGCTTAGATAGAATTTTTAAGTTCTCTGTTAATAACTCAATGTTAAAATTTTTTTTTCATAATAATTCTTGGCTGATATTTACCTTTTCTTATTCTCGTCTCGTCTGTCCTATCATAATTATATGATATATTTAATTTGTAGGAATATTATAGACTTTTTTTACCTTTATTAATCATTTTTTAACTATTGAAATTCAACATGATTAATTTTTTTTAACTAATCATGTATACTAAATATTATTGTGTCATTTAGATATTACCTTATTTATTTACTCTTTTTTTTGTTTTTAATTTTAGATTGAAGCAGGATGCCTCTCGGAAGAAACCAAAGTTACTGAAATGGAAGCTGGTGATGGGCAAATTGCAAATATAGATTTGAATTTGAGTCTATCTCCTCCAAATGGGAAGCCAAATGGTCAAGAATCATCAAATCAATCAGAAGACTCATCCCCAAAATCTCAACGTTCGTGCATGTCTTTGGACTTGAATGTCACTGTTCAGGAAGACCAGGAAAGCACCAACCCGCGCCATGCAAATTTGCCATCTTTGATTTTGATGGGCTGCACTCGCTGCTACATTTATGCGATGGTCTCCGAGGCCGACCCAAAATGCCCCAAGTGCAGCAGCACCGTTCTTCTTGATATGTTCCGCGAGAGCCCGGCCAAGGAGTCGACGAAGAATTAGCTGCTTGTTTGATTTCTCTCTGTTGCGGACACCTCAGCTGAGAATTATTCCTATGTTATCGTCGTTTGTTTTGCCCTTTTTTTTCTTTTTCTTTTTTTAATTTTCTAATGTCTTTCTTTCCTTTAATCTGTTTTGTCGTATCGTAAAAATTGTGCCGTTGTTGTTACCTATAAAATTTCCTTTTATTTGAAGGAATCCCTTTCTCTAAATTGGGAAAAACATTAAGTATCTTAAATAAATGAACTTTTTATCAATTAAAGTTTGCTTTGTTTAATTACTTTCCTTAACAAGGGAGAGTAATAATTTTGGTATAACTAAGCTCTCATACAATTTTCATGCTCACGAGAGGCCGCCCATGTGAATTTCTCTTTTGTGATTGCTGGTTACGCTTACAGGTGTGGGCCCCAAATATATTAGTAATTGTCTACCAATTTTACATTTTATAATCCCTTGTATTTTAATGTTTGTACGTTTATTAGATCATTATTGCATTATTTGCGACATTGCATTTTTGTGAGGACAATATATATATATATATACACTAGACAATAATTTATGGGTGGACTATTTAAACTCACCAATTTTCTCTCTAAATCCTCTATTTAAATTAAGTGTTTAAACTACTTAATTAACCCTACTTCTATTTTTCTTCTAATTCCTCAATTTCACTGTTGTCAATTCAAACTGTTAACTTTCATTTTTAAATAAACATTGACACTTGTTTCTCAGCTTCTCAAAATCAACTTCAGAATAGTTATTACAAATTGGGAGTTAAATAACCTACTATAAAAGAAAGAATATCAATCAATTTTTACCGGCCATGAAAACCATAAAAGTTTTATTGGTTTCATATTTATCCTTGAAACAAAAAAAATCTACTAGGAACAAAAGGAAAAATTGGTAATAAAAAAATTTAACGTTTGATTTACTAATAAAAGAAAAGAATTAGTGGCAAAAAAGAATGAAACTGAGATTTTAAGATGTATAATGCGATAGACAAAGAAAATACAAATCTTAAAGAAAAGAGAGAATATGAGTGAAGAGTAATTTTGATATTTAAAAATTTTTAATTTTAATAACAAATATAATTTTTTCAAGTAGGTATACATAGGTATTTGGTAGATTTAAATAACCTCACCCATAATTTATACAACCAAACTTAATTAAGTCTATCGATGATAATATATCAGTAGAGGATGTAATTTACTCCCATTTGTGTATGGGCCTGGCCCACATCTTATTTGATAAAGTCAGCTACTAGCACCTCTTCAAAATACTCTTAAAACCTATTTTTATTCTGTTTAATATCAAAAATATCTTTTTTTTTTAAATAAATATTATTTTTATTTATAAATCTTTCAATTTCTAATAACTTTTTCACTCTTGCAAGCCTTAATACCTGTATTCTTCTCTTCAAACTTTCTTTATTATTTAATTTCTTAAAAAAACTTAAAGAAAAAATAAGAAAGACCTTATATTTAGAAAATAATGAATATTTTGTGGATGTAATATAAATTTATTACATCTATAAACCTTGGGTGCAGCAATTAATTTGAGAATTCTTAAAAAAAAAATTTACAACGAGATAAAATGATTTTTCACTATGTTGTATCCTAATTTGGTAGGTATGTTTATCACAAAAATTTTGTTTTGGATTATAAAATTATTTCTTAAATTCGGATTGGATTATGATAATAAAAAAAATTATATTATGCAAGTAAAATAAATTAAAGAGAGAGAGTATAAGTGTAGTTAATCTTATTTGTATTTATTCTTAATATGAGTTTTATGAAATTAATGAAGGGTTACAACAGTCCAACTTTAATTGATTGTTTATTAGTGATCATGATGTTTTCCCAGCAAGCAAGCCTAAATAAGCAAGTATAAATTTGCAGCTACAATTAATACATTTTTCAAAATCTTACATAAAAATTGAGTTCTACTTCTGGAACTGCTTTTGTCTTCTTGTGAATGCACCTCTCTTTTTTTTTTTTGAAGAAGTGAATGCACCTCTCTTAATTGCATACTCTTTTACTTTTTTGGATTCCGAGTTCCAAGAAGAAAGAAAAACTAAATTAAGAATCAACGTACTGAACATTCTCACAACATCTTTAATTTCCTTCATGTTCATGTTCTCTCTGAAACCTCATCACCCACCAATCCAAAGATTGAAATTGAACCACCAGCACTATTTTTTTATTTCTATGGTTTGTGTTCAATCCACATGGCATATCATGGTCTTCCAATTTAATTTAGACGGCTATCAAATCTTTGAATCAGTTGGATGTCCAATATAAAGTTGACAATTTAAGTTAAAGTTCAACTAATCAGTTCAAAATAATTGAAAAAAAGGAAAAAAAAAATGCATCTCAATGAGCTTACAAGAAGAATCTCTATGGAGAAGCATCAAATTGTAATATGTTATTGAATAATTATTTGGTTAAGTGTGACAAAGACAAAAGTTTGCAGCTGATTCTTCCATGTTCTTCCCATATTATTGTTGGCTGCTTTTCCTTGAAGATATAAGAAATGGTTTGTTAAAAATAACATTTTATCTTTAGAATACATACCAGCACCGACTAACTAATAAGAAAATTCCAATTACTTTTTTATTCAAACAATTTTCTATAATTCAAATCTAAGAGAAAGTACATAGATAAAAAATTGATTTAGGATGTATTTGGGATTTAAGTACTGTATCTTTTAAGGTACAGCTGCTGTGGAAAGAAAACTGTAATTATGAAATAAAAGTTAATAATATATAATAACTATAAATTTTAAATAATAATTTTGATAAAATTATTAAAGATATAATAGATTTTTCATCATACAAGTGAAAAATCATATTAATATAGCTTCCAAACTACAACAGTTAATTTTTATCAAATACTTTAGTGCTGTAACTTTTAAGTTATAACTGTACAACCTTAATTCCAAACGCATTCTTAGACTTTTATGCCTTTATCCACCCGACACTAATGCCATGTGCAAATGATGTATTGTTTTAGTGTTACAGTGAATTCAGTTCTATCATCCCAATTTCGTAGTGATGTTTAAATATCAGTGCTTGTATAATTATATGGGTATATTTGCTTCATGGCAAGACATGCATTTGAGTGCTTTAAAAAGAAATATTGCAAATAGGACCCAATGAGTGGTCGTTAAGTTCCATAATTTGTTTGATATATAATTGGCAAATTAATTTATAAAAAGCCAATGATGAAGAGTCAACTGGGCATGTTCGAATTCTTAGTTTTTAGATAATAAAGAGATGCCCTTTGAGTCAATCATGAATGTGCTTGGAGGAGACAAACCAGTTCATCTCCAATTCATGAAACCGACACCGAGGATCTCTCTTGCATTTTAAATTTTTTTTTTTTTTTTTTTTTGTCAGGATATTATTATAAGCTCAATCACTAACCTTCAACTTGGTGTGCTTGAATGTTAATTAATATAATCAATCCTATGACTTGGAACTAAACAAGCGATTAAGAAACAAGTGTTTTGTCATGATTAAGGTCCTGTTTAGAATTGAGGTGTTATACTTTAAAAATTACAGCTGTTATGGAAATAAAATATAACTATAAAAAAAAGTTAATAATATGTAGTAAACATAAATTTTAAATAACAATTTTGACAAAATTCATAGATTTTCTATTATACAAATAAAAAATCATATCAATATGACTTCTAAAGTACAGTGGTTAATGTTTACCAAATATTTTATTGCTATAATTTAAAACCTACAGTTGTATGTCCGACCTCAACTCCAAACACACCCTAAGTTGACCGAATTTTATATGGACAAGGCAAACATCAAAACAACACGTGTTATTACTAAATTATAAATATCTAGAGTGTTGCACTTTCACACTTGCACTATAATGGAATTTGACCTAAATTAAACTCTTTGTAAACAGTAGTAAATTATGGTAAAACATATATTACTAAAAATTTGTGAAGCCCGTGCATTAGTATGGTTACACATATTACATTTGAGAGTCGGAGAGCCTTTGTTGATACCAAACCGACGCTCAACAAGTTTACTCCAGAATTAAAGAAAACAGTCGAAAGGAATTCAAACCTTAGAAAAAATTAGCCAAAAAAGATAAATTCAGAAAATTTGTTGAGTATGATAAATTGATCTAGAATTGCTTCTACATCTCTTATTTTTATTTTCTCCCCATTTTATCCAAACCCTACTCACTTCTTTGAATTGTTATTTTGTAAAGTGATACTCAAAGTTTAGTGCGAGATTAGATCCTTTGCAATCTAATCTAGTGTTGGAAAAATATGCTCTTTAAAGCATATTTATATATTTATTGTAATAAATAATTTTTCTAATTAATAAAATAAATGAGGTATTTTATTCAAGTATCTTAATTGCATTAATATTTTGAGTAAAGTCCATTTGATCATATTATATGTATTTATGTGATCACGATGTGGATTCACAGAAGACATAAATACAAGTTATCTTATGATTAAATAAATTATGTTCGCAGTTGATAAATAAATTTGGGCACTTTATTTAGGTATAGACTGTAATAAATTCATTGAATGGTTTATCTTAATCATGTATGAATTTATTGATGCAGTACGACTACATTGAACAGGATCACATATGAGATTTAATTAACCTTGAAATGACTGTCAGACTTATTAAATCTCATAGGCATTGATTTTACTGTAATCTTAATCTTGAGTTAGTTATGATTTCATGATTGTAATTGTTATTCCATTTGAGTTACCAATGGGCACGACACACACTTATGGTCAAGATTACCCGGTATCTTGGTAGAGGCAATTATGAGTATTGGAGTTATAGATTAACAATATAGAATTTGTACGACACATCTCTTGATGGGTTTTCGGCACTTGATCATAGAATTCTTCTCACGAGTGTGTCAACATATTTAGTATGTTGAAAATGATCATTAGAGAAAACCAGTAAGTATCAAGAACAAGATGTAATTAAATCGATTGGACAGTTGAGATATCGATTTAATTAATGATGTGGTATAAAAGATTATGCAGTAAAGAAATCAATGTGGCTTGGGCGAATTATTATTCGAGCATACAATTATAGAGGTCAGTTCCAATCTTATAGTGGAGTAGAATTGGAATTAAATAATTATATTTGTTTAATTACAAATTTAATTATTGTAGCCACTATTGTATGTTCCCAAATGATCCCCGGGTTAGCTCATTTAATTGACAACACCATCATTGGACCCAAAAGCAAGAAAACTGGCGTATTAGGTGAAAATCATAATTATAATATTTGTTAAAACCTAGTATATTACATTCAAGTGTAAAAGGGGGGCTTGTGATATTTTATAAGGTGATCCCCTAGTTAGTTACACATTCTTTCCACTTTTACGTAAGTGGAGAGATAGTATTTAAAATAGGAATCCTAATCCTAACATATTAGGGTTTTTTCATAAGATATTATAAAAGGGGTACTTTTCTGTTAACATTTATGTTAACATAATGTTGATTTTGATGATAACAAACAAAATTAAGAATGATTAAGTTTTTGAAAGTTTAAATTATTTTTCATACATTTTAAATAAATCATTATTTTCACATTATAAATGTTTTATATCTAATGGAAAAATGATTTTATGAAATTGGTGGTTTTTCAAGTTTATGGTTTAATTGAAAGAATTTTGAAAACTTTGAAATCAACAAGTATTGCTTAAAATTTTAGAGAAGGATTTATTTGAAATATTTCATAACATTTTGGGCGATATCATAAATTCAAAATGTTTTGGGATTCATAAAGTAATTTTTATAAATTCTGAAATTGGACTTAATGGCAAAAATTTATAACGTTTTGGGCCATAATACAGTTATGGAAAGTTTTGGGGTCAAAACTGTAATTTTGGCAAACAGTGTACTGTACCGTTACTGTAGTAAGGGCCATTTCGGATATGCTAAACGGAATTCCGGTTACGGGGCAGAATTCATCCGAATGGAAAGCGGCAATCCTAATCGTTGTCTTCAAGCGAATTAATTCTGGTGCAGAAAGCTTCTGGAGCATAAACGGCAATCCGGTTGTGCTAAACGGAATTCCGGTTACGGGGCAGAAAGCTTCTGGAGCATAAACGGCAATCCGGATATCACAAGCGGCATTCCGGATATTCAAAAAATTCAAATTTTTGCCTTAACGGTAACATGCAAGCGGAATTCCGGATACCATAAACGGTAATCCGGTTATGGGCAAAAAGTGCATAACGGCTAGTTTTTGAGTTCCAACTATATAAACTCAAATCCAAATCACTTTTGGCAATCTTAGCACGCACAAACAAAAGGCATACAACATACTTTGAGCTTGAATTTCGTAAATCATCATTTATTGAATCATCTTTGTTCTTCATTTTGTAAATCTACTCTTTAAGAGAGTATTTGATTGTAATCTTCATTTCCTCATAAATTTGTGAGTGTTTAAGTGTGTGAGACACTTGAGTGAAGAGATTAAGAGATAATCTCTTTGTTATAAAGGTTCATTAACACCTTGAAGTCAATGGTAAGCATTTGAAGTCTTGGAAAGGCTTGGATAGTGAAATCCTCAAGCTTGGGTTGCTTGGAGGCGTGGACATAGGCGGGGATAGCCGAACCACGTAAAAATCCTTGAGTTTGCTTTCTCTTCCCCTACTCATTTATTATTGTGCTTTCATTGAATTTATTGTTTTCGAATTTATTAATGCATTAGTTTTAATTGTTGTGCGATTTGCTTAGCTTAATTTTTAAAATCCCAATTTACCCCCCCTCTTAGGTTGCCTAGTTAGTATTTCATTTGGTATCAGAACGAGGTGCTCTTGTTTAGACTTAACAGTCTAGAGCTAAAGATCAATGGCAACCCAATATGACTCGACTTTTAGAGAAGGACAGTCCACAATTAGACCGCCGTTCTTTGACGGAAATGATTACCCGTATTGGAAAACTAGGATGAGAATTTATTTACAAGCACTAGATTATGAAATTTGGGAAGTTGTTTGTGATGGTCCATTTATGCCTTTGACTAAAAATGAAGTCGGGGAAGATATTCCAAAACTTTCACGGAAATGGAATGAATTGGAAAAGAGAAAAGCTACTCTAAATTCCAAAGCTATGAATGCCTTGTTTTGCGCACTAGATAAGAAAGAGTTTCATAGAGTATCTAGTTGTGAGAGTGGTAATGAAATTTGGCACAAACTTAAAGTTGTTTATGAAGGCACGAATCAAGTGAAAGAGTCTAAAATTAGTAGATACACTCGATAATATGAATTATTCCAAATGGAACAAAATGAGAGTGTGTATTCTATGTATTCTAGATTTACGGACATAGTGAACACTCTAGGAGCCCTAGGAAAGACTTTTTCAAATAGCGAGAAAGTTAAGAAAATCATTAGATCGCTACCTAAGGAATAGAGACCAAAAAGGACTGTCATTGAGGAAGCCAAAGATTTAAATATCTTACTTATTGATGATTTAATTGGTTCTCTTATCTCTTATGAGGGAGACTTGGCAGCTGAAAGAGGCAATGAGGAGAAGAAGAAACGCATTGCTCTCAAAGCCTCGAAACATGAGAGTAATGAGGAAAGCGAGCTGGATGAAGAGGAGATGGATATGCTGGCTAGGAAGTTCAAAATTTTTTTTAAGAAATCCGGTGAGCGAAGAAAATTTAGAGACCTCAAGAACCGAAAGGGGAAGAAGGAAGTAATCAAATGTTATGAGTGCAAGAAGCCTGACCATATAAGATCAGAGTGCCCTCTTCTCAATAAGCTCAAGAAGAAAGCAATGGTAGCCACATGGGATGATAGCGATGAGGAAACAAGTGATGATGAAGAGCATCAAGAAATAACAAATCTAGCTCTCATGGCAATTGGAGATGAATCGGATGATGAACTTGATGAGGTAAATGATCTTCCTACTTATGATGAATTACATGATGCTTTTAAAGAATTACATGATGAGTGGATGAAAATTGGTAAAAAGAATTCATGTCTTAAAAAGAAAATGGTAGAGCTCACAAATAAAAATGAATCTCTAAGTGCAAAGATTATATGCCTAGAATTAGGGAATAAAACATTGCATGATAAAGTTGCATTATCAAATGAGAAATGTAACACTTCACACAAGCATCTAAAATCTAATGTAGATGACTTGAAAAATGAAAAGGATGGTTTACAAAAATGCAATGATTCATTAAATGAAAAGATTAAAGTACTAGAATTAGAGAATAAAACTTTGCATAATAGAGTTGCATTATCAAATGAGAATTCTAGCACTTCACATGAGCATTTAGAATTACATGTGAATGAGTTGAAAAATGAAAATGAAATGCTTAGAAATAAGAGCAATGATCTAAAGGAGATTGTGCTAAAATTTACAAATGGGCAAAAGATGTTGGATAACTTACTAAACTCCCAAAAATGTGTGTTTGACAAATGTGGTATTGGCTATAAGCCTAATTTGAAGCAAAATTATTATAAAAACTACTTTGTGAAGAATACATCCATTAACAATCAAGTTGTATGTCATTATTGTAATCAAAACGGTCACATGAAGCGTGGTTGTCCTATTAAAAGAAAAGTATATTATGGAATAAAATGTGCTTGGGTTCCAAAAGGAACCATTGCTAACATTCAAGGACCCAAGAGTATTTGGGTACCAAAAGGCACAACTTGAATATTTTCTTTGTAGGTACCATAATCAAGGAATGGCGGAGAGTTCCTTGATGAAAGCTTATGAGAATAATCACTTGATCATGGTTTAAGCAAAAAAAAATAATGAGGCAAGATGATTTAATTGTTTTGCTAACAATTATTGCCTTATTAAGTATAAGTGATGGTATTTTAATCTTAGTAAGTATTTCGTATTTCATATTTCTTCATAACATTAAGTGCATTAACATGACGTGAATAAGTTTATCTTGCCTATTTATTATGATGAGTGGATCATGATAAATGGATAATAGTTTGAATTTGTGAAAGTATGCTTGTATGTTTACATGATGGAATTATCATTGTATATAACATTGAGTGATTTATCATGATGCCTTTGTTTGATTTTGATGATTGTATGATGTGTATGCATGATAGATGAGTTATATGTTTGCATTTATATTTCATGCATTAAAAGGCTTATTGAAATGTTTTAAATCACAAAATGATTTAAAATCAATCAATTTTTAAGCCAAAAATAAATTGGTATGTATAATACAAGTCTAAGAGCTTACCAAAATTCAATAAGAGTTAAAATGATTTCCAAGGATTAACCGGCATACCGCTTTATATCAACCGGAAAACCGCTTTCTTATTGATTGCTCTCGGGACAACTTCCGGATAACCGGATTTAGAAAATCGGTAAGCCGGATTAGTTTTGGTTGTTCTCGGATCAAGTTTCGGATATCTGGTTTTATCAAACCGGTAAGCCGGATACCCTTTGGTTGCTCTCGGGTTAGCATTCGGATAACCAGATTTACCAAACCGGTAAGCCAAATTTGCTTTGCAAAAATTCTGGGCAACAACCGGTCCATCGGTTATGCAATCCGGAAATCCGAATTCTTGCTGCCAACTCTCTGGACCACAACCGGATATCCGGTTATCCACATCCGGAAATCCGGATTCGCGTTGTTGCCCTACTGCTTGGTCACTGGTTTTATGCTTCTTCTTCTTCGTTTCTCTCTCTTCAAAACCGTGAGCAAACTCTCCTCCATTTTCATTCAATTTTCCTTTATTTCTCACTTCATTTCATGCCAAGATCAATCTCTCAAACCATTACCCATGCATTTAACCTTCATTAAGCACTTTCCAATCATTATTTCTTCACTTGTTCTTCATCATTTCATCATCATCTCTCATGCGTGAACAGTACCTCTCCGTTTCTCTCTCTTCAAATCTAAGCTTTCTTTCACCAATTTTTGATTCAATCATATTATATCTTACCTTAAATCATTTCTTGGATCAATACAATCAGTTTAAATTTATCCATTTCACTCATTATTTTACAAAACCGAATTTGTGTATTTCGGGTATTTTAAAATACCTTTCCCATGTGTGCTCACCTTATAGATTTTACCTTGGTTCTTTATTAAATTGTGCACCTACATTTTTATATGCATTGTTGTTTTTAATTATAGATTGAGGATGATAATTGTTATGTTATAACTCTTTAGTTAATTGCATGCTAAATTTTTTTTCTTGATTAATCCTTGAGATGTTCTTTTTTGGTATAAGCATGGATTTACAGTAATTTTGATGATTGATGATTATATGTGTGTTGCTTGATGAATTGCTAGAGGTGTTGGTTTGTTATAATTGTTTAAACTTATATGGAAGTCTTTTTAACCATGTTGTGTATTTGAGGATTTATTCATTTTTAAGGGGAGACTCTGCCGAAATTTTTGCTCGCACAAAATGGGTAATATCTTCATCGAATTATTTTTTGATGATCTTGTTTCAATTGTATCTATCTATCTTTTTTTTTTATGTTGAATGGGGAGATAAATGTGATATGTTTTTGGATAAAATCATTTTGGTTATTTTTAAATTGGCCATATATTTAGGGGGAGTATACAATATGATTTTGGATAATATGCATTTTGAACTTTTTTATTGTCCAAAGGGGGAGACAAAATAATACATCATTTTGATGTTGTCAAAAGGAGGAGAATTGTTTTGATGATTGAGATGTGATTATGATGTTGATTTTGATGAATTTAAAAATATGATGATGATTTGATTACATGGTTGTTTAATATGATGATTTCATGTTATAAGTTACTAATTGATAGAATGATGGTTCATGATATTTTGGTGCGATGATTTGTGTATAGAATTAGCTTGTATCATGATTTATGATAATTTGGGAGTAATATTGCTAAACTTGTATTTGAGGTGATGGTTATTGTTAGGGGGAGAATGTGTCGAACTTTCTACTCGCACAACATGGGTAACAAATTTGATACTCTTATTTTTTTCCTTTAAGTTTTCTTTTTAATGATGAAGGGGAAGAAGAATACATGTTTTTTAAATTTATAAAAATTTTCTACTCTTTTTCTTTGCCAATTAAATTTTTCTTTTTGATGATGAGGGGGAGAAAAATACATGTATTTAAATTTGTTAATTTAGCTAATTGGCAAATTGTAAGAGAAGCTTACATTTAGGGGGAGTAATTTGTGCAATCATTCTTTAAATACATGAAAAGTTTGTTATCATCAAAAAGGGGGAGATTGTTAACATTTATGTTAAAATAATGTTGATTTTGATGATAACAAACAAAATTAAGAATGATTAAGTTTTTGAAAGCTTAAATTATTTTTCATACATTTTAAATAAATCATTATTTTCACATTATAAATATTTTATATCTAATGGAAAAATGATTTTATGAAATTGGTGGTTTTTCAAGTTTATGGTTTAATTGAAAGAATTTTGAAAACTTTGAAATCAACAAGTATTGCTTGAAATTTTAGAGAATGATTTATTTGAAACATTTCATAACATTTTGGGCGATATCATAATTTCATAATGTTTTGGGATTCATAAAGTAATTTTTACAAATTCTGAAATTGGACTTAATGGCAAAAATTTATAACGTTTTAGGCCATAATACAGTTATGAAAAAGTTTTGGGGTCAAAACTGTAATTTTGGCAAACAGTGTACTGTAGCAAGCGGCATTCCGGATATGCTAAACGGAATCCCGGTTACGGGGCAGAATTCATCCGAATGGAAAGCGGCAATCCGGTTGTGCTAAACGGAATTCCGGTTACAGGGCAGAAAGCTTCTGGAGCATAAACGGCAATCCGGTTGTGCTAGCGGAACGTCCTCACAGGCTTTTTGGAGCATAAACGGCAATCCGGATATCACAAGCAGCATTCCGGATATTCAAAAAATTCAAATTTTTACCTTAACGGTAACATGCAAGCGGAATTCCGGATACCATAAACGGTAATCCGGTTATGGGCAAAAAGTGCATAATGGCTAGTTTTTGAGTTTCAACTATATAAACTCAAATCCAAATCACTTTTGGCAATCTTAACACGCACAAACGAAAGGCATACAACATACATTGAGCTTGAATTTCGTAAATCATCATTTATTGAATCATCTTTGTTTTTCATTTTGTAAATCTACTCTTTAAGAGAGTATTTGATTGTAATCTTCATTTCCTCATAAATTTGTGAGTGTTTAAGTGTGTGAGACACTTGAGTGAAGAGATTGAGAGATAATCTCTTTGTTGTAAAGGTTCATTAACACCTTGAAGTCAATTGTAAGCATTTGAAGTCTTGGAAAGGCTTGGATAGTGAAATCCTCAAGCTTGGGTTGCTTGGAGGCGTGGACGTAGGCGGGGATAGCCGAACCACGTAAAAATCCTTGAGTTTGCTTTCTCTTCCCTTACTCATTTATTATTGTGTTTTCATTGAATTTATTGTTTTCGAATTTATTAATGCATTAGTTTTAATTGTTGTGCGATTTGCTTAGCTTAATTTTTAAAATCCTAATTCACCCCCCCTCTTGGGTTGCCTAGTTAGTATTTCATTTTCTCCCAAAAACGTGGAGAAGAGGATTCTGAGGTTTTCGAGAAAAATATAGAAGACATCTAAGAGACGCCAGTTGCAATTGGGAGTGGTGAAACAGACGCCCACACGTCCAGTGTTGATCGATATTGAGTCATAGCCTGGAAGATCGTTTGGAGAAGGATCTATAACTCTCAATCGTTCGTCTTCTCAGATCATCAAAGGTATGAATTTCTAGATTACTTAATTCTTATATATTGTATGAGATCGGTCCAAAAAGGTTTTAATTAAAAAATTGAAAAACCTGATTTTCTTCCTTCATCTAGTCCATTCGTTTTGAGGGATGAATATGGTCCCTTTCTTCGTCTACATTTTTTTTAAATATTTTTTAAATGCCCGATGTTATACGCGGTGGCGGTGCCAAGAATTCAATCTAATAGGGGCCAAATCAAACAATAATATAATTTAACAAAATTGTTAACAAATAAAAAATATCAAAATAAAAATTCATTAATATATTCAATTGAATGCATTTATAACTGTACTCAACGTACTTTTATATGTTGAAAACATTGATGAATAACCTCATCATAAAGTTTATAAAATATATCCTTTTATATACATTAAAAAATACTATAATTCAATCATTGATATTTCATTTGATTTCACATATGATTTTTTTACAAAATTCATAGTTAAAAATGCCATTTCAACTATAATTGTTGCACTTGGTAAAATCAATCTAATGTTGTGAATAGATAAATTAATAAATATAATTTATTCTTCTTAGTACCAACTATTTTTCTTACTAGCTCACTAAACCCTTTCAATCTTGAAAAATTGTTATCAGAACACACATTCATAATGTAAACATCAAGTTAAATTTCAAGTCCCATAAAAAAAAAAAAAATAGGTCGACAATAGGGTTGAATTTCAAGTGCCATAAGATGTATTGAAGAAAAATTATTTGAATAAAATTTGACAAGATGATTCTAATTTTTTATGCGAGGAGAGTTAAAAGCCTAAGGATTTCAATATAACAATATTTCTTTGTGGGTTGGGTGTACAAAAATAACTATATAATATTTTAGTTATTTTTAAATTTTAACAGGAATTTTTATGGTAAACCAAATTTAAAATGGGACAAATATCAAAATAAATTAATAAAATTTGGATAGTAAAGCAGGGATTGAAGCTTCTACTAGCCCCAACGTGGCACCATCATTGGTCATGTGCATCTTCTAATAAATCACGTGATACTGAAATTTTATAGTAATTTTCAGAGTTTCATTTTCTTTTAATTTAATCCTCACGTGACCAATTTTAAGTGGCTCATGTAAGCTGCTCATGCACCTCCGAATTTCTCAACTTCGTGGTGCTTAGGGTCCGTTGGTGTGTACGCAGCTGCCCTAAATGAACCCTTATTTAATCTTTTATATATGTTAACAGCTGCCCTAAATGAACCCTTATTTAATCTTTTATATATGTTAACAGGCGATACAATAGTCAATAGAGGTGGTTAATTTATGATATCCACGTACAAGAGCTTAATAATTATCATTCAACATTTTTTTAGCTTAATTACAGGAATTTACGGAAATTGAACTGAAGGAAGCTTTTCAATTATAGCCATCAATCAACATGCAAGTCAATTCAAGTTTGCTATTTTATCAGTAAAGAACAAACAACTATGAAAGAAGAAAACACCTCTCTGATCAATAGAAAATTGAAGAAGATTTTACAGTGATGGTTAAGAAACTCTCACCCTATCTAGTGGTCAAAGAAATTAAATTTGGATAGTAATTAGAATTTAGAAAAGTAAAACCGTAACCAACATTTTTTTTTTCTTTTTTGGATGAAGTACATGTGATCATTAGGACGTTTTTAAATGTCACAAAATAATGAATCTGTTAATCTAATGAAAGATTGCACATGCATCTTGTCTGCATGTAGATAACGTATCTGTTCGTGGCATTCTCTGATGCCAGACTTGATGATTCTCTAATGAGTAATAATATAACCACAAACTCTTGTATAAATTTATTTTGTACAAACTGACGTGGCATAATAAGATTGGTTGAATTAGATATCATTTGGCCCACATGATTTATTTTTATTATTTTATATTTTCATTCAACCAATGAAATAATGACACGTCAGTTTGTACAAAATAAGTTTGTACAAGAGTTTGTGGCTGTATCATCACTCTTCTCTAATATTAGCCAAGTTTATTTATTTCATGTGAGTTAATTATCTCTCATAACCTGAATTTTTAATGCGATCGATTTTATTCTTATTCTTATTATTATTATTATTATTATTATTAGAGATAAGCAAGGACCGCATTAACAATACGCTTAAGGTAGTAAACAGAATTTAATACAACAATTATTGTTCCAGGACGCCCATCCATTCACATGGACAATGTTACAACTACTACGGCATATATATTCGAGAAGAGATCGAAACATGTGGTTTAAATAATTGCAGATATCTGTTGTATTATAAATTTCTTAGTCTTGGATTGTAAAAATATTTGCATCTAAAATCATATTTTCTTGGGTTTTCTTTTTGGACCTTACAGTCCCTCCCGACTAATTATCTAATTAGCCAATGTAATTTTTTTTTTAAAAATTAACCAACACATCTTTATTGTTACTTCCATTTTCGAGGGTAAAGTAGTGTCTTTCTTTTGATATAGTATAAAATTCAAACTAATCTAAAACATTGGCTGGTGGGTTGGTTTACAAATGGAAATACGGTGTGAGTACAATAATTAACGCTATAGATTTTAATATTAGAGTCTCAATTTTTATATAGTAACTTTTTTTTTTAACTGATTAGGCATCAGATTACTATATTATATATATATTTACAACTGTTATGACAACAATCAGTATATTAATATTCACAATCAGATATATAACTGAGACTTACATTATTATATTTTTAATTTTATGAAGTACATGTCTAGACAAATGACCCTTACGGAAAAATAGTATCTCTACTCTACTTGCATTTTGCAAGGGAGAAAAACTTTACAAATAATCTTCACACAATTATATTTAATTGAAGGAGGTTGAGTCCATGGGGACTCAAACCATTACCCTTATAGTCATGTTTAACTTTGAGAGCTAAAGTCCAAGTGGCTATTATATAGTAACTTAATTGTAATTGTCACATTTTAATATTGTCAAGGGATATTATCATTTTACTACTAAAGTTATTTTGACATATCATGTCAATACCATGGTTTGCCGAAAAGTGTATTTTACTACTAAACGTTTGCGCCATTATCAATTAACTACTATTTCGTTACGAACGTTAAAATTTTATTGATGTCTTGCTAATGTCATAAGGGTATCAAAGACATTTCCATCTGTAAGAGTAAAATTATTTGTTAATTTGATAGATAAATTATGGGTTATTATCATTTTACTACTTCAGAAATTATCAAATATCAAATGACTACAAGAAGTATTGTCTCCTATCATTTTACTACTATATCTTTACAAAAATATTATTTTAATACTTTTTCGTTATAATTGTTAGTTGACCGCTAGTTGACCGTTAGTTGACCAGTTAGTTGACTAACAAAATACCAATTTCACCCTTCATGATTGAAAAAAAATATTTGAAGGTTATTTATAAAATAAATTTATAATATATTTATTAAAATGGATATAAAATACCAATATAATTTTTTTTGCTAGAATTATGATATATGAATTACAAATTTATTTTAATTTTTTTAAATCATGAATGGTAAAATTGGTGTTGTGTTAGTCAACTAACGGTCAGCTAATAATTATAATGGAAAAGTAGTAAAATGATTTTTTTATAAAGATATATTAGTAAAATGATAGGAGACAATACTTCTTGTAGTCATTTGATATTTGGCAATTTCTGAAATAGTAAAATGATAATATCCCATAAATTATTATCATTTTTACTACCAAGATTTTAAGGGAATTATCATTTTACTACCAAAGTTATTCCAACATATAATGCTTAAATTACAATCGGTAAAATTATCTTTTAAACTCTTGAAGGTAAAATCGATTTTTAACTCAATTTTTGTTAAACATTAACGTTTTCTTAACGGAATAATAGTGAATCGATAATGATGCAAACGTTTTGAAGTGAAATATACTTTTTAACAAACTATAATACTGACATGATATGTTAGAATATATTTAATAGTAAAATGATAATTTTGTTATTGTTAATGACTAATTTAATGCGGCAGATAACTAGTTACATACAGATTTTCACATCGGTTTGAGACTCAGATTTCCAGAACATCTAGCTAGCATTAGTCAATAGTCATGATGGCGATGGCTGACTTAAAAGTTTATTAAAGTCAACTCCATGAATCAACCGGGGCCGTTCATTGAACTGGCTAATGAATGAGATTGATGGCTGAATTATAATCAAAAAGTTGGAAAAAATTGGACAAATACGTAAGAACTTCATGACACACAGGAACAGTTGAATCACAATTCACACCCACACACGCTTGTGCAGTTGTGCGTCACCTTCGGTGAGTTGGGGTCATGAAAATGTACTCGTCTAACTAAAATAGAGTTGATTAAATAGTAGGGTAACTAATATTATTAATTAAACGAAGAGATATTTTCAGAAAAAGTCCTTGGTTTGTTAATATAGGTGTTTAGGTGCTTGGTTTCAAACGAATAGGCGGCACCATACATATAGTCCACACGTTTTTAAACTTAAATCACAAATTCAAAATATAAAACTCTTCTGACTTGTTTATGCTATTTTAAAGTAATTACTGTAGATTTTAGTCTTAAGATCTCCACCAAAAAAAAAAAAAACCTTTGCCTATCAATGGCGGATTTAAAAAGATTATTTAGTTAAATTACATAATGACCAGATGTGAAAATTGATATTCTATGGGTTAATTAGTTTATAGAGGTTATTTTAATGGATTTACTGGGGTTAAATTAAATAATACTAAAACCACTCATATAGGTTATTGTGGACTTTTATTTTCTTAATTAATAGGCATTCTTAAAGTTAAAATTTAAATTTTATGGGTTTATGAGCTTATAGTGCTATTTTTATAAATTTAATCAGCCACTTGCATAGATTACATGGGAGCTAATTAATAACTCAAGTAATTTTTTCTAAATTAATTTTTCCGATGAGGATTTGAACCCCCATTAGAGTATCACCAAAAGACTTTTCAAATAAGATTTTATTACTTATTTGAAGAGGCACATCAACATTTAAGGCTCCAAAAGACACTACAATTAAGATTCTTCAAATTAAAAATGACTTTTTCTCTTCAAATTTGGAGAGTAACTTTCTTACTCTTCAATTTATATTTTATTATTTTTTTATTGAAAAAAGAGAGAGAAGTATTTTAATTACTATTGACTTTTTCTTTTAAAAAATAATTATTTAATTAAAATAATATTAAGTCATTTCTATTTAAAAAGTCTTTTAGAGAATAATATATTTTTTCACTCTTCTATTTATTACATAAACAAACAAATAAATACTTAAAGAATAAAATTTATAGAACTTTTGGAGATGCTCTTCATATGTCTTTCATTGTAATTTAAGTTAATTACATTAATGAAAGTAAGTAAAGGAGGCAATTAGGTTTAGGCTCAGCAATGGACTCATGCACAGGTTTGAGTCCCCATCACAGGACGAGACCTCTAACAAAATCCCATCCCACAAATGTGGTTGAGATAGATAATAACAAATTCAAAACAAAAGGTCGATTTTTTATAATAAATTTATGAAATTTAAGGACTGTTGTGCCTAATTAAGCACAATGCTTGACTATAAAATCACAAATTAGAACAAAATTTAGGGCTACATTAAGTGACCGACTGGTTAAATAAAGAGTATACCGAGCGTCCAAAAGGTTATTGAAGAGAGGAGCAATTGACATTTGTTTATAATTTTATCTATCAAAATCTTAGTACACCCATCTCACCTAAGTACAGAGATATGATGGCTTTATTTTATTTTTAGGGTTCCATTTGGAGTTTTCAAAAGATATTTAATTTGTACAGATTTCAAAAATAGGAGCGAAACACCTAATAAATGTGAACTCGCAATCTCCACTCTTGAATTAATGCGCAGGCAAGGACAAGTGTGTTGTATCATCAAGCATTGCTTTTAAATAGTTCACATGAATTTCGCCTCTGTCTTTTGTTTTTTGTTTTTAATTTTTTAATTTTGCTTTCTTCCTTACCTCACGGTTCAATTAAAACACCAAATTTGTCGTTTTCAATTATCATATATAGTAACCCAGACGGGGTCAAAGAGCCAACTGAGACCACTTTAGTATGTGAAAACTCTTGGACGAATTAAGAGGCAAGGCCAAAATTTAACGAACAGAAAACCTCATGCCCAAAATAGTATACGTGAAATTTTTTGTTCCTATTTTTTTAAAAATTGATATTTTTTGTCACTCCATTTCTTTGTATTTCGTAGGCTTTCAATTTTGTATTACATTGCCTTACTTTTGTCTTGTCTCTTGGATGCCCTCCTTTGATGTTGTTTTTCAAAGTCAAATTTCTTTGCCTAATTTTCTTTTCAACTTTTCAAGTCTTGACGGTGCGATAAAATTTTAGTAATAGCAAATTAAAAAAAAAACATATACTTAAGAATGAAAATGAAAAAAATTGAATGTTGGAAGTTGATCTAATAACATTACAATTGATCATAAAATCATATTAATTAATATTGTAATTACATTATAAATAATATTTATAGACAGAAGTCTAATGAAAAAAAATCAAACTTTGCAATGCACACGGGATACTCAAATCCTCGACCAAGAATGAGACGGGAGTAGTGCCCGTCATTACACCATAAAATTATTTCATTTATTAATTAAAGTTACAGGAAGACGATATGAATCCTCTTATAATTTAATGAAATGGTCACTTTTTAAAAAATGATATAACAAAATTTTTGTTGGGCAGATTTTGATAATCTATGTAATTATTTCAAAATATAAAGAAAATCTTTGTATATATGCATGTGTGTAACCATTTGAGGAAATTAAAAAAAAAAAATTCTTCCCAAATATTTTATTAAACCATAGGATATGGTGTATCTTTTTTTTTTCGATTGTTTTCCCTAGTAACCTTTGAGTAAAAGCTTGAGTTACTGAGAACATTTCTCTAAACATAAATTATTAGCTGAATATTAAAATAAAATTAAAATTGACAAAAGTAGTGTAACTGTAGATATTAATTAACACAGTAAATTGTACATGCCCACAATTTAATACACACATGACAGGCCCTACCTTTCCCCCATCTCCTTTCCATCTCCTTCTCTCACCTCACTTTTCCTTTAAAATATATATCTCCATTGCCTCTCATTATTATAAGTCCAATCCAAAGAAACGAAACTCAACACAGCAAAAATGGGGAAGAAGATGATGAAGCTGCAATGGCCTTCTTGCAAGTACCCCAAGACTCTTTCTTTCAGAGCCGCTGCTGCTGTAGGTGATGACATTTTCAAGACTGTTAACTCTGTCTTCTTTGATCCTTGTATTGATAACAACGGAGTTGAAGCTCAAACACCTGAGTCTTGGTTCACAAACTCATCATTATCCGAGTCAGCCAGTTTCTCTACGGAGTCTCATGAAGATCATCCAGTCGATAACGAGTCATTGGAGACCATTGTACGCGAAGCAAGATCGGAGAGGCTCTTCTTCGATCCCGGAGGTGAAACAAGTTCCATTCTCGAAGAACCAAAATCATCATCATCTGATGAAGCAGCAGCGGCTGCTGCTGCAGCGTTTAGTCCGTTCAAAGAAAGTGTTGTGTTAGCAATGGATTCTGAGAACCCGTACGTTGATTTCAGAAGATCAATGGAGGAAATGGTGGAGACACATGGGTTGATCAAAGATTGGGATTGTTTGGAAGAATTGTTGGGATGGTATTTGAGAGTTAACGGGAAGAAGAATCATGGGGTTATTGTTGATGCTTTTGTTGATTTGCTTGTGAGTTCTGCAGCTGCAGCACCAACAAATCACAATCATCGTCATGATTCTACTTCTTATTCTTCAGCTATTTCTTCTTTCAATTATTCTTCATCTTCTAGTTTATCTCCTAATTTGGGTTCAAATCATCAGATTTATGATGATGAAAAAAGTTTGTAGTGCCTTAGAATGTTATATGTGTGTAATATATATCATGCATTTTTGTGTATATAGTATATTAATATTATTTTTAGGTTTTTAAAGAGAAATATATTAGCAAGAAGTGAGAATTGAAACTCTATATACATCTCTCTCTCTCTCTCTCTCTCTCTCTGCATTCCTTCGTCCATTGTCGTAGCTGTTTTGCCGCCGGCGTGGGAAATTCCGGTGTCGGAATTAGATTCCCTTACCATTCATTTATTGGATAATCAGTCTTATAATTTTTCGTATTATTGTTTGGGAATAAGTAAAATTATGGTTGTAAGACGTAGCAAAATCAAACTTTTATCACTCGTTGACAATATAAAAGCTACGGATATTTACAACGTGGAAATTAAGACCATCCACTAAAATTTTGAGAATATATCTGCTATACGTGTATTACATTATAAAGGTTATTGATAACCTAAACAGATACGCGATAATGATTATAATGTGCTAATCAAGTGATTTTGAAATTGGTTGAACTAATTGATAATGTACTAAAATGGTGTTCATGTGGGATGCGGGATACAGCTTTAATGAAATGACTGTTATCTCAATTACGCAGTGCTAGAAATAAGGAAACCAAATAGTAACATCAAAATTATTACATCTAATTGATATAAGTTTGATTTGTTTAGTTCAACGACCTTGAGGGCATGGATTCAAGTCCCAACACTCGCACAACGTTAGGACTTGACTCTCCTAATAGTGGAAGTTAGTTGTCTTTTCAGATTTTCCTCCAATATTAATAGTGAGGGTAGATCTCCTTTCAAATTTAAATGAAACTCTAATATTAATGGTGAGAGATATTGAAGGTAGATTTTATTTTAATTTTAAGTGAGAATTGACATTTGAACTGTATTATAATAGAATTACTCAGGAAAATTCTGATTAATTTCTAATTATAAATATAAGTAGAATTCTGATTAATGTAAAAAAAAAAAAGATATGTTTAGTTCAATTGGGTATAACTATTAATTTATATATAATATATGTATATTAATTATGTGTAATATGTGCTCTAAAATTTGTCGTTTGTGTCCGTGTGTAGTCCAAATGACGAACAGTAGTTGGCGACGGCGAATTTGGCAGTTCTAGAAACTGACTCTGCGTTCACATAATCGCATTTATTATTATCAAGACCCAACCCAGCCCAACACGTTACACGTGTCTCTGAGTTTCTAATCCATAGAACTATCAATACGTCCTTTTGACATGTGAACTTTGGCAGCCCCCATGCACAGAAATATTGATAATCACTCGAGCCTCACAAATTTAATTAATGTAGCGGTCCAAATTAATTTAGCTGTGTCAATTACTGTTGTAACGTACCCAACCCGTCCCCACCAGTGACCGTTGTGCTCAGTGCTCCCCAGCCTAATGGGCTATTGCGGCTACAACGTCTAATAGCCCATTAGGCCCAACTATTTAAGGAGACCACCACTCTGTCCTAAGGGTATGCATTTACGCTAAACAATAGAGCTATTGGCACCCCTCACCCCTATTTCATATTTACCATTTTAGTCATAATTAAAAATACATAAAAGAGCAACAATCATCTCTCAACTGCTGATTATGTCTTTCTCAAGACCCCATAATCAAGAGCGAATCTTAACGGAGATTAGAGTGGGTCATGATCCCCGTAAAATTTTTAAATTTTTTTTATATAATTATATCTCTTAAATTATAATAGGAATTCAAAAATATCTCTAAACTATATATACATTATTCACTCCGGCCCCTATAATCAAAGTTTTCAACTTTCGTCCCTGCCCATAATATTTAATAACTCACTATAAAATCAGCAACTTTACTCACTTTAATACTTAATCCCTAATTAACTAACTAATAATTTTCCTGTACCATTCAACTTTTTATCACCATGAAAATTGCTAATCATAATTTCATAAAATACTTTTTTTTTATTAAAATCAAATGGGTTTAAGCCGTGGCTATAATATAGATAATAATGTGGGATTTTATTTCAAAATTTAAAGAATGTTTCTTTTTTAATAAATGAAATCGCAAAGAAGGCAGGCCAGATTCTGGTATTGCACACTTGTGCAACGAACCTTTGCGACTTTATTTGGAAAGAAGGTGGAATCAAGAGTATTTAAGGAATAAAAATGAGTGTAAACAAAGACTTTAATTATTTGGTGGCTGCTATTAAGAAAGGGGTATCAAGAGATTTTTATGGGGCGGCCAATAGTTAAGCTCAGCTCCACGCAAAATTTGGAAGTAACAGATTCCTTGCACTCGAGAGCTTGAAACTTTGGAATCTTAGCATCCTCACTCTTTTCCTTCAAATTATGATGCTATTGTTACCATAGGTGTTAGATGATAAAACTTGTATAACATCTTTATAATTGTAAAAGTAAGACATAAAAAATTTCATTCCTCTTCACACCTTCACACTGCGGAGAGAGAGAGATGAATTTTTTTATTTTACTATCTTACTGTCGTTTTTTTACTGTATATTGAGTTATCTAAGAATAAATTGTTAGTGTGACAAGACCAAACTCCAAATGCTTATGGGAATATATGCATCCAATTAGCAGTCAATTCAACAAATTGAAAAAGCTAGCGACGACATTACATTGAAGAAATGCAAATATTTTCTTTTTGTCCCCGCAAGGATGTCACGGAATATTGCTCAACTTACATAACTTAGTCGGGAATCATTCTTTATAACTGTCCCAAGCATATGCATTTATTTTGTAATCTTGTCATGAGCCAAGATGCAAACTAACAATATAAAGCACCATAATAAGTAAATATATTGTTCAATTGCAGATGATATACTGGTTCAAAGCAAAAGTAAAATAATCGAACTACTTGACTGGGATAATATTGTCACACAACCTGTGGTGTCAATCCCTCATTTTCACCTAGAATAGTAAAATACTAATATGAGAAATTAGAAGCCTTGATTCAAATGAATGATCACCTGTATCTCAATCTTCTTACTCGGAATCATTAGCAGCAGCTTCTCCATCGCCGGAGCCCTCATCAAAAGATCCCATGTCAAGTTGGTATCGAAGTATTCCCCCAATGCCACCAAATCCCCTACAGAATTGGGACCCTTCTTGTGACTTGTCGGTGACAATCTCAAGCGAGCAGCCAAACCGCTTGTAATGATCAACCAACCACTCCAGGAGTCCCATTTTGCCCTCAACTTTTAGATCAGAAGCAGTAGTTGAATCCTTGAAATTGCTGGGGTCAGCTTCCTGCTTTTCGTTCAAGTGCTTAATGACGATGTCATTCGTCACACAGTGTTTCAATTCATACCGATTTATGTCCAAATCTTCCCAGACAATAAGAGTGTGAAGAGTCCCCATTTCTAAAGCCTTTACAGTATCATCTACACCAAAGACGAACTTACCCGTATCCTGGCCTATTTCCTCAAAGAACTTGCCAATCACACACTTTTCTTTAAGAACATTCACATTGGCTATAACATCAGATGAGAGTTCTATGGCCTGATTGAAGCCGCTTACCCCACCATACGAAATGTCTAAAACTTTCAATATTTTAGCCCTGAGGCGAGGATCAAACATTCCGGATTGACTCAGCTCTGTTTTGAATTCAGCCGATCCTGCGAGTATTAGCCCGGTAACATTTGGCTGGCTGGCTGCAGGATCTATAAAGCACTTGGCGGCAAGCTCTGCAGCTTCCCTGAGGTAGTTGTGGCGTTTCTCTACTCTAAGCCGAGAGAACCTGAGGGCTGATTGACCGCCTCTTCCGTGCTTCTTCGGAAGATCAACTGTAAATTTTAGAACCACCTCGCGGCTGCTGCCGCATAATGTCCCAATGAGTGTTCCATTCCCATCGATGATGATGTATCCGTACTTGTCATCACATTCCAGGAGTCAATCGACAGCTTCTGTGTGGAACCTACTGTCACAGACGTACAGAGAAGAATTTATGGGTTTAAAGGGCACAAGATCATGAACAAACTTCTTTTCCTCTCCATCTTCGGTTACACCCGTTCCGGTGAACAGGACAAGTCCATTGCTGGGAACATTTTTGTAAAGCTTGAGCCTTGACTGAGCGTAAGTGATTGCAGCCTGCACGGACTGGCGAGTCATCCTCTTCTTAATTTTTGAAGCATTCTGATATTCCTCCCCGAGCATCTTGGTGACTCTGGGTATCTTATCGCGTGGATTTATGACCAGAGAGATCAGACTGGTTCCATCTCCTTTTACAGCGCTGAGAGTCTTGATCAATTTTTTAATTTTCCACATCTCAATGTTCGAGTCAGTCTCTGAGTGTTGTGCCATTGCAATATACGATAACTGGCAAGCAAATAACAAACATGTGCATAATTAGAACACGATTAGTATCCTGGAGCTCTGGAACAAGAAATTGAACATGAATCTTATTATTGACCAAGAACCAAAATACCAATTTACAGCATAAACATAATCACCAAGTGTTATGTGTTCGGTCTTATTGTTTTTTTTTTCCAAAATAAATGGCTGCCGTTAGTGGTTATTCCATAGTCCTAGTCTAATGCAAATTGTTGCTATTTTCTCGTAGGAAGTAGTTGCAGTAGGCTACTCTTTAGCAATTTCTCAGGACATGAACGTTGTAACTTTGGCTATTTATTCCAAGCCACTAGTGAATAAAAGGATATCAGACAAATTTCATTCAAATAAACTCAAGTACAGAACCTGACAAGTTGCAGTACTTTTAAATTTTCACAATAGGTTCCAGCAAACAAAAGAGGAATAACCCTCAGTACGTACCACAAAGAACCAAGATACCAATTTACAGCATAAATTTGGAAGAAAATGGACTAAAGAATGGCGAAATTAGGGTTGAGAGAGGATAAAACAATATATATATTTTATAGGAAATTTAATTATGGGATTCAGGAAAGAGGAAAAAAAAAATCAAAATTCACATCAGAGAAAAAGATAATAAAAAATTTACATTAACTCACCTGGAGAGTTGAGAAGGAAATCAAAGTTTGCGGTGGCTGCGAGTGCCAAGAGAGGAGCTATTGAATTTATAATGAATGCTTTTTCCGTGCTATAAAGGGTGAGATGGCTTGGACAGCACGTTACTTAGGGACCAAGGATCCTCTAACTAGGAAAGAGATTATGACGTGTGGCAGTTATTATTTTCCAGGCTCAATATTTTATTATTTTCCGATTTAATTGCTAATTTATTTCCTAGTCAGACACAAAACTCCCAATCTATATGCCCGGCAACTGCGATAAAATTGAATCACTAATTCTTATTGTATATTTACTATACAGACACGTGTGATAAAAAGTAATGAATGATTGAGTACAAATCAGTTTAGCAACTCTATTTTTTAAGCTAATGGTTGAGAGGGTTAATAAAAATAATTCATGCGACAAATATTCTGTTCTGTAACAAGCGCCAAGTCACCGAAATATATTTATTAAAATTCTACATCGCTCCGTTCCACACTCACTTAACTTTGAAGTTAACTGTTCTGTTCAGTTAGCGTTAGAATTCCACTCAACTCCCATTGTCGATTTTTCAATCCGCACTTTGGCAAATAAATAAAAATTCGAAATATTTTCATGCAAAAAAATCTGTTTTCTTTCTTTATCTCTGCATCATCATCAAACCAATGGCGTTTTTGCAGAGACAAATCTTGAGAAAGAACTGTGAAGGAATCCAAAGCCAAGTTGAATATTTGCACTTCTTTCTCAACTGCTGCTTCTGCTTCTGCTGTTGCTACTACAACGCCGCAGCTGCCGCCTTTCGATCATGATCCTAAACCTTACACGGGTCCCTCGGCTGATCAAGTGTTTCAAAAGCGAAAGCAATTTCTATAGCACTAATATGAAAAACTTGTGAATCCTTTTTCATATATTTCTTTTAATCTTTAGGTGGATTTATTTGGTTTATAAGTTGTGTTATTAGTAATTTCTTAGAGATTGTTAAAGCTTAAATGCTGTTTTAATGAAGGTTGTGTATTTGTTTTTGATATCATATATTTATCCAATATATGATTTTGCTGGTAACGATCAGTGCAAGGAATTAATCTTGATGTGGGTCAATTTCAATGCACTTAATTTCTTAAAACGTTGAATTTCTGGTTAGATATTCAACAAACACAATTCAATAATTTGTTAATTTTCATTATACAGCTTAATATTGTTGAAGGGAAGATGCAGTATCTGTTTGATGAGAATGGTAGGCGGTGTCCTGTGGTCATTGTCATCCTGATGTTCTGAATGCTATTTTTGAGCAAAGCAAGCTTCTCCAGCATGCGACAAACATATACTTGCACCATGCCATAGCTGATTTTGCAGAGGCTTTAGCATCGAAAATGCCTGGAAACTTAAAGGTTCTCTCTCTTGGGTTTAGTGCTTTATGTAATTCCTCATGGACATGTTTGTGTTTACGAATTTAAATCCCCAAGAAACAGGGTATGATAAGCTCCCTCTAATTCAATTGGAAATGCAGGTTGTGTTTTGTCAATTCAGGGACCGAAGCAAATGAGTTAGCAATGCTAATGGCCAGACTTTACACAGGTAATCTTGGCATGATGGCCCTGCGAAATGCTTATTATGGTGGAAGTTCTGGTACAATTGGACTGACTGCTCTAAATACATGGAAATATCCCATTCCACAGGTTTGTCTACCAATTGTGTTTTCGGAGTACAAACAGTTAGCATGGCATTTGGATTGGCATACATTCTCTTAGGGTATGTGAGAAAGGTACTAGGCAAGGCATGCTAATTTGTTGAAACTTACCCAATCACTCTGGCCATTTGCGGGGTGAAATTCATCATGCTGTAAATCCTGATCCATATCGTGGAAGCTTTGGTTCAGATGCTGCCCGCTATGCCCAAGATTTGCAAGATCACATTGATTTTGGAACTTCAGGAAAAGTTGCTGGTTTTATTGCTGAAACCATTCAGGTGCCATCTACAATTTTTCCCAAACATTTGTAAATTTGGCATTTATGGCAACCCTGAATTGGTTGCTAGAAATTTGTAACTTTTATTTTTTGTTACTAAATTTTGAATGGCTTCAGGGAGTTGGAGGAGCTGTTGAATTAGCCCCTGGATACTTAAAATTGGTCTATGACATTGTACGCAAGGCTGGAGGTGTCTGCATTGCTGATGAAGTACAAACTGGATTTGGTCGCACAGGAAGTCATTACTGGGGTTTTGAGACACAAAGGGTCATTCCTGACATAGTTACCATGGCAAAGGTTTATATACAGATTGTTTAAGATAAGATAAACCGATCGTTTCAACTTAAAACTCTCATTTATTATAATGTCCTTATCCTTAGTCATTTCTTTTAGTTGGTTATGTTTGAGTATCATCATGCTATCATTCTTTTACATTTCACTAAAAACATTTATCAGGGAATTGGCAATGGTTTGCCATTAGGAGCTGTAGTGACCGCACCAGAAATAGCAAATGTAATGGCTCAAAAGATTCAGCTTAACACTTTTGGCGGAAACCCGGTGTGTTCTGCTGGTGGACTTGCAGTGCTCAGGTCCTTGATAAAGAAAGGCGGCAAGCACACCGTGCTGATGTTGGTTCCCACTTGCTTGGACGCTTGAGAACTTTACAAGAGAGACATGATAGTAATTGCTCTTGAACTACATGAGAAAACTCGGAAATAAAATGGAGGCTTTGAAAAAAGAATTTAATATTATCATTTTTTCTTACTTTGTACTTGATTAAACTGATAAAAAATATGAATTAAATTTTTTTTTAAAGATAAGATAGCCTTATAAAACTAATGTTATTTATGAAAGTTAATTATTTTTTTGTTAACTTTAAAAATATATATTAATGTGTATAGCGTAAGTGTATAGACTTTATACTTTTTGTAGTTGTTGATAAGTTTCAAATTATATTCAACTTGCTAATCTGTTACAATTTTTATATCTCTTTTTTTCCAACCAGCTCCAATGATCTCATTATCACCCACATCATATAAACTTCCGACAACATCTGTAATTTTATGAAAAAAATAACATAAACATGTTAAAACATAATGATCAATAATTTCTAATATACACTTAAAGATCACCACAACAGAGATGACTTTTTGCAACAAAAAGATTTTGTTGCCTAAAGTGCCAATTTTGTTGCCATAGGTTATTGCTACAAAAACAAGCTTGTCGGCAAAATCGTCGGCCTAGCACTGTCGCCCTCTATGTTTAACAACATATCAAAACATTTCTCGCCTCAAACTTCCTTTCGCAACAAAAAAAATTCGTTGTAAAGGAGTTTCCAACTTGTTTAGAAAATTATTTGGCAGCAAACTTTTTTGTTACACTAAACAATTTTACGCAACAAACTTATTTTGTTTCTATATGGTTATTTACTACAAAGCTAATTTGCTGCTAAAAAATAAAGTACATTTCCAAAAAAGAAGCGGACCAACAAAGGTGTTTGTTGGCTAAGATCATTTTAGGCAAGAAAACTACTTTGTTTCTTTATGTTGAACATTTTACAAATTTAAAATAAATATTTAAATATTTTTAGAAACAAATCAATTTTGTCGTTAAAAAATACTACAATTTTTTTAATAATATCATGGTATAAAAGGAAACAAACCAAGTTTGTTGGGAAAGATTCCAATTTTTTTTCCCCACCATGACAATAATAAACTAAAAATATATGTTGAGAAATCTAACAAAAAAATCATTTATGTCATTGAACTAATTTAAAAGTTAAAGGGTCATTCAGTATCCAAACTATACATATATACAAAACTGACTATAAATCACATATGATAGTCAAAT
Source organism: Atalantia buxifolia (assembly GCA_030444775.1). NCBI lineage: Eukaryota > Viridiplantae > Streptophyta > Magnoliopsida > Sapindales > Rutaceae > Atalantia > Atalantia buxifolia. The sequence goes on from CM059837.1 coordinate 9,068,608, forward strand.
ACAAAAGTGAATTGTCATTTGTCCCAAAAATCTAATGAGCAAAAATTTTGAACAATCCTTAATAACAGCTGCTCCAAACTCCAAATACTTAAAGATATGACATGCACTAGCAGTAACCAAAAAGATCAAGTGATGACCAATTCAAAATAGTAACAAGTTCAAGATACTCTAAGGACATCATTGAAATGAGTAATCATGGAGTAGCTGAATCTGTAAAGCGAAAAGCTGTTCCTTGAGAAGAAAAAAATTGCTGCATCATACCCTCAAATTGGGACAATCTGGACTCCAATTGATCAATAGTCTTCTTTTGCTCTTGAAGCTCAACATCTTGTGAATCCAATCTACTTTGTTGTGAAGATATAATACCATGCAATCTGTCAGCCTCGGAAGTATCAACACCATGGGTTGAAGTTGGGCGTGGTCCGTTGCCAAGTCCTCGAAAATAGCCTGATTTCTTTCCAAGTACTTCAATACATATTTCCCTTTGAGTTAGTAGTTTTGCTTCTTCAGGATCAGTTTGTTGCTGTTGCTGTATCTCTACCATTTGGTCCTATACATAAAGTTTTGTTAATTAGTAAATGAAGGAAGAAAAAAAGGATTTTATTAATTAAACAGTTGAAATTGAATCCATTGGTCATGGAATTAATTTGTATTAAGGCATAACTTAAAAAAATAAAAGAAACTTGTTGTTATACTTATAAATCTTATCATTTGATATTTCAAATAATAAAGTTAATTGGAGCATGAAAGAAAAATTAAGAAAAAAAAACTCAATGAGTAAGCTTTCATCAACATTATGTAGTTGATAAGAAATAATAAAATTAAAATTTTATTTCCAACAAAGCATCTTACATGGTTTGAGTGTGCCACCTCATTCACCCAACCTTTTGTCTTGCTGAAATGAGTGACGCGAAATAATTCTATTTCACCATCAACCATGTCATCCTCAAGATAATTAACAAAAGGTCTTGATCCCCCACAATGGACATATGGGAGCTTAGCACGATTAGCTTTGTTTTTGGTAGATTGAGTCTATATAAAAAATAAAATAACAGTAGAAAATAAGATACATATACAAGCATATTGACAACTAGTTAGACAATTTAAAGTTCATAATATAAATATCATTGAACCTGGAAACTTGTGGAATTGTAAATGTTATGACAAAGCCAATCCCAATCATCTTGACATATGCCTGGATATGGATGCTTAAGTGCCTCTTCAAAGGATGGATAATCCAAGTAATGATCATACATCCAATGTCTCATATCACGATATCTCCCACCCATAATGTTATTCACACATCGAAGAACATGTGGTAAGTTCAAATCAATCTCAAACTTTGACTGAATTTAAAAAAAAAAAGATATCTCAGTTTATAATTTAAAAAAATGACAGATGAAGAATATTAAGAACCATAAGTACTTACTAATAGTAGATCAAACAAAACTTGCTTCTCTGATTCTGGAATCTTGCTCCATTTCTCATGTTGAAGAGGTGCAAACCTTCTAACCAAATATCCACACTCACTTGACAACATGGAAGAGTACTTATGACCTACTGGCCTATTAGTCTCGGGAGAGATATATAGTTTTATCTTTCCAGATAATTGCACAATGTCATCTGTTTTTTTCCCACGTGAGGGGCCACGCGTTCTTTTCTTTATTGGCTGAATATCTATTATATATATATAAAGCATGTATTAGTATAAGAAACAAAATATTGTATGCTATATTCAAAAAAAAATCCTACCAATTAAACTCTTTAAATACCAAATTTTGGAGTTGTAACAGCACCTTGCACAAACTCTTGGTTGGGTATAACAGGTTGAGATTGGAGAATTGTAGATGCGACAACAGTTTTTGCTCTTACACGTTTAGTAACTCTATGTCCAGGAGCCATCTAGTAATTATTAAAAATATACATTAGAGTTTATTAATAATCAACATAAAAATGAATCAAGATAACTATAATTTTGTCAAAGAAATTATAACATGAAAGATATTTGAATGCCCAAGAATCCCTTAAGAATACTTAGCTGCATGAAAGAAAGATATAAGAGTTAGAGTATAAAAGATTTTGTCAAAGAAATTATAACATGAAAGATATTTGAATAAAATTTTCATATTCAATTAATAACAACCACTTGTATTCTTCACAATATCTTACACGCACTTATCAAAATTTTAACCATTAATTCACATTTTTAAGCAAGAACTAACTAAAACTAAACAAGAGAGTATAATATGAACAAAACAAAAAAGATAAAAGTAAGCTAAAAGACAACCGTGCATGAAGGAGTGAAAGGACAAGTCAGTTTGATTGCCCAAGAATCCCTTAAGAATACTTAGCTGCATGAAAGAAAGATATAAGAGTTAGAGTATAATAATACATAGCGTAGGGCAACAAAATATTTTGTTGTCATATAATCTAATTTTCTCGCCTATTCCACATCATTAAGAAGAACAAAATTTGTTTAACTATAGCGATAAAGACTAATTTTTGTTGCAAGATATGAATTTTAGCAATAAAGTAAGTTTTGTTGCAATAGAATTTGTTGCCAATAGTGCATTTTCTTGTAGTGGATTAACAAACATTAATAATTAAAAAAAATAATGGAGAAGATTTTGTTATCATTCACACGTAAATCAATCAAATTCGGAGATATAAATTGGAATCCATTGATCGGAATCTTAACAGTTCGTTCTTCTAACCTATTAAGCGAAGTTATAACCAAGAAAATAATTATGAGAAAAATATTTGTTTAAGATAGAAAGATCTTTTATATTTGTTTGAAAATGCAAATTTATTATTATTTTTTAATATTTTTCAAAGAATGGATGAACCAATATCCCCTACAAGTACAACAGGTTAATACAATTTTAATCCAAAGAGAATATCAGTGAAGTCATTAAACAATTTTCGTATCTAGTATAAATATATTCAGTATCCAACAAATGCTTTATTTATTATATCAACAAAATATTATAATCAAAGCCATGGAATTTTGGAGAATTTGCAGCTTATTATTTTTACTTGCTTTTTCTATTATAGAAGGATTTGATCGTGTGAATGCTGTTGATGCTGATAATTATATATTAGCTGTTGGTGACCCAGGGATGAGAAGAGATGGTCTTAGGGTTGCAATTGAGTCATGGAACCAATGCAATGAGGTTGGTGAAGAAGCCATCAATATGGGAAGCCCCAGAATGGCTGATTGCTTTGACATTGACCATTCTACAGCCCCAGGTGAGACTTTCTATTTATCGTATTTTTCAATATATTAAGGCATACTAATAAATGTTGAAAGTGTTTTCAGAAAAATCTGTTTTTTGCTGCATATGATGAGTAAAAGCAAGTGAATCTGTATCCACAACTCACTGCAGAAATTTGATGTTAAGCCGAAAAATTTTCATTGAGATTATAAGAAGTGATGTGGCATCACTATTTCTCATCTTCTTGTATTCTCTATTATCTAATCTATTGGTTGAGATTAAAAAATAATTACATTACAAAATATTAAAAATAGAAAATAATTATTAGATTATAAAATATTACATGTCTCTTCCTCTTTCTATTTAAATTCAATAATATGTAACCATTAATAATAATTAATTATAAGTCTTGAAATATTCATTTATTTTATTATGCCAATAATTAAATTTTTGTGGCTTAAAATATATCAATTAATTAATGTAGGAAAGAAGATCCCTTCATCTTCCCTCAATAATGCCATTATGACCTAATTTTAATGCTATAATATCATATTTAATTATGCAACCTTTTTTAGTGCTTTTTCGCTTCTTCAAACTCTATAAACATTAAGTATCTAAGATTTGTGGCATCATTATTTCTCATCTTTTTATATTCTCTATTATCTAATATAGTAGTTGAGATTAAAAAATAATTACATTACAAAATATTAAAAATAGAAAATAATTATTAAATTACAAAAGATTACATGTCTCTTCCTCTTTTTATTTAAATTTAACAATATATAACCATTAATAATAGTTAATTACAAGTCTTGAAACATTCATTTATTTTATTAAGCCAACAACTAAATTTTAGTGGCTTAAAATACATCAACTAATTAATATAGGAAGGAAGGTTCTTTCATTTTCCCTTACCAATGCCACTAGGGCCTAATTTTAATGCCATCATCTCATATTTAATTATGCAACCTTTTATTTAGTGTCTTTTGGCTTCTTCAAACTCTATAAACGTTAAGTATTTAAGATTTGTTATGTTGAGTTTTTTTTTAATTATTTAACCAACATACTCTTTAGAAATATTCTTGTCTTTTTATTTTTTTACTTATTTGAATTTTTAGTATTATGTACTTCATGGAGTACTCTTTTTTTTATGAATTGAATAATGATAAAGATAGTTAGATGATAAGGGTTAGACTTTGTAGGATGTGGGAGTCTGTTAATACCAAGAAGAATGGAAAATTGATTAGTGTGAACATGATTTTTATTGATGAAAATGTTGTATAAAAAATTCATTCTCCCATTATTTTCTCTAATTTTTTCCCAATTGTTTTACACTTAATGTAGCATTTTTTTTTTCGTACGACAATCTAATGCATGCAACAATTAGAAAAAATTTAGTGACCAGCTTTAGGCACATGTTGAGTAAGGGTTCTTTGTACAGTGTCAAGAATTTGAAAGTTGTTTCAATTACAAATGAGTACAGACCACTTTCAAACCAATATAAGATTATTTTCTTGGAACTTCGCTTAAGAGGTTAGAAGAAGGAATTGTTAAGATTCCGAGCAATGAATTTCAATTCATATCTCTGAATTTGATTGATATACGTGTGAATAATAATATAATCCTCTTAGGTATTTTTTTAAATTATTAATGTTTGTTAATCTTTAAGTGTATATTAGAAATTATTGATCCTTATGTTTTAATATGTTTATGTTAATTTTCCATAATATTACAGATGTTGTCGGAAGTTTATGTGGTATGGGTGATATTAAATTCGTTGGAGCTGGTTGGAAAAAAGAGATATAAAAGTTCTAACAGATTAGTAAGTTGAATATAATTTAGAACTTATCAATAACTACAAAAGGTATAAGGTCTGTATACTTAACTATACACATTAATATATATTTTTAAAGTTAACAAAAAAAATATTTAACTTTCATAAATAACATTAGTTTTATAAGGCTGCCTCATCTTTAAAAAAAAAAATTCATATTTTTTTATCAGTTTTATTAAGTATAAAGTAAGAAAAAAAGATAATACTAAATTCTTTTTTCAAAGTTGCGCGAAACACAATTCTATTTCCTAGTTAATATTTGATTCTAGATCTTCTAGTGTCAATTAATGTGTTCTAAAGGCCCAATAATTCCCAAATAATTTTATTTAACTAGTTATTTTAGTTAGAATATGGGTTAAAAAATTAATTAGGCCTACTCTCCAAACTTCAATAATGGGCCCTCCTTGTTATCTTATAATGGGTACTTAATTTTGCAATCTTAATTAAATTTATATGAAACATAAAAGGATCTTTAAAAAAAAACTGACTGTACTATTTATTTTTATTATCTACGTTTTCGTTTATTTTTATGTAAATAAGAGCATCTTCAAAAGGCTCTATAAATTTACTTTTCAAATATTTGTTTGCTTACCTACGTGGCAAATAGAAGAGTGAAAAAATATATTATTCTCCAAAACACTCTTCAAATAGAAATAATTTAATATTATTTTAATTAAAGAACTATTTTTTTAAAGGAAAAGTCAATAATAATTAAAGCACTTCTCTCTCTTTCTCCAACAAAAAGTAATAAAATATAAATTGAAGGGGGAGAAAGTAACTCTCCAAATTTGAAGAGAGATGATCACTTCTTATTTGAAGAATCTTAATTGGAGAGTCTTTTGGATTCTTAAATACTGATGTAGTTCTTCAAATAAGTAGTAAAATCTTATTTGAAGAGTCTTTTAGTGATACTCTAAAATTTACGGTTGAGTTGAGTTATAATGATTCTTCAGTAATTGTTCTGCTACTATTCAGATTAATTGAGTTGAGTCATTCTCATTTATGATTGGGCTTCTAAGCCTGTTTAATTTTGATTTTTTATGCCTTGTTAAGACTAAAATAGAAAAAAAAGGAAAATAAATACAAGATTTTGATATACTTGTCTACGATAAAAAAAATTTGTATCTTAAATGATATGGCATTAATGAATTTATGTGCATGGCTAATCTAAGTTGCATTCAAATGTTGTACTAAGAAATAAGTGACTGTTATTATTATCCCTCGAGTCTCCAAGATGAAGTGCATTTTTTGTTTTTGGAGCAAGTGAGTAAACACTAATTAGAGTACTTATTAGGTAGAGATTTCTCACACGTATTTGAAATGTTTCAATTTTTATCCCAAAATAAATAGATAAAAATACTAGTGAAACAATATTTAATCTGCGCCTCAAGACTAGTGGCGAAGCTATCTCAAATTCATTAAACTTTTTAAATTGAAATGAAATAGCAATTAACAAATATTTTGAGGAGAAACGTTTGTTATGTCGTTATATGGTATTTTTAAATTCTTATTAACAAATTCTCTTGTACAATAAAAATAACATTTAATTAGAAAAAAAATTCGACCCCTCCCTGATTATATTACTAGCTTCACGACTGCTCAAGACGATGCTTAGTATTCCCCTACACATTTCATTTCAAACTCTATTTTCAAAATATTTAAACCTTCTTGGAGAAGAACCTGCTAAGCTAAAATAAATTAATCTGCATTGGGTCGTAGCGATTTAAAATGGGCTGAGCCCAACTGCTCTTCCCTTACATTAAGGACTTGGACTATTGGCACCACTCAAGATCTTTTATAAACCCAGCTTCTATTATAATTGCATTAAAGCATAAATATTCAATTATATTTCGAGAATATTTTCTCTCTCTTCAAACTCTTTCATTTTCTCTCTCATCAAACTTGCAAAGGCATTTTTTTCTTAAATTCTCTGCATTTTTCTTCTTCAATAGCTAAAACCATCTTTTGATTATAAACAAATTCCAATCTAACAAATTATATGGTTGTTATTTTATGCTCATATTAAAGTCTTTTTCACCATAATTTTAAAGATATTCACTTTAATTCATTAATTTGTATTAAGAAGTTCATCACTTATAAAAAATTTTTATTGTTGGAGGTTGAGGTAAATAATTTTAGGAGCGAAAAATAAATTGAAAATTGAAATATTCATAAATTAATAGCGTTTATTTAGGATAATTAAGGATTTTTTTTTACATTAATTTAGTATTATTGAAAAGGGATTTTAAAAGGATTTTGGCAAGGTGCCAATAGTCAAACTCATTTTTTCGGATTTAGCCATTCTTCCTCGTGAGAAAAATGGTTTAACTTCTAAGCCGAAGTAAAATTTTGATAATTTAGCCGTTATTAAAACTAAGATGAAAAGACAATATTTATAATACAAGAGTAATAATGAAAGTCTAATTCCAAATGATGATGTATCACCAATTAATTTGTATGAACGTAATCTAAGTATTAATTGCATTCACATACTGTACTTAATACTAACTACTTGTTATCATTCTCCGCAGGAAGAAATTCTAAAATCACAAGTACTATTCTTAATTAATGCATTTGTATGACGTGTAGTCAATTAAGTATAAATATCAATTAAATAGTGATTTTCAAAACAAATGCACATATGATATACATATGCAATAATTGAGTGTAGTACCTCTCATGCGCCTTGGAATCTCTTCTCTAAGATAAGTATATTATTTTTTTTAATAAGAAAATAAAACATTTCATTAAACAAATGACAGCAATTCAACAACTTGCAGTATATCAAAAACACACATTACGAAGCTCAAAATACAAAGATTCATTATAGTATTGGATTCACCAATAAAATTTTATTGAAGAACATGGATTGTACATTGAAAGTAAAAACGTCTATTCACAATACACATTATTCGAGCAAGGTTCCCTAGCTCTTTTGATATAATTTCCACCAACATAAATAGGCTTTCCAACTAGTACCAAAATAGATTTGTTGCAAGATTGATCTACATCCTCTAACTTTACGAATATAAAATACATAGAATCCAGATCTAAGAGTTGAAGGGTTGTTTACTGAAAAACACAACAAAACAACATTATTATAACCATCACATCAAGTGTAATCATGAAAGTTTATATTCCAAATGACTGGTATCTCACCAATTAATTTATATGAACGTAATCTTTTAAAACTAAGTAATTGTTATCAATTCTCTGTAGAGGGAGATTTTAGAGTACATCAAAGATACAACACCTAATTAATGTATATGTTTGACATGTGCATGTAGTCAATTAAATATAAATTATAGATTGCTGTAAAGTAATACTCGTATTTCTTTATCAACGTAAACACCAAAAAACGTAAAAAAATTAATCAAGCATTCACTAAGAAGATTGTATCACACGCTTCGAGATTCAAGCAATAAAAGCGTTTTTATAGCTTGATTAATCACGATTAGTTATCTTCACACATTTTGAATCTTTTACAAATTAAGTCATCACGTTTATAAGATGCACATCATATTTTTCCTAAACAATCAAACTAGTTGAATATCGTACAAAATGTAACTACACATTTAATTATCAATATGCTATTTTGTTGCTCTACTTGATTGGCACGTCACTGTATAATGTTAAATAATATTTTCGAAGTTAGAAACTTATTCTGTAGTAAGTTCGTCCTATGTAAAGAGTTTGTAATCATGCTGCTAATGCTTTAGCTAAGTATGCTCTAGTTTGTTCAAATTTCTTAGTTTGGTTGGAAGATTTTCCTAGCCACTGAACTTGTTACTTTAAACTCTAAATGCTATTTAATTGATATGGTAAAATTTCTTATACTGAAAAACAAGAAGTTTGAGATTCAAACCTCATTCATGTGGATGGGAAATTAATTTCACATTACAACAATATATATATATATATATATAAACTATCTAATTTCTAGACATGATGTCCTATTAGCACTCTTACCGATTGGCTCTATGTAGCGTGATATTATGATTAATCCTTATGAATTTAAGTTTGAGACCTATGATCGCATGACAAATCAAATCTGCTATTTATGCGGGGAAAAAAAATTAAAATGTGATCAAATAAGCCAAATTGGAAACCAAAAAAGTGAAAAATTAAAAAAAAAATGAAATAAAGAAAGCTTCAAAGCCAGCTTTATGGGACAATGGAGAGTTGCATGCATCTCTTTTTTTTTTTTTTTTTATAAATTTCATGCAACAGTACTCGTAGTCTTTAATTAATTTTAAAGATTTTTTTTCTTTTTAACAATCAAATCATCAAAGACATAATTTCTCTTCTTTGAGAAAAGAGAAAACACATAAAAATTAAAAAAAAAAGGAATTAAAAAAATGTGCCCAATTCCCTTCAAACAGACAGGCAGTCCGCTCTCTCTTTTAAACTTTTTCTTTTTCTACCTTTTTTAGACCTTCTCTTTTTTCTCTCTTTCATTATCTTGTTTTGTGTTCATCAATTTCTTCTCTTTTTTATCATTTATGATTGTATATAACATAAAGAAAAAGATAATAAAAAGTGATTATTATTCCGTTTAAAGTGCTTAATGCTAATTGCTAAGTGCTTTTTGAAATATATTTAATTTATAGTCACACCAACTTTTAATCATCCGCACACCTTTATGTCACATGCAAATCACTTTCACATTCAAAGATCTTTTTTTTTTCTCCTTACTAACAAGAAAAGAACAAATCCCACTTCTTTTCCTTAATATATATCCTAACTTTCATTCATTCTCTTCACACTTCACACAGCGGTACTGAAATTAGTCACTTCTCTTTGCTGCTATCCCATTAATGGATCTCTTTTGAAAATTCTTCCAAAAAAAAATATATTGTAATTGCAATAGAGAAGAAAAATGAGAGCAGGGCTTTGTGCTGTGCCTCAGGCTTTAACAGTTGAGGCTGCAAGCATAGTGAAACAAGCTGTCAATCTTGCCAAACGGCGAGGGCACGCCCAAGTGACACCTCTTCATGTAGCAACTGCAATGCTTGCTTCCCCCACTGGCCTTCTTCGAAGAGCCTGCACTCATCACTCTCATTCTCATCATCCTCTCCAATGGAAAGCCTTGGAGCTTTGCTTCAACGTGGCGCTGAATCGTCTTCCCGCCTCTACAATAACAAGCCCACTACTAGGCCCTCACCATCACTCTCCTCGTCCTTCCCTTTCAAACGCGTTGGTCGCCGCGTTCAAGCGTGCACAGGCTCACCAGCGCCGCGGTTCTATAGAAAACCAGCAGCAGCAGCAGCAACAGCCTGTATTAGCATTGAAAATCGAAGTGGAGCAACTCGTAATCTCCATTTTAGATGATCCAAGTGTTAGCAGAGTCATGAGGGAAGCTGGTTTCTCTAGTAGCCAAGTTAAAATCAAGGTGGAAGAAAATGTTCCATTGGGTATTTGTTCTCAAAGTACGAACAAATCTCTAGGGCGAGTTAGTGATGATGTAATGACTGTTTTGAATGCCTTGATTAGTAAGAAAAGGAATACTGTAATTGTTGGAGGGAATTTAGCTGCTACTGAGGGTGTGATTAGAGGGATCATAGATCAGTTTGAGAGAGGGCAAGTTCCGGGAGATTTGAGGTATGCACAGTTCATTAACCTTCCACTTTTGTCTTTTAGGAATCAGTCGAAGGAAGAAGTTGAACAAAAGCTTGTGGAGCTTAGGTGTCATGTGAAAAGCTATATGGGTAGAGGAATTGTTTTGTATTTAGGTGATCTCAAATGGGTTGCTGAGTTTTGGGCTAATTATTATGGTGGTGATGAGCAAAAGAGAAATAATACCTACTATTGTGTTGAGGAGTACGTCATCATGGAGATCAAAAGATTAGTGTTTGAAATTGGAGAAAGTGAAAGAGTTTGGATTATGGGCATAGCAAATTCTCAGACTTACACGAGATGTAGAGCAGGCCATCCTTCTTTGGAGAATATGTGGAAACTTCATCCTTTTACTATTCCTGTTGGAAGCTTGAGCCTCAGCCTAAATATTGACAGGTAAGTAAATTCGATTTTTTTAAAAAATTTGCCATAAGAATTCTAGCTAGGGATGTTTTTATCTGACTGTGGGATTTGATTAATTTTACGTTTCAGTGATTCACCACCAACTCATCAGTTCATCACGACTAATAAGGTACAAAGAGATGGGTTGATCAGTTGGCCACTGCTTGAGAGTGGAGCTGAACATCTTAATCCCCTAAATTGCAGCTCAAATGTCTCAGTTAATTATTTCAATAGAGAAGGTCAAAGCATGGCAAAAAGCAGCATTCATGAGAAAAAATCTGCAGTGGCCGTTGCTAAATCAACTTTGCCTTCGTGGCTCCAACAGTACAAAGAAGAAAGCAGAAGAAACAGTAACATAAGTAATGATAACCAGGTAATAGCCAAAAAAAAAAAAAAATTTCAGCCAGAACATTGATATTCAGATAGCAAATTTGACAGAAAGCTGATAAAAACAGTGACAATACAGTGTTAGTTGAGTTTTAACTCAACGTCGCTGATTTATCACTGTTTCTGTTAGAGTTCTCTCTAGTTAGCATTTTCTTTTCAGCCAACTTAGCTTACATTGATATCTAATATTCAAGCCCCAATTATCTTCCATAGGATCTTTGCGAGAAATGGAACTCATTTGGGAACAAACAGACTCATTTTTCTTCATCATCACCATCCCCCATTTCAGTGTCTTCACAGGAGTGCAAACAGCTGTTACCAAAAGAACACCAATTTTGGGTATGTGAAGGCTATGAAAGCAGCTTGAGGAGCAACCATCACCCTAAACCAGACCTTTTATCAAACCCTAACTCCAGCCCAAATTCAGCTTCGTCGAGCGAGGCAGAAGAAGAAGACTCCGATTGCCTCAACAGTTTCAACAAGTTTACATATGAGAACTTGAAGATTCTATCCGATGCATTACAAAGGAAAGTAGTAGTACCATGGCAGAAAGAGATAATCCCAGAAATCGCAAGAACGATCCTCGAGTGCAGGTCTAAAAAAGAACAGACCTGGCTGCTGTTCTTAGGAGCTGATGATCATAACCATGGCAAAGAAAAGATTGCAAGGGAGATAGCTAAAGTTGTGTTTGGCTCTCACAGTAACAATTTTACCAACTTGTCTCCGTCTCAATCAAGGCAAGGTGATTGTAGAATAAAGAAAAGGTCAAGAGATGATGAATTGGGTTGTTGCTCTTATATTGAAAGACTTGGGTTGGCATTGAATGAGAATCCGCATCGTGTGTTCTTCATGGAGGATTTAGATGATCATAAAGTTGATTCCTGCTATTGTCAAAAAGGTTTAAAGCAAGCGATTGAAAATGGCTGCATGGCTCTTGCTGATGGTGAAATTGTTCCTCTTAAGGATTCCATTATTATTTTCAGTTGTGATAATTTGGATTCAGAGCCTAGTGCTTGTTCTCATCAAAATAAAAGGCCAAAAACTGAAGAAAAGGATGATGACTGTAACTTGTCACTAGATTTAAATATCGCCATTGAAGATGAAGATGATCGTTCAGTTGGTGACATTAGAAATATTCTAGAGTCTGTGGATAAGCAAATTATTTTCAAGACTCAACAACCGAGATAGGAAGGGAGGACAAGCTGACAGATCTTTCCATGCATATGGAAACAAATTTGTTTCTTTTACTTTTTACTTTTTATTTTTTATTTTCTTTTTTTAATTTATCTATTGAGTGTAGATGTGTAAGGTGGGGGGAAAGGAAAGGAAACTAACCCAAGAGGAAACTAATTGGAATAGCTTTCGGTGAATGATTAAAGGAGGTGGGGGATTTACTTTTAGCTACTTGTTAATTATAGCTTATAAGAGCAATGTTTATATTGGGGCAATCCTTGATCTTGCTGTTAAGTGTAATAGCTGCTACATTTCCAATTATGGTTTTTCTTTCACATTGTTGATTTCAGGTTCGAGCATTACATGAAATTTTTTCTTTTAATGTATAGTATGGTTGGTAATTAAAATTTTTTCGATTTGAATTTCAGACCGCTTACTTTAGCTCGATATTTTATAAACTAAATTAACTGTTCACTGGTCATTTGAAAAAAGAAATTTTGAGAGAATTCGATCTAATTAATGTTTGTGCAATATATTCTTAGAGCATCTCTAAAAGACTCTTCAAATAAAATTCTACTATTTATTTGAAGAGTCATATCAATATTAAACACTCCAAAAGACACGTTAATTTAGATTCTTTAAATAAGATTTGTTTCTCACTCTTCAATATTGCCGAGTGAGTTTCTCCCTCTTCTATTAATATTTTATTATTATTTATTGAAAAGATAAGACTGCAATAATTATTATTTATGTTTCCTTTCAAAAACAAATAATAATTTAATTTAATAATAGAAAAGATTTAAATAAAATAATGTTAACTTATTCTTATTTGATGAGTTTTTTGGAGAAGATTGTATTTTTTATACACTTTATTTGCCACATCAATAAGCAAATTAAAATTTAAAGAGTAAAATTTAAAGAGATTTTTGGAGATGCTCTTACCAAGTGTATTTCGCATCTAATTAGCGAGCTCACTGATTTAATGCATTGGCTCCTTATGAATTTATGGGAACTTACATCACTAGTTGATTAAAATTTGACTGATAAATCCTGATCATGATGATCAAGATGAATAAATACTAAATGTCAAGTTCAAAAATGTTGTTCGGCCACAAATAAATATCACATCAAAGCAGCTATAAATACTTTACTTTTGCGGAGAATTAGATTTCAAGATCTTTGAAATTGTTTGGAAATTAAAAAAGTACGATTCTTAACACAAGGAGAATGAAAATGAAGATTTATTAAATAATGATAAACGCCTGTGTATAAAGTGAGTTAACAGCTTAAATGAAGAGATTGATTGAAGAAATGCATCACAAGACGGACATAATATTTTCATTAATTACTTTTACTTTTTAACTAAATTATTTATGTTAGGGGTATTTCTACTAACTTAATTTTGATGAGACTTTTATTTAGAATTTTATTGATGATGTACAACCTAAAATTCTCATCAAAAAGTGGCGGCTGGGAATGATGAAAAAACTTAAAAAGGAGAATATAAAAACAAGAAGAATCTAATCTTTAGACCATGAAGACTTTTTTGCTTTGGAATCAAAAAAGGAATATCATCTTCAAAATTAACTTTGATGTGGAACCATAAGAATTTTTGGACAATGTCTTACTTTAGTTAAGGAATTTGAAACCTCATCAAATTTTCTTGTCAAGAATTTCTAAGCTTTCAGAGTATACCGAAATGGGGCCTAGTGATATCAAAGATTTAAGTGCAATTCTTCCCAATATAACCCTGTGATCATTTTAATCATCTGTTGGTATATATATATATATATATTTTTTTTTTTTTTATTGTTCTATAATATTATATGACTGGATGATCATACAGTGGTGCAATGTAGACAATCTCATCTATTATTTTTTTTTCTTCGATCACTAAGTTCGTATTTTATGTTCTCATGACACTTTTGTTGGTAAATTTCAAATTACTCCCAGATAAAATGACAATAAATATGAAAACTTTAATTTATTCCCCTAAGTATAAAAATTTTAATTTACCCTCATTTATTGTCAAAAAGATTTAAAAAAATAAAAAGTCATTGATGCGCCCCCCCCCCCATCCCCGGCCCCAATTACCATCATCTTCTACATAAAAAAAAAAGGGGATAAATTGAAATATTCATATTTTTAGGAGGAAAATTGATACAATTTTTTTCCTACCACTTGAATTTTTTTAATATCCCATTTGCTACATGTTTTAAAGCATTAACAAAAAAACATAATATTAAGGATAAATGTGATTTTTTTAATACAAATTTGTATTAGATAGAAACATAACGCATTTAAGGAAATTAAAACTAATTTATATGTATGTTTAAAATGTTATATTTAGTATTTACCCACTGAACATGTATACTACTAATCATTATGATAAAATAGATTTTAAGATAAAATCTCACCCATATTAAAAACAGAAATGAAATAAACGCGGAATAAATCGTAGGGGAGAAGGTTTCAAAAAGAAAAAAATAAAAAGAAAGAGAAAAGAAAGAACTTTAATTAACAATATGAACTAGAAAGCTATGTTCTAGCCAGAGGTATCCAAAGCCATCATGATTCATGAGCAGGTTAATGTTGAAATAGAAAACTTGTGAAAGAATTGAGAAGAGCAAAAGGATAAAAGAAAAGCAACACTTTACACTTCCAATTTTAGAAGCTTAATTATAATTTTTGGTCGGTTCAAAGCTCTATATACCTTCCCGCAACGACAAGAAAAAGCATAGAATAATAAAGTGATGTATAAGTATACCATTATATATAATCATGAGAACGAGATAATTAATCCGTTACAAATTACAATAATAAAAATGTTTGTTAATAAGACAAGACCTCGAGCCTAGTTCCCATCAAGGGATGATTGAATGATTAAACCTAAGGCTTATGAGCTGAATATGAGAAAGCCTGCTATTAATGTAATAAATCTATATCGTAACACCTTAAACAACCGGCTTTATTTATGACATTCAATGTGGGATAATCAGATCATATAGAAAATATTAAAGATGAAAATTTCTTTGGTTGAAATTGGACAAAATTACAGTTAGGAGTTTTTGTTATTGAAGCAACCTATTGAACTACGCATAAAATTTTTTATGTAAATTTTTCTTTATTTCCTAGAGTTTATTACTTCTAGATCTATTTGATCTAATTTTTCAAAAGTAAAATGGTATCATTGATCTTTTCATCCTTATACAACTTAAAATCTAAACTAAATAACATGCAATAGGTGAAAAAAATTAGATAATATTATATATATTTTAAGGGGAAAAAATATAAGAAGAATGGTTCGGATCATTAACTAAGGAATCGATTTAAATAATTAATAATAGAATTTACGCATAATTTTAATCAAAAGATTCTTTATTTGAATATGAAATATCACACTAGCCGTTTTCCACATCTGGCATTTGAATGTAATCCAACTAGAAATTCATAACAAGATGAAATTATAAATAAAAAGGAAGAGAAATACAAAGCCATAAAAAGCACTAATGTATTCTTTTTAGGGGGCGATTTATGCACAAAAAAGCATTCAAAATGTAGTCACTTTACAAAGGCATTACAGCTTTTCTGTTTTATTGCACTACAATTAATTGTCTGAGCCCAAGACAAACTTCCACAACACAGAACTTTTTAAGCAAAAAGCATTGGCATGGAGACAAAGTTTCTAATGAGCTGACTATATATCCTTTAAAGCCTTCTTTTTTTATATATATTTTATTACTTTTTTTTTCCCCCAGTGTAAGTGAATTTTGCATGAAAGTAAGGGAATTCTTGGATCTCGAACTTCCAATAATCAGTCTATAATTGAATCCTCCATCATCCTTTATCAGTTTAATATCAAAACTTGGCCTTGGATCCTTCAAACATCTCTTTTCATCTTGCTATTCAACTTTCATATATAAAATTGTGTGCGTCTAAAAGAGAGGGAAAGTGGCCACTATTAAGTTTCAAAACTCGAAAGAATGTGAAAGACCAGTCAAAAAAGTAGAGTTGCCAATGGCATGACATTGCTTATTTGTAAACCATAGAATGTTTGATTGATGAAATTTTCTATGTGACATGATGTTGCTTTCAATGATTGTCTGGTCTTTGTCTTTAAGCATTTTGGAGACAACCTTTTTTTTTATTTTTTTTTATTTAATTTCAAGTGTTCACACCACTTTAGCTAAGACGACTTGGCATGCCACTATTTGAGCGGCTTAGTTAAAATTTTCTAATGAAATGATCACTATAGGTTTTCAGAGAATACACACACACACACACATGCTGCTCACAAAAAAATATAAATTAGAGTGCAATTATTGCCGATTGATACTGAGATAATGACTCAAAATTAAAGTCAAGCCAAAAACATGTATAGAAGGAATATATAATTTTGTATGCTGATGCTTAAGATTTATAGAAGCCTTATAATAGATCAAAACTACACAATCAGTTAGTATTTCACTGTAGTTGTAGCTCTTAGCACAATAACAAATGCAACGTAAGGCAATAATAACTAAAGGAGTCTAGTGGCATGATCCGCTTGTTTCCTTACTGAATCGTGCGGCCTTAGGCGCCAAATCCCACTCTCTTGGCCCTAAGTCAACCTTATACACTTAAAATGTTGATGGATTCAAAAGTAGAAAAGAGCACTCGCTCAAACTCGCTCAAGATGGGAGGAAAGAACTGTTATTGCTCAAAGAAAGCTTATAATGCTCTATGTGCTGGATTTGTTGCGTGTTTCTTTTGTGTGTTGGTCAAATGAGGCCTCAACTATTTATAAAGTACAAGGAAGTGTGTAAATGATGACTTAGAACTATCTCAACTACCACCTAACTCATTAATTACATGGAATTATCTACAACATGCATAAAGGCCTCCATGATTCTAATATCTTCATGGGTGGTGGCACACACCATGGCTTGGGCCGTTACATTTTCCCCCACCTAATTTGGAGACGTCCTTATTGACTCCCTGTGAAAGTCTTTGATCTTGTCTTGGACCTGCCATAAGTCATTTGTGGGCTCCCAACTTGCCTCGCTTTCGGGTAGTCCCTTCCACTTGACGATGTATTCTTGGCATGGTGGAAAACTCTTTTTCCGAACAATGCGATCAACCAAAATACTCTTTACTTCTTTGTCATACACCTTTGTGTTGCCGAGTGGAGGTCGCTTGGACTTTCCCCGCATCGGATTCCTTGTCCCCATGGTGCGACTTCAAGCAACTAACATAGAAGACCAGATGAAGTTTAAGCCAAGAGGGCAACTCTAGCTTGTATGATACGTTTTCGACCCTTTTGATGGTAGGAAATGGCCCCTCGTATTGCCGAAAAAGACCCTTGTGCAGTGAGTAGGTAGACTTGTGTTGTGACGGTAGGATCTTGACTAGCACCAAGTCCCCCACATTGAACTCCACGTGTTTACGCCTTCTGTTTGCCTATTTCTTTATCTGCTTAGTTGCTTTGTCGAGGTGCGTCCGTACTATGTCCGCTTGCTCATGCCACGACTTAGCAACCTTGTATGCTGTGGGACACCTCCTGGTATAGCTCATGATGAGCGTGTGTAGTATTAGCGACTGTTGTACCATGACCACCTCAAAAGGGCTCTTAGAAGTAGCCTTACTCCACTGCAAATTGTAAGGGAATTGGGCCACGTCTAGCAACTTTGCCCAATCATGCTGGTTGGTGCTTACAAAATGCTGCAAGTACAGCTCTAACAAAGCATTCACTATCTTCGTTTGCCCATTGATTTATGGGTAAAATCTTGTAGAGAAGTGTAGGGCCGATCCCATAAGCTTGAAAAACTCAGTCCAAAACCCCTAAGTAATATGGCTGTCACGGTCACTAATAATGGATTTCGGAAGTCCCTAATACTTTACCACAAGTTTAAAGAAAAACTTAGCGGTGTCTTTTATTGAGCACTCCTTCGGGGCGAGAGTGAAGGTAGCATATTTGGAGAATCGATCCACCACCACAACAATAGTCAGAAACCCCTAGGACTTCAGAAGATAAGTTATGAAATTCATCGATATGCTCTTCCATGGTCGAGCCAGAGTGGGAAGTGGCTCAAGTAACCTCACGGGACACAAGACATGTCCTCAAAAATTGCTCTACCTCAGGCCAATATTACGCTGACTCTAACAATGCTCCTGCCAGCTTTTGTCTCGAGTGTCTAGCCCACTTGGTGTCATGAAACTCCTTAATTAAGTTCTTTCTCAAGTTTCTCTACTTCAGAACATAGACGCGCCGCCATCCCTTAGTGTACAAAAGGTCAACCTCAACCTAAAATCTCTTGGATTTCCCTTGTTGCATAAGAGAAACCAGTTGTTTGCCCAAGTTTTCATGCTTCTTTCCCTCCTTTATAAGCACAAGAAGTTTCCCTTGTATCTTGCTCATGGTGGCAAGTTCAGCCTTCTGACTCAAGGCATCTGCTACCAAATTGGCCGTTCCCGGCTTATATTCCAGGACATAGTCGAATTCAGCCAAGAAATTCTGCCATCTTAGTTGTTTCACACTTAGCTTCTTTTGGCTTTGAAAGTAGCTAGTCGCCACGTTGTCCATTTTCACCATGAATTTAGACCCGAGCAAGTAATGCCTCCAAGTGCGTAAACAATACACTACCGCATCATCTACTTTTTTTGCACCGTATATTGGTGCTCCGTATCATTTAGTTTTTAGCTCTTAAAAACTATCAGATGCTCGCCTTGCATCAACACACCTCCAATAGCAAAATTAGAAGCATCTGTATGTACCTCGAATGGCAATGCATGGTTCAGTAATGCTAGAATCGGCTCCTCCATAATAGCCTTCTTGAGGGCATCGAAGACTTGTTGGCTTTTCTCCGCCTGGTGTCACTTGGTGTTCTTTTTTGAGTAAGTCGGTGAGTAGTGCGGCAATGGCAGAATGGCCCTTGATGAACATTCTATAATAGTTTGCGAGGTCTAAGAAAGAGCGCAACTCCGTGACCTTCGTGAGTAGCTCTTATTCGGCAATGACCTTGACCTTAGCCTTATCCATGAACAACGTCCCATTTCTGATATTGTGGCCAAGAAAATACACTTCCCGCTTTGCGAGCACTTCTCTTGCTTAACATAGAGCTCATTGTCCCGCAATACCTAGAATACAACCTGTAAGTGCTTGGCGTGCTCTTTCAAAGTGTTACTATAGACCACAATATCGTCAAGATATACCACTATAAACTGATCAAGATACGCCTAGAAGATACGGTTCATGAGCATGCAAAATGTGGTTAGAGTGTTGGTGAGATCGAAAGGCATGACCTTGAACTCGTACGTCCCATATCCGCACTTAATAGTATTCTTATCTAAGGTCAACCCTGGAGAAGTACTTAGCCTGTCCAAGTTGGTCGAACAAATCTGCAACCAATGGGATGATGTATTTGTTCTTCGAAGTCATTTTGTTGAGGGCCCAGTAGTCGATATACAATTGAAACGAGCCATCATGCTTTCGTTGGAAGAGAACTGGTGCTCTATATGGTACATTTGAGGGCTGGATATATCCCGCGTCCAGCAACTCTTTAATTTATCTTCGCAACTCTTCTAACTCCGGCATGGACATACAGTAAGTTGCTCTTGCTGGCGGCTTGGCACCCGGCTCTACCTATATCTTGTGGTTAACTTCTTATCATGGCGGCAATTGCTTTGGTAACTGGGGTGGCATCACGTCTTTATACTTCCCAAGAACTTAAGCTACCACCTTTAGTAATGGACTCCCTTCAAGATGCACATCGAGTTGTATCTTGGAAGTGGCACTGCATTGAACTGCCGCAAAAATTTCATACCCAAAACAAGGGTAAAATCATTTAGAGGTACGACGGAGAAGTTTGCCTTACTCGCCAAAGGCCTAAATGTAAATCCACATCTCGTGCTACCCTGCTAAGTGGTTTGGTCTCCGAATTCACTGTCTTAGGCTATTCATTAATTTTCTCGACTTTGAGACCAAACTGCTTGGCCTCATCCACCTTGATGAAGTTATGGGATGCTCTCGTGTCAATCAAGGCTTAAGCTTTCTTTTCGTTGATTATGGCCTCGACATTCATTGTCGACTTGTCTTGCACCTTTACTGGTATTTGCTTGGTATTCAATGCATTGAAGACTTGGAGACAGCCCATGTTTATGGCCTCCGCTAGTGGCATTTCTTATTGCTTTTCTCTGGACTCATTAAACATGGCGTTGAAAGCTTTTTTCTTTGGGCAGTCCTTCACCTAATGATCCCCATCGCAAAAGAAGCAATTGTGCTTGTGTTTAACTTCCTTCTTACCACCTTTAGACCATCATTTTTTTGTGGCGGTTTTTTCTTTCCATCATGATGCTGTAACTTATCTCCCTTCGCTCCCCCACCTTTGCCATGTTGGGGCTTATCCTCCTTTTTTGGTTTAGATGATTCACCTTTCCGGAACTCCACAAGTGTGTTCGTCTCAGTGAGGGTAGTGGAGATGTCATTCACTTGGCATAGCTGAAGCTCCTATAGCACCCATGGTTGGAGTCCTTCTATGAAGTTGAATAGCAAGTCATCTGAGTTCAGGTTGTCAATTTAAAGCGTTAGCTTTAAAAACTCGTCAACATATTTCAAGATTAACCTTGTCTGCTTTAGTTCCCTCATCTTCTTGTGAGACTCATACGCCATATTCCTTGGATAGAAATGCTTCTTTAGCTCACATTTGAGTAAGTCCAATGTGTTGATGATGTACACTTTGTGCACAATCTCCACATGCTTCCGCTGCCACCAAGTAGTCGCATGATCTTCAAGATAACTCGTCGCAATGTTCACTTTCTCTTGCTCACGTTGAACATTGGTGGCTTCGGAGTACCTCTCCATGGACCACAGAAAGTTCTCAATCTCTTGGACATCCCACTTGCCCCCATACTTCTTTATTCTCGGCACCTCAACCTTATTTAGAGGAGTGACATTGGTGGTGAGCACTTCGCTGGCTACTGCCTTCTTGCAAAGTCCTCCACTTGAGCCTTTAGCGCCTCAATAGAGTTCATCACCATAGCTTGGAACTCTTCAAGACTTTGGTGTTGCGCCATCATGTCTTGGCTCCTGTCACCCATTCGTCCCATAAGATCATCCGCCTCCTCCATTTTTGTTCAAAGATTTCGAGGCGCTCCTTTATCTCGATGACAACAATCTCCCCACGGACAACTTGATTCTCCATGGCGTTCAGCGAGCCCACATACTTCTCCTTGTTATTCTTCCTCATTTTTGCATTTTGATTTTGATCCCTCCCCATTTGGTCATCATGAGTGAGGTTTGACATTCATCCTTTCAAACAACGCAACTACGCCAATAGTGATTATGGCTCTGATACCAACTGTCACGACCTGCTTGTTTTTCTTGCTAAATCGTGCGGCCTTAGGCACAAAATCCCATTCTCTTGGCCCTAAGTTAGCCTTGTACACTTAAAACGTTGCTGGATTTGAAAATAGAAAAGAGCACTCACATAAACTCGCTCAGGAAAGAACTCTTATTATTCAAAGAAAACTTAGATGCTTTATGTGCAGGTTTTGTTGTGTGTCTCTTGTTGTGTGTTGGCCAAATGAGGCCCTTCCTATTTATATAGTACAAGGAAGTGTTTAGATGATGATTTAGAACTATCTCAACTACCACCTAACTTATTAATTACATGGAATTATCTACAACATACATAAAAGTCTCCACGATTCTAGAATCTTCATGGGTGGTGGCTCACACCATGACTTAGAGCGTTACATTAGGCAACAAGTAGCACTGGTAATTGAGGCTTGGATTTCATCAATCCTTAGTTAGCTAATTTTTCATGTTGTTATCAAGACTTATCTTAAAATATATTGTTAGATTCTTATCTCTCAGCTTGAGCATTTGAGTCAAGTTATTTTTGTCTCAAATTTAATTTCTTTCATATAACAACGGATTCAATTATTTCTTTAATTTTTTAGATAACTTTTATACTTGTGTTTCAAGCCCATCTACATTTCCCCAGAGACATGTTAAGGTATTACCTTAAAAACTATTGAGGGGCACAAATGACATTGACCTTCTATGCTCAAGTGAATCTCATATCAACTACTTGGGCTTAGACCAAGTGGCCAGAACTCCTCCCTCACAAATGTGAGGGAAGGGGTTCGAGCCCTCGCAGACGCATTACGGGGGTTTAATTTAAATTTCCTTCCTCGGAGCTCCAGGAGAAAGTGAAGCGCATCTTTCTCCTGGAGGAGTTGACGTCCTCCGAATATTTGAGAGGTTAAAAATCTGAAATGGTCTTGTATCAGAATTGATGTAAACGGGTCTCAGTATATGTATGATTGTAAATATCATGAGTAATAGTCTCTTAAAAAAAAAAAGTGAATCTCATATCGAAATTCTTCAAGAGCTCATTATGAGGTCGAAATCAATCCTCCACTCTTAAGTAAATTCAATATTGTCAAGTGATAATGACCTTTTAAATAATATGTAATAGAAATAGTAAGAGAATGTGGATGTTTTTCAATCGCCATGTACTACTTTATTGTAGTGTTTTATTTCTGGAGTAGGAATGGGAGTGAGGAGTTTGAATTCCTCCCACTTTAATGTTTACTTATCAATAGAGGAGTGAGAATCCCACTCCGTAGGGCTTATTTTTTTTTGGAGTGGGGAGTGAGATTCATACTCATTTTTACCTTTATATTTAATAAAATAAAATAAAATAAATAATATTTAATAAAATAAAATAAATAATATTTAATAAAATAAAATAAATAATATCATATTTATTTAAATAATATTATTATAATATTTTATAAATTATATTTATTAAAAATAATAATATTAAAAATATTTAAATATAATATTATTATATTTATTAAAAATAATTAAAATTTACTTTAAAATAATATTATTATATTCATAGAAAATTAATAATATTATTTTATATATTACCTAAAAATTATAATTTTATATTGTATTAATAATTTTGTATTATAATAATAATAATAATAATAATAATAATAATAATAATAATAATAATAATGTTTCATTTGTGTTGCTCTTAATAATATTTTTATTTATATAATTAAAATTAAAATTGATAAAAAATTATGATTTACATAATTAAGAATATTAATAATTATTATTAATTTATAAATATAATAAAATAAATATTTTATTTTTCAAAATTTTTTATTAATTTTATAATTAAAAACTATAATTTTTTAAATAAGAATAAAACTATGATTATAAATCATTTACTCCCAATCCAAAATTATGTAAACACAGAGAATCTAAATCTAAGATTATGTAAACCCATAAATTAGATACTGATTTCAATTTCATGCTCCCATTCCAGTGTAAGTAAACAACCTACACCCACTCCACACTCTTAATCTCAGGATTTCTACTGTTTAAGATTTCTACTTCAATCCAAAATGTAAACCCTATGTATATATTGTCATTTTTTGATAAGACTATGCATGATAAATTAACATAAAATGAACTTTTCCATCGTGATTAAAGATACACTTTCAAAGTATTTTCTACAAAATTCATACTATGACATGCAAACAAGAACAAATTAACTTTGTTTTAAAGCGCTACAAATCAATATCTGCAGTCCAAGTTACTTAGCTGACTGATTAAATTTCATATTGAAAAGACAGATCCCTGATAGAGCCCAAGACATTTGTATAAGCAGAGACCTGGAATAAGACGATTAAACCTATATCGTTATTCAACTTTCCGGCACCAAGACAACCAAAGAACACAGAATAAGCTTAAAAAAAGCATGGACACTGACTGTAATAACAAAATATACCTTCTTAATTTTGAGAAAGCTTCACTCAGTTGGATCCTTCCCAAAACCCATCATAGCATGTGTAGCTAGCATCGAACACCGGCGAGTCATTTCCAGAATTCGCCCGACCACAGGTAAGTTAACTGTTTCTCGGTTCTTGAGAGGCTTCTTGTCCCACCTATTCACATTTTATGCATAACTTTCGTAACCATCTCAGAAAAGAGAACTTTTGCACGTAAAATCATTGGAAAAACAGCTAACAGAAAATATCAAACATCACTTGAATTCAAGGATCAGGTAGTAAATAGAGGTTACAACCCCAATACACCCTGTTCAATAGATTTCACTGTTGTTAAGCACAGCTACCATTCCCAGTCACAAAGGATCAATAATTCAACATTGAATCATATAGAACATTACCTGGAGCACTCTTATACAACTTCCAAAAACCATTAAGTTACAAGCATGTGAAATTTCAGCCACCACAAACAGTTTATAAAGTTATATGAGCAGTCAAATGGGCAACTGAACTAAGATACTGTTCTCATATTAAAAAATTCAAAAACTATCAGGTCCTAATCTTAATTAGCTTGATTTAATAAGATTCACAATCTTAGAATCCCTTTCGTACTTATTTTCTCTAAAGCATAACTCAAGGTGTTCATGAATAATTACTTTTGAGACTCATGCAACTCACGCCACAAAATAACTCCCACCTATAATTCTGCTAACTTTGCAATCAAATGAATGCAAATTCAATCCTCCAGCATTGCATAAAATTATAAGCTAAGGAACTAGTCAGGCACTTCCTTCACAATGTACATACCCAATGTTTTTTGAAAATGAGGAATTGATTCGGTATACAAATTTTATGATAAATTGACTTTATCTTCCTAGAAATGACTGTATCTCCTATCACAGTAATTTTATCAGTAGGAATGCAGAAAGTATTCAAACTAAAGAGGGATGCATCTGAAATATGATCTCAAGGTTTCTATCTCATGTAAAGGATTAAACAAAACCATTATCTTTTAAATCCTGACAACATACATATCTTCATGGCGAACAACTTTTCCATCTTCAGTATATAGTTTGATGAGTGATATCATATCTATATTTCTCCCCATGAACTTGTAGTGTTGTTTGGTGTCAATTGTTATCTGTCAAGCAGCAGATACAATATCCATATCAAGGATCAGATCAAAAAGGAAAAAGATGTGAAGAGAATGTCAAATAACATTTCAAACCTCTCGCTTCTGTGCTGAAATAATGTTTTCTTCAACACTGTATTCAGAAATACTCGACTCACTAAAAACCTGAAAAATGAGGTAGAAAAAGGGAATAAAATTCTCATTCATGGATTAACAAGGTTGTTGATCTTTGACAACTAATTTGCTAGACTGACTAAACTTAATCATTCTTAGATGAGAGGTATAAGTTAGGTTGAAAGAATGATAGTATACTCATTTGTTTTCCCGGCATTTATATTGCATTAGGTATATATTCATAAAGCACAGAAACTTGGGTAAACATCCAAACCTGAAGAAAAAGAAATGATTGCGCCATCTAAATATGGTAAGAATTTGTAGCATTTATATACATTTCCTTAAATGTAAAAAGTAGATACCTGAATTATAGACTGGCTTGTATAATATTATCAATTTCAAACTCTGATATGTGGAGGTTAAGACTGATAAGAGGTATGAAATGCAAATTGCTTTTCCAGCATGCTTCTAAAGCTAGCTGTGTATCCCAAAAAATTTTCCAAGCAAATTAATATATCACCACGTAAAAAATATATGCTTCAACACACAATCTTTGCTTCAAATCAGCTGTTAGTAAAGTACAAGGATAATTTTCCATTTGAAAGTAAAAAAGTGAAAAAATCATTGAATTTTCAATCACACTGCATCTATATGCTAGACATGCATATGAAGAAGGCCAAGTTTCCACACCTTTCCATTAAAAGAAAGAAACAAATCATTAGCAATTCAAACTTGATTAATATATATTATGTCATTGTTTCTTTTCTATTCATGCACATGTTTGAAGATATGTGCAGAAAGATCATTCTGAATTGTTCCAAAAAATTGATTCTCCCTAAGTTTAAAATGATCACAGCAAACAGTTGATTTGTGAAAAAGAAACAAAATGATTACCTTGGAAATTGCATAGAATGCTGATTTGATTTGCTTCACCCTGAATAGTCAATAATAATTTGCATCAGACATGATTTTGATCCATAAATATCTAATCTCATGCACGGACTTCCTATTAAGCCGAACTGCCATTTGAACCACATATAAAAATATTTAATTTCGATAAAATTCTTTAACTTCCAATACGTACCCGTGAGCACACATGAGTGGGTCTTCAAAGGATGCATGTGGAGCATAGATTTCGAAGTCATGGGATGTGGCACAAGATCCATATCTGAAACAATCCACAGAAACATATGATAAAAATCTCAACACAATCAATAGATATGTTTCCAGCATCAAGTGGACACCAACCAGCAAGGCAAATTTATAAAATTCTTCAAATTTTTTTTTTTAAGAAAATTACATGCTACCATGAAATTGTCTAAAAATGTAATTAAAATGATATATGGCGATAGCATGACTATTGGAATTACTTGTTACACAAAGCATGGACATATAATAACAACTCATCATACAAAAATGTATCCGCATATGGCTATTACTAATTCAATTTCAGCGGATGTTAAAAACCAAAACAATTTAAAACGAAGTAATAATAACAAATAATAAACAGTGAAAGAAATTGGTCTCTACTTCTATACCATCTATTCCAATAGCTTCCTTGGTCATACCAATTTTCTTCTACAGATGAATAAGAAGAAGAAAGGGTAACTGCAATCACAGTAACTAATTGGTGAACTCATTCTGCAAAAGGCATTCCATAGACGCTAGGAGAATCTCTGGTGGGTTTCGAAAAATGTTTATTTATCTTACTTTGTTCTAATGAGTAATTCTTGTAAGAGTGTTTAGCAGAAAAAATGAGCGTAGAAGATAATTTTATGTGTGTTTTATTAGATCCATACAAGAAGCTGCAGAGTGTGGACTTGGCCATATGTGCTGCATTTTACACCAAAAAGCTGAAACTTTCCATTTCTTTTCATTCTTTCAACAAAATATTAACATATTTAGAAAGAAGTACATAAATATATCTGAATTACAGCATCACATCATCCCCTAAATGAATGAATCTACGGTTCAGCGACTACAACGTTAACAACTAGACAATTATCACTAGGAAACATTTTTTTAATTCTTAAAAAAAATAAATAAACTTCTTTCCAAGATCTATAAATGTTTAATGTAGCATATATATAAACCACAAAAAAATTTGTAAATAACACTAACTAAAACTATCGGTTGCCTCCAATAAATGAAAAACATATTTATGAGTAAGGCTATGCTTTCTCAGTTGTGAGTATCCCAACTAATGTGTTAGCAATCATTTATATATATTTCAACATGCATGATACAAATTTAAGTTCATTATTAATAATTAAAATATAACTTTTACAGCTCAATTAATGAATTGCATAAAAGATGCCACGTCAATTAAGATACAAACAATTGTAACTGACATTAAAGTAAGCAACACAATCTATTTTGTTGTTAATTCAGTATTTAAACAACAGTCACACAATTGTGCCACGTATACATCAATTAAGGGGTAATTAAGAGGCGAACTATGTGGCGTAGGGAAATTTCAGGGAAAATAAGGGTCTTCACTGAAGTTCAGCACATATCAATAGGAAATTTACGTTTGCCACTGGGGTTTCAGTATTTATATTTTGGCCGATTTACATCTGTCATTTCATCATTTTGGCCTTTGCCCGGTACTAACGAAAGAAAGACGATTACTCACAAGTTAAGAATGTGAGGCATAATATCATCAGAAATACGTTTGGAGGAAGTAAACTCGGAAGCCTCTTTGCCGCAACGTTCCCTTATCTGATCCATTTGCTCTTCCTTATTATCTGATTTAATAAAAATAAAAAATAGTAAAGAATGATAAATAAGCATCATCAAATTTAATAATTGGCAGCAGTTAATTAAGCAACAAATCATGCAATATGCACATTAACCTTTTGAGTGAGTGTGATTCACTTTCTCCATTAAAGGTGGTGGTGATTCTTGCATTTTCTTGGCAACCAGACGGGTCTGATGAAGCTAATGATGCTGAGAAGTGTGGGAAAGTGGAAGGAGCCGAGAAGAAAATGAACATATGCATGGCTTCATTGCATCCACTTGTCCATACTTCGTCCGTTAATTCGCCTTTTTATGTAACGTGTCCGTTAATTTGCTCTTTTATGTAACGTGGCCGATTCCTTGAATGTCTTTCATTCTATTTCTTTGAATTCGGGCGAGATTTGAATAATCAAATAATAAATTTACAATAATTTTTTTGAGCAAGCAAATAATTCAAAACGCGACACTCTCTCTACCGACGGTAACCGACACACGTCGGATTTCAGTTAGTGACATTCTAGTGGAGTCCCTGAAGTATGATATAATATCGGCGTTACCCTAATGGATTTGAAGTTTTGAACTTCCTCCATCTTTCCTCAATAATCGCCTCGTCCATCTATAATAATCACGTGGTCCCTCTCTTCCTTTTTACTTTGAGTCTATAAAAGTATAAATTTATTTGTAATGTACTTATAAAAAGAAGGCAACAGCTAGATGAATAGAGACTATTGACACAAATAAATACCCATTTACTTGGAGCTAATGCGTTTCAAAAAAATAAATTAATGGCAATCATGAGGTTATAATTTAGAAATATAATTTTTGCATTACATTACATTAAGATTCTCTACTACTGATCTAAACTTTAAATGAACAAAAATTTATATGGTAATTAATGGTTAGTACAATTTTTTTAAAAAAAATAGTTAAGATGAATTTTATTGGTTCAGGATTCGGAGTTCACGTGTGTTTGATATTCTTTTGAATATTTGAAAGTAAATTCCACCAGTTAAAATAATAATAATAATAATATTACCACCCTTAATAAACTTCTACGAACCTCAAAAATATCTGACTAGTTATGCCGGCAAGTTATCAAAAGTCAATAAACGTTGCTTCCGAAAATATTAGAACCATGTTGCGAACAAAGAAATGGGGGGTACATGCAGACGATCAAAGGCAATAAAAGATTTACAAACAAATGATTTGAAAATGCTCCACTGGGATATACAAATCTAGTAAGAAAATAATTCTTGTAAACACTATCACACCGTACCGGAGGTAGCACAACTTGTTTCCAATTCTTTGGACAAGCAAAGATGGTCCTTATTTACCATTCAACACAAAGCATGCATACACTACCATCTGATTTCTTTCTATTTTCTTTCTTTTATTTTGTCATTTTTACTTTTAATCACATTGCAAAACCACTGCCACTTAAGATAAATGCTGACCCGTTGTTTTTGGCATAAAAAAGTGAAAGACGATACCAAATCTACCGCTTGGGCTCATTCAAAGTTTTTCCCTCAAAAAATTCACCCAGCATTCGCTCAAGATCCTCTGCCGAATACCGGATGTACTTCTGTGGGTTCTTCCCATTCTCAACTAGAGGCCTGGAGCACATCAAAGTACTGTCAAAGAAAGATCTACTAAATCTCTTCTGGGTTTAAAATTTGGCATGTACAATGGATGCATGTGAAAATGTTCCGAGTGTCTGCAAAGGGTAGTGAGAAAACAAGCAAAACGTTTGATGAATGGAAAAGATAACACACCCAAAACGTTTTACAAAAGATCGGTAGGCAGGCAACAAGACTTCAGCAACTGCAAGCCTTAGAGACTCCCGCAACTCTGTGTCAGGAACTGTCCACTGAGATTGTTTTTGATGAAGCTCCTCGAACTGAATATTAAACACCTTAAACCTGATAGCATAATCCGGTTCCCAAACATGATCAGAAGGCTTATTGGATGAACAACAAAATTCTTATTAGAAGAAAAAGGTGTTTTTTCACGAGGATGGAACATCAACCTGTCCTTAACCAACGCTCTTGAAACTCCACTACTATTTCCTCCATCAGTAGCCACTGAACCACCTCCCCCAGATGATGTCAGGCCTTGAACAGATAGACACTGCAGAATCTACAGAGGAAAATATAACCAATTACTTAAATAGGAATATATCAGTTTATCTGTGCACTAATATGTTTTAAACGAAAGAAAGAACAATTGTAATGACATATAATAGAAACCTTCCAAAAGTACAATATCTAATAATAAATAAATATATAAAACAAAGAGGGAGATTGGAGAGGTTGATGTGCATGGAATGTCAACACATTCCAGATATCAGTTACCATCTTGCTAAGTTATGAAAAATAAACCACTATATAAACTTACCCGTGGTCAGTTCTATTAATAATTTGCTAGTCCCTATACAACATTTTTGTCAAATTTTGCAAATTATTAATTTCTTTTAACCCACAATCATGGCATCATCAACTCTCTAACCCTGAATATCAGTAGGGTGGACAAAAAGACCATTGTCCCCGAAAGAAACCAATCAGTCTATATGAGAAAAAACCAAAACCAAAAAAAAAGGAAATACAAAATAAATTACGATTTAAAACCAAAAAAACCGAACCGACCTGGAAACCAAACTAATTCGGTTCAGTTCGGATTATTATTCTATAAAAACCAACGGTTCAGTTCGGATTATTATTCTATAAAAACCGACGGTTCAAACCATTGCCCACCCCTAAATATCAGTATCAATTCTGTTTGATCATCACTCTTCTAAATTTTTTTCTATTATATGTCCCATTAATGTTCTCAAATATAATCCTCACTTGTTTCCTGCAAACAACTCATTAAATCACTAAACTCCTTAATTTTCATCTCTGCCCTGACATTCAGCAACCTGATTCTTCTACTTTAGCAATTCTAACCAGGGGTCTTCGAGCCTACTCTGTACGATTGGCCAGCCCTGCGGGAGCAAAAGGATCAGACGTCTCCCGATGCTACGCCTTTGCATCCTTTCGACTAAAGTCTAAGATCACAACAACCTAAATTCTACAGAACTTTTTCCTACAAATATCACAAAGAGAGTTCTCTCCAAGCTTTCGAACACACAAGGCATCACCAAATGGGGAAGAGCAGAGAGAAACCTTTGCCCAGGCAGTTCTTTTGTACTGATTTGCATGCTGTTGCACTATCCTTCTGTGTCTTTGCACCCAATCATCTCCTAACAAATCCTTCGCTTCAGACCTGAAAATGGAATGTTAACTTATAATGAATCACTACTGCAAGCAAGACAAAACTTCCGAAAGCATAGTAAAGTAGAGGCCCACTTCTCCTCAAAAAAAAAAAAAAAAGTAGAGGCCCACAAAAATCAGGTAACATGACAAACCTGCGCACAGATCTGACCATATAGTGAATATTGTTCATCAGGAACAAGTGAGTCAAAGCAGGATCTTTGTACTGCTTAGATTTCCCATCCAAATTAGTTTGAAGAGCCTGCATTATTCGCATTGTCACAGAAGCTAGCTGTGAATCTGATTCAGTTCCATTTTCAAATTCCTGGAACAGTTGCTTCAAAGTTGACTGATAGCTGTAAAAGTTTAGCACAAAATGTCAGGTCAACCATCACCAAAAATTAAAACAGGAAAAGTTACGATAAAGAAATAAACAGCTTTGAACATAGAAATTTCTCCAGCTGAAATCTCAGGATCTTAAATTATAAGAGTTATATAACTGAATCTTTAAACTGAAAATTGTATGGACAGAAAAACAACAAAAAAATTAATTGGTTGCATTGCACATGACATATTCTGTATAGCACGAAGAGAAAGCACATTAAACTGACAAGACAAAACAAATAACATAGCAGATTGTAAAGCGGTCCTAACAGACTAAAGAACATGTTCAACTGCACTTACTCAAACAGAAACTTCACATAGTTAATCACATAGCTGGTCAAAGGATGTACAGTTCCATCTAACACAGCCGTTTTTGTTGCATCCTTCTCAACAGCTTCTTCAAAATCACCAAAGGTCTCTTGAGCTGTCTGGGCAAGCCGTTTTGTCAAGCCCAATGCAGATTCTCTAATTTCAGTGCAAGCTTTACCTTTGAAAACAGACTCTATCTGGCAAGAAAATGACCATATTTCAAGTTAGTTACATATATATATGTAGCAATAATCTATGAATTGACTTTCCAGAACATACATGGTCAAGTTAATTACAGATACATGGCAATAATCTATGAATTTGACTTTCCAGGACGTATAGCTAGTAAATGAACTTGATGATACCTTAGGCATTAGGCAAGCCATATAATCTGAACTCTAGGTGAAATACGAGCTCATTTATCTTGCACTATTTTAATAGTAACATTATAACTATCTTTGCAACCAACAATACAACTCAAATCCATATGGCTCACTGTAACTAAAATATTACAATTTAAATTCTAAAAACAACGTATAGAAAATTATTATCAATGTTAGCCCAATGGAACTGAGAGCAGTGTTAGGTAAACAGACAAGATAACAGAAGACCTAAAAGTAGTACTGCTAAAACATTTTTATGATGAGGACTCGTAAAATTTTCAAATCAAGTTATCAATTCAGAATGCTAGGTGAAATGACATATATCTTGCACTTTTAAAGTACGTTACAACAATCTTCCCAACCAACAATACCATCTTGAACCCATATGGATCATTCTGACTATCTATTCCAAAATAAATTCTAATAACAATACACAGAAAATTATCATCAATGTTACGTCCAATAAAACTGAGGGACTGGTAAGCATAGAAGAATGACAGAAGACCTAAAAGTAGTACTACCTACAGGATTTCAATAGTTAAAACTCATTTGGAAGATATATACTTCAGGACACCATTATTCACTAAAACAATACAAATATAACCACATCCACATGTATCAATCAAAAATATTGCCATTAGAGGACCCCTTATCATCATTGAAGCATCACAATTGACACGTACAAACATCAAAATGAAATCCAACAAGAGACAGATTTCTATGAGCAAAAGCTCATTTGGTTTGTCCATCTATTATCCACTGTATTCCTTTTGTACAACAAACAATGGTAACGAATAATCAATGTGATGATGATGTTACCTAATCTACGTATTAATATGGAAGATGGATTGGGAATGAGAATATGGTGTGATGGAGTAGGCTTCTTTTGGATTGTTAAAGCAGAGTACAATGTTTCATGTGAAACGTGGAAAGACGCTTTTCAAATGTAGACAAACATGCATACATTTTAACTAGAATTCTTGTGCAATACCAAATTTGCTTACTATCATCTGGAGGAAAAAATTCATGCCTCTATCTCTTCATGACACAAATGGTAGTGCATAAGATGGAACGGACTGAGAATTGATTCCTCATTCTCTTCGTGATAAACACCTCTCTTTCTTTCTCTTCATTCCTGTTGAGAATTTGATTCTTCTTACATACTTATGATATGACACCAATGCCTATTGAAAGCAAATTTCCAAATTTAAAGTTGATGGTTGGTACTGGTTTACGGTAGCCGTCTTTGATTCGTTATTTGATTCTAAATGGGTAACTATTTATTAAAGTTAGATGTCCGTTTTTGTCAAAAATTGCTCTTAGGCACCACACATGAAACATTAAAGAAATAGTTGGGACAATGGATAATAGAGTATTGGTATCAGACTAGGTTTGGCATGGATAATGCCAAACCTGCATCCACACCCACTAAAAAATTTCAAACCCAAATCCTTCACAAACCCATTACCGGTTTCAATTTTCATCCCACCTCAACAGATATGTAGTCATTGCCAAATCGAGAAGATATCCACTCATTTTTATCAGTTCTTCTACTTCTAAGAACTAATAAAACAACTAAGGAAACACTTGATCAAATCTACAAGTCTAATCTACCAAATAGACACTAAATTTCTACCACTAGTAATTAGTAGAAGTTTTCCAATCATTCAAACTTTAAAGGATATATTCAATCATTCAAACCATTCAAAATGCCCACAACATTGCTAATTAGTCAAAGTTTTCCATTACTTTGTTAACTAATTTTTATATTACAATTATATGTCTTCTAATTATCTGCAAATCTTGGTGTGGAAGGAGGTATATTTATACACATAGTCAAGCAGCTTTAGTTTGAATAACTATTGGTAATAGATCACTGTATCTACGGACAATGGAAAGATGTAAAAATACTGAATGTCTAGTTAACAGTGACACTAAAATTGGTTTGAGGGGGTAGAATAATTTTTTCATTTAAGAAATAAATAAATAAATAAAATAGCTAAATATCTGTGGATACTAGCATTTTTTAAACAGCACCAGTGGATATTCACATCCACCCAAACCCATAAAGAGGCATACCAAATCATTCTTAGGGTCAGAAACCAGTGGATATTCACATCCACAGGTAAAATTGCCATCTCTTATCATGGAAATTGAAAAGAATAAACAGGATTATAGCCAGTGTTTGGCACAATCAAATTGAATTGAATTAGATTTTGTCTATTATGAGAAGGGCAGACAAACCTTTTCCATGACAGACCAGAAAATCATGCAAAGCTTCAATCTAAACAACATAATATCAGTGACTACTGATACAACGCCTCACTTCATCCATATGAAAAAAAATAAATGAATTTCAGATCACCATCAAACTTTATAAACTACCACACCTAACTAAGCCATATCCCCAGATCCAAATTTGTCAATCAGCATTTAAACTATTGCAATAAATAAGAACGTAAAAATTAGTCATACCTCTGAGTGAAGCTCTCGCATTATCTCATACATGTCTAAAAGTACAAATAGCTTTTCAGGCGATCTCTTGCTTTTGGCAATTGCATCCCCAAAACTGAGCAGCACTGTAACACTACTTGCAGTAACTTCAGCAAAACATTGATCACTAAGAGAATCAAAGCCTTCAAATATTTGATCGCATACTTTACGTTCTCCAGCAAAAAGCAATTTGACCTGTACAAAAATAATTAGCAAATTGTAATACCATGTATAAAAGGTACGAGTATATTCAGCATGGTTCTTACAGCAATACGCATGAAATGAATCCAATTTCCAATCTTTGCCTCCAACACCTCCCATTGCATCTTTTGAACATCATCTTTGCTAAGTTTCTCAACCCCCAATTTTCGGAGGCTCTCTTCCAAAACTGTAGAACGTGTATCCCTAAAGAAAAATAAATAAATAAAATAAAAAAGGGAAAGGTGCTGAACTTGTTGGAAAAATTATCATGTGCCTTTGTATGGATGTAACTGTGGATATATAAGATATGTTTACAGGAGAAAAACAACAGTCGTTTAAAGACTCATAAAGATACATCTTTTTTACTTGGACAAATTATATTGCCCTAAAGTAATCCAAATGCAGAAGGACATAGCAAGATGAGAGCCACATGTTGTCCAGACAGATTAAAACCAAAACAAAACTCCATTTCCTAATTCCACCAGGGAGATAGTTATCCACCTGAACCACCTCGACAAAAGCATTTTAATGACCTTATACAAAATTACTAATCAACATACAATATGAAGAACGCGTAACTATTGCTAATGTCTAAATGACATCCCTATATTTCTTTTCCAAGAAAAAGGAAAGTAAAAAATAAAATTGGTTTCTAACATTTTATTTTCCTTCTTTTGGTCAATGGACTTATCCAAAAAGCTTTAATTTCAAGTCTTCAATTATGCAGGTGGAAAGACTGGAATAATTTAATGCCCATATTTGAGTCCTACAATTAACTGTAACTGCAGATTCACCAAAATTTCGTACACATTCAAATATAATAAAATCAAGACGAAAAAAAACATATAGAGACCTAATAACCACCAAGGACTCTTTAAGTTCGACCAACAAAGCTTCCTTATTGTTGCAAGACCATGGCTTTAGCTGTACGCTGCCAATGCCAAAGACGATATCATATGTCTTCACTATCAATGTAATCAATTCTGAATACTCTGGCATATGAGCTAACAACAATAAGATACTACATTGGCCTAAATCAATTAAAGAACAACAGATTAAGTTTTTATTTTATTTTATGTGTTTATTTATTTTTTTGGCCCAGAAACAAACAACAGATTAAGTAAATCACAGACAACTTTTGTCATCTTGCTGCCACGTTGTTATAATTTTACTTTTGATGAATAAAATTCAGAAACTCTTTCATCGGGGACAAGCTAGGCTAGTTTGATACATTTTCTATGGTTTAGATTTTATTTTCTCATTCGTGTCCGGTTTGATTACTTATTTGGGTAAGATTTTGTTTCCTATACTGCACTGTAATGAGATTTATATGTTGTTATAGGAAGTAGACCAATCAAATTCAAACCCCCCACCCTCCAACACCACACACCCCTTTTTCTTCTTCTGAGGGTGATAGATTCTTCCCCCAACCCCCTTTTTTGGAGAGGAGGTTGGTTTTCCAGCTTATGGCCGCTATAAATAGGGCCTAAGTTTCCATTCTAAATTCAGACTCTGGATGAACAAATAGTAAAAGGGAATGAATGATGAAGAAAAAAGTGCTACCTCTGTACTGTGTACCAGTTATCTTCAAGATCACCAAAATAACCCAATGTAAAAACCAATAACCATACAAAAATCTTCAGATGAGAGTTCTGATGAATACCCAACCACCCCTAACCAGCCTATGTTTTTTTACCACTAATTTTTCTCCCTTTTCTTTTTCTCTATTGGTTCTGAACCACTTATCTTCAAATGAAATACACAAGAATAACAACCAATACAAAGAACAGAAATTTGTAATGCATAGCAGAAACTCATGTCTTTATTTTATTTGGTCAAGCAATGAGGCTTAGCATCGTACTTTCATCAATAATGGCTAAAGTAGGCCTGTACAGGTATATGCATATACATAGAGAGAAAGAGGAGAATTTCCACAACATAGAAACAGTCCTTCATGCAACTAAAGTACATGTCACATGCAAAGAACAGCATTTGAAGTAGCCAATCTCAAACAAATTTAAACATTTCAAAATAATTTGCTTGCTCAGAGAAGATAAGATGGTTACGACTATAAAAATCAACATGCAAGATTAAATAGCTATGGATCAAAGACAGAGCTTCTTACCTATAAATTCTTTGTAATTGCTGTTGGTGGCCAGCTTGAACCATTTGCTGGGCTAAATCATGCAGTAAAGGCAAAATCCTTGGTGGTATAAGAGTAGGAGGTGTAAAAACAGCAGTTTCTGCATCACCATTTGGCTGTTCTGAATGATGATTCGATGGGCTTTTGTGGCTAGAATCACCATTGTGTCCCGGTGATCCTGATGAGGGACGCATTGAATTTGGGAGGCATTCAAAAAGACGATCAGGCTCCAATGGTTTGCTGAAATTTTGAGAGGGAAAAAAAAATGATGCTTGCATAGCTCAACAAGTTGCAAAAGCACCAACAACACGTCTTTGGAAAACGAAATATGTATGCCGAGACCATTGTCTGAGACTACAGACAAGGAAGAATAATGCTCATAGAATGGACATAAGATAGACAAATTTGACGCCCCCACAAAAGGAGGGAAAGATGAAAAAATAAAGAGGAACTTCAGAAACTGATCAAGAAGAGTGTAATTTCTTATTGGATGTAAGGTATATTAAACACACAGGTCTATGGGAACATGGTACTGAAATTAAAAACTAATATTTTGGAAAGAATAACAAAATAGTTAAATTAATGTTTAAATTGAAGTGCATAACTAAAAAATTGTTCTTCAAGCATCATGCTTCTTATGCATAAATGGGGTCCTGATCCTTGCAACACAAGAATTCCAGAAGGCTTATTTCAGACATTATACAATACTCTAGATACTAAGAAGGAAAAATCCTGGGGATGACATATGCTAGCAAGAAAAAGCTACTGCAAAGCAAATTTGCAGAAAAGTTCAGCTTGTTTCTAAACTTAAAAGGCTTGAGATCAAGAAGCATTAGATAGTTATTTGAGCAAAAGGATCACACCTTCAGACGAAAAGCATCAATAAGCATGAAAATACAAACCTGTATGAGGCTAATAGTTGCTTAAACTCGTCTTCTAGCTTTGAAATAGCTTTAACAAGTAAAGTATTGGCATTGTTGATCACCCCCTCACTATTTTTGAAGCCCTTGTTACTGCTAAAATAACTAATGTTGCGTCTAAGTTGATCAATTGCTTCCAGATAACTTTCCAGGTCCTCATGTGGTCCTCTAAGTATTTTAGATTCTGCCTACATATAGGAGCAACAAATAATTTAGTAACAGTGTAAGAAACTTTGAGTATTTAGATATAAGTATTTAAAATAGATAAACAGAAATAAAACTTGCCTATGCCTCATGGACTCAGAAACAAATGGACTCTTAAAAACAAAACTGCCTCACTTGTATTCACACATTAGACAATACACTTCTTCGCTCCCAAATATGAGCAAATTGATACTTTAAGCCACTTAGTGATGATGACAGAGAGCTATAGTGAATTATCAAGAATTCAACTTTCACTTCATCCATCGATTCCATGTATGCAGGGATTCTCTAGGTTATTAATAAGGCATTTTAAGGAATTGAGGAAGTAAGAGATGACTACGCATTATTGAGGGAGTTTACAATGTACACGCTCTTTAAGGGTTTATATTGATCTGAAGTAACTTAAATTGTCGCATGCTATCATACACTTTCAGCTGAGCGTCGTAAGAATCATCTTAGTATGGGCAAGAACAGAACGACATAAATAAAGTTTGTTTGAAAACATATTTCACACATCACCATTAGTTTTAGTCCGGTAAAATCAGCGCTCACCAAACGTACTAGGTTTACTTGTGCCATATGATTGATGTTTGCTCTTACTTAACAAGCCAAACAAGCTACAGCATATTTAAAGAAAGCACAACCATTTCCTTCATTCCAATCCGTTAAATCTACTGCAAGAGGTCAAGCTTCACACTTTTCAAACACTTATAAACAGATTGAATGAACTCATAATCAAAACTAATAACAGCATCATCACGGTATCAATAGAAAGCAAACCTGACGAGAAAGATCAAATTGAGCCAAAATAACCTCAGCAGCCTTCAAAGTCTTATCAATATTCTCATGAGCCTTTCTAATAGCGTGCGTTCTAATCTGTATCAACAATAATAGCCAGTAAAATAAAAAACACCAGCCAAAGATCTATTCGATCCGAAAACCTCATTCAGGAACAGGTCAAAGTCAAAGTCAAGATCTGATATTGTGAACCTGAGTAGGGCGCATGGCGGTTTCGAGAGCGGAGAGGCGGTGATCAAAAGAGCCGAGAATCGAGACGACATTGTCTGTAATTGTTTGGCTCTTTTGCAACGACTCTCTCATTTTCGCTGCTTTCTCGCTTAAAGAAAGCGATTCCATGCCTGTTACTCCCATCACTACCATCTTCTTCTTCTTCTTCTTCGTCTTTTCGCTTCTTCTCTACAAAAAGAGAATTATTGGTTGATTTTTAAAAATAAAATAAAATTTGGTGATGAAAATGTTTTGTGTGTTGTGGTTGTTGTGGGGTAAGTGCCAGTTTGACAATTAAGTTTAAGTTAAAAATAATAATATTATTAAAATATTATTCAGCAGAGCGGCGCAGAGATAATGCTGCCGTCTTTGCTTTCGCTGGCTTCCAATCTGGTTATATAGAGAATAAAAAGGAAAGGACTGGAGAGAGAGACTCTTGTACTCGTTACTCTTCCTGCTCCTTTCTTCCCTAGGTCAATTGTTTTCTTCTTTTTCTTTTTTAATTTTTAATTTCACATTTTAATATGTCAAAGTTATTGTCACATTTTTATCAAATTCGACCTAGTGATAAAAAGCGACTGGATTTTCAAGCCGAGAATCCATCCAATAATATGTCTTGATTTAAATAGAACAAAACAAAACAAATTATAATTATCATTAAAATAAAATTCTTTAAGATAGGAGATAATTTTTTCTAACTTAATTGTACATTAATTGATTATTTCTCTTATACAAAGAGGTCAACCCTCAAAAGTGAATGTGAAAAAAAAGGATATATTAGAGGAGAGATATAACATCTCTAAGCGTTTTCTGCCATTCTCTCTTTTATTGTTTATTTGTTATTGTGCTGCTCTTAATCTAAAAATTAAGCATCGGAGGGTTTACACCATCGAGCTCTTCAATCGTAGCTATCTCAAAAGTATCAAGCTTTGTCATAGGCCGTTCCCAACATTATTAGGTAAACACCTATAAAAATTGTTCCCTACTTTTTTTATTTCTCTATTAAAAGTTCTTTTTTTATAGAGAACTAAAATTATACCTAATTCAAAATAACAAGTGAAAAATTGTAAAACAAGTCTAGCCCACGAATGAGTCGTTGAATTCAAAATCCAAGCACATGGTGAATATAGAGTTGATGTAACGGAAATATTTGCTGTAAAATATATCATGCAAGACTCCAGAAAGATTCTTGTTCGACAACTAAGGTCCTATTTGAGATTAAAATTTAGGCAGCTATAGTTTGAATGTTATAACACTAAATTGTTTAGTACACACTAACTGTCGTAACTCGGAGACTAAATTGATTTAATTTTATACTTATATCATGAAAAATCTACTATATTTTTACTAATTTTATCAAAATTATTATTTAGAAACTATATTTATTATATACTATTAATTCTTATTTCATAATTACATTTTTTTTATAGCAACTGTAGCTTAAAAGCTACAAACTCTCAATACGAAATATGGTCAAGTAATTAGAGATCAAATGAACCATATTCAAAGAATCTGATTCAATCTCTAATGGAAATAAATTGGCAACAAGAGCAGCCTCCGCTTAGTCCACATTCACAGGAGAGATGCAATCACTTATGAATATGTATATAGTAAAAGTTATTAGAAACCTAATAATTTAGGTACTTAGTTTATGACCTACATAATATTTTTAAATGAAAGAGAAACCTAATAATTTTCAGTACTTCTTCCGTGTAAAATAATTTGACAAAGATATTTTAAAAATAATTTTCAATTATTAAATTATTAAAATAATTTTTTAACTTTTTTCTTTATTTAAAAAGTCTGAACAACACTAGTAAAAGATATTCTCTCTCGTTAAAAAAAATGTTACATTAAAAATAATTTGTAGATATTTGGGTAGTTTGATCTAAAAAATAATGTTACAACATTTTAGATTCATTTTTTGTTCATGCAGCCTTAGAGTCAAATATACCAAAGGGACATTTTTTCTTTTGGTTAAGGGAAAGAGATTTAGATTGAAGAGTGATAATAAAATTATAAACTCTTATACAAACTAGTTAATGTGACATAAATTCATTGATTATAATTGATTGGTTGTGTAAGGATTAATTTATTAAAATTTTTAAAGGATACCAAATATTTTTTCGTATATCTACTGAGCGGGTTGCACAAATATGGGTGTAAATATTCACCCATTTGTAACAATCAATTTTTTGTTAACTCTTTATGTTTATTCTTATTTACATTTTATCTATAAACATTTAGTTACTTACATCCTAAACAATCAAAATGATTGTACATACAATTATACTACAACAAAACAGGTAATAGATGACAGATATTCCGTCATCTAGAGAGGTGGATGGATGATAGTTGGTCTATATGTTATCTATGGCAAAATTACTCATTTATGATAGAATCAATACTCGTAATGTTCGATGTGATAATAAAATTCAAATTTATTTAAATTTCTCACGAGTTTTTGAAATTTTTGGTTGGAAATTTAAATTCTCTCAGTGGGAAAATTAGTTACATTGTGTCATATATATGACTAGTATTATCTATCACAAAATTTTAATTTTTTCAAAATTAATTATTTTTAT
This sequence comes from Atalantia buxifolia, assembly GCA_030444775.1. Classification (NCBI taxonomy): domain Eukaryota; kingdom Viridiplantae; phylum Streptophyta; class Magnoliopsida; order Sapindales; family Rutaceae; genus Atalantia; species Atalantia buxifolia. Next base: position 9,110,885 of record CM059837.1, read on the forward strand.
TGGAAATTCTTGCAAAATTTTCATTCGTTGAATTTAAATTTTAAATTCTAAAATTAATAAAGACAAAAAAATAAATTGCAATCAAATAAATTTTTTTATTATAATATTAAATTAATAAGTACAAAATGATTCACTACACAAATAGTTAAAAGTACCATTCTAACGGCAACAACAATTAACTTAATATTTCCCTCTTAATGGTCACTAATAATAGTTTTAGTCACCATTCAAATCCAGCTTGAAACTCAATTTTCGAAAGAATCTCAAGAGTACTCCTGTCACTCCAAAAGTTATCTATTCGAAAAGAAAAGAAGTAAAAAGGTAAGCACCATAATCCTCCAAGAGAACGGGAGGATTCTTTTGAGGCTATCTGTCCTTTACACTAGTTGAAAAAATGTTAGAAGTCTTTACACATGCATCACTAGCTGAGCTAACTGCTTACTCAGCAGTGTTTAAACATCTGGAAGGTTGACATGGAGAGAGTTTTGACTTTTGAATTAGCTAGACGATAAGAGTAAACATGTCGGTTGAGCTCAAATAACATGCTTATCCTTGTGCTATTATTATCTAGGGTAATAATAAGTTTAGTTAGATTTATCTCTTTTTATGTTTATCATTATCAACTATTTTATTATAAAACGATGGCTCACACTGATCAACCTAAACCCCACCAAATAAACTTCAACTTTACTATTCTTATTATGATAAGAACAACTCTATGCTATGGAAGTTGCAAGTTTTACCAACCATGCATCCGAGGGAATAACTTGGAGACTTTTATCTCTCAGGCACAAGTTATACTTGACAAGTGCATTGTGGTAGTAGATGATAAGGAGAATTATGACAGATAAAAATACTGACTATGTTTAGGGGTTCAATAAGACCAGATATTGTTTAGCTGGTTACTGTTATCAATAACTGGCTCTGTGCTAAGCACAATTATTCATTGTAAGACTTCTTTTAAAGTATGGCACGCTTTAGAGAAAACCTTTTCTTCACAAGCAAAAGCAAAGGCTTTCCAACTGAATATGAAACTACAAATAACAAAAAAGAACATTTAGCATGTGCATAATTCTGTATCCACCATGAGAAGTCTTGTTGACAATCTTAGAGTTGTTGGCAAGCAAGTTGAAGAAGGTGATCTTATTTCCTATATTCTTGCAGGCTTGCAGTTGAATATAATCCCGCAGTTGTCAATATAACTACTAGGATTGCCCAACTCACCTCACAGGAGGTATTTTCTTTATTGCTCAGTCTTGAAAAAAGTCTGGAACAATTGAATGTTGTAAGCTTTGTTCCCGAATTAAACACCAATAAAGTCTGGAACAATTGAATGTTGTAAGCTTTGTTCCCGAATTAAACACCAATACTGTTCATTCCAATTTTGTTTAAACTAGCAATAAGGAATAAGGAGGTGGAAACCTTCCTTTGATGAACACTCGTGGCGTCGGTTGTGGCAAAAGACGTGGTCGTGCACATTATGGAAAAGGAGATAATAATCATCCCACTTGTTAGACTTATGGCAAGTATGGTTACAGTGCTAGTACTTGCTATTAGCATTTTAATGAAGAAGTTTCTAGTGGCAAACAGAATGTATATCAACCTTTTACTTACATGGCACATTCTAAGGAGAAAAGAGAACAATGCTGTGACTTTGTTAGCGGTGCGACACACCATGTTACCAATGATCTCAGTAACAAACATCAAGACAAAATTTAAGAGAGGTGAGAAGCTCATGATGGGTGATGTTAGTTCTTTATCTATTACTCACATTAGAAGCATTTATTCTACGACAAAGATTAGAATTTGTTTTTGTTTTGGTTTTTGTAGATGATATCTTAACCACACGCAGTAGTGAAAGTAATGTGATTGAAGTAGGGATGACAATGGGGTGAGGTGGGGAGGCCTACCCCATTCCCCAATCTATTAAAAATTTCGCCTTCATTCTCCATCCCATTCCCCAATAAATTTAGTGGGGTGGGAATGGGGAATCCCTATGTGGGGAATGATTTCCCCATTTCCATCCTCACCCCCACTCCATTCCCCATTTATTATTTATTTATTTGATAGCATATATAAATACATGATTTCAAAAAATTAGAAATTAAAGATTTAAATAAAATCATTACCATATTATAAAATATTTAAATTATTTTAAAAAAACTCCAAATGTTTGAAATAATATCTTGAAATGATATTAAAATTAAAAAAATATTTGAAGAAAGTGGTATCTTAAGAGAGAAAAGAAAACATAACAATGTTTTAGGTTGAATAAAAATTATATTGTAGGGTTTTCTTTTAGTTATAGCCCATTTATGTCAAGTAAAAATAAAAAGAAAATTTATTAACTAACATTATAATTTATGAAACAAAAATTATTAAAAAGAATTAGAAAAAAATATTTATATATAATGGGGATTGGGGTGGGGATGGGGGTGCAAAACCAAACCCCGGTCCATTAAGAGTTTGAAGATTATTTTTCCCCTATTCCCCACTCCATTCCCCAAAAATTATTCATAATTCACCTCATTTTGGGTGGAGCCCCATAAGACCTCAAATCCATGAAGAATTTTACTATCCTTAGACTGAAGGTATTGATAACTTAAATGCTCGATTTGCCCTAAAGATACTAGGTCCTCTGAGTTATTTTCTTGCTTTAGAATTTAGTGAAATAAAGATGGCATGCACATTAGTCAAAAGAAGTAACTTTTTGATCTCTTAAAACAAACTAGAGTGGAGTCTTGTAAGGATGCACTACACCTGTGAGTACGGGACTGTAACACTCTAAATTGGGAAGTTACACTTTCTCATATATTATTTTCTACAGGATTGATGCTATTATATGTCACCATTACTCGTCTAGAGATCTATTTTGCTGTATATAAGCTTAGTTAATTCATGTGCACTGAAATCAAATTGGCTAACTTGCAAATAGATTTTGAGATATTTACAAGGCCGGCTTTAACTAATTGGGGGCCTTAGACAAAATTTTATTTTAAGTCTTCTAGGCTACGTTTGGCTGCTGGGATAAAAGCAGGATAAGATTAATTTTCAGGACTAAAAATATTAATCCTATCCATATTCATGTTTGGCTGTAAAAATTAAAAAATAAGCCCAATCTTTTATCCTACAATCTTGGGATTATCAATCTCCTTTTTTAGGTGGGTTTATCTTGGATAAAATATTTAGTGAGTCTACAATCCTCTCTTCTCTTTCGTCAAGCCAAAAGCAAACCCAATTACAATTACTCTCAAACAAATGCAGAGCACGCACATCTTCCTTCCTCAACAAATCATGATTCTCCAAAAATTGTTTTAGATGATTTGAGCAACAATCAAAGGTACTCAAAATGTTATTTAAATTGGTTCTTATCTTCCAATTAAATGGGGCTTCAAGTACAGATCTTAAACTTGATTTTTGTTCCCTTTTTCTTTTATTGTTGGCTTGGTTGAAGGAATTGAAAACTCACCTTTTTCCTTCAATCAGTAATTGAATCTATATGCTTTCCTTACTTAAATCTTAATTATTTTGCTTACTTTTTCCAAACTTACTGTAATATTCCTTTAATTTTTGCATTGCCAATATATATTATTCAGATGTTGGTGGGTTTTTATTATTTTTCTCCCTCATAACAGTTTTGTTTCATTTGGATCTTATTATTATCAATTTTCTGTTACTTTGTTCTCTTCAATTTATTTTTAATTAACCGAATTATGAAGACATGTCATTTGCCTAATTATGGTAGGTCTATGAACGTGAAAATGACATTTTTTTTGTAACTAATCATATGAATTATATTTTGTTTGTGGGTGATTCTAAATTGTTTTTAACAAATGATACCCACCATTTTTTTGTAAGTATTTAACCACATGTTAAAGTGGCTTAATGATGAACATGTATGATGTGTCAAATACTTTATAAATAGTTGTTTTGTTGTTGTTTTATGTAATTAAATATATTATATTAAAAATTGTATCTCATTTTTATTGAATTGTTGCTCTATAGTTTGTGGAATTTCTATTTTTTGATAATGTTATAAATTGGAGATACTAGTTTTGCAGTTGTTACATATTGAGATGTGGAATATTATTAAATCAGGTGCTTTTTTTCTTTTTTTTTTATTGATTTCATTTATAGAAGGCAAATTTTATTCAAAAGTTATTGTCAAAATTTAAGCATACGGCATTTCACTTACTTTCCTTATTAATTATTATTATTTTTATTATCTAGTCCTGTAAAATGCAAAACATAGGATAACATTATTATAATCCTATCCGACATGCACCAAACAAAAAACAGTACTATATTTAATCCAGTATAATCCAATATAATCTAATCCAATCTAATCCTAAAAGCTAATCCAATTCAATCCTATCTTCCAAACGTAGCCCTAGTGTTTAAATATCAACTCTCACAAAAACATTAAATAGCTCAAAAAAATCTCACAAGAATATCAAGTGAGTCAAAATTCAATTATATTAAATAATATCTTGAATTACAACAATTATTAACAATATCTAAAGAAAAAGAGTACAGTAGGAAAGATATCTATTTATTTAAGTGGGTCAACATTCAATTATATTAAATAATATCTTAAATTACAACAATTATTAACAATATCTAAAGAAAAAGAATATAGTAGGAAATATATCTATTTATTTCTACACGAATATTAACTAGCTATGTCTTCCACAAATTCAACCTCCTTAAGATACTCTAAAACTTTATCAACCACAACCATAATCTTCCTGTAAACTTTAAATCATTGCTTTTACTTGCTATGATCCTTTCTGCGAGTCATCACCACTGCAAATTACTAATAAATTAAATTTTATTCTTCTTGCATCTTGAGATGCAAAATTATTAATTAAAATCTTATATTCTAATGTAGCTTACAAATCTTTTTCAATAGCTAATATAGCCAACCAATTTAATCTTTCTTGTGACATTGTAGTTCTTAAATAAGATTTTATCAACTTTAATTTAGAAAAAAACTCTCAACAGAAGCAGCCGTTACAATCAATAATATTTTATAAGCAACAAATGTATTTGGAAAAGAATATACTTTTTAAATATAATTAAGTATATCAAACTGGAGTATTTCTTTCAATATTCAAAACTTCTTTTAAGACTTTTAACTAAAAAAGCAAATCTAATCCATCAATATCAGAAAACATATCATATTTCAAGAAAATTTAAAGATTAATAAAACAACTTTTTAAACTTTCAACATCTAATGATTTTAATTTTTCAAAATTAAATAAAATCCAAAAATATTTTCCTAGAATTGAAACTGCTCAAATTTATTGATAATTGAAGAAATAGCTTGATCTACTATACATACAGAGTTTTCAGGAGAAAGAATCCTCTCTTCATTATTATTCTACTAAATTTCTTTCAGGAGAAAGAAAAATAATTATTAACAATAGAAAAAATAGAATAATAGCATCTGGAATTGAGTCAATTGACTAGTTGAGATGAACATGATGATGGCAATGAATTTTGTAGAGAAAGAGAACACAAAAACTTTTTGTTGGAAGTATCCTTGAGTTTTGAAATATATTTTAATAGAATACTAAAAGTTAGCTCTCAAAATCCAATGTTACTAATTTTAATAAGAGTTATTTTTGGAAAGGGAAAGCATTGATTTTTTTGGGAAATAGCTAGTAAAAAAAAAAGGAAAAAGGACATTTACACCTCCAAAATTTAGAGAAATGGTCACCAACACCTCCAAGTTTTCAAAAAGGGACACCAAGACCCTCTTTTGACAATTATACCCTTTATCTCTTTTATCCCAAAAGAATTAACTCTAATATTTTACAATAAATAGAAATATAATATTAAAATAAATGTAATAATATATACATTTTAAAATAATTTCAATATTTAAAAAATATTTTAATATTTTATAATCTATTAGATATATTTTATTATATTAAAGTAAATTTTGTGATAAATAGAATCATAATATTAAAATAAATGTATTAAAAATTTAAATTATTTTGACTATTATGTAAAATAATAATTTTAATAATATTAGTATGTGAGAATGTTTTTAATTGTAGAACGTATTTAATGCAAATATATATTTAAAATCTGTACAATGAATAAAAATATATTATTAAAATAAATATAATAATTTACATATTACAATTTATTAAAATATTAAATATTTTAATATTGTTAGTCTAGTCTACTGTAGAGATTACATTATTTTTATGGTATTTGTATTTACTAAAAATTTTAAATTTAACTTTTTAGAATAATAGAGGTAAAGGGTATAATGGTTAAAAGGGGGTCTTGGTTAGGGTTGGCAAAAGTCCGGGTCGGGTCCGGGTTTGGGGCTGCCCGGGACCGACCCGGATGTCACACATAGCTACCCGGACCCGCACCGTGCACGGATTTTTTCTCTGCGGGCCGGGCACATGCCCGGCACTATCCGGGCACGGGTTTTTTCCCGGGTTTTCTCTACCCGCATTTTCAAAGGTGAAACCACTGGATAAAAGAAAAATGCAGCCAAAACAATTGCTTACTTCTACCAAACGGGTAACAGCCAAAAGCAAAATAGTTGTTTCTAAGTATTTACTTTTATAAAATCCAAAATAAGCAAAGAAGGCCTATAGGCAACATCTATAATCTAACGGAATTATTAAAATAAAAAAGGGAAAAATTCTATAATAAATTGTTACAACATATTAACTATTTCAATTTCAATCTAGTTTATAAATTTAAGTAAATAACAAATAAAAATCATTTCAATCTATTATCTACTACTTAAATTAATTCAATTTCTAAACTAAATTCATTCAATCCATATCAAAAATTTAAATTCAATATCATAATAATCATCAAATAAATCTAAATAAATGTAGCATACTAACACCCAACGTATTACATAATACATATCATAACTCCAATATCAATAACCAACATAATATATAAAAATCCCAACATATCAAACACAAATAATTCATAAAAGAGTTTAAAATACAATAATGTAACATATGCAAATAATAACTTCATGTCAAGCAGCTCAACAATTGTGCCCCATCATCATCATCATCATCATCTGAAATTAACTCCTCCCCAACAAAAATCTCATTTTCCGGAATGCCACCTAATAACAAAAATAACATATTAAGATTTAAAAGCATTTTGAGCAAACAAATAATACTATAACATAATTCAAATAACTTTATACCTCGAGAAGAAGCCCAAATCCAATTTTGAGCACACATCAAGGATTCCAAAGTGTTAGGATGAAGTCTACTACGATGCGGACCCAAAAATCTGCCCCCGGTACTAAAAGCGGACTCAGAGGCAACAGTGGATACAGGAATGGCTAAGATATCCTTGGCCAACTCGCCCAAAATAGGATATTGGCCTGTGTGCATCTTCCAAAAAGCTAAAATATCAAAGTTCGGAGTAGTATCCAATAATTCATCATCTAAATACCTATCCAACTCTGACTTAGTCACCTTAACACGCTTATTTCGACTCCGAAATGTTTCAAACTCATCTACATCCCAATACTTATTCGGATTCGAAGAAGATTCCAAAGGAACATCATCCAACCCAACATCCTGCCTATCACTCAAAACCATAGCTTTCATTTCATATTCTTTCACTAAATCATGACAAAGCCTATGTGCACGCTCAATATGCTCATTTGCTGTATCACCATAAATCTTTGGGAAATAAAAATCAATCAACAACATCTTATATCTCGGGTCAAGAACTACAGCCACAACTAACATCGGATGAATTTCATTCCAATATTTTTCAAATTTATCAACCATTTTATCAGCCATAATTCTAATAACAAGATTATCGGAAGTGCACCACCCATTAATTGACATTTTCATTTTACATATTAACGGAAAGAACAAATTAGCAGTAGGGTATTTTGTACCCGAAAACATCTCTGTTAACATGTAAAATGATTTCAAATGCTCCACCATTGTGGCTGCCAAATCCCACTCACTATCACTAGGCAAGCTTTTATATTGAGACTCACGCTGTTGTAACCGAGAAAAAACACTTTTATACATCAATGCTACATCAAGCATGGCATAAGTAGAATTCCAACGAGTTGGACAATCTAACTTCAAATTTTTTTTACAATTAATTTTCAGTTGCCTAGCAGCTAGCTCAAAAGATTCAAATCGTTTTGGTGTTTGTGTCCAGTAACTAACACTCTCCCTAATCTTTCCAACTCCGTTTTCTATAACTTTCAACCCATCCCGCACAACCAAATTCAATATATGAGCAGTACATCTCATATGAAAAAATTTACCATTGGAAATTAAGGTACCGAGATCAAACCTTAATAACAATTTCTCCACCATCGCATCATTAGTGGTACAATTATCCAAGGTCATTGAAGACAACTTTCTATCCACGTTCCAATCCAACAGACATTGCACCAACTCATTAGAAAGGGCCTCAGCAGTATGAGGGCTTGGAACATAAATAAACCTAAGAAATATTCAAGTGATAATATTAAATACACAAACTTAAAATATTATAACAATTTAAACTTTACAAGAAATAAAAAATAAGTAATAAAAAATTGAAAGAAAAATTAAGCAAATAAAAAGTTATAGACAAATTAGAAATTACCTTAAAATTCGGCTATTTAATTTCCAAGAGTTGTCAATAAAATGTGCTGTGACAACCATATATCCTTTTTTCTGGTTACTTGCTGTCCATAAATCCGTAGTAATAGCCACTCTACCATGATTTTTCTCCAACATATGCAAAGTCTTAACCTTCTCAATATGATACAATTTCAAAATCTCATTCTTTAATGTATTTCTACTCATTGGCTTAACCACGGGGTTGGCATGTGCCATCATTTCTCTAAAGCCTTTATATTCTACAAATCTAAGTGGAAGCTCATGCATCACCACCATCCTTGCAATCAAACTCCGCAAAACATTTGGATCAAAACTATCAAAGCCAATGTCACAACTCCCATCCTCTCTTTTGAGCACTTTAAGACTTCCTTGAAGTGCTTATTGTTTATTCGGTTGACTATTCGAAAAACAAGATTTCACGTGTCTGTTCAAGCTCGTGGTCCCTGATGTGTATTTGGCTTCTAAAATTGCATTACAGTGCATGCACTTTGCCTTTTTTTCTCCATTAATAGTTACTTTTGTAAAGTGAGCCCAAGCTGCAGAGACTTTCTTTCTCTTCTTATCTTTAACAGTTGACAGTGAAATCTCTTCAACCCCATTATCATTGCTATCTCCAACATTTTGAGATAAATTTGGAGCATTTGAGGAATTAATTTCTATATTATCTGACTGTGACTGTGACTGTGACATTGCACTGCTGTGTATTATAAAAAATAATGAATAATTATAAATAATCATGCAAATTATATAGTTATAATATTATATAACAAAATTAACTTACAAGCAACCTAAATGTTATGCAACAAATTAAGTTAAAGCAATCTAAATCTAAATTTAGCTCCTATTAATAAAAACTAATCATAAAAATTACATAATTACAAATATTATGTAACAAATTAACATTGTATTAAAACTTATCATTAAGCATATCTAAAATCTAAATTCAACTATTAGAAGCAACAATTCAAATTCAGTGAACGTCCCCAGTTTCAGCTAAACAGCTACTAGGCATGTACCAAACTACCAATCCCAAGCAAAGTCAGAAATGACAGATCAATAAAAACAACAAACACAATTTCTGCCCTTTTCGGTGCATAAAGAGAATTGAAAGCAATTTAAACTTCCAGGATTATTCATGCTTCTAAACACTTCCAGGCTTCCAGCATCCAAGAAAATAATTAAGCATATATATATATAACACCTAACAATAATAATGCAAATACTCAATTTCATCATTTTTTTTTAAAACAGCCAAAAAAAAAAAATACCTCGTGTGTCGTGGCTGTGATGGCGGGGTTGCAGCTGATATGGTAACAAAACAATGGAGTGAGACCAGCTATGGTGGCTGACGCTGTCGCGCGGTGGCTGACGCTGTCGCGCGGTGGCTGCCGCTGAGAGGATGACCAAACGATGAAGAGCTCTGTGACTGTGCTTTGCGAGAAATGAAAAGAGTTAACCGAGGAAGGTGAGAGGTTTGCGGAGGGAGAGGCGCGGTCAACACTGCATCGGTGCCGGTGGGTGGTGGCTGCTGGTGGAGAGACGGAGGGAGGTGCTGATTCTGAGATTTCAGTGGAACTGTGGAAGTCGCGATTTAGGGTTGGCTGGTTTGGTTTGGGGGAAATTGAGCAAAGCAAAATACATTTTCCTTTTATATTTTCCTCTTTTTTTTTTTAACTTAATAAAAAGCGGGCACGGGTCTGGGTTCCGGGTTCTTGGTGCTGTGACCGGACCCATGCCCGGAAGCAGCCGGGCATTGAAAATCAATGCCCGGATCCGCTTTTTCTATGCAACCGGTCCGGGTAACACCCGGACCGCATACGCCGGGTGCGGTCCGGATCCGGTCCGGGCGGGCTTTTCTGCCATCTCTAGTCTTGGTGTCCCTCTTTAAAAACTAGGGGGTGTTGGTGATCATTTCTTCAAACTTTGGGGGTGTAGATGTCCTTTTCCCAAAAAAAAAAAAAGAACATTCGAAATAATTATACCATAAAAATATATCTTTATCTAAGGTAAAGATTATCAAATAAGAGAGATAATTTTGAATAAGAGTAATAATAAGGTAAAACCTAAAAAATTAAGTTTTTTTTAGTAGAAAAAAAATATACGTAACTTAAATTTTTTTGAATCTTAAAAAAAATTAATTATATTAACTAATAAATATATACCCAAAAATTAAGGGCTTTCTAAATATGTGGCTCTTGGCAACAGCCTAGAACCACTGACATAGATTGAGTGAGCAAGAATGGTAGGACTTCAACTGGAGATTGTATTTACTTAAAAAATAATCTAATTTCTCAGAGTTCAAAGAAACAAAATGCAGTGGCAATACCAAGCCTTAGTAAATGCTACAACCGAAATTCTTTGGCTAGTGTCAGATCTCCAAGAACTTAATATCCCAGTTACGAATACTGTGGTTGTATGGTCTGACAAAATAGTGCAGCCTCTTTTGGAGCTAATTCAGTCCATCACTCATGAACAAAGCACCTAGAGATAGATGTGCACTTTGTAAGAGACATTGTGGGAAAAAATAAAATTGAAGTGCGTTATATTCATACTAACTCATCAGCTTGTAGATACTTTTACAAAGGCATTCAACTGTGGTCATTTTCAAAGGCGGTTGAAAGAATGTTAGAAGTCTCTACATATGCATCACTAGCTGAGCTGGCTGCTTATTTAGTAGTGTTTTCACGTCTGGAAGGCTGATATGGAGAGAGTTTTGATTCAGTTAGATAATAAGAGTAATCCTGTCCCTTGAGCTCTAAAAATGTGCTTATCCTTGTGTTGTATATCTCGGATCATATCAAGTTTAGTTAGATTTATCTTTTCTTTGTGTTTTTATCATTATCAATTCTCGTACTAGAAAATGGCATTAAAGCCTTTATGGATATTAGTAAGTTTCGACCCTGCAACCCCTGTCTTGTTTTTTCTAATTCTTCCATAACCTTATGATTAAAAAAATGAAAAGCTTCAACCATGTAACATTGGCCATTCTCAACAAAGCATCAAACTTGCATACGGATTAAACTCACTTCATCTATTAATTACTTTCCAGTCCCATCAATAATGAGCATATGACTCTTGATGTCTTGCACATTAAATCTTGGTTTAATAATCTTTAATCACCAAATATTAACATTAAATGAATACATAATACACAAGACCACCAAATACTAATTGCAGGGTTAAAAATGATTTAAGTGCATAATTCTTAAATTGCAATCTAGATACAAACCCAAGCTTGTCAAGGACAATTTCAAGATTGCAAGCCTTACAAAATATAACCACATAGTAGATAATTTCAATTGGCATATATTAATAAGATCCACAATACAAAAGAACGTTGAACAATATACAAGTTCTTCCAAGCCATAAACTGGTAAGAAATTGGTCTTAAGTAAACTATATCTTTAGTAATTTCTAGCAAGTTATGAAATAATCACGAAATGAATTTCACATTGACAACCAAAAAGGGGTATGTCCATGCTCCCCGATTGGCTAAGGCCTCCATTAGAAAACCCTGTTCACAAAATAGTAGCATAAGAAATATGAATTCTAGGGAGCTCATATTTAAAAAAATTCTAGTTCTTTGATCACACTAGTAGTATTCAAGTCTAGAAAGAAATGGCAAATTTTTAAGTCAAACTTTTTATTCTAATTCCCAGTCTGGGTCTCATATTGCCTTCACAAAAAATGAGTGTCCTATTAAGAAAAGATGTTGCATATATTATTAGAGTCTTGTACCTCTAATGCATGGACATTTTTTAATCCACGCTTGTTAGCAGCCCATTTAGACCTTAGATGCTTCGATGACCCTTTATATGTCATGAACTAGATTGAGGGATTGCACAACTAGCAGGGGAAATCCTTACTATAGTAAAGCAACTTAAAACAACATTTTAGTCCACATAATTATCAATATGAGGCTAGACATAATAAGTGCAAGGTTTATGCCTTTCCAGAAACCAATGACTCCTATTTCATTGTAAACTTCACATGCTTGTAAGCAAAGTAGAATATAAGAATCAATATTGGGAAAAACTAAATCACCCATGTAATTGTGCATTTGATAACCCAAGCCAATTAGTAAGATTATATCCTGAGAGTCACAGCAACAGATCTTTTTGTCCATTAAGAAAGATTGCAAAATGGCAATCAGTTAAAAAGCCTGTGTTTATGTATTTCATGCATAATTAAATAGTTTGTAAGTAAAATGCTAAAAAAATTTTATGCTAATGTCATTGTGATGCAAAAAGAAATGAAAAAAGAAATGAAAAATATGAACGACTAGTACTAGTTGCATTAGAAAGCACAAAAAAGAAATCAAAAGTGTGCCTGTCACTAATCCCCTCTTCTAGAAGAGACTAAGAGGCCATTTGTTTTTTTAACTTAATGATTTAATTGACTTAATTTTAATTAAATCATTAAGTTATTAAGCTAACTTTTTAAGCTTTTTGCTTAATGTAAAAAATCTAAATAATATCATTGAAAGACATTCTCCAAAATATCCTTATCTAATTAATTAATTTTTATTCTTACCTAAATAAAATTTAATAATTAGCATTACTAGCCATTTTTATATAACTTGTGGTAATATATAGTGATATATTATTATTATTTTTATCCTTTTTTTTTACTTTAAATTAGCGTTATTTATCTTCATAGTTTTTTATGAATATTTTTCATATAAAAACATCATAAACTATAATAAAATTGATCAACATATATAATATAGAATATTAAAAGTTTGTATTCAATTGAATATGATTTATGTTATCATAATTTATTATCTTATTTATATTATTTGATATGTTTATTATGTGTTTAACATTTATAATTTATAAGGGCATAAATATAAAAATATTAGTTTTCAAAATTTTTAAGTTAATAAAATAAATAACTTAATATTTAATTTTTAGTGATTCAGACAAGAAATCTATTATTTAAATTCAAATATCAAACTCTATTTAAAATTCAAACTAATTCATGTCATTCAGATTAAAAAAAAAATACCATCTAAGAGTGGAAAAAAAATTATTAAGAAAGGATTCTTATCCATATAACATATAATATAAAACAATACGTCACCTTCTAACCTAGTATTTTATTAGAAGTCTCCACTCAAAGTTGTCAGGTCAGTAAATATCTATATGTATTGGCATCTCAATGGCAATATCATTTGAGTCTTCATTATAAAGCAATTTTCTATGTAATACAGTTATTTTTTGTTATAATGGAAATCGTTAGCAAAGGTTTGTCTTAACTTTGTATTGGGGTTTTGTATTACTTTACTGTATGTATGAAGTCAGATGAGTGTGCAAGGGAGATGAATTAGGTGACTTTGTCGCATAAAACACGAGTAATTTACTTGCTGATCATACCAGTTCACTAAGTTTAGTGATTAAGGAATGATAGACTCTTTAATTGAAAGAATTTTGTAGCACTTCTCGAAAATTGGAATAGTAAGAATCAAAATGATCTAGAATCGGAATAGGATTAGAATGAGATGAAATAAAATCAAAATAAGTTCTTTGCTTGAATTGTAGGAATCAGAATCAGAATCAGAATTTATAGTATTTTTATTGATGTGTTTTTTTTTTCTTGTGATGAAAACAAATTGTTGATACCCTCAAATAATATTATGTATTTGTCATTTACAAAATAAACAAGTAAATATATTTTTAAAGAAAATGTATTTAAGTTTATTATAATATTAAGTATAATACATTGATTTTTTGAGTAAACTAGTTATAATAATAATGATTTTTATTGTTATAAATAATAATAATAATAATAATGGTAATAATTACTTTTAATATTGCTATTGCTAGTAAACATTTAAATAATGAAATCATTCGAATTCGTCCATTCCGATTCTTCAATCCGAGAAGTGAACCATTAATTATTACTTTGGTTGGCAAGAAATACTCTCTCCACTACTAAAAAAATGGTCTTTACTGACATTAAAACAATGTCGGAAATTACTTTTAGTGACACTTGTTAATTGTGTCAGTAATCTGGCAGTTAGAAAAATAGTGACACTTGTAATTGGTGTCAGTGATTATTATTACTATAGTATCACTAATATTATGATGCTATAGTATTAGTAATTGTTGATATTATATTAGTGTCTATAATTACTATTACCATGATATCACTATTTAATTTATTTTAAAAAATAAAATTTAAATTGTTTCATTACTAATTGATTTGTTGGTAAAATTAAAAGGCACCACAAACTTAAAAAAAACACACCTCGATTCATATTGCAAAATCTTTCATTTCATATTTAAATATTGGTAGTATATATATTATTACAATTGTATCAAATACAAATTCAAACAAGTATTAAAGAAACATATAAATTCAGAATATCTCAAATATAGGAGCCCTGATTCATTTTTGGTGACATGGAGCTAGACCAGTGAACTATTAAGCTTTCTTCAAAGGATGGCTGCTTCCAAGCCCACCTCTTGGTTTTGAAAGACACACAAGTAGACATTCGATTTGAGAAAAATACAAGTATTTAGTTGGCAACAAAATTTTCCTCGATGCCTCTACACCTTGAACTTCATTGTTTTCCCACCTACAAGTGTAACATATAGAATTAATTAGTATGCCAGACAAATTAAGTATTGGACATTTACTATAAAAAATATACTCATACATTACATGATTATCGTATGCTACAAATAACTTGGCAACATATGCAGTCCACTCATCAAGAAGTTACGAAAGATCATCCATAGTGTGTACTCATCACATCCAACTTCAAATCCAATTACTAACAAGTCAGTATAACTAAAACAATAATCTGTAACCAATCACTCAACATTTTCTAGAAATTACGGAAAGCAAGAACATGGAAATAAACAGAACCAGCACATAGCACACCTAATAATAATTACCAAAGATCCCTAACAAGCTCAGAATTGATATTAATCCTTTTCATCTTAAATATTCTTAGGCTAGCACTGATGAATTAACTAAGTACTCTTAAGGAAAAAATGTACAGTACCAAACTCTTGTAGTGCCTTCCAATTTCCTATCAAATCTTCGAGGGCCAAAATACAACACCAGCTTTTTAAAAACTTCACTTCTGCAAGAAGAAACTAAACATATTCAGTTATTAAGGTACAAGAATAAAAAATGGCTTAAGGTCATTGAGATGAAGAAACCAAAAGGAAAGATTGAAGAAAGATCACTGGATCAATTACAAAGATCTCTCAATCATTCATTTAGACACGGTGCACTATCAATTATTTAAAAAAGGGTGGAGCTTATTTTTGCTAAGGTGAACATTCTTTATGTTTGTGGCTCAAAATAACAACAAGAGTATAATTACATTCTCATTTTATGGGTAGAAAGTGGAGTCTATTAATAGAAATTTCAAATCCAAAATACAGGTACAGAATATAAGACAATAAAATATATATGCTATATTTTAATAAACTATCCAGAAATGATTAAATTAAGCATTACCTCAATGGGTTCAGCTACTCTCCATGGGAGACGAGACAAAAATGCAAGTTTCATAAAAGTCGGCATTTGCTAGCTAGGAATGATTTATTTTGACTTCATCCACAGTTTACTGAAGAATTTTTCTGCACATTTATAGAACAAAAAGAAGTATTAAGATTAAAATTTTAAACCCTATTTGAAATTTAACCCCCCAAAAAAAAGTATAGAGACTAGATACATAAACTTCTTATATGTGCATGAATACTCCTAAGCTTCATAGCTAAATGATAAATATTTTTTTTAATACATTAAAGTTTGGGTTACCAAGCATGTAATTAATCTAACATAGGTGATAATGCCCTGTAGACATAATGCAAGATTAAACTTTTCAAGTTTAAATAAAAGATGCAAATTGCAAAACAAAGCCATGTTTTGTTTGTTTAAAGACACTTAAATACATGTACATGTTCAGCAAGCCAACAAAACATGCCATAAATATTTTTCATTTTTCATGTCATTTCATTTTTTTTAACTGATTCTCTACTGATTCTGTAGGTTGTAATATCCAATTTGACACAATAAATTGGTATGTTTAATACACACCCCATGTCTTTGTACTCTTCTCTCTTTTGGTTTCTTGTACTTTAGGGTATTTAACACATAACAATTGATACATACATAAAACAATCTAGCAAATTGAAGCAAGCAAATGAATTAATTAGGCAACTTACTACTTTCACGAATGAAATAATGCAATCCTTACCAAGAGGGCTCACAGCGCTGGATGGCAACCTGCCAAATAGCAAATCAAGTAGAAGTCATCGTCTTTTCGTAACTTCTACAAAAATAATAAAAACATATTACATATTGGAGAATGCCAACAAGCCAAATAGCAAATCAAGGAAATCAAGACTATGGAGAATTCCAGATTACTTCAAATTTCTCCTTGTCCTCTCTTGTAAAAGCATTTCTTGTAAATCAAATTCGGGACATGGTTTTTAGTTAATGGAATTTGGGACCTTAACTCCACGGGAAGTTGCATGTGATGTTGGATTAAATCTGAAATTTTTTTATTGTTGGATTAAATTTGTGAGAAAATGAAGTGCATGTGATTTTAATATGTGCTACGTGGTTTCTTTTGTATAAAAATGATAAGTGTGAAGTGGATGCACCCAAATCATTGTGCATGTACCCCAGATAAAAAAAAAGATTCTGCAAATTACAGAGAATTTGCTGCTTTTGGCGAGTTACACTAGGCCATCTATACTATATATTGCCCCATCCAACAAAAAATATTTTATTTGGCCTAAACAAAGTAAATTACGAACATATAATAAAAGCATATCCAATAAACTAGCACAAGAGGACATAAAAATATGAAATAGATTATTTCAATTTCCATACGTTTTGCCATTTATCATAAAATTGTTAGATATTATCCACTCTATCAATCTTTCATAAAGAAATAAAAAGAATTCATAAAGCACATCAATGAACATGATCAAATAAACTAAATTTTCTATGAAACTCATATTATTATTATTATTTTTTATACATACAATTCTATAAGAGAAGCACCGTAAAATTTGTTAAATAAATCTTACTTTCTTTTAACTTTTTTTCCCC
Organism: Atalantia buxifolia; assembly: GCA_030444775.1. Lineage (NCBI taxonomy): Eukaryota > Viridiplantae > Streptophyta > Magnoliopsida > Sapindales > Rutaceae > Atalantia > Atalantia buxifolia. Next base: position 9,128,605 of record CM059837.1, read on the forward strand.
TTTGTTTAGAAATCAAACTTTCTCGGGACCAAAATTTTACTTTATTATTTTTTGGGAGCCAAGTAAAAAAGGTAGGTTAGGGAGCAGAGTGTGTGAGTGTGAGAGAGAGATTTATTGAAAGGTAAATCAATAGACAACTTGTGATTAAGCTTTCATTTCATTTTCAACTTGTGATTAATCGTTACTACTCTTGATTTTGCATTTCGTAAGCTACACATAGATTCATTCATTCATTCAATGTTAGATATAGATATATACAAGGCTGTTATGACGCGATACCCCATATGTTTGAAAACATTACTCAACGAACCAGTGAATACCCACAAATATAATTAGTGATTCAAGATACACTTTAAGACTCGAAGAAGCAAGATTTAAAATCTAAAATTGTTGTTTTAACCTTTTAAGACTTGAAGAAGCAAGACTTGATGATACTAAAAACTTAAAGAAGTAAGACTTGAAAAAGCAGACCTGGACACTGTGGCTCGAAGTCTTGAGAAGATTTTATGGAGTATTAGCAAGCAGTTGCAGGGTGTTGTGATGGTGGGTAGCTAGCCACAACTGCCAATTTTGGTGGCTGGTTGGCTAGCGATGGTGCGGTGCCGCGTCAGTGACTTATGACAACAGAGAGAGGCTTGACGCGGTGACGCATGATGGAAGCTTGACGGCGTGACAGAGAGGCTTGACACAGTGACACATGATGGAGGCTTGAACCAGTGACACTTGACGGAGGCTTGACGACGTGATGGAGAGGCTTGACGTGGTGATATAAAAGTGTGAGATTTGAGCCGGTGTTGGAGCACTGGATCAAGAGTAGCAGCGCTCTCTCCTTTCAAAGTATTGTAATGTTAATTGTTAAGGACTTAGGGTTTGTTTTTGCGTCTTGTGAGTGTGAGGAGTGAGGTGTCATGTGTGAATGTGTGTGTGTGTTTTTGTTTTTTTTAACAGTTAGTGATACCCTAGTTATCATTGCGAAAAATTATAATGGCTTTTGTTTAAAACTTAAAAGCTTAATTTTTACAGGTCTTGGGTTCGAGTTTTATCGGGAACAATATCAGAATTACTTTAATTTTTTTACAGATACCTTAGTGTCAGCAATCTCTTATTTTTAGTTTAGACATACCATAGTATTAGTATTTTGTGATACTTATATGTTAAACACGAAAAATGGTCCATAAATATGTAAATACTGATACTTTTTAATAAAGTTTCATGAACTAAGAATCAGTAAAGACTATTTTTTTAGTAGTGCTCATGGGAAGGTTTCAAACATCGTAGAAAAGAAGATACAATCGGGAAAAGCAAAGAAGAAGCAAGTGGCGCAATTCTTCTTAGTCTCTTGCCTTTGGCTCATGTTTTATGCAGTATTGATCTAGTGTCTTAAAAGTCTTCTACTACATATTTATTAGCATATTTCAAGAGACGAATCTCTTGAGGAGAAAGAATTGTTTACAATGGCCAACTATTGAAGAGACATTGAAACATAAATATCGATGTGGCAACCAATTTTTTGTATTGAAGGGATTGTTTTTATAACAGTGAAAGGAGTTCACATAAAGATAGGAAATAGTTTGTCAAATCTTTTGGATCATATGGGATTTTCCTGTTCTCTCCTTAATTGAGATATCTTCTGTTTCATTCAAAAAATTAATTGAATTATCAAAAATTTGTAGTATGAAATGCAATGAAGTGCAATTAGATCTATCTCGTAAGGGAGCATTCAGATTAATATTAGCAATAAATTAATTCTACTGCTATGTGCTAGAAAAGTTACACAGAAGTGCCTGTTTTTGAGGCATGATTATGAGTGGGACCCACTTAATTTGAGTGAAAGATTTATGGTGTTTCCGATACTCCTTTGTGAATACTTCAAATGGTATACTTATATACTTAAAATTTATGCTTAGTTGATTGAGAAATTATTACCCAAGATATACCTATGGAGTTAGAAAAATTAAAGAAGAATGTACTTATCTGACATGAGAAAGAATGCTAAGGCATGAAAGATTTATATATAATTACTTGTGTATATGTATAAGAATATAAGCATAAAGCTCTCTCTTGCATGCACATATGCAATTTTGTGGGGAAGGGGTGCAAACCCTAGTAGAGTTAGTTTGACTTGTGTGCACCCGCATTCTGCGTTCACGAATGTTGGCCGAAGTCGTTCTAGGCTTGCCTTAGCCAATTTTTACAATTTTTGTTAATTTTTTGGCTCTTAAACTGCCTGGAATCAAAATAAAGAATTGTAACGAATAAGAGTTAATTTTGATTTTAATTTTAATTTAATTTAAAATTAATTACAACAGTTGAAAGGCTTTTAATTATATCATTTAAGCAGTTGTCATAGCTCTTAAATGCATTTGCTGGATCAAAATGTCCTCTAATGTCTATAAATTGGATGCTCCTTTCATTTCAATTATAACATGCATTACACAAAACCAAGTGCATTGAGTTTTCCTTTTTTTTTTATGCTTAGTTTGTCGAAGAGTTTAAGCACACTGGAAGTTCATTGAGAAATGATTCAAAGGTACGCTAAAATTCTTTTGTTTCCATTGTATTATGGGAAATAATTACCATTTAAACTTAAAGCACCTGACTATAGGTGATAAATCTGTTTTAAGAAAACTGCCTAATACAGGCCTCAAGTTGTTGATTAAATTCTTTATTATGTTTATAGTTTTTGTGTTGTTGCATTTGCTATTATTTAATTTTATTGTGGTAGTCAAAACTTAAGGAATAATAATATGAAACACTCTGTTTGGGTGAGAACAAACCACAATATTTGAGAAATTTTCTCATACCTATTTTTATTCGTTGAAAGAGTTTAAATACAAATAATTTCTAACTACTTTTCCTAATCTCGTGACTATAACTTACATGCATAAAAATAGAAAATAATGCATGGAAGCAAACTTACAGAAAAGTAGCTAATAAAGTGGTATTGGCAAAAGATACCTACAGAGACTAGGACTTATACTGTGAACCTGGCTTCCCATGACTCAGACCATGCATCTCCGATTTGGCTGAGGATTACACTGAGATTTTTATGGTTTACTAATACCTCCACACCCCCCCCAAGTGGAACCTCGTTCTCATGGTTCAATGCACAATGAGTTGTTATTGTCTCCTTCAAATTTGTCATCGATGCTCCCTTCCGATAATAACAGTTTGGGACCCTTTCAATTATGGCTAAAAGAAAATTTGTCGTCATAATTAAAACAAGGACTTTGAACTCTCCTTTTATTTTTACCTCCCATGTTAGCTACTTCACGAGTCCTATTATGAGAGATTCCACTAGTGATAGAATATATAGGGAGGATGATTGGTAGATTATATTTGTGTGAATCTTCGTAGATGTAACAGTTGGCCATCCCTCATCTTGGCCAAACTGAAAGCTTCCCTGAATGATTCAGTTTGAACATTCGGATTTCGTTGACCGTGTCAGATCTAAATCCTCCTCAGAAGGTTTCAACTAGTGCTTTTTGTGTCCAACTTTGTATCCTGTTTCCTAGCTTCTCAAACTCATTCTAATAATCCCTCAGTGAACCCATCTAATTAATTTTATATAAATGATCATTAAAATCTTCACATTTGAAGGGGCCGAAATGAGCCCATAGCTCCTCTTTTAAAATAGCCCATGTCACTGCCACTCTTTCCCCCCTATAAGCTCGCTGTAACCAGTTCCATCATTGGTTAGCTTCTCTTTCAAGGTGGAATGAGGGTAAAAATATCTTTTGCTCATTGGTGGTGCACGGAAATTCAAAAAATATTTAATACGGTTAAAACATTCAGTGGGTCATCACCGGAATATCATAGAAATTCGAGTTTCTCCATCTTGGAAGAAAACATTGCTGGATTACCATCATGATCGATTCGATTGTGTGAGATTGGTCTTCTCGCTCGTTGTTGTTAGGGATGACAATGGGGTGGAGATAGGGTGGCCTACCTCATTCCCCACCCGATTAAAAATTTTGCTTTCATTCTACACCTCATTCCCCAATAAATTTAGTGGGGTGGGGATAAGGAATCCCCACATGGGTAATGATTTCCCCATCTCACCTCATTCTCCATTTATTTATTTTCTAGTAGATATATATACATGATTTCAATAAATTAAAAATTAAAGACTTAAATAAAATCATTACCATATTATAAAGTATTTAAATTATTTTTAAAAAATATAAATGTTTAAAATAATATCTTGAAATGATATCAAAATTGAAAATGCGATATCTTAAAAGAGAAGAAAATATAACAATGTTTTAGGTTGAATAAAAATTATATTGGAAGGTTTTTTTTAGTTATAGCTCATTTATGTCCAGTAAAATAAAAAAATTATTAACTAATATTGTAACTGATGAAACAAAAATTATTAAATAAAAATTATAAAAAAAATATTTATATATAATGGGGATTGGAGTGGGGGTGGGGTGGGGAGTACCCTATTAAGAATGTGATGATTATTTTTCCTACATTCCTCATTCCATTCTCCAAAAATTATTCAAAATTCATCCTATTTGGGTCGAGACCCCAAACCCATGGAGGATTTTGCCATCCCTAGTTGTTGTGATGATTAGAGGATTCTAGAGTGTGGAACAGAGCATCTAGGAGGTGACTAAAGGTATCCTTCCGCTGGTGTAGCTTGTCGGTGAACCCCAACTCCATCCTATGTACTCCTTCCTACTAAATTTTGATTCTAAAGCTTCAATTTGTTCATTGTTTGTCACCAAAGTAAGCCCTGATACCAATGATATCAATGCAAGAAAATTGGAATAAGGCAACTTCATTTTAACAAAGTGCACATATGAAATGTTGTCAAATTTATAATTTAAGGACAATCACAAAATGCATGTTGGTAAATATAAAGTTTTAGCAACATGCAACAAGTGATCGTTGCGTTAAACCTCATCATGACGAGCGATCATTTGTTGTGGTATAGGAGAATGTGATGACAACATTCAAATTTTACATTTTGTAATTAGTTTTTTAAGACAATATTGAATTACTTGTTGCCTAAATCATTATTTGAATGATAACATTTATTTGCATGTTGTTAAACATGATTTTTTTTTGTAAATTTTTTTTGTCAACTCAATTTAATATGAAATTGGTGCAAATTAAACATGAATAGGTGCTTATGAAATTTATTCATAAAAATATTATAATAAATAAAATTTTTGAGCACATCATTAACTACAAATATTTTTTAAAACTAAAATAATAGAAAATGAATGTGAAATAAATAAAAAACTTCATTTCATGGGCAAGAGTTATATAGCACGGTTAAAGCGCAGCAAATGGAAGAATAAAAAACAAAAGAAGATAAATTGACTTAGTGAAACCCTTAGTTCACTTTGCAACACCACTTTTTCTCTGCCATTGAATCAAATCAAGCCTCTTAATCTTCATTGTAATAATAGCTGCCCACCAAAAGAAATGAGTGTACTAAGTACTCTTCTTTTCAATTTCATTGATAAAGCTTACTTTCACTTTCCTAACTCCATTTAATAAATAATTTACTCCTTTGAACAATTCTTTTTTAGAAGATTTAGGTCTTTTTCTTAAAATAGTTCTACTTGGTCCCATTGCAAATTCATTGCTTGGTAATTGGGACAATTCTTTATTGTTTGTGGGTTCATATGTTATGACATAAATCAAACAATTATAAGGTTTTGTGGTGGGTCATTGAAACCAAAAGATGATTTTCTTCTGTGCAATACCTAAAGCCAAATATTTACATGGAAAAGATGATTTTGAAGATTAATTCTTCTCAATAAAATTCAAGTGAGATGAATACTATATATATATATATATATATATATATATATATATATATTAATTGAGTGGCACAATTTTAATCTCTTATTGGTGTTGTTGACTTCATGAAAAGATAACGTACTTCTATTAATGCCATTAAACATAGTCTCCTATATCAGTAGTGACGCTTAGGATTTGACTACAAAGAAAACTTGAGGTATTGTTTCCTTCTCTATAATTAAAACTCCATATAGAATTTCTTTATTTTGATGTTTACCTTAAAAACTTTATTGCAGTATAACATATTTTCTCTATTTCATGTTTGTTCATAGTCTTATTCTATTATATATAACTTTTACTCACCTATTCGATGCTCTGAATGGATCCTACTTCTTTATATTTATTTTTAAATGGTCCAAACTAATTACCTTTGCACAACCAGGTCGTGACAACATTAGTGATTCAAAATGGATAAAAAGATAGGTCTACTTATCAAGGTTTCACTTTTACTTAATAAAATAATGGATATTTTTTAGAATATTTATTGCTTTAGATTAACCAATAAATTATTACTTTTATTATTATTTTTTTATAGACATTTAGATGAATATAGAAGGAAAGTACACAACTTTGTTAATAGTGCTCGTACAAATTCAGGAAAACCAGATATAATAGTATGTCCTTGCATTTGTTGTAAAAATGTATAATGCCATCATTTTGATTTAGTGTATGAACACTTGGTTATGAAAGGCATGGATCCTACCTATGATACTTAGGTCTTTCATGTGAAATCTCTACTTGTTCTGGTATGTGAATGTAATATTATGATATTAAAATGATAGAAACATGTTAGATGTATTGAGATCATGTTTACTTTTAGGAAGAAAATGAATCAGAGCGCACACATGAAAGTAACAAAAAAGATTTCACGAATCTTATCAAAGATGCTGAACTTACCGTGGTATATCTAATAAAGGTTTTCATGAACTTCAAATTGCTCGTGATATTATTCCATAAAAAAAACATAGTTCTTGAGTCACTATATTCGACAAAAAAGTTATTTAAAACCTTTGACCTTGGGTATGAAAAAAATACATGCTTATATAAATGATTGTTGCCCATTTAGAAGGAAGTTGGGGATTGCACATGTGTGCCCTAAGTGTCGATACTTCTTGATGGAAAGTTAATGAGCGCACCAAAAAGATTCACCAAGGAGTTCTTGCCAAATTTTTCTGTTATTTCTTAATAATACCAAGACTTAAAAGGATGTTTAGTGTAATTGAGATGGCAGGACAACTTAGATTACTATTAAAAAAATGGATGTCTTTTGCATTTGATCCTAAAAAGTTAGATTTGGCTTTGCTACTTATGGTTTTAATCCCTTCCAAGATCTTAGCATAAGATATAGTTACTGGCTTGTAATTTTGGCCATCTACAACTTGCCTCTATAGTTATGCATATCCAAAGATAGTTTAATGTTAAGTTTATTAATCCCAAGGCCAAAGTAACTGGTAATAAAATAAATATTTATTTGACACTAGTTGTAGAAGACATAAAAAAGCTATGGATAAATAGAGTTATAGTGTGCGATGCATTTAGTGAATCCACATTTAACTTAAGGACAATTTTAGTGTGGACAAATAATTAATTTCCAACTTATGCAAATTTGTTAGGTTGGTCTAGCATGTCTTATATGTTGTCATAGTACTTTTTCAAAATGGTTATCATATAACAAAAAATTTGCCTACATGGGTCATAAATGATTTTTTCAACCTAACTGTTCATTTAGGAGGAAATAGGCATGGTTTGATAGTGTAACTGCAGACCTAAGATATTCACTAGCGAAGACATATATTTTGGAGTTAAAAACTTAGTGGATAACTAGGGTAAAAGAAGAAAAAAGAGGAAGAAAGATTCTTTACCATTGTGGAAGAAGAAATCAAATATTTTTTTTATCTACCTTATTAGAAGGTATGTTATACTGACCATATTATTTTATCTTCTTTCCATTATTCTATATTTGTATAATATGTTTTGAAATATAATATCATAGATAACTTTTTTTTAAAACAAATTTGAATTTAGTGGTGTGCCATAACTTGGATGGTGATGTATATTAAGAAGAACATATGTGATAGTATAGTGATGTACATTATTGAATATAGGGAAAACAAAAGATGGTCTTAATTTAAGATTAGATCTGAAAAGTTTGGATATTAGAAAGGATTTGCATCCTAAGAAGGAGAATAATATACTGAAGTTGCTTGCTGCATCAGGCTCTTTCTCTAAAAAAATGAAATCAATATTTTGTAAAAGGCTTGCTATTTTAAAGGTACTTGATGGCTATAACTCAAACATAGTAAAATGTATTTCAGTGGATGAATGTAAGATGGTTGGACTTAAGCTTCATGATTGCCATATTCTAATGCAACAACTTATGCCTATAGCTTTGATAGGAATTTTATCCAAGGGTGCATGAAAACAATTTTTTGATTATATGCATTTTAAATGAATTGTGTATCATGGCCCTAGATAGAAGTAGACTAGAATAATTGGAGGAAGAACTGATTGAGACATTGTACATGTTAGAGAGATTCTTCCCACTTTTATTTTTTGACATCGTGATCTATTTGACTATTCGTGTAGAGGAAGAAGTTCGTTTACATGGATTTGTACAATGTCCGTGGATGTACCCAATTGAGAGCTTTTTACTTGCCACTACTTTTGTGAAAATAGAAAAATAAGTTTTTACTTGCCACCACCCGTGTCTCAAGTTTATGGAAGTTTTGAAGGGATATATTGAAAGTCATGCACGACTTAAAGGATGTATAGTTGAACGTTAAATTGTTGAAGAGAATGTATTGTGGCAAATATATAATGCAAGCAGCTGAAATATTTATCCAACATGGGAGAAATAATTCTAAGAATGACTTACTACTAGAAGGGAGTCCAATAATCGGAGGCAAGTTTGTTGTTCTTTCAGATGAGATGTCACATATTGCTCATCAATACATTTTGTTTAATAGCTCAGAGGTCTAACTTTATATAGAGTAAGACTTTAAGACATTATGTAATTATTGTTTTTCAAGTTTAAAAGATGTGTAGATTAACTTAAAGTTCATTTTTCACTAGAGAGCACTTGGAATACTAAAGTGTATAAATAAATGACTTTTGAGAAATGAAACCATGGTACAGAAAAATAATAAGATTGAAAGAAATTTAGTTTTACTTTTTACAAATATTCAATACTTATGTTTTTTAACTTATGCTCAACATTTTTATTTTACTTATAATAGTGCGCAAGAGACAAAGCAATTTGTCAAAAACTTTAACTTGGCTTGCAAGAGGCAAGGAAGTTGAAACACCACTATACTGATTTTTTTATCTGTTTATTCTTATATTAATTATGCTATGTATTATAAAGTTTTCTAAGCATGTTAAGAAAAGAAGTCAAATTCAAGTTGGAGAAAATGCAACTATTCAAGAGGAGAATGGGCCATTAGCAACTGGCAATAGAGAGAACGTATACACATCTCAATCTGATGATAGATGCACCAAAAAGAAAAAAAGGTCCAACCAAACTTGGAATGATCCAAGATCAATCTCCACCATTGAGCATTGAATTTAACAAATATGCATCTTTCAATGGAGTTATAACATGAGAACATGTGTATATTTGTATTGAAAATTAGCTTTTGGTTGACAACGAGCTAAAAAAAGATCTTTGGTCATTAGTGCAGGTATATGGAATTATGTAATAATTATCTTTATTAAGAAATACATCATTTATCTTGAGATTTATTATGTTAATTACTGTTTTTTATTTTTCTTATAATTTATATAAGAAAAATTCATTGTAGATGAGTCTCGTAAACGCTTGGCATTAAGAGTGATAGGTGACTATTGAAGACGATAAAAATCAAAGCTAACAACTAAGATCAAGGAAGCCAACAAAGAACATAACAAAGCAGGCGCACTTGCTCTTATTAGGCCAACTTTCAAAGATGATTGGGCTAACTCTGTCAAGCAAAGATTATCTCAAGAAAGTGAAGTAGGTTAGTCCATTGCATTGCACTAATATTATTCAAGTTAAGTTTCATGTCTATAAAAATTATACATTTTAATGTTCGATTGATATGTAATAAGCAAGAAGTTTTGGGAAATGAAAAATAATTAGGAAATGATACATTCAATAGGCCGATTAGGTTATGCTATGAAGGAGTATACCATGATATGGATTTATTTAATTTGAATATGTTTTGATATTTCTTTGATTTACTTTAAATTACATATTTTTCTTAATTGTAGAAAAAGAAGAGTTCGAATCCATTCAAAATCACTAGAGTCAATGTTTAGATTAAAGGCCATCTTAAAAATAATGGTTAATTTGTTAATAAAGCAATTTCTAAAGCATTGGTAGGAGATATCTATACAAAGTATTTGATGTGCTTGTAATTTTTATATTATTTTTTATGTTTACCTAACTTAATTTTATCTTAAATTATGTTTTAGTATGTTAATTTGTATCTTAATTTTTAAATTTTGTTATTTTAGGTATATTCTAGGATTAAAGAGGAAACTGAAACATTCAAAAAGAAATCTGCTTGAAGAAATCAGAAAGGGAGAAAAGAAATCTACTTGAAGAAATTACAAAGGGAAAAAAGAAATCTGCTTGAAGAAATCAGAAAGGGAAAGAAATAAAGAAATTTAATTGAAACAAATCAAGCAAGATTTACCATCATGCATGCAATCATGTGAAGAATAAAACGAAAAGGTCAGTTGAATTTCAATTTCAAGTTATTCACATGGAGAGAACTTTGACAATTTAAATGGAAAGCATGTGATGGGCTTTGGCTTTGACAATTCTTATTGGCTTAAGAATTAAAGAGGCAGCTAGTTATTACTATATAAAGGTCACAATTGAAGCGTTATGGGAGAACACAAGCGAAGAGAAAAAAAAGAGTTAGAAGAAAGTAGTAGCCACACAAATTGATAGAAGTAGCCACACAAGAGAAAAAGAAAAAAAAAAAAAAGATAAGCTAAAGCGGCTGTAAGAGATCTAGAGGAAGGCCGGGATTAATTCTTAAGTTTTTCTTTCTCTCTTCTCTATTGTTGTGCTTGAATGTTTCCTATAATATTTATGTATTCTTTTTATGTTCCTATGAACTAATTTATTTGGCTAGGGTTACGATATAGCCTAACTATGAAAATTTAATTCCATAAATCTATGTTATTTTCAGTTTATTATTCCATGATTGAGTGTTCATTATTATGCTTAATGCTTTTAAATATCTGGCTAATATTTGAATGATTTGAGGATACATAATGAGACCGAGAGGAGATTTATGTATTTTTTCTTTGTGTAATGGATGCCACGAATTGAACGAAAGACGGAGATGTGCCAGTGTGATTTGTGTTGTTTTTCTAAGAATTTTTATAGAGCTTAATGAATCTTTGCATATTTAAATTCACATAGAGATGTAGTGAGTTAATATGTGAAGGTATTTTTGATATTACTCGAGAAAGGATATTGAATATATTAGGGAAATTCAATTTCAACATGGGTAATAAACTCTACTAGCATAGATAGATGATTAAATTGGATCGGTTATGGTGAAATCAAATATCTTAGTGTCTTAATCGTTTGGTGATTTCTATTATTGCCAGCATCTTTATTTAATTTTTTGTTATTTTATTTTATTTAATTATTAATCTAAATTCACTTATTCGGTTATTCAAATAAATTAGTATTAGAATAATTTCAATAACTAATAAGATATATAATCTCTGTGGGATGATACTCTACTCTTCATTATATTACTTGTGCCGACTAGTACACTTGTTAATTTAAGCAACAATATTCCTATTATAACTATTCATGTGTATGTTGCCAATAATGTTATGTTGCCTACTTTTAGGAAAAATTTAAAGAGTGTCGTCATTTAAAAAGGTAATACATGATACAATGCAGATTTGTTCTAGCGTATGTTCTTGAAAACTCAAGTAGGAGGGCTCTCACAAAATAGAAAATATCTCAATTGAGAAAATACTTAATATTATTAATGAAAAGCTTGTATATAGAAACAAGCAAAACAAGCCTATTTATACTAGTTAGGTTTATCTTACTCTTAATAAACTTATGATTTCTTATAAGAGTATGACTTGTAAAAAATATAAAGCAAATCCTAATCAAACTAGAAAAGGAATTTAAACTTACACTCCTACTATGACTATGTTTGTCTTACATTAGTCTCCTTCTCTTAGAATAACTTGTCCTGGAGTTTTGTTGCAAACAAAAGACAATTTGAAAGATGAAACTTGTAGCGAACGAGTAATTAATCTTGTAATACAAACATGTAGCACTTTGCAACAAGTTTTCTTGAAACTCGAAATTATGAAAACTTTAATTTCTTTTTTGCTTTTGAGTATGGATTTTCTAAAAAATGCAAACTTGGAGGAAAAAATCACTAGAAGTTCTCTTTTAACTTTCTCTTTGCTTTGCTCCATATACTATTCTTTCTTCAAGTACAACTTTCTTGTCTTTAATGTGTAAAGGAATAACTATATCAATTATCTCATTGTCTTCAAGATTAATTTGCTTAGCTTTACTAACAATTGGTAAAACCATTTTAACTTAGTCATCTTAAAAAATAATTGATGTCTTTTAACCTTGAGCTTCTTGTACAATTTTAACTATATCATAGATATAAATCTTAAATCAATAATAGATTGTACTTTTTAATGGAAACATCAGGCTCATTTGAAATCTCTTCGGAAAAAAAAATTGTGACATTTTCTCTATCGATAATGAGATTGGTAGAACTTGTTCTTCCATATTTACATCCTTAACTTCAAAATCTTAGATAAACTCTCTGTCACTGGTGAGTGTGTTAGTTAAATCAAGATTAACTAACACATCTTTAGTAACTTTAGAATCTACAAGCACAATATCTTATTTAATTAGTGAGTTATGATCTCTAATAGCATAAAAAGGCTGCTTTTTGACATTAGAATCCTTTAGTGAGGAGAAGTCCATGATAGGATCCTGTTTCAATAACGAACTCTCATGTTGTAGTTTTGAAAAAAATCTATTGAACTATAGATCTTTTCTTCTTTGGCTCTTCTGATGCTCTTGCACTCGATCAAATGTTTCATTGTTTACTTTCTCTCTCTTGATATGCAAGATATCCTAATATTCATGAGTAACAACAATTTGTAACAAAACTCGTTCCTTAATATCAACAAGTAATCCCTTAATAAATTTTAAGATTGCATCTTCATCATCTTTAAAAATATTCACACGACAATGATAATTTCAAAGTTGAGATTCATAGAATCGAACAGAATTCTTACCTTATTGACACTTATCAAATTTATGACAGATCATCTAAAAATATTCAAGGGAATAAAATAGGCTTTTATCTTCCTTTTCATGCTATGCCAAGTTCGAATCTTGTCTCTTCCATGTCAAATTTGTATTGCTTGTAAGTTTGTCCACCATTGTGAAACATGTCTCATTGATTTAGTTTACATACACTCGACATGTTTATCCTCTGGAATATTTTCAAAAATATCTTCAATTTTAAAAATCCAACCAAAAATATCCTTAGGATTAGTAAATTGATCATAATAGAAAATATCATCATCATTTTCTCTATATCTCATTGTACTATTTTTTTTAATTTTCTCTTTTTGGGTTTTTTTAAGAACATAAAAATTAAAGAGCAATAATATGATTAAAAGAAAATATGGAAAAATTGAAATTAATTGAAAGATTGTGTTGCTGGCGATGGTGACAGGGAAAATTAAACAAGGATAGATGGATCTGAAAGATTTGAGGTTGAAGTGGCAATTGGAGGTTTGTTTCGGTTCCCATGAATGTAGTGGCGTTTGGCAATTAGAATTGATTGGAAAGAAAGGACTGCTAATGGTGAAAAAAAATTATAATGGTGGTGGTTGGTGAATCATGGCAAAGGGCAGTAATTTGAGTGGTTGGTTATACGGTGGATTGCAATTGTTTTGTGTGTTTTCGGTGGCTATGTTGGCAGATTGGTGGTGTTAATGGCTAGGGTATAGTCTGTGAAATGTGGATGTTCTGATGATAATGGAAATCAATAGGAAAAAAAGAAGAATAGCAACAACAGCAATCGCATGTAGTGCTTGTAAAGGTGGCTTGTTTTTTTTTTTTTTACTTGGTGGAATTAATGGATAATAGAAGAAAGATTTGTGTATCAAGGGTAGTTGATGTTCAGGAAAGCTTTGTTTGGCATAAACAAAGGCTCTTATACCACTTGACAAGGTGTGGAAGTGATACTTAATTTCATTCTAGCGTACCTTCTTGAAAACTCAAGAAGGAAGGCTCTCATAAAGGAAAAAAAAGGTCTCAATAAGAAAATACAGAATATTATTAGTGAAAAGCTTGCGTAAAGAAATAAGGCATAACAATTCTATTTATATTGATTCGGTTTATCTTATTCCTAATAGACTTATCATTCCTTATAAAAAAAGAAATATGACTTAAGTAAGAAAATACAGAGCAAATCCTAATCAAACTAGAAAAAAAAAATTATACTTATACTTTTACTATGAATATGTTTGTCATACATCAATTGAAGAATATATTGTACCTGATTCTAATGTTATTGAAAATGTGTTGAATATTCATGATTCAACCAATATGCTCATAAATGACAAAGAGTTTATCCAAGATTTTGAAGTTAAAGATGAAACAAAAATCAATTACTCAAAAGTAAGAAGACATTGAAGTTTTGGTGCTTTCGAGTTTCAAGAAAAGTTAATGCAAGTTGCTACACATTTACATTACAAGATCAATTACTCCTTCACTACAAGTTTTATCCTCTACATTGTCTTTTGTTTGTAGTAAAACTCAAGGATGAGTTTTTTTGAAGAGATAGAGAAGGAAATATGTAGGATTAGATATATTAAAAATTATAGTATTTGATTCAATTTAGCATTTTGTATTTTATTAGGATTTATTTTGTTGTATTAAGCTTATTTGAATCGTATTTGTAATTCTAGCTTTATTAGATTATCTTTTTTATTTGAGAAGGATTAGGATTAAGTTAACTACAAATATATATAGACTTATTATTCATAGTTTATTGTAACACTTTTAACCTTTTCATAATAATATTTCAAATTATTCTTTTTGGGCTTATCTTTGTCATTAATTTGACGTTTATTCTCTTTGAGAGTTTTTCTTCTTAAGTTTTAAAGAACATAATTTAGAGTGGGATTTAGTCTCACTTCCGCATTGTGCCAACTACAACAAGGCATTGAAGAGTTTCTTGATTGATTGTCTGATGTTGAACGATTCTGTAAAACAATGGACTTTTCAGAATAAAAAAGGTTAAGGTAGTTTGATATAAACTTAAAGGAGCTGCTGCAGTTTGGTGAAAGAATCTATAGACTTGTTGTGTGCTATCTTATAATGGTAAAAGAGTGTTATTTTGCCTACTTTTAGGAATGTCACCAGTCAAAAGGTAATAGAACATCTAACAATATACATAATGATGCTATTGAAAAAGTATTTGGGCTTGAAAAGCATGGGCAAGTTCGAGGATAGGGGTTTGAAGCCACTCCCACTCAATTAGAAGCATAGATTCAATCTAGTAGAAAAGTGAAAGAACTTCAAAACCAACTACAACCTCAATCTAGAAGAATGCCTATTAAGCATTTGCTAGTTGTGTTCTTAAAACAAAGCCAACAACTAAATGACTATATGATAATGCGTACATGTAAATAGTTATTTGAAAATCCATTATCAGCCTAAGAGTTACTTTTAACCATGTATAGGATCCAAGCAAAGTTTTTTATTATAGTATAAGTTCTTAAGCTTGTACTCCTCAGGTAAAATTCTTTTAATCTTTTTGTTATGCTTATTAAGAATGTTTCGTTGAAAATAAAAAAGTACTTGCTTTACTAGATTTTATTTCTTACTCCTATAAATTGTAAAGCCATATTCTTGTTGTTTATAATCAATACAAGAAAATGATACATTGCAAGAAAATAATCACTATGAAAATGCAAAATGTTATTTTTTGAATTGGTATTCAAATGATGTTAATGGAATTGCAGCTGAGGAAAGATTGCTTCAACAAACCCTAAGGCAAAAGTTCACTACATGCCTCTTGGAAAAGATTGTTGGAATGCTTGGGTGGAATCAGCATTCGATGGTAAAGATGAAGTGCCTTGTATAAAGTGCCAAATGAAGCTTATATAATAATTAAGGCTTTAGGAGGTACTCCTTCTTGGCCAAAAAGTTACATCAAATTGTTTAAAAAAATTTATGTAGGCATACAAATATTCTCTTTGTTACGTATTTATAACTGTATTCCAAATGCAGTAAATGAAAATTGATTAAGTTAACCCTCTTGTAGGTGTTGATCTTTACGAACCCTAAGGCAAAAGTTCACTACATGCCTCTTGGAAAAGATTGTTGGAATGCTTGGGTGGAATCAGGATTCGATGGTAAAGATGAAGTGCCTTGTATAAAGTGCCAAATGAAGCTCATATAATAGTTAAGGCTTTAGGAGGTACTCCTGCTTGGCCAAAAAGTTACATCAAATTGTTTAAAAAAATGTATGTAGGCATACAAATATTCTTTTTGTTACGTATTTATAACTGTATTCTAAATGCAGTAAATGAAATTGATAAAGTTAACCCTCTTGTAAGTGTTGACGATGCTTTTACTAAAGTGTATATGTGCTTTGAAGAAGTTTTTGCTAGAGTTACTAAGCTGAAGAAGCTTTTGTTAACATGTATGTTTCCATAATGATGATTTTGATGATAAAATTTTTTTTTTTAAAACTAATTAAGTTTGAAGAAATCTTTAATCGAATCAAAATACTTAATCCGTATAATGAATTGAGCACAGAATAACTTTCTGGTAAAAAACAAATTCCTATTAACTCACCAAATGGCTAACTGATTACCTAGAGGTAAGATTTCATCAATTATGGAAGAAATCGGCTAATCACTAATGAGTAAAAGGCTAACTGACATCACACAGAACTAGAATTTAGTTTCTTGATGCTAATGGCAAACCGTTTATTAGAAAAATGGTAAACTGACAACTTCTTGTAGGTCACTAAACACTAACGACAATCAAATATCTAGAAAAAAATGATCCAACAACTTGAAATTATGGCATAGCGGTCACTTGCTCAAGTTAAAATGATAATCTTACAGTAGTTAATGGCTATATGATTATGTCCTGAAAGTCAGTAACGACTAGTTTTCAGCTCCAACTATGAAAATACTCAATCAAATTCTATTACTAATGGGATTCTACAATCATCATTGAGCTTGCTATTGAGTATTCAATTTCTCTTGATCTTTAAACTTGTCTTTGTTTTATTAAATCACACTTTGAGCTTTCATTTGTAAACACTTATATTGTGTGAGGGAAACTCTTTGTGATCTTTATTTTAAAATTAAAGTTGAGTGATTGTAAGTGTAAGAAACACTGAGGTTAAGAGATTTGGGACAATCTCTTGTTGTAAAAGTTTACCGACACTTGCGAAGTCATTTACAAAAGTTCTTGAGGCCTTGGAGGCTTGGATAGCCGAATCTTTGTGTTCGATTCTCTCTTCCCTTCTCTTTTTATATTTTGATTTGTCTATTTATTAGTTATTATTTTGTATTTATTTTATATTTGCATTAATTTTTACTCAAGCACTGTACAAATTTTATAAACCTAATTTACCTTTCTCTTAGGTTGTATAGCTAGTATTTCAGCTTTTGTTGAAAGATGGTTTTTTAAAGTTGACATTTATGGAATTGCAACTGGCACTAATGTGTTTCAATTTTTGCTTTCTTGGTTTTCTTGTAGACAGAAATTTCTATGGATTAATTGTTATATTGTGTTTTTTTTTTTATTTGTTGGGTAATAGGATTTGTTAGACCAAAAATAGGATAGGTCCAGTTAGGGCCTAAATAAATTTAGTCTTTATAAAACCTATGAAGAGGTAGAAAAACTACCTAGGATAAACCACCTTGATGGTAAGGCTTTAAAGCCCAAAAAGTGCTGAAATCCTAAGCTCATATCCTAAGACAAACCACCAAAGATAATCCTCCTAGGTGCTAAGGCTATAAGGCCTAAAAGGCCCAAGGTCTAAGGCTCCTATCTTAAGACAAGCCACCTAGGTTAAACCTCCCAGGTTCTAAGGTTCTTATGGTCCTAGAGTCTCAGTAAAAACAACCTAAAGATAAAACATTTCATCATTTAATCAGTAGACAAGCTTGCACATCCATGTGTCAATCAACATAGGCATAAGAAGACAAGTGTTGGCAGATGTCACAAGAATAATGACACTTGTCATCAAGGTCTTAGGATTCAAGTCGATCAATTTTACTTATAAATATGCCTTTCACTTTCGCTAAAAAGTAAGAAAAAATTGACTCAAAAGAAGAAATGTTGACTTTCTCTCCTTAATTTTTCTTCCTTTAAATTTGTATTTCTAAAGATCTGATGACTAATTTGAACGTTGGAGGGTTTATGCCGGTAAAGCAGGCTCTCTAATCCTTTTCTTGTGTTTGTAGAGTATCATTGGATAAGGATGTTCTCATCTCCTAAGGAAGTTGATTCAAAAGAGAATATTCAAGGGCCCATTAAGATTAACTTAAAGGGTAAACTCATAATCATCAGATCCAACAAAAAGGAACCTTAATCCTAATGGGGCCATCATCGGTTGGAATTAACATATAGTAAGTTGGGACAAAATTTATGCCAACAAGATTTGTATGAATACTAAAATATTTGTGTGACTTTTAGCTATGATATATGGTTACTACAAAGTTTATGAAAACTTATTATAATAAGCCAAATTTAGAATTAGTTCATATACATTTTACATATGGTGGTTGATTGTAGTATGTTAGTAATAATAATAACAATTGTAGTCATCATCATCATAATAATAATAATAACAACAACAACAATAATAATATGGTTTTTGTTTGGCAACATGCAAGATATGTTGTTTATTGTAAATAAAAACTGGAATTAATGATGACAATTAGTTGCTCGCTACTATATAATTTATGACAATATTCACAAGCTTGTAGTCAAAAGTTTGGATGCATGTGACCTTTTTAACCACAATCACTGCAAGTTATTATTAGATATAATATTTAACAACATTCATATCTTTTTCAACAACGTGAATTACGCGTAGTTAAAAGTTACCTACTTTTTGCTATAGCAAGAACCACAATGCTTAGGTGCTCGTTGTGAAATCCCTTCCACAACAAGTTTTGCCTATTGTCATATACTATTTTTCTTGTAATGTAGGTCTCAGTCAAACCATAATGTTTGAGAAATTTTCTCATGGCTATCTTTATTTGTAGAAGAGTTTAAATACAAATAATTTCTAGCAACTCTTCCTAATCTCATTGTTTGAAAGCTTAAAGCTGTAAAAGTTGTTTAGGAGCTGAGAAAATGTAATGAATATTCTGGAAGTTCTCTTTTATTTCTTTTTACTCTATTAATGAAAAATGAGTATTATATCAATATTTACATTAAGCTTAATACAATGAAAATTGAATCTAGTAAGCTTAACAACAAAAACAGAATGAAAAGCATGTTTAATAAACTTGCTGAGCTAGCATAATTTCTTAACTAACTCTACTGACTTGGCCTTGATTCACACGTGCTGATTGTGCCATTATTTTGAATGCAGTATGTGCTTCCTTAACAGCATCCCTTAAACTCAAGGGGCATGGATGCACATTGAGTTTGCTTCTAAAGTAATAAAAATGGATAAATGTAAAAGGCTTGGTCAAGATGTCATCAATCTGCTCTTAACTGGGAATATACTCGATTTCTAGCTCTTTAGCTAGCACTTTGTCCCTAATGAAGTGCATGTCTAATTCAATATGTTTTGTTCTTGAGTGATAAACTGGGTTTTTAGCTAACTCTGTTGTACTGACATTATGGCACCAGATTGTAGGAAGTGAGACATATTCAACATTAAGTTCACTGAACAATGACTCAATCCATAAAATTTCTACACTTGCAGATGCAAGAGCTCTATACTCACTTTTTGCACTTGACCTGGTAACAACCAATTGTTTCTTTGATGACCAAGATATTAAGTTATGTCCCAAGTAAATACAGTAAACACCTATTGACTTCCTATCATGTAACATGTAAGCTTCATTTCTCCTCTTTTTGAGAACTTTAATCTATAATATTGAGTCTCTTTTAGATATCTAAGAACTCTTTTGCAAGCAAATATATGTTGAAGTGTAGGAGCTGACACATATTGACTTAGTTTGGTACTGCATAAGTTATTTCTTGTCTAGTTAGAACTAAGTACTACAAATCTCCAACTAAGCTTCTGTAACTTGTGGGATCTTCAACATATTGGCCTAACTAACGCTTAGCTTCTTTCTAAAGTTTTAATCCTATCACCATTGGAGTATCACGCCTTTTACGTTTCAGCATATCAGCTTTGTTTAGCAAATCTCTGAAATATTTTCTCTGAGACAGGTAAATGTTATCTTCAGCATACGAAACTTCTATACCAAGAAGGTATGAAAGTTCCCCCAAGTCCTTTAAGGCAAATACCTTACTAAAGGCTTGAAATAAATTGTTCTAATTCAGCACTGTTAGGACCTGTAATTAATATATCATCAACATATATCAAAATTAAAATCATTGAACTATACTTTCTTTTTAAAAACAAAGATGTATCGGCCCTTGAATTTCTAAATCCCCAATTGGTAATTAGAAAATTCTTCAAGTTATCATACCAAGCTCTTGAAGCTTGTTTTAAGCCATGTAAGTCCTTCTTTAACTTGCACACATAATTAGACCTTTTTAAATCAACAAATCCCTCAGGTTGACATATATAAACATCTTCAATCAGCTCTTCATTTAAGAAGCCATTGTTTACATCAACCTGTCTGATCATCCATTTACGCATTGCAGCCAAACTTTATACAACTCTTACTGTAGAAGATTTTACAACAGGACTGAATGTTTCAAAATAATCAATACCTTCTGTTAGCTAAAGATGGCACTAATAACCAAGTTCTATTTCTAATTAAGGCTTTATACTCATCTTTCTTAGCTTGATACTAGTCCTGATCATTAAGAGCTTCTTGCATTGTATCAGGTTCTTTATTGATTAAGTTTGATATATATAATTTTGGTTTGAAGATTCTAGATTTTGATGTGGTAATCATTTTGTGAGAAGGTTGATGAGTCAGGTTTGTATTTGAGTCATGATAAGTGTATTGATATGGTAGTTGTTGAATAATTAATTGGGTTCAAGTTGTGGTTGAATTGATTCTGAATTTTAAGAAGGTATATGAGATGATAATGATTCTGAAAGGGAGTGATTAGGTAGCTCACGTTGATGTGGAACATCTGTATGTAAAGATAAAGAAGATACTTGTTCATTTCTTGCTGATCCTGCGGAGGGATTGTCTTCAAAGCTGCTATTAGGGACATAAAGTGTTGACAAATGAAATACTTGTTGTTAAGAAAAGGTTGACACTGGAATTTCAGATGTGGAGATGTTTTCAAAAGAAGAGAAAATGTTGTTTGTTGAGTAAGGAAGTATAGTTTCATAAAAAATAACATGTCTGAGTATATGAACCTGGCCTGAGCTTTTTAAACATGTGTAACCTTTGTGAGATGATTGTATCCAATAAAGATGCATTTTCTTGTATGGAAATCAAATTTGTGCTTGTTAAAGTCTCTCAAGTATGGATGATAAAGACAACCAAAGCATTTTAGGAAAGCTGTAGTTTGGTTTGTGCTTGAATAACTTTTCATAAAAAGACATAAATTTTAGAACAAGAGTAGGCAATCTATTTATGTGGTATACTGCCGTATGAATAGCATCCCACCAGAACTTAAAAGGCATATTAGATTGAGCTAATAATGTTAATCCAGCTCTAGTATATGCCTCTGTTTCCTTTCAACTAAACCATTTTAATAATGAGTATATAGACATGAATGTAGAAAAATGATCCTATTTTGATTCAAGAAAATAGTGAACACTCTATATTCTCCCCCCCCCAGTCGATTGTAACATCTTGATTGTTGTACTGAATTGATTTTCTACTTGGAGTTTAAATAGCTTAAAAACTTCAAAAGCTTCTAACTTAAGCTTGAGAGGATTAATCAAAGTATATCTTATTTATACCCATTTCTAGAAACAGTAGGTGAAGGTCCCCAAATATCAGTATATACCAGTTCTAACATTTGTGTAGTCTTGGTTTCAGTAGTGGGGAAATGTTGCTTATGGATCTCTCTTAATTGACAAGCTTCACAAATATAGTGAACAGAAGATGAAATATTTTTATGAAAGACTTTAAGTTGCTTACAAGATTTAGGCAAATGCATCAATATTATTGAGTTTGGATGACCAAACTTCCTATGCAGTAATGTCAAATCATCAGGTTTTTTATTACAATAATTTGAAAATGAATTATTACAAACTTTAGCAAAGACACTACAGTTTTGATAAGCAGAAGACACATTTGAAATAAACTGCATAAAGATTGTGATAGAAGAGATGTAGGAGATGAAGATAGAGATTTAGGTTTCAATAATGGCTTATAAAGACCTTTCTTAGCAAGACCTTGCAGAAGAACTTGCTCTTTCATGTCCTTTACAAAACAAATATTTCCATAGAATTCAACAGAGAGAGGGTTGTCAGAAATGAGTTTAGAAATGCTTAATACGTTTTTAGTGATTGAAGGAAAAAATAGCATATCTTTAAGTGCTATAGTTCTATGTGAGGAATGACAGTTTGAAGCCCTAAATGACAGAAAAGCATGTCCAACATGAGAGATATATAAACCTTTACCATTATTAATAATAAGCTGACCAGTACCTTTATATTCCTCTCTAAGCTGCAGATTCACCATATTGTTTGTCAAATGGTGAATGGCTCTACTGTCCAAATACCAGCCATCATCAATAGCTCTTTTAAAATTTTCCATCTATGTTGCTCCAGAATTATAAGCATCAATGTCAGAGTAATGATGAGCTCTACAGGCAGGATGAAAATTTAGTGGCATGTAACTGAAAAAATCATAATCTTTATAGCTTGGATATGAAGGAGTAAAACCATCAAAGTTGGCAAAGTAGGCAGATCTTGGTTCTTTCCCTTTACCAAAATTCCTTGAAACTTGAACATAATCTTCTACAAATCTGTGCCAGCAAATGTCAGTAGTATGACCAAATTTAAAACAAATTTGACAGATTGTTTCTTTT
The DNA here is from genome assembly GCA_030444775.1 of Atalantia buxifolia. Classification (NCBI taxonomy): domain Eukaryota; kingdom Viridiplantae; phylum Streptophyta; class Magnoliopsida; order Sapindales; family Rutaceae; genus Atalantia; species Atalantia buxifolia. Next base: position 9,151,622 of record CM059837.1, read on the forward strand.
ATATTGCCAATAGATCCTTAAGATCCAGTCACTCCAGCAAATCCATTTTTAGTAAATGGAGATAGATTCCTTGGTGTTTGTGATTGAAAAGAATGAGGATAATTCTGACCAAGAAATTGTCCTTTGCCATATCCACTTCTGAAATTACTATTAAACATTCTTTGTTGACCAAACTTTCCTCTTCCAAAGCCATGATTTCGACCACTAATACTACCAAAATTACCACAAATATGTCTTCTCCTTTTAACATTGCCTCTGGACTGACCATAGAAAGTCTTAAGATAGTATGCATTAGCATGAGTATAGTTTGCACCTAAAATGCTTTTATCATCCTATTCTTGTTCTAGTCTGGTTTCATGTGTTAGCAGTAGTGCATAAGCATCATCAAATTCCATTTTAGAACTAATTATAAAAGTTGATATATCTCGATAACCTGGTCTTAGTCCATTCAATATGGTCAACATCATATCTTTTTCTATTATATGACTACTAGCATTAGCAAGTTTATCAGCTATAGATTTCATCTTAATACAATAATTGTCAACACTTAATGATTCTTTTCTTAGTGTATTTAACTCATATCTAAGCTGAAGAACTCTAGCCTCGGACTGTACTCCAAACTTTCTTTATAAAGTTCTCCAAACATCAAAAGAGCTTACAAATTAATAACGACGCTGAGAGTACATTCATTAATTGATGATAACAACCATCTAAGCAAAGTCTGATCCTATGATCTCCAGTTTTGATAATCAGGAATATCAATTTCTTGAGTAGATCCATCAGTTCTGGCTAGCATTAATTTTTCTTCAAATGCTGGTGTAGTTCCATCTATGAAGCATTCCAATCGATTGCCTCTTATAAAGGCTAAAACTTGTGAATACTATATCAGATAATTTGGTTGATCTAACTTGATCAGAGTATTCACTATAAGAAAACTAGCAATAGATGACAAACAGTTTGTGACAGATTTTGAGTAAAATAACTTATATCATAAACGTATGACAGACTAGTGATAGAATTTTGGTCTATCATGAATCAATGATGATTTTTTGACAGAATAATTGTATATCATGAATTGATGATAGAGTTGTGATGGAAACTTACTCTATCATGAAATCATGATAGAATTATTTGATTTGACCATGTTTGACTAATTTTTAATATATTATTTCATTTAAAAATTTAGAAAATAGAAAAAAACAAAACAAAAACTCTGACGTTTAAGTCTGCGTTTAGATAAAGCACAAAATTTTTGTCTAAGTGTTAGACATTTGCTCACTCTCTCTCCATTTTTTCTCACACTCTCATATTTAGAAACCCTAGAATAAAAATCGATCAAAAAACACCACCATTCTACCCTTGATAACTCCACCATTCTGCCACCATCCAAACTATCATTCTCAATTGGACACTCATTTCTCATCGTTTCTTATCTCTTTGTCCTTTCGCCACAAGCTGTTCAACAAATCCTCACCTTTGGTTTGATTTGTGCAAGGTAAATGCTTGGAGTCTTTTTCCTTTGATTTGGGTGCAGAAATCATGGGGTTTGTAAATAGAATGACCTTCTTGTGTAAATTTTATTGGTTCTAATTTACATGAAATGGTGACAAATTTTTGTTTGTAAATTTGCCATGATGATGATGAAATCAATCAAAGTTTATTGAATGAAAATGAGTTTGAATTTTTTTTCTAGATTTTGACTCGCAATTGAATTTGAGACTTTTTTCATCTAGGTTGATTAGATCTCGTGCTTAAATTAATGGGTCATTGGCTTTCTCATTTGAAGTTCTCAAACAGATCTTGTTTTGCGATATTCTAATTGATTTATATAATTAACTATAATTTGATAAATACTGTGATAGCCCTTGCTAAGATATTCAAAAATTTAATTTGATGTTATTAATTTGGTAATTGAAAAAATATGAAAACTTTAATTAAATCAATTTTGATCTAGTAGCTGGACATATGTTAGGGTTTATAATGTGACGTTTTTAACTTTAATTTTTTATATGAAGTTCTTTAGCAGTCGTGTGTATGTAGAATTTTTGTTAGCCTATATGGTTATTGTATATTATTAACTAAGGAATTAATCATGCTGTTATCTCTCTGTTTACTGCAAAATTTTAATGGGTAGAAACTCGATCTGTTGTTGATGTTGTAGTGATATACCCACTTCTCAGGCTTATAAGGTGTGCCATTGCACAAGTTCACTTTGTGCAAATAACTCCAACCCATATTACTTTTGTAAGGAATATGATTGCAACGTTTTTTATTATATGTATTGTGTTAGTTTCAAAATTTTTAATGGTGTTTCATAGACTATTTTAGGTCATGAAAATGGTTGTTAAATAAATTATGTGAATATGATTAGAATTGTAAATGGACCGATCTTGTTATGCTCCTTTTGTGCAAAGGAAAATTAAAGAGTTTGAGAATAGTTTTTTTTTTTTTTTATTAGAGTCCTAAATTTGTTATCAACCTTGTGTCCTTATCATCCAACAAAATCTGTAATACGAATAGCTTTTTGGTTGATTTTTGTAATTATTATGGCATCCAAGTATTGAGTTTCCTAAACTGTTATGTATTGGTTGACATGGAAGTAGATTACGCCTATTACAATTCTTTCTTTCACCGAAATCTTCACTTTTGTCCCTTTTTTTCCCTTTTTATTGTCTTGCAATTCTTCTCCTTTTATCTATTCTATTATTTCAGCATGTCGCTATAATATAGGGCTGCATATAAGGGATTTGTATATACTACAATGAAGGGCATGCTGAGCAAATGGAGAGGCAACAACAGCAATCTGAAGGGAAGATAAAATAGTGGTGGTGATCGAAGAAACTAGGAAGAATTGCTGGCCGCTTGCTACTTAAACTCTACAAGTGATTTACCATTGAAATTTGGTGAACTTTGATTTTTTGTGCAAGTATTTTGTCGGTAATTACCTATTTTAGTATATCTTTTGTAAATTTGGGATTGATGTAGTTTGGATACTTCAATGACATAGTTTGTATTTTATTTTAGTTTGAATATATATAAAATTTCATGTACTTTATTTATTGGATTTTTAGTTACTAGTATTATATTATATATTTATTTTATATTTGCAAATTTTATTTATAAAAACAAATTTATAGAATAAAATAATAGTAATAATAAATGAATATAATATTAATTTAGTATTATTTCAATAAAAATAATAATAAATTTTAAAATAATTTTTATTGAAATAATACTAATTTTCCCACCAAAAAATTCAAAAAAATCCTAAATATTTAAATAATTTTGATTTCCCACTAAAATTTAGTGCGACACATATATGACTATTAAAGACTATCATAAACTCATGATGAAAAAAATTCTATCATAACTTAATGACAGTGACATAGATGACGGATAGATTGTCTGTCATATATCCCGCTTTGTGATGGTTATTTCCCGTCATCTATTGCATATTTTCTTGTAGTGATTGAATGAAAAATTGATTTGAATTTCTTGATTTAATTGCATTTGTTGCTGTTATATTTCTGGAAGTTATTTGTTGACTACTAGAGCTTGCTCTATTTGGATCTAATACAATGTTTGAAAGCTTAAAGCCGTAAACGTTGTTTGAGAGCTGAGAAAATGTAATGAATATTCTGGACGTTCTCTTTTATTTCTTTTTACTCGATTAGCGGTGTCAAAAAAGCCTGCCCGGATCGGACTCGGACAATCCGGTCTGGGTGCATACACAAAAAAACCAGATCCGGGTTTGAAATTCTCAAACTCGGACATTTTCAGGTCCGGGTCCGTGCTCAACACCAAAAGCCCGAAACCCGGATCCGGACCCGATTTTTTAATAAATTAAAAAAAGAAAATATAAATTTATTATATATAAATAAATAATTATGAATTTATAATAGGTTGGATGTTATTTAGATTTATTGTGTGATTATGTGTTGTTGAATTTAACTTAATTTATTTTTTTTACATAGATTGAATGAGTTTAGGTTAGAAATTGGATGAATTTAGGTATTAGAAAGTAGATTGAAATGATTTTTATTTATTATTTGTGTAAAATTTGGATTGTTAGTATGTTATATATTTGTATTTGAATATTTTCTTTTTTAAAGCTTGAGATTGAATGAGTTTATTTGACTATTTTTTTTAAAAAAATTGCATTGTTAGAGAAATGAAAGAAAAATTGAAGAAAAAAAAATTGAAGTCATCACATGCGGGCTTAGAAGCCCGGATAAAAAAACCTGGACCCGGGGGTGTCGGGCCCGGACCGGACCCGGAAAAACTGGGTTTTAACCCGGGTCCGGTCTTGTGTTTCACGCATCCGGTCCGGTCCTGGGCAACACCAAAACCCGGACTGGACCAGAATTTTGCCAAACCTATACTCGATTAATGAAAAATGAATATTACATCAGTATTTATACTAAGCTTAATACAATGAAAATTGAATCTAGTAACCTTAACAGCAAAAACAGAATGAAAAGTATGTTTAACAAACTTGCTGAGCTGGCATAATTTCTTAACTAACTCTGCTGACTTGGCCTTGATTCACACGTGCTGATTGATGCCATTCTTTTGACTGCAATATGTGCTTCCTTAACACTCATGACCATAACATACGTTCAAAAAAACAGAAACTGATGCATCAAGCAAATTTGCGGAAAAAAAAGCTAATAAATTGCTAGTGGGAAAAGCCTCCAGCAGACACTAGGACTTCTACTTCGTGAATGTTGCCGCCCATGACTCAGACCACGCATCTCCGACTTGGCGGAGGATTACACTGAGATCTTCGTGGTTTATCATATTGTTCAGCTGTATTTTTGTTGGTTGCTGTTTTCAATTCTGTGCTGTACTAATAAGGTTCCATGTTTTGAACACTATGTTGAACAAATATCAAAGAGTCACCAAACATCAAGTCGACTGGTGCTCTTTGAGCGATGTTATTAAGTTGGAGTTCAGTAAAGTGGCTTCAATAAATAAGAGCGAGTCTTATATTTTAATAAATTTAATAGGCTGTAGCCTAATATTAAAATATGGACGTGACCTTCCTGTACGTTGGAAAATATTTTCGAGCAATGTAAAAAGATCCTATGCGTTTTATTTTTATTTACTAATTTTCGGTAACTTTGTTTAACTGGTTTTAATTTAAAATTGCGGAATAAAAAGATGTTACAAATGTCGCTTTTTTTTTTGTTGGGCGCGGGGGGGCGCAAAAATATTGACATTGCTTTCAAGATGTAATCCGAATTTGGTTTTTTTGGATAAAATTCATCATGATTATGTATTCATCGATGCAGCATAATGCATGCAGAAGAGATAGTCAAAATGATTTTGTTTTATTTTATCCTCCTTACGGAAATTTTATTTAGGGACATGATGCTCACATGTACTTTGAGAGTTCAATAAATCCAATCGTTGGGCAAACATATCCCAGATGGATGTTGAGAATTTTCTTGCTTTCCAAAAATGTCCTCTTTGTTGATGGCGCAGCATTTCTTCTTATTATTACTTCCCAAAGTTTTCTCCTCTTTGCCACCTACCAAAAATATTCAATTCTAATGAAAAGAACATATACAAATAATGAAAATCAATCAAACTTTCCTAAATTAGATAAATTCTGAAAAGAAGACATTTTATAATTAGATTATTCTTATAAATTATGAATTCAACAATATCCGAATAAAAATCTATTGATATCCCACATTTTGAAGAAATACTAAAGATCCCATGTGAAAACTCAAAATAACATCCTGACCGCCTAAGGTTGGCAACATGACAGAATAGGTTGGGATTTGTCGATTCCGAATTATTGTGGATTACATGAGTTTTTTATCATATGCGGCAAGTTCTGTCACAAACAACATGTCGTATAAATATAACCGACACATCATACTATTATGACTGACATGTCCTCTATATATATATATTATTTATTAAAAAGAGTTGTCATACATGTATAACCAACATGTTAATTGTACGTGATTAATTAAATCGACTTGCATATATTTTCATAAACCTAAATTTTAAAAAATTTAAGAACCCGATTGAAAAATTCTAAACATTCAGGATCTAGACCCAAATAGTAAAATCGAAATAAAATTTTGTTCTAAATTCCATTCTGAACGACCTGGGTCCTGAATTTCGATCAGGATTTAGAGACTTCTACTAACTTTATCACCAACCCATCACTGGGATAAATGACTTTATTACTTCTTTTTTTCTATTCTTAAAAAAGAGCAAAATGTTTTTAATGCATTAAATTTGCATGTGACAAGCATATATTAATGTCAAACCCTATAAAAATAACAAAACAAGAAACAAGTTTGACTGAAAATGTGGCCACAGCAAAACAACAAAAGAAGGAATATAAATAGATAAATATGGAAAAAAAAAATTACAACTCATTATCACTAGACATGCAAAACAACACTTACTATTTTCCTTCTTCTGACAAGTAACTGAAACTTGGTGATTAAGAAAAACTCCTGTTCCGCCACTTGTTTCTTCCGTTTTTTTAGCTCCATCACCACCACGACGGCCACCAGCACCAGCACGGGCCATAATATCCGTTAAACGCGGAAGAAACACTCCCGTTCCCCCATATTTCTCAGCCAAATCCGCCCCTTTTTTTCTTTCAACAACACCTTGCTGACGCATGCATAATGACAAATTTTAAATTAATTTCTTTAGATAATTCAATTATTTTTGTTTAATTTAAAAATAACACTGAATTAAACCATTGATAAATTTTTAGTGTACCTGTGGCACAGTTGTAGTTGGTGTGATTGGAGCAGGAGCTAGTTTATGTTTATTATTGTTATTAGCTGCACGGCCACTGTTTCTAGTACTAGTAATTGGCTTTGCACCGAAAGAACCGAAGCAAATCTGCAGAAAATAAAAAATAATAATTAAAATAATTGAAAAAAGGAAAAAAAAAAAAGAAATAATAGAAGCGGAAGAGTGAAAAATAAAAATATATAAATAAATAACCTCAAAGGTGGTTGTGGCTGCGGGCTGATGAGAGGGCAAAACGGCGGCGTTTGAGGCACTGATTTCGTGAATGATAAAAGAAGGAAGCCAGAGCTCACCGTCCTCTGGATTCGGAGGAAAAAAATCAGTAGCAGCCATTTTGTTTGTAAATGTCACCATCAAAACTCTTTTTAAAAAATGAAAACTTAAAAAATAAATAAATAAAAAGTTGGCAAATACTTTTGCTTCTGCTGCTACGTGGAGAGTCTTTATGAAAAGAAGGAGATTATTTATTTTAGCAACTACAGCCGTAACCGCTATTTGCATGTAAATATTTTTGATTCGATGGACAGAAGGGGTCCGCCGACTAATTTATTTTTTCTTCTATTTTTCTGAATTAATTTTTTTTTATTTTATTTTGTAAAAATAAGTCTGAATTTAAATTGATTTTAATCCAATGTAACTGTTCCACATTAAAATGCATCAAGTACTACATTCCATCTAGATACATGGAAAATAAAGTCTTGAAAATGTTCGAATAAAAAATTAAATGCGATAAACTTGCCATTTGATGTTCATTTGCTGCACTTTATGATACGTGGCTTATATGATGATTAAATTCCTTTTATGTAGATGTATACAACTCTTGTAATTTTTTTTAAAATTATTATGGGTTACTAAGATAAGAACTTTGGAAGAGAAATTCGGTATCAGTAGGCCGTTCAAAAAATGCCATGCGTCTCAAATATCTTTTACTCTCAAACAAATGGATATGTGTCAAATTATTATTCCAGTTGTGTGGATAATTTGGTACATTTGTCCCGTGTAAGTATTTCTTTATGGACCTCTCTAGATTCTTTGAGAAAATTTATGTAAAGCTTTATTAAATCATCTAACTAGAAATTTATAGCAATTGGTTACAAATATTTATAAATAGGTTTGGTTCGTTACTACTAGAAAAATGGGCTTTACTGACGCCATTTTAGTGTCAGTAATTACTTTTACTAATATTTGTTAATTGTGTCAGTAATGTTTAAGGCAGAATACATTGACACTAATTTTTGGTGTCGGTGATTTTTGCGTCAATATGTTGTGTCACTATAGTATCATCAAAATAGTAATACGATGGTGTTAGTATCAGTTGATACTACTTCTATGTTAGTATTTCGTGTCACTAGAGAATCACAAAGATAGTGACTCAATCGTGTTAGCATTTAATGATATTATTTACATGTCATTGATTTATGTGACTACAGTATCATGAATTTACTGACTCAGTAACATAAAAAATTCTTAATGTCATTTAAATAATTAGTGTCAGTATTAACGGTGCTGTACTGGTAGTGTTTTATTTTTTTAATCACATTTTTTCTGTTTATTTTACAATTAAAATAAACTCAATATATTAAACATACCAAATCTTGTAATGCAATTCACATAATACACATTCCAAATACATCAGTTAAACTAAAATAATTCAACTACATAGTTGTTTGGGGGTAAAAAAAAAACTTCAAGCATCATATTAAGCTTTGAACAAGTAGTACACAATAAAGTACTAAATTAATTTTTGAAAATGTTAACAAAGAAGAAAAAAAAGATAACAATGTCACTGATTTTGGAGTCCACATATGCCTTCATTTTTTTTCCACCTGCAAGTATATAAAATCAATTAGCACACTACGAAAAATAAGTCTTGTATATTTTAAAGGAAAAATAATCATAAATTACTTGTATGTTACCTCGCGATTGTAGGCTGTAATTAACTTGGCAACATATGTAGCCCACTGATCACGAAGTCACGAGAGGTCCTTCACGGTGTATTCCTCAATTCCCTTGAACTTTAATCTCAAAACAACAAGTTATTCACCGAAAATCCTTGACTAAACTACTTAATTATCATTCATTTAAATATATTTGTGTGTTAACAATTAACGTCAACAAATAAACTCCAACAATGTTACTGTTTTATCCAAAATTATATAGGTAAATACTGAACATCCTAATCATGGTAATTGAAAAAAGAAAAAAACCATTTCAATGAGTGTTGATGTACTTATTCTATCAATTACAACTTTAAAGTCAACTTATACAGCAATGTTTGATAGCCGAAGCAACTTGTGAACCCCAACAGTATGCGATTTAATGCAAATATAGATCTAGATACAAAACCTTAATCAGGATGACAACTTATCATCATCAAAGTAAAGTACAAGCAATGACACTATAACACATCCCCACTAACAACTACTTTGCAAACCAAACAATTGTTTTGTGTTGGGATATACAGTACATTGTGTATATCCCAAATCCTAATTCATGTTTATTTGGATATTGATATAATCTATTTAATAGTATGCAACATACTCACCATTATAAGTACCATTTACAGTTATAAAATACATACAATACGCAGTAAAAAAATAACTATAAAGAAGCATACAATAGGTCTTTAAGCTGATTCATTTCACAATAAATTAAAACAATATGATGCAGTATTATAAAAACTGTTTTCAATACTAACATTATTTTTCAGAACGTTCACATTTATGACAATATCTTGCATGTATTTCATCACATAGTAACCACATTCAAAGCTGCTCGGCTGCCTCGGACACTACAAAATCATAATTACATTAACTTTTTACAGTACGTTAACAATAATTATTTAGGTTTGTCTGATTTTTACCTTGACAGGTATCCATTGACCATTGGCCTTTGTATTAGAATTTAAACTATGATGTATTCGAATCCCACTACAATTAAGACATAGCTAACGTTAGCAAATAATTAGCATAAGACATAAAAATAAAATAGCATGATCAAAGATACAAATAACAAACTTAACTAATTGACAACCTGCATTAGCTCTTCATCAGGACTATCTTCCAAAGGATCAAGATAATAGATTGTACGCCTCACCATATCAATTGCCAATAACACCCAGTCGGCACTAAACAAAGTAGAAATTGTTCTCACACATGAATCATAAGTAAAAGTTTTTAACTTCATGATTAATCTACTAAATAAAGAATATGGGTAACAAAAGAAAAAGCTTATATCCAGAGTTATATGAGAATACGATGACTTGTCCAAATTCTGTCAAGCCCAAAAGCTTTGAAATGTATTGAGTCCTGTCTTTAAAGCTGACCCTTAAATATAGCTTCTCAAAAAGGCCAAACTGAACCGACTTAGTACTTCCATTGCTCTCCATCTCCTCATACAAGTGTCTAAGAGGAAACAAACATATACAACGAAGTAAGTTTGAATAAAGGAAACAAAATAATAACTCCAAGTTTACTAAAACATAAGCTACGATTTACCATACTTGATCCATATGTTAATGATGCAGTTTGAGACCTCTTTAAACTCGATGATTTCAGCACAAATCATTTTGTCCAAATGTGTTTCTTAAATTTCACCAAAGGTTGCTGTGTCATGCCGAATCCTGATCAGCCGAGGCAAGGAATTCTCGTTAAACATGGTAAACATGTTCATATATTCACTCATATCATTCTTTCTTGATCGTGCTGCTGCCCGTGTATTCTTCACACGTAGCTTGAGGTCTTTTGCTACTGGTCTGATGACCAGTAGTTCATTTTTGGGTACTTTTACTGGTTTGATGACCAGTGGTTCTTTTTTGGGTACTTTCTCATGACAGGAAAACTGCACATCTAAAACTTTAGAAGTTAGTCTATGAGATCTTCTCGGTGTGGGCTTTGAAGTAATTTCACACTCTACTTTTTTTGGGGTTTGTTGCGGAGTTGGTTGGGAAATTGTGGTGGGAGTGTCCTTCATTTTACTCTTCACAGATTTTGGAGTCGACTTACCGATGGGAAATCAGCCTATGCAATAATGAAAATACATACCATTAGTAGTAATACTTACATATACAAATAGAAATAAAATAATGACATGTAATAGGCCATATACTAACCTTTCTTTTGCCAAAAGTTTCAGGGGATTGTTGATCATTGTCAATCTGAACAACAGTGGAAGTTTTGGACTTAGGAAAGTTATAACTTCCAACTTCAGTATTGATGTATGCATTTAACCTTACATTCATGCATTCTAGTTGAGCAGACATGAATTGGAAACTCTCTTGATACATCTTTATTTCTCTTGCTAACTCAGTGGCATCAGGGACATGAAAGTACATAGATGGGGTGATGAATTGTCCCACTCCTTGCACCCTGCTTCCATTTGGCTGCTTCTGAAGAGTTTGACCTAGAATGTCATTTGACCCTTGTGATTGGAATGTTCCTTGTTCAACTTGACTCTTCAGCTCATTCTACAAAAAGAAAAATTATTATAACTCTGCAATTACGAGTACAAGACATCAGCTAAACTAAACTAACATCTTTTTTGAATCTTCAACACAGAGCAAGTCCATATACAGTTCAAATTGAAACTATAGAAAATATTACAAGACAGCACCTCACAAAAGCACTTGATATCCTGAACATCTCTTTCATTACACATACAAACACACATGCACACAAGTTTTAACCTTTTTATATGCGAAGAAATAAGTTCTGATAAAGTATTATTGAGCTTCTGTCACTTGTAAATGTTACCATACAATTATTACAAAAAGCATTATTTATGTACGTAAATATCTACCCATACACATACACATTATAAAGAAAATTCACAAGAATTAAGTAAACAAGTGACTTAATATTTTCTCAGCAATTGGCGTCACTTGAAAAGCATATTTGCCATCTCGGTCCGCTCGTACCATTAACCAAGCTTCACTGCAGTCAATCTCCCACTTAGAAACTCTAATCTCCTTTTTCTGTTACAAGGTGACATAAAACATAAATAATTGATTCTATTATAATATATGCATTAGATTACTTACTACATATATTTTTATATACAACACGCAACCATATCTTGTGTTACCCAAGCGATGGTTGTAGACATTCTTTACTCTTTTGTCTTTTGCCCTCTTACTTTTTTCTTGCACAAACAGTACTATGAAGAACAAAAGGTTACCACTGATTATTAATAACTAGCAACAATGACTCCATAAAATGTCATGTCTTTAGAATGAGGACTTTTATCTTTTAAGCTAGAAATTTATAGAGTGTTAGCGACAACCCTAACACTATTATTTTGGGTCACACGATTACTGTCTCGATCCCTCGTTGTAAAATTGAAGCCATTGATCTCGTAGCCAGGGAAGGTCACCATGCTTGAGCGTGGTTTGTTTGCCAACCACCACACTATTTTGTCAACCAGCACATTATTTGCTTTATCATGTGCTACCTATAATTTAAATTAAGAAGTATAGTAATTAGTTACATGTAAAAAATTCTTGTTAAAGTTTATATCTTATATTGTATTTAGTTAAGTAATTCTGACATTTGCTTGTAACCAACCAGAAAATGTACGTATGTGTTCATTTTGCAACCACATATATTTTTTCTTTTTTGCCTTATAGGGGTTTCTTGATGCCAAATAATGCATATGCTCCCTATAGTGAGACCATATTAAGAGTTAAAAACTAGTTTAGTAATCTTATAATACAATAATAATATTTTTTAGGAAAAAATAATAACTTACTCGATATATATTTGGATTTCAAGGGTGTTCATTAGAACATATCGGTGTGCTTATGCCAACAAAGGATTATCAACCACCTTTATGTTTGCACCTCCCAAATGCCTTTCGACAGAAAAATCAATTGGACAACCAAGTAGGCAGCCCAATAACATCACAATTTGAGAGGTACTCAGCACAAAATTCAAGTGCTTCTTCTGCAATATAACTTTCTACAATACAACCCTCAGGGCGGTAGCGATTATGAACATAATCCTTGAGAGTTTTCATTTCTCTCTCAAAAGGATACATCTATCGAAGATAAACAGACCCATATAACCTAACTTGTTCAACTAGGTGGACTAGTAAATGGATCATTATGTCAAAAAAGCTAGGTATGAAGTACTGCTGCAGTAAGCAAAAAGTGATTACAAGTTCCTCTTGCAATTGTTCAAGAGATTAGGATCTACCACTTTACTGCACAATGTATTAAAAAAAAAAAACACATCCTTATTATGGCCTTTCTCACATTTATAGGCAAACAGTTTCGAAAGGCTAGTGGTAGAAGTTGTTGCATCAAAGTATAACAGTTATGGGACTTAAGGCCTTAAAGCCGACAATCATCTATTGAAACAAGTTTTTAGACATTGGAAGAATACCCATCAAAGACTTTCACACTCAGCAAGGTTTCACAAAATTTTTTTTTTTTTCTTTTTTACTCAAAGTGTATGGAGCTGGAGGTAGGACTTTGTTTTTTTGTTTGTTTCATTAGGAACAAGTTTTCCTCTAATCTTCAAATGCTCAAGATCTTTTCTAGCATTAATCCCATCTTTTGTTTTGCCTGGTTGATGAAGTAATGTGCCATATATATGCCATCTCGGTCCGCTCGTACCATTAACCAAGCTTCACTGCAGTCAATCTCCCACTTAGAAACTCTAATCTCCTTTTTCTGTTACAAGGTGACATAAAACATAAATAATTGATTCTATTATAATATATGCATTAGATTACTTACTACATATATTTTTATATACAACACGCAACCATATCTTGTGTTACCCAAGCGATGGTTGTAGACATTCTTTACTCTTTTGTCTTTTGCCCTCTTACTTTTTTCTTGCACAAACAGTACTATGAAGAACAAAAGGTTACCACTGATTATTAATAACTAGCAACAATGACTCCATAAAATGTCATGTCTTTAGAATGAGGACTTTTATCTTTTAAGCTAGAAATTTATAGAGTGTTAGCGACAACCCTAACACTATTATTTTGGGTCACACGATTACTGTCTCGATCCCTCGTTGTAAAATTGAAGCCATTGATCTCGTAGCCAGGGAAGGTCACCATGCTTGAGCGTGGTTTGTTTGCCAACCACCACACTATTTTGTCAACCAGCACATTATTTGCTTTATCATGTGCTACCTATAATTTAAATTAAGAAGTATAGTAATTAGTTACATGTAAAAAATTCTTGTTAAAGTTTATATCTTATATTGTATTTAGTTAAGTAATTCTGACATTTGCTTGTAACCAACCAGAAAATGTACGTATGTGTTCATTTTGCAACCACATATATTTTTTCTTTTTTGCCTTATAGGGGTTTCTTGATGCCAAATAATGCATATGCTCCCTATAGTGAGACCATATTAAGAGTTAAAAACTAGTTTAGTAATCTTATAATACAATAATAATATTTTTTAGGAAAAAATAATAACTTACTCGATATATATTTGGATTTCAAGGGTGTTCATTAGAACATATCGGTGTGCTTATGCCAACAAAGGATTATCAACCACCTTTATGTTTGCACCTCCCAAATGCCTTTCGACAGAAAAATCAATTGGACAACCAAGTAGGCAGCCCAATAACATCACAATTTGAGAGGTACTCAGCACAAAATTCAAGTGCTTCTTCTGCAATATAACTTTCTACAATACAACCCTCAGGGCGGTAGCGATTATGAACATAATCCTTGAGAGTTTTCATTTCTCTCTCAAAAGGATACATCTATCGAAGATAAACAGACCCATATAACCTAACTTGTTCAACTAGGTGGACTAGTAAATGGATCATTATGTCAAAAAAGCTAGGTATGAAGTACTGCTGCAGTAAGCAAAAAGTGATTACAAGTTCCTCTTGCAATTGTTCAAGAGATTAGGATCTACCACTTTACTGCACAATGTATTAAAAAAAAAAAACACATCCTTATTATGGCCTTTCTCACATTTATAGGCAAACAGTTTCGAAAGGCTAGTGGTAGAAGTTGTTGCATCAAAGTATAACAGTTATGGGACTTAAGGCCTTAAAGCCGACAATCATCTATTGAAACAAGTTTTTAGACATTGGAAGAATACCCATCAAAGACTTTCACACTCAGCAAGGTTTCACAAAATTGTTTTTTTTTTCTTTTTTACTCAAAGTGTATGGAGCTGGAGGTAGGACTTTGTTTTTTTGTTTGTTTCATTAGGAACAAGTTTTCCTCTAATCTTCAAATGCTCAAGATCTTTTCTAGCATTAATCCCATCTTTTGTTTTGCCTGGTTGATGAAGTAATGTGCCATATATATTCTTGCACACATTTTTTTCAATGTGCATCACATCTAATTGATGGTGAACTAATAAATGCTTCCAATATTCTAAGTAAAAAAAGATTGACTTTTTTTGTACATTTTTTCAGTTATGTTCTCATCACCATCACCGCCACCACCGTCATCATGTTTCCACTTTTTGGCCTTCTGTTTCCCAAACTTAATGTCAATATCTGCCACCATGTTAAAGATTTTCTTACCAGATAAAGTTTTAGGAGGCTCATTCCACTCTTGCTTCCCATTGAAAACCTTTTTCAGTTTCCGAAATAGGTGACCAAGTAGTAGAAAACGAAAATCGCCCATATATGACATTTTCCTATTATGTGGTAGCCAACATGCACAAGTGTCTATATCCCATAAATTGGGCAAGCATAATATCCCTTAACAGTACAACCAAAGAGGTTTCTGTATGCTGAAAAGTCACTGATTGTCCACATCAACACAGCTCGTAAATTAAAGGTTTCTTTTCTATAAGCATCATAAACATCAATACCTACATCCCATAGAGTTTTCAAGTCCTCAATCAAAGGTGCTAGGTATACATCTAGATCATTTCTAGGTTGTTTAGGGCCAGATATCAAAAGCGATAACATCAAAAACTTTCTATGCATACACAACCATTAAGGAAGATTATATGTTATTAATATAACAGGCCAACAACTATAAGTAATGCTAAGTGTACTATGTGAGTTAACCCTATCAAATGAGAGAGCTAAATGAAGAATTTTAGGTTTTTATGCAAATTTTGGCCACTTATTGTCAATTAGTTGCTAGGCTGGTGAGTCTGCTGGGTGGCGAAGTTTGTCATCTCTAATTCTTTTATTAGCATGCCATGTTAAATTTTGAGTTGTTTGTGTTGATTGAAACAATCTTTTCAACCTAGGAATAGATAGAAAATACCATAATACCTTTTTAGGAACATTTTTCCTAAATTTTGTTGAGCTATCTTTTTTTCTTTGATACCTAGATGCTCCACAATTTGGGCATTCAGCAAGATCAGCAAATTCATTCTTATACAAAATGCAGTCATTTGGACATGCATGTATTTTTTCATACTCTAAGCCTAGCACTTTCATTGTTTTCCTAGCCTCGTATATTGACTTAGGTAAAGTATTATTATTTGGCAAAATATCAGCAAGAACTTCTAACAAAGTAGAAAATCCTTTATTGGACCATTCATAGTTCCCTTTCACATTGTAAAGTCTCATTAAACCAGATAACTTTGAATATTTTGCACTCAGATACAAAGACTTTTCAGCATCTTCAAGCATATCCTTAAAAGAATTAGGATCTCTATCACAATGCTCGTAGGAATTTTCAACCATGTCAATTATGTTACTGTAATCATGACATCTAAATCTTTGTCTATGTGAATGGTCTTCACATTTTGTAAATGTAGATTTAGAGCCAGTCTCACCATACCAAGTCCAAACAATATATCTTGGGAGAAAACCTTTTTCAAATAAATGATCCTTTGCTTGTTGAGGAGTATGAAACTCCATATTGCAACAAAAGATGCAAGGACATCTAATTGACATTCGGTTTTCAGCATTCAAAATGGCAAAATCTAAGAAATCAGCAACTCTAGAATGATACTCTACAGAAAATCTATCACAAGTTATCCAAGTTCTGTCCATTTCAAATATTTTACTTGTTCACATATGTAATGTTAGTTTAAGTTTAATTAAATTGCATGATTAATTTAATGTTCAAAGATATTATGATTACAGTTGCAATAATAAACTCATAATTCTGGAAAATCACTAATAGCCCTAATAAATCATTGAATTATAATAATAGTTTTGACAAAATCTTGAAATTGAAACATAAGAAGCTTTGAAACTAAAATAGGAGATGAATAGGTAAGATGGATGCTAATGGCTTTTTAAGTAGTCAAACTAATTTATAAGTCAAGTAACTAACAAAAGTTAAGAGTTCAAATAAACAATGTCTTCATACCACTTTGTAAGCCATTTTTTAAGATTCTATAAATCACTTTTTAACTTCAAATACAACATGCAGAACTACCTTAAAACAAGCATTTCTTTCTTGAATCAAAGACAAACATCAACTTTATATAATCTCAAAATACTCAACCACAAACTTAATTAATTCATATCATAGTCATTGTCTCTATTACAAATCTTCCAACCAAAACAAAAAAAATAAACAAGTAGGATTATATAACAAAATTTGCCTCTCTTTACATGAAATAGAGATGTAAATAGTTCGTAACCACTAAATATACAGTCATTCAGCCAATATAATACCCAAACAATCATCTTCTAATTAGAAAAAAAAAAGCTAAAATGAAATTTCATATTTTAATACATTCAAAATCAACTAACTTATTAATCAAACTTAAGAAACGGAGCTACCAGTTTATTTCGGAAACTAAAAAAAGTGCAATTTCTTAGTTTAAATAACAATGACAGTAAATCACATGCACAAAAGTTTTAAACTGGCCTAAAATGTGGCAGAAAAAATAGAGTCGCAGCGGCGAGTGTTTTGAGTTTAAGTAATGCACCACTAAAATGGCAGTATTTTTGGACTGCATGTGAGTGAAAATGTAGAAAAGTAAGAACAAACAATTCAAGTTACAATTAAATAAAAGAAAAAAAGATTTGGAAAACAAAACCCACCAGGTTCGCACTACTGTTCAATTTCTGAACATTTGAAATAACTCAAAAATTAAAATTAAAAAATATTAATCATAAGCCAAATTAAAACAAACCCATTAATTAAATTACCCAAAAAAATAAAATATTCAGCCATTACCAACTGATAACCTTCTCTATAGTTCTTTCTCTGGACTTAACTTGTGAGGGAGAATGAGATTACTTGAATACACAACCGATGGTGCCACTTCACCCCTTGTCGATGACTTTTACTTGTTTGCCTAGTATAGGCACTGAATAGTTTAGTTGGAGAAAAAACCCCTTGGATAACAGGCGATTAGGGTTTTGGTTTGTTTTTCAATTGGGGAAAATGGAAAAACAAAACGGAGTTTTAGCTTTTCATTATTTATCTAAATTAATTGAATTTAATTTATAAATGGATAATGCAAAACAAAAGAGATCGAGAAGAGAAAAACGAAAGAGAAAGAGACCGATAAAAGCAAGACAGAGATAGTGCATACAGTCTAGTAGACGGCGAAAAGTTATTAAGTGTGAGTTTTGTGTTGTTTTTATTTATATTTTCATTTTTTAATAATTTAAATATTATTATGACTTTGATTCAACGAGATTTGATGGTCTGCGCTCCAAATATTAAATCTTTAAACCTTAGAGCTCTCAGGTTCAAGTTGGAGCTAAAACAAATTTTTATGAATTTTTTTTATCTCTGATACTTTAGTGTCAATGATTTTTGATATTTAATTTACTGACACACTAGTATCAATAATATGTGATTCTTATTTATCAAAAACGGAAAATGGTGTATATGTACATAATTACTGACACTTTTTACAAAGTGTCACTAAAAGTCATTTTTGTAGTAGTGGTTACGGCTCAAATATCTTATCTCTAGTATCACAAAGTTTATTTAGAACATTTTAATAAATTTCTAAATATAAATATTTATTTTTTCTTTAATTTGTTGACAACTCGCTCCCTTATAAGAATGAAGTTTTTATTTCTTAATTAAAAAAAAATGTGGATCTCACATATTTCATTATCATTCCTCCTCTCCTCACTTTTAGCATATAAACGACATTAATTATTCTCATTCCAAATTTTGATTTCTCAATACCACAAATAAAAACAATATAAGATCCAAACCAAAAAAAAAAAAAAGGTTTGCATGTTCAAGCAAATGGTTTTAAGTTTAACCCAATCTGTCTAGTTCTATTATTCGCCACTTCATCATAAACTCACCAAATGTACGTATCGTTGTTGTTCATCATCAAAATCAATCTATTTATCATCATCATCGATGGATGCTCCTTTAGAAGATTAATCATCGAATAAATGTCAACATCCATCTCATAAATTCTTTAAAAAATTTAAATAATATTTGTCTCTTATATATCCCAATGATCATTGAATTATTTTTTATGCTTAAATTATAAATTTATTTAAAAATTTACTGATTTTTGCCATTTCAAGGCTTTTTTTTTTTGG
This sequence comes from Atalantia buxifolia, assembly GCA_030444775.1. Taxonomy (NCBI): domain Eukaryota; kingdom Viridiplantae; phylum Streptophyta; class Magnoliopsida; order Sapindales; family Rutaceae; genus Atalantia; species Atalantia buxifolia. Next base: position 9,170,846 of record CM059837.1, read on the forward strand.
TACAATGGGGTTCTTTACAACAAAGAGCTCAAAGCTCAAACAAAACAAGACAGGGAAAAGTGACCCCATACATATCATGGATAAGAAATTGAACACAGCCTGCAGGAGGATTATTAAAACAGTGCATTCCCAGAGGAAGAGAAATCGCAAAATTGGCCAAGAAGTCTGCCATTGAATTTGCCTCTCGGTAGATGTGATTAATCGAAATGTGCCAATTCCATCCCATGAGCTCCTTAATCGATTGAACCAACAGTTTATGCTCATTATTTTGAACCAACTGATTTTTAATCAGTTGAACAACACACAAGCTGTCAACTTCAACCTGTAGCCATCGAACCCCACTTTGCCAAGCTAAGGTTAAACCTTGATATAAACTCCAAAGTTCCGTTGATGTAGCTGAACATTTGCCAATATTCATTGAGAATCCGCCAACCCATTTTCCGTTGCAGTCCCGAATAATCCCACTGTAGGGTGAAGATCAGGTTTTTTAATTTTTCAATTAAAACCTTTTTGGACCGATCTCATACAACATATAAGAATTAAGTAATCTAGAAATTCGTACCTTTGATGATCTGAGAAGACGAACGATTGAGAGTTGTAGATCCGTCTCCAAACGATCTTCCAGGCTATGACTCAAGATCAATCAACACTGGACGTGTGGGCGTCTGTTTCACCACTCCCAATTGCAACTGGCGTCTCTTAGATGTCTTCTGTGTTTTTCTCAAAAACCCTGGAATTCTCTTCTCTTACTTTTTTGGGAGAAAAGTACCCCTTTTATAATATCTTATGAAAAACCCTAGTATGTTAGGATTATGATTCCTCTTTTAATTTAAATATTTAAATTAAATGCTATCTTTTCACTTACGTAAAAGTGGAGAGAATGTGTAACTAATAAAGGGACCACCTTGTAAAATATCACAAGCCCCCCTTTTACACTTGAATATAACATACTAGGCTTTAACAAATATTATAATTATGATTTTCACCTAATACGCCAGTTTTCTTGCTTTTGGGTCCAGTGATGGTGTTGTCAATTAAATGAGCTAATCCGGGGATCATTTGGGAACATACAATAGTGGCTACAATAATTAAATTTGTAATTAAACAAATATAATTATTTAATTCCAATTCTACTCCACTATAAGATTGGAACTGACCTCCATAATTGTATGCTCGAATAATAATTCGCCCAAGCCACATTGATTTCTTTACTGCATAATCCTTTATACCACATCATTAATTAAATCGATATCTCATCTGTGCAATCGATTTAATTACATCTTATTCCTTGATACTTACTGGTTTTCTCTAATGATCATTTTCAACATACTAAATATGTTGACACACTCTGGCCAGAGAATTATATGATCAAGTGCCGAAAACCCATCAAGAGATGTGTCGTACAAATTCTATATTGTTAATCTATAACTCCAATACTCATAATTGCCTCCACCAAGATACCGGGCAATCTTGACCACAAGTGTGTGTCGTGCCCATTGGTAACTCAAATGAAATAACAACTATAATTATGAAATCATAACTAACTCAAGATTAAGATTACAGTAAAATCAATGCCTATGAGATTTAATAAGTCTGACAGTCATTTCAAGGTTAATTAAATCTCATATATGATCCTGTTCAATGTAGTCGTACTACATCAATAAATTCATACATGATTAAGACAAATCATTCAATGAATTTATTACAGTCTATACCTAAATAAAGTGCCCAATTTTATTTATCATCTGCGAACATAATTTATTTAATTATAAGATAACTTGTATTTATGTTTTCTGTGAATCCACATGGTGATCACATAAATACATATAATATGATCAAATAGACTTTACTCAAAATATTAATGCAATTAAGATACTTGAATAAAATACCTCATTTATTTTATTAATCAGAAAAATTGTTTATTACAATAAATATGTAAATATGCTTTAAAGAGCATATTTTTCCAACACCCACCAGCACCGGCATATCCATTGCATCTACAAGCACCATGGTATTCAATTTGCACCACGACCAAACTGCGGGAGGCCAGCCAATTAATTTTTCCACCTCGTGCTCTTTAGCGGACATTCCTGAAGTGTTAATCTGTTGTATCTCTTAAGCTTGTATCAAGGTATCCTGATACATGATATCATTAAAAGTGAAGAAATGAGTAAATTGGAACTGGTTGCGCCAATACCACAGTCTCCAAATCACCACCCCAAAGACACAAGGCTACTCCAAACCCCTCTCTAAATTCCAAGTACTTTTCAAATTCTGGACAATCCATTCTCGAAGGCTTAAGGAATAAAACTGTTGACGATAGGCCACTGGGATGAATAGATTCCATAGTCGTTTAGCAATGAAGCAATCACGCAGCACATGCATAGTTGTTTCTATGTCATCTCCACATCTATTACAATTGTAGTCAATTGGAATGCGACGCCTCGCAATCTCTGACTTTGTTTTAAGTTTGTCATGCATAACCAGCCACAGAAAAGTTCGAATAGCTTAAGGGCCAGCGCCACTTCCAAATTAACTTCCAAGTTGAATCCTAAATACCGTGTTGGCTTGCAGAAAGGTCTTTATTTGCTGACTTAACAAAGAACTGTCCTTTTCTTGACGCAGCCCAAAAATTTGATTATCACCTTTATTCTCTGCCGGTGGCTGAACTGCCGCGATTTTTAGAATAATGTGTTTAGAAAGAAGGTTACCAAAAGTGTCCCACTTCCAGTTGCCATTGTTCTCCGTAAAATCACAGAAAAACTTAGATAGTAAGTCATCTGGAATGGGTGCCGTAGCAAAGCACAACAAAGGTTTATTTTCGTAGCCCAACAATCCCACCAAAACTTAACTTTCCTTCCATTGCCAATACACCAATGGATCCCCCGTAAGGTGTCACACCAGATGCTTCCAATCGACCTCCACAAATGTGAGCCATACCGTGTGGGCAAGATCGGAGGAATATTCAAAACATCCACTCCATATTTAGTGCAGAGGACTTGAGTCCAAAGGCTATCAGGTGAAGAAATCAGCCCCCATGCAAGTTTCATTAATAGGGCTTTATTCATCACATCTAAATTTTTAAAACCTAGGCCACCACAAGCTTTTGGTTGACAAATCTTCTCCCAACTGATGAGACTTAGCTTATGTTGGTTGGCAGAACCACTCCAGATAAAACTTTTGCAAGCTTGGTCAATTTTATTCTTGACTCTTGAGGGTAAGTTTGAAGTTTGCATGGCATATATAGGAACAACTTGGATCACAGAATGGGCCAGGGTTATTCTACCTGCAAGGGAAAGACGAAGCGCATTCCATCCCAACAGCCTCTTGTCCACCTTCTCAATAATATCTTGATAAGTCTTCTTTGTGACGCGTGAATAGAGGAGGGGCATGCCTAAGTACTTGCCAAGATCTTTAGATGTAGTGTACCCGAGCAATTTACCAATGTTGTTTGCTTCTTTATGGCTGACATTTTTGGAAAAGAAAACTTGCGTCTTTGCATTATTCACCTTGGCACCAGAGCTATAACAAAAGGAATCAAGGACTGAAGTAAGAACCTTAGCTTGGATAACCGATGCTTCAGCCAATCATAAAAGATCATCCGCAAAAAAGAGGTGAGTAAGGGGAGTGCCATTCCGAGATAATCGCACAGGCTTCCAATCTCCATCATTAACTACTTTACGGATGCCATGACTAAGCCTTTCAATGCATAACACAAAAATATAGGGAAAAATTGGATCACCCTGCCTTATAGCTCTAGTAGGAGCAAAATCATCCCTGACCTCACCATTCCACAACACATTCATACTCGCAGTGGTGATGCAAGCCATTATGAGTCGAATGAGATCAATAGGAAGCCCCACCTCCAATAGAGTTTCGTGGATAAAATTCCAGCTAAGTCAGTCATAGGCTTTCTCAAGGTCCACTTTAATCCCCTTATATCCTCGCCGACCCGTCTTCTTCCTTATTGAGTAGATCACTTCCTGAGCTACAACAATATTCTCAATGATCTGACGACCAGGTACAAAACTCGTCTGGTGAGGGCCAATAAGGTGTGGCAGAATATTCTGCAATCTGGTCGCCACAATTTTGGTCACAGTTTTATAAACAACCGTGCAAAGGCTTATGGGTCGATACATTCTTAAACTGATCGGGCTGTCCTTCTTTGGGATAAGCACTAACAGGGTTCTATTAATCTCATTCGGGATGTGCTTGGTGGCAAAAATATTCTTGATGAATCTACAAAATGAATCACCAACAATGGACCATTGAGACTGATAAAAGATCGCGTGCAGGCCAATGGCCATCCACTCCAGGTGCTTTCAAGGGTTTCATCCCGAAGACAGTATTTTTAATTTCTGAATCCTCAATGGGAGCTTGGAGAAGGTGGAGCATTGAAGTATCCAAAGCTGGAAAACATCCCGTGAGAGGATAGGGATGGCACCTTTCTGTTTCTGCAGTGTACTGAGCAGAGAAAAAATTAATAACATGAGCCTTAATATCATTATTGTCATATAACCACTGACCTGAGTCATTTTTAATAACAGTAATGTGATTTTTTTTCCTTCTAGTTATGGTTTTTTTATGGAAAAAAAATGTATGGCGATCACCATGACTAATCCATTCTTTCCGAGATTTTTGATACCACAGTAATTCTTCACGTGACAGAACTTCCTCTAACTCCTTTCGTAACTTTCATTCCAACTAAATAAGACTCTTGGACTCATGCAACGCTAGAGCCTTTTCAATACCGCCAAGCCTTGCTAATAGACGCCATTTCATGTAAAAAATATTATCAAAACTTTCTGTATTCCATTATCTCACCTTATCTATGAAGCAATGAGCGGCCTCCGAGCATGGAATGTCAGGATTCGAAGCTGAAGCAACAAATTCAGCAAAAATTTTATGGGTTAACCAAGCAGCAAGGAACTGGAATGGTCTATTACTCTGACTTCGCCCTTCGAGACTATCCAAATGGACCAAGATGGGCCTGTAATCCGAATCAACTCTTGGGAGATGCAACATTGAGCTTTCTTGGAACTTCTGGAACCACACATCATTACAAATAGCTCTGTCTAGGCGTTTAAAAAGGAAGCCTCTTGTCCAGGTAAAGCGCGGCCCCTTGAAAAGAAGATCATGCAGCTCGTGTGAGTGAAACCACTGGAGAAATAAACCACAAACACCAGTTCTGTTAGACGAACCCCCTTGTTTCTCTGACGCATACAGGATAGTATTAAAATCCCCTCCGATGAGCCACGGTTCTTGCATTGTCTTAGCAATTTCACCAAGCTGTACCTAAAGGTGCTTACGAATAGACGGGTTTGGGCTGCCATAAACTGTAGTAACCCAAGAAATTAAAACATTCTTATTCGAGATCCTAAAGTGCACAAATTGCTTATGATTTAGAAAGACTTCCATATCAACTTTGTCTTTCCATAGAATCCAGATACCCCCTGAGAAACCATTAGTCTCAATTCGATGAGATTTGTGAAAATCTCTGTGCTTAATAAAGTCATCAGCTTTGTGCCCACTAATACGAGGTTCAAGGATAACTACCATAGTGGGTTTATAGTTGCTCTACATAGCACCGAAAGTACGACGAAATTTCTTAGATGCAGCACCTTGAACGTTTCAAAACAAAATCGAGAAAATCATAATAATAATAATAATAATGAGTTGGGAGAGGACGTAATAAGACTGTGGCCCTCTGGCTTCATATTCAAGGGTTATATCATTCTCATCCTCAAGGGATATATCATCATCTGAAGATTCAAAACCATCCACCCCGCTGTACTTCATGTAATCACTATCATCAGTGTCATCATTCAAGTCATCCTTCAAAGTTGGATTATCATTATCCAGAGGTTCCCCTATAGGGCGTAGAAATTGGGTGTGAGCATCCATTGTGTTCAAGTGGATTGGGAAGCTGTTGTTGAAGAGGAAATAGATAATTGGTTATTTTCCAGGGGTCGGCTGAAGGAGATGACTGTGTGGTAAAGGGGGTTTAAGTTGGTTTGGATGAAAGTTGGGGTGGGGTTATGAATCTGTGTTGCATGGCTCTTGTTGGATTTACGTAAGGTGCTAACATTTTACATGGGTGTGGGCTCAGTGCTTTCTTTAGTGTGTGTGGCAATTATGGATTTTTTATTTCATGTGGCAGTTGATGTGTGGTCAACGGTTGAAGTGGATTTCACACTGTTCTTCTTTGGTGGGACCTTTTTCGATTTTTCGGGTTGTTTGGCTGAGTTAGTGGTAGCCACGTGATTGCTCAGGGTAGTTATAGAAAATTCGTTATTATAATCCTGATCATATTCCCCTTCAATAATATTGGCAAGAATCCCATAACGCGATTCATTACCAAAATTTTCAGCTGGTTCACGCCTCAAATCACGCAGAATCTCCTTTCCTTTATTTGCTCTAGGCTTTCCTTTACGGGAAACAGCATCCATGGCCCGAACTTGGGAATGTTATGAGCAGCCTCGCCTGACCCCTCCGGCACCGGCGAATTAGTGTTCACTTGATTAATATGTACCCCTTTCACACTTGAGACATTTCCAGCAGCACGATCCGGGAAGGCTTCATGGTTGTGCCCATACTTGCCACAAGCAAAACAAATTATAGGCAGACCCTCATGTTCAACTTTTTGGATCTTGCCGTCAAGAAAAAACTGTGAAATCAGAGGTTTTGTAAGAGCTACTTCAACTGCAATGCGTGCAAACTTGCCCCGTGTAGCGGATTCCGTATTATAGTCTATCTTAATAACCCTCCCAATGATTTGTCCAAGCATCTAAAGGATCTCTTTGTGGTAACAGTGAAGTGCCATGCCCGGTAGACGGATCCATATTATAATAGATTCAATCTCCTCTCCTTCGAGCTATCAAAATGATGAGTCCATAGTTGAACAATAAGATAGTGCCCCATAATTATCCACGGTTCCTGTGTCAAAGCAAACTCTGCATCTGTTTCCGATTGGAACTGAATTAAAAAGTAGTCATTCTCTAGGTCAGTAATGGAAAAACCTAGGGCTGCATTCCATAGAGATTCCAACCGATTACATAAGGCTCTATAACCAATACTTCTCCCTAGCAGTTTCACTACCACTGTATGTTGCCATGGCTTAACCAGCTGTGCATGGATCTTCTGGGAGGAAGAGATAGAGGGTATATTAGCTCCGTTGTCTATCACCACGTCCTCTGGGTCAAACTCCAACTCATCCTCGCCACCAACTAATTCATCTTCCAACACCTTCAGAGACTCCAATAATTTATCCCTGAACGAGATAGTCTCTGTGTTAACGGCGTCTTCATTTTGAGCCTTAAACCTGGCTTTCTTAGTCGAGCGGTCAAACTCTAGCGGTGGTGGAGAGAGTTTTCCAAGTTCCATCCTTTTACTATATATGGATCTGGCCTTTATTAGTATGATTATTTCAAGACTTTTTTTTAAAACCTAAACGGACTAAGGACAATTTTATTTATGGAAAAAATACAAAATTATATCTAGATAGGGAGATATGATGAGCCTTATCCTCAAAATTAAACTAAAAACAAGAAAAATTGACTAATCAATTATGACATAAACTTGATCAAGTAGCAAATCCATCAAATGCCACTTTTCGTGTGAACCAAATTTTAATCTTGATCATGGATTAAGCACATGTTTACCATCTCTTTTAGAGGAAACAAACTTACCATTTTAACAATTTTTTTAAGTTTGATTTGCGAAACTTTAGTAATATCAGGTTCGAAAAATCAAATTCTTCTTCAACATATCCATCACAAAGATTAACTTCAAGTTGCTATTATGAGTTTTGACCTGATCATAAGTTATTAGTTCAAGCTCCTTTTGTAACTTATTACGCAACTAGTTGTCCTTGTCATGTTCACCTACATGAGGACTTTTAATAGTGGGAAAATATGAATAGTCTACCTTATTAGTTCCATTTTCGTTATATAGAGCTTTTGTCTCATTATGAGAGATTTGAGTTTGATCACAGCACTCATTTTTAGGGGCTGATGCAGAATTATATTCTTTGCAGCACTAGGACACATATCATTAGCCTTATCTAATAGAGGTTCTTCATTCTTGCCCTTCCCTTTGTGAAATGATCTCATTACCATCTTCAGTTAAACTCGCCATAACTTGATTAGAGGGGGCTACCTATTATATATACTATTAACCACTTCCATTGCCACCATATTCCTATCCTTTCCTTATTTTTTGTAATTCTTGCTTGATCTAGGGAGATTTGACCCAAAGTAATAATTTTCTCTTTGTCTTTTATCACTGCCTTCTAACTCTGAACAGGCTTCTTAGAGTATGAACTCCCTCTCTTCTCCTCAGGATCTACCTTATGAAAGGTACACTTAGATTTGTCTTGCCATATAATACCACACCCGCCACATGTTAAGGAATCTTTATAGTCAACTATTGCTTGATTATATATTATCTATTTTTTGTTGTAAATATTTTATTTTTGGATAGTTACTGTACTTTAAAAAGTTAGCAATAGATGACTTATTTCTTTCCTTTCCTATATAATCATGTAAATTATATATATTGAAATTATCTCGTTCAATAAAAATTGGTTAAAGTGATTTTTTCTCAATTCTATATTCTTCTCCAAAACTTTTTATGCTTTTAAAGCCTCCATAACACTTTCACGAGTTCAATCTTCTATCTTTCAAAATGGCCAATCCTTTAGAAACCCCATACACTTGTAGTTCATTAGCTTCCTCTTCCAACCAAACCTCTCCAACCATTATCAATCCTTTTGACAATAATTCCGCTGTTATTTCAACCAGCACAACCACTCAAATCTCCATCAAACTTATATCCTCCAATTACACATCTTTACGATTTCGATTTCATGTTGTACTTATAGGATATGATCTTGTGGAATTCATTGATGGGTCTAGACCTTGTCCCTCTCCCACTATTACCACCGAAAATAACAAAACACCTAATCTAGAATATTCCCTTTAGATCCAACAAGATCAATTAATTCTTAGATAAGCCATTGCCGAGTTTATTTCTCTCAATCTTGTTCTTTTTATTGCCTCTACAAAACATCACAAGAAGCATGGACCATTCTAGCCAATACTCATGCGAAATCGTTGCGAGGACGACTCACACAATTAAAAGAGGATCTTTGTCTCCTTCACAATGGCGCACAGACAATTACTGACTACCTATAATATGTCAAAATCACTGTTGATGAACTTGCACAATGAGGATCTCATATTAAAAATCTTGGGTGGCCTTGATGATTACAAAGACCTCTGCTCAGCCATCTGTGTCCATGACAGTCATATTACCGTTGATGAACTACATGAAAAAATCATCAATTTTGAAGCACATCTTAAGTACGAAGCACGAAAGAAAGCTAATTTCCTTAACATCTAATCCGGAATAAGAAACCCTTTTAATATCCACTTAGAAACCAGACCCAACATCGTCCCTTTTATCCACCAAATCCTCCACCTTTCTTTTCACACAATCGTCCATCCTTCTTTCGAAACACACCCTCACTGTCACCCTTTCGACTTTCACCTACTCAATCTCGTCTCTATCTTGGCTAGTGTCAACTCTATCGCCAGCAAGGTCACTCTGTGAAATACTGCCAACTTTCAAACACATCCATTGGTCTCTTAATACTCAACCTCAAGCCATCATTGTTGCCCCTTAAGCTTACTTGACTGCTTTTCCTACACCTTCTGCCACTGAATGGCTTTTAGACTCTGTGCATCTCATTATGTTGCATTAGATCTTTATAGTTTTTCTGTACGATCTGAACTCCTGTCCTTGAGAACGTACACATTGGAGATGGCACTGGCCTACCTATTACTCACACTGGTTCCACCATCCTACTATCTTTTTAATCCTTGCTTTAAATAATGTTTTATGTGTTCCATTTATAAAAAAGAATTTAATTTTTGTTTCTCAATTTTGTTCCAATAATAATGTGTCTATTGAATTCTTACCAACTTTTTTTATATGAAAGATCTTCGCACGAAGGCACCACTCCTAGGAGGAACAATTAGAAATGGTATTTTTTAATGGCCGCATATATCATCCAAAACCAAGACTGTAGAGTCTTTTCTTCAATCAAACTTACCATTGATCAAGGGCGTTATCACTTTGGTTATTCGGCTTCTAATGTTTTGCGTCACATTTCGCTTCGAATGAAGCTTTACTGCTATCATCATCGTCAAGTGCTTTTGATTCCTTGTAATTCTTGTTACTACAATAAGACTCATAAATTATCATTTTCATCTTCCTCTCTTACAAGTTCTCATCAGCTTGAATTATTATATTCCGATCTGTGCAATTCTCCAGTTATTTCTCATGATGGATATAAATATTATGTTATATTTGTTGACCATTTCATTCACTATAGTTGGCTTTACAATTTTAAACAAAAATCTGATGTCCATGACATTTTTATTCGCTTTAAAGCATTAGTAGAAAAATACTTTAACCATTCTATTATTATACTTTACATGGATAATGGATGAGAATACATCTATTTGAAATACTTTCTTGTTACTAATGGCATCCTACCTTATCATACCACCATATACCGGAGAAAGGAATGGCCATTCTGAAGTCGTCACCACCACATAGTCAAAACTAAACTCACTTTACATCATTATGCCTACATGCTTGTCACATTTTGGCTACACGCATTTACTACCGCTATATACCTCATTAACCGTATGCCAAAAGTTGCTTTCTTAATGAAAACTTCTTTTGAAAAATTATTTGGCCATCCACTAGATTACTTTAAATTAAAAGTCTTTGGTTGCCTTTGTTATCCGTGGCTACGACTATATAGATCTCACAAATTTGCTAATCCACCTCACCCTTGTGTCTTCCTTAGTTATTCTTGCACTCATTAAGTGCATATTAATGTTATGATCCAATCTCAAAAAATATTTATATATCTATCTCCCGTCACATCACATTTATCGAGTCCATTTTTCCATTTTCTCAACAATCTCTCCATCTTTCACGCCCAACAGATAAAACTTTCCAAGAATGGATCCAATCCTCTCCGCTTTTGGTAATTTATAAATCAACTACTCATGAAAATCAATCGTTTGCATCACATCGATCACTTTCCATAAATTCCCACCTCCCAAATTTTCACTACCTACAAAATATCCCTTTGGCATTACTAAATTCAATAATCAAACTCCAGTAGTATCTCAACCCCACTCACTGACCTCCTCTTTGTATTCCTTACACTCTATTCTAGCTCAAGCTACTTCTTTACCATTGATAATGACACTTTCGCTCATGAGCATCATCTCTCCCGTAACTTGCATGTTTCATCCTCCGTCTACCCTCTTTCATCACCTTCTACACCTTCTCCTTCAGTATTAAACAACCCACCTCCTACATCTCATTTGCCATCACACACCACCAACAACCACATCTATAAACCACTTATAAAGCTACGCCTTACTTCTGTCCATACACCAACCTCCCCAACTAAACCAACCTCTGTCTCTGAAGCCCTTCAACATCCTGAATGATGAGCAAATATGTTAAATGAGTTTAATGTAATTCTTTGTAATGAAACTTGAACACTTGTTCCTTCCAACTCCTCCCGAAATTCAATGGGTTATAAGCGGTGTTTTATATTAAACGTAACGTAGATAGATCCACAGAACACTACATGGCTCGTCCCTTGCAAAAGGTTCTGACCAAAGACTTGGCATCAATTATCATGAGACATTTAGTCTTGTCATCAAGCCAACAATTGTTCGTCTTATCCTTAGTCTTGCACTTTCTAAAGGCTGGTCTCTCAAACAACTGGATGTCAATAATGCATTTCTTTATAAGCACTTACTTGAAGATGTCTATATAAGTCAACCCTCCAATTTTGTTGATAAGAGCAATCACACACATGTGTGTCACCTTAAGAATGCTCTATATAGTCTTAAACAAGCTCCTTATACTTTGTATCATTAACTATAAAAATTCCTATTATCTGGTGGGTTTGTCAATACTCTGTAAGATACTTCTTTATTTATTTATAAGCACATGCATCTGACAATGTATTAGTGTATGTAGATGATTTAATTCTCTCAAGTAGAAACAATCATCTTCTTAGTTAATTCACAGAACAAATTGCTGCTAAATTTTCAATTAAAATCCTTTGCATGCTCTCATACTTTGCGTTGAAATAATTACATCCAACTCAGGTGTTCTCCTCTTACAGCACAAATATCTACATGATCTATTGGGAAAGGCTGATATGCTGTATGCCAACGCTGTCCATGTCTCCCAATCATGATGGTGTCTCATTACCGGATCTAGTGCATATCGATCCATTATTGGTGGCCTCTAATATTTATCTCTTTCCCACCCCGATGTTGCCATTGTTGTCAATAAATAACCCAAATTTATTCATATCCCAATCACTCAACACTAGGCTATTATAAAACGACTACTGTGAGACCTTTGTGGTACCATATATAAGAAAGCAAAAATATGATTCTAGTATCTAAGTACAATATAATATACTTATAAAAATCAAAAGCGAAAGTTTAGAATCAAACCTTCAGCCATTGAGATGCTCTACAGCTATTTTGATGCTTCTGACTACTGTGTAATCATTGGTGATGGTGTAATATAAGGTTGAGATGATAGGCCCCAGGGACCAAATACCATTCTCACCATTTTATTTATCTCATCTTTCTATCAAATATGAAGAGGCAAAAAGTAATCTAAGCAACTATCAACTGACAGAAATTGGCAACTTTTGCTTAATGAAATGTTAGACCAGATGCTAGAAACATATTTACAAGTCACATCAACATCCACGCATTCAACATTCTCCCACTTCGTCGAGACATTTCAATTGATATTATATTTAAATATATCATTCTTTAGACTTAAGAAATAGAATACATGAATCATGGTGATTGGTCATCTAAGAATGAGTATTATCTTCCATGTATTACAATGTATTATTTTTCTTAAATACTAGCCACATATGATAACTTAACTTAATGAATAAATCCCATGTTTATTCTTGGTCCAACAAAAAATGATTTTTTATTTCTCAAAAACAAACAAATGTGCACAAAAATGGGAAAAAAGCATCACAATAAGTTAAAATAAGAGTTTCATTTATATTACATTATATTTACAATGAAAATTGCATGAACCAAGTCCTATTTGGTCTACATTATCTTTAAACTTCTATCACGGCATGCTTTTTGTCAAAGGATCGGCAATTATCAATTGAGTGTTAACATGTTCAATGACCACTTTTTTTCCTTAAATGTTCCCTAATGGTCAAATATTAATGTTCCCTAATGTCGATGTGTTTATTTTGAATTCCACTTTTATTAATTTTAGCAATGAAAACTGCAATTGAATTGTCACAATATATCCTCAATGGCATAGAGATTGAATATATAATTCTAAGCTCAGGCATGAAACTCTTCAGCCATGCACCATGTGAAGTAGCCTTAAAATAAGAAATGAACTTAGCCTCCATAGTGGAAGAAGCCGTCAAAGACTGCTCTGTACTTCTCCAAGATACAGCCCCGTAGGCAAGCATAAAAATATATCCTGATGTTGATTTCCATGAATCAATACGCCCGCAAAGTCTGAATCAGAGTAGCCAATAACCTTTAGATTATCTGTTTGTCTATATATAAGCATGTAATCCTTGGTCCCTTGAAAGTACCACATTGCTTTCTTTGCAGGTTTCCAACAGTCTAAACTTAGATTACTCTTATATCTTTCTAAGATTCCAACAGCAAATGCAATATCTAAGTGTTGTAAAGACTTAAGCATACATAAAGCTTCTAACAACAAATGTGTATAGAATATTTTTCATTTTTTCCCTTTCAAAATCTTTTTTCGGGCATTGGTATAAATTAAACATATCACCCTTCACAATAGAGCCATAATTGGCAACCAAATTTTCATCTGAAATATCTCTAAGACTTTAATTATATAAGTTTCCTCAGAAAGTGTTTAAGTTCCTTGAAATTTGTTTCTATAGATCTTAATGCCTATAACATAAAATGCATCACTCATATCTTTCATGTCAAAATTCTTAGAGAGAAATTGTTTCACCTCACGAAGCATCCCCTTATTATTAGTTGCAAGTAGAATGTCATCCATAGATAGAATAAGAAAACAAATCATACTTCCACTAACCTTCTGGTTTATACATTGATCCGTAAAGTTCACCACAAATCCAAATGAAGAAGAAACATCATGAAATTTTAAATACCACTAACAGAAAGTTTGTTTCAATCTATATATGGATTTCTTAAACTTACATACTAAATGCTCATTATCAATAGAGGAGAATCATTTTGATTGTTTCATATAAACCTCCTCCTTTAGATCTCTATTAAGGAAAGTTATTTTCACATTCATTTGATGTAGTTCTAAATCAAAATTAGCAATTAATGTTATAATGATACGAAAAGAATCTGTTTTCGATACAGGCAAAAAAGTATCCTTGTAATCGATTTCTTTCTTTTTAGTGAATTCTTTAGCAACGAGTCTTGCTTCATATTTCTAATGTTGCCTAGTGAGTCTTTCTTTGTCTTAAAGACCCATTTACATCATATGACTTTTACGCCATTAGGGAACGAAAGAAGATCCTAGACTTTGTTGGATGACATAGAATTCATCTCTTCTTTCATAGCATTGTACCATAAATATGATTCGCCAGAATTCATGGCTTGCAAAATATATTCAGGATCATTTTTTGCTCCAATATTATAGTTAAATTCTTACAAACACCAAAAATTGCTAGTTTTTTTTATTATAGTACATCTTCTTAATGTTAAGCTAACGTTCTCCAAAAGTGAATGTTGTTCAACTGGTTGCTCAAGAGTTTTAGGCAATTCCCCAACAATATGATCTACTAGATTATAATTTGCAACTTGTAGAGCTTCAACAATTGGTTGCATAACACCTTTTTTAACTTTAGGGGTGTTGTGAATACCAATCAATCTATCACTTGAGGTGGAAGGTTGATCATCTAAATGATCTTTCTCAGAAATAGTATTTTGAAATTAATCGCTCCCACTAGTCAAGTCATTTTCAAGAAATTTTGTATTGCTCGATTCCATAATCCTGGTACTATGAGATGGACAGTAAAACTTGTATCTTTTAGACCTTTCAGTATATTTAACAAAATACTCACTAATGGTCCTTAGGTCTAGCTTCTTTTCTTGTGGATTGTAAACCTCACTTTAGAGGGGCATCCTCAAACTTATAAATTTCATAAATTCAATTTCCAATCTTTCCTTAGTTCAAATGGTGTTTAAAGAACCACCTTGGTTGGAACTCGGTTCAATATATATACAGCCATCTTGAGAGCTCTGGTCCACAAGGATTTAGGAAGCTACGAGCTACTAAGTATACTGCACACCATGTCCAATAATGTTTAGCTTCGTCTTTCTGCAGTACTATTTTGGTTTGGAGAACCAAACAGAGGGTATTAGGCAATTATCCCATGCTGTTGAAGAAATTGTTAGAAAATTAGAAATATATGTGCTGTAATTATATATTAACTGTAAATTAATCATCAGCTGTAACATAGTTATTTAGGTGCAAATCTATGTATTTTAGGAAAATTTACCTAGAAATTATTCTTTCCTTAAATCAGTGATTTAGTTTCCTAATTTAATGGTTTTATGTGTGCTGTAAATCTCTATAAAAGAACAATCTCAATGAAAGAATTATTATTCTGTGCAAACCTATTTTTCAAGTTGGTACCAAAGTAGAAAAAATATTTTGCCGGAATTCGTTTTCATTCTCCCTTTTGATCCCTACACCTTAAAACCATGCCTGACTCTTCATCCAATTCCAGTATTGTCCCTCAATCCTCCATGAACAATCCTAGTAGCACGGATGTTTTAAAAATCAGTGCTACCTCTTAAGAATCTCATTCTGTACAAATCACAACAATTCGTTTGAATGGTGACAATTTTCTGAGATGGTCTCAGTCAGTTAGGATGTATATTAAAGGGCGTGGAAAAATAGGCTATTTGACTGGTGAAAAAAAGGCTCCTACAGTGGATGATCCGGCCTATGTTACATGGGATGCTGAGAATTCCATAGTGATGAGGTGGCTTGTGAATAGAAGAAGATATTAGCTCTAATTATATGTGCTATCCAATGGCACAAGAGCTTTGGGAGAATGTAAATCAGATGTATTCTGATCTCGGAAATCAATCACAGATTTTTAAGTTGATCCTCAAACTTGGAGAGATGCGACAAGAGGAGTACAACATCATAAAATATTTTAATTCCTTGAAGCGGATTTGGCAAGACCTTGACCTTTTCAACACCTATAAGTGGAAATCTCCTAAGGATGCTTAACATCACAAAAAGACTGTAGAGGATGGCCGTATTTTTAAGTTTTTGGTTGGACTGAATGTTGAGTTTGATGAGGTGAGGGGGAGAATTATTAGAAGACAGCCCCTACGTTCAATTGGTGACATTTTTTCAGAGGTCAGAAGAGAAGAGAGTCGGAGGAATGTAATGCTTGGCAAGAAGGGAACTGGGGTTACTGAAGGTTCCATGACTGGAAGCAAGGCTCTTATTTTACAATGCAAATCTAATGAAAAGCCACAAGTTTGGTTTGATTTTTGTAAGAAGCCTCGCTATACCCGTGAGACTTGCTGGAAAATTCATGGAAAACCTGCAAATTGGAAAGGGAATGCTAGCCGAGCCGAGCCAACCCTACTGCCAATGAGGTTAAGACCAGCCTCTTCACCAAAGAGCAGATAGAGCATCTTCTTGCACTGTTAAAATTTAATTCGGTACCCAATGTTCCTAGTGTTTCTGTGGCACACACGGTAATAAATTCTATGCTCTATCTTGTCAATTTAAATATGCTCCATGGATAATAGATTCAGGAGCATCTGACTATATGACCAATTCCTTACATTCGTTAGAGATTTTTTCACCATGTCTCGAAAATAAGAAGGTTATGATAGCCGATGGTAATTTCTCACCAATTGTAGGAAAAAACCTTATAAAACTTTCTGAGGGAGTAGATCTTAAATCTGTTCTCTATGTCCCTAAACTTGCTTGTAATCTCTTGTCAGTTAACAAACTATCTAGAGACTCTAACTGTTCTATTATTTTCTATGATTCCTATTGTATTTTTCAGGACCGAAGCTTAGGGAAGACGATTGGCAGTGCTAGGATGATTAATGGTCTCTATTATTTCGAGGATAAATTTCTTAGTAATAAAATAGTTCAAGAGCTAAGTAGTATTAATTTTTTATCTGTTTGTGATCAAATAATGGTTTGGCATTGTCGTTTAGGCCACCCAAGTTTTCTTTATTTAAAACATTTATTTCCAGTGCTATTTAAAGGGATTGATCTTTCATTATTTCAATGTGAGAGTTGTTTAATGGCAAAAAGTCAAAGAAAATCTTATATTCTAAAACCCTATCAGGCTTCAAGACCGTTTTATCTATTCTACAGTGATGTTTGGAGTCCTTCAAAAGTGACCATAATTTCTGAAAAAAAATGGTTTGTGACTTTTATAGACGATCATACACGTCTGTGTTGGGTTTACTTAATGAGAGAAAAATCTGATATAGAATATATTTTTAAAGAATTTTATAGGATGATTGAAACTCAGTTTCAAACAAAAATTAATATTTTGAGATCTGACAATGGAACAGAGTATTTTAATAAAGTTTTGAAAACTTTTTTAAATGAATAAGGAATTTTACACCAATCCTCTTGTTCTGACACACCTGAACAAAATGGCATTGCTGAGCGTAAGAACAAGCACTTGTTAGAAGTAGCTTGAGCCATGATATTTTATATGAATGTTTCAAAGTATCTATGGGGTGATGCTATACTGACAACTTCGTATCCTATTAACAAGATGCCTACCAAAGTTTTACAATATATCACCCCGTTGGATTGCTTAAAAAAGGTATTCCCAGAATCTAGAATCAATTCTGACTTACCTTTGAAAATATTTGGCTGCACAGTGTTGACTGTTAGAAAATATATATTTATAAAGGAGAAAATTGTCATTTTATACTTCAAGTTTTACTAACATTTCTGCTTTTATGTATTTAAGCTTCTTGTGATTTAATTATGTATGTTTTATGTATTTTAAGGGCATCATGGTCTTTTCACAATGAACAAGAAATCAAACGGCAAAATGGACATCACTTTTGAATTCAGAACAGTCGAAAACCTTAAGAGGAGCATAAAAGGAAAAATGTGACTATTCATATGTACAGTACTATTTACATTTACGATACTGTTCATGTTACTATTCATGACACTGTTCACACATACGGAATAATGATGTGGCATTGACTGATGATGTGGTATTGACTGATGAGGTGTCACGATTCTATTGGATAAAATTTATATACACTGTTGATCGGTAACGTGACAGCATGTTAGTAGACCAAAAATTACGCATACGATACATGCATATACACAGGATTATTTTCAACCAAACCGCATCACTATTTAAGCCGGTTGACTGTTCAAACCGCGTGGTCAAACCGTGTCACTGTACAAACTGCGTGGTCAAACCACGTACTGTTGACTGATGACGTGGCGCAATCCTGAGCGTCCTAATTGTTTTTAATTCGATGGCCATGATTTACTCAATGTATCTATAAAAAGGGGTCCTTTTCCCCTAATTTGATACCCCTGAATCCATTTTTAGGCTTCATTTTCTGTAATTCCTTCTCCATCTTGTATTTTCTACGTATTTTAATAAATTTTCATTTTACCTCAAGTTCAATTATGAGTAGCTAATTTTCTTTCAAACTTGAGTTGAAGGGGAAGTAATACAGAGCAAGAAATTGAAGAAATCCTAATTAGATTGAAATTTATAATATTTAGGAAAATTATAATTAGTTTGTATTCTACATTAATTTGGTTTCCTATTTAGAGTCTTATTATTTAGGCATTGCTTATTTGAGTAATATTTCTAATTTAGGTATCAGTCTTATTAAAATAGGTTTTCTAATTAAATTAGGATAAGTCTTTTAGTTAGTATAAATAAGTGTCTTTTGTATCTTTTAGAAAGATAGATGTTCAATTTCAATAATATTTTCAATTTTCAAATCTCTTTGTGAGTATTTGAGTTCAGTTAATTTTCGGTATTCTACGGAATCAAAGAGTCTTAACCCCTAAATTCGCTGCATTTTTTTGAATCAACGTGAATTTAGTTGTTCGTTTATTTCGGTATTCTCTAGAATCAACGGAATATTTTGAACATTAAACTTTCGCTGCATCAGGAAGTCTCAACATGTGTCATGGGCTTTATTTGGTAAATTTATTTTCTCTTCCCCTCTAATTTTTGTGGATGTTTTGACTTTTCGCCGACAAATAATAATAATCTTGTCTAGATACCGCTCTGGTTTCACCGGCACCCTAGTACAAGGTTATTATTATTTGGTACGATAAGCACTTAGCACCATATTGATTAGAGTGTGGTTCATGAGGTGTGGATTCCCCCCTCATAATTTAATTGGCACTAATAAGGAATATTTAGCCCATGGTGCATGTTGATACGGATCCAAATATCCAAGCGCTTCAATTATAATAGTTTTCACCTTAATTTAATTTTGTCATTCCCATTTAAATTCTAGGGTAATTTAAATCACTTCTACCACAAATCTAATCAACCACCCACTTCAAAAATTAATTCTACATACAATTAAAATCCACCTCCTTGTAGGATCGACACTCGTCACCGTTAATCTATTCTACAATAGATTCGTGCACTTGCGAATTCAATAAAATTTGCACAACACACAGTATATATGCACACTCCAAAGAGGCTAGGGTCTAAATTAAATCCAAGAGCTGAAAAATGTGTTTTTTTAGGATATGCACCCAATAAAAAAGGTTACAAATGTTTTAATCCCCTTACAAAACGTTTTTTTGTCACTATGGATGTTTCTTTCATGGAAAATACATTATACTTTACCAAAAATTTACTTCAGGGGGAGAAGATAGTTGAACCAAATTTTTGGGAAATTGCTGAACCCTTACCTAGCACACTACTTGATACCTTTTTTGAAAAAGAAACCTTGGAAACTGGGCCTAAAGAAACCGAATCTGACATTGGTCTGACAGAAAAAGAAATACTACGAATGAAAATAAATAGAAACAATCTTGAGCCTGTGGTTTATTCTACGAAAGGTGTCCTTAGAGGTGGTAGAGAACGGGCCATTATCTTAGCACATGGTCAACCGGAAGCCCTAAGCAATGGTCATCCAAATACCTCAAGTAATCCTTCTTCTGTTCTTGCATCTTCCTTTCCTATTACTGACTTTAACTTCACGATCAGATTCTAGAGAAGAGAACTCTATACCTGAATCTATTTTGAACCAGCCCCTGTTATCCTTGAACAAAATCTTGATCTTGACCTTCTCATTGCCCTTAGAAAGGAACCCGAACTTGTACCAAACATCTTATTGCCAAATATATTTCTTATTAAAAACATTTCAAAACTTTCACTACAAACATTTCAAAACTTATTGTGCTTAGAAATATTCAGGAAGCACTTGGCGATCCGAATTGGAGGTTGGCTGTGTTTGAAGAGATGAATGCCTTGAAGAAGAATGATACTTGGGAGATGGTAGAATTACCGAAGGGAAAAAAGGTTGTGGGGTACAAATGGGTGTTTACTATTAAGAGTAAGGCAGATGGGAATGTCGAGAGATACAAAGTCCGTCTTGTTGCAAAATGCTTTACTCAAACCTATGGGATAGACTACCAAAAGACCTTTGCTCTGGTAGCTAAAATCAAGTCAATTAGGGTCTTGTTGTCTCTTGCTGTTAACTCTAATTGGCCCTTACATCAATTGGATGTTAAAAATGGTTTCCTTAATGGAGACCTTGAGGAGGAGGTATATATGAGTTCCCCATCAGGCTTTGAAGAAAGGTGTGGAAATGGAAGAGTGTGCAAATTGAAGAAGTCCTTGTATGGATTTAAACAGCCACCGAGAGCTTGGTTTGAGCGCTTTAGCAAGGTGATAAAGCGCTATGGATATATTCAAAGTCAAGCTATTCATACAATGTTTTACAAGCACTCAAATGATGGTAAAATAGCTATCTTGATAGTATACGTGGATGGTATCATGTTAGCTGGGGATGATTGTGATGAGCTAGTAAAGTTAAAAAAGAAACTGGCTGAGGAGTTTGAGATTAAAGATCTCGGGGCATTAAAATACTTTCTTGGGATGGAGTTTTCTAGATCTAGAGAAGGCATTTTTGTAAATCAGAAGAAGTATGTTATTGACTTGTTAAACGAGATAGGTACGCTAGGGTGTAAACTTGCTGAAACCCCTATAGAACCTAATGTGAAACTGCAACTTGCATAAGCTGAGAATGTGAAGAATAGGGAGAGTTATCAGAGACTTGTTGGGAGATTGATTTATCTATCCCATACACACCCAGATATATCCTTCTCTGTTAGTATGGTTAGCCAGTTTATGTATGCCTCAGGACTAGCACACTTTGAAGCTGTCTGCAGAATTTTAAGGTATCTAAAAAGGACACCAGGCAAAGGACTTCTGTTTAAGCCACAATGACACTTATAGATTGAAGTCTACACAGATGCAGATTGGGCTGGAAGCATAGTAGATCGAAGATCCACTTCTGGATACTGTTCATTTGTAGGTGGTAACTTGGTTACCTGGAGAAGCAAAAAACAGAATGTGGTCGCCAGGAGCAGTACTGAGGCTGAATTTAAAGTTGTAGCCCATGGTATTTGTGAAATCATGTGGATTAGAAGGTTGTTGGAAGAGTTAAAAGCGACAAAATCATCACCTATGAAGTTGTACTTAGGGATGGCAATTATACCCGCAAACCCGCAAACCCGCCAAAACCCGCCCGCCAAAACCCGCCCGTTGTAGGTAATTTTATCCGTTGCGGGCGGGTTTAGTATTATAAACTAAAATCCGCACATGGATGCGGGTGGGTTTAGTATTTATCTTATACCCGATGGATACCCGCATGGATATCCACCAAACCCGCAATACTTTTTCTAAATATTTTTAATTTAATTTAAATCTAAAAATGTATAAAGAAAATAATGTATATAAAGAAAATAATCTAAAAATTTTAATCTAAAAATGTATAAAGAAAATAATGTAATTCATAGATTATTATATATCTATTATAATTTTGTATGTATTATTTTTCTTTAACTTAATACATGACTTATTTTATTATTATAATTTTTTTCTTCGAGTTAGTATTTGAAAATATTAATCTTAATTATTATTGTAGGCATCATGTTGGATGGGTGCTTATGGTGATGAATGAACTGAATATCTTCTCTTGGAGTTTGTTTTAAATGATAATATGAAATGTAATTATTATTTTTAGATACTAGTTTGTGTTTTTTAAATGAATTTGTGTAATTTATACTTAAATTTGAGAATTTGTGTTGGTTGATGTTGAAATTTTAATTTTTCATTTACATTGTTTAAATATAAAATTGAGTATGTTATATGGAATTTGAGGTTATTATTATAAATTTATATACTAAACATTTATAATTTTAAATACGGAAACCCGCAAAAAATCCGCCGGGTATCATTGCGGGTTTGGTAATTATCAAAACCCGCTGCGGGTGGGTTTTCTTAAAAAAATTAAAACCCGCTGCGGGTTGCGAGTGGGTTTGGTAATTTAAATTTTGTGCGGGTTTGGGTTTGGTAATGGCAAACCCGCTGCGGGCGGTGCCCATTGCCATCCCTAGTTGTACTGTGACAATAAGGCAGCAATCTCAATAGCACATAATCCAATCCTTCATGACCGCACAAAACATGTGGAGGCTGACAAACATTTCATCAAGGAGAAGATGGATAATGGATTGGTTCATATGGAGTACATTCCTACTGGAGAACAAGTGGCTAATGTCTTTACCAAAAGACTACACAAAAAACAGTTCGATTTTGTAGTTGGCAAGCTGGCTATGGAGGATATCTTCAAACCAGCTTGAGGGGGAGTGTTAGAAAATTAGAAATATATGTGCTGTAATTATATATCAGCTGTAAATTAGTCATCAGCTGTAACATAGCTATTTAGGTGCAAATCTATGTATTTTTGGAAAATCTACCTAGAAATTATTCTTTCCTTAAATCAGTGATTTAGTTTCCTGATTTAATGGTTTTATGTGTGCTGTAAATCTCTATAAAAGAACAATCTCAATGACAGAATTATTATTCCGTGCAAAACTACTTTTCAAGTGAAACTTCAAGAATGAACCATGCGCTGCCTATCCTCAGTGTACCTACCATAGTATTTCTCGTCTTTAGCTATTCTCATAATCTTAATTTACTTTCCCTATTGCTTCTCTAATTCTGCTTTAAATACCTTAAAAGCATCTAATGCTTTGTTTTTATTATTAAGTAGAGATACATGTATCGCAAGTAATCATCTATAAAAGAGATAAAGTAGTTTTGACTATATGAGTTCATATCTATGTTACACTTATCTAATTATATGATTTCTAATATTTTTGAACTCCTCTTGGCACCTTTCTTTTTCTTGTTGGTCTATTTTCCTTTTATGCAGTCCATACAAGCATCAAAATCAGTAAAATTCAAAGTATTGAGTACTCCATCAATTACTAATCTTTTAATTCATTCTATAGAGATATGATCGAGTTTTTTCATTCACAGGACATCATTTAATACTAGATGAACATGCATTGAAGTGTAAGAAAATATTGTTTTGCAGAATAAGACGAAAAAGATCATCAGACGTTGTACCATTACCAATAAGATTAGATTTAAAATAAAAATTACAAAACTTATTTTAAATGTTAAAGGAAAAATTGAGCGGTACAAGTCTTGAAACTGAAACCAAGTTTCTTTGGAGTATAAAACGTCTTTTTTAAAACTAACAAAACCATGGCTCAAAATTAAACTGCATGTTTTGATTGCCTCCACATGTGAATGAATTTTTATTTTTAGAAAAAATGTATTGCTCACTTCTCACTAGCTTCCTTAGGTTTTGCAAACCCTGTAAGGTATTCGTTACATAGATTGTAGAATTAGAGTCAATCTGCCATGTATCATGATTAACATCAACCATATTAGATTCATAATAAATGAAAGAGATTAAATTGCTTTTCTTCTTAATCCATTTTTGAAATTTAGGCAATCATTCTTCATGTGTCCTTTTTTTCTTATAGAAAAAGTACTTGGATTCTTTTTTTATTTCTTCTTGGGTAGATATTTTACCTTTCCCTTTTTTTCTTGGCTTAGGGTTTATTATTTCCTTATGTTACCATAAATGCTCCTTCACCAACTTTCATTACCACCCTCTCTTCCTCTTGAAAACACATGATCATTAGTTAATTAATTGACCATTTATCCCTATATGTGTTATAAGAAATTTTTAAAAGGTCCATATTGCTATGGAAGAGTATTCAATATGTAGTGCACAAGAAAAGTTTCAGGCATATCAACCTCAAGAAGTTTCAACTAAGTTGTAATGTCCCTCATCTACATGATGTGCTCACGCACACCTCTGAAATTGGTGAGCTTCATAGATGAAAACTTCATTAGTAGGGTACTGGTTATTGTCTCATCTGAAGTTGCAAATTGCTCATTAATAGCCTTCAATAATACCCAGACATCATTATGTTGATCGATTGAACCACAAATAGCAGTAGAAATTTTGGCCTTTGTGAATATCACACTAAGATGATTAAATCACTCCCACTTGTCATAAAGCGCAATATTAGCTTCAATGCTGTTATCATCAATAGGTGTTTTGTCTTTCCTAAGAGCATAATCAATGACTATACGCTCTAAGTGAAAAAGAATTCTCTCCGTCAATACTTATAGTTATCACTTTTCAACTCGGGAATATCACATTTAATCTCAGAAAAAAAAACCCGTAGGTTGTACAACTGCATAAAATTAAAACACATGTTTATATTACAAATTTAGGCGAATATAGAGATATCATATTTTACCAATATATCATGTTATAAAATATGAATCAAGTGACATAAAACTTGCCTGTGGGCTAAAGTTCTAATTCAAGTAAATTCACATATATCTTTATGATAACACTATCAAAATATATTCCAATTCTTAATTCCTGTAGATACATTAAGAAAATAGTCTGTTAATTTATCCTAATTAAACATACAAATATAACATAAATTCATGTAGGATAACGTACATTATTTTGATTATGTTTAATACAATTAATGCCATTATATTATATGTGGTCCAAAAATACTTAATATATAATTGAGAAATTATCCACTGACCCCTTGTTTTTTTGGACTTTTTAAAAAATACACAATTCTTTTTTTTTGTTTGGCTGAATTCCACCTGAAGTTACATTATTTTGCATCTATCCACTTCCGTCTTCAAACCGTTAAGAAAAATAACAGAATATTGTGTGAATGATTTTTTTACCCTCAAATGTAAAAGATAAATTATCTACTGACCACTTTTTTTTGAATTTTTTCAAAATTATATAATTCTTAATTTTGTTTTGCTGAACTACACTTGAAATTATATTGTTTTGCACCTGTCCACCACTGTGTCATTGTGAAATGACAATTTTACCCTTATGATGTCAGCAAAGTTCTAAAGGTGTTATAATGAGAGTGGACCAATGAAAAAAAATGTTAACTTCAAGTGGAGCGCGGCAAAAGAAAAAAAAGAATTGTGTATTTTTAAAAAACGGTGAAAAAAACATATGGTCGGTAGATAATTTTCCCATATATAATTTTGCATAATTAATCCTCCACGGGTTTGGGGCCCTATGGAGCCCCACCCCGAATGGGAAAAATTTTGAATAATTTTTTGGGAATGAGGTGAGGAGTGGAGGAAAAATAATCCCTAAATTCTTAATGTGGTGCGGTTTAGTTTTGCACTCCCCACCCCACCCCACCCCAATCCCCATTATATATAAATATTTTTTAATTTTTATTTAATATTTTTTATTTTATTAACTATAATGTCAATTAATAATTTTTTTTAATTTTTATGTAACATAAACAGGATACGAATAAAAAAAACGTACAATATTTTTCAACTCTAAAATATTGTTATATTTTCTTTTCTCTTTTAAGGTGCTGCTCTCTTTAAATTTTTTCACTTTTAATATCATTTTAAGATTGTTTTAAACTTTTAGAGATTTTTTAAAAATAATTTAAATACTTTATAATATGGTGATGATTTTATTTTAAATCTCTAATTTTTAACTTACTAAAATTATGTATTTATACCTACTATTAATTTGGTAAATGGGGAATGGGGTGGGGATGGGGAAATCATTCACCACATGGGGATTCCTCATCCCCATCCCACTAATGCTGTGTTTACTAAACTGGAATTGGAATGGACTAGAATCGGAATGAACATGAATGAGAATGAGCAGGAATGAGAATAGGGAATGAGAATCAAATTAAGTTGTTTACTTGAACTGTAGGAATCAAAATGGGAATGAGCTGAATTGCTATTAATGTATTTACTTTACCCTGAATCGGAGTCGGAATGAGTTAAATTGTAACAAATTACTAAAAAGTACTTAATGGATTATTTTCATAATTATTATTATTAACTAATATATTAATTAATTGTAAAATTTTATTAATTAATTATTATAATTATATTAACAATTATTATAAAAATATATTAACTAATAATATTAATATTAATTAATTAATTATAATAATATATTAATTATTGTGATTATTCATTCAAAAATTATAATTATTAATAATTATTATTAAAAATATATTAATATATTAATTAGTAGTAATAATTATATTATTTATTTAATTAATAATAATATATGAATTAATTATAATAATAATTATAATAATATATTAATTAATTAATTAATTAAAACAATAATATATTAATTATTGTGATTATTTACTCAAGAACTATAATTATTAATATATTATTGTTAATAATATATTATTATATTATTTAATAATTATTATTATATTAATTAATAATAATATATTAATTAATTAAATAATAATATATTAATTATTGTGATTATTTATTCAAAAATTATAATTATTGTTAATAATATATTAATTAGTAGTAATAAATATATTATTTAATTAATTATAATATATGAATTAATTATAATTATTATATTAATAATTATTATAACAGTCTATTAATTAATTAATTATAATAACAATAACAATAAATTAATTATTGTGATTATTTACTCAAAAATTGTAATTATTAATAACTATATATTAATATATTAATTAAAAGTAATAATTATATTAATTAATTAATAATAATATATGAATTAATTATAGTAATAATATTAATAATTACTATAATAGCATATTAATTAATAAACTATAATAATAATATATTAATTATTGTGATTATTTATTCAAGAACTATAATTATTAATAATTATAGTTAATAATATATTAATATATTAATTAATCATAATAATTAATTAATTAATTATAATAATATATTAATTAATGATAACTTAGAATAAAATCGGTATTTTTAGTTTTGGAGGAGGGCAAAATGAAAATTACTGGAAATGAGAGTTGATTGCAACTGCCCAGTATATGTTGAATTTTAAAGTTATGTTGCAATGTGATCAACCATTGCACATTTGAAATAATGCAAAATAACTACATGCATGGCATTTAGCTGAAATGAATTGTAATACCCATAATGAATCCGACTCATCAACCACCGATAGAGACAAGTTAATCTTACTAGCGAACCTTAAACCAACGCAAAATGCCTCAACCTTGACAATATCCATATCGTCAGGGACCTAACAAGAAAAAGAAAACAACCCGATCAGCATCAACAACCATTGCTTGTCCAACACTATTGTGAATCTTATCACCATAACTCGCCGCACCACATCCTTCATCTGAGGAAACTCCCACTTGTGAACAGACTCCATAACAGTGGTAGACACAAATATTTTGCACCAGAGTGTACCCTATTAAAAGATTGAAATTAATTATGCCCTGCTTGCAACCACATGTGAATTAGCTCCTCCATATAAAAATCTATTACGACCTCCCTCATTTACCCATAAAAGCATAATAATTAAACAAATGCAATACAGAAATTATTGTAAGCACCGATCTAGCATACTTAGAGACGCCATAAATCACATTTAATTTCTTATTTTACGAGACTAATCCTTCAAACTTAAGAGTTCTTTTTTTTTTTTTAATATATGGGTCTTCAAGCTTAAGTTAATTTACTTAATTTGGAAACCCTTTGAGGACCACTATAGTCATTAACAATTCTCTCAGACCACGAACAGTATATTCAATAAAGCTAGCTAAATAAATATTCGTACAGTTTGGGGAACGTCTAAATTCCATACAGCTATTATTAGTTAGCTCTAAAAGTTGAGAGCTATAAAAGTTGGAGATAATCCAACTTAGCATCTCTTTCTTCTTAATTTGTTATCTGTTATTCCTAATTTTTTTTTATTGTTACAAATTTTAAATACTTGTGAAATGTAGCTTAGAATATGAGAAATCCATCTGTCAAAACAAATTTGCTATTGAGTAGTGTCTCGAATTAACATAGATTGAACCAACGAATTGTGAACTAGCTGTTATGCGGTAGATATGATACTCATCCCCTCGAAAAATTGAGCTACAATTTTTGGCCGGTGCATATCGTTGCTCCACAGTGCGCCTAATGGAGGGCCAAACCTAACGACGTCTTCCAGAAGTTCAGAGAATCAGAGTCACGAGTCATTTTTTCAAAATTAAATGCTAAAAATTTGTGTCTATTTTTAGAGAATTCACTTTAATTTTGATGAATCCCAATTGCCCACTACAATAATTTACTAATGCATTTAGTACAGCATAGGACAAGTTACGCAGACGAGATAAGATAGGATATAATAGGATTGGATAGGATTGGATGAATGAGATGGAATAAGATATAATCAAATGTAATAAGATTATATTCCGTATTTTGTTTAATGTGGCATAGGATTAGACTATATTATAAGTTTTATTGTTATAACAATAAGAAAATTAATCTATTTTATTATTGTAATTTTCTTATTGTTAAAATGTAATATTTTAAGTATGTTTTTTATAGGAAGTATTTTTGTAATGAATTATAATTTTATAATTTTTATTATTATATTATTTTTATAAATAATTATTAGAATTTACTATTTACTTGTAAAAATATTTCTTATTTTTACTATACTATTATAAAATATAATTTTTAATTATATTATTATCATTATTGCTATTATTAAAAGGAAAAATGACACCTACACCATAATGTTTGAAGATATGGTCATATAGATTGTAGACCCTAAATTTTCAATAAGGGACACCAAGAACTCTTTTGAATATAATACCCTTTGGTTCTATTAACTCAAAAAATTGACTCCAATATTTTATAATACAGGCAATTATCCATCGACCACCTATTTTTTTTTACTTTTTCAAAAATACACAATTCTTAATTTCTTTTTACTGAACTCCACTCAAAGTTATATTGTTTTGTACATGTCCACTTCCGTCTTCAAAATGTTAAAAGAACTAACGAAATATTATATAAATGACTTTTTTACCCTCAAATGTAAAAAAACAATTATCCACCAACCACCATTTTTTTGTATTTTTTGAAAAATACATAATTCTTAATTTTTTTTGGGTTAAAATCCACTCAAAATTATATTATTTTGCATCTGTCCACTTCTGTCTTCAAACAATGTCGTTGTGAAATGACAATTTTACCCTTATGATTTCAGCAAAGTTCTAAAAGTATTATAACTGGAGTGGACCAATAAAAAAAATGTTAATTTCAGGTGGAGTGCTGCAAAAAAAAAAGATTTGTTTATTTTTGAAAAAGCTAGAAAAATAGGTAGTCGGTAGATAATTACCTTATAATAAATAAAAATATAATATTAAAATAAATGTAACATTATATACTTTTTAAAATAATTTCAAAATTTAAAAAAATATTTTAATACTTTATAATCTTATATTATATTAAACTAAATTTTAATATATAGAAACATAATATTAAAAAAAATATAAAATAATTTTAAGTTAGTTTTAATATTATTTAAAATAGTTTTATTATTATTAATACATGAGATATATTTTATTAACTGTAAAATCTATTTAACCCAAAAATTTATTTAAAATTTTATATTAAAAACAATATATTATTAAAATAAATATAATAATTTATATTTTAAAATTATTTTTTATATATTGGAAATATTCTAAAATGATTAGCTTACTAAACCAATTATACTGTTTAAGTTATATTTGTATTTATTCAAAAATTTTAAAGTCAATTTTTTTAGTAACTATGTACAAAAAGCATTACAGTTAAAAATCTAAGGGTCTACATATTTATTTTTCTAAACTTTAGGAATATAAATATCATTTTCCCTTATTAAACTAATAAAAATTTAAAGCCATCTTAAACTACTTATCTCATGGTCTCTATGGCATAATTTTTTAAGATTAAATGATGAATCCCACATGGAACGGAAGCGACCTTCTTTTAATGGCAATCTCAAACTGATCCGAACATAAAATAGTCCAGTCCCATGGATTTGTCTTGCCACCGAACGCAACCCGACTACTTTTCACGTTTTAAAATGATTGGACCATTTGGTGAGCAAGTCATTCTATGTCCACCCGCGTTGCTTTAATTTCGGTGGAGAAAAAATGGTTAATTTACTTAGCAAAATCATTGTGCCTCTAGGGGACTTTTGTTAGCCACGCCTCCAGCTCATTTTATAAAGCACGTTCTTCACATTACGCAATGTGTTTTTTAAAACGGGATTCATTACGTTTCAATAAAAAAAAAAAATTGTAAACTTTTAAAATGGAATATCTGTTTATAAAAAAAAAAATAAATACATTAGAGGTTACCTACTGCAATAATTTATGAATGGATTTAGTGCAATCCCGACAAAAATAATTCGGCACCACACTAAACGCCAATATTCTATACAGAATTCATTGAATTGATGACTCCCCATCGATTTCCTACCATCATCATCTCTATTCCTAGCGGCGGCTTTTATTTTTTATTTTTTTCAAAAAGCTACTTAAGTTTAATTTTCGTTGTCACTGTCACGTCAGTCTTCATTTACATAATAAATTTAAATCCAGTGTTGAATTAATATGCGTTCAATTTTCATAATTTTATGTCATATATACCATTAAAATTTAATTAATTTTATATTCTTATTCAATAGTTATCAATTATTTAAAAAGTCAACAAAAATAGCAGTTTATCAACGGAACAAATATCAGTCATTAATTTGCTGCGATGCACAGACGTTGAGGCTAAACCTAGAGAGAAAGTGGGTTCATGAAAATGGAAGTGGAGAGAGGAGTCCAAGCCAATATTGGTTCCTTATCCCATTCAAACGAACAGGTAGAGCCAGAGGCAGCAGTCCCAACGTGCCACAACGGCACCGTTTCTGAGATCCCCACAGTCGATCTCAACGACCCCGACCAAGAAAGACTCACAGGTGCCATCGCGGAAGCAAGCCAGGGATGGGGGATATTCCAGGTTATTAACCACGGGATTCCCAGTGAACTTATCGATAAGCTGCAAGGCGTTGGAAGAGAATTTTTCGAGCTTCCACAGGAGGAGAAAGAAGCTTATGCTCGCCCAAGAGATGCCAAAGACATCGAAGGATACGGGACCAGGTTACAGAAAGAAGCCGAGGCAAAGAAATCCTGGGTGGATCATATTTTCCACAGGATCTGGCCTCCTGCTTCTAGAAACTACCGGTTCTGGCCCAAGAACCCTCCGTCTTACAGAGAGGTGAACGAGGAGTATGCAAATTGCATGAGGGGAGTGGTGGATAAGCTGTTTACGTGTCTTTCGCTAGGGTTAGGTGTTGAAGGGCATGCTCTGAAAGAAGCAGTGGGAGGAGACGAGCTGGAGTACATGCTCAAGATCAATTACTACCCACCTTGCCCACGTCCTGATCTTGCTCCTGGATTGGTGCCACACACCGATCTTTCTTCCATCACCATTCTGGTGCCTAACGATGTCCCCGGTCTGCTAGCCTTTAAGGATGACCGTTCCATTGATGTCAACTACATCCCCAACGCTTTGATCGTTACCATCGGTGACCAAATCGAGGTACGTCATATATGATATATAGCTATTTCATTTATATTATTTATTACAGCCAGAAAGAAACTATATATATACAGGAACATCCTTAAATTAATACTTGATCAATAAATGACGAGTGAACACCTTTTACATGGTTGTAGTTAATATAGAACTGTACTAATTAAGTAAGGGGTGGACAGAAAATTGGTAAATCAATGGGTTTTACTAGCTAACATAAGAGTGGGGGTCGGTAAGCACAACCCAATGAAATTGGAGAAATTTTAAAATAAATTAGAGGTAATACAACTAACTGATACAGATATAATATGTGTAATTGAATTTAATATAACTACCACTAATATGATTATTTTTTAAAGTAAATGCATACACATGGGCGGACCTAGTGTAGGCCTAGGGGGGGCTGAAGCCCCTCCTGAGCTTTGAAATATTTTTTTTTTTTGGTGAAGCATTAAAATTTATTTGAATATATTATAATTGGTCTATTTAAAATTTTAAAATTTCTTCTAGACTTTCAAATTTTCTTTTGAAAATATTTTATATGTTTGGCTCATTTTTTACTTTGTTATATATGTAGTAGACTTGAAAGGAGTGTTTAAGTGTTGATTTAATTGATTGATATAATTGTCATCTTATAACTTTAAATTTTCAAAAATATCAAGGTAAAAGTCATTGGTTTTTAGCTTTTTAATTAGCCAACCGGTTTCATCACTTTTTCAAAAATAAAATTACACAGCCTTTTTATCACATTCAAATAAAAAACGAAGGAAGGATTAAGATTTTCTCATGTGAATTAAACACGACTAGTTGAGATAGAGTTATTTGATCAGCTAAATTTCTTACTATTTGTGGTAACTTTTTTTTTTTGCCTCAAATAATTATTCTAATTTAAGCCATTGCATGAAAACAACAAAATTTCAAATTGTTGATTAAGTTGATAATGAAATTATTATAGTATGTAATTTTTTTAAAACTGAAAAAGAGTCGAAGATAGTCGTAAATATGTTGAAAATTATTAATTCAATGAAGTTCAATAATTTGGCACTTGTTGTTTTTGTTTGAATTTATTTTTTTAGTGTATTAAATCATCTGGTATCCAAAGACCACTGTGAACCCTGACTAATTTAAATTCGAGCCGGGTAGGACCTCTAGGGCGGCAAAACTCTCTCAACACCTTGGTTAAGTTAAAGTAGTCTCATGCCAACTGATGTACGCACTTGTTGGTGAATTTTTTTTTAATTATATTATACTAAGCCCCTCCTAAATAAAATTTCTGGGTCCGCCACTGTGCATACATGTCATAATATCATTTACTTTTTATATGACTGACATAATACCTTTGATGTATTCTAGAATTGATTATCTAATAGATTTAATCAAATTAAATCTAGATGAGTTGATTTGATCAATTTTTTTCAATCTAATTACTAATTTGGTTGGGTTGGATTCATATTAATGAACCTCTAGAATCCAACTTAACCTAAGAACAGTAAAAATTATAGTAAAATTAATGTCAACTATCAACCTAACCTTTTCCAATTTCTCTTTGTTAAACCTGACGATGATTGAATGCTTCAGATTCAAAATTCAATAATCAAGCCAGAATTTTTATTAAAAGTAAATTGATAAATTTTCAAATATTACGTAGTCTTTTATGCAATCTTTATTTATTAATATATGTTAAGTATAATGGACAACATTTAATGCATGATAGAGAATGAATGTATTTTAATTTTTTCCTATTTGAATCGATTTTAAGTGCCAACTACTTATCTTTTTCTATTTATAATTTTTATTTTTTAATTTTAATCAATCTAATCAAGTTAATCTATTCTAACCCAATGATTTAAGAATTAGATTTGATTTGGATTGGACATGATTATTTAATTAAGTTGAATTAATTTTTTCACAATTCAATTAATAATGAGTTAGATTGAAGCATTACAAACTATATCGAGCTCAACCCATGTCCATCCGTAAGTCCCCCAAGTAAGAGCATGCATATGTTATGGCAAATTAATTTTGATGCACGTTTGATGTGCAGATTCTGAGCAATGGCAAGTACAAAGCAGTGCTGCATAAAGCCACTCCTCACAAGGAGAAGACAAGAATATCTTGGCCAGTATTCTTAGATCCACCTGCTGATATGGTAGTGGGTCCCCTTCCTCAACTTGTTAACGAAAAAAATCCACCGAAGTACGAGGCCAAGAAGTACAAGGATTACGTTCATTGTAAACTTGACGAACTTAACAAAAAATGGCTGCTATTTTAGCCATTGAGTGACCGAGACTGGCATGCATCACTTCTGCATGGCTAGATTGTGACTCTATGTTGTTGGATTGTTGGGTTGTTGGTTGTTGGTTGTTGGTAATTACTATCATCAAGTTTCAATTTAAAATAAAGCAATAAATTAAAAAAAAAAAAAAAAGGTAAATATGGTATGCATTGAGGTTTATTCCTCTTTTGTTTACTGGAATCTATTGTGAAGAAAAAGAAATACTTGATTGTCAGGTTAATTGAGGAACCTGTGGCCTCTACCAACTTTATTACATAAATCAAAACATCTATATATTTTTATATATATTCAATAATGAATTTCAATATACAACCAATATACAACGTTGAAATTCTAAAAAGTAGCAAAAGAGTTGCAACAAGTTGCATTAAACTAGAACCCCAACAGCCACTAACCCTTGTAGCTATTTAAAATAACAATTTAAAAAAATAGTGCCCCTAACAACTCCTTCCCTCTTAAGACAACCTTGTCCTCAAGTCTGTAAGTAAGGAATTAATTTTCAAGGACTCAAATATGGTGGTAACAACGGTGGTTCGAGTGTTACATTGTAAGCATCTTAATCATTGAAACAAGCTTGAATGATGAATAATTTTTCACAAAGAATAGTTTTTTCTTCCTCCTATCAACTATCTTTTCTGTGCTAAGCCTTTTGATGGGCACGGATACGGAACCGTTTTGAGCTTCAGGAAGTTTAAATGGCCCTTGAGTGAGATTATGAGCTTCATGAAGCCTAGCCAACTTAATAGCCTTCCAGCTTGAATATCAGCTCGAACAGAATCTTGTATCCTACTCATAGAACAACGAATTTGTCGATCTTGTGAGAGACGACCCACTTTAGATAACAACTTCTCAAATTGGGTCTGGTAATCATCTACAGAGCCAACATGCTGCAATTTGATTAGTTCACTAATAAAACTCTTGAAATTGAGTGGTATCATACCTAGCATGCATACCTTCAGAGAACTCTTGCCAAGTCTGAGAATCTCCCTTTTGTTTGATCAACTAGAACTATAGTTAAGCATTTCCCTCCAAATGGAACGAAGCTAGAGTTATTCGTTCTTCTTCTGGTGCTTGATGAAGATAAAAGAACTGCTCAACTCTACATACCCAGCCAGCTAGTCGCATCTTTCGCCGCCGTTGGACCATGAGAAGTCAATTTTAATTAGCTTTGGAGCATATGATTATTGTCCGTTGTCTTTAAGACAGCCCATGGTGTTTCCAGATTGTCCTAGATAGTGAGGTGGGGCATCAGAATGTTCTTTTTCCTCCCGTACAGCCTCTCATGGAGAATTTATTGAATTAAGCTTCCCAAACATCTCACTTATCTTCCCCAAAATCTGTTATTGACTAGTCATGAGAGAGCCGACATTTGACTCCAACTTCTCCATCTTATCGTCCATGCCTATCTCTGATACCACTGTGGTACTGGGTACGTACTGAGGTTTATTCCTCTTTTTTTTACTGGTACCTATAGTAAAGAAGAAAGAAATAATTAAACTTTGTCAGGTAATTGAGGAGCCTGTGGCCTCTGGCAACTTAATTACCGGAATCAAAATATCGACATATTTTTATTCAATAATGGCTTCCAATAAATAGCCAAAATACAATGTTTAAATGCTAAAAAGTAGCAAGCAACAAGTTGCATTATACTACGACTGCAAAACAGCCACTAACGAATGTAGCTAATTATTTAAAATAACAATTGAAAAAAAAAATTGCCACTAACAAAATACTATATAATGAGTTGAGTCTAAATTGCTTCTTGTGCTACAGGAGTCTAATTTGCCTCTTGTGCTACGGCCTATGTAAAGTGAGAATGAAAAAGGGAATTATGATGTTGGTATAAAAAAGATTAAGCAAATTAAAAAAAAAAAAGAGATTATTTAAATTCATTATACTACTCATTAAATATATTTGTTCAACAAATTCATTATCAAAATTTAAAAAATTATATTTTACTTTATTAGCTCATCTCAATGGTCAATGCCCATTATACCTAATTACTAATTAGAATGATTTCTTTCTTCTTCTTTTTTTCCTTCAAGTCTTTCTCCATCTCTCCAATCGGATCAGCGCTTTTTAGATCCAATATTACCTTATTTGATAAGGTTTTATTCTCAAATCCCCCAATTGTTTAAGAAATATTATCAAATACCCACAAGTAATTTTCCAACATATCAATTCACCATCAAGATTTTCTCACAACTATATTTTTTCATCTAATGTTTTAATTGTTATTATTTTATCACCAAAACCTTAACACTATTAAAAATTTACTGAGGTCACGATTATATTTAAGGAGTTTCAAGCTAAAGTT
Source organism: Atalantia buxifolia (assembly GCA_030444775.1). Classification (NCBI taxonomy): domain Eukaryota; kingdom Viridiplantae; phylum Streptophyta; class Magnoliopsida; order Sapindales; family Rutaceae; genus Atalantia; species Atalantia buxifolia. The sequence continues at coordinate 9,207,596 of CM059837.1, forward strand.
ATTTTCTTATTTTTCTAGCTCTTTAACATAGTTTTATCTTTCTTCCTATATATTCCATTTACAAGCCCCCTTTTTTTTGTTGTCTTCATTTAAGTTATTAGAATTTTATTATATCAAAATATCCCCAAAATAGAATTCTAGGTTTTCTAATTGTAATTGAAAAATTTTATGTATCCATAATCAAACTAATTCATGATATTATTTTCACTGGTACAAACAAATTTCAGCATCTTAAACTCAATTATAATGAAATTCCCAAAATAATTCATATAATTTATATTATTATATTTAATTGGTTTCGTTATAATTGAGTTTTATATGGTGAAATTTGTTTGTACATTTGAAAATAATATCATGAATTAGTTTGTTTATGAATGAATAAAAAATTTTCAATTACTATCACTCTGTCAGAAAATCTAGAATTTTATTTTAGAAATATTGTAATATAATAAAATTCTAATAACTTAAATTAAAAAAAAACCCGTACATTGGATGTCTAAAGAAAATAACTAGAAGGATAGGAAAATAACTTCACTTGAATTTTCTTAAATATTCCTATGATCTTAGCAATTTTTTAAAAGTATTGTGATTTTAGTGGCAAAATAATAACAGCCGAAATATTAAGTAGCAAACTATAGTTGTAAAAAAATTTTGATGGTGAATTGAAATGTAAGGAATCTTTTAGCAAGTATTTAATAATATCCCTTTATTTTAAAAAAAATCCTATTAAGTTTGAATGCATTCTAACAAATTCAGGAAACAAAGGCTAAGGATAAAATTGTATTTGTAATCATACTAAATACCAAAATTGAAGCAGCTAAAAAATTTGCCATTGTCAGATGGCTGTGATCTTTTCGTATATAGCCTGACAAGTGAGAGTTAATTGCCGAATCCGAAGAAGCTTGATTAGGAAGTACTTTTTGGCAAAACTTAAGATACCGGCTTGTAATTTTTAACCTAATCCAAACATTTAATAATTGCTTAGTGATATTATTATCTTGTCTAAAATAGTAATTTAAGTCGTGGAAAATAAAATTAAAGAAATAAAATTTAAGGATTTATTTTAACAATATTATCTTGTTTAAAATAGTAATTTAAGATATGTACATTTTACTAATAAAAAATTATTTCTTTTAACTGGGTTTCATGAGCATTTTAGTCAGATAGCCCCATTCATTAAAAAAAAAAAAGTTTTACAGTAATTTTTTTTCCTGTAAATAATAATTTGCATTCGCCATTCGCATGTAATATTTTTGATTCAACGACATAGGGAGCCACCAATTTGTTTATTTTCTTTTCTTAAAATTTCAAATTAAAATTAATATTTTTTTATAGAAATTTAAATTGGCCATTCTTTTGAAATGGTATTTAAATTGATATTGATACAATGTAGTTGGTGTACAATCTAAATTATAATGTATCAAGTACTACATTCTATCTAGATACATTATACATGGTTAGTTCAAAAAGATAATACAGTCTTAGAAATTGTACGAAATTTAATGTTGCACTTGCCATTGGTGTTCATTTGATGCACCTTTATAACATGTGTCTAAAATAGATTCATTAGTTATAGCTCGAAGACTATCATATCTATGCTATCATAAAGTTTATTTAGAAATGTAAGCATCGTAATACAATTTTCTTTTTTTTAAAAAAAAAAGTTATCTAACAAACTCTTTCTATTATTAATAATCATATCTATTTTAAGTTCTTAAATCTTAAAAATTTTAAAATTGTCATAGTTATGAGTCTTCTCTAATAAATTAAATATTGATTGATATTGGTACAACTCACTAGTGAGTATGCATTTGGGTTAACTGCACTTTTTCATAAAATATAAGATGTGGAGCAGTTACGCTGTGGCGGAGCAGATACCCCAAATGCACCTTGTGATTGATTTATCTCTACTATTGGTGCAGTTGAATCCATTTCCCATTGTGAAGTTAATTTTTTATCATGCTTCTGCTCATAAGATATTCAAGTCGAGCTTATACCGAGTCAAGATTTTCATATTTATCATGTCTCAAGGGTCTGCAATCAAACAGTAAATGCTTTACAAAATTTACTTTAAAATATTTAAATAAATCTATATAGATGAAAAATCCATTCCTTTACTCTTTTAGCTTGTAATCTTTAAGACTCCAATGATATGTTTATAATAGTAATGAGAAGGGCTCTTTTTTTCAAGTTTTGGATACAGTTATTTGTTTTAAAAAACAAGGAATGCAGAAAATTGTAAAAAAAAAAAATGTGTTTGGCTAAATCTTATCCAAAAATTATTTTTGGATATTATTCTAACTTTTAGTTTAAAATTTGAAAAAAAAATTAAGAGTGTATTTTTATTTACTATTATCCATATCAAATTTAATACTTTTTTCTTTTATTTAAACACTTTCAAATTTTAAAATCATTACTATTTTCAACTATTATATCAAAGCACATACTAAAATACTCAAAATACAATATTGAATTAGATCCTAATTTTTAAAAATTATTTTAAAATAACGAATCAAACCGGCCTTAAATTAAGCTCGATTTTGTTTTTTCTCGCAATTGGGCTGGGCTTTAAATAATGAATCCTAGGCCCATCTCGAAGGCTATAAAAGTAAATTGAGATCTATAAAAGGCAGGGCTATTTCGGTAACTAAACAGCACAGTCAGATTCATAACTAAAGAAGAATGTCGGGCATCCTCTTCAGGCAATGGCTTTATGTTTAAGCCGATCTTTCTCCTCGTATTCCCAGTTTCATCTTTCTTCTCTCCTCAGACACTGCAAGCATAATTTCACATCGCCAAATTACCCTCATAAACTCTCCAAATTTACTAACCTGTCACTCGTTCATCATCAGAATCAAATTTGCTCATCATCATACTCCATGGACGCTCCTCCAGAAGGTTACCGAAGAAATGTCGGCATCTGCCTCATCAATTCTTCCAAAAAGGTTATTAATTTTCCATCTCTTTTTAAATTTCAACGATATTTTTTAATTTTTTTAAAAAAATTATAATCATAATTTCGTACAAAATTTTGCAGATTTTCGCCGCTTCGAGACTTGACATACCTGATAGTTGGCAAATGCCACAGGTAGCTTTTATTATTATAACTATTATTTTTCAATTAATATATTTTGAATTTATTTAAAAACTCATATTGTTACGAGTATTGAGTAATGCTGAAGCGTCATCGTTTCATCACTCCTCGTAATCTCTTTTAACTACTATTTTTTTTTTTAATTCTCATATTTTGCTGATGCTACGGTTACAAAAAAATTTGTAGTAGAAAGTTGTATCCCGAATGACGTGGCATTTATGTGTCAATCAATGATCGGTGATAATAATTATCACATTTTTGATGGAATGGTAAAGTCAATTTTTATATTCTTTGAAGAATGTCGAGCAACAGAGGTAGAGTTGTTGGTAATTGAAGTTAAAAGTGAAGCTGGTGGCGGTTGTATTAGTGGTCCTTTTGAAATATAAACTTTTCTTTCCATGAATTCGATGGCGTTTCTTGTAACTTGTTATTCAGGGTGGTATTGACGGGAATGAGGATCCCAAAGTTGCTGCCTTAAGGGAATTGAAAGAAGAAACAGGAGTCAGCTCGGCAGAAGTTCTTGCAGAGGTTTGGCTTTTTACTTATTATAAATTTGACTGCTAGACTGGCCTTTTGGAGAAAAGAAAACAGAAATGTTTTGATAGGCTTTAATGTTTCTTTGATGCTTAAATTTGACGGTAAAGGCTTTAGATCTTGGTAGGTTTTGTGGAGGTGAGTGAAATTGGATCATTGAATCTGTGAGTGCCAGCGGGTTTAGTTGGTAAAATCTCTTCAGTTGAAACAAGAGATCTAGGATTTGAACCTCACTCACATGGGTATGGAGGGAATTTATCTACCGGTAATGCTAATGCTTAAATAAAATTAAAAAAGAAAAAGGAAAAAAAGAAAAATGTCATTGAATAAAGCTATACATGCCTTCGGGCTGATAAATGTCAGTGGCATCTATATTAGTTTAGGATTCATTTCAATATGTATCTACATCTGCTCTTATTGTTTTTCGTGTTCAAGTTAGATGGCAGTATCTAATGAAAGTGTAATGCTAATTTAAATATTTTAAATATGCATGCAGGTGCCTTATTGGTTGACATATGACTTCCCTCCAGAAGTCAGGGAAAAACTTAAACATCAATGGGGAGGTGACTGGAAAGGTCAAGCACAGAAGTGGTGAGTAACTTGATTTGGCACTTAGATGCATTATATGCAGGGTGGGCTAGAAACTCAGCAAGGATCGGATGGATTGATTTAAGATATAGGAAATTGCAAACGTAATATACCTTTGTACTAGGATCATGGTTCCTTCAGCCACCTTTTACTTTATTTTGTTATGCATAAAGAAGAAAGACGAGAGGAAAGTCATTGGAAATAGTTAGAGTTACTCGATACCGCTTCAATGTTTCACAAATCTAACCTAGCTTTGAACCTGCTGACTCATGTAAATTGGTTGTTGATACTGTGTCTACTCTTTTAACATTTTTGAATTTTTGACATGTTTCAACCTGTGCACAGGCTTCACCCAAGTCTGGTAGTAGAGAGTATAAACATGTATATCATACAAATATGTATAAACATGTATATCATACAAAAATTTTTAACATTTTTGGATGGTAGTAGAGAGTATAAGCATGTATATCATACAAATACTTCTGATTTTCTTCTACTGCATGCTAATCTATATCCACGCATAATTTTGGAACTGTTCCCTGATGAATTGTGCAATTTATTTAGTTTCAATGTACCATCCAAGCTGCATTTGTTTTTATTTACTTATTTGTTGTATATAATCATGCAAATCACAGGTTTCTTCTCAAGTTCACTGGCAAGGAGGAAGAAATCAATCTTCTTGGTGATAAATCTGAGAAACCTGAGTTTGGCGAGTGGAAGTGGATGTCACCAGAACAAATACTTGAGCGTGTCAGTAGCTCTACTATTTTCTGTTAGTTTATACTTAAATAAAATAAGTTCAGTATTTTGATGTTCTTATTTCTAATTCTTTTGAGTACCTTAATTGTTTGCAGGCTGTGGATTTCAAGAAACCTGTTTACAAAGATGTTTTTACAGTTTTCACACCTCATCTTCAATAATATTACAATGGAATTGTCCGAGATTCTGCTAAACTGGGTGATAAATTGATTTGTTGAGTCACTAACTTTTCAATGTCTTTACATACATATCAACTGCCTTGTAATGATATGATATGGTATTCTTGTGATCGATGAAAGAAATAAAATTAAATAAACTTATTAGCAACGTATTATAGCCACTTCTGGTGCATCTTTTCATTTTGATGGGAACGTCAGTTTTTTGAATTGCCACTATAAATGCTTTGGCAAAGCTTCAAGTTGCACAATCTTCAGTTCTTCACCATAAGTCATCAACTTTACAGGTTTGAAAAAATTAACACGATATCACAGCATGAAATATTCAGAAGCAGTCTTTTGAAAAATCCAAATCCTTACAGTTTATCTGATATTTGAATCAATTGAATGAGTTCTTATGAAGTTTAGGGCATGTGAGCTGTTTGTTAGTACATTACAATATACAAGCAAGAAGTGTTTCTTGATGTTTATGACATGCTTAAGAAATATGGGATATCACAGCAAAAAAATTATTCAGAAGAATGGCATAAGAATACTCTACAACCTCTAAAATTAAAATTAAGAAATAATCTCTTCAATTAATTCCCGTAAAATACATCTATAATTCATGTTCCGTAACATCATCACACTACAGTCAATATATCAAACAGTTCACATTTGTAAGCAGCTCAAGACTGGCAGCTGAGGACTGCAGTTTAAGAAGCTCTACCAACCCATTTACAAGTCATGTCATGTTCCGTAACATCATCACACTACAGTCAGTATATCAAACAGTTCGCATTTGTAAGCAGCTCAAGACCGGCAGCTGAGGACTGTGGTTTAAAAAGCTCTACCAACCCATATACAAACTCGAGCTTCTAAGCTAGTAGCTAAAGAATCCAAGTTCCAGTAGCAAAGAGCCAAAAATGATAATATTTCAGTGTATTATCTTTTTAAATTTTGCTGCTAAGGATATCATTTATATGATCGGTAACAATCCCTGCAACAATCTCAGGAGAAAACCTTTGTATCATATCTTCTCTCGCCTGCTTGCCCTTGGCCTTTGCTTCATCAACATTACTCATCACTAGCCTCATCAGAGTGCGCAGCTTATCAACAGATGATTCAGCCCAGAAATGCCCTTTAAATGGCCCTTCTGTTACTTCACTCATTCTCCCTACAGGCAATGGGTACCCATTCTCCTCTGTCAAATACTCTGTTGGCCCAGACCAATTCGTTGCAATGACCGGCAATCCCATTGACATGGCTTCAACAAGCGGCCTCCCCCACCCTTCCCCTCTTGACGGAAGAACAAAAACATCAGCCGCCTTATACAATCGCGGCAGATCAATTTGAGGGATGTGAGTATCAATCACATGTACCGGAGCCCAACCATGATCCGGTTTTTCTAAACCAGAGTCCTCCACAAAGTTGACAATCTTGTTTCCAAAATCTCTATCCGAATGATAAGGATTTGTTAGCAAATACAAAACAACCCCATCGGCCTTAGAAAATTCTTCCAAATATGCTTTCAACAACACATCCCAGCCTTTCCTATACTCCCATTTAAACACACTCAAGAACACAAACTCCTTTGAACTCGTATTCATGTTACTCAACCCTAAAACCGGTTTTCCAATGGAAGCAAGATCTAATGGATCACAATTGACGGGATCAAAGAAACCAACATCAACCGGCTGAACAATCTTCACAACTTTAGCCGGATCAACCCCACTTCGTATAAATGTAGACACATGAAAATCAGTAGGGACCCAAACAAAATCCATACGATTACACCGCTTTACATGTTGAGGACTCATCCTATCAGTCTCAAACATGGTTCTACCAACTACAGCCATGAAATCTTCATAACCAGGCGTTGGTGGACAGTGAAGGGTATCAAACAAAGGAGGGTACCAAGCACCAGGCTCACTGTGGCAAATAACAATAGTTTCATTTGTTCTACATTCAGTGTTATAAAGCTCTACTGCCAAGTTCCTCATATGGTGAGGCAAACCCTCCCAAAATTGTAAAGATTGTAGATCACCATGGTGCTCAATAGCCAATTTAAATCTAGGGTTTTTCACATGTTCATTAAGTGCTAAAATGTAAGACCAAGATTCTGAACTATACCCACCACCCGAAAGAAATGGAGCCATCCATAAAACACAATATGGTGGTGGCTTAGAAATGGGATTTGGTTTCTGGGTTTGGTGAAAAAACCCTAAATTTGATTTAAAAAATGTGGGCTTTGTTGTTTTGATGATGAAACTGAAAGAGATTGCTACGAGGAGAATTAGAGTTGATAATGTACATAATATTAATGGTTTCAACTTAGAGGTAAAGGAAAAGGAGGGAGATTGATTTTGATCGGGGTTTTGTTCGGCTTTGGGGGGAATCATGACAATGAATCAAGAGAATGCGGTTCAAATAGAATGTATTGTTATTATAAGAGAGTGAAAAAGATAGAGAGCACCAGAAACTGCCGCAGCCATTCTGTACGAGGGTGTTTTATCATTTCACTTTTGCTTCCATCAAGTTATCATTGTTATTGTTTGAACGGTGAATTGGGATATATAAAAAATCAAGCAGTAATTTTTAGAAAAAATTATTTATTTTATATTATTTCAAAACTAATTATTTTTTATTACCTTTCGAAAACTGAATGCAATCAATATATATTTTTTTTTTTTGTTTGAGGGAGATAGTTGTATGGAATGAATGCACCATCTCAACATCGTACACCTGCTCAGACAGAATTTGTTATTTAGAAAGTTCAATAAATTTCGTATTCGGATTAAAATTTTTTATTCTAAATATTATGGGTCTCGTAACATTTAATATGTAATCCACATCGTCGCCCATTAGACTTGAAAATAACGAGTCCTAGCCAAGCACACTACCTTATTATGGCAATTCGGCTGCCCCAAGTGCACCTTATATTAAGTTGGTAAACATACCCCCACGCAAGTCTCTCTCCTTATTCAGTCGATTAAAAATTAAACTCTTTTCTTTTTTTTCCATAATCTTTGAGTCTAATAAGTTCTATGTTTAAAATCATACAAATATTGAAATAAAAATTAAATTCGTTTTTTCCCTTTCAAATAATTTTTTAGCAAATACAACTATAGCTTGAAATTGAGGTACCATGACCATTTGCACGGCACTTTTGCAGTAATATTAATTGAGTAATGGATTAAAACAATAAACAATTTACACGTCATGAAATGAAGTGAAAAAAATACAATTGTTATTGTCATCTCAACAAGTTTATATGTTGATTATGACTAATTTAGTTTAACACTATTGTTAAGTTTTATATTCTTTCTTATTTTTTGCGGCAGGTGATAATTTGACTAGACCACGTGTTATAAGGATTGATTATTTTTCAATTGAAATAATGTTGGCCTTGATTGAAAATTCAAACTAATGTTAATCAAAGGTGTTAATGTTACTAAATAAAAAATCAATGCTACACCCAAAGGCTCAATTCAACCCATAAGATATGTATTTCATAGTGAAACTCAATTCGCAATAAAAGAACACTTTGCAAAACGAGTTAGTGGAGAACCAATTATTCTAAAATAATAAGAAGTTTAGTTTAAAACACTAAATTCTAAATTGCATACATATATTATTGATACACATGCATCGACTATTTATTTATTTTTATACTAAAGTAAAGGAGTAAGTAGATAATTATTGGCTAAAAATCCTTGGCAAGTATGCATCACGATTGAATGCACATGATTGACAATGAGAAATGCATACAGTTAGATGTATGGACAAAACATGCATTAAAATTAATATGAAGTATGCATTAATATTTAATATAAAGCATGCATTAGAGTTAATATAAAGCATGCATTGATATTTAATGTAAAGTATGCATTAAAATAAATGCAAATGAAGAAATGAAGCCTGTAAATAGCAACCTTCACAATTCATTTAAGCATTTATCTTTTTAGTTAAGTAATTTAAGCAAGAATTAAAAGTGAATTAGAAGCATTTTTAAAACCAATTTTTCTCCAAAAAATCATTTTTAGATTCAGTCCAAAAACATTTCCCAAAAAATAATTTCGAGAAAACATTTTTAGTATTCTTCCAAAAATAATTTCTTAGAAAACATTTTCAGTAATCTACCTAAAACAATTTCAAGAAAATTTTTTAGTGTTCTCCCAAAAATATTCATAATTAATCGAGCAAACAGCTCCTGTAAAGGAACAGACACTTGCCCATGACGAGGAATAGGCTCAAATTCTCTTGACTAGTCTTGTTGTGATTAATATGGCACTTGATTATGTAGAATGGCTCGAGGTTGATCTTGTGAGAAAACTTGTGGCTGCCTTTATTGTTGAGCAAACATTTGCACTGTTGTTTCCCAGATATTAAGGATGGCAAAAGAAACCTGACTTGGCTTATTGGTTCGATTGAGTAGGCTTGAAATTTTTGGGTTCTAACCCAAATTTAAGGGTCAAGGGTCGGGTTCGGGCTTAAATATTAAGGCCTATTTAAATTTAAATAAGTGTTCAAACCCTATATGCCCCAACCCGACCCTAATACTTAAAAAAAAAAACACTTAAACACACTCATTACACACACTTATGAAACATCTTAAACTCTCAAAACACAAATCCTAACACATCTCACGGCACATGCTCAAGACTCAACATCACATGCCCACGCCGCTGGGGTTGGCGATTTTGATGCCATTATCAGTGACTTTGTTATGTGAAGCAGTGATCATCAACCTGATAGTGTCTTTAACGAATTCAAAGCCACTAATATTTCGACGTGGTATACCGGATTGATGCATCTGCTCTGAACCTAGCCGTACCGTATGATAGCTTCACTCTTGAGAACAAAAAGCAAAAATATGAATAAAGTCATAGATGAAAAACGACGTCGTTTTGGAAATGGGGGTGAGTAAGTGATGATGACGATGATGATGATGATGATGAAACTCACCTGGAGGTGGAGGGAGGTGAGAGGACGATTTGAGAATGAGAAATTTTTGCTCCTTGTTCATTATCGTTTCTTTTTCAAGAATCAATTGCTATGCTTTGTTGTTCGTTTTGTTCGTTGTTTATTTGTGTAACTGACTTGTGCTATATGGAGTTTTTTAAAATATGATTTCTGTAAACAAGGTACTATGAGGAAGGAGATGAAATTGTCTAACTACCCTTCATAGAAATATTGATTTAAAATTTGGTTGGTTCGATTCAAATAAACTGAAATGCAAACAACCGAGCTTTTTTAGGACTCCACTTTATATTGCTGTTATAGGGTCAGGCTCGGGCTTAGATGACCTGGGGAATTGCCATACCTACCAGACATGATTCTTCATTGCCAATTGCCGATGACCTGGTCGATTGCCATCCCTACTAGAAGGCAATATCAAAATCCTAACCAAACTCTAAGTGGAATAGCCAAATGTTTGGGCCAGAAATTTCACCAGGCCACGTGTTAGAAGGATGGAATCTTTTTCAATTGAAATAAATTTGAGCTTGATTGGGAATTTGGGCTTAGTGCCTGCAATCCACCTAATTCTTTGTGTGGCCTAAAAAGGTCCAAAAGCATATTTAGGCATTAATATAACCTAAATAAACTCTTGTTATAATTTACCATAGCTGTTATTTCGTTGAGTAACAAACTTTGGCTTAAGCAGTAATGGCACTTCTGTAGGAGTAGAGTACACTAGTGATAATAGAGAACCAATATTATTATTTTTTTTTTAGAAGGAAAGTGACAATTTCATTAACTAAAATTTGAGAATACATATTCAATTTTAGCTGGCATAGGTTCCAGCCACACAACAACTTTATTACTCCTCGATACTAATTTAGCTCAGGAATGGGCATAAGCATTACATGATCTAGGGGTGTAATGGAAACTAACATTTTGGAAGTCCTTGCTTTAGTTTTGGATTTCCGAAATCACCCACATATCTTTGTTTTGCTACCTTTTTTTTTGTTTACCAACTTCACCACATTTTGACAATCGGACTCCACCATTAGATAGGGAAGGGATGCACTCTTTATTACAACTAAGCCCTATTCTATAGCTTCCGCTTCTGCAATCTTTACATCTCCTGTGAATTGCGTGGTTTTGACAACAGCCACTATAACTTTGCTATTGAATAGATAGGGAAGGGATGCACTCTTTATTACAACTAAGCCCTATTCTATAGCTTCTGCTTCTGCAATCTTTACATCTCCTGTGAATTGCGTGGTTTTAACAACAGCCACTATAACTTTGCTATTGAAATCTCTGATCACTGCCCCTAATCTTGTTAATTGTTTTCCGAAGTTAACAGTAGCATCAACATTGACCTTGAAAACATTAGTAGGTGGAGGGATCTAATTCTACTGTGTCTTTGAGTTATATTTTGCCTCTGGTCCTTGCCCCTGCTGTTTCACTATTTTGTTAGCCTTCACCACAGCCTCTGCTCTTGTCACAGTTAGAAAAGGATCCAACTTTTTTCCCTCAAAAAGCTGATTATTCCTACCATACCAGATAGCCCAGCAAAGAGCCACAAAGATTTCAATATTTGACTTGTTCAACTTCTTAGCCATTGCATGCATAATATCCAACATGTCAAGGTTAGTAGCATCAAGAAAACATGTTTCAAAAGGGGCATGAATCCATATCTTTTTGGCAGCTTTACAGTATTTCAAAGCATAAGATGTACTTTCCATTCTTTGTTTGTAAATTTGACAGACAAACTCAGGCCGTATCTTCTTTTTCTATAAGTTTTCTGCAGTGGGCAGTAGATTTTGAGTTGCTCTCCACATAAAATTTTGATCTTTTCTGGTAATTGTAGTGTCCATAAAAGGTTCTAGTGATGAAACCCTTTAGATAGGCTTATCGGGATGCTTAATTTTTAAGGCCAGTTGATATCCACTCTTAACGGAATATAACCCCTTTTTATCAAAATGCCAAATGATTTCATCCTTTCCTGGTCTTTAGGTAGTGGAATTCTTAAAATCTCGTTTGCATCATCTTTTATGAACTACTGCTTCACTTTCCTTTGATCCCACTGATTTTCGAGATTAATGATCTCTGAAACAGTAGCTTCCGCAGGCAAATTTTGAATAGAGAGTGGCTTAAAGGTTCTGGCCTTGGAATCCAATTGTCTTTGTAGATATGTATCTTTTCTCTATTCCCAATCCTCCACCTGATTCCTTCTTGTAAAACATGTCTTCCCCGCAATATAGATCTCCATATGTATGAAAGGTTTGATCTAGCTTGAGCTTGCAGGAATTCAGAGTTCTTGTAATACTTGGCCTTTAACACTTTGATGAATAATAATTAAGGATATTGCAACAATCTCCACCCTTACTTTGCCACCAAGTACTAATTAAAGCTAGACATTTCTCTCAATCCAAGGCCTCCTCGACTTTTAGCATGACTTATTTTTTCCCACCTTGCCCAGTGGATTTTGTGTTTGTCCTGCTTTGATCTCCACTAAAACTCAGCCATTGCCTTCTGTATATGCTCACACAATCCTATAAGAAGCTTAAAAACACTCATTGCATAGGCTAGTATTGCTTGCGCCACAACTTTGATAAGGATTTTTTTACCTCCGCTTGAGAAGAATCTATGCTGCCAATTCGCAATCTTGCTCACCATTTTGAGTTTCACTTCGTTGAAGAAAGTTTGTCTTCTTTCTTCTAACCATAGATAGTAAGCCTAGATATTTTTCATGTCTAGATACCATATTATGTTAGAAAATCTTTTTGATTGCATCAACTTTATCCCCTGGAATTTTGCCACTGAAAACTAAAGATGACTTATCGTAGTTAAAGAGTTATCCCGAGGTTGCAGCATAGCAATCAAAGATGACTTTTAGCTTCTTGCAATTGTCAATTGAAGCTTTTTTTGAACACCAGACTTTCATCAACGAAAAGCAAATGGGAGATAGTGATCTCTTTCTCGAATTTCAGCCCGTGAATGAGATGTTTCGCTTTGCTTGCAGCAACATGTTGGAGAATGCTTCTGCACACAAAATGAATAAATATACAGACAACGTTAAGGATAAATCATCCCCTTTGGATTTCCATTAATGATTACAGAGAAAGATGATGTAGTGATACAGTTTATTACCATATCTACCCACCTATTTGGAAATCCTAACTTTATCATGATTTGCTTCCAAAAAACTTATTTCACCCTGTTATAAGCATTGCTAATATCTAACTTTAAAGTCACTAACCTATTTCTTTTCCCTTTAATGTGCTTAATTTTATGGAAGCATTCATGACCAATAATGATGTTGTCAGTAATAAGTCTATTGGGTATGAATGCACTCTTAGTAGGTGAAATAATCTGATCAAAGATAGGCTTCATTCTAATTGTCATAGCCTTAGCAATAATTCTGTAGATTACATTATAAAGACTGATGGGTCTAAACTCAGTAACTTTTCTAGGCTTGGGAACCTTTGGAATTAAAGCAATATAAGTGTGGCTCAATTAGGAAAAAGTACCTTGCTCATTCAGAATGTGCAAACATGTTTCAATGACGCCATGTCCCACTGCTTGCCAATGCTTTTGAAAAAATACTGCAGGAAATCCATCAGGTCCTGGGGCCTTTGGTAGGCACATTTAATTCAAAGCATTTGAGATTTCCTTAGCTGTGAAAGGCCGATCCAGCAAGTTCTTCATGTCTTGAGTCACTTTTGGCAGCAATCCCTCCAACGCAGCATCCATTTGAGCTTGACATGGGCTTGAGGAAGTAAAAATCTCTTGAAAGTACTCATAAAATTCCGCTTCCACTTCAGCACTCTCTTCTGTCTAGTTTCCTTATCTATCATCAATCGCCTAAATTTTATTCTTCCTCTTCCTTACTAAAGCTTTGGCGTGAAAGAACTTAGTGTTTTTGTCTCCCTCCTTTAGCTAGTCAGCCCTCGATCTTTGCTTCCAGTACATTTCTTCATCAAGCAACAAATTATTGATCATTTTCTCTAATCTTTTAATCTCATCACCATTGTCATAATGCTCAAAATTTTGTCTTACCCTTCTTAGCTGCTTCATCAACCTTTCTAATTCTTTTTCTCGTCCCCCAAGTTCCTTGTTACTCCACCATTTAAGCCTAGCCATAGAGTTTTTGGCTGATTTTTGAAATTGAAGCACATGATTCCAATTCCCATATGTACTCCACTCCTCTTGGACAATGCTCTTGCAATCATCGTAAGCACTCCACATATCTTCGTAATGAATCATAGGAAAAGAATTTTTAACATAATTCACACCTTTACCTCTCTTTTGTACTTTCATTAGCACTAGGCGGTGATCAGAACCCACCGTTAATAAATTTGTAGCTAAAGGATCATAGAAGTTATTAACCCAATCTTTATTACGTAAAAACCTGTCTAATCTCTCCTCAATAAGATGGGAGCCAAATCTATGGTTGGACCAAGTAAAAAGATAGCCCGTGCAGCCTAAATCCACTAAATTACAAGCTTGAACAGCTTCTCTAGAGCTAGTCACCATATTCAAATTTCGGTCTTTCCCACCACACTTCTCATTTAGGTTCAAGATTTCATTAAAGTCGCCAAAGCATAGCTATGGGAGATTAGACAAACCTAATAGCCTTTGAAGTAGTGTCCAAGTATGCTGTTTTTGTTGCATTTCTGGATGACCGTAAACACTTGTACACCTCCATTGCTTTCCATTTTCGAATTGGACTATAGCGTCTATATGATGGTTACTAAATGACCTGATGTTTACATGAATATCTCTACTCCAGCATAAAGCTAGTCCTCCTCTTAAGCCATTCCTATTTACAGCAAAACAATTCTCAAAATTCAGCCTTTTACACTCTTCTTTAGTTTGCACAGCCAACAATTTGGTTTCATAGAAAAAAAAAATTTGAGATCTGTGTTTTTAGAGAATTTTCTTCGCTTCTAGGCGTGCATGGGTATTCTCTAAACCCCGAACATTCCAACTTAGTATTTTCATGGCTGCCGACGGAGCTGTTCACCAGACACCATCGATAAATCTTCTTGCATTGCTACTGCATCTTCCATTGACATTCTCTCAAACTGCTCCCAGCTCAACTTGATTTTAGCTGTAAGGGAATGTGTTTTAATAGAGTTGGTTAAAGGATAGCATGGACTCCCCGATTTTGATCTTTTCTTTTCTAGACTTGGTTTAATATTCTCAATACTAAGCCTTTTAGTCACAAGTGGCCCAATTGTGCTCTCTCCTTTGCTTGTTAGGTTCCTGGCTTGAAATTTTTATTTTTTCCCTTTGGGCCTTAGATTAGCATTCCTCAGCCCACTTATCACTTCCCCCTTAGATTAGAGGCACTTCCGTATAGCTCTCTCTCCCACTTTCAATTGCAATCTCCTTCCCTCCGTTATTTCCCTTCTTTTTGCACACGGCTCCAGCAGAGCCTACAGTATCTGTTATGCTAGCTTGCATTTTGCAGTCTGTCAGCTGCTGCTTCGATCCTTCAATACTTTGCATTGATTGCTCTTCAACCACTTCTGTCACATGGTTCACTCCTATTTGTTCTGCATTTTTGTTTTTCCCAACATTTGTTGCCTCCGAACCGGGTTCAGGTGCCATTGTTGCGGTTGTTGTTGCCTTGAAGTTACAGGTGGGGAGTTTGGTTTATGGTGCTCGTTATTCTATCTCTCCTTGCCTCTATTAATCTTTGCTCTCTCAGCTACAGTTTTGGCTTTCAACCAACTACCATGTGGCAATTTTTCCTTTGGCTGCTCGCTATACTTAAGACACTCTCTATATCGGTGTCCTAAAATGCCACAACAAAAACAAAAGTTCGGCAATCTCTTATACACCACAGCCATCAGAATCTTATTTTTTCCTTCTGATTCAATAAATAAAATCTTCTTAAGAGGTTGCGTTTATATTTATTGAAATTCTCAACCAAGCAAATATCCCGGTACATTCCCCATCTTTATCAGTTTCAACCTCCTCAACATCTCCAATTTTCTGTCCCAGCTTTTGGACTGCACCTTTATGCATACACATGATAGGAACATAATGGATTTTTACCCAAAAGGATGCATGCGTGAAGGACTGATCGTTAATATCCCCAATACCTTTCGGTTGTGTCATCACTATCAAAGCTCCAGCAAAATGCCAAGGACCGCCTATGAACACTTTTTTATTTTCCTCTTCAGAGTTGAACTTGAAGATGAATACATTGTTGCCAGCACATTCTACTTTAAATTCTTTATCAGATCTCCACACTTGTTGCATCGCAGCTCTTAGTCCTTTGATATGACTCCTTTATTAAGCACGATTTTAGCCACCAAGCAGTTTGCAGCAAGCTTCAATCCTTTCTCCTCTGTACTTTCTACAAAAGTAATCTTATCATTCCCTTCTTCTTGTAAGGTTATAGCACTGCACTTCCGTATGAGCTCCTCTGTATCCATATCTTTTAAAGACATAAATACGCAAGCAGTAATGACTCTTGTACCAACTCACAAGCACTCACTCCCTCTGAACTTCCTACCCACGTTTAATATCTCACCAACTCACAATTGTGACGTATGTTCCAAAGGAATAAACAAACCACTCAACAAGTGAGTGACATATCGAGTCATGACGACTCATTTAACTTCCATTCCTAGTACTTCTTTCAGGGGAAAGAGAGCACTCCAAAAGGAAGACCCGGCTTGGATCCTTTGATGCATGGAGAACCAATAGTTTAACATTAATAGTTCAAGGTTGTTATAGCCTAGAGAGTGTGATTAGAAAAAATGCAAGAAAATAGAATATTTTTTAAAATTGAATATGGAAATGTGTTTAGAAACTATTTTAGAAAATGTTTCTTAAAATGAGTCTGAAAATGTTTTTTTGAAAGAATTCTAAAAATATTTTCTTGGGAAATACTACATATATTTTCTTGAAATTGTTTTTGGAAAGAAAACTGAAAATATTTTCTCAAAAATTGTTTTTTGAAATGTTTTCGAGCTGAATATAAAAATTATTTTTTTGGAAAAAAAATTGTTTCGGAAATGCTCTTAACTCACTTTTAATTCTCTCTTGGATTATTTAACTTAAAATATGGATGCTTGAATGAATTATGAAACTTGCTAATTTTTAGGTTTTAATTCTTCATTTGTATTTATTCTAATGCTGTTTTACATTAATTCTAATGCATGCTTTATATTAAATATCAATTCATGTTTTACATTTATTCCAATATATGCTTTACATTAAATATCAATGCATACTTTATATTAATTCTAATACATATTATTACATTAAATATCAATGCATGCTTTTACATTTATTTAAATGCATGCTTTACAGTAAATATCAATGCATGCTTTGTCCATAATCTAATCCGCATACATGTCACATTGTCAACCACGTGCATTCAATCGTAATACATATTCACCAAAATGAGTCTCTCTAGCCTGTAATTATCTACCATGTGAACTTGTAATACATGAATGTGATTTAAGATTTAATTTTCTAAATTATTATTATTATTATTGTTATTGTTGTTATTATTATTATTTTAGAATGACTGATTCTCTATTAACTCATTTAGTAAAACATTTTCTTATGCACTAAAATCCCTCAAGTGGATTTAACCAAGATTTCTAAGATTTCTATGCGAATTGAACTTCACTTTAGCGTACCCATACTTTCCAAACCGCAACCCACAATAGTTATCCCCAGTGACTTGAATCTACCATGAAAGATGTACCTTATGAATTGGACCAAGTCTTTGGACCTAACATTGATTTTTAGGTAGTAATGCTCATCAAACTCGCACTCTGAACTCTATCTACTGTTGTAGAGTTAATTGAACGAAAAGTTGTTAAACAAACAAAAGCATTTATAATACCCAAAATCAAATGAGAGCCTAACGAAATGCCAGCACAAATGAATTTTTGGAAGTTTACAAGTTAGGATGCTTTAAGGTTCAAGCATAAATCCAACAATACAACTTTAATTTAACAACATTATACAATCAGTTGCACTTATTATTTTGAGAATGATGAAACACAGTGTGTACACTTCACATCTTGCAGTAGCTTCTATATCCTTGACCAGAACCTGCTCAAGCTTGCTTCGATTGATCCATGAGGTTCGTCTGTTGGTAAATATACATCATCTTCAAACTGCAAAATTCAACACATTCGAATGCTAAAATTTGAGCAAAATTAGTAAGCAGAGAATGATTCCTCATTTTTTAATGACTTGAGGCTTATTTACAAATGATTTCAGTCTTTTTGTTTAGGAAAACATTAACAGATAAATTGTCCTACCTTCACTATAATGCCCTTGTCCTTGCTTGATAAATTAACTGGTAAGAAATGGATATTGGGCATTTTTAGATGGACCAATGATATGTCGTGAAACCTGAAACCAATAAAATCAATGATCAGTCTCAAATTATTGCTGCTCACAAAAAAGGTCAAGAGTCTGAAAGTGAGCAAACCAGAAAGAGACCTGCCAAGGACGGCCTTTGCCATTTGGTAAAGAGTGCTTTGGACAGATGCGCTGTATACTCCCTCTTTCGGAGGACCAAAGAAAGTATCCATCAGAACTTTTTTCACGGCCAGGTATCTCTCTGTGAAGTAAAGCGGTTTTTGTGGGAGGTTAAAGACAGATTCATAAGAATACCTGCAATCACATTTTTCTCAGAAACATGCCTCATTGTTTTCTGATCTTGGGAAATTTAATAAGAAGTCAATATTGCCAGTACTAAACTTCAAATGAAGGACTTCTAGAGGTATAAACTTACAACGAAGAAATGTTTTCCTCAACCTATGTGATTCTTTTTGTTTACTTACATTTAAGTATTAGGAAAATATAAATGTAAAATACCTCCACGTACTAGTGACCTCTGTTGCCAGCATCCTTTCTCGAGTATCAGGCAGAGCCGTGTAATTATCCCTAATAAACCCTTCAAAACCTGACTGTCCATAGCATGGATCCCAAATTCAACAAACACCTCAATTTCAGTAATACTCTAAATATCGCAAGCAAACTAGATAATGCTTAACAGAAAATGATTTCAAAGCCAACCTCCTTGATAATATAATTATAACTAAATACGACGACAGAATAATGTGTTGTTTTGAATCCTCCCAAAATTGTTACCAGAAGACAATTAGACTTGACTTTAAATATTAATGTTGTGCCCTTGCCAAATGGTTAAAGCTTTTGGGTCAAGTGATTTCAGTGTCAAAGAGAAACCATAATGATTTCTTCAATCAAGTAAACCCTGCAGGGTTTTACTTTGCACATGCAAAAAGAGCGCATTGGCACTCTATTAGAAACGTCAGGCAGTGAAGGGTCACCTGGAGCAATAGGACACTCAGGGTCTTGGCACAAATACAAGATAAAAGACTTTGCTGTAATACAAAATTTTCAGAGGATTCCACCTGTCTCAGATCTCACTTTGCGAAAAACTTTCAGATTCACAATAAAAAGGAGGTTCTTGACCTTTAGGGCTCGCAAAAAAAATAAAAAATAAAAAATTAAGCATCTATACAAGTGGCTACTGCCAAACACCGACCTCAACTGGACATGTTTTGGAAGTTAAAGGTCTGTTACTTTAGTATCCTACACCATTCACAAGAAAATTGTATTTAAGATCAGTCCATGATACAACTTAATGAAACTTTCTATATTTATGATTATGTTTCATGAATGACAATGTTTGTTCTTGAATATAGAGTACTTTTATCTGGTACTGTAATTTTTTTTTTAATTTTTTCAAAATATGTGGAAACAATAACAACTATATTATAAACAATATGAATCTACAATACATAGGAACAAGTTGTCACATAGACAGATAGCAACATTGTACTTGCAGTAAGCTTAAATGTAGATGAATAAGACTATACCTATACCTAAACAGGCTATCTTATCCTGTTTGAGCATAATTTGAAGAACACCTCTAATGTGGCTTTACAAGGCTTGAAAAAAGCAAGTTTAAAGTGCACGGAAATCTTAAATTATAGCACACATATGTTATAGATCCTAGTTGCAACTTCCCATAATCTATAGTATCAGTTACTCTTTTCTCATATTTATTTTCATTAGATATCCTATAAATGGTTTTAGTTTAATTCCCTTTAATACTGGGAATTAGGGTAATCTGGTGGACTTTGGGTTCAATGGCATGAGATTCAAGGAATTCCTCAGTGGTATTTCTTGTTTTAGATTCCATATATTAGGGGCACGTATGCAGGCTTCACTCTTATACTTTGATTCACAACAGATAATCAGATTGGCATTTTTTCATTCTTTTTTCACCCTTTTCTTTTCTTTTTAGGAACAGCCAATGGTAGGACCAATAAAAAGAAACCCACACTCTTCTAACTTACATCGAGCAGAGCTAATTCAGGTATAATGCATTAGTATAGAAAAATAAGTTTACCTTGGTTGTCTTCAGCAAAGCCAGTCCTTCAATGCCAGAAGTCATCTGCAAAGCACCAGACTTCTGTACTGTAACCTCTGTTGTGTGCCTCTCAGACCCAAGTTTGAAACCTTCAGTAGAGAATATCACTAAAATCATTAATAAAAAGATCACAACCAATTCATACATAGAAACCATTTCTGCAATTAAAATAGTAATGAGAAAGAGGACGCAAGGTACTCCAGAAAGCTCCAACAGCCTTGCACTCCATTGGTTGCTAATTATTGCACTCCATTGATTGCTATGTACAACTTACGATTTGTAACTTATAAACCGGTTGAACTTTTTGCAATTTCATTAATAATCCGTGTCTGCTCTTACTTTTCACAAAAGAGGACAAAGAAAAAAGAAAACAGAAAAGGAAAATATTATATCATTGAATACATTGTCTTACCATCATTGGAATAAAAGTGTTATCTATTACAAAGCCTTATTATCAATTGAGAAGTCTTATATTACTCTGCATATTATTCATCTTGAAGATATTAAGGAACAAACCGTGCTCGTGCAGTTGCCCATCCACGGATACACGTTCCCATGGCTTTTCCACTATCCTCACTATGGCACTGGTAACCTATGATAAAAAGACACTACTTAATCCACCATGTAAATAAATACCTCTAGTGAAATAAAAAACAAAATATATGTACCAATGGCAACGATGATCCTTAAAGAGCTCATAAAGGCTCTTCACCAATCAAACCACACATGAACATTAATAGACTAAAAATTCCATGTAAA
This sequence comes from Atalantia buxifolia, assembly GCA_030444775.1. Taxonomy (NCBI): domain Eukaryota; kingdom Viridiplantae; phylum Streptophyta; class Magnoliopsida; order Sapindales; family Rutaceae; genus Atalantia; species Atalantia buxifolia. The sequence goes on from CM059837.1 coordinate 9,228,888, forward strand.
TTTTATGTCGGAAATTGAAGTTGGACAACGTATTTGGTAAACACTCGTTGTTATAATTTAAAAATTAAATTTTATACTTATATAATAAAACTATATTATATTTTTACTAATTTTATGATAACTATTATTTAAAAATTGTATATATATCGTTAATTTTTGTTTAATATTTAGAACTATTTCTATGGTTCCTGTAGTTATAGTTACGCAGTACCAAACAGAGTACCTCAAACCGAAAAGAGCCTAACTCATTTCTTAGAAAATTTTACATTGAGGCCCACTCAGTTTAGAGAATTTCAATTTTGAGCATCTTAAGTTTACAGTTTCTTCACTCTAGCCATCCTCAAAGTCAACCTTTCACCTGGCGATAAAAGGACGTAAAGTGCTTGGCGAGTAAAATAGCAAATTCCTCGACTGAAAGTTGCTCTTTACATTCCTTAGCTTTAGCGTAAACCTATATTAATATAAAAAATTCACAAATTAATAGTAATAATAATAATAACAATATTAATTTAAATCAATTCATTTTAGATGTAATTACAGTATTTTTCATGGTATCGGTGGCGACAAGATCGGAGTTATCGTCGTCAACGTAGGCGATGACGGAATCGGAGAGCAAGCTGATGCTGACGTTCCATTCGACCATAAAATGGCGGCCTTCTTCGCTTCGCCAAACTCTTGCAACTCTCACTCGAGCTTTCCCGTGTCGCTGCTCGAAATTGAATCCCTCTATTTTTTTCGCCATTTTTGTTTATTAATTTTCTTCTTTTTCTTTTTCAGAGACGAAGGGGATGGATTTTGATGACGATTATATATACTGCAAGTTTTTCAGTGTAAAGACTGGATGAAGATGTGAGTCTAATTTTTATTTTCTTGCTCCACTCGCCATTATAGCGAGTGGATGAAAAAGGTCAAATTTACAACAACACGTCACTAGACATTTTCAAGCCTTGTGCTTACGTGTCAATAGCTAAACTAGAAAGTTGGATTTAATATGTACAAATACGACGAGCTGACTCAACAGCCCACAGATCAGCACGCATACGTCCAATGCCAACAGCGGTTTCAGGCTTTCGGCACATGGTATACGTGAGAGTTGCGTCTGGGCATTTGGTTCAGTTTTTATTGAATTGAAAGCTGAAAATTTTCAATTCGATTCGGCCGGTTCTAACTTCGAAGGGAAAAAAACAAATTAAGAATTGATTGGTTCAGTATTTAAAATTAAAGAAAATATTATTTATTTATAAGTAATAATATTTATTTATTATAAAATTATTTAACATTAATATTTTTGTATAAATCATGAATTGCATTAATTATAATTGAATTTAATTAAGAAAAACATTTTAAGTAAAAAGTCTAAAGTTTTAACAAATATAAAAAAATTATAAAAATTCTTAAATCAAATCGATACTAAATCAAATTATAGATCCAATTCAACTCGATTTTGTATTTAAGTTCGTTTTCAGTTCATATATTTATGAATCGATTAGTTTTAGTTTAATTCAATTTAGGGACAGAACCGAACTGAAACTGTTAACGCCACCTAATTGCAAATATGATTATAGGCCACACTTTCTATACAACTTTTAAAATCAGTTCCTTTTGGAAAACCGAGATGAAGCAAGCATGATTTAATCATATATAGACGTTATTTAATATCAAGTTTTAAGGTCACCATGCCCCATTTCTTTTGCATCTAGCTTCAGGTAGACATTGACTATATTTGCTTCCTATATTTGGGCAAGTGATTTTAAGCAATTTCATTTTGTTGATGATTGAACTATAAGACTAAAAATTTAACTTAAGTTTTGGCCATTACGTATCTTTTAGGAAGAGAGGAAAAAAAAGAGAAAGAAAAAGATAATAGATTTTAAAATCAATACCAGCCTACTCTAACCAAATTTTTTGTGATAATTCTTTAGATAATATTGTGTAAAGGCTAATAAGAAAGAATTGTAGTGATGATCTAGACTTATCCCAAGTAAATGTGAAAGTTGTAATTTTTTTTAAAATCATAAGAAAAGGATTAAAAAAATAGTCAATAATACATCGCCGTATCAAGACCTAAATAAAAAGCCACATCGAACTCAAAATCAACATTTAGGTTAATTTAAGACTCATGCATAGTTAGGACAAAACCTGGTAACAAAGAAAACAAAATAAAATAACACATCACTACAGGTTCCTTATAATTGAAAGAAAAAGAGGCTCACTACAGGTTCCTTATAACTGAAAGAAAAAGAGGCTCACTACAGGTTCCTTATAACTGAAAGAAAAAGAGGCTCTACATCTAATAAGGTGTAAGGAATTTTATGAGTTTGGCCTATAGTCTACCCAACTTAACTAGTGGCAGCAAACACCAAATTGAAGTAACATAGTGCCCTACTGATACAGCACAACTTAAAATTGTCATCGGTTCTAATCTGAGAACCTCAAATCTAAGACTTGGTGCATTATTGAAACAATAAGAAACTAAAAAGAAAAAAGAAAAAGGAAGAGAGAAAACCAAAACCATTCATCGAGGGATTCACCAAATGGCCTCACGATGAGTCCTTGTTTCAGACTATCAAACTCCCAACGCACCACTACTGAAGCTAACCTATGACTCCCAATACAAACATACCCTCTAGGCCCAAATACTAAAACGACGCTATCTATTGCCACTAGAACAGCCTCTGAGGGGCGCAGAACAACAACAACAACCAACATCTAACAACAAATAACGTGATAGAAAATAAAAATTGAAAAAAAATAAAGGTGTAAAACAATTAACGGTGCAATAACTAAAAACAAAAAGACAAATAAATTAAAACAAAGCCTATCGAACAAAAATAAAGGTGGTAAGTAATGATTATCATGTAAGAATATATATGAAGAAAGAACAAAGCCAAATTATAACTTCAATGGAAAATGAGTGCCCTTTCTAAAGCTCAAGTCTTGGATTTAAACGTCAAAAGTGTATGAAACCTCCCTTCGTGTGCTTTTTCTCTGTTTTGAGAAAACACTGTAGGGGAGTCAAAAATCGGATTATCTTGGATCCGGCAATTTGCTCCTTTAGTTAATGGCTTTCTTAGCTATTATTTTCTTATTTCTTGAATAGACATAATCCTAAAGGAAAAGAGAGGAGAAGGGAAGTGGTAGGTGACTATTTTACTACTGCATTTAAAGTGGGAAGGCTGTCAAAAACCATGGAAACAGAGGAAATAATAAGAAAATATAGCGCTATAACACTCGAAGAAGAACAGAAGGATAAAGTCAGATTCGGGGATAGTATGAAAGCAACAGGAGTCAAGTTAGCAGAGGAATGTCTGATTGGGAAAATCCTTACTACACGAGGCATAAGCCAGGAATGGGTCAGAGCAGCATTCCAACAGGCATGGCGCCCAGTGGGGATGGTCAAGGTGGAGAGTTTACGTAATAAAATTTTTCTCTTTAAGTTCTCAGCTGAAGAGGATAAGATAAGGGTGCTGGCAGGAGGGCCGTGGCATTTCGACCGATCTTTGATAATGCTGGAGGAGTTAAGAGGGATTGGAAATGTGGTTGAATAAGCTTTTTCACATGTCTCTTTTTGGGTGCAATTACACAATGTACCATTACTGTGTATGGATATAAACACAATTCGGGAAATGGGCTCAAAGATAGAAAGGGTGGAGGATGTAGCTATAGATGCAACAGGGGATTGCTCTGGAGAATATGTACGGGTCAGAATCTCAATAGACATGACGAAGCAACTGAAGAACGTCCTGAGGATTCAATAAGAAGAGGGAAAAAAAATTGTGGTGGGTGTAGTATATGAGAAGCTACCTGATTTCTGCTTCTGTTGCGGTTATATCTGGCACCGATACTGGGAGTGTGCACAATATAAAGGTCAACCCAAAGAAAATCTGACATATGGAGCATGGTTAAAAGCTTTGCCACTTGCTGACCGAATAAAGTTCCAAAGAGGCAGGGATAAGGAACAGAGCGAACAACGAAGGAAGGAAAACTCAGGGAACATGGGAACCAACCATCATCAACAATTAGACCTGATAAGAGAAAACGGGTTAAGTTCAGCCCAGTATCAAGAAAATACAAACAGTCCACAAATGACATCAAAGCATGTAGGAGAGGTCACTGACAAACCATTAATGATACAAGGAAAATAATTGGAAAAACACCAGAGGAGGTGCAAAAAATAGATAGATGCAGCGGATTTCGAGGAAAGACCTGAAAATCTAGACCAAAGGGTGGGAAATTTGAGTGGTAAGGAGAATGAAGAGGGGGAAAAAAGGAGGTAAATTATTGAGTTGGGCCTAAAGTCAAACTAACCTAAACTTATACAAATAAACTTGGAGGAAGAAGTGGTGGATAGTGCTTCATGCTCAAAACAACCCAAGTTCACATGGAAAATATGGAAACATCAGGCCTGAAGTAAAACAAAAGGAACAACTAAAAAAGGGTTGTTCATTAGATCCAAAAGAGCCAGCCGTGACTCAACAATAACCAGCCAAAAAAATAAGAAAATGAAATTTACAAGCCTAAACAAAAACTCACCAAAATAAGGACATGTATTTCTTCTTCAGCGAAGCTGAAACTAAGTTAGGATTTAACGGCTATGGAGGTGGCAGGGGTAAGAGTTGGAGCTGAGAAAGAGATATCGGCGGTGGCTGGAATCCAGCCCCGTCGACAACAATGATGATTATGAGTTGGAACGTTTGAGGTTTAGGGAATACCTGGACGTTTCTAGCCCTGAAAGAAATTCTTCGAGAGCACAAGCCTCACATTTTATTTATATGTAGAACGAAGATGAGACGTGCAAATAACCAATAGAAGCAGAGAGATGGGTTTTGAAAATTACTTTAGTGTGAGTAGAAATGGGATGGGAGGCAGCTTGGCTTTGAAACGAAGATGAGACATGTGCAAATAACCGATAGAAGCAGAGAGATGGGTTTTGAAAATTACTTTAGTGTGAGTAAAAATGGGATGGGAGGCAACTTGGCTTTGATGTGGAGTAGTGAAGTGGAAATAAGCATAACTTCTTACAGCAGTCACCATATTGATGCTGTAGTGCACAGAGCAAATGGGATGAATTGGAGATGCATAGGGATATACGACCACCTAGAAGGAATTCAAAAGAGAAACACATAGACACTGCTAAGAAGATTGGTAGGTTTGTTCTCCTATCTATGGCTGTGTTTTGGGGATTTCAATGAGATTCTCAATGCAAATGAAAAGTTAGGGGGGAAGGGAAAGGAACCTAAGTATGATGACTGAATTTCAAGAGGTCGTAAATGAGTGTAATTTAAAAGATTTAGGATGTAAGGGATATCTTTTTACCTGGTCAAACAGAAGATTCGGGGCTCATAATATAGAAGAGAGGCTTGATAGATTCCTAAAGAGTAAGGACTGGAAGAGCAACAATTACGAGCTAATTGTTTCAAACTTGATTGCTTGGGGCTCAAACCACATTCTTATTATTTTAGAGATTCAAGACCAAAAAACGTTCATGTATCGTAAAAGAAATTTCAACTCGAACCTGCATTACGAGGATATGTGGAGTCACTACAAAGAATGCAAATGAATTGTCAAAGAAGAATGAATGAACCAGATTAGATGGAGCGAAGGGGATCCTGTGGAGCATGTTTAAAAGGCTTTCAAGAATACAATGGCTCAGCTACAAATTTGGAGTAAGAAGAAATTTGAGGGCAAAAAGGACAAGTTGAAAATGATAAAGAAAAAGCTTGATAATATGAAACTAAACTTTCAGCATTACAAAGATACAAATGAGGTCAAAAAGACTGAAAATTAGATTGAGAATATGCTTCTAGATGAAGAGATGGATTGGAAGTAACGATCTCGAACTGATTGGCTAAGGGAAGTGGACAAGAACACAAAGTTCTTCCATCTCAAAGCTTCGTCAAGAAGGAAGAAGAATCAGATCTAGGGTATCCTGAATCAAGAGAATATATGGATTGAAGACCGTGAGGAGATCAAGAGAGAATTCCAGGATTATTTCTCAAATATATTCTCAACTTCTAGCCCATCAAAGATGCAAATAGAGGTAGCCCTTGCAGACCTGAAGCCGAAAGTGAGTGCTGAGTTGAATGAGCGACTAGATATGAGATTCAATGATGAGGGGGTTCAAACGGCTTTGGCTCAGATGTGTCCTACAAAAGCCTTGGGCTCAGATGGATTTCCAACAGCACTGGAATTATGTGAAGACTGGAGTGGTTCATACTTGCCTCCATATTCTAAACGGTAATAGTTCAATTGCTCCTCTAAACCACACACAAATAGTTCTGATTCCAAAAATCCATAGGCCTAAAAAAGTGACAGATTTCATGCCTATAAGTTTATGCAATGTTATATATAGAATTATAGCAAAAGCAATTGCAAATAGGTTGAAAAATGTGTTTAATCGGGTTATTTCCCCACCCCAAAGTGCCTTCATTCTGAATAGGTTGATAACCAATAACATCATAGTGGGGTACGAATGCTTGCACAAGATTAGGCATGGAAAATAAAAAAAGCATGGGTGGGTAGCTCTTAAGCTAAATATTAACGAGGCGTATGATAAAGTGGAGTGAGACTTTTTGAAATGCACAATGGTTAAGCTAGGATTCTCTAGCAAATTGGTGAATTTGATTATGAGTTGTATCTCCACAGCGTCATTTTCTACTGTTATTAACGGAATGGTCACAGGGCTAATTCACCCACAAAGAGGTCTCAGGGATGCCCTTTATCCCCCTACATATTCATTATCTATGTAGAGGTCTTTTCAAACTTGCTGGTTCAAGCTGAGCAACGAAGGTATATCAAGGGGCTCCATTTTGGAAACGGCACAACAGTTTCCCACTTATTATTCGCCGATGATAGCTTAATTTTTGTGAGAGCAACGGTGGAAGATTGTCACAACTTGAAGGACTTGTTTGAGTGCTATGGTAGAGCCTCTGGCCAGATCTTTAACTACCAAAAATCCTCTATGTTTTTCAGTTACAATATGAAGGGAGATCAAGTTCCAGCAATAAAGAACATTTTGCAGTTGGAGGTGGTATCTTGCCACGAGAAATACCTAAGCTTGCCATCAATGGTAGGAAGGAAGGCCAAAAGCTTTTTCAATGAAGTAAAGCTTAAAATGCCGAATAAGATTTAAAATTGGAAGTACAAGTTTTTTTCGAGTGGGGGCAAAGAGGTTCTTATCAAAGCAGTGACTCAAGCAATTCCTGCTTACGCCATGGGTATCTTCAAGATCCTCTTAAGTTTATGTGAGGATGTTTAAAAAGTAGTGGCTAGATTCTGGTGGGGGACAAATGAGAGGAGAAAAGGAATTCATTGGATGAAATGAGAGAATTTGAGCCAAGCTAAAGCAGGGGACGGCTGGGGTTCAGGGATTTTTCTTGCTTTAATCAAGCTCTCCTTGCCAAGTAGGGGTGGAGAATAATTCAGAACCCAAACTCACTAATGGCCAGAATCATGAAAGCTAGATATTTCAAGCATTCTGATTTTATGGAAGCAAGCCTTGGATCTAAGTCATCTTTCATTTGGAGGAGCATCATTTGGGGAAGACTGGTGATCCAAAAAGGTGCTAGATGGAAAATAGGATGTGGTCAGAAGGTGCAAGTGTATACAAGTAATTGGATTCCTAGACCCTCAACATTCAGACTGGTATTAGCCACTCAAATGAGGCTTGACCCTAAGGTGGCGGATCTGATCGAGGAGGAACAGCACTGGAAGGTAGCTCTGATCAATAGCTCCTTTAGACCAGAGGATGTTGAAGCTGTTTTGAATATCCCTTTTCCGAGCAGCAAAAGAGAGGACCAACTAATTTGGCATTACGACAAAAAAGGCCATTACTCTGTGAAGAGTGAGTATCAAATAGCGATGAAGATAAAATTTTCAGGCCACCTGAGTTGCCCTCATCAGAATCCAAACCATTGGAATACAATCTGGAGATTGAATATGCCTGAGAAAATTAAAATATTCCTATAGAGAGCCTTTAAAGACCTGCTTCCAACGGCTGAAAAGTTATTGAAGAAAAGAGTTTTGCAAGAACTAATATGTTAAATTTGCTATAGTAAAGTGGAATCAGTTTGTCATACCCTGTTGAAATGCAAGTTGGCAAAGAAAGTGTGGAAAAGAGCTCTTTCAGAAGGGAACCTCCCAGAGGATCAAAGCCATGACATAATAAGGGTGATTGAAGATATGCCAAAGCAGCAAAAAAGCATAAATAAGGAAACAGTTGCTGCTCTGCTTTGGGTGATATGGAATGCAAGGAATAAGTGGCTTTTTGAAAGGAAACAAGAGACTCCAGTCAGACTGATAGTAAGAGCTGAAGCAGTAGTGGAGTCTTTTAAGAACTCCAGGCAATCTAGAGTACTAAGCCCCACTCATGAGAAAAATGGCAAGGAAGATCAGTGGCAATCCCCTCTTTTTGGATGGCATAAGATCAACGTGGATGCAGCTGCAGAGGCTGAGAAGCAAGTGGCTGGGTTAGGGGCAATAACTAGGGATGAGAAGGATAAATGTATTGCTGTTGCTGTAAACACAACCAAATATTTTGGCAATGTAGCAATGGCTGAAGCTGCAGCAATGAATTGGGGAATGCAAGTGGCTCTAAGAGCAGGAGGATCCTCTGTGTTACTAGAGTCTGATTGTCTTGAGGTTGTAGAGCTTGTAAATAATAGATGTAGCAGCATGGCGGAAATCTCTTAGATGATCTCTGAAATTCTGGAAATGAAGAATAGGTTCCAGAATTTCAGAGCTCAGCACACTGCTAGAATTTACAATAATGTAGCTCATGCTTTAGCAAAATGGGCTCTGCAAAAGATGACAGCTGTGATTTGGTTGGATGAATTTCCAACTAATGTGTTGTATCTGTTTTTGAGTGTTTAATGTAAAGACTTACTTTCTAATTAAAAAAAAGTTCAATAGTGTATGAGTAATAATAAGAAAAGAAATATATAAAAGAATATAAATAATTAAAATTCTAATCATATATTGCTATTAATACATAAGTGACATGAGAAATTTTTTTAAAATTATAAACAAGAAGATAAACATAATTCTTAGCCAATGTGAGATATTTTTCCTATCACGGCCGTCGTGTTAGATTGAATTTTTTTCTTAATCCTTGTCACATTGTAACATAGTGTGTACCTATTGTTGTATGAGTTTGACTCTAATATCATATATAAGTCCATGAAATTAACTCAATACTTAAAAGTTTGCTCAAGAGTTAAAGTTGTTCGAACTTTATATACTTAATCTAGTAACTATTTTTATCTCATGTATAGTATATTTGAACTTTAAGCAAAACGACTTTAACTCATACTTAAAGTTAGCTGAAGAATTAAGATTTCTCAAACATTATATACTTGGAGCTTGCTACCTTACAGTTACTGTAAGGTGCATCTTTCTCACAAATTTAGCTAAGGGTCCACGACAGACACTATCCACGTGAGAGGGTTGCACCTTACAACAGCTGTAAGGTAGCCCTCGCCTATATACTTAACCTAGTAACTATATTTTAGCAAAGTAGGGTTTAGGGTTTAGTGAAAAGTTTGATAATTTTTCTATTATTAAAATAGTGATGTTTTGACCTAAAGAAACCAAATTAATAAAATGTCTTTTAAGTACTCCAATGAGCTCAACATTTTATTAACGGTGTTAATGATTTAAGAATTGTTAAATTTTAAAAGTTAAGTCTTTTGGAGTCATTGTTAGAATTAATATGTGGCAGTTGCTACGTTAGAGCAGCTCTATCATAGAGCAGTTTTTAGAACCATTGGATGTTTGTAACTAAATTTGAAATAATTATAATAACATGTATCTAATAATTATGGAGGTTGCTCTACCTTAAAACTGTTCCAAGGTAGCTAAGCACTTAATATGTTAGAAAAACTCATGTGGCAAATAAAATTTTTTTCTATGTAATACTAAGCATAATAATTATTTTTGAAAAAGATTCTCCGAGAGATTCAATGAAAAATGGTCTGTTAATTCAATTCTAAAACTTAACTGGATCGCGAAATAATTTTTCAATAATTTGCGTCTTTTCGTAGACAGTGGACTGTTGACGGTTTTAATAATTTCATGAATTAGCACAATTTATTGCTAAATTATTATTATAATCAAAATTTAAGTATTCATAAGATTGTCTTAAGATTTCTACTTAATTCTAAAGTATCAACCCATTTTATTGCTGCTGTTTAATAATTTATCATTAAATTCTTTCTTAAATACATTTAAAAACCATTATATATTTATTATTTCTCATATATATACATATATATGTGTGTATTTTAAAATTAAAATTTGAATGACTTAGCCACCATTTGAGATTACTTTTAGGAGGATTAAATATAATTTAAAAAATTAAAAATTAATTTTAATTTTTTAAAAATTATATTTGTTAAATTCACCTAATGTTACGTGCGTATATATGTTTTGAGAATTAATTTTATAATTAATATAATTATATATATAATCTTTTTTTTCTGAATTAAAATAAAAATATCATTAAAATATAAAAATATAAATTTTAATATACTAAAAATTATATTTTTTATTTATTAAAATATTAAAATCTGTATTTTTTATTTTTATTTTTACGGATATTCTCACGTTAACGTTAACTATATAGTTGAGGAAGAAACCATAGAACCGCAGCTCTTTCACTTTCTCTACCCTTACTCTTTCATTTCAATTTTTGTTTTTCAGTTTTATGATATAGCCGAGTAAAAGGGTTGTTGGGTTTATTTTGGAAGCTCTGTGAAATTAGGATGTGCGTGTGGCTGTGGGGTTCGACGGCGGCTGGGCTGGTAGAAAAGAAGAAGGTGGTGGTTATAGGAGGCGGCGTTAGCGGCTCTCTTCTTGCTTATCGTATTCAGTCCTTTGCTGATGTTGTTTTTATTGACCAGTAAGTTTTTTTCATTTTTTAATTTTATTCTATTTGTCTTGTACTATTTATTTATTTATTTCTGATTATTGCTACATTTAAAGAATGCATATTACTGGTTACATGTTCTAGGAAAGACACAGCTGGGGGTAATTTCAAATAGAGACAATCGTATGTTAAATAGCTGGATGTGTTTGTATGATTTCGTCAAATCCTAATTTGTCGTACATGGCATCAGGAAGGAGTACTTTGAAATCACATGGGCAAACTTGAGAGCCGTGGTGGAGCCATCTTTTGCTGTAAGATCGGTAATTAATCACAGCGACTACCTCTCGAATGTGGAGATTGTTGTGTCTGCTGCAGTTAGCATAACGGACACTGAAGTGGTGACTGCAGGGGGTCAGACATTTGTGTATGATTACGTTGTCGTTGCTACAGGTCATGTGGAGTCTGTTCTCAAATCTAGAACTGAAAGGCTTAGTCAGTACGAGAAAGGTGAATGCGTGAATGCTTTAGAAAGAAGTTTAATACCAATTTGTCTGGATAAAAAATCCATTTTTCTCAAATGGCAGTACTGAAAAATAAATAAATGTGAATCATAGGCTTCATACCCCAAATACAACATGTAAATTATTCTGTTTGGATCTCGGAAAGGCAAACACACGCATATGAGAGAACGAGAGGGAGGGTAATTGGAAAAAAAACAGAACTAAGAACATATTTTTAATCATTTCAGTCTGCGGAAGGCCGGTGTTTTATCCAACATTTTCAGTTCATGTGCTTATCATGTCTTTATCTTATTAGAATCTATTATTAGCATCTGAGCAAAACAGTATTATGTTTCATTGTTTAATAGTTTCTCCTTCTTTTTCCATTAACAGAGTTTGAGAAGGTAAAATCTGCTAATTCAGTATTGATTGTTGGTGGTGGCCCCACTGGCGTGGAACTGGCTGGTGAAATTGCTGTTGACTTTCCAGATAAGAAGGTGATTCTGGTGCACCGGGGGCCCAAATTGTTAGAGTTTGTTGGTTCTAGGGCTTCCCAAATTGCGTTGGATTGGTTGACATCAAAGAAAGTTGAAGTGATTTTGAACCAATCCGTTACTCTGAATACAATATCAGATGGTCAAATTGAAACATCATCTGGAGAAACCATCAATGCTGATTGTCATTTCATGTGTACGGGGAAAGCGATGGCGTCATCTTGGCTTAGGGAGACTATTTTGAAGGATAGTTTGGATAGTCGTGGAAGGTTAATGGTTGATGAGAACTTGAGAGTACGGGGTTTTAAGAATGTCTTTGCAATAGGAGATATCACTGATATTCCAGTAAGTCCATTTAATATTTTTCCTTTGTTTTGTTTATTTTGCTTGACTCAACACACAATTAAGGATTTCATTATAGGTACTGGGGGGATAAGGGGATAATCTTTTCACCTGCATGAGTGATAACCTCAGTATATCGGCTGTGGGGCTGGGGCTGCAGGTGGGCAGCGGTGCGGTTAGTTGCTTGGGGCAAGTAACGAACCGTTCACATCTTTTTGGTTTCGGTTTGGGAAAGGAAGTTGATGCAGGGAGTTTTTGTTTGAGACTAACCCAGCTAATGTATGTGAGTGATTTTGATTGTGAGAAGTGCAAGTTCTAATACTTGTGACATTTTGAGAAGTGCAAGTGCTAATACCGGTGACAATTTTACAACTTTTTGCTTTGTTAGCGCATCCTGCCAGCCATCGGTTCACTATGGTGAGACCCTGATAGTCAATGGTCAATCTGGCTTTAATGATTGCTAAATTTACAGTTTAGTTATTTGAATTGTTAAGACACTTCATTTTCACTCTTGTAGGCGGCTTGTTCAGTTCTAAATCATTTTGTCTGGGCCTTTGGTCTGCTGATTGAATCAATAGCTCTAAACTTTTTAACTGGGGCTAATATAAGAAAAATCTTCAGATCATCACCCTGGAAAATCTAGCCCACTTGTTCTTCACTCACATATGAAAAGATATTGTATTGAACTCGTTCCAGTTGTTTTTTCATAGCATTTAAATGAGCTCACATTGTTGCCAGAGTGTTATAAGTGTAGTTATTTAGAGATATTTTGTTTCTTAAATTTTTTATATGCCATGGAATCAGTGCTGACTGACAATATTTCTTACCTTTTTGGAGATACTTGGATTTGCTTAGTTTACTTGCTTCTATAAGGCTTTTCAGTGCTGAGAGGAAGTGGCAAATCAGGGAGTCATTAACATGATTGACTTGGAAGCAAATTTATTCGTCTATTCTTTTTAGCAAAAATGGACTTTCTAACGTAATTAGACCTGTTTCCATGCAATGAAATGAATTGATGGATTAGGGAAAGCTTCTGTTTTATTGGAGGCATGATTTTGATAAAGATTTATTGTCTGTCTATTTTATCTAGGTCACAACCAATGTTATTTTCAGGTTGACCAAGAATTTGAATGGTTGTAAATTCACCCCTTTAAAATGTTCCTTTCTTCTTTTTTAACACATCTAGTTGATTCTATTGTTTACTGCTTGATATGTTAAACAGGAGATCAAACAAGGGTACTTGGCTCAGAGACATGCTCTAGTGACGGCAAAGAACCTGGAGAAGTTGATGATGGGAAGAAATAAAGGCACAATGGCTACTTATAAGCCGGGTTATCCAATTGCACTTGTTTCACTTGGAAGAAGAGAAGGAGTGGCACATTTTCCCTTTCTGACAATTAGTGGTCGGATTCCTGGCTGGATCAAGTCTCGGGACTTGTTTGTGGGCAAGACAAGGAAGCAACTTGGGCTCAAACCTACTGTTACATAAACTGAAAACCAGCTGACATTGTCTCAGTATCATTTACTTGCTTCTCCTTCTGTATTTTATGTGTTATACGTGGAAAAAAGCCAAGAGCACAACCGTTCTTGCAACATTGCAGCAACTGGGTAACTGTTTGGGCGAATCAGCATTTTGTATATTCCTTTTGTTTTTGGAGGGAAAAATAAAAAATAAAAAATAGATTTTATGTTAATTAATACAAGTGATTATTAATGTGATAGTATACACTTTATCTTAACTTGTTTAATTTTTTATGCTTGGCTTTTTTTGAGAGATAGTACAGGTATTGTGAATATGGATGTGTGTCGGTAACTTCTTGTGGAGTTATAATTTTGTTAAAAGATATGTTGAAGAACTAAGTGGTGAACGCCGACGTCAAATAGGTAAAGGAACTTTGAAGTTTCTTTTATAGTCGATTTTGTGTTGTTACTTTCTTATTTTCTTTATTGTTGTAGGTTTATAAATTTTTAGTGGATTCTAGATTATGTAAGTTTGTTTTGTATTGTACTTTGTTATGTTGTTTATTATTTATAGTTACCTGGACTCAAGATTGTTATTGTAGAAGCCAAGTAGTGAATCATTACTCTCAAAGTTAAGCATGACTATGAGAGTAGTGATTCGAGTTCTCATGGATTCAATCTCCCTCAATTAATTATAATTATGTGGAATTAGTTTGTAAGTTTTTCTCTCTTGTGAAATGCGAAATGCGAGTGGAGCAGAGATATCTCTCTCGTCTGTGAGGGTTATTTGTCTGGACATGTACTTCATAGAATTTAATGTAATAATGTAAGTCCCAGTTATATATCTGATTGTAAATATCAGTGTTGTCTGGATATGTACTTTATAAAATTTAATGTAATAATGTAAGTTTCAGTTATATATCTGATTGTAAATATCAGTGTAATGATATGCTATAATAGCAGTTATAAATATCTATATATATCTGATTGTAAATATTAGTGTAATGATCTATTGTAATAACAGTTGTAAATATTTGTGTAATACAATAATATGATGTATAATTAGTATTAAAAAAAGTTGTCATTGTAGTATTAGCATATGTTGTAGTTTTTTTTTAGATATATATGATAAAAAACTAAATAAAACAAAAATAAGCTGAACCATAAAAAACAAATTCGGTTCGATTTTAGGGTTTGGTTATGTTTGGTTCATAAATTATAGACTAATTGATTTTAATTTGGTTCAATTCTGTGACAAAACCTAATCAAATAGAATCAAACTGGATATAACATCCAGCTCTAGGTAGGGGGATAGGTTTGCCCTTATATTTATTTATTCCTTTTTTGGAATAATATTCTTAAATATGTATAGGTAGTTTTTTAAATATAATCAGCAATAAACACATTACACATGCTTCTTCTTCACTCAAAATTGAACTTTCAACTCTACATAAACAGTATTGAGGGGTGGATGGATGCAAACCTGGTGCAACTTTTTAAAAAATCAGCCAAGGCATCAATGGCTCAGTTGAAAATTTGGAGCAAGGAAGAGTTTGGGGAAGAAAAAGGAGAGCTGGAGTTATTAACGAAGGAGCTGCAGATGATTAGATAGAGCAATAAGCCTTATGAATGTGGAACTGAGATAAAAAAGCTTGAAAAGCAAATTGACAATTTTCTGATCGATGAAGAAATATATTGGAAATAGAGATCGAGAGCAAATTGGCTAAAAAAGAGAGACAAGAACACAGTTTTTACACTCAAAAGCCTCATCTAGAAAAAGAAAGAACAAGATCAAAGGAATTGAAACTGAAGAGGGCAACTGGACTAAGGATGAAAGAGAAGTTGAGAAGGAGTTTTGTGATTATTTTGCGGGGCTCTTCACGTCTTTGAATCCTATCGATGAACAACTGGAAGCTGCTCTGACAAGTTTGGCCCCAAAAGTTTCGGATGAAATGAATGAAGAGCTTCAATAGCCTTTTACCGAAGACGAGATTAAAACAGCGTTGTCGCAAATGTGCCCCACTAAAGCCCCTGGACTTGACGGACTGCCAGTGGTGTTCTTTCAAAAGCACTGGGAAGTTGTTCGTGAAGGGGTGATCACTACATGCCTCCATGTGCTCAACGAGAAAGGTACTATTGCTCCACTCAATCACACATATATTGCACTCATTCCTAAGGTGGAGAAACCAAGAAAAGTGATTGAATACAGACCCATAAATCTTTGTAATGTAATCTATAGAATAGTGGCAAAAACCATTGCAAATAGGCTTAAGCAATTACTCCCTACGGTCATATCCCTAGCTCAAAGTGCTTTTATTCCCACTAGACTCATCACTGACAATGTAATTATTGGGTATGAATGTCTTCATAAAAATTGTCATAGCAATGGAAAGAAAAATAGTCTAGTGGCTTTAAAATTAGACTTAAGCAAAGCTTACGATCGAGTGGAGTGGTCTTTTGTTAAAGCAACAATGCTTAGGCTAGGTTTTTCCTCTTGTTGGGTTGAATTAATTATGAGATGTATCACCACTACATCTTTTTCAGTACTTATTAATGGGGTTGCAAAAGGGTTGATACGGCTTCAAAGAGGGCTTAGACAAGGCTGTCCGTTGTCTCATATCTTTTTATTTTGTGCTGAGGTGTTTTCTATCTTACTAATGCAGGCAGAAAATCATAATCTTATTCATGGAGTGAGATTTGGAAACACTGTCACGATATCCCAGTTGTTGTTCGCTGATTATAGCCTAATTTTCATAAGGGCAACAGTAAATGACTGCAAGCATCTCAAGGCAATTTTTGACTGTTACGGCATGGCTTCAGGACAACTTTTTAACCTAGACAAATCCTTAATGTTTTTCAGTCACAACACCAAAGATGATCAAGTGGCTGCTATTAAAGGAAACTTTCAGTTGCATGTTGTCTCCAGGCACGAAAAGTACCTAGGGCTGCCATCCATGGTTGGAAGAAACAAAAGAAACTTTTTTTGATGATTTAAAGCTCAGAGTGAAAAGTAAGATTTCAAATTGGCAGCACAAACACTTCTCTAGCGGTAGTAAAGAGGTCCTCATCAAAGCTATAGCCCAAACTATTCCAACTTATGCCATGAGCGTGTTCAAAGTTCCTTTGGGGTTGTGTGAAGATATCCAGAAAATCATTGCTAGATTCTGGTGGGGATCTAAGAATGATAAGAGAGGTATTCATTGGGCTATGTGGGAGAGAATAAGTAAAGCAAAATGCAGAGGTGGGATGAGATTCAAGGAATTCTCGTGCTTCAACTATGCTCTAGTAGCCAAACAAGGGTGGAGGATTTTACAGTTTCCAAATTCATTAGCAGCCTGAGTTTTGCAAGCAAAATACTTTAGGCAATCTGACTTATTGCAGGCAAACTTAGGTCAAATCCTTCTTATATTTGGAAAAGTATTTTATGGGGGAGACTTGTAATCCAAAAAGGTAGCAGATGGAGGATTGGTTTAGGGAACAAAATGCAAGTCTACAATAACAACTAGATTCTAAGACCAGAAACGTTCAGACCAATCTCCACTCCAACTATTCCTAATGAGGCTGTGGTATCTGAGTTGATTGATCCTAATCAAAACTAGAATGTGACTAAAGTGTACCAACACTTTATGAAGGAAGATGCAGATTTAATTACCAGCATTCCCCTCCTGAGAAGACCAAAGCTAGATCAGATCCTTTAGCATTATGATAAGCAAGGCAATTATACTGTCAAAAGTGGATATCAGATTGCTCAACAAATAAAATTCCAAGACTCCCCAAGCTATTCAGTTAATGGTCCAAGTAGTTGGAAGGCTATTTGGACTTGTTCTTTACCTGAAAAATTAAAATCTTCATGTGGAGAGCTGTCTAGAACCTATTACCATCTGCTGAGAACCTTTGGAGCAAAAAAGTGATACCAAATCCCACTTGTCAGCTTTTTAAAAAGAATTTGGAAAGCGTCTCTCATGCTCTAGTGGCTTGCAAAACGGCTAGAAAGGTATGTAAAATGGCCTCTTTTGCGGATAAGATTTACACTTTTGCTGAGCAAAGTATGTCGTGTGTGTTGCAAGGCATGACAGAAATGCTAAATCGAACAGATTTTGAATTGTAGGTGGCCTGTTTTGGTCAATTTGGCATGCAAGGAGCCTTTTTCTTTTTAAAGGAAAGAAGGTGGATCCCCTAGTTACCATGGCAAAAGCTGAGGTAGTTTTGGACTCATATAAACGAGTCAAAATTCCCAGCTCATCACACCTGGAAAACAAGTTAATTGTTAAGCAGCAGCAGTGGAAACCACCTCCACAAGGATAGCTTAAAATCAATGTGGATGCAGCCACAAATATTGAGAAGCAAGTAGTAGGCCTGGGAATGGTTCTAAGAGATTTTAACGGGAGTGCTATAGCTGCTGCAATAAAGTCATCTAAGTTCCATGGAGATGTAATCTTTGTGGAGTCTGAGGCTGTAGAATGGGGTTTGTGTTGTGCAAATTTTATTGAACTCGCAAGCGCACGAATCTATTGTAGAATAGATCAATGGTGTCGAGTGTCGATCCTACGAGGAGGTAGATTTTAATTATGTGTAAAATTAATTTTGTAAGTGGTTGGTTGGATTTGTGGTGGAATTGATTTAGATTATGGTAGAATTTAAATTAGAATGGCAGAAATAAATTAAACTAGAACTATTGATATAAAGTGGTTGGGTATCTGGATCCGTATCAACATGCACCATGGGCTAAATATTCCTTATTAATGCCAATTAAATCATGAGGGGGGAATCCACACCTTATGAACTACACTCTAATTAATAAGGCGCTAAGGGCTTATTGTGTCAAATAATAATAACCTTGTACTAGGGTGTTGATGAAACCAGGGCGGTAACTAGACAAGATTATTATTATTTTTCGACGAAAAGTCAAAACCTCCACAGAAATTAGAGGGGAAGAGAAAGCAAATTTACCAAATAAAGCCTATGACACATGTTGAGACTTCACCTTCAACCCAAACTTGAAAGAAAATTAGCTACTCATAATTAAACTAAGGGTAAAATGAAAATTTATTAAAATACATAGAAAATACAAGATGGAGAAAGAATTACAGAAAACTAAGCTCAAAAATAGATTTAGGGGTGTCGAAATAGGGGGGAGAGCTCCCTTTTTATAGATACACTGAATAAATCATGGCCATCGGATTAAAAACAATTCGGACGCTCAGGATTGCGCCACGTCATCAGTCAAAAGTATGCGGTTTGACCACGGGGTTTGAACAGTAACATGGTTTGCACACGGTTTGAATAATAACGTGGTATGAACAGTGTCGTGAACAGTACTATGAACAGGACCATACATGTGAACAGTGCCGTATGTGTGAACAATACCATTTTTTCTTTTATGCTCCTCCTAAAGTTTTCGACTGTTCTGAGTTCAAAAGTGATGTCTGTTTTGCCGTCTGATCTCTCGTTCATTGTGAAATGACCATGATGCCCCTAAAATACATAAAATGCTTAATTAAAATAAAACACACATAATTAAATCACAAAAAGTTTAAATACATAAAAATAGGAATGTTAGTAAAACTTGAAGTATAAAATGATAATTTTCTCCTTTATAAATATACACTTTCTAACACTCAACAGTTTGCAGGTTACAAGAACTATTACTATGTCTTCAATCATAGTGGAAACTAATTCTCAAGGTGTTTCTGATCTGCTCAACAACAAGAAGAGCAATAGAACTGAAGTCTTCTGGGTGATATCGGAAATTCAAGGTCTAGTTAAGGATTTTTGTAATGTTAAGGTCCAATATATTCCAAGACATTATAATTCCATTGCTCACTCTTTAGCTAAATTAGTTTTAGATTGTGAGGAGTCTGTCACACGGACGGGTTCATTCCCGAAAAATATTATGTATTTGTTCCAGTCTTTTAATGAATGAAGGTTATGATTCCTTGTCTTAAAAAAAAAACTTTACATAAACAGTAGAAATGGAAATCCCAAGCAGACCAAAAGCCAAACCAAAAATGTCTGAAAATATACCACTTGATATAATCATATAGATTTTCATTAGACAACTAGTCAACAATCTTCTATAGTTCAGATGCATATCCAAAACTTCTTGTTCCTTGATAGATGGTCCAGATTTTATCAAGTAGCATCTAAACCATTTAGTCAAAACCAAGTCCAATTTCAGTTTTATTCTCCAAGGTGCATGATGAAATTCTAGTTATGCAACCCAAGAGGGGGGTGAATTGGGAATAAAAAAAATTATTCAATTCTAAAGCAAAACTCAATTTAAATCTGAAAAAAAAATTCAAAGCAATGATAAATAAATCAATCACAATATAAAAAGATAAGGGAAGAGAGATTCAAACACAGAGATTTTTATGTGGTTCGGCTAACCTTACCTACGTCCACGTTTCCAAGCTTTCCGGGTTTGAGGATTCCACTAAGCAACCCTCCAAGGCTTCAAATACTTACAATTGACTTCCAAGGTGTCAATAAACCTTTACAATAAGATATTATCCCCAATCTCTTAACCCAAGTGTATCCCAACACTTACAATCACTCAAAACAAAAGATTACAAATTGTTTCTCTCTCACACAATGTTTAAGATTTCAAATCAATGCCCAATGTGTAAATAGATGAAGAATGAATTGTGTTTTAAGCTCTTTGAAGATTGTATTCTCGAGTATAAGCTCAATGATGATATTGTGATCAATCTTTGTTTGAATTTGAATGAGCTTATTTATAGTTAGAGCCGAAAACTAGTCGTTATGCACTTTCTGCTCACTATTGGATCGCCGTTAACTAAATATCGGATCACTGTTTGACTGGTCAATATGACTGTTGGGCTGAATTTTTAAATTGTCGGATCACCGATTTTCAAGCTGTCGGATCGCCGTTAGTGTCCAGAGGCTAATCTCTCAATTTTGTTCCAGGTCGGTGAGCCGTTATCAGAATGTCGAATCGCCGTTAGTGTCCAGAGACTATCTTCAATTCTGCTCGATGTCAGTGAGCCGTTAGTGTCCAGAGGGTAATCTTTCAATTTTGTTCCAAGTCGGCGAGCCGTTTATCAAGGATATCGGCGAGCCGTTATTTTCGAAAGACTGATCTCAATTCTGCTTGATGTCGGCGAGCCGTTATCAGGGATGTCGGTGAGCCGTTATTATCCATTTTCAGAGTTTTACGAAATCCTTGTTATTTCTAAAATTCTCAAGGTTTTTTTTTTCAATTGATATCATTACCAAGAGATATTTTTAATAGAATATAAAACCGTTATAGAATGAGAATTATGATTTTAAAAGAATATGAAAACTGTTTGAGCTTTTAAAGGATTAATAAATCTTAATCAAGTTTGTTATCATCAAAATCAATAATAAAGAAGAATATATGTTAACACACGATCTTTACTCTTTAGACTTTGATACATTAAGTGCCCCAGTTAATCTCAACGTCCCTTGGATAATAACGGAAGTGAAGGTGGCGATAACGCTGAAGTTATTGGTTTAGGTAATGATTTGATTGTTTTACTTAATTCTAATGAAGACCTTGCTTTGTGTAACCCATCAACTGGATAGTTTAAAAGAATCCCAGTTAGTGATATTGAGTTGCCTAATGATTTTCATATGTGTGGTTGTCCAATTTTTAGATTTGGTCATGATCTTATCAACGATGATTATAAAGTGTTCAGGTTAGCAATATTTGAAGGGATTGGTTTTAATGGTTCTGGATGTTCTTTTGAATATGTTTAAAGATTGATTCCTGGAGAAAAATCAGTAACTTCCCAACGTATCTTCACCATCTGTTTCGAATCTTCCAGCTTTGTTATATTATTTTATTCAATGGTCACTACAGGAGACATAATGGTGTGTTTGCTGGTGGTGCTTTACATTGGGTATCTCTTAACCCAATCCATTTTGATTTGCCTAACTTGATTATGGCTTTTGATCTAACGGTCGAGGAGTTTCGAGAATTACCACTGCCTTATTGTATTGATGGGAACGAGATTGGTGACAAGAAAACTACACAGGATGTGGGGCTTTTGGAGGGGTGTCTATGTGTTGTTTGTAACTATGATTCAGTTTATGTTGATGTTTGAATGATGAAGGAACATGGGGTTAAAGAATCTTGGACAAAGTTTACTTTTCCGCAGCTTACATCAATGGGTCATTTCGCTGTTTTGACACCTTTAGCTTAATCAAAGGATTGTGACAAGGTTCTTTTGAAAGTGAATTGCCAGAAATTTATATGGTATGATTTGGAGCAAAACATTCTTAGTAGTGTAAAGATTAAAAATCACGATATGGATGTATTTGCTGTAAAGATCTATGTGGGAAGCCTAGTTCCAGTAAGTGGTGGTCGTGGTAGTGATGGTCTCCATGGCATGAAGCCACAGAAGCAAGAGGAAAAGAAAAAGAGAAATATAAAAAAAAAGGTAGAACAACAAAATCTCATTTTAAATATTTCACCATTTATATTGTTTCGATAATCACTATCGTTTTTACAAATAAAATTTTGATTCTTTAATGGACATAATAAGTTATAAAGATATATTAACACTACGTAAATTTTATGTGTAGTTTATTTGCATCTCTTGGATTTAGCAATTAGCAATAGATTTACACATGTTTACAGATTCCTTGAGTGAGGTAGAGTTTTGATTGTCTCCTTTATCTAGCCAGTAATGTTAAAAGTTAATGTTAAATCATGACTAATCTCTCATCTATATTTTGATTATTAAAGTACTCATGCATGGATTTCTTTTTTCCCCAAGATTGATTTCTTGTCAACATGGTTTAAGCGAGTTTTATAATCACATGTAGGAGAATGCAGAATATGTAAGCTAGTAATTTTGTGGTTGGATCAATTGGTTAGTTTTAGCTGGGCAATTTTGTAACTAAGCAATTTTGTTGGTAATAATATGATCATAATTAACATCTTAAGTACATATTGTTGACCACCCTAATCCACTCATTGATTTTCTAAGTGATCTAGTTGTTGATGTTGTTGCAGTTTTCCCAAATGCTGACATTTGAAGTAATTGAACAACCAAAAAAAGTGGTGAAGAAATGGGATAATGAAAGTTTCTAATAGTAGTTGCTTATTTTGAGAAGTTATGTGCATAATAGTTTCAATAGTAATTAGGGTGTACATTCTGTCCGAATTTATCCCTCGTACTTTAAAACAGCTAATGCATCTTTACTTTATGTAGGGTGGAGCGTGTTGACTTAACAAGAGTATTATTCACTTTAATGCACATTCTTTAGTTACAGTAACTTCATTATATACTTTCGCTTTGGAAATTTTATTTTCTTTTTCACGATCTGCAGATAGACCATGTATCATGATTGATGAAATGTCAGGCTTATATATTTAACTAGTAATTTAATCAAAATATAAGGTTGATCTTCTTGTATTCTTCTTATCGTATTGAAATTGGAAAAAAGTATCTACAGGATATTCAAAGGAAAAAGCCGTTGACGTGATTGGTTACAATAACATGCTCAATGCTTTATAGAAAGAGCTCAATGACCAATATATGTGGAGTGTTTACTAAACAGCAATAGAAATTGAAATTGAGAAATCATAATGGAGAAATTGTTTATTTGTTTAATTGAGGAAGGAAATGGGAATGAGATATATGGGTCTCATATAAAATAAGGAGTCATCAATAAGATTCAGATTCCAATACGTTTGGGGGGGGTTTATTTTTTATTTTTGAAAATACCCTCTTTGTCATTGAAAAATATAAATAAAAAAAAGCTGAAATCCTTAACGTAGCAGCCAACCCATCTCATCTCTCTCAACTGAAAACGATCGGTACTTTTTCTCTGTATCACTCACTGGTTAGAGCAGCTCGTCGCAGGATTGTAATTTCTGTTGCTCATCACCGATTGGCCACCACCTGATTTCACCACCTGGTTTCTTAGGTTTTGATGAAGATGGGAGTGTTGTCATTACTATTGTCCTTGTCGGCACAGCGGCGGAAGTTTCTTGTTTTGGTGCTGCTCATGCTGTGAATTGGAACTGTTGTTTAATTAATCATTTTTTATTTTTATAAAAATATGAATTTATATATGCATTTTATGTGTCTTCATTGTTTTTACATTAATTTATTTATTTATCTGTTTGTTATAATTTATTATTATTATTGTTGTTGTTGATATTGTTGTTATTATTTATCGGTGTCATCATTATTATTAATTATTACTATTATTTATTTATTATTAAAATTTATAATGTCGTTGTCGTTATTGTTATTATTGCTGTTGTTACTGTTATTATTATTAAATAACATCAAGGACAATAATTAATAAAAAGTATTTTGGTAAATTATAATAATTTATTTCGATTTCAAGATAAAATAAACACATCAAAAGAAATGAATCTCATTCTTGATTCTAATTCTAACCCATTTCGATTTCAATTTATTCTAATTCCATCTCATTCTAATTGTTGATCAGTAAAAGCACCAATGACATCTTCAGAAAATTTGATTTCCAATTAAAGTCATTTTCAAGCTATGTATTTAGGTGCATGTGTTTGTGAAAATGGAAAAAAAAAAAAAGGCATGTACTAACGTGAATCATGATGATTCATGAATGAGAAAGATATCTCTTATTTGACAATCAAAACTTGACTCAAAAGAGCACTATATACGTAGATATAATTAGTGGCCATTGATCAAAGATTGATCATCAAAACGAAGCAAATGAATTGGAATAAGTAAAAATGTGAAATATTTATTTGGATCGGGTGTATTACTTTGGCATATTTCGGGTTTAGGTTATGCGCTGACTAATACGGGGCTACCGAAAATAGTGAGACCCACTAATTTTTATTTTAAATTAATGGGTCACATAGCATAAACATTAATAAATCTCACCGTAAATGAACTAGACTTGCCAAAATGTAGGTCCTTAGTGATCTGGTTAAGGTGATATGCTTGACTATTAAAATTCTTATGTAGGTCCTATTAAAGTTCTTATGTAGGTGTTTATTGGTTCGGTTGAGGTGGTGTGTCCGGCTATTAAAAGTTTTTATGTTGAAAAAAACTAGAGAGCAGAGAATGATAAGGGTATTTTTATAAATTTCACATTAAAGGGGT
Organism: Atalantia buxifolia; assembly: GCA_030444775.1. Classification (NCBI taxonomy): domain Eukaryota; kingdom Viridiplantae; phylum Streptophyta; class Magnoliopsida; order Sapindales; family Rutaceae; genus Atalantia; species Atalantia buxifolia. The sequence continues at coordinate 9,253,645 of CM059837.1, forward strand.
TGGCAAAATAGCTAGAGTTAGAAGCAACTAATGCTCTTTTATCACAAATTTCTTGAAGCACGCTAAGTACACAGAAGGAGTTCCTAAGCTATAAAAACAGAGCAAGCTTTTCAACTCTGCAACTCCGGCTATGAGCATTTCATTTTCACTTTCGATATCTTATTTTATCCCAAAGAGTAACAGAGATTAAACCAAAACATGTCCAACAAAATATCACTTGATATAATCATAGGATTTTCCCGGACAACTAGTGAAGAGTCGAGTCTCCTACGATTTAGATGTGTTTCCAAAACATACTGCTCCTTAATTGGTGGTCAAGATTTCATCTCAAGTATATAAGTCGTTTTATCATTTGATGTATAATTTTTTTAAATATTATAATACAATTATGTTATATTTAGAATAGGAAATCTATTAAAGATGTGGTTTTAAATAGTTCATTAGAAGCTCAATCTAAAAATATTCTCCAAACACTACAAGAATTTTGGTTTTTAGCAACAATATTATTTTTGTTGCCAAAAGGGCCTTTTAGTGACCAAAAAAAATTTTGTTACCAAAACCAATGAAGAAAAAATTAATATTTAATTACAGGTTTTAGCAACGAAATTTTCATCACTAAAAAATACATATCGCGATGAATAATTTTTGTCATTGCCAAAAAATTAGGCAGCAAAAAAATAATTGGTGCCATTAGAGACGAAATTTCAATATTTTGTGATGAAAATTTTCATCGCTAAAAGCAGCATATATTCAGTGACCACATTAGACTCTTTAGCGACTATTAGTTTTGTCGCTAAAGAGATATGAGCGATGAAATTGTGTTTATTGCCGTACTTGTTTTTAGCGATGAAAATTTTGGTCGCTGAATCGCGCTTCTAATTTTTTTTTTTTTTTGAGGACATGCTTTCATTGAAATAAAGGAAAATTGAAATGTAAACTTTCATTCGTCGCAAAAAATACTTTTAGCAACGAAATACGTTTTGTCACTAAAAATATTAAATCTGCTTACATTTATCTTTAGCGATGAAACATTTCGTCGCTTAAAGTGTGTCTTAGCGATGAATTGGTTTTTGTCACTAATAACATTTTTAGAGACAAAATATTTTGCCACTAAAACTTGGTTTAGCGACCAGATAATTTTTGTCGCTAATACCTGTTTTAGTGACAAAATTCTTTTGTCGCTAAAAGTGTTACATGCTAATACATGTATTTGGGACAAACTAATTTTCATTGGCGGGAATTGATATAACAGTGCCTTATTTTAAAATATTATCAAAAAAAATTAGCGTCAATAACTACTTTTTGGTGACACATTTACTGTTTTGTCACTACCGATGTAGTAAATTAATATAAAGTTGTAAATTTAGAATGCATTTTCAATTATTTTAATTATTGTTCATGAATATTCTTTTATTAATTAACAAGTAATACAATTTTCATTATAATAACAAAAAATTATTAATATTTTGAAAATGAAGAAAAATAAAATGTGTTAATTATTAATTCAAACGTCCTGAATCTCGACCCAAATAGTAAATTGAGATAATATTTTATTTTTAATCTTACATAAATACGCTGGAATCTTGGATCCCAATAGAGATTGTGGAAATTTTGCCAATCGGAGGAAAACTAACAGATTTTTGTAAAATTAAGTCATTTTTTATTAAGACTTATGACTACTCGTATTAGGAGACTTTTACTTATAAGTGATGAGTTGCTCATTCGATTGCACGATTCTTTTTTTCAATATAATGATTGAATGGTAGGTAGTTCAATTTAGCTTAAAGTTAGAATACTTGCATGTATTTTGATTAAAATTATGAGTTAAATAAAATATTATATATCATTTAAAGGTTAAAATTAACCCTTATGGTTGATAGAATATATAGTTAAATTTATGAGTAAGTATAATGTAGTTAATTTTCTTTTAAAAACAAATTATCATTTAAACTTAAAACAAAAATATTTTTTCACATAAGATTTTTATTTATGTAATCATAAATTATCAATTCAATTTAATTATATGAAATTAAAATTTTTTAAAAATATATTTATTATAAACCAATTGGTTTTGTGAGTTTAATTTAAAATATTATTTAATTAAAAATATAAAAGGAAAAAAAATCAAAATCGGCAATTGCTATTTATTTCCTAACCCTAAATCGGCAATCCCTCTATCTCTCTCTCTCTCACTCACGATCTCACTTTCACCAAACACGACAAGCATGATTCAAGCCTTCAATGTCAAGCATCCACTGCCGTCACCACCGTCTATCGATGCTCGTCTACTACTGTTATATTTGGCAGTCATTGTCATCACTCACTCCCAATTCAAGCATCCACCACTGTCAGCCACTGCTCGTCTCTTGCTGTCATCTTTGCCAGTGACTACTTGTCACCTCATTCATCATCGCAAGCCGTCGCCGTCGTCGTTACAGCCTCTCTCAGTCATTGCTGTTGCGCTAGTGAAGCTGAGTACTGAGTTGGGCATGGACATCTTGACCTTTCTGTAGAATCTAAACATTGTGGATGATACCTGTAGGTTTCCTGTTTATGATTGTTGAAAGAATTGAACAAATAATTTCGTGGGCTATTGTCTCATGCATTGTCCAAATTTGATGTACTAGAAGTAGGAAGATTTTTTATTTAATCTAGAAGAAATTAAGAGAACCAGATGAAAAATTAGGGACACCGTATAAGGGTTAAAAATAAGTCATACATTTCTATTTTTACAAGAGGCAGCATTGTTGCCACTCCCATTTATAAAACCTGTCATTGGAATAATCTTATATTTTTTATTTCAATAGGCAAATTGGTTTATAGGTTCAAAATAAAAGTACAAGGCACAAGTTGGGATTTATTATATATGTTTCTTAAAGAGTGTATAAAGAAATATATAGAGAGAAATATAAGGGTTTAATTAATTTATTTTGTCCTAATGGAAGAGAGGTTTTGAATTAGCTTTTGAATCTCCTTGGCTATGAAAGGCATTAATAAGAACTGTAGTGGCCAGCCCACTAGGATAAGTCAAGTTTAGGTCAATTGTTATGATATAAGAAATCACAAGAATTTCATAAATAATTCAGCTCAAGGAAGAAAACCGATTGCCATTTTCTTTTCTTTTTTTTTTTAGCTATTTTTTTTAACTACACTTGAAGTCTAAATCTACACACTTATAGAAAGTCTACATAAGCACTTATAAATATACAAAACAGAAAAAATGAGTCCACTAATTAAGTTAAGTGGAACCATTTTCCTTGTGATGGGATTACCATTACACAAAAATAAACGCATGCAGAGAATTTACATACTTGGATTTAGAGTCATATTTTACAACTTTTGCAGCTTCAATATATCATATTTCAATAGAAAAAATTACAAGTTGTAGATTAGATTAATAGATTATATACATTTCTAAGAGGGATTAAAACATAAGACAAAAGGCCAATAAAACAAACAACAGAAAGGTAGCTAGTCATCCATCCAACCAAGTTTGGATTCTTACTGTTTATATTTGGTAACATTTTATTGTTTGTGGGTAACTTTTTTTTGGCTGTTATTTGTTGTTGATTCATTTGTTTCCACTACTGTTTGTTGTTGTTTCTACTATCATTATTGTTGTTTATGTTGTTTCTTCTGCCATTTATTGTTATTTCTACTGCTATTTGTTGTTGTTTCTCCTGTTTGTACTATTATTTGCTACCATTTGTTGTTGTTATTGTTGATTTTGTTGCTTCTACTGTTATTTATTGTTATTTCTGTTTTTTTATTGGATAAATCTGTTATTTTTGTTTTTCTGTTGTTTTAGGTAACTTTTTACTGTTATTTACACTGACTCTACTGTTTGTACTGTTATTTACTGTTATTTGCTGCTATTATGCTATTTTTATTGGATAATCTATTATTTGGTGTTTTTTCCGCTGTATAGGTATCTTTTACTGTTATTTACTGCTGACTCTACTATTTTTATTGTTTTTTACTATTGTTTGCTGCAATATTTGTTATTTTTACTGGATAATCTATTATTTTGATTTTTTTAATGTTTAGGTAACTTTTTACTATTATTTACTGTTGTTTTGTTATTTTTACTATTATTTACAGTAATTTACAACTACTTTTGTTGTTTTTTTAGTGGATAAATCTGTTATTTGTGTTTTTTCTTCTATTTTAGGTAACTTTTAACTGTTATTTTTCTATTTTTACTGGATAAATATGCTATTTGGTGTCCTTTCTATTGTTTCTAGGCAATATTTTTTACTTTTTTTGGTTATTAATAAAGTTTTTGTTGCTTTTTACTTTTTGTGTTGTGCTTTTTACTTTTTATGTTGTTTTTTTTTCTTTTTTACTATTTTCACATTTCATAGGAACAAAAATTGATTGTTATTAACTAAATTTTTTTGTGCAGAGAAGAGGATGCTCGGTTCTCAAATTTTTAAGCAAATATTCGCTCAACACTTCGAGCTATTAGCAAGCATATTAGAAAAATTCCATGTGAGTTTTTAACTGTCATATTCAAACCACTTTTACATTTTCTATACGATATTAAAATCATAGATTGTTGTTTTGAGATATATGTCGCATTATTATTTAGAATTAAATTAATAATTTTTGTATGTGTTAGTGGTTATATTCTTTTTTGGGTGTTCCTAAATAATTTTTAATCAAACACTGTTTAGAAATTAATAAAAAAACTAATATGAATAGGATTTGATTTGATTAAGGTGTTAACAACAAATAAAAGTTGGATGCGACTTAAAAATAGACTTTCTGATGAATATCAGAATGGTGTTAGGTTATTTATGGAAGCTATAGAAAAGTGTGCAGTTGAGAATAATTGTGTCCGTTTTACATGTCAAAAATGTTTAAATATCATTTGTACAAGCTGGAGATCTCACTTAGCAATGATATATGGGTTTACCATGGTGAAAAATATTAGTCTATTTCAGTTTCAGATAGGAAGGAATTAGACACTGCAGACAATAGTAATATTGCTCATGATCATGATGACATATTCAATATTCTTGATGATTTACGGGGTCCAATGTCAGAGTTTGATGCAGAACCACCTAATGTGGATGCATATACATTTTCTTCTGAAAATGGAGGATTTAAATACTTGTGAAGTGAAAGGCTTGTTAAATAATGCTCATAAGATGCCTTTCTCTGGAGCACGATTATCATTATTAAGTTTTATTGTCAGGTTAATGCATATTAAAAACCTTAATCAGTGGAGTAACAAATCAATGGATATCTTATTTAAATTTTTAATTTAATCTTACCTAAGGGGACTAAGATGCTAGGAAACCTGTATGATGTCAAAAATATGTTGAAAGGATTGGGGCTTAGTTATGAAGTTATTCATGCTTGCGAGTATGATTGTGTGTTGTTTTGGAAAAAAAAATGAATCACTGGATAAATGTCCAATATTTAATGAACCATGACATAAATATTGTAGTCAAAAAAAGAATGTACAGTAAAATTTTTTAAGGTATTTTACTTTGAAGCCTAGGCTACAATAATTATCTATGTCGCGACTTACAAAAAGTGATATGGGATGGCAACATGAGAAGCGGGTGAGTAGATATGGTATTTTGAGACATTCGACATATGGTGAGGCATGGAAGGATTTTGATAGGTCGTATCCTACATTTGCAGAAGACCCACGTAATGTGAGGTTAGGACTTGCAACTGATAGATTTAATCCTTTTGCAACATGTATAACTCTACTCAGGGGCGAAGCCAGGAAAACATTTCTAGGTGGGCTAAATTTTTTTTTTCCAAGTCCAAATGTTATCCCAACTAAAAATATAAAGTTTAATGAACATTTCATTAATATATAAGAAAATATATCAAATCCAAGAAACAATTCAATTACAATTAAGCACTATTTCAGTTGCCCATTGCTATACTTTTGAGAATTAAATTCATTTATTATCGAATCTAAATTGATAGTATGCAAATTCTTTTTCAATGTAGATAACCATACAATCTGATAAAAACTCCTCCATCTTATTTCGAAGTGGTGTCTTGATAAGCTTCATAGTTGAAAATGCTCATTCAGTTATTGCAGTCGAAACAGGAAGAGTCAGCACTAAACGAATCAATTTGTTTATCAAGAAGTAAATTTGAGACTTTGTTGTCTCAACTAATCTTTGAATAATTTAGAAAGTGAAATACAATAAAACTCAACAAGACGAAGCACATCAATATGAAAACATTTCAATTGTCTTCTCAAAGTAAATATCTCAAATTGAGTAAAATCTTGAGGATAAAATCTCTCTGCAAGATTACAAATATCTTCAATATTAAATGATTTGAAAGAATCAAAATGATTCAAAGCAGAGCTCAGAGTAAGATGTTCCATCGTCTAATCTGTAAATCTATTATTTAACTCCATCAACTAAAAATCTATTACAACATTAAACAAATCAATTCATTAATAATGCTCCACTGTGACATAATCTTTTTGTTGACAAGAATGCATTGTACCTTTCATATAGGATCATTCATTCCAAGCACATCAATATGATGACTTTTATAAAATGATGTTACACTCTTAATAAAAGTATCCTCACCATTCTCCCTTAAGCTTTGAAGAAGTAATTTTGTACCTGGTATTAAATGTATAGTATTCCTAATGTCTTGAGATTTCATTTGCAATACTTGACAAATGTAAATCACTTATCCCCTAAAACCTTATTTATCAAATGCAACATAAAAGCAAATTTAAAGGTTGACATTACATTATACACACCTTTAGCTTCCTCTCGTATGTCATTATTCGATAGGTTGCAAATCATCGTTTCAAGATACTTATGAACAACACCAAACATACTGATCAACGTACTAACCGAAGTAGAATGAGAGCTCCAACGAATGGCTCTAGGTCATTGTAATGAACAAATTTGATTAGCTCATGTACTACTTTCAAGCTCCCCAGAGGCTATTAAATCAATAATTTCAGCCTCCTTAATAGATTTCAACTCAGAATGATGCTTAGGAGAGGAACCAAAAACATTGAAAATGGAATTCAAAGTTGAAAAAAACATGCATACATAAGGCACATCTTTGGAAACTTTCACTAATGCAAGTTACAACTGATGAGCAAAAAAAGGTACATATTCTCGAAATAATGCTTGAATCTATTCCATGCATCTTGCATATTACTAGCACCATTATATCCTTGTCCTCGTAAATCTTCAACTAAATGATTATAACGAGTAAGGACATTTCATATTTATTTTTTAAGAGTTGATGCACTAGTTTCTTTCACATTCACAACTTCAAAAAATAGTTCACGAACAAATCCATCGTAATCAACATATCTTATAATAATAGCGATTTGTTCTTTTTTAGATTTATCTTGTGCTTCCTCAACAAGAATACAAAATTTTGGATCTCCAATTTCTTCACGAATCTTTTGCCGCACTCTATTGGCAATGATATTCAATAGCTCTTTTTGAATATTGGATGAAGTATATTTTGCATTGCTCGGAGCATTTTCCAAAACAACTTTAACAATATCTTTATTCAGCTTTGCTAAATACTTTATAATTTCAATAAAATTTCCAAGATTAAATGATTTAATGAACTCATCATGGCCTTTAAAAGCACACGCTTGCTTTGCAAAGCCATTTAACAACTTCTATTGAGGTTTAAAGCCACAATCTATTTTGTAAAATTTGTTGTGATGATTGTGCATTCATGATTCTATCTATATATTGAGATTGATTCTTTAAACCACCCCACTTTAGCATAGCCTTAGTATGATGTGAATTAAGCCCCCTTTCATCATGCAAAAAAGAACATCTCTCTCTATTATTAATCCTCTTCCAACTCTTAAACCCTTCAATTGTAAACTTATGATATTTTATTTTTTTGGTCAAAAAACATGAAAAAAAATATGCAACATCAATTTCTTTAGAATACTCAATCCAAGTAAATTGTGCATATCAAGTGTATTGAAATCGATGAAATTGTTGCCCATCAAATGAAGGTGGAAACTCTTCTAACTTTAGTTGATGTGGACCCATGCTGATGTACGTTCTCCTAATATTATCTTATTGATTAACAAGATATGTCCATATTGGTTTACGTAACTCCGGATCTTGTTCTAATGAAGTAATATTTTTACTTTGAGCTTCAAATCTTCAAGACTTAGATGCGAGTTGCTCATCTAGTTTAAGATCATCAACATCACATGGAACCCCAGTTGATGACTGACCACCATCTTTTTTATTAAAAAATACAATATTATTTTCACTTTAATGATTGATTGTTTGACATTAATTAACACGTGAAAAATAAAGAAGTAAAAACATAAAAGAAATTAAAAAATGCAGTCACCGATAAGTTTAATTAGCAAATTAATAAAAGAATAGAATCATCAGTCTGTCACAATATCACATTGACTCTAACCAAAAGGAAAACAATAAGTTGAATTGACAAATTAACATTATATTTAATATACTATATTGGATTTATGTTCTTCATTTGATGTAAAATAATTTAATCTCATACAATCAATTTTTCTAATCAAGTATAGTTGCGACCACTATATAGTTCTTTTAATTGGGATAATTTAGTCTTTACTATCTTACATTTTATAAATATATTGTAAATGATTAAAAATAAATAAATTTATTATCTATTCTTACCAAGAAGAAGACGAAGAATTGAAAAAGCCAAGAAAGAGAGCATGAAGAAACTAAGAGAGTGCACAGCCATTTTGGAATCTAGAATCTCGAAAAAGTGATTTTTTTTAAATTTATTCGTATGAATGGGCGCTTTTTGTTTAAAGTCAATCTCTTTTTCTTTAATTTATTTGTATGAATGGGCCCAGCGGCAAAGTTGTAAATAATATGAATAAGCCCAATGGAAAAGTTGTAAATAATGGAGTGATACAACTGTAAATAAAAGTACAAAACAATGACAATTTTTGTAAACTAGGCATAATTTATTTTTATAAATCTTCTAAAATTTTCAACGCCCACACATAGCCTCGCCACTGATTCTACTAGTATATGGCCCATTATATTGATGCCTTACAATCTACCACCACGGAAGTGTATAAAAAAGCCATTCATGTTCATGTCATTGCTCATACCAGGACCTCATGCACCAAGGAGAGACATTGATGTTTATTTAAGGCCTTTAATTGATGAATTAAAAGAATTATGGGTTGTTGGCACAAATACTTATGATGCTTCTACTAATTGTAGGTTTCTGATGCATGTTGCATTATTATGGACAATCAATGATTTTTCAATCTATAGTGCTTTGTCTAGATGGAACATAAAAGGTTACAATGCTTGTCTTGTGTGTAAATAGGTTATATAGGGCATCGTCGATTTTTGCCACATGGCCATTCATAGCGTAGGAGTTTGGAGTTCAATGGGGAGATAGAAAAAGACCCTCCACCAAAAGAATATTCTAGAAATGATATATTGAAACAATTTGAACATGACAAGGATTTGAAGCCTAGAAAACATCCTAATAATAAAGATAGGAAAATAAAACGAAAGCCAGATGGGTTAAATTGGACCATTTTTTTTTTTTAGCTAGAGTATTAGCGAAAGTTAAAACTTCAGCACAATCTTGATGTGATGCATATTGAGAAAAATATATGTGAAAGTCTTTTAAGGACATTATTGAACATTGATGGGAAAAGAAAAGATACTATCAAGGCAACACAAGACTTAAAAGATATAGATAGCCGAAAAGAGTTACAATTAAAACCACAATCTAATGGGTGCTTGAAGCCTCATCCTTGTTACACTTTAACCTTAAAAGAAAGGTGGGAATTTTGTGAATTCTTGAAATCGATAAAGTTTTCAAAATTTACTCAAGCTGAGTGAAATCCTGATGGTAGGGATTGAAGGGATGTATTTTCAGTTTTCTCACAAAATGTCCGATCATTTGGACCAGTTGGATTTAAAGAATTGTCACAAGATGATTTAATAAAGCTCAATGGTTTGTACCAAACAATTGTGAAGAAGTATAACCATATATAAAGTGAGTTACTCTCTTTAGCTTTTGTGCTTACTAATAGAAATATATTAAGTATATTAATGATTATTAATTACTGTTGTGCAAATTTTGTTGAACTCGCAAGCGCACGAATCTATTGTAGAATAGATTAATGGTGTTGAGTGTCGATCCCACGAGTAGATGGATTTTAATTGTGTGTAGAATTAATTATGTAAATGGGTGGTTGGATTTGTGTGGAAGTGATTTAGATGATGCTGGAATTTAAATTGGATAGGCATAAATAATTAAACTGGAAACTATTGAGATAAAGCACTTGGGTATCTAGATCCGTATCAACATGCATCATGTGCTAAATAATCTTTATTAATACCAATTAAATCATAAGGGGGGAATCCACATCTCATGAACCACGCCCTAATCAATATGGTGCTAAGGGCTTATCGTGCCAAATAATAATAACCTTATACTAGGGTGCCGATAAAACCAATGCGGTAACTAGATAAGATTATTATTATTTGTCGACGAAAAGTCAAAACCTCCACAGAAATTAAAGGGGAAGAGAAAATAAATTTACCAAATAAAGCCCATGATACATGTTGAGACTTCACCTTCAACCCAAACTTGAAAGAAAATTAGCTACTCATAATTGAACTAAGGGTAAAATGAAAATTTATTAAAATACGTAGAAAATACAAGATGGAGAAAGAATTATAGAAAACTAAGCTCAAAAATAGATTCAGGGGTATCAAATTAGGGGGGGAGGCTCCCTTTTTATAGATACATTGAGTGAATCATGGCCATCGGATTAAAAATAGTTTGGACGCACAGGATTGCGCCACGTCATCAGTGAACAGTAACACGGTTTGACCACGGGTTTGACCACGCGGTTTGAACAATAACACAGTTTGTACACGGTTTGAACAGTAAAGCGGTTTGAACAATGTCGTGAACAGTATCCATGAACAGTACCGTATATGTGAATAGTACCGTACATGTGAACAATGCCATTTTTCCTTTTATGCTCCTCTTAAGGTTTTCGACTGTCCTGAGTTCAAAAGTAACGTCCGTTTTGCTATCCGAAATCTCGTTCGTTGTGAAATGACCATGATGCCCCTAAAATATATAAAATACTTAATTAAAACAAAACATTCATAATTAAATAACAAGGGACTTAAATAAATAAAATTAGAGATGTTAGTGAGACTTGAAGTGTAAAATGATGATTTTCTCCTTTATAAATATACACTTTCTAACACTCAACAATTACTGTGGTGAACATTTAAGACTGATGGACATGGAGGGGAAAACAAATTTGCTGGAAAGTGAACAAAAACTATTTCCAAATGGTTTGAGTCATGTAAGTATTTTCCTTTATTATAAAATGTTATTTCTTTACTATAAAATATTGGTTTTTTACTATACAATATTAATTAATATTAGCGTGACCAAGTTTTGATCTATGTGTTTGCCACTAAGGTGAGAGAAATGCATCACCAAGGATCGTTGGATGATGAACACGCATTGTGTTCATTAGCATTTGGGCCAAATCGTAGAGTATATAACTACTCGGGTTGTAATGTCAACAGTGTACATTTTCTTATAAATGATAAGGATGACTATCGTACAACTCAAAATAGTGGAGTTCTTGTATCGGCTTCGCACAATGATGACAACATTGATTTCTTTAGAGTTTTAATTGATGTCATTGAGTTAGTATATTTTTCCTAGCGTCGAGTTGTTTTATTTAAATGTAAATGGTTTGATGTGGATCCGAATAAGAAAAGATTACGCAAAGATTATCATCTTACATTAATCAATGTTAGTCAAACATGGTATGATGATAATGCCTTTGTTCTAGCAACTCAAACACAATTGGTAATGTATATTGATGATCTTACACTTGGTAAAAGGTGGAAAGTAATGGAAAAAAATATATATAAAAGAGGTGTGTGGGATTTATAAGAGAAAAATAAGGGGAATGATGACAATATTGATCATGATGCATATGAAGAGGATAGGGGCCAATGTACTAACTTAGATGATTATCTTGTTTCAATGTCACAACAATATAGTTTTGGTGAACAATTATTCAGTAGAGATGATGTAACTACAGATTTAATTGATGCCCAACTTGTGCAAAAAGCTTTACGTGATGATGAATTTATTAAAATCATTTTGGATGATGATGATGAAATTATTGAAAATTGTGAATTTGTACAAGATTTAAATGACTCTGATTTGGACTGAAACAAATCTGAAGTAAATAGGGTATATAATTTCATACTTATTGTTATTATTGAATTAATCTAATTAGTTAATTAATATCTTTCTTGTAGCATTTTTTTTTATTTTACTCTTCTTTTCTAATTTAGTACAATTTTATTTATTTTTAAATGACATATTCTATCTTGCAAATGACTTCAGGTCACGTAAACATTTCACTGTGTCTATTTCTTTTGCACAGAGTACTCCAACTTTGTGTGATGACACAATTTCTCACACTACAAAGGATTCACAAGATGTTCGAAGTAGTGTAGGTAACAAATTATAAACTTGAACTATAGAATGTTTAACTTATTTTATTGATTAATTGATGAATTTTCTATCTTGGTTTGATAGTGCAGCTTTGAGATTATTTGATGTCAAAATCTGTTGTAATTTATTAATTTTTACTAGCCACTTAAGTTCAAGTCACATTCCTATTAATATTTCTTTAACCATTATCTTTATGTGATTATCTTTATGTTTTATTATGTGATTTTTTCTTTTATATAGGTTCCCCTCCAAAAGTGCGAGGCTCTCGAGGACCTACACGGGGTTTTAATACAATAGCTATGGTGAGGTTAAAAGGTCAAATAGTTATCACTATCTTGCCAACTACAAAGGAACAAGAAGTAGCAGTTATGGTACAATTGTTCGAACTCGTGCTCCACTAGGCATAGTGTCATGGTCGAAGATTCCTTGGGATGAAAGGGTGGATTTATTCAAATGTTTACTTGTATGCAAATTTTCAGAACAACAATGTTATAATTGACATGTTTATTACAATAACATAATACTAATTTTCTACTTACTTTTATTCATTTATGCAGGATTGGTTTAATCTAGACCTAGATCAACCGCATGTTTTGCGCTATTTGAACAAAATAATGGGCAAACGATAAGCTGCATATCGATGCAAGACACGTAGACATCCACAAAAGATGTGAAACAAGAGGATTGAGACAAATTATGCAATGTTTGGGAGAATGAAGCTTATGAGGTATGTAATAAGACACTAGCTATGTATCATATACTTTTACTATTTTTAAGTTGTATATTTTTTTCAAAATAAAGAGAAAGAATATTATTTGATGATATCAAACTTTTGGAAATTTGTGTTGTGGAGAAAGTTGAGTATTTTTGTTATTTTTGTTATTTTTGTTGAAGAGGGAGTATAATGAAAATTCTTTGACATTGGTTTTATTGCAGGAGAGAAAAACTATAGAAGTTATTTCTTGTAACCCCTTTAGTTTTTTAACTAGATGTTGTGTTAATTTTTTTTTAAATCAAATTTGTTTCCCTTGTTGCTTTAACAACAGTTGCTACTAACCTGTCCTATTTTGAACAAAGTTTGTGTTACAAGTTGTTGGTAAGTTAATTAAATGATACTTGTTTTCAAATACTAATTAAGTGATACTTATTTGAATAATGAAAAGGTGAAAGAGTGCCTAAGACCCTAAGTATGATTTTGTTAAGTTGAGGTAAAGTAGTTGATATGAAAATTTTTTATTTGAAGTACAGGAACTGTTTACTACATTTTGGTAGATTTTGACAAATTGGAACTTCTCGTATTTTTAAGAAGGTCATGTCGAATTTTTTTCAAACATTCATGATAAAGCATATCTAGCTCATCAATTCATTTACTTTTGAATTTTGGTCCAATATATTTTCTATGGTTCTATGTTGATGCATTTGTTGATATATAAAAGTTAAATATATCTAGCAAAATAGGGATATTCAAATAAAATTTTATAAAGATACTTTTTAGATTTTAATTTTTACTTATTTAACATGAAAACTCTTATTTTGTGTTATTTTTCTTAGAAAAAGTGCAAAATAAATGCAGAAAATAGGAGTAAACTTCATTTCAATCGTCATAGGGGATCAAAACCATTTAAGGTGAATCATGGGAAGATATAATGTCTTTTAATTTATGTTAAGTCATAATTTAAAGTGTTAGCATTTCTAATGTTATAAATATTTTTATTCATAGTCTTCTGAGTCAAGTGAGTGCAAAGTTTTTCAGATTTTTTCTTTCTACTCATTACAATACAAAAAATGGATTGATCAATTCGGAGGCACAATTTACACATGTAAGATTTTTATTTTTACTAAATTCAAGATTGTTTACATAACTTAATTTATTTTCAAGTAATTATTTTTCTTTATAGGAAAAAATGGTTGAGTTACATCAATTGTCTCAAGCTGAAGGATCTCAACCAATTAGTGATGAAGAGATGTCTTGACAAGTATTTGGAGACAAGTCAAACTATTATAAAGGACTTGCAAAATGAAGGCGGGTTTGTCAAAATTTTCAAGTTCCACCATCCAATGTGGAGGCATTACGCAATGAGTTAGAAACCACTTATTCTGAGTTACAGACAACTTAAGCTCAGCTGCAAACAACCCAAGATCAGTTGCAAACAACTCAAGATTGGTTGTAGAAAATTGAGCAGGAGTTGCAAAATACAAAAATTGGTTACAATTGCAGCAGCTCAAGATCGATGACTTGTCTAAGGAGATGAAGAATATTACATCATTTTTAACAACATTGGCACCAGGCCAATTTGGGTCCTTATCATATATTGTTGTGAGGTACCTTTGTGACTTGAACTTGCAATTTGTAGTTGGAGTTATGAAAGTTAAAAAAATTAATATTGTCTTTTTAAAATTGTTTATCTAATTAATAATCTTGTATTTTAAAATTTTAATTGATTTGGTTAATAATAAAATATAAAATATTTTACAAAAAAAATAAAAATAACTTCTAGTACATTTGGCAACCAAAATAATATTGTTAAAGAAGACAATTAGCAACAAAAAATCCGTGATGGTAGTAACTTCATTACTAAATGTGTTTTCAGCGACGAAAAAATTTCATTACAAAAAATAGCTTTTGGCAACAAAAATTTTTCGTCGTTGAAAATTTCGTCATAAAAACCATTTTCGGTGGTGAAAAAGTTTGGTTTCGATGATGAAATTATGTCATCGTAGAAACTATTTTCAGTGAAGAAAAATTTTTGTCGCCGAAAAATTTTTCCGCGACGAAAAAATTTCATCACCGAAAATATTTTTCGTCGTCGATACAAATTATTTCATTGCCTTAGCCCATTTTCATGATGATTTTTAGTCATAACTGTTGTGCAAATTTTATTGAACTCGCAAACGCACGAATCTATTATAGAATAGATCAATGGTGATGAGGGTCGATCCCACGAGGAAGTGGATTTTAATTGTGTGTAGAATTAATTTTTCTAAATGGGTGGTTGGATTTATGGTGAAAATGATTTATAATATTCTAAAACTGAAATTAAAATGGCAAGAATAAATTGAAGAGAAATCTATTGAAATAAAACGCTTGGGTATTTGGATCCGTATCAACATGCATCATGAGCTAAATATTCCTTATTAATACTAATTAAGTCATGAGGGGGGTTTCCACACCTCATAAACCACGCTCTAATCAATATGGTGCTAAGAGTTTATCGTGCCAAATAATAATAACCTTGTACTAAGGAGCTGGTGAAACCAGGGCGGTATCTAGACAAGATTATTATTATTTGTCGATGAAAAGTCAAAATATCCACAAAAATTAGAGGACAAGAGAAAATAAATTTACCAAATAAAGCCCATGACATATGTTGAGACTTTCCCTTCAACCCAAGCTTGAAAGAAAATTAACTACTCATAATTGAACTAAGGGTAAAATAAAAACTTATTAAAATATGTAGAAAATACAAGATGGAGAAGGAATTACAGAAAATGGAGCTAAAAAATGAGTTTAAGGGTATCAAATTAGGGGTGAGAGACCTCCTTTTTATAGATACATTGAGTAAATTATGGCCATCGGATTAAAATAGCTTGGACGCTCAGGATTGCGGCACATCATCAGTCAACAGTACGCAGTTTGACCACACAGTTTGCACAGTGACACGGTTTGGTTGAAAATAATCCTGTGTATATGCATATATCGTACGTTCAATTTTTGATCCACTAACAAGCTTCCACGTCACCGCTCAACAGTGCATAAGAATTTTTTCCACTAGAATCGTGACACCTCATCAGTCAATGCCATATCATCGATCAATGTCATGTCATCATTCCGTATGTGTGAACAGTGTCATGAACAGTAACGTGAACAATGTCATGAACAGTAACATGAACAGTACCGTACATGTAAATAGTACCATACATGTGAACTGTGACATTTTTCCTTTTATCCTCCTCCTAAGGTTTTCGACTGTCTTAAGTTCAAAAGTGATGTATGTTTTGCCGTCTGATCTCTCGTTCATTGTGAAATGACCACGATGCCCCTAAAATACATAAAATACTTAATTAAAATAAAACATACGTAATTAAATCACAAGAAGCTTAAATACATAAAAGTAGGAATATTAGTAAAACTTGAAGTATAAAATGACAATTTTCTCTTTTATAAATATACACTTTCTAACACTCAATACAATAACAATCATGCTTTTGTGACGATAACTTTTTGTCGCTAAAAAATGGTTTTCGCGACGAACATTTGCATCACTGAAAGTATACCTTTAGTGACGAAATTGTCTTGTCTCTTGGTGACCAAATCATTTTCTTTCCTAAAACTTTTTGCAACGAATTAGATTATTCGTCACCGAATGCCTAGTGCGATGCTGCTATTGCGACGATATGGGGACAAAAAAATTTTCGTCACTATAATCTTTAGTGACGAAAATACACAGTTTTAGTGATGAAATGTTTCATGGCTAAAACCCTTTGTTCTTGTAGTGAAAGAAAGATACAAATACTTTACTCTCCTATGTACAATAAGAAATCTATTAAGACTTATTTTTATACAATTCATTGAAAGTTCAACTGGAAAATCTGCTAAAAATAATAAAAATACTTAATTCCTAAATTAAAAGAAAGGCTACTCTTATAAAACTATAACCACATGAGAGATTTTGACTAAGTCTTAATCTAAAGAACATTGAGACAATGCTATTTAAACACAGTTAAAATACCAATAAGATAGAAAATAAGGATATTTTTCATGCTACAGTGCTATAGTAACTTATAAAATAACAGTATTATTTGGACTACAATACCATCATCTCTATAGTGCTTTATTAGTGGCTATCATTTTTCTAACCTCAATGACAAGGGAAAGAGGTAAAAAAGCAAAGTGGCCAAGGATATTTAAAACTTTCATGTTGTGTTTACTAAATAGGAATCGGAAGGGGCTTGAATCAGAACGGCCTGCAATGGAAATAAGCTGGAATAGAAATGGAAAATGGGAATCAGCATAAGCTTTTTACTTAAGCTATAGGAATCGGAATCGGAATCGAAATGAACTCCATACCTATTAGTATGTTTACTTCATCCTGGAATCGAAATAAACTCTTTCAAATTACTACAATACCCCATGTTAATTATAATGGTAAAGGAGATTAAGGATGATGATGATGATGATAATAATAATAATAAATTAATAAAAAAATTATTATTATTATTAGTAGTAGTTTAATAAAGAATAATAATAATTTTTATTATTAATAAAAAATAATATTAAACTAATTATAATAATAAAAATTATAATTTTTATTATAATTGATTACTTATTATTATTAATAATAAATCATTATAACAATAATATATTATTATTGTAGTTGATTAATTTTATTATTATTATTATTATTATTATTATTAAGCTAATAATTTGAAAACTCAAATTATTAGCTTAATAATAATAATAAGCAAACTTAAAACGCATAGTTAGATCCAAAATAATTCTTAGTACAACATATGTCCCACCAACACAAAACTAAATAAGTCACATAAGTTCCACCAACTAAAATTCCATACATAACACATAAAAGTTCAACCATCACTAGTTATATAAGACACGTACTACATATATAATTTCAAAATCCCAAACACAGCACAAATACATAGTTTCAACATAATAATTAACATCGAACTACACCCTACAATGAAGCATTTGAATCACATATCCTTTCTTGGGGTGATCGGGTAAGGTAAATGAACACAAAGAGCAAATCATGTTTCGAGGCCAACATACTAGTGGCGTCATGTATTTCCTCATTAGCCAAGCCTTTAATTTTGCTCATTTCTCCATATAACTTATCTTGTAAATCAACTATTTCCTTATCTCTAGACAGTGCAATAATCAAACCATCTATCTTAGAGACCATGCTACCACCGATTTAGCCATTGTCCTAATCCTTGAGCATATGCGATTAAATAATTTTTCTTTACTCTTTCTTTTCCTAAACCTATTTGTTGAATTACTTGGAGCAGAATCAATTTTGTTGATGAGAAGTAGCATTTGTTTGAGGAGTATATGACATATCACCATTAAAATCCTCCATAATCGACTCATTAGTTGACTCACCTCCTAAATCGACTTTTTTTGACTCACTTCTTGGATTGGCACTAATGTTGTCATCTAATTGAACTTCTTCCTCATCATCTTCTACATTCCCAACATTAGTCCCAATTACCCGATCCCGACCATAAATCTCACCCAAGGTGTAATAATGCAGAAATGGTTTATTAAATAAACTAACTTCATCATTTCTTTTTGTTTAAAAAAGACAAATTATATGTAACATAAAAAAAATTGTATAAATTACACTATAAAATTTAAAACTTTACATTAACTTACTCATAAAAAAATCCTTTTCACATGTTATCATTATCTTCTCATTGTCCCATCCAAAATTGCTAAGAGATAACATATCACTCATAACACAATATTTTTGCTTCAACTATTTCACTCTAGATTCGAAGTGAGGAGAATACTTGAAACCAAAACCTAGCAATTTTGCTTCCAGCTTGTTTTTTAATTGTTGCAAGCACCTATTCTTAAAACCACAATTCGACCTCCACATAGGATTTTACTTAATTCCAACAACGAGTCAACCAATCCATTATACTCAACAGTTGTCCAAAAATGTTTGTTCATACCCCAACCTTTAAGAGTTGGAGTATGAATGAAACTCATTTCATATATTCAAATACAATACCAACAGTCAAATGACAGTACAATTTTCAATATAACAGAACAATATGATACCCAAACTTAAAAAATGATACAATATCCAATCTAAAACAGTAATACAATATCCAATATAAAAGTAAAATACATTATCCACTATCAAATAAATAATACAATATCCGAACCCGAAGGACAATACAATATTCAAACTTAAATAGTGTAACATCCAATGTCAACAAACAGTACAACAACAAATGTAAAATAATAGTAGAACACAATGTTAAACAACCCGAATTCCATAAGGTCCTACACAAACTCTTCATGCTTGTCTATTAATAACTCTGTGAAATAAGAGTTATCATAACATTTTTGGAATTAAATTCATATTACTTAGAGAGTAAATGAAGTGTTTTATCAAATATCTAATTACATTTTTCATAAGCATCTATCTAAGGTTATTTTTAATAAATTGATTGTGTTTTAAATCACTCTGTGCTTTGATTATGTGTGTCATTGTAGATAATCAAGAGGCTCAAGTTTTGTGGATGGAATGTTGCAATAGTAAACTTACAGAATAAACAAAGAACTTGTTTGCAGATGAAGTAAAACAAGTCTGAAACACTCGTGCTAACTGACAAAGCAGCGACAGGCACAAAAATATTGCGATCCAAGATTTTTTTTTTAAAAAAAAGAGACATGTGGCCATGCGATTTTGGTTGCCTTAATTCTAAGATATAGAAAGAGGACACATGAAAGAAATTAAAAAAAAAAAGAGCCGTCACTCAAGAAAAATAAAAGAGAAAACAAAAGAGAATAAGAGAACAAGAGAGATTTGAGGGCTGCAGTAAAGGATTCTGGAAGAAAAAGAAAAGATACCACAAACATTTAGCGGAACTCAATTCCTTATCTTTATTTTCTTATTTTTATCTCTTTATGGGAATGTGTTTGATGGCAAAAACGATTATTGTTATTGTTTTATCTTTCATCAAGAGCTAAACTTTGTTGTAGTTGAGTTTTAAACAAGGTTAATGGTTAATTGACTTATATATGTGTGTTGCTCAGAGTCTGCTGTAGCATTTTGTTTTGATTTTACTTATTGCAAATTCTTATTTTGATTGACCACCTATTTAGTGGATACTAGCCAAGAAGGAACATAGAAAAAAGTCTCACTTAGTAGAACAAATCAAGACAATACATGGTTTTAGTTTGAGTTTTCCAAATTGAGTTAATATCGATTTAAATAGGGCCATGCTTAATCTAAGATTAATAAAGAACTAAATATAAGGATTCACCTTATAGGGCAATTGAAACCTAGAACGTATAATGTTATATCTAATGTTAGCATAACAACTGGTCACTGTTAGGTTGTATTTAGATATAAGATATCCAACATACGACAGTGAGGATGTATGAGGGATCTTGTCTAGTGCTGTAGTAGATGTTGTAGCAACAGAATTAAAATTAGAAAAATAATCAATACCATTAAGTGAGTTTAATCACTCAATTATTCCTTTCCCATTGAGTAAATCCTTGATTTTGATTTGAGATTTTCCTTATTGCATTTTATTTATTTCATTTTTAATTTAAGTAGTTCATTAATTTTATCAATCATTTTATTTAATTAGATTGAAGTTGTACTATTAAGATTGTTGTATCAAATCCTATAACATCAATCCCTATAAAGACGATATGAATACTCATCATTATATGATTTGTTATATACAATTGTACATTGACACCTATAGAAATAAAAAATCAACATCTACTTCCGTGCCATTTGTTTCGCATCTTTTGGGCCATATTTTGTCTGTATATAGTCCATTCATTAGAGAGCTCAATGGTATTAATAATCTCTAAGTCATTGTTAATAGCCGGAGTTGGCTTATTATCCATTTCCGTTTCGATATCATTGAAAGACATTTCTTTTCTAATGAAGTTATGAAGCATACAACAAACATATATTATATCCCTTTGTGGTTTTTATATCATAAAAGGTAAGACTTCTTAGTATAGCCCATTTCTTTTTGGAAAATACAAAACATTGCTCAATCACATTTCTAGCACTTGAGTGCTTCAATTAAACAACTCTTCTAGGGTAGTAGGTTGGTGTCCATTTCTGAAGTCATTCAAATGGTAACGTTACCCTCTAAATGGTGAAAGAAAACCTATCACATTGGTATATCCACCATCAACCAAGTACTAATAATGTATTGACGAAAAATAAGATACTATTAAGAAAAAGCCGTCATCAATCTTAAAATCTAAACATAATGATAGTTACCATAGGAAACTTTTAAACCATTCCTTCTAGACATAGCATCTTTTAGCACCCGCATATCATGACTTGAACCTTCCTATCCCAGTAACACATAAATAAATTACATATCTTGCGAAGAAACTCCTAAGACATTTGTTGCAATTTTGTTTTTCCTAGTTCTATATCTTGGTTTATCGGCCTCCGAAACATGAACCTTTATATATGTAACGTTTAACGCTCCTAAGCAATTCTACATTATTAAGAAGAAAAAATTTTAAATTTATTAGGAAGAAAATGTTTTGAAGTTATTATATACAAGCGTATAATTAAAATGAATATCTATCATAATACTATACATACCTTAAACCATTTCCATTTGAAGTCCATTGAATTCTCCAAACTGGCTTGGGTTTTTTCCAAAATTCTTTTTGGCATCTAATCATTGCCTTTAAACACTTATGAAACATTTACTAATTGTTCATCCAGATCTTTTAAAGCTGAACTCAATCATCTAATTCTAAAATATTCAAAAACACTGCAAGCATTTCCTTGGGTGACATTTTCTTACTACCTACCAAACCCCTTTTCTCATGAAGTAGCTTACATAATTTGTTAAAGTTTTGTCTATCTATTCTTAATTGTGAAAAACATTTCACATCACTTCATAAATCAATTCAAATAAAACATTCATTTGTTGGGAAACTCTATAGGATGACCTAGAAATCAATATTTGTTCATAACGTAACCGAAGCTGGTCACACATAGTAGAGCACACAGCCATAATCATTTACAGCATCATCACCAAATTTTGTATAATTATAACAATTCTCTTCTTCCTGGCTAATAACCGAGTCATTCATATATGTTTACATCACAAACAAACACAATCATATTAGTTAACTCTATCCAATATATGTAAGTTCAAATTATAGATGTGAAATCAAGCATCTCCACCATAATATTATTACTTTAATAATTGTTTAGCTAAATCACCTGCTGCTGCCACCATTGATAAAATAACCATAAAACAATGAAAAAAAATCAAAATAAAACAATCCAATGGAGAATCGGATATCATGCATCTTCACAATTCACATGTGATCAAATTATTTTGCAAAATCAGTGGCTACAACCACCATTGATAAAATAACCATAAAACAATGAAAAAAAATCAAATCAAAACAATCCAATGGAGAATCGGATATCATGCATCTTTACAATTCACATGTGATCAAATTATTTTGCAAAATCAGTGGCTACAACCACCATTCATCTCATAACAAAAACTTAATCATCAAATTAGTCATCAAGCATGACGAAATGAACATAAAATTCTATATTTTTTTCCTAATAAATTCTCTGAAAATTTTTGCAAATTCATGCTTTCCATTAGCATATCTAACTTAATATTACTAGAACAAGTTTTATAAGTAAACTTCATGCCTATTTACATGTTTTTTGCATTCTTGGACAAACATATTAATAAATTTTTGTTTTCGGTAGATTTCAATTTTGTTCATACTAATCTTCAATTCATATTATATTTTTGTGTTAAAGAAATAATCTAATAATAAATCAAATAAATAATCAAATAATTAAAGAAATAATAATGTAATTAATTCAAAAAATAAAAATGATGGAGAACAGAGAAGACGGTGATTGACTATCGAAATCAGCTAACCATTACCTGCAGCGGATGATGACGGTGACGAGAAGCTTCAGATTGGTGGTGAAGGGGGATCAATGAAGACAAGCAGCGATGCTCAAAACTGGCAAGATGAACAGAGATGAAACAGCCTTTGACGGAGAAGAAACTGGGAACCGCTAACTACTTCAGCATCGATGAAGTAGCTGCAACGATGATGGTCGATGATTTCAACACCAATAATGACGAGCAGTGGTGATGGCATTTGACAAGTTCGAAGTATAGGTGACAAAAATACCCGCCTGGTCCGGACCCAGACGGTACCTGGGCGTTGTACCGGCCCGGGTATGAAGCAGGGTTGATCTTGGGCATCACTTGATAAACCTTGAACCCGGATTTTATTAAAAAATATTATAAAATATATATTATTTTAAATATTTATATTTATTTGACTCATTTATTACACATATATAAAGTTTTAAATACTTAAAGTTTATATTTTCATGTCAAATTTTATTGAAATAAATTTAAAACTTATAAAATTACCAAAAAATAAAAAATATATACACATATAATATTATAAAATATAAAATTCAGATATCCGGATTAAAACCTGATTTAGATTCGGACCGAGCAAAATTGCATTCGGACAGAGTCCGGTCATTACGATACCCGAACCCGGCCAGGGGTTTTGCCAACCCTAATTCAAAGAGAACAATGTGTTGTTAGAGATTTTATCTTTTATTTTTTTAATTTTTGGTATTTACATTTTTTATTTAAAGGAAGGGCATTTAGGAATATTAGAATATCGCAGAATAAAATCTCTAAGTATGAATCAATCTTTTATTCCTCATTCTTAAATAATAATGATCTCATAATTTTGATTCTAATTTCTGTTCAATTTTTTTGAAGTAAATATCGTTAATAATTTTAATTTCAGATTCTAGTTCCACATCATGAAAAGTAAACGCGGCATCATTGTTTAATTAGAGTGATATTTCCCCGAGCTTTCTTATAAAGTACAAATTTTGCCTCCCTAGAGCGCTAAAGCTCATTTTCCCCTTGAAAAACCGTCATCATCTGTTGACGTGTCACTTTCCAATTGGCCAACGGACAGACAGAAGGCTGAATCTGACCGTCTCAATAAAGGGGGAAGTAGCCAGGTCGACAAACCCGTCGTGACATAAAAAAGGTTAAACGGGAAAAATACAAAAACCAAAGTAGTGCTTTTGGCCTCTTTGCTAACTGTATTAAGAAAGCATCAGGAAACCAAAATATCCTAAAAAAATAAAAATAAAAATAAAATTGAAATCTTCGATTTTCTTCGAAACTCTTTGAACCGAGAAGAAGAAGATGAAGAGAGTCTTCGGCGTCAAGAAGGATAAAGAACCTCCTCCCTCCATTCAAGATGCCTCCGATCGGGTATAATAATAATAAGGATAAAAATTTGTATATATTTATTTTTTATAATTATATCTAATTAATAGTTTATTTCAGCTAGGGTTTTTTTTGATTCGTAATTATCCAATGGAAGATTGATTATTTGAATTAGCGTACTTGATTATGTAATTGTGCTTGTAATAGAGTGGATTTTGCATCGATTTGAGAGATTTTTGCCGTTATTGTATGAAAATTTTCATTTATTTTTCAGTTATCAATATTTGTTTCACAATTTTTTTTTTTAACTTTTTGTTGTATTGATTACTAGTGTCTTTTTTTTTTCCCCTTTATTCTAATGATTTATTTTTTTAATCTTTTGTTGCCTTTGAAGATCAATAAGAGAGGTGAAAATGTGGATCAGAAGATTAGAAGTCTAGATGCTGAACTCAGTAAATACAAAGAACAAATTAAAAAAATGCGACCTGGTCCTGCTCAAGAGGCAATTAAAGCTCGAGCCATGAGGGTTCTCAAGCAAAAGCGAATGTAACCATTTCTTCTTTTATAGCACTTTTTACAAACATGGGGTCTAGTTCATTAATTCCTTTTCAAATGAATAGTTTGGTAGTGGGAAGGCTCTCTAATTGATATCCAATGCGCTTGTATGTTATGTTTGTTGTTATAACTTCCAACAGTGCATTGTTAGAGCGCGAGGGTTAGTCTAGTGACTATCACTGGCCTAAGGTGCCCTGCAATGCAATATTTAATGATTATCCAGCTGGCCACTTAAGTATTAGTAGCCAGTACTGATCTTAATGTCCTTATGAATGGTGGCATGTCGATTGGATCATTGTTGCTTTCCAAGGAGATGACACCACATCTCCTTGGTATCATCTTCTTGGAAAGCAACAATGATCAGGACATGTCTCACTTCCTTGGAAAGCAGCACAAGCATCCATTTTGCTGGTGGCATGTACTGGAGATTTTCAATCTATAAGTACCAATTTGGAATTTTTTTTCCTGGTATTAAGAATACCCATGAAATAAAATTAACATCCATAGGACTAATGTTTGTTTAATTTGTAGTAAAATTTATCATTCTCATCAATGATATGGTTTATATCATTGCAGTATCTTATTTATTTGAGAGTCGGACACTAACAAGACACTAGACAAAATATTTTGCATGTTCTTTTCTTTCCATGATTTTCGAATATCTTATATACAGGTATGAAGGTCAGCGTGATATGCTTTATAATCAGACATTCAACCTTGATCAAGTTGCATTTGCTTCGGAGGGTATTAAAGATGCGCAACAAACTGTATGTCCTATAGAGTGTTGAATTTTTTTCTCTCTAACTTTTATTGTGCATCTAAAGAGTTCTTGAATATATTTATGCATTAGACTTCCCTGACCCCAAAATCCATTATTGTACATCTCAAAGCCTCTGGTCTTCTATTGGGGGGCTTTGACTTGGAATTTGCTAAACTTCGATCATGTCAGGCCCATTGTCTAAATTAATGCAACTGGAAGATGATTTCTACTGAAATTGGACACATTTAATATCCATGATAGCTATTATCCTGAATGGAATTTTGCAATAGAAATTTTAATGTCATCCTTAGTCAAATTAACATAGAAAATTTAATTTCATACCTGAGAATAACTGAATTCACTTTATGTTCTAAACTACCTTTGGTTGTATTTTTAATTCTCGTAGAGGGCATGTTGTTCGCTATCACTTCGGTGTTCGGTTGTTCTTTTCATAAAACAGGCTTAAGTTAAATAAGTTTTCATATTTAAACAACTAATTTAGTTTCATACCTGAGAATAACTGAATTCACTTTATGTTCTAAACTACCTTTGGTTGTATTTTTAATTCTCGTAGAGGGCATGTTGTTCTCTATCACTTCGGTGTTCGGTTGTTCTTTTCATAAAACAGGCTTAAGTTAAATAAGTTTTCATATTTAAAAAACTAATGCTAATTTCCACAAACTGATAGAAAGTCTTAAGTGTTACGTTAAGCGTGGTTGTGTCCGGGCCTCCTATATTTACCGTGAAATGTTTGTTTGTCTTGTTAGCGCCCAAAGGGGCACAGTTCAGGGCAGTCCAGGAAGAGCTTTATATGTATCCTGATTGGAACCTGCTGCCTATCTCGTGAGAGGTAGGGGTGAACCATTTGTCACGGGGAGGGCTTTCTTTGTGAAAATATGTTACTAATTTATGTCCTAGATTCTCTTATATACTCGTGTCCAATGTGTTTCTAGAGATAGGGTGCCTCAAAGGCACTGTAGGAAGCCGAATATTAATTATGATCTGTCTGTTATTTCGTCCTTCCAGATGACAGCTTTGAAAAGTGCCAACAAGGAGTTGAAAGGAATGATGAAAACTGTGAAGATTCAAGACATAGATGTATGTAAATTCTTGAGGTTTTACTTGTCCCTCATTTGAAGTGGTTTTTTATAGAGAATTTGTGGTGTTGAACCGTTAATTTCTGCAATAAATATAGAACTTGCAAGATGAGATGATGGACCTGATGGATGTGAGCAGCGAAATTCAAGAGACGCTTGGTAGAAGTTATAATGTTCCTGATGACATTGACGAGGAAGAACTCATGGGTGGTAAGCTTTGAAAATTATCTGAAAGCTATTTAACATTCACTGGATGTCGTTTTCAGAATTTTAGATTGTTTTAAAAATTTATTTATTTGGCCCTTTTTTGCTGTTTGGAAAGATAAATAGTTCAAATACTTGATTCAGCATACCTAATTCTCAGGTATATATTTAATTTGTAAACAATCTTTTTGATCATTGTGTGTATCATGTTACAAAATTTCTACACTATTTTAACTATCTTGCTGTCACAATGATGTGATTCAAGAGCACTGACATATTTCGTCTGTTGTGTTGTCTTTATGGAAACAGACCGTATGTACATTTTATCTAAAGCAAACTTTTTCCATGTGTTTATATACCATGTGTGATGAATTAACTGACTTTTTGATGCAGAACTTGATGCTCTGGAAGCAGACATGGGAATGGAAGATGAAGCTGGAGTTCCCTCTTATCTTCAACCTGACAAGGAACCCGATTTGGATGCAGAGCTCAACTTGCCTACAGCACCTAATGGTCATGCATCAGCACAACATGACAGACCACAGGTAATGTGTGTTATACATGATATTATCTTTTAGTCAATTGCAAATTAATGAATGACATTTGCTAATGTGGTTGGATGGAAAGATGTTTGCTGATGAAATGGATGGGTGTTTCAGTGGTTGAAGTCACTGAAACCATTTTTTACCATTTTCTCTTTCGCATTAGGGAAACTGATGTGGGTACTGCATCTACACCATTGTAAAGTTAATGTGTTTAGTTTTGCGGCCATGCACGGATTATTTTATTATGTTCTTTTTAGACACTTTCTGATATTTACTTAGCTTATACTTTGTTTCCTTGATCTGTAAAAGTTTTGCCTTTCATTCACTCTGTCTTTAAAATAATCGGTTTAGAAATGGGCTGTTTATGAATGCACCTAAATAGTAGAATAGCATATTATAGAGATCTTTAGATTCTCACGTGAGAAGTCAGGACTGGCTTTTACATGATCTACTGTTTTATTTTAATATGATATATTCCCCATTGTTCACCTCACATTCCTTTTCTCCTTTTAACTTTAATGCTTAACAGGCTGAGGATGAACTGGGTTTACCTGCTGTCCCTCGGGCGTCCATCCGTGGTTAGGGATTTACTGGCTGTGTGTATGCATGTGTGCATCGGGCAGAATCAGATGGAGCTTGTCATTGTATACAGATTGTGCAGAATCCACTTTTATTCATGTGGTTGGTTAATTGATACTGAAGTGTTGGCATTCTTCCATTGGTATTAATAAGGACCATCAGACATACTTTGTAAAGAAAACTATTAAAAACCAGATAAAAGAAAGAAAGAAGAGGTATGAAATTTGTTTGTTATGGGAATTTACTTTGAGGGCTTGGCCATGGTGCTGCACAGTATTTAAACAGAATCCAATGCTGCTCATGTGCAAAACTGCAAATTTAAGTGGTATTAGAAATTTCGTCAATAAGATTGTGAAAGTCAGTCAGCAACAACCTCAATTCATGCATTTTTGATGCAACCGAAAAGTGATATCAGCTCAGCTAAAATGAAAATTGAAAACTGTATTGTCAACACTTTCCATTCTCTCAACGATTGACATTTTCAGAAGCAATGCTACATTTTCACTAACAGGTAATATTAGTTCTTAGAACACGAAAGTTGCAAGAATAGACATTTTTAGGAGCAATTATTACATTTCATAGTAGGTACATATTAGTTCTCAGAACACTAAAGTGCAGGTCGCAGCAACACATTTCCTTTACCAACAATGCTGCATTGGTTGGAGTCGTTTTAGTAAGTACCTCGAACTCATGGGGAGTGAGAGTTGCATTTTGTTGAAAATGCAAATAAAAAGACAAAATTATGGTTTAATTGAGATTAAGTTTTGCAAAGTCTAACATCTGCCAATTAACCCCTGATTGGGATCCTTCAGCAGCGGAATTAGGCCCAAAATATGTTTTGACCTTGCTTCTTGGTGATATTGCCAAACTGACTTTCAATCGCTCAGCTTCCTTCTTCAGATACTGATATTGACCTGTTACAACAGCATGGACATAATTGTACATGGAAAAGGAAAATAAGAAATGGAGAATTTCTGAAAAAACAAGATGTTAAGAAAGGGCCAAAAAAACAGAGCACATGCTTCGGTTATCTAAGAAATCATGCAACTGTCAATGACGGTGCAGAATCTTTATTCGGCCACAACTAATATCTTTTGGAGAGTTTAGAAAAGAGATGCAAATTTGAAAGAACACTCTTAATGATGATATGGTAATTAATGAAATAATTTCAAAACTGGATTTCAGAAGTATTGGGCAAACAAAAATTTTTAGTACTTCAAATGCTTTTAAACTTGGGAACTTTTAGTTCTTATTTTTGTCTCGCTACCAAATGGACGCTCCATCATTATTTGAAATTTTTCTAGAAGTAATAACTAATTGGTTTTCTCTCGCTAATGGGATCATACACATTAGATCAACCGCAAGACCTTACAACAAAATAAATACAAACTCACCCTCCATGATCAGTTTTTCCTGCTGTACTCTGGCTATCTGCTGCTTCAGTTTGCTGTTTTCCACAGACAAAGAAGCATGTTGCTGAAGCAGTAGAGCAACTCTGCCTCCCAGTTCTGCTTGTAAAGTCTGGAAAAAGAGATCAAGCCCACTAAAAATTTGCTTACATCAATCAAGAAAAATCTTGCCAAAGAAAGGGATAGGCAGCATAACTCATTTTTAACTTCTATTGTTATTACTATTAATTATTATTTGAATGGCATCCATAAATTACAACTAAAGCAAAACCAATTATAAGGACTGAGATGGTATCCATTGGTCAATCAGTTGAGAAATTCCATCCGATGACATCATAAGCATATGTATGATATTTTTTTTCAGAGGATACCAGCTATGGGTATGGGCTCAAAACATTGAATTCTGGAATGTTAAGTACAATGGCAGGGCAATGAAGCAAAGAGAACATGTGCTATGTACTGTGTCTGCAGAAATTAATATTTCAATTCCAAAAGCACATAACAAGTCAATTGCCATCCGCATAATTAATGCTCTGAGGGAAATTAACACCATCTACATTTTGGGTAGAATTGAATTTCAAATACTATCAATAACACAGATAATATATTAAATTATTAATTTTAACTTCAAAATTGACACAAATTCTCATATATTGATCTCATGAAAGATAGTGCTAAATATTCAAAGTCAAAAAGAGCAGATAAATTTGCCAACTCACCCACACTCCCTACCATTGGATCTAATGAAATCAACGACTAAAAAGTTGTGGAAAAATTTTAAGTCAAAAGGTTTGAGTTAAAATAGCCTTGCACAAATTATCAGTAAGCTAGCAGCTCCCAAGTAAAGATAGATCTCAGCATATTCAATAAAGCACAAGCAATCCAATCCATATCTGTTGGATAGATTACCTGAAAAAATTCAACAGTTCTTTCCAGTTCAGCAATATACTGGAGTTTACGAACCCTTGACCGTTGCCCAAATTGCCTGTAAAACAATAATCAAAACCTGTCATCCAATAGTCAATGTCTCTGGCTCGAGGTTTAAAAATGAGAATGTATGAGCTAGTATTTGTATGCCACACACAAGGAACAGTAATCTGTTTAATGTCATAACTCTTGGATGAAATGAATTAGAGGTATATCATCACTGTAACAATATAAAAATAAGAAACTCAGTGTATAAGTTCATAATATGAATAATGATATAACGGAATTCTTCATGCCCTTTAAAATTAGATCATGAGCCCATGAACACGAGGTCCTCAAATATTTCAGGCCAGAGAACCAATGCTACAGTACCAGATATTCAATTACAAAGTAAGCAGAAGCAAATTTGTCCATTGATCCATATATGTAATTCCCGAGGCAAATTGAGGAATTTAACAGTATCAACTTAGCCAAAAACAATTTACAAGCAACTCACGAGGGAAATTACTATTTGTACTGAACCTAGTAAAACAGGCCACAACCATATTTGGAATTACATAACAGAACAATATGCAGAAGAACTGAGGCTTAAAATTTGTCAACACAGTTATATGAATAGCATTATTTTGTTTTGCCGGCTTTAATTATTCGTTTGCGTGTAACTATCAACAAACAACACTTCATTCATCAGAGTTCTTGTTACAATAAAACAAAGTAAACAGGGAAGTTCAGATTCAAACCTTTTTGTCATCTTTGTTTCAGCATTGTGCTCACCAGTCAAAGTATGAGTGTCCCCATTCAAATCAGAGGGAATAACCCCAGAGATGCAAAGACTCTCATCCACATACTGCAACGGGTGGTTCTCAAGTGCAGATTCTGATAGAGCTGAAACTATGGCATTCCCTGCAAAGGTTAAATTACTTCTTTTCCTTGGGGAATTAGGTCCGTATAAGCAAGATGACTCCAATCCACTACTTGCTTCATGCCAGTCTAAATTCTTGTCATCGTTTTGGGGATTCAAATCCAAAAAGGAGCCCACAATACCATCCAACAAGGTGACCGAATCACTTGCTGACCTGCGGTGGAAAATCCCCACAGAATTTGCACCAGGATCGCTTAACAAAGTATCCAGCCATGCTGGTTGATCCTCGAGGATGGAACTTTGGGAGGAAGATTTATGGTGATGAACATATGATTCAGCACGTTGGGGTGGAGAGATTGGATCATGGATTGGGCCAGACACGTGTTTCTTCTGAAATGGGCAACGGGGTGGAAGGTGAGGTTGCCTTGACATGATGAACTAAAAGGTTTGCTAGAGTGTCTTACTAATATCCATATTGGAAGCTTTCATCTGGGTATTATGGAAAATTAGAGAACTCATCATTTTCCTCCATTTGGTTGCTTAGTATGACTCTTCTGCCATCATCCTAACCCACCTTATAGCTACAACACTTTGCAATAAGAAAAAGTTCTAAAATTTAGCAGAAACTCAAAAGATATGAAAATCAGATCACATGAGTAAACAACATCTATTCAATGATAGAAAGAAGAACAATCTTTAACACAGCTATTGAATAGAAATAACAAAAATCCCAATTTCATTTGCTAAGAATGTCTAAAACCCTTTAATCCTTTTAATTCATTTAACATATGGTCATTGACTTTTCATTTTCCTCCTAGCATTCACAAAGCTCAGGAATCTAGAGATAAACCACAATTTCATTTTCTCACAAAGCAAACAACATGAATCATGAGACTCGAGAAATGCATTTTCTTTGTCTTTCACTCAACAAATGACTTATTAACTTATCACACCAAAAGGAGGACACGTCCGTTTCTTGCCGGGAAAAACAAAAACGGAAATATTTAAAGCAAAAATTCTATAATTAATGCAACAGTGGAGCTTAACAATAAGGATGAGATTTACCTTTTTAACAAAAGACAAAATGAAAATTAAAAAAAACCAAAATTCTGCCAAAAAGAACAAAACTTAACAATGGAAACTTTACAATGAAATAACCCAGAAGCCAAAACCTAAACCTCTCATGAATGAAATAGGACAAAAAAAAGAGTAAACGTTAATATTTCAAGAATCTTGGGCTTACCTTTATTTTCTCTCTTAAATATTTTCTGAAAAACCAGAGAAAACAAAAAGGGTGAGAGAACAGAAAGAGTGAAAGACACACAACAAAAAACACAGCAGAAGTGGGTGAAGGATAGTTAACGTGCGCCTAAAAAAGAGAAAACAAATATATACCAAAATGGCTTCCTTTTTCTCTCCCTTGGAGTCTCAATAGTGTACTGAATTCTTTTTTGTATTACGTTATAGTTAACAGTGCCACCAATGAGACAGTACGGACATGCGTCTGCTTTTGTCATCAAATACTCATCAGTGTATTTATTTATTTATTTTTTATCACTGATACCAGTTTATTTATTTATTTACTTTGTTGGTTGGACACGAAATGGATGCTTTAAATAGTATTTAAATTATTGATTAATTAGATAATAAACAGAGTTATATGATACCGCCGCTTATCATAATATAAATACTTTCACCTCCTAGCTTGTTATTCTGTTTTTATAAATCAATATATTTCTTTTATCATTATGTTTTCTCACTTCGTTAATTGATCTTGAATTCGATTTTATAATTAATTGTAGGTATATATAAAAAAATAATATTTTCTAGGAGTCTTGTGCACTTTAAAAATATGAAATATAGCTCATGCAATTTAATTGTTGCAACTGTAACAAGGGCAGAAGTAAGCTAAAAAATTTCTACACCATTTCATTAGCCTAGCAACGTTGATTAAAAATCTGTTCCAGTTGTGGCAAAGGAGATACAAGGAGGGATAGTGGGATACAGACATGGTACTAAATGTTCAAGCCCTGAGTTAAATAAAATTTTGACGACAGCTTAGGTTCGTTGAAGTACCCATTTGGGCTTTTTAGCTTTATTTTAGATTGGCCCAAAATACTTTAAGCCCATCACATTTGGAGTTTAAATTTTAAAATAGTCCATTGCTGTTTTTGACCTAATCTCGTACGAATTCACTTGGGGATTATCTTTTTCGACAGTTGCAGGAAGGTAACAGTTATACTTTCAGCCATGACTGGGTTCGAGCCACGTCAAGCCTTGGTCTGATCTTATGACTAAATTAAAGGGCTCCAAACCTTAAAAAGACCGATCTTTATTGTGTCAAGATTGGCCTTGGGATCTTTACTCTTTTCTAATAACATTGTATTACTATTATTCCGTTTAGCTAACCAAATTAACAGATTGACCCAACTTTTAACAAGGAAATAAATAAAAAAAATAAATTGATATGAAAGAGAGACAAATATACTTAAGTGTATTTGTGACCACGTGTGTGGCGCGTGTGTTGTAATAACTTTTAATTTTTATATTTTAAAAATTAATTTAAAAGTGAAGGATTGGGTTAGGGATTTTTTTGTAAGGTCCTAACCTTGACTTGAATATAATTGGACCTTGATTCCTTGATCCCTAGCCCGATCCTTGATTCTTTAAATTCAGGCCGGAGCCCTAAAAAATTAATTTGAGGCCAATCACTGGGTTAGACCTTTTTATCATGATTGCTAGGATTTTAAGACTCATGGGAGGCTAGGAGTTTTAAAGCTCTCATTTATTTAAAAATCTAAGATTACTTATGAGTGGGAATTGCACCCAGAACATTATATAACTTAATATTTATAACTTTACAATGAACATAGTATGGAAGATAATTTCAAGTTGCCATAGCTAAGGCAGTGCCAATAGTTAATGAAGACTAATAGCAACTATCTTACAATAATTGGGAGAAGTTTAAGTAATAATTGCACAGAATTAGCCTAATTTGTCTTGAAATTAAGACGATTATGTATATGTAATTTCTACGAATATCGATCAGTCTAAATGAAAGGTCTATATTTGATAAAATTGCATGTGCACCCGTGGTGATAAAAATATGATAATTTTTCAATTTTACATGTGAGCAATAAATCAGCCTAAAGGAAGATTTAATGTTTGACATATTCTTATTATCAGTACTTGATTACTACATTAAGATATCATTTATAAGTTAATATTTTGTGCAAAGATGAAATATTAATGGAGTGTCCAGTATCTTGAGATGAGATTTACCTTTATTTCATTTTATTTTTGTTTTGAGACTTATGTGAGTTTGTTTTGTTTAGTTCTTGCTCTTTGTTCAGTTATGTCTGCTGCTAATATTACTGCCAACATTAATTTTATTCCTATGCTAAGTGGCTTTAACTTCAAGTCACGGCTAGAGAACCTCTTAATAGTTCTCTTAGTCATGGATCTCGACCTTATATTAAGAGTTGATTCTCCCCTAACTCTTAAGTATGAGAGTATCTATAATGATAAAATGGAAATAAAAAGGTGGGAGATATCAAATCACATGTGTATTATGATCATGAAGAAGGCCATTCTAAAAGCATTCAGGGATTCAATGTCTGAAAAAACAATTACATCTAAGAAGTTCCTTGTAGAAATTGAACAGAGGTTCATCAAAAACAAAAAGATTGAAATTGGTACATTATTGACAAGCCTAATTTTAGTGAGGTATACGAGTAAAGGCAATATCATATAGTACATTCTAGAGATGTCTCATCTTGTTTCGAAGTTGAGAGCACCTGAGCTTAAACTCTTTGAGGACTTGCTAGTGCATCTGATTTTAATATCATTACCAACACGGTTTAACTAGTTTAAGGTGAGCTATAACTGACAGAAAGAGACATGGTCTTTGAATGAGCTCATATCACACTTTGTTCAAGAAGAGGATGAGCTGAAGAAAGATAAGGAAAAAAGTGCTCACTAGCTTCTACCTCTAAAGACAAGGACAAGGGTAAAAAAAAGAACAAGGATAAAAAAGCTATAGATACAGTAAAGAAACCAGGTGGTCCGGAAGATACTAGTTGTTTATTTTGTGGTGCTAAAGGGCATACAAAGAAGTATTGCACCAATTATCCCTCATGGCATGCTAAGAAACGTATACTTCTTAATTTGGTTTGTTATGAGGTTAATTTAATTTTTGTACCTAGACACACTTGGTGAATAGATACTGGTGCTACCATTCACATCAATTAGTCTATCTAAGGTTACCTGAGTTGTTGAAAGCCAAATGATGCTGAAAGATTCATCTATGTAGTAATGACAAAATGGTTGAAGTTGAAGCAATTAGAAAATTTAGATTATTATTAAAGATAGGATTTTATTTGGATTTTAATAAAAAATTTATTATCCCGTCCTTTAGATGGAATTTGATTTCCATTTCTAGTTTGGACAAATCAAGTTTTTGTTGTTATTTGGAATGAAAAATTTTGTTTATTTCATTATTCAAAATTGATTGGTTCTAGTTTTTTATCAATCTATGATAATCTTTATTTGATTGATACGATTCAAAAAGGAAGTTATTCAAAAATTTTGTTTATTTCATTATGGAAACTTTTTAAAAATGTTAAATTGTCTAAAATATATTTTATTTATTTTACAATCTTATTTCATTTATTTCATAATACAACTTTAAGAAACTTGTTTATTAAAATAATTTTCTAATTTTCAATAAAAGTTCTCATTGACAACTAAACTAATCTTTTTTTTAAAAAATAAAAGCCCTACTTAAATAAACTATATTTAAAAAGCTATACTAAATAGAGCCAGTATATTCTAACTTGATTTGGAACGCCGTAATGGTTGGTTCTCACTACTCAGCTAGTTGGACTGAAAGATCCACCCTCATGGTTTTTGTTTCATACTTTCATTGTCCCTTGAATATATATACACAATGGTTCTCCTACATGAATGTCCGCGTTAGCTTCAAAATACGGATATCAATTTATGGCCGTTGGATAAACTAACGGTTGCAAGTATTTTGGGGGCTATTGATATGGGTCCCATCTTCAGTATTTTTAATAATTTTTTTAAAAAGGAAAAAAGCTAAATCACGTGATAGTACTTTATTTCCTTCTCTTTCACTCAATCTCAAACATCAAAGCCAAAATATTTTAATGAATGGAGCTAAAACATTGGGTTCGGCTATGACGCAACAGTTGTATGGTACAACTGTTGCTTTTAATCGTTAGATCCAACTTATGGTGACAACTGTAGTTAGATCTAACGGTTAAAAGCAACAGTTGTACCATACAACTGTTGCGTAATAGATTTGGCCTAAAACATTTTCCTTATTTTATAAGCCACATTTCTTCTTCTTCGTAAGTGTCCAAATTTTATTTTTTTTATTTTTTCTGTTTGTTTGAGCAAATGTAGTCACTACATTTTTGCTTCGAGTGAGTTGGTACTTAGTTTGTTTATTCTTGTTTGACTCGATACCTAGTTTAGTTCTTCTTTCAATTTTTTTTAAAAATGATATCGAAGTCTTCTGTTTTCTGTTTCAGATAATAGATTATGAGAATATAGGTGCTCAATCAAGCGGTGGGGAAACTTTGTGCTCACCTAATGTAGCTTCTGACTCAAGCCACTTAAAGGGCAAGAATTTTATAATTTAGAAAAAGTTTTTGCTTTTTACAACAAGTATGCCAAGGAGGCCGCTTTTTAGCGTTAGAATTCATTATAGTCGAAGAAGCAAGGACAGTAACGAAATACTCAGAAAGGAGTATATGTGCTTTAAAGAAGAAAAATCATTGCAATCAAGTTCTTGCGTAGGTAATGGGTCGAAAAGGCGTCGACCTATAGTACGTGATGGTTGTGGTGCAAAACTTGTAATTGTGAAGTCAAAATTGGGTAAATATGTGGTTAGTATATTTGTTGGGAAGCATAATCATTCATTAACAACACCTCGAAGAAGATATCTACTAAAGTCTCATCAGTCTATTTCAGAGGTAAAGAAATGCCTGAGTTAACAGTTTGCATCAGTAAATGTTCCAACACATCAGCAAATTAGTCTTTTTGAATTACAATCTAGGGGCTTGCAGAACATGGGTTGTATAGAAAAAGATATTTATAATGATGAAAGAAATTGGTGAATGAATTAAAAGGGCATGATGCATCTTTGTTGTATGACTATTTTCTAGTTGAGCAACAAAAAAACCCATCATTTTTTTTTCAAAATTAAGTCTGGAACTGATAATCGAATAAATGATTGTTTCTAGGCTGATGCAATAAGTCGACGGTATACAAGTTTTATGGAGATGTGGTTGTATTTGATACCACGTACAACACGAATCGTTATGGTATGATTTTTGCGCCAATAGTTGGAGTGAATAACCATGGTCAAACTACTATTTTCAATAGTGCATTTCTGAGTGATGAGAGTACAGAGTCATTTGTTTGGCCATTTGAGTAGTTTAAGGAAGTTATGCCAGGTGATGACCCAAAAATGATTATCCATGATGAAGATCCTGCAATAACAAAAGCTATTCATCAAGCCTTACAGAACACTTATCATAGATTTTGTAGTTGACACATTTAAACAAATTTTCTAAAAAGTTAAATATAGTGGTGTATTGAGATCATTATCAGCACTTTCAAAAATGCATTAAGGAATAAAAAACCATTGAAAAGTTTGATGCAATATGGATGGAAGTTGTTGAGAAAGAAAATTTGATTGAAAATGTTTGGCTATAGGGAGTATATCAAATCATATCAAAATGGCTGCCTGCATATGTCAACCATGTTTTTTCAGCTAGAATGTCAAGAAGCCAACGTGCTGAGGGTAATCATGCATTCTTCAAGAGGTATGTTTAGAAAAAGAATTCACTTATTGACTTTGTTTTTCAATTTAATTGAGCACTTGCATGACAATGTCATTGTTGTGCAAATTTTGTTGAACTCGCAAGCGCACGAATCTATTGTAGAATAGATTAATGGTGTTGAGTGTCGATCCCACGAGAAAGTGGATTTTAATTGTGTGTAGAATTAACTTTGTAAGTGGGTGGTTGTATTTGTGGAGAAATTGATTTAAAGGATGCTAGAATTTAAATGGGAATAGCGGAATTAAATTGAATTGGGAACTATTGAAATAAAGTGCTTGGGTATCTGGATCCGTATTAACATGCACCATGGGCTAAATATTCCTTATTAATACCAATTAAATCATGAGGGGGGAATCCACACCTCATGAACCACGCTCTAATCAATATGGTGTTAAGGGCTTATCGTGCCAAATAATAATAACCTTATACTAGGGTGCCGGTAAAACCAGGGCGGTAACTAGACAAGATTATTATTATTTGTCGACGAAAAGTCAAAACCTCCACAGAAATTAGAGGGGAAGAGAAAATAAATTTACCAAATAAAGCCCATGACACATGTTGAGACTTCACCTTTAACCCAAGCTTGAAAGAAAATTAGCTACTCATAATTGAACAAAGGGTAAAATGGAAATTTTATTAAAATACGTAGAAAATACAAGATGGAGAAGGAATTACAGAAAACTAAGCTCAAAAATGGATTCAGGGGTATCAAATTAGGGGGGGGAGGCCCCCTTTTTATAGATACATTAAGTAAATCATGGCCATCGGATTAAAAATAGTTTGGATGCACAGGATTGCGCCACGTCATCAGTGAACAGTAACACGGTTTGACTATGGGTTTGACCACGCAGTTTGAACAGTAACACGGTTTGAACAATAACGCGGTCTGAACAGTGTCGTGAACAGTATCCATGAACAGTGCCGTACATGTGAATAGTGCCGTACGTGTGAACAGTGTCATTTTTCCTTTTATGCTCCTCTTAAGGTTTTCGACTGTCCTGAGGTTAAAAGTGACGTTCGTTTTACTATCCGAAATCTCGTTCATTGTGAAATGACCATGATACCCTTAAAATACACAAAATACTTAATTAAAACAAAACATATATAATTAAATAATAAGGGACTTAAATAAATAAAATTAGAGATGTTAGTGAGACTTGAAGTGTAAAATGACGATTTTTTCCTTTATAAATATACACTTTCTAACACTCAACACACCCCAACTGACTTATTGCTAGTCCCTAGCAAATAAAGCGAAAATAAAATTCAAACCCAAATTTTTTTTTTTAAACAAACTTGTTTATTCAATCAGACTAATGATAGCAATCAAATAAAAGTATAAGCATTATCTCCAGTTTAAAGAAACATCAACCCACATCAACCATCCACATGAATCAACCAAGTGAATACAACTACTTTCAAAAATGACATGTCAAACCCCAAAATCTCACCGGTAATAGTGACACTCTCACAAGGAAATTAAACCCAATAAAAATTGTCACTTCAATGAATAATAAATGGAGTGAAGATAGTAAAGAAATAATATCACACACTCTCACCAAGATGAAAAGAATATGCCCACAACTTAGAAATAACACGATCTCAAGCCAAACAAAATGCTAGTCAACCCAATTTATTTACTTTTTTTTCCTTTTTTTTTATGCACCACTACATCCTTTCAGCCCATATAACTAGCTTCTACTTCAGATTATAGTTCCCTAAAATCAAGAAGGACTTTTATTAGGATATAAGGTGGGCTAGGGACATGGTTAACTAAGAAAGGAAAATAGAGAAAACAAAATATATGTTTGAGAAAAATAATATTTTTTTGGAAACTAAAAAGTGCATTTCATTTATTTATTATTGTATTATATCTCTCTTTTTTTTTTAGAGAATTTTTTTTTCTTTTTTTTCTCTTTTTTTTTCGGTATTGCACAACTTTACTAAACAAAACAATTATTTATATTTTTCTCAAACATGAATAGGTGATGGAACTTGTAAGATATCGGGTAATACTCCAAATTGGAGTGGGTGAAGACGATAAGTTGACAAAGAAAAGTTTTTTTTTTTTTAATAAAATGCTCAAAAGGGCTAACTATGGATATTTCACATAAGGGATGGCTAGAAAGGCTCAAACGGGTCAAAGATGGCCTTTCCATCATCTTTTAGGGCTCTAGATAATCCTCCATATCTACTAATTAAATAGACATTCAGATGTAGCAACAACTTTTTCTCTTTTTTTTTAAAGCAATTTTTTTTTTAGAGGGTTGATTCAAAAGAATATAGAGATCGTATATAAAATAGTAAACTGCTAAGTTGTATGAAAGATGGGCAAAAAGGGTTATTCTCCAAGAAAAATAATAGGCTCAAAAGCTCACTTGGTATTCATTATGACATGTCAATTCTTTCAAGCAACTCAAATTTATCTCCGACATCAACATGTAGAGTAGCAAACATAGTGTAACATCACTCAAGACCAAAGATAATACAAATACTAAAATTCGAAAGTCATCATGTCATCCAAAAATAAAAATAAAATCACACTATTTTTTTTTAAACAACATTCTACCCCCCAACCTATTCTAAACATGAAAGGAAAATATGCATGCAGAAATGTAAAAATGATGCAGAAAAACTAATTGGAAAAGTTACACTTAAAATGATAGAAAAAGAAAATGATTTTTTTTTAAAGAAGAAGATGCGTTTCTAGAGGCACTACACTCTATATTCAGCCATCTTTGACTCAAAAATTTAAAAATGCATATTTATAAAGGAGAAGTCGAAAAGAAAAAGTTAGAAAGATCACACGAAAAATAAGAAATTTTATTATTATTATTATTTTTTTTTTAACTAAGAAGATGCGTTTCTAGAGTAACTACACTCCATATTCAGCCATCTTCAACACAAACAGTTAGCAACAGTTAGTTTCTACAACAAAAAATTAGTAAAAACTTAACCAACATTCCACAATTGTCAACTATCCCCTCCCCCCAACCAGAACTAAACATTGTCCTCAATGTTTTAAAGGAAAGAAGTAGAGTTTAGAAGACATCACCTGGGTGGTGCAACACAGAATAAAATATTTACAGTCGGAGATTTAAATCTAATTTGTACTTCTTACTGCTGCTATTGTTACCATCGTTATTTGTACACTCCAACACCAAGGTCTTGGGATCTGGCTCTGGTCGATAAGCTTGTAATAGATCAAGTAGCTCAATAGCAATGTGAGCACAAATAAAAAGCTTTTTCACCGTAGAGGGAATGAAGTAGTTTTTTATTGCATGGTTAAGAAATGCGATAAAGCCATCATAAAAATTATTGACATTTAACAAACCGATGGGTTTCTGATGAATGTGAAGGTGGGCCCAAGATGCTAAAGTGATAAGTGCCTCTAGAGTTGCAAGATCTCCTGGTAAGAAAATAAAAGTATCAGCATGATTAAGCATTTCGATTATTCTTTCTTGCATACCTGAGAGAACTAACTCTTCTCCAGTCGGTGAGTCAGACAAACAGCCTAAAGGTTTTAGGGTTTGTGGTATGATGCCTAACACTTGACTTCCTCTGACAAAAGCAGCTTCTGAGACCAATTCTGATAACCCTCGGTCACCTCCGCCGTACACCAAGTGTAATTTTCTCTCTGCTATGTTTCGACCAAGATCAATGGCTGCCTCAAAGAACTCTTTATATTTGCCATAGTTAAATCCAGAAAGCACACAAATGTTCTTGAATTGTTTATTGGGAGTAGCTGCCATTAGGATAATTCTCAAAAACAATTTGTGAGTGCAAATTAAAAGAATCATATTTAAGGATCTTGGTGGCAATGGGTCATAGCTGTGAATGAGGTATCATGTCTATGTCAATTAATCGTGTATTGCACATGGCTTGAGAGTAAAAAAGGAAACAGTAAAAATGAAAAGCAAGTAATGACAAATATAAAATTATTAAAGACAATAATGCAAATGGTAAAACAACAGTGAAATAAAACAACAGTAAAGTAAAAGGATATTTACAGGTAGTTGGGATTGTGGCTCACATCTTCCTCTGGTTTTACGTCCAGAAACGGCTTCAACGCCCTATATGGGTCAAGGATAGGCTTCCAATCCAGTTTTCTTATAAACTGGCAAACAGGGTCGTTTATAGTCAGATTCCCGAGACTGTATCGTGCATGCTCTTTCTGAAATGATGGCCATAACTGGAGAATCGCTCCTTGCACATATCCACTAGGATGCTTTTCAAGAGACAAAAGGATATCATCCAATGACTTCTTATTCAAGCCATCCCTAATGAATTGAATCTTATCTTCTCTGTTATCAGACACCATTCCTAAAGAACATCGTTTTTTATCGCATATCATTCTGGCACACTTATGACAAACAACCGAAATTTTTCGAGCTCTTCGCTTTCGTGCGTAATTTTCTTTATCACAACCAGGCATGTATGCAATAAATTTGGGAGGTAACTCACCTGCCGTTCGTACTTTAGCTTCGATTAACCAACGAATATCAGCAGTTATGTTATTTCTCATGAGTAATCGCATGCGTTCAGATTGAGCTTTATAGATTGTGAGGAGGGCATTCTGAGGAAGTGAAGGGAATCGACTATGAAGCTTTGCTAAGATCTCGTTTCTATCCATACCTTCGCCTCAGAAGATCATTAATTGTGAGAAACTGGAGTAACCGACTTGATTGTCACGGAGTACCGTTATCCGCCACTTGACCGGGGTGACAAACTAAAACACACAAACAGAGTAACAAACAAAAACACACAAAGAAAATCACAATCGTCCTCTTATGGAATTTACCTCAAGCTCCAACTGGATGTTGTAGACACTTCTCTCAATGTCTCTGAGTTGGCTTTCTAAATCCTCAACGTGGGATATTAACTTCGGTGGTTGTAGCTTCTAGATACAATGTGTTTTACAAAATCGTATCTGGCCTCTAAGATGAGATTGGACACGTTGAAGTCTTCTAAGGATGTTCAAGAGGAACTGTCTCATGATTAAAAGTGATAAAAGAAAACTTAATGGTTAAACAAACACACTTATGCACAAACAATTTCAATTAGCAGAAATATTATAAAAAATAAATAAAAAAATAAAACAAATCACCGAAAAGATAGAAAAATCTTAATTCAAATGTGGTGGGTCACTCAAATTTATTTCGGTGTCCTCTCCATGTGGTTGGTATTCTAGATATGGCTTTAATCTTTGACCATTAACTTTAAACGTGACACCGTTCTTGGGTCCTTAATTTCAATTGCCCCATGTGGAAAAACAGTATGAACAATGAAGGGGCCAGACCATCGAGAGCTTAGCTTACCTGGGAATAGGTGAAAACGAGAATTGAATAAAAGTACTTTTTGACCTGGAGTGAAAGATTTTCTCATAATCTGCTTATCATGAAAGACTTTCATTCGCTGCTTGTAAACCTTGGCATTTTCGTATGCATCGTTGTGAATTTCTTCAAGTTCTGCCAGCTGTAATCGTCTTTCTGAGCCAGCTTGCTGCATGTCAAAATTGAATTTCTTGATGGCCCAGTACGCACGATGCTCGAGTTCCACAGGTAGGTCGCAAGCTTTTCCATACACTACCCTGTAAGGTGACATCCCAATTGGGGTCTTGAAAGCCGTTCTATATGCCCATAATGCATCATCGAGTCTTAATGACCAATCTTTTCTGTCTGGCCTCACGGTCTTTTCTAAGATGTGCTTTATTTCTCGATTAGAGATCTCAACTTGACCACTGGTTTGCGAATGATATGGGGTCGCCACTTTATGAGTGATGGAGTACTTTGTCAAAAGTGCTTTGAATGATTTGTTGCAAAAGTGGGTACCACCATCACTGATTATTTCTCGAGGGAATCCAAAGCGTGAAACAATGTTGCTCTTCAAAAACCCTATCACCACTTTATGATCATTGGTTCTGCATGGAATTGCCTCTACCCATTTCGAAACATAGTCAACAGCAACCAATATGTATTGATGGCCAAAAGATGGGGGAAAGAGTCCCATGAAGTCGATACCCCATACATTAAAAATCTCAACCACTAAAATTGGATTTAGCGGCATCATGTTCCTTCGTGTAATGCTCCCCATTCGTTGACACCTATCACATGAAGAACAAAAGGTGTAAGCATCTCGAAATATAGTTGGCCAATAGAAACCACATTTGTAGAACTTTAGTCCCTGTTTTCTTAGCGCCGAAATGGCCTCCACAAGCTTGTTCATGGCGAACGAAAGGATGTTATGAACTTCATTCTCTGACACATCGTCGAATAATTTGATCTCGCACAATACTTGAACAGATAGGGTCATCCTGAAAAAAATTCTTTATTTCCGCAAAGAATTTGGCCTTGTCTTGCTTGGTCCAATGCTCTGGAAGTTTACCTGTAACGAGATAATTAACTATATCAGCATACCAAGGTAATACTTCCACACTCATTAATTGTTCATCTGGAA
The DNA here is from genome assembly GCA_030444775.1 of Atalantia buxifolia. NCBI lineage: Eukaryota > Viridiplantae > Streptophyta > Magnoliopsida > Sapindales > Rutaceae > Atalantia > Atalantia buxifolia. The sequence goes on from CM059837.1 coordinate 9,298,445, forward strand.
ATGACTCATTCGATGTTAAGGGTTCTGTGTTGATGTCAAAGTGGAGACGAGAGAGATGGTCAGCCACAACATTTTCTGTCCCTTTCTTATCTTTGAATTCCAAGTCAAATTCCTGCAAAAGCAACACCCAACGAATTAGTCTAGCTTTTGCATCTTTCTTTGTGAGAAGATATTTCAGAGCAGCATGATCTGTGAACACAATAATTTTACAACCAATGAGATAAGATCGAAATTTTTCTAATGCAAACACTACTGCTAGCATTTCTTTTTCAGTAGTTGAATAGTTCAACTGTGCATCGTTTAATGTCATACTAGCATAGTAAATAACATGAGGAATTCGATCTACTCTTTGTCCTAATACTGCTCCAACTGCATAATCAGATGCATCACACATAAGCTCAAATGGTAAGCTCCAGTTTGGTGGCTGAATGATGGGTGATGTTGTCAACAAATGCTTTAGTTTTTCAAACGCCACAAGACATGAATCATTAAAGACAAAAGGTACATCCTTAGCAAGTAGATTGCATAAGGGTCTAGAAACTTTGCTAAAATCCTTAATGAAACGTCTATAAAAACCAGCATGCCCAAGGAAAGATCTTACTTCTCTGATTGTTTTAGGTGGAGGAAGATTGGAAATGAGATCCACCTTGGCTTTGTCAATCTCAATACCTTTGCATGAAATTATGTGACCAAGAACAATACCTTGATTTACCATAAAATGACACTTCTCCCAATTTAAGACCAAATTCTTCTCTATACATCTCTACAAAACTTGTGTTAGATGATGTAAACATTGATCAAATGAGTCACCAAAGACAGAAAAGTCATCCATAAAGACCTCAAGAAATCGTTCAACCATATCAGAAAAAATGCTTAACATGCATCGTTGAAATGTAGCAGGTGCATTACATAATCCAAATGACATTCTCCTATATGCGAAAGTGCCAAAAGGGCAAGTGAAAGTGGTTTTCTCTTGATCTTTTGGTGCTATGGGAATCTGATTGTACCTTGAGTAGCCATCTAGAAAGCAATAAAATTCATGGCCTGCTAATCTATCAAGCATTTGATCAATAAATGGTAAAGGAAAATGGTCTTTACGTGTGACAGAATTTAACTTTCTATAATCAATGCATACACGCCATCCTGTAGTCACTCTAGTGGGTATCAATTCATTATCAGCATTGGTAACTACTGTGACTCCTGACTTTTTAGGGACAACTTGCACAGGACTGACCCATGAACTATCAGAAATGGGGTAAATGATACCTGCATCTAATAACTTAAGGACTTCCGTTCTAACAACTTCTTTCATATTAGGATTTAACCGACGTTACATTTCCCTAGTAGATTTAGCATTTTCATCAAGGTGAATGTAATGCATGCAGTCTGCTGGGTTTATACCTTTTATGTCTACTATGGTCCATCCTAATGCTCCTTTGTGCTCTTTTAAAACATCCAACAACTTACCTTTTTGCTCGTCATTTAGAGATGATGAGATGATTACCGGTAGAGTGCTTTCTTCTCCCAAGAACGCATATTCCAAAGTGTTGGGTAATGGTTTGAGCTCGAGTTTCGGTGGTGACTCTGATGATGGGATGATTTTCTTCTCTGATGGTGCTAGTTGTTCAACTCTTGACTTCCATTTATTAGTGTCCATGGATGGTCTTTGAAGTCAAGTAGGGCGTTGACTTCATCGATCGATCACAACATCAAAATCCAAACCAAAGTGAGTTAAACATGTTTGTAAAGGGTCATCACTAAGGTTTGAAACAAAATTATCATCAACTAATGCTTCAATTAAATCCACGTCAACAATTCCATCATCTGCATTGTGAGGTTGTTTGGCAATGTTGAAGATGTTGAGCTCCATGGTCATATTGCCAAAGGACAACTACATATTTCCAGTTCTACATTGAATGTGAGCATCGGCAGTTGCCAAGAATGGTCGGCCTAGGATAATGGGAATATGCTTCCTTGAATCCTGTATTAGTTGAGTGCCAATTACAATGAAATCAACAGGAAAATAAAACTTGTCTACCTGGATAAGCACGTCCTCCACAATACCACGAGGTATTTTCGTGGACCGATCTGCAAGCTGTAACACCACTGGAGTTGGGTGTAATTCTCCCAATCCAAGTTTCACAAATACTGAGTAAGGCAAAAGATTAACACTAGCTCCTAAATCCAACAAAGCATTCTCAATTGTGTGGTTCCCTATACTACATGAAATAGTGGGGGAGCCTGGGTCTTTACATTTTAGAGGAATTTTGTGTTGGAGTATAGAACTAACATTTTCAGTTAAAAATGCCTTTTTCTGAACATGAATGTTTCTCTTTTTAGTGCAAAGGTCTTTAAGAAACTTGGCATAAGATGGAACTTGTTTTATTGCATCAAGTAAACGGATGTTGACACTTACCTGTTTGAAGACTTCAAGAATCTCACCTGTGGATTTTCCCTTCTTTCCTTTAGCTAACCTTTGAGGAAATGGAGCCTTAGGAACATACTCTCGTGGGTTGGTTTCTTCTTTCTCCTCCGGTGGTGAGTCCTCAGCATTTACAGGTACAATCTGAGTTGATTTTGTCACTGGCATCTCCACTTTGTTGTCGACTTCTTTTCCTTTTCGTAAGGTCATAACGGCTTTGACTTCTCCATGCTGTTGCGGTGAACTGGTACTTGCTTCATGCACTCCTTTAGGATTGGGTATTGGTTGACTTGGGAATTTACCTTTCTCAACAGTCATTGCCAAAGTTTGAACTGAAGAAGCAAGTTGTCCCACCATCTTCTCGAGGCTTGAAACTGATTGGGCTTGTGAGTTGAAGCCTGCTCTCATCTCATTCCGTAGTCCATCAATGGTGCGGTTTTGTTGCTCGATTGTAGATTGAGTAACATTCTTGAAATTTTGGAATGAATCCTCCCATGGTCTGGGTTGAGAGTAATTCTGGTTCCGATTGTATGGTCTAAATGGTGGCTGAGAGGCTTGAGGAACTTGAGGAATTGGTTGCATTGGTGGAGCTGGAGCTGCTGGTCCATTCTGATGGAATCCTTGAGACGATGAAAAATTGAGGTGGTCTCTCCATCCAGGATTATATGTGTTGGAGTATGGGTTGTAATTTGATGGTTTCCTCATTACATCGATGACATTGGCTTGATCTGAATATGAGTCATGGTCATGTGGCTCTGTTGATTTGGCAGTTGTCAACGAGGCTATTTGTCGAGAAAGGCCTTCAACCATCTCTTTGACTTCTTTGATTCCCGAACCAGACTCACCAATGTGAACCTCATTCACTCCTTTAATTCTTCTAGTATTCCTGAGAGATCGACTCCGTTGTTGGGAATTATCCGCTTGTCGCTGGAAGAAATCCCAAATCTCTGTTGCACTTTTTGACATTAGCTCTCCTCCACTTGTTGCCATTAGTCATTCTTGCACATTTGGCAATAATCCCTCCAAGAAGTATTGGCATTGGTGCCATTTTTCGTACCCATGATGTGGACACTTTAAAAGTAGCCCATTGAATCGCTCCCATGCTTCGAAAAACTGCTCGTCTTCTCTTTGGGTGAATTCTGAGATTTCCCTGCGAATAGCATTGGTTTTATGCACTGGAAAATATTTATTTAAAAATTTCATTACCATTTGTTCCCATGTTGTAATGCTATTAGCAGGCAATGTATTGAACCATTAACGAGCTCTATCCTTTAAAGAAAATGGGAATAGTCTAAGTTTAACGTCATCTTCTGAAAAATTCTCATATTTAAAAGTTTGACAAATTGTATGAAAATCATTCAGATGATTATATGGGTCCTCATTTTCTAGGCCATAGAATGTTGGGAGACAATTTAGCACACTAGGTTTTAGCTCAAAACTCCTAGCAGCTACATTTGGGTATCTTATGCAAGATGTGCTCAAATTAGCTAAGGGACTGAAGTAGTCCTTAAATGGCCTCTCCTGTGGTTCTGGTTGTTGCAAATCCATTTCAATTTTTTCTTGAAGTGCAATGTGTTTATGTGTACGAAGTGTTCTTTCTAATTCAAGGTCTATAGGTTCAAGATTAGGTAATAATGACCTACGACCATGCATGCAAAGAAAATAAAAATGAGAACAAATTAAATAATAATAAAGAAGAAGAAGAAATTACAATACTAACCTTATTGCGCTGTTACAACCTTTCTATAAAAACAAAATACACTAAAACAAATACGTGAAATAAAATAAAAATAAATTAATGAGATAAATGAAAAATTACAAAGAAAAATAACTTGAAAATTAAATTGCAGAAATTTAAAGAAGAGAAAAAGAAATTCTTACCTAAAATATAAATTCGCTTTTTTTTTAATTAATTAAGAAAAAAAATACAAGGAAACAACAATAATAATAAAATTATTTACAAAAAATTAATTCTACAAATCAAAATACTTACCTCCCCGGCAACGGCGCCAAATTTTGTTGAACTCGCAAGCGCACGAATCTATTGTAGAATAGATTAATGGTGTTGAGTGTCGATCCCACGAGGAGGTGGTTTTTAATTGTGTGTAGAATTAACTTTGTAAGTGGGTGGTTGTATTTGTGGAGAAATTGATTTAAAGGATGCTAGAATTTAAATGGGAATAGCGGAATTAAATTGGATTGGGAATTATTGAAATAAAGCACTTGGGTATCTGGATCTGTATCAACATGCACCATGGGCTAAATAATCCTTATTAATATCAATTAAATCATGAGGGGGGAATCCACATTGAAATGTAAGTGTGCAACCCAAGAGGGGGGGTGAATTGGATTTTTGAAACTTAAGCTAAGCAAATCACAACACAATTCAATCTAATGCCTTAATGGAAGTGAAAGCAATAAATTCAATAAAAAGCAATAATAAAAGGATAAGGAAAGAGAGATTCAAACACGAGATTTTTACGTGGTTCGGCCAACCTCGCCTACGTCCACGCCTCCAAGCTTTCCGGGCTAGAGGATTCCACTAAGCAAGCCACCAAGGCTTCAAATGCTTACAATTGACTTCCTAGGTGTCAATAAACCTTTACAATAAGAGATAATCCCCAATCTCTTAACCTAAGTGTATCCCAACACTTACAATCACTCAAAAACAAAAGATTACAAATTGTTTTCTCTCACACAATATTTAAGATTACAAGTCAAAGCCCAATGTATGAGATAGATGAAGTAAGAATGTGTTTTTAAAGCTCTATGAAGGTTGTTCACGAATATAAGCTCAATGGTAGTGTTGTAATCAAGAGTTGTTTGAATATGAATGAGCTTATTTATAGTTGGAGCTGAAAACTAGCCGTTATTCACTTTTTGCTCACTGTCGGATCGCCGTTAGTGGGATGTCGGATCGCCGTTTGTCTGGTCAATATGACCGTTGGGCTGGATTTTCAAAATGTCGGATCGCCGTTATAGAGATGTCGGATCGCCGTTAGTGTCCCGAAGCTTAAATTGCTTTTCTGTTTGAAGTCGGCGAGCCGTTATCAAAGATGTCGGCGAGCCGTTATTTTCCAGAAGCTAATTTCACAATTCCATTCCAGGTCGGCGAACCGTTATCTTCATGTCGGATTTCCAATCTGTTTGATGTCGGCGAGCCGTTATAAAGGATGTCGGCGAGCCGTTATCTTCCAGAAGCTAATTCTCACCCTGCTCCCAGTGTGAGCCGTTATCAACATGTCGGTTTTCCTGAGACTAAGATTCAGTTCTGTTTAAAGTCGGCGAGCCGTTATCAAAAAAATGTCGGCGACCCGTTATCTTCCGCCCGATTTCTCCCTTCGATCGATATCGGCGAACCGTTATCAGAACATGTCGGCGAGCCGTTATCTACCATTTTCAAAATACTCAAGGTTTTTTTTTTTTTTAATATGAAGCTATTGCTTATTAAGCATTTTTCATAGAATGTAAAAATCTTCATGGTGTGAGAATTATGATTTGAAAGAGTATAAAAATTTTAGACTTTTAAAGATTAATTAATCTTCATCAAGTTTGTTATCATCAAAACAATATTAAAGAAATATTAGTGTTAACAATCCACACCTCATGAACCACGCTCTAATCAATATGGTGCTAAGGGCTTATCGTGCCAAATAATAATAACCTTATACTAGGGTGCTTAGGAAAACCGGGCGGTAACTAGACAAGATTATTATTATTTGTCGACGAAAAGTCAAAACCTCCACAGAAATTAGAGGGGCAGAGAAAATAAATTTACCAAATAAAGCCCATAACACATGTTGAGACTTCACCTTCAACCCAAGCTTAAAAGGAAATTAGCCACTCATAATTGAACTAAGGGTAAAATGGGAATTTTATTAAAATACGTAGAAAATACAAGATGGAGAAGGAATTATTGAAAACTAAGCTCAAAAATGGATTCAGGGGTATCAAAATAGGGGGGGAGGCCCCTTTTTTATAGATACATTGAGTGAATCATGGCCATCGGATTAAAAATAGTTTAGATGCACAGGATTGCGCCACGTCATCAGTGAACAGTAACATGGTTTGACCACGGGTTTGACCACGCGGTTTGAACAGTAACACGGTTTGCACATGGTTTGAACAGTAACGCGGTCTGAATAGTGTCGTACGTGTGAACAGTGCCATTTTTCCTTTTATGCTCTTCTTAAGGTTTTCGACTGTCCTGAGTTTAAAAGTGACGTCCGTTTTGCTATCCGAAATCTCGTTCATTGTGAAATGACCATGATACGCCTAAAATACACAAAATACTTAATTAAAATAAAACATATATAATTAAATAACAAGGGATTTAAATAAATAAAATTAGAGATGTTAGTGATATTTGAAGTGTAAAATGACGATTTTCTCCTTTATAAATATACACTTTCTAACACTCAAATGGTCATCACTAAGGTTTGAAATAAAAGTATCATCAACTAATGCTTCAATTAAATCCACGTCAACAATTCCATCGTCTGCATTGTGAGGTTGTTTCGCAATGTTAAAGATGTTGAGCTCCATGGTCATATTGTCAAAGGACAACTGCATATTTCCAGTCCTGTATTGAATGTGAGCATCGGCAGTTGCCAAGAATGGTCGGCCTAGGATAATGGGGATGTGCTTCCTTGAATCCTGTATTGGTTGAGTGTCAATTACAATGAAATCAACAGGAAAATAAAACTTGTCTACCTGTATAAGCACGTCCTCCACAATACCACGAGGTATTTTCATGGACCGATCTGCAAGCTGTAACACCATTGGAGTTGGGTGTAATTCTCTAAGTCCAAGTTTCACAAATACTGAGTAAGGCAAGAGATTAACACTAGCCCCTAAATCCAACAAAGCATTCTCAATTGTGTGGTTCCCTATACTACATGAGATAGTGGGGGAGCCTGGGTCTTTATATTTTAGAGGAATTTTATGTTGGAGTATAGAACTAACATTTCCAGTTAAAAAAGTCTTTTTGTGAACATGAATGTTTCTCTTTTTAGTGCAAAGGTCTTTAAGAAACTTGGCATAAGATGGAACTTGTTTTATTGTATCAAGTAAAGGGATGTTAACACTTACCTGTTTGAAGACTTCAAGAATCTCACCTGTGGATTTTCCCTTCTTTCCTTTAGCTAACCTCTGAGGAAATGGAGCTTTAGGAACATACTCTCGTGTGTTGGTTTCTTCTTTCTCCTCCGGTGGTGAGTCCTCAGCATTTACAGGTACAATCTGATTTTCTTTGGTCGCTGGCATCTCCACTTTGTTGTCGACTTCTTTTCCTTTTCGTAAGGTCATAATGGCTTTGACCTCTCCATGTTGTTGTAGTGAACTGGTACTTGCTTCATGTACTCCTTTAGGATTAGGCACTGGTTGACTTGGGAATTTACCTTTCTCAACAGTCATTGCCAAAGTCTGAACTGAAGAAGCAAGTTGTCCCACCATCTTCTCGAGGCTTGAAACTGATTGGGCTTGTAAGTTGAAGCCTGCTCTCATCTCATTCCGTAGTCCATCAATGGTGCGGTTCTGTTGCTCGATTGTAGATTGAGTAACATTCTTGAAATTTTGGAATGAATCCTCCCATGGTCTGAGTTGAGAGTAATTCTGATTCTGATTGTATGGTCTAAATGGTGGCTGAGAGGCTTGAGGAACTTGAGGAATTGGTTGCATTGGTGGAGCTGGAGCTGCTGGTCTATTCTGTTGGAATCCTTGAGACCATGAAAAATTGGGGTGGTCTCTCCATCCAGGGTTGTATGTGTTGGAGTATGGGTTGTAATTTGATGGTTTTCTCATTACACTTATGGCATTGGCTTGATCTGAGCATGATTCATGGTTATGTGGCTCTGTTGAATTAGTAGTCGGTAATGATGCTATTTGTCGAGAAAGACCTTCAACCATCTCTTTGACTTCTTTGATTCCCGAACTGGACTCGCCAATGTGAACCTCATTTACTCCTTTAATTCTTCTAGTATTCCTGAGAGATCGACTCCGTTGTTGGGAATTATCCGCTTGTCGCTGGAAGAAATCCCAAATCTCTGATGCACTTTTTGACATTAGCTCTCCTCTACTTGTTGCCATTAGCCATTCTTGCACATTTGACAATAATCCCTCCAAGAAGTATTGGCATTGGTGCCATTTCTCGTACCCATGATGTGGACACTTCAAAAGTAGCCCATTGAATCGCTCCCATGCTTCGAAAAACTGCTCGTCTTCTCTCTGTGTGAACTCTGAAATTTCCCTGCGAATAGCATTGGTTTTATGCACTGGGAAATATTTATTTAAAAATTTTGTTACCATTTGTTCCCATGTTGTAATGCTATTAGCAGGCAATGTATTGAACCATGAACGAGCTCTATCCTTTAAAGAAAATGGGAATAGTCTAAGTTTAACATCATCTTCTGAAAAATTCTCATATTTAAAAGTTTGACAAATTGTATGAAAATCATTCAGTTGATTATATGGGTCCTCATTTTCTAATCCATAAAACGTTGGGAGACAATTTAGCACACGAGGTTTTAGCTCAAAACTCCTAGCAGCTGCATTTGGGTATCTTATGCAAGATGTGCTCAAATTAGCTAAGGGACTGAAGTAGTCCTTAAATGGCCTCTCCTGTGGTTCTGGTTGTTGCAAATCCATTTCAATTTTTTCTTGAAGTGCAATGTGTTTATGTGTACGAAGTGTTCTTTCTAATTCAAGGTCTATAGGTTCAAGATTAGGTAATAATAACCTACGACCATGCATGCAAAGAAAATAAAAATGAGAACAAATTAAATAATAATAAAGAAGAAGAAGAAATTACAATACTAACCTTATTGCGCTGTTACAACCTTTCTATGAAAGCACATAAAAAAAATAAGTGAAATAAAATAAATAAAATAAAAATAAATTAACAAGATAAATGAAAAATTACAAAGAAAAATAACTTGAAAATTAAATTGCAGAAATTTAAAGAAGAGAAAAAGAAATGCTTACCTAAAAATGTAAATTCACTTCTTTTTTTATTAATTAATTAAGAAAAAAATTACAAGGAAACAACTAAAATAATAATAATAATACTAATAGTAATAATAATAATAATAAAATTATTTACAAAAAATTAATTCTACAAATTAAAATACTTACCTTCCCGGCAACGGCGCCAAAAACTTGTTGTGCAAATTTTGTTGAACTCGCAAGCGCACGAATTGACTTTGTTTTTCAATTTAATTGAGCACTTGCATGACAATGTCATTGTTGTGCAAATTTTGTTGAACTCGCAAGCGCACGAATCTATTGTAGAATAGATTAATGGTGTTGAGTGTCGATCCCACGAGAAGATGGATTTTAATTGTGTGTAGAATTAACTTTGTAAGTTGGTGGTTGTATTTGTGGAGAAATTGATTTAAAGGATGCTAGAATTTAAATGGGAATAGCGGAATTAAATTGAATTGGGAACTATTGAAATAAAGTGCTTGGGTATCTGTATCCGTATCAACATGCACCATGGGCTAAATATTCCTTATTAATACCAATTAAATCATGAGGGGGGAATCCACACCTCATGAACCACGCTCTAATCAATATGGTGTTAAGGGCTTATCGTGCCAAATAATAATAACCTTATACTAGGGTGCCGGTAAAACCAGAGCGGTAACTAGACAATATTATTATTATTTGTCGTCGAGAAGTCAAAACCTCCACAGAAATTAGAGGGGAAGAGAAAATAAATTTTACCAAATAAAACCCATGACACATGTTGAGACTTCACCTTCAACCCAAGCTTGAAAGAAAATTAGCTACTCATAATTGAACTAAGGGTAAAATGGGAATTTTATTAAAATACGTAGAAAATACAAGATGAAGAAGGAATTACAGAAAACTAAGCTAAAAAATAGATTCAGGGGTATCAAATTAGGGGGGGAGGCCCCCTTTTTATAGATACATTGAGTGAATCATGGCCATCGGATTAAAAATAGTTTGGATGCACAGGATTGCGCCACGTCATCAGTGAACAGTAACACGGTTTGACCACGGGTTTGACCACGCGGTTTGAACAAAGAACGGTTTGCACACGGTTTGAACGATGAACGCGGTCGATCGGTGTCGTGAATGATATCCATGAACAATCACGCATACATGTGAATAGTGCCGTACGTGTGAACAATGCCATTTTTCCTTTTATCCTCCTCTTAAGGTTTTCGACTGTCCTGAGTTCAAAAGTGACGTCCGTTTTACTATCCGAAATCTCATTCATTGTGAAATGACCATGATACCCCTAAAATACACAAAATACTTAATTAAAACAAAACATATATAATTAAATAACAAGGGACTTAAATAAATAAAATTAGAGATGTTAGTGAGACTTGAAGTGTAAAATGACGATTTTCTCCTTTATAAATATACATTTTCTAACACTCAACAGTCATTAGGAGCTAATACTTGAAAATAAAGACATTAATGAAAGGCCATTGTTGAAATTGCCACTAGATATGGAGAAGCAAATGGCTGGATTTATACACATGATATTTTTTATAAGTTTCAATCTGAATTATAGGATAGCTTGTCACATCTGATTGAGTTTGTGAGTGAGGATGAAGAAAATAGGATATATAATGCTATCAGTGAAAAAAAAAGATTCTGTAATATGCACAAAGTCATTCATGATAAAAACACAAATTTTGTTTCATGCATTTGCAAGAAATTCAATAATGAAGATATCCCTGGTAAACACATTCTACCCTTATTGAAGAAATTACAAGTTACAAGTTACTGTGTTACCTGATGCTTATATTTTGAAGAGATGGACTAAAATAGCCAAACTAGAGAAGGTTGTGGATGATGATAGAGAAGAAATAAAAGATTGTAAGGACAAATCGTTATTCTTGCAGAGAACCAAGTTGTTTCATTTTACTTCAGAGGTGATTAATCAAGTTATTTCAAGTGAAGAAGCAAGTCAAATGTTCATTGATAGCTTAGAAGGTCTACGGAAAAAAGTTAAGTCAATAATGAATAGTTGTAAAAATGGGGGAGTTTTAGGAAAAGATGGTTCTATTCAACAACCACAATTCAATGAACCACTTGAAGTCAGGTTTAAAGGGTGTGGCAAACAACTTAAAGGAGGAAAAGAAAAGGCAAAGGAGAAGGCAAAAGAGAAAGGTAGGCGTTGCAATGGATGTAGACAAGTTGGTCGATCCCATGATAAGAGAAACTGTCCAATGTTCCTCAATAGGTAAATATGTCTTTTATTTGTGATAATAATTCTTTTGTGACTTTGTACATTTTGCTAATAAGTTATTTTTTTTATATGATTTAGATCTATGTTGGATAGGGAACCAAATTTGAATTTATCAAATTCAGATGATGGTAGCTACTCTTATTCTTCCAGAGGTAGTATCTATTTGTTAAAATTTGATTTTGCAATTTATTATATTAGATTTATATGAATTTAATGTCTCTTGTTAAAACTAAGATTAACTAAATCTTTTTGTTTGACTTATTGTTACAGGATAATGGATCTTTACAGTAGATGTTAAATTGTAAAGATTGTTGACGTTTAAAAGATATCAAATTGATGCAGAATTTTGTGTGCATTGTTGCACTTTTTGTTTATTTCGTTCATGTGTAATTTTTTGCACTTTTTGTTTGTGCAAATTAAGATCATCATGATCATTTGCAGATTTTGGATCCATTCAACATCAAATGTAAAGAACATAATTTCAAAATCAATACACTCTTATTTTTTTTATAAGAATATACACTTGTTAACTGCAAATAAATTCTGATATTTGCAAGGTTGAGAAGTATACAAAAAAATAAATTCAATGACGAGTCAAACCAAAAAAAATAAATTGAGTACCAAATCACCCAAATACATCAATGTATTGGTTGTCTTTGCTCAAATAAACAAAAAAGAAGAAAAAAATTGAAATTTGGACATATACGAAGAAGATGGAAGTAGCTGATAGCTTTATTGGAGCGTTGGTTGATTTTCTTCACTGGAGTTTTTCATTTTGGCTTTGATACAGTGATTTGATTTGGCTTTGATGTATGAGATTGAGTAAAAGAGAAGGAAATAAAGTACTATCAGGTGATTTTGCTTTTTCTCTTTTCAAAGAAAATAATTAAAAATACTAAAAGATGGGACCCATATCAATAGCCTCCAAAATACTTGCACTTTTAGATTTATCCAACGGCCATAAATTGATATCCGCATTTTGAAGTTAACGCGGGCATCCGTGTAGAAGAATCACTATATATATATATATATATATATTTGTTTGTTTTACTACTAGAAAAATAGTCTTTACTGACACCTGGTTTCTGATACTTTATTGAAAAGTATCAATATTTTCATGTATATATGGGTCATTTTTCGTGTTTAACACATAAGTATCACAAAGTAATGATACTATGGTGTCTGAAATTTAAACATCAGAACTCTTTGACACGATAGTATTAGTAATAAAAATAAAATAATTCAAATCAAGTAACAGATAGAATTCGAACCGGGGACCTCGAACATCGAAGCATTTAAGTTTAAGAAAAAGACCATTGGGCTTTTTTGTGGTGACAGTAAGGTATCAGTAAAAGAAAATAAAATTTAAATCTCATTTCAAGCTGACATTCAAACCCAAGACCTTTTAAATCCAAAGCTTTTAAGTTTAAAATCAAAACCATTTGACTTCTTGTTAGCTACACTACTGATTCACTAGAATGTTATTTTTCTAATATAAAGAACTTGAAATGTATTGAGCACGGCTGAGTGAAAATTTTAGCGGGTTTTGGCTGAAATTTTACAAGTAAATAATATACTTTTAGAAACGGTATCGTTTCACTTAGAAAAAATAAAGATAAGTAAAACGCATCGTTTTATCCTAACCCTAAGACCAAAATCGAATCTAATTTTTCTCTAAGTCATTCACTCATCATTCTTCAATCTTCACCACTTGGTTCTCCTTCTCCGTCAAAACTAAGTAAACAAAACCCTAAAATCCCAACCTACTGTTGATACTGCACATTCTAATCAAACTTTACGTCAATCCTAACCAAGCCCGAAGTAGAGGAATTCCTTTCTATCATAATTTGGTTCTCTCTCTCTCCACTGCGAGAAATTCATTTCTGAAGGTGCCATTTAATTATTTTTATTTATTTTTAATTATTATGTTTCCAATTTACAGTGCCTATTTTCCTCATGCATGTTGTTTTGCTGCGGTTTAACTATAGAATGAGTTTTAAAATTCATCAATCCTTTCCCTATAATGCACTTGCTAGACTTAGTATAAATGCAATATCTCACATGCAAACCCTTCAACAACAACGAGTATTATCCTGAAAGTTTTTTTTATTTATGTGATTTCCCTTGTACAACTCTCTGACATAATAATTAACAATATAATTAAATCTTCATTCATATGTTGATGGGTAGAATAGCCTTGGCCATTTTAATGGAACAACCACATGCAGCTTGTTTGTTTTTTATTTGTTTATTTTTTTACATGATCTTTAAATTAATAAACTTTTAAAACGGACCTTTCGTTTGTTTATATAGGAAACTTTTGTCTGCACTTTAATATTGAATTATTGATTTTCGACTAAAGTGTTTAGTTTGTTAGTACTTTGTCTTATATCTTGCATGTTTATTTCAATTGAGTAGCTCTAATCAGTTAAATTAATATGTTTAGTTCAATCTCTCGCTTTTGAAGAATCATAAAAGTTTACGGTGTAACAGCTGTCTTCATTTTGTAATTCTTTTAAATCACTCAATTTCTTTCAGTTTCTATTATCGTTATGTTCTGAGTTTTACTTGCACTAATATGTTTTAAATATTGACATGCATGGTCTTACTTTCGTTTTTGTTGCATAGACTCTTCTGGAATTAAATGTTTTGTTCTAATATGAAAATGAAATTTTGAAAAATGTGGATGTAGCATGTTTTGTTGGCTTGCTGAATGTGTACATTTAAGTTAGATTTGTTGGCTTGGTGAATGTGTACATGTATGTTCTATTGGCTTGTTGAATGTGTACATGTATGCTCTGTTGGGTTGCTGAATGCTTACATATATGCTCTGTTGGGTTGCTGAATGCGTACATGTATTTAAGTCACTCAAAGCAAATAGAACTTAGGTTTTGCAATTTGTATTTTTTAATTTAAACCTAAAAGTTTGAAGTTATTTGTGTAATTTAAGTAAACTTATTAAACTAACAACATCTAACAAATGAACAGGTAACAATATATATTATGGACAAAACTTGGATATTTTGTGATATATTGTTTGATGAGTATAGTGATGTGGTTGATGATTTCTTGGAGTTTTCCGTTCTTAATTCTGAAAATAGAATGTCAATTAGATGTCCTTGTACCTCTTGTTGTAATATGGAGTTTTTGACTCCTGAACAAGTCAGACTACATCTATTTAAAAAAGATTTTCTAGAAAAATATTTAGTTTGGAATTGGCACGGGGAGGTAGATCGGAAACCTACCTCTGTAAAATGCCAAGACTGTTAGCCTATATGGCTATAAATATTGATTTTGATTATAATAAACCACATATGTTGATTAAAGAAAATTGAGAGTAGTTAAAATGAAGTTTTATATATTGTGCTTTTAAAATAAGAAAATGATTTTATGGAGTTAAGTTATTCTTTCAAAGTTGTGAACTAAAGTGAAAGAATTTTACAATCTTTGTTTTTTAATAAATATTGTTTTGAATTTCGGATTTGGACCTATTTGAAAATATTTAAATATTGTGGGCCATTCTAAAATTTCACAATGTTTGGGCGTGTTCATAATTTTAGAAAGTTTTGGGATTCACAAAATATTATTAAAAAATTATGAAATCGGACTTGCTTGTAAATTTTTATAACGTTTTGGGCCATAATATAGTTTTATAAAGTTTTTAGGTCAAAATATAATTTTGACAAATAGTGCACTGTACTGTTACTGTAGCAAGCGGCATTCCGGATATACTAAATGAAAATTCGGTTACGGGGCAAAAACTCTCAAATGAAAAGCAGCAATCCGGATTCTGTAAGCGGTAATCCAGTTGTTGGGCAGACAGCTTCTGGAGCATAAACGACAATACAGATATCACAAGCGGCATTCTGGATGTTTTAAAATTCAAATTTTTACCTTAACGATAATATGCAAGCGGAATTCTGGATACTGTAAATGGTAATCTGGTTATGGGTAAAAAACTCATAACGACTAGTTTTTTAGCTCTAACTATAAAAACTCAAATCCAATTCATTTTTAAGCTCTCTAGCAAGCATAAAAAAAAAGCACAACTTATCTTGAGCTCTCAATTCGTAAATCATTATTCTTTGAATCATCTTTGTTCTTCAATTTGTTCATTTACTCTGTAAGAGAGTTTTTATTATAATTTTCATTTCTTCATCTAAATTGTGAGTATTTGAGTGTGTGAAACACTTGAGTGAAAAGATTGAGATATAATCTCATTGTTGTAAAGGTTCATTGACACCTTAAAGTCAATTGTAAGCATTTTAAGCCTTTGAAGACTTGGATAGTGAAAACCCCAAGCTTGGATTGCTTGGAGACGTGGACGTAGGCGGGGATTGCCGAACCATGTAAAATTTTGTGTGTTTATTACTGTTGTCTCTTACTCATTTATTATTGTGCTTTAATTGAACTTATTACTTTTGAATTTATTAAGGCTTTAGATTGGATTGTTGTGTGGTATTGCTAGGATAATTTTTAAAATACCAATTCACCCCCCTCTTTGGTTGCACACTTGTATTTCAAAGACCAGCCACAAAATCAGCATTTTAGATGTCCGGATTATAGTTATGTAGATGACAGGGTTCATGATACTTTTGAGCATTGTGATAAAAATCCTAGTTCTTTTAAAAATATGTTTGAAGATACTGAAAAGCACCTATATCCGGGTTTAAAGCATTCAAAGTTATCAGGTCTAATGAAACTGTACAATATAAAAGGACTTTATCGCTGGTCTGATAATGGGTTTTCAGTTTTATTAAAAGTGTTGAATGAGATATTGCCAAATGATAATAGTTTGCCTAAGTCCATGTATGAGGCCAAAAAAATAAAAAAGCTATTAGCCTTAAATTATGAGAAAATACATGCACGAAATGATTGCATTCTTTATAGGAATAAGTTCAAGAATCTAAGTGAATGCCTAAGGTGTGGAGTATCTAGGTGGCAAATAAGAAAAGATGGAACAAAAAAAATTAGAAAAGGGGTCCTTAAAAAGGTGTTATGGTATTTTCCTATAATTCCTAGGTTGAAAAAAATGTTTCAATCACCACAAACTGCTGAGAACTTAACATGGCATGAAAATAAAAAAAAATTAGAGATAGCAAGCTTCGCCACCCGGCAGATTCACCAGCTTGGTAGTTAATTGATAAGAAATGGTCTGATTTTACCCAAGAGCCGAGAAATCTTCGATTGGCTTTATAATCTGATGGGATTAATCAACATAGCACACTTAGCACTACTTATAGTTGTTGGCCTGTTACATTGATAACATATAACCTTCCTCCATGGTTGTGTATGAAGAGGAAGTTTATGATATTAGTTCTACTGATATCTGGTCCTAAACAGCCTGAAAATGACACAGATGTATACCTAGCACCATTGATTGAGTACTTGAAAACCCTATGGGATGTAGGCGTCGATGTATTTGATGCTTATAGGAAACAAACTTTTAATTTACGAGCTGTGTTAATGTGGACGATTAGTGACTTTCTAGCTTATGGAAACCTATCTGGGTGTATTGTTAAGGGGTACTATGGTTGTCCAGTTTGTGGGATAAAACATGTGCATGTTGGCTACCGCATAGTCAAAAAATGACATATATGGGTTATAGGTTGTTTATTGAAAATCCTCCTAGGCCTTTATCTAGTACAGAGATCTTAAACTTGGTGGCTGACATTGACACCAAGTTTGGGAAAAAAGGTCAAAAAAAAAATGAAAACGGTGTGAGGGTGAGAGTCACAGTAAGGGTAAAGGTGAGGATAACAGTAAGGGTAAAGATGAGGGTAACAGTAAGGTGAGGGTGAGGGTGAGGGTGAGGGTAATGGTGAGGGTAAGGGTGATAGTGAGGTTCAAGGTGAGGGCGAGGGTAATGGGGATGTAGCTCAGTTGCTGTACAAAAAGATATCAATCTTCTTTGATTTAGAATATTGAGAACATTTGTTAGTTCGCCATGAACTAGATGTGATGCATATTGAAAAAAATGTATGTGAGAGCATCTATGGCACATTACTCTATCAACCGGGGAAAATAAAAAATGAAATTAATGCTAGAAAATATCTTACACATCCAGAGCTTAGAGAGAAAATTAACAAAGCATTTATTGTATTAGCTCCTATTGAACAAAACAAAGTCTTGCCCCCTGCCCCGTATATTCTAAGTAAGAAAGAAAAAAACATGTTCTGTGAAACATTACAAGGTGTCAAAGTTCCTGATGGCTGTTGTTCTAATTTTAAAAATCTTATTTCAATGGATGATTGTCGTCTTCACGAGCTTAAGTCTCATGATTGTCATACTTTGATGCAACAACTACTACCATTAGCAATTCGGAATTGTTTACCTCAAAATGTTAGATCTGTCATAATCAGGTTGTGCCTCTTCTTTAACTCTTTATGTTCTAAGATAGTAGAGCCCGATTCTCTGGACCAATTGCAAAAGGAACTTACAATCACCTTATACAATTTAAAACAAACTTTCGTACCTGCCTTCTTCGATATAATGGTCCATTTAATAGTTCATCTAGTTGAAGAATTTAGATTATGTGGCCCGATTTACCTTTGATGGATGTATCCATTTGAGAGAGAAATGAAACCTATAAAGGGTTATGTAAGCAACCGATGCCGTCCTGAAGGTTGTATTGCAGAGTACTATATTGCTGAGGAAGCACTTGAATTTTGTGCTGAATACCTTCCAAATTGTAAATCAATCGGACTACCTATTGGTGGTTGATGCCTCTACATTGGTGCAAGCGCACCGATGTGTTTTAGTGAACGCCCCCGAGATTCAACCATACGTAGAGTATGTGCCTGAAAATTTTCATCTCTTTTTCGTTAATTTTTTTTTTCAATTTTATTAATTCTGTTAGTATAATTTTAGGGAGCATTTGGCCTAATTGCAATCAAAACACCTTCGTCAATTAAAAAAGCCTTTATGGTTGCCAACCGAGCACTCCCGTAAGCTTGCTGATTGAGTGATACAAAAGGTTAGATTAGCTTCATTAGGTCTAATTAATAACAGTATCCAAGTAAACTTATTAAACTTTTCTCTTTCAACTAATTATTGTGGTTTCATTAATTGAACAATAGGTAAGAACTGATAAAGTAAATAATGTAGCGGTTGATGAAAAAGTATGGTGGTTGGCAAACAAACCCCGCTCAAGCGTGGTTTCATATGAAGGCTACTGTATTAACAGAGTTAATTTTGCTACGAGAGATCAGGACAATAACCACATAACACAAAACAGTGGCGTTTATGTGGTTGCTAATGCTTTACAAATTTCAAGTTCAAAAGATAAAAATCCCTATTCTGGGGATTTGCCTTTTTACGAGGTTGTCAATGAAATTTGGCAGCTTGATTATCTGGGGGTTTAGAAGGTACTTTTCAAGTGCGATTGGGTAGATGCTAGAGGGGTTAACATTGATGAGTTGGGGTTCACTATAGTCAATTTAGATTGGATAGGCTACAAATATGACTGTTTCATTCTAGCTGGTCATGCAAAGCAAGTGTTTTATGTGAAAGATTAGTTAGATGATAGTAAATCAATTGTTTGTTCAGTGAGTGAAAAATGTAATTATTCAAATGAGGCCTTGTGTGATGGCATCGATAAGTATGCCCCATTATCCAACAATTTTTCAGGATGTAAGTTAGATTTTGGTGATGAAGAATTTGTGTAAGGTTAGTTGTTGGTATTTTTCATGTAAATATTGTTGCGGAAAATTAATAATCTAACTACTATGCCTTATTAGCACTACTGAACATAAGTCAACAACTAATTTGTTTCTTTTAATTGTTTTATTATTATATTGGGATATTATACTTGTATATGGTGCACTCATCCACTTTTATGTATTTGCAGGTTTGTTGGAGACATGGCAGCAAAAGAGGAGCCCACATATGATCCAAATCTGGAAGGAAGACCCAGATGAAACCTTACAAAGAAGAAAGACTTGCAAAAAGGAGCTAGTAACCAGACTGAGGTTATGTACAATTCCTATAGAGTTCTAGTTGAAAAAAAAGAGAAGTGATCTGAGGAACTAAATTGGGGTGATTGTACGGGAAAGAGTTCCAATTATATATGATGATTGGAGGAAAGTGCCATTAGACATCAAGGAGACGTTATGGACTCATTTTCAGGGAAAAGTTTAAGTTGAGTCTTAAGGCAAAAACCCAAGTGTTGAAGTGGATGAGAATTGCATAAAGGGGCTTTAGATGTAAGTTGGCCAATGAATATATTCTGCCCAATGCAAACAACTTGATTCACTGAAAAAACATCCTCTGCAGTATGAAGGCATTAGAAAAGAGGACTGAAAGAGCTTTGTTTATAAGATTTTATCCAAAGACTTTCAGGTATGTTTAAAATTCTGTTAGTTAGATAATATTACTGAGTACTAGTAACTATTTTAATCACTATCCACTTTTTGCAGGAAAAAAGTAAGGTAGCAAAGGAAAAAACAGCAAAGAATATGTACAATCATCACTTGGGCAGCACAGGATATGCTAGACGGTTGCATAAAAGAGTAATACAATAACCACCCTATACAAACTTATGACCATTTCAATATAAATAATTGGATGATTCATAGTAGTTTTGAATTCATTTTTTGTTGAATTATTGCAGCAGTTGGGCCTCAGAGTGTCTGAGCGCGAGATTGACCGCAGTGAAGCCTGGTTATTAGCTCATACGAAAAAAGATGGAACTTATGCACCTAAAGTGCGGCAAGTGGCTGAGCAAATTGTAAGTTTCCACCACCACTGAAAATTACCAATGCAAATAGTTTAAAATTTAAAGCTGGCTGAATTATTTTATAATCCAAGATCATGTTAATTAATAGATTACGTTGCTTTGTTTATTTCGAAAAATGCTAGTAATGCGATGTATGTATATATTGTCATTATTTAACCTATTTGTTTTCTTATTCCTAATTTTGATCAAATATTTTTATATTTATTTTGTAGAGTGAGCTAAGAATCCAAGTTGAGCAGAGAACGTTCCAATCCCAAGGATCGAATGATATCCTAGGTGAAGCCCTTCAAAAAAAGCCTAATGGAAGTCGGGTGCAAAGATTGGGTCAATTCATCACCCCATCCATGTATTTCAAAGTTCTTGACCCCACAGAGTTGGCGCGAGAACGGAGAATGTATCAGGAGAGTTTTCAGTTTATGCAAGCTTAATTGGATCAAATGAATGCAAGGATAAACGCCTACAACAACACTGAAGTTGGCAGTTCCAACTTTCCTAACTCCAAAGGTGGTTGCAGTATTAAGATGGAGATAGATCGTCGATCGCCTAGCAAAATTACTCCAAAGTCAGTGACTAACAACCCCAAAGCAACTTAAAAGTCAGTGACTAACAACCCCAAAGCAACTTAAAAGTCAGTGACTAACAACCCCAAAGCAACTTAAAAGTCAGTGACCAACATCCCCAAAGTTACTCCAAAGCCAGTGACCAATGACCCCACTGTTTCTCCAAAACTTGACAAAAACATCAACACACCTCCCCTACCATCCCCTGCACAGAATCCACCCCCAGTAGATTGTGAAGCCACTTCAAAAATCACCCCAAGAAGATCTCGAAGATTAACTCTTTCAAAGAGAAAAGTGGCTGGCTAAAAGTCTCCTACAAATACCGTGGAATATCTGTATGAACAGAAACAAACAACAAAGGAACCCCTTGTTGTGAAACCAGTTACGGCAATGAAACTTGTTCTGAGAAAGAATACTCGTGGAGCTGTAAAAGCAAGAAAAGAGAATAAAAGTTCACAGATGAACATCTTTTCTTTGATGATTGAGAGCTCCCTACCACAGTTGATTATGATTGCACATGATCTGAAGACTTTAGGTTTCTATTGGGAGAGTAGATTGGACAAGAAGATTTACAATGAAGTAATTCAGTTTACAGAGGTCTCAAATTTTATTTTGGAGATATGGATCAAGTAAAACATAAAAAAACTTGATTTATGTTTTTATTATGTTTTCTGATTTTGCAACTTGTCATTAATTTATTTCTTATATTCATGTCATAAAACTTTCTTTTCTTAATAAACACTTGTATAAGGAGATGGATAATGGCAATGGTGTTATTCCAATTCAATTTGGATGTATAGCCAAGTTACAGTCAAGTCAACCAACCTACCCAAATAGGTGTTTCTATATTTTAGACTTTTTGGACAAGATTCAAATAGCCCAAATAATTGTATTTCCGTATAACCCAGGGTATAATTTATTTATTTTTTTGTCTATTCTCCTTTTTTTTTACATAAATGATTTAAAATTTTCTTGTAATCTGTTTTTTTTTTTTTAATGTTTGTTTAGTGGCCACTGGGTGCTAGTAGCAATTGATATGGTGAGGCGAAAAATATATTATCTTGATCCATTAGGTGATAATCCTGATGATGAGTTGAAACAGATGGTGAATGAGTAAGTTTAATTAGTTTACTTAATTCTTTTTTAATTTTTTATGTTGTGGATTAATTTGATGCATATGTTATTTATTACTTATAGTGGGATAACAATGCATCAAGTGAAGAGTAATAAAAAGAAGGCTGTGAGGTGGGTCTCTGTGAAGGTATTAATGAAACAAAGTTATGATTTCCATTGCTACTTCATCAGTATATTTGAAACTAATTTTTTTCTTTTTTAATGTCCGAAACAACCTAGAAACTTTGAATGTGGTTATTATGTGATGAAGTACATCCAGGGTATTGTTCACGATTTGTGCATTCTTGAAAACAATGTGAGTTTCTCCATAACTTTTTTAATATTTTGTCAAAGAATGCATTATGGAATGAATTTTCTTAAGAACGGTATTTAATCGATCAATTGCCATTATTTCTGGAATAATACTTGTCAATTATATGAATTGTAAAGATGTTTAATGGGTGAACCGTTTGTTGCTTTATGCTTGAAACTAGCAATATAATCATATCTTGTGCTAGGGATGAGAGGAAGTGTTGTGTATGTTTAGTATAATCACATACACTTTATTTGCCACACATATTATAGGTAAAAGCTATAACGCTATATATATTTTACTGAATGCATTCAACATATTTGGAAAAATTGATGCCAATTTTTAGTGTGTTCTACTATGTATTTAAGGCACTTTAGTGTAAACCAAAATGACTGGAGCTGTTGCATGTACAAATAGAATGCATATAAATCTTAGTGTTCAGTGTTAAAGTATTATTGAGTATTGACTGGAGCTGTTGCATGTATGCTCTCTTGAAGGCATATAAATCTCAGTGCTGACTATTAAAAGTAATATTGAGTAAAGCAAAATGATATATTATAAATTATCAACTTCATAAATTATCAGCTTCTTAGACAGCTTCGGTATTCGTTGTTTGCTGTGGTGATATACAATTTATTTGCATGTTCTTCAGTTTTGACGTTAATCATAACAAACTTAAGAATATATATATTTATTTTGTTGTTTTATTTTAGGACAGATTTTAAAATATATGAATACATTTTGTTGCTTTATTTTTTAAGTTCAAGAGTTGTGATGAGTATAATATGGACGATCTTTCGCAACTTCGTGATCAATGGGCCATGCATGTAGCATACAATAATCAGGTAAATTTTATTTTTGCTTATAAATATCAAAGAATTGATTTTTGTAGCATAGTAGCTAATTGATTCTATATACCGCACTTATAGGTGGCAAAGGTAAAGGACAAGGCGAAGGTGAAAGAGTAGATGCATGTATTGAGGATGGTTGGTCCCCGCAAACTGTCATTGTGTTCATGTCAATATTTGACATGTTTTCAAACAATATTTTAAGTTTGTAAATATTTGTATTAGTATTTTATTTCATACCTATTTAAATGTTACTAGAAATGTTATATACTTCTATTTAATTATTCAAATTTGTACTTTAGTTTAATTTAAATAGATTTTCTTTGAATACCATTATTTGATTGGCAAAACTAAAAGAACAATGAAAATTATAGAGTAACAACAATAATGTCAGCATCTTTTCTTTGAAGCCATTGACGCCAAAAAATTATCAGCGTCATAATATTACTGATATTATGGTATTACAAATTTCTGACACTAAAGTATTAGTATCCGTTCATTCTATCATGTCATCTACCCAGTGTAAAAAAAAATATTGACGTGTAATAATTGTTAGTAAACACTAACACTATAGTGACATAATATTTTTGATACTATAGTGAAAGTAACTTTTAACAAGAGATCATTATTAGTAACTACTAATACCATAGTATCATAAATCTGGTAATACTATAGTAATAGTAATCACTGACACTACTTACAAGTGTCACTATTTTTCTGACTCCCAAATTACTGACACAATTAACAAGTGTCAGTGAAAGTAATTGCTGACACTATTCTAAAGTCAGTAAAAACCATTTTTCTAGTAGTGTTTGCAGCTTAAAGCAACTTCAAATACTATATTTAGTAAGCCTCTCTAGATTAATAATGCCAGGATTATACAATATCTATTAATTTAAAGAGATATTAATTAATCAATAAATTAATAATTTATTTATTTATAGAGTATATATACAACTCAATGAACATACATGTAATAAATTAAAAGTTAATTGTATTTTACCAATTTAATCAATTAAAAATGAATTAACCTGCTAAATAAAGTTTAAATTGACCAAAAAAATTAAAATTCTTGCAATTTGAGAATTCAACCCAAAACTTTGAAAAGCAATAAACTAAATTAGAGATAAGATCTAACTATATTTAAATTTCAAGAAAAACAAGTAATAACATTATAAAATAACAAAAAATTTATATTTATAATATAATTTTTTTGTTATTTTAGCAAATTATTAGTTTATAATATGAATGGGACCAAAAAATCATATAACGGTTTTTTAAAAAATAGTATTATTTTATTAATTTATCAAAATTATTAATTAAATTTATTGACCAAAAAATTATTATATAATAGGTATTATTAATTTATATAATATTAATTCATTGAGATTATACTATATTTGGTGGTGGTCTACAGTTTTAGGCCTTAGGGCACATGACTAAACTACTTCAGCAGCCGCATCAAGGAAAAATAAAATGCTTTATCCCTTGAAGCAAGCTTATTAATATTTATTGCACATGGGCAATTAACGACCTAAGCTAAAAACACATGTATGAGAGAGTTCATTCAAGGGGACAAAGAGACTATAAAATAAATTAAATATAAGCCAAAATGCCCGTGAAATCGCGGCATAGAAGCCGGAAGTTAATCAACTTAAATTAGAAGAGTAGTGATAGATGTACAAAAGTTAATCAACTGCTATAATTGCTAAGTTACATGAATTACATATTTACAACTGACATAAAATGAATTTTTTACGATCTTTAAATTGTTTGAGTGGCAACAAATTATCTTTAAATTGATTGGGTGGCAACAACTTAAGGATACCAAAAAAAGAAAAATTCGGATTATCGTATGCTACATCTATTGTAACACAACAAGACTCCAAAATTAACACAAAAATAACAAATTATCAATACAGGATAAAAAAAAATTACCACAAGATTAAAAAAAAAGTTCATTACAAGGACAATTTTTTTATATATAGTTTCTGTAGTAATTTTTGTACTTTTTTTCTGTACAAACGTCATTATTCAAATTCAAAAGCATAAAACTAAAATTACCGTATTTTAAAAAATAAATAAATAAGTGTACTAATCTCTATTAGAGTTCAACATCAAATGAAAAAACGTCCTTGAAAATCAATAGGAAAGCTACTTTTTTCGGTGTATTAAATTATCTGTTATTTAAAGACTATATTGTGCTCCGACTAATTCAGATTCGAACTGAGTAGAACCACTAAGGTAGCAAAATTTTTCTAACAAATATTTAACACAATTACACTTCTAAGTCTTGAATTGAAAACCGAGGACCACTAGGAATGCTACTTTGATGATTAAAAAGAATAAAACTCTGATGAATTTTGACGTAAGCCACAAAACTACCAAATTGCCCTGCGCATTATTACAAACGGTTCGGCCAACCATGTGGGCATTTTAGGCTTTTCGGGGATAAAATTATCAGTTATGTGAGCAAGAACATAGATATATTGATGCTTTCTAGAGTGAAATGCTAGGCTTGTGTAGTGAACTCAATCAATCTATTGTTAAATCATCTGTCATTCGATCATGGCAACCGCAAGTTCAATTCCGAGCCAGGAACTACTCGATCAACTTCCAAAACATTTGCATTGGGAAGCTTACAATATCTATCAATGGGAAGGTTTTTGGTATCCAGCCGCAGTCATACGAGGCATGTTAGCCTTTCGATCTAACTACAAAGCACGTTGTGATGATGTCATTTTGGCTTCCTCCCTGAAAACTGGAACCACATGGCTTAAAGCTCTTTGTGCTTGCATCATGGATTATCATGATGATCAACTTTCATCGGAAAATCCTCATCGTGTTGTGAAGACTTTAGAGTACGAATTCGCCGCAGAGACCCTAAATCCCGAAGATCTCTCGGGTACGCCTTCTCCAAGACTCTTCCACACTCATTTGCCTTACAGCGCTTTGCCGGAGTCAATCAAGAACTCTGAGTGCAAGATCGTTTACATAACCCGAAACCCTAGAGACACTATGGTGTCAGGATGGCATTATTTCAACAAGATTCTACGGCGGAATAATCAAGATCCATATCCTTTTGAGAAAGAGTATAATAACTTTTGTGCCGGGGTTCATTCTTATGGACCATTTTTTGATCATGTTTTACAGTACTGGTCAGAGAGCCTGAAGGCGCCTAACAAGATACTTTTCTTGAAGTATGAAGAGCTGAAAAGAGATCCCAGGGGGCAGGTGAAGAACCTAGCTTCATTTCTTGGACGGCCACTTGTTGGTGAAGATGATGTGGATAAAGTGTTGTGGAGATCGAGTTTTGAGAGGCTTAAGAATTTGGAAGTGAACAAAAATGGGGAGCTTCCTTTCGGCAATGTGCCGAATAGTGCCTTTTTTAGACTTGGTAAGGTTGGGAACTGGGAGAATTATTTCACGGCTGAGATGAAGCAAGGTCTAGATGAGATTACACGCATGAAATTAGAGGGCTATGGTCTTGATTTTGAGTCTGAAGTTTCACTTCTCTAAAAGCTTTGATAGAGAATTTATTTATTTAGTTTTGATCTCTTTCTTTCTCTATCGTTTAAATAAAATCTGGTAGGTGTTATGTGTTGTGGAAATTAATGCAGTCAAGTTTTCTTCTTTTTTCTTTTTTCTTTTTAACTGAGTGTATGCATTCAAGTTTAATTATTTTGTAATATTAATGATTGCTTAGGAAAAATGCATCTATTTACAAATTTATGCCTACCATTATTATCATGCTACTTGATAAGAAAATTGTAGTCGACTCAACTGTTTTAATACTTTGTTATATTTAGGGGTAGCAAAAATATCCACTCGGTCTGGACCCAGACCGCATTCGGGCGTTGTGGTCCGGGTATTACCCTATCTGGATATGAAGCCAGACCCGTCTTAGACATTACTTAATAAATCTGAAACTCGTATTTTATTAAAAAATATTATAAATTATATATTATTTTAAATATTTATATTTATTTGACTCATTTATTATATATATATAAATTTTTAAACACTTAAAATTTATATTTTCACGTCAAATTTTATTGAAATAAATTTGAAACTTAAAAAATTCCCAAAAAAAAAAATAATACATATATAGTATTAAAAAAATATAAAATCCGAATACACGGATTAAAACCCGGCCCGACCCGAACTTCTAAAAATTACATCCGGGCCGGGTCTAGGCATTGCGATACCCAAACCCGGCGCGGGGTTTTCCCAACCCTAGTTATATTTATAATTAAATATATTTTTTATCTATAAATTTATAAGAGAGATATTTACTCATACTCATAAATTTGTATGAGTGAGTATCTATAATTCGGTGAATTCGGTGCACTCAAAGTTAGATGTAGGACAGTAGGAGTCTAGCCCACCAATAATTCTTTAAAGAATTAAATTGTCATTTATTTTGAAGGTTGAATCAATAGTTTGTATAAATTCTGTTTTAGTAATAATAATCATACAGTTTAATGCAAATTTCTTCTCTATCTTTTGCCAAAGTGATATTTTAATAGGCTGTATAAAAGACGTATACTATTTTATCACTTGACAAAAATTAGGTAAAAAGACTGGCCTGAACGTAACAACGTTACGGAGGTTAGAGACATAAATAATTCGGTGTTTCTTTTTGGTTTCTTGCTGTTTACGGAATATTGCAGTTGTTTTCGAGGTGTCAAACACAAAGACCTTGTTTATTTAGTCTAATCTTTTGTTCATTTAATATAAGTCTTCCTCGATTAAACGAGGGTTATTCAAAAAATATAAATATATTATATAATAATTAAGTTTGATTGACGAGATAAAACATTTTATATATTTTTCCTTGATCGATCCGGTGATGAAGTGGCTGAATCACGTGCCCTAAGCTGTAAACAAACATGAATTTTTCATGGGACAGAGAAAAATATATATGAAACAAATTAAAAATATCAAAGTTCTGTAGCGCTGCTAGCCCTTGCAGAATTTCATGTGGACACCTAACATTTTTGTTTTTTCATTTTCCGATATCTACTTATTTATCAAATTTATATATATATATATATATATATATATATATATATATATATATATATATATATATATATATATATAATATTGATGATCTAACTTTATTAAAGTTTGAAAAAGTTATTAAATCATACAGTTTAATCTTATAATATATATACATTCATGTGTGTGCGTATATCCGAATGCTTGACTATTATTTATCTTCCGCATTTTCAATATAAGCAACTAGATCAAATTGAATCAATCCAATGCTCTTAAAGCTTTCACGCACTAAACTAGTAAAATGCAACCAAATATAATATTGTTTTACAGTAGTAAAAGAGCCCTAGTTATAGCTAGTTGTTTGTCTATTAAATTGTCTCTCTATAAATCATGTGAGCCATAAACCTATTTAAATAACTCATCCTCATGTGTTGTCAAGCCAAAACACTTATTATCATCAACTTTTAAGTTTTAACTTTGACCACTACTGTCAGTGTGCTCTCACAAAAACAGTTATGCTAAATTCTTTTGAAAATATGAATATTTTTATTATTTTACACATGAATGTAAATGCTTTTTCATTTATTCTTTGTTCCATATTTTTAAAAATTATATATTTTTATTTCTATTTCATTCTTCACTTCTTATAAATATTTTGCATCTTTCTAATTTACATGTAACCAAAATCAACTTTCATGGTAAGTTTGTATATCATTCCAATTTTGCATTTTCATCTTAGATAATTGATATTGGTGCATGTAATCATATTACTTCATCTATATATTCATTATCACATGTTACACCTATCTCTGCTCACAAACCTATTCGCTTGCCTAACGGAAGATTTTCACAAATCTCTCATCTCGGGAATATCAATCTATTAGAAAAAAAAAATAGACTTAACTAAGTTCATTGTGTACCTGATTTTTCATTTAATCTTTTGTCTGTCAACAAAATTACTAAGTCCTCAAATTGTATTGTTATTTTCTTTCTTGACTTATGTGTTTTTCAGGACCTTATGTCGAAACAGATGATTAGACTAGGTAAAGAACACAAAGGAATTTACTATTATGACCCTACTTCTTTCCTTACTATTTTGCTCACTCAATAGCACTCTGCATTTGATCTACGGCACTGGTGATTAGGTCATTCATCTACATCTCGACTTCCTTATTTGGCTAAGATAACATCTCTTTTAGTGATGATTTATTTTGCCATGAGTGCCCTCTACCTAAGGACGATCACTTACCTTTTCTAATAAAAATAATTGGTGTAATGAACTTTTTGATTTAATTTATGTTGACATTTGAGGTGATTATTTTGTTTCTTCTTTATCTGGTGCTCATTATTTCTTAACAATTGCTGATGATTATTCATAATGTACTTGGCTTTAGTTGATGAGATATAAATCTGAAACTCAAATTTATTTAAAGAATTTCTATGTCAATGTTTCATTAAGAAAGTGCATAGTGATAATGGATTTGAATTTTTATCTATGCATTATTTCTTTAATGAAAATGGCATTATGCATCACTGTACTTGTGTAGCCACACTACAACAAGGTGGAGTTGTTGAATGCAAGGATGGTCACATCTTAGAAGTTTATTTGATGAGATTATTGTTGAACACAAGCACGGTCACATCTTAACTATTGTTGATGATTATTCAAAATGCACTTGGCTTTTATTTGATGAGATATAAATCTGAAACTCAAATTCATTTAAAGAATTTCTATGCGAAGATTAAAACCCAATTTTCAATGTTTCATTAAGAAAGTGCCTAGTGACAAGAGACTTGAATTTATATATGTGCCTCATTTTTTCAATGAACATTGCATTATGCATCAATGTACTTGTGTAGCCACAACAAGGTGGTGTTGTTGAATGCAAACACGGTCACATTTTAAAAGTTGCTCTTGCTCTTCGCTTTCAAGCTCTACCTCTCAAATTTTGAGGTGAATATGTACTAACGGCAACATATATATCTTATAAATCATATGTTTACACCTCTACTTTCAAGTAAGACTCTTCATGAGCTTTTTTTAATTCTAAGTCATCTTATGACCATTTGCATGTGTTTGAATGCTTATATTTTGATCAAAATTTATCTCCTAAGAATAAGTTTGCTCCTTGAGCAATTAAATGTATGTTTATTGGGTCCCTCTTTCCTTAATAAGTCCATCGCATGTATGATCTTAAAAAGCATACTGTATTCACTAGTCTTGATGTCATTTTTCAGGAAACGATATTTCCTTTTTAGAGGAAACATTTTGCACAGAATCAACCCTGAACTATTTTGCCTATACCGATGAATAAAGTCATCAATGAGACACTAAATGAGTCTAATAATCAGCCACCAAATAATCAAAATCAGCCACCACCAAATAATCAAGAAAATCTGTAATCATCCACTCTTGATCAAGAAAATCAGAGTCTTTGAATCATAGTTGTTTCTCTTAGTATTACAGTAAAATCTGATTCTGAGAAAAAGCTTAAAGAACCTATTTTTAAACCCTTCTAGGTTTCGAAAACTAGTCAAAAGCTTATTCATGAGCCAAGTGAGGGACAGTGTAATACAGAATAGAGACCCTAGGTTTAAAAATTTTGTGTGACGGTTAAACATTACCGGTGTGGTAAGTGTTACTTCTGGTGCCTTGGTAGCATTTGGTCATAAGTCCTAATTTGGTTGAAGCCCAACTCGTAATTTTAATCAAAGATTTAATACAATTTAAGTCAACACTAAGAAGATAGTGTTTTCTAAGTTTATTAGCAAATGAAGATTTACAAAACAGTGGTATGTGGCGTTGTTTTACCAAATCAATGCAGAACTTAATCTGTCTTAGGGACCAGATTTGACTTAGAACAGATCAATATCCCGTATGTTCTGGTTTCCAGCCGATATACCAAAATTCTTTAAAACTGATAAATTGATGCTAAACAACTCAAGGCTCATAGATAATACTAGATATGAATCCCAGAAATAGTATTCTGATTGATTGGAGGGACAAGAGAAATACAACCAAGGGGAGAGATCAGGTCTCTATGTCTTGGAAGAACGTAACAGTCTTTTTCTGATGCAAAAGGTCAGCCAAGGTCGCAACTGCAGAGCATACTTATACATACAACCTTAAGTCTATGAACTTTAAAGTTTTTAAAAATAAAATTATTACAAACTTTGAATGCTTTAAATAAAATAAAAATCAAATGCTTACATTAATTACTTTAATCCGAAAGTTTTACAAACGGGAAGTGTTTGGTGAAGAATCGGAAAATTAAAAAGACAGGATAATATCCTCTAAGTCTTTCTTCAGATTTCCTTGAGAGAGAGAGAGAGAAAGAGAGAGAAGTGATTCGAAGTGGTGAAAGGAAGTGATGAGTCTCAGTCTTCATCCACCCCTTTATACAAGAATGCTTTTTAAAATGTTACAGTGGTCTTCACGTGAGTTGGTGGAGAAAGGGGCCATCAACAGTAAAAGCAAATTATGTTTTTAGAACGTGGGAGACAGTATCTTTAACTTTGAAGACTTTAGGAAAGTTTCTTGCGAGAGGGTCCTTCAACTTTGAAAAAGGGAATCCCAAGAGGTAAAAATCATAACTTTTGAAAACATGGCACATGTGCTGCCACACTTGTGTCTCAAAAGACGTTTTCAAAAGGTAAGATACTCTTGACTTCTTTTGCTTTGAGGCATCACGAGGCAATAGTGATATCTTTTAAAAACATGGTATATGTGCGGCCACACTTGTGTCTAGAGAGACGTTTGATAACAAAGATGCTTGATGCTTTTGTCTTCTGCTTTTGACTTCTTTGCGGCAATGGAGGCTTTACAAAGAAAATATGAGTGATAAATACAAATGTAATTATAGAAATGGAAAATCATACTCTTTCTTTTTTTTTTTTTACAATAGTAAATACAATAAACTATTTACAATGCTTTATTGGAGACAAGATCCCGAAGCAATCGTCTTTGTTATCATCTCCAAGGGAAATGAACGGCTCCTCATCTTCATCTGAAGAACTGGCAACGGACGTCTCAGATCTTGAGGTAAGGAGTTGCTGCATTACTTTGAAATATTCCTCTTCAGTAAATCTCAAACCCTAGGTTAGTTTCTGAAGTAAACCAGCATCTGACTTAGACATTGATAGTCTTCATCATTCCATTCACACTTATTGACCACATTCATATCTTCAAGATTATCATTGTTTGTTCACTGCCACTCACTCTAACCTATTACCTCATCGTTTTTACCAACCATTTCTAAGTCTGAAGCCATCGCTTATCTTTTTCATAAATTTATATCTTTTAACACATTATCTTCTAAACATTTTTCCTTTACATAAGAGTGGGCAAGCAGTTCGATTCTAAGCGCAAAAATTAAATGGTTTGAAAATTTACAAACTGACTGGTTTGTATTCATTTCGGCTAAACTGACAAACCAATTGATTATTTCATTTAAAATAAATAAATTTTAAAATGTAAATATAAATAAGTAAAATAATCATAAACCATAAAACCTCACACACACAAAACACACACCATCACTCTCACAACTCACACCAGCCAACACACACACTTCTGCACTCTCACTTCATCTTTCGCGCACACACACCCTCACTATTTCTCTCATATGACATACACACCCCATCCACCATCACTTATCAATCCTCCTGTTGTCATCACTGTCATGCTCTTGCCAGCTTGTCGTTGCACCATCAAAGTTGTACCAACTTTTCATTGTCACAGCATCTAGCCTGTTGCAGTTCGTCTTGTCACCCTTATGTTAGCCTTGCCTCCCATTTGTCACAATTGTGTCGTCAGCAGCCTGCGATGTTATCATACTGGTGGAGTTGTGTAACTTGTATATGCTTTTTTATTTATTTATTGATTATTGCTTAAATTAAATTGATTTTGATAGAAAAATTTGGAAGTTCATGGAGAGGCCATTGTTTCCAATTAAATCAATTTTAAGTTCCTTGTAGCAACTATCATGCTCAATAATCCATTTCACACTTGTTTTCCTTAATTTTTTTGAGTTGGAATTGATAGATTGGAGTTAATTTGTTGGGTGTTTTATTAATAAATGGTTGAATGAATCAAGATTGCTTATTTCTTTTAGTTTTATTCACTTTGATGTCCAATTATTAGAGTTCAATACAACCTTCAATCTAAAATCAATGAGCAATAGTCACCATTAAAAGGGCTTTATAATCTAGATCCAAGCTAACTAAAACCAAACTGAACCAAACCTAACTAAATTTCAAAATAAAACTAAACCAAACCGAAAAATATTAGTTCGTTTTAAAATTTAATTTATATTTGGTTCCAACTTTAAAGAATCGATTGACTTCCAAATAATGCCCAACCCTACTTTTACAGTTGTTATTCTATAGAAGTTGAGCAAACATCCTATACTCAAGCAATTAAGCACCCAAAATGGTGAGAAGCTATGGTTGCTAAAATTCAAGTTCTCAATAAGAATAAGACTTGGACCTTTACATAACTTCCTTCTAGAAAAGTGCCTATTGATAGTAAATAGATGTATAAAATTAAGCTTCGGTTGAACTAGTCTATTGAATGATACAAAGCTCACCTTGTAACTAAAGGCTTTACTCAAAAAGAAAGTTTGGACTATCATGAAACTTTTTCTCCTATAGTTAAGCTAACAATTATTGGATGTGTTCTTTGAAATACTAGTTATGTAACCAGGAGGGGGGGTGAATTAAGACTTTAAAACTTAAACTAACCAAACCAATACAACAATTCAATCTATTGCCTTAATTAAAACAAAAACAATAAATTTAATAAAGCACAATAATATAAAAATAAGAGAAGAGAGAGCAAAAACAATGATTTTTACATGGTTCAGCAATCCCCGCCTACGTCAATGCCTCCAAGCAAACCAAGCTTGAGAATTTCACTATCCAAACCTCCCAAGGGTTCAAATGCTTACAATTGACTTCCAAGGTGTCAATGGACCTTTACAACAAGAGATTATCTCAAATCTCTTAACCTAAGTGTATTCCAACACTTACAATTACTTAAAAACAAATATTACAAATGAATTTTCTCTCATACAATATAAATGATTACAAATGAATGCTCAAAGTGTGAATAAATGAAACAAGAACAAGTTAGGGCTCAATGAAGGTTGTATTCTCAATAATAAGCTCAATAATCACTTTTGGATTTCTTATTATTTGAATTTGATTGAGCCATTTTATAGTTAGAGTTGAAAACTAGCCGTTGTTGACTTTTTGAGAAAAATCATATCACCGTAAACTGCTACTGGTTAACCATTTTGACTCGTCCACATGATTGTTGGGCTAAATTTCAAATAATCGGTTAACAGTTTGGAATTATCGGTTTGCTGTTAATTTCTATAATTCTGCAAAACAAATTTGGCTTGACTATTTTGGTTAAACGGTTCAAGGTTAGCATGTAATTCTATTCTGGAAATTATCGATTAATCATTTGAGAATAACGGTTCGCCGTTTATTTCTAGAAACCTGCAAAATAAATTGTGCTTACCTATTCTTGCCAAACGGTTAAAGATTAAAAGTTAATACGTCTCTGGAAGTTATCAGTTATTTTCTAAAATCAGCATTTTTTACAGATTTTCGCAGAGAATATTTTTCTTATTAAAGTTAGCGATTATCCAAATTTCATGAACATATCTAGAAATATTATACGGCTTTTAAGAATTTGTTTATTGATGAAAGCTCCATCATTTTTAATCAAAAACAAATAAAGTTTATTATCATCAAAATCAATATTATAGACATATATGTGTTAACATTCTTGTTGTTGTATCCATATAAAATTGGCCCTTATATTAGCTTGATGTTCGTAATGCTTTTCTTTATAGAGATGAATCCTCATCCAAGATTTTGTCAACAAAAGAAGCATTTAGTTTGTCAACTTCAAAAGTCCTTATATGGTCTCAAACAAGCTTCTCATAATTAGTTTGAAAATTTTTCTTCAGCGCTTTGTCTTATTGGATTTAAACAATCTCATTGTGATTATTCAATATCTACATCTACAATAGGTTCATCTATTACTATGGTATTGGTGTATGTTGATGATATTATAATCACTGGTAATAATGACCTAGCCACAAAAGCTTTTAAGGATTTCTTCCATTACTATTTTCGCATCAAAGATCTTGAAACTTTAAAATAATTTTTGGGAATTAAAGTTGCTAGATCTATTAAAGGAATATTTTATCTCAACGAAAATATGCCTTAGAGTGAATGATACAAGCTTCCTTGGTGTTAAATCAATTAATTTTCCAATTGTGCAAAATGTAAAACTAGACTCACATGATGGTGATATCTTAGAAGATCTAAGCTTATTAAGAAGATTAGTAGGACGTCTCATTTCTCTCAATATTATTAGACCAAATTTTGTTTATTCAATTCAAAAAGCTTATTTAGAAGACCAGTGGGATGCCTCTTTTATCTCACTAGACTTTTGTGTATTCAATTCAAAAACTTAGTCAATTTGTCTCTAATCTTCGTAAACCTCATCTAGATGCTACTTCCAAAATTTTAGCATTTTTGAAATCTTCTCCTGGTAAAGGCATCTTATTATCTTTTAATAGTTCTAATCAAATTAAAGTTTACTAGGAAAGCTATACAATAACTCGAACATTTATAACTAGAGATTGTATTTTTCTTGGAAAAATTCTTTTTTCGTGGAAAAGCAAAAAACAACCAATTGTAGCCCAATCCAAAACAGAAGTAGAATATAGAGCTATAGCTTCCACTACTTGCAAATTAATTTGGCTCAAATGGCTTTTAAATGATCTTTTAGTTTTACATCCACAATCTATGCAGCTCTATTGTGATAATAAAGCTGCTCTTCATATCATTGCCAATCCAATGTTATATAGAAGGACCAAGCACATCAAATTGGATTATCACATTATTGGAGAGAAAATCTAGTTAAGATTGATCAAAACAACATGTGTTTCATCAGCTCATCAAATTGCTAATATTTTTATGAAAGCCCTTAAAAAGGAATAGTTTCATCATCTTAGTGTCAATTTAGGCATTCATAACATCCGTGCTCCAACTTATGGGAAGTATTGGAATTGACTTAGCTAAGATTATTGGCAATATTGTTGGAATTGAATCAGCCAAGATTATTTGAAATATTATAGGCCTATGTCTTATACCGGTTAGAGGCACAACTTGTGCACTTAGATTTCGCACATCACGTCTTTGATGAAGTTATTATATCAGACATATAAGTCGTACATTCTTCCTTTTATATTATTAATTATGTACTATAAACATATACTTGCACAAATAATGTAATACACAACATACAAGATCAATTCTTTCACAAATTGCTCTCGTTTTTCATTCTTTTATTTAATTTACAAAAAGCAAATTACATATTCACCAGATCAATACATAATGAAGGGATGGACAGAATTTACAAGATGAGATAAAGTCATTAGTTTCGATGGTTTAGAAATAGAAGATTGTTTCTAGAATTCATTTCTCATGAGACGTATAACATTATTTCGACTTACTTCAAACATTATTGAGAAGGGTATCATTAATAAGGAGGCAAGTAAGATATTGATGGATGATTTTGAAAATTAACTTCAGAAGATTAAGCCAGTTGTAAGTCATTGTTGAGAGTTAGAAAGTGTATATTTATAAAGGAGAAAATCGTCATCTTACATTTCAAGTTTTACTAACATTCCTACTTTTATGTATTTAAGCTTCTTGTGATTTAATTATGTGTGTTTTATTTTAATTAAGTATTTTATGTATTTTAGGGACATCGTGGTCATTTCACAATGAACGAAAGATCAGACGGCAAAACAGACATCACTTTTGAATTCAAGGCAGTCGAAAACCTTAGAAGGAGCATAAAAGGAAAAATATCACTGTTCACATTACGGTACTATTCACATGTACGGTACTGTCCATGACACTGTTCACACATATGGAATGATGACGTGACATTGACCGATGATGTGGCATTGACTGATGAGGTGTCATGATTCTATTGGACAAAATTCTTATGCACTGTTGATCAGTGACGTGATAGCATGTTAGTGGACCAAAAATCGCGCGTACGGTACATGCATATACACAGGATTAATTTCAACCAAACTGCGTCACTATTCAAGCCGGTTGACTATTAAAACCACGTGGTCAAACCGCGTACTGTTGACTGATGACGTGGCATAATTCTTAGCGTCCAAACTGTTTTTAATCCGATAGTCATGATTTACTAAATGTATCTATAAAAAAGGGACCTCTCCCCCCTAATTTGATATCTCTGAACTCATTTTTTAGCTCTATTTTCTATAATTCCTTCTCCATCTTATATTTTCTACGTATTTTAATAAAATCTTATTTTACCCCTAGTTCAATTATAAGTAGTTAATTTTCTTTCAAGTTTGGGTTGAAGGGGAAATTTCGACATGTATCATGGGCTTTATTTAGTAAATTTATTTTCTCTTCTCCTCTAATTTTTATGGATGTTTTGACTTTTCGTATACAAATAATAATAATCTTGTCTAGATACTGCCCTGGATTCACCGGCTCCCTAGTACAAGGTTATTATTATTTTGCAAGTTAAACCCTTAGCACCATATTGATTAGAGCGTAAATCATGAGGTGTGGAAACCTCCCTCATGACTTAATTAGTATTAACAAGAAATATTTAGCCCATGATACATGTTGATACTGAACCAGATACCAAGGTACTTCATTTCAATAGATTTCTCTTCAATTTGTTCTCGCCATTTTAATTTTAAATTTAGAATATTCCAAATCATTTTCACCAAAAATTCAACCATCCATTTAGAAAATTAATTGTACACACAATTAAAATCTATTTCTTCGTGGGATCCGCACTCGTCACAATTAATCTATTCTACAATAGATTCGTGCGCTTGCGAGTTCAATAAAATTTGCACAATAAATTTTTGGAGCCGTTGCCTGGGAGATAAGTTATTTTAATTTATAGAATTAATTTTTGTAAATAATTTCTTTTAGTTATTTTCTTGTAATTTTTTTATTTAAAAAAGTGAATCTGCATTTTAAGATTAGAATTTCATTTCTTTTTCTCTTCTTTAAATTTCTGTAATTTAATTTTCAAGTTACTTTTCTTTATAATTTTTCATTTATCTTGTTAATTTATTTTTATTTTATTTATTTGATTTCACATATTTTTTTAGTATATTTTTATAGTAAGGTTGTAACAGTGCGATAAAGTTAGTATCGTAATTTCTCCCTCTTCTTTATTTTTATCAGTTTTATTCGCATTTTTTTCTGTGTGTCCTCTGCATGCATGGTCGAAAGTCATTATTATCTAATCTTAAGCCTATAGACCTTAAACTCGAAAAAACATTTCGCACACACAAACACGTTACACTTAAAGATAAAATTGAAATGGATTTGCAATAACCACCACCACAGGAAAGGCCATTTAAGGACTATTTTAGTCCTTTAGCTAATTTGAGCACATCATGCATAAGATACCCAAATGAAGCTGCTAGGAGTTTTGAACTAAAACCTAGTGTGCTAAATTGTCTCCCAACATTATATGGCTTAGAAAATGAAGATCCATATAATTATCTGAATGATTTTTATACTATTTGTCAAACTTTTAAATACGAGAATTTTTCAGAAGATAATGTTAAACTTAAATTATACCCAGTTTCTTTAAAGGATAAAGCTCGCTCATGCTTCAATACATTGCTTGCTAATAGCATTACAACATAGGAACAAATGGTAACAAAATTTTTGAATAAATATTTCTCAGTGCATAAAACCAATGTTATTCGCAGGAAAATTTTAGAGTTTACCCAGAGAGAAGACGAGCAGTTTTTGGAAGTATGGGAGCGATTTAATGGGTTACTTTTGAAGTGTCCACATCATGAGTACGAGAAATGGCACCAATGCCAATACATTTTAGAAGGATTATTGCCGCATATGCAAGAATGGCTAATGGCAACAAGTGGAGGAGAGCTAATGTCAAAAAGTGCATTAGAGATTTTGGATTTCTTTCAGCGACAAGCAGATAATTCCTAACAACAGAGTCGATCACTCAGGAATATTAAAAGAATTAAAGGAATAAATGAAGTTTACATTGGCGACTCCAGTTTGGGAATCAAATAAGTCAAAGAGATGGTTGAAGGCCTTTCTCGACAAAAAGCATCGTTAACGACTGCTAAATCAACAGAACCACATGACCATGACTCATACTCAGTTCAAGCCAATGCCATCGATGTCATGAGAAAGCCATCAAATTACAACCCATACTCCAACACATATAATCCTAGATGGAGAGACCACCCTAATTTTTCATAGTCTCAAGGATTCCAATAGAATAGACCAACAGCTCCAGCTCCACTAATACAACCAATTCCTCAAGTTCGTCAAGCCTCTCAGCCCCCATTTAGACCGTACAATCAGAACCAGAATTACTCTCAACCCAGACAATGGGAGGAGGCATTCCAGAATGTCAAGAACCTTACTAACTCCACGATCGAGCAACAAAATCGCACCATTGATGAACTGTGAAATGAGATGAGAGCAGGCTTCAACTCACAATCCTAATCAATTTCAAACCTCGAGAAGATGCTGGGACAACTTACCTCTTCAATGCAAACTTTGGCAATAACTGTTGAGAAAGGCAAATTCCCAAGTCAACCTGTGCCTAACCCTAAAGGAGTGCATGAAGTAAGTAAAAAGAGAAACATTCACATTCAAAAGAAGACCTTTTTAACAGAAAATGTTAGTTTTATACTCCAACACAAAATTTCTCTAAAATACAAAGAGTCAGGCTCCCCCACTATCTCATATAGTATAGGGAACCACACAATTGAGAATGCTTTGTTGGATTTAGGAGTTAGTGTAAATCTGTTGCCTTACTCAGTTTTCGTGAAATTTGGACTTGGAGAATTACACCCAACTCCAGTGGTGTTACAGCTTGCAGATTAATCCACGAAAATACTTCGTGGTATTGTGAAAGACATGCTTATCCAGGTAGACAAGTTTTATTTTCCTGTTGATTTCATTGTAATTGACAATTAACCAATCCAGGATTCAAGGAAGCACATCCCCATTATCATGGGCCGACTTTTCTTGGCAACTGCAGATACTCACATTCAATACAGAACTTGAAATATGTAGTTGTCCTTTGGCAACATGACTATGGAGCTAAACATCTTCAACATTGCCAAACAACCTCACAATACAAATGATAAAATTGTTGATGTGAATTTAATAGAAACAATAGTTGATAATACATTTCTTTCAAACCTTAGTGATGACCCTTTACAAATATGTTTAACTTATTTTGGTTTGGATTTTGATATTGACAGATCAGTCGATGAGGTCAACGCTCTTCTTAACTCAGCATCATTCATGGACACTAATAAATAGAAGTCAAAAGTTGAACAACTAGCACCACCAAAGAAGAAACTCAGCCCATAATCTAAATCACCACCGAAACTTAAGCTCAAACCATTACCCAACACTTTGGAATATGCATTCTTGGGAGAAGAAAGCATTTTGCCAATAATCAACTCATCATCCCTAAATAACGAACAAAAAGGTAAGTTGTTGGATGTTTTAAAAGAGCACAAAGGAGCATTATGATGGACCATAGCCGACATAAAAAGTATAAACCCAGCAGACTGCATGCATTATATTCACCTTGATGAAAATACTAAATCTACTAGGGAAATGTAACATCGATTAATTCCTAACATGAAAAAAGTTGTTAGAATTGAAGTTTTTAAGCTATTAGACGCAGGTATCATTTACCCTATTTCTGATAGTTCATGGGTCAGTCATGTGCAAGTTGTCCCTAAAAATTCAGGAGTCACAATAGTTACCAATGCAGATAATGAATTGATACCCACTAGAGTGACTACAGGATGGCGCGTATGCACTGATTATAGAAAGTTAAATTCTGTCACACGTAAAGGCCATTTTCCTTTACTATTTATTGATCAAATGCTGATAGATTAGCAAGCCATGAATTTTATTGCTTTTTGATGGCTACTCAGAATACAATCAGATTCCCATAGCACCAAAAAATAAAGAGAAAACCAGTTTCACTTACCCTTTTGACACTTTTGCATATAAGAGGATGTCATTTGGATTATAAAATGCACCTGCTACATTTCAACGATGCATGTTAAGCATTTTTTCTAATATGGTTGAAAGATTCCTTGAGGTCTTTATGGATGATTTTTCTATTTTTGGTGATTCATTCGATCAATGTTTACATCATTTGACTTAGTTCTGCAAAGATGTACAGAGAAGAACTTGATTTTGAATTGGGAGAAGTGCCATTTCATGGTAAATTAAGGTATTGTTC
The DNA here is from genome assembly GCA_030444775.1 of Atalantia buxifolia. Taxonomy (NCBI): domain Eukaryota; kingdom Viridiplantae; phylum Streptophyta; class Magnoliopsida; order Sapindales; family Rutaceae; genus Atalantia; species Atalantia buxifolia. Next base: position 9,340,025 of record CM059837.1, read on the forward strand.
TCGGTCACATCATTTCGAGTAAAGGTATTAAGGTTGACAAAGCAAAAGTGGATCTCATTTCCAATCTTCCTCCACCTAAAACAGTCAGAGAAGTAAGATCTTTCCTTGGGCATGCTGGTTTTTATAGACGTTTCATTAAAGATTTTAGCAAAGTTTCTAGACCCTTATGCAATCTACTTGCTAAGGATGTACTTTTTGTCTTTAATGAGTCATGTCTTATGGCATTTGAAAAACTAAAGCATTTATTGACAACATCACCTATCATTCAGCCTCTAAAATGGAGCTTACCATTCGAGCTCATGTGTAATGCATCTAATTTCACGATAGGAATAGTATCAGGACAAAGAGAATATCGAATTCCCCATGTCATTTACTATGCTAGCATGACATTGAATGATGCACAGTTGAACTATTCAACCACTAAAAAAGAAATGCTAGTAGTAGTGTATTCATTAGAGAAATTTCGATCTTATCTCATTGGTTGTAAAATAATTGTATTCATAGATCATGTTGTTCTTAAATATCTTCTCACAAAGAAAGATGCAAAAGCTAGACTAATTTGTTGGGTGTTGCTTTTGCAGGAGTTTGACTTGGAATTCAAAAATAAGAAAGGGACAGAAAATATTGTAGTTGACCATCTCTCTCGTCTCCATTTTGACATAATTACGAACCCTTAACATTAAATGAGTCATTTCCAGATGAGCAATTGATGAGTGTGGAAGTATTACCATGGTATGCTGATATAGTTAATTATCTTATTACAAATAAACTTCCAGAGCATTGGACCAAGTAGGACAAGACTAAATTTTTTGCAGAAATAAAAATTTTTTTTTGGGATGACCCGTATCTGTTCAAATATTGTGCAGATTAAATTATTAGACGATGTGTTCCAGAAAATAAATTTCAAAACATCCTTTCATTTTGCCATGAACAAGCTCGTAGAGGCCATTTCAACATTAAAAAAAAAGCGACTAAAGTTCTACAATGTGGTTTTTATTGGCCAACTATATTTCGAGATGCTTACATTTTTTTCTCTTCATGTGATAGGTGTCAATGAATGGGGAGCATTATACGAAGGAACATGATGCCACTAAATCTAATTTTAGTGGTTGAGATTTTTTATGTGTGTGGTATCGACTTCATGAAACCCTTTTCCCCTTCTTTTGGCCATTAATACATATTGGCTGCTGTTAACTATGTATCGAAATGGGTAGAAGCAATTCCATGCAGAATTAATTATCACAAAATGGTGATAGGGTTTTTGAAAAACAACATTATTTCACACTTTGGATTCCTTCGAGCAATAATCAATGATGGTGGTGCCCACTTTTACAACAAATCATTCAAAGCACTTTTGACAAAGTACTCCATCACTCATAAAGTGGCTACCCCGTATCATCCGTAAACCAATGGCCAAGTTGAGATCTCCAGTCGAGAAATAAAGCATATATTAGAAAAAACGATGAGGGCAAACAGAAAAGATTGGTCATTAAGACTCCATGACGTATTATAAGCATATAGAACGGCTTTCAAGACCCCAATTGGTATGTCACCGTACAGGCTAGTGTATAGAAAAGTTTGCTACCTACCTGTTGAACTCGAGCATCCTGCGTACTGGGTCATCAAGAAATTCAACTTTGACATGCAGCAAGCTCGCTTAGAAAGAAGATTACAGTTTGCAGAACTTGAAGAAATTCGCAATGATGCATACGAAAATGCCAAGATTTACAAGCAACGAATGAAAGTCTTTCATTATAAGTAGATTATGAGAAAATCTTTCACTCCAGGTCAGAAAATACTTTTATTCAATTTTCGCTTGCACCTATTCCCAAGTAAGCTACGCTCTCAATGGTCTGGTCCCTTTATTTTTCATACTGTTTTTTCACATGGAGCAATTGAAATTAAGGACCTAAAGAATGATGTCACGTTTAAAGTTAATGGTCAAAGATTAAAGCCATATCTTGGGTACCAACCACATGGAGAGGACACCGAAATAAATTTGAGTGACCCACCACATTTGAATTGAGATTTTTCTGGCTTTTCGGTGATTTGATTTTTTCTTTCCTTCTATTATTCTTTTGCTAATTGAAATTATTTGTGCATAAGTGTGATTGTTTAACCATTAAGTTTTCTTTTATCATTGTTAATCATAAGTGTCATAGCTAAACAATTCCTCCTATATATTCTTAGACCACTTGAACGTGTAAAATCTCATCTCAAAAGGCAGATTCGATTTTGTAAAACTTATAGTATTTGGGCTCTGGAACCACTAGAGTTAGTATCCCAAGTTGAGGATTTAGAAAGCCAACTCAGAGACATTGAGAGAGGTATCTAGAACATCCAGTTGGAGCTTGAGGTAAATTTAATAAGAGGACGATTGTAATTTTCTTTATGTGTTTTAGTTTGTTTTTCTTTATTTGTGTGTTTTAGTTTGTTTTTCTTTGTTTTTGTGCTTTAGTTTGTTTTTCTTTATTTGTGCGCTTTAGTTTGTTACCCCAGTGAAGTGGCGGATAACGGTATTCCGTGACAATCAAATCGGTTACTTCAATTTCCTATAATAACTGATATTCTAAGCCGTAGGTATGGACAAAAACGAGATTCTAGCAAAGCTTCACAAACGATTCCCTTCACTTCCTCAGAATGACCTCCTTACAATCTATAAAGGTCGGTCCGAACACATGCGATTGCTCATGAGGAATAACATACCTACTGACATCTGTTGGTTAATCGAGACTAAAGTACGATTGGTAGGTGAGTTACCTCCAAAATTTATTGCATACATGCCTGGTTGTGGGAAAGGAAATTATGCAAAAAAGCGAAAAGCTCGAAGAATTTCGATTGCTTTTCATGAGTGTGCTAAAATGAGATGCGATAAAAAACCATGTTCTTTAGGAATGGTGTGTGATAACAGGGAATATAAGATTCAATTCATTAAGGATGGCTTGAATAAGAAGTCATTGGATAATATCCTTTTGTCTTTTGAAACGCATCCCAGTGGATATGTGCAAGGAGTTATTCTCCTGTTATGGCCATTATTCCAGAAAGAGCATGCATGATATAGTATCGGGAATCTGATTATAAACGACCATGTTCGCCAGTTTATAAGAAAACTAGATGGGAAGCCTATCCTCGACCCATAGAGAGTGTTCAAGCCGTTTTTGGACATAAAACTAGAGGAATATGTGAGCCACAGTCGCAACTACCTGTAAATATCCTTTAACGTCACTGTTATTTTATTTCATTGTAGTTTTATTATTTGCATTATTGTCTTTAATAATTTTATTTTGTCATTTTTTCTTTTTCTTTTTACTGTTCGCTTTTTGATTATCGAGCCATGTGCTTTACGCGTTAATTGACACTAACATACTACCTCATACATACCTGTGACCCACTATCACCAAGATTTTTAAATATGATATGTTTTGTTAAGTACTCACAAATTATTTTTGAGAAGTATCCCAATGGTAGCTACTCCCAATAAACAATTCAAGAACATTGTGTGCTTTCTAGATTTAACTATGGAAAACATAAAGAGTTCGTTGAGGCAACCATAGATCTTGGTCGAAGCATAGCAGAGAGAAAATTACATTTGGTGTATGGAGGAGGTAACCGAGGGTTATTAAAATTGGTCTTAGAAGCTACTTTTATCAGAGGAAGCCAAGTGTTAGACATCATTCCAAGAGACCTAAAACATTTGGGCAGTTTGTCTGACTCACCGACTGGAGAAGAGTTAGTTGTCTCAGGTATGCAAGAAAGAATAACTGAAACGCTTAATCATGCTGATGCTTTTATTTTCTTACCAGGGATCTTGCAACTCTAGAGGCACTTATCACATTAGCATCTTGGGCCTATCTGCACATTCATCAAAAATCCATCGTTTTGTTAAATGTCAATAACCTTTATGATAGCTTTATCGCATTTCTTAACCATGTAATAAAAAATATTTCATTCCTTTCACAGCGAAAAAGCTTTTTATTTGTGCTCACACTACTAATGAGTTACTTGATCTGTTATAAGTTTATAGACCAGAGCCATACCCTAAGACCTTAGTGTTGGAGTATCCAAATAATGATGGTAACAGTAGCCGCAATAAGAAATACAAATTAGATTTAACTCTCCGCCAGTAAATATTTTCTTCTGTGTTGCACCACCTAGGTGATGTCTTCTAAACTCTACTTCTTTCCTTTAAAACATTGAGGATAATGTTTCGTTCTGGTTGGGAGGAAAGAATAGTCAACAATTGTGGAATCTTGGTTAAGTTTTTACTGATTTTTTGTTGTAGAAACTAATTGTTGCTAACTTTTTGTGTTGAAGATGGCTGAGTATAGAGTGTAGTTACTCTAAAAACACATATTCTTAGTATAAAAAAAACCATTTTCTTTTTATTTTAAGTGTAACTTTTCTAATTAGTTTTTCTGTATCATTTTCACATTCCTGCATGCATATTTTCCTTTCATGTTTAGAATAGGTTGGGGGGTAGAATGTTGTTTGAAAAAAAAATTGTGTGATTTGTTTTAACATTGGATGACATGATGAATTTTAAATTTTAGTATTTCTATTATCTTTGGTCTTAAGAGATGTTACGCCATGTTTGCTACTGTATATGTTGATGTCAAAGACAAATATAAGTTGCTTGAAGGAATGAACATGTCATAATAAGTACCAAGTGAGTTTTTGAGCTTATTATTTTTCTTGGAGAGTAACCTTTTTGCTCATTCTTCATACAGCTTAGCAGTTTATTATTTTATACACGATCTCTAGATTTGTTTTGAGTTAACCCTTAAAAAAAGTTGTAAAAGTAGATAAAATAAAAAAAAAGAAAAAAATGTGTGTTACTACATCTGGAGGTCCATCTAACTAGTAGATATGAAAGATTATTTAGAGCCCTCAAAGACGATGGAAAGGCCATTTTTGACCCGTTTGAGCCTTTCTAGCCATCCCTTTTATGAAATATCCATAGTTAACCCTTTTGAGCCTAAAAAAAAAAAATTTCTTTGTCAAACTTATCATCTTGACCCATTCCGATTTGGAGTATTACCCGATATCTTACAAGTTCCATCACCTATTTATGTTTGAGAAAAATGTAAATAATTATTTTGTTCAGATAAGTTGTGCAAAAAAAAAAAACAAAAACAAAAAACCAAAAAGAAATTGTTGTTTCAAGAAAAAAAAGAGAAAAAAAATTAACAATAATAGATGAAATCCACTTTGCAACTTCCAACAAAAAAACTCTATATTTTTCTTAAATATACACTTTATTTTCTTTATTTCCCCTTCTTTGTTAGCCACGTCCCTAGCCTACGTTACGTCCTAATAAAAGTCCTTCTTGATTTTAGGGAACTATAGTCTGAAGTAGAAACTAGTTATATGGGCTAAAAAGATATAGTGGTACATAAAAAAAAGAGAAAAAAATAAATAAATAAATTGAGTTGACTAGCATTTTGTTTGACTTGAGATCCTGTTATTTCTAAGCTGTGGGCATATTTCTTTCATTTTGGTGAGAGTGTGTGATATTAGTTCCTTATTATTTTTCTCTCAATTTACCATTCATTAGAGTGACTATTTGAATTGGGTTTAATTTCTTTTGTGAAAGTGTCACTACTACTGGTGAGATTTTGAGGTTTAACATGTCATTCTTAAAAGTAGCTGTGACAAAATCTATTGGGCTAATTCATGTGGATAGTTGATGTGGGTGTAATGTTTCTTTAGATTAGAGATAATGCTTATATTTTTACTTGATTGCTATCATTAGTCTGATTGAATAAACACAATTATTTAAAAAAAATCATTTTGGATTTAAATTTTGTTTTCACTTTATTTGCTAGGGACTAGCAATAAGCTGGTTGGGGGGTGTGTTGAGTGTTAGAAAGTATATATTTATAAAGAGAAAATCATCATTTTACATTTCAAGTTTTACTAACATTCTTACTTTTATGTATTCAAGATTCTTGGGATTTAATTATGTGTGTTTTATTTTAATTAAGTATTTTATGTATTTTAAGGGCATCGTGGTCATTTCATAATGAACGAGAGATCAGACGGCAAAATAAACATCACTTTTGAACTCAAAACAGTCGAAAACCTTAGGAGAAGAATAAAAGGAAAAAGGTTATTGTTCACATGAACGGTACTATTAATATGTACGGTACTGCCCATGTTACTGTTCATGATACTGTTCACACATATGGAACGATGATGTGGCATTGACTGATGAGGTGTCACGATTCTATTGGAAAAAATTCTTATACACTGTTGATCGGTGACGTGGCAGCATGTTAGTGGACCAAAAATCGCGCGTACAATACATGCATATACACAGGATTAATTTCAACCAAACCGCGTCACTGTTCAAGCCGGTTGACTGTTCAAACCGCGTGGTCAAACTGTGTCACTATTCAAACCGCGTGATCAAACCGTGTACTACTGACTGATGACGTGGCGCAATCCTAAGCGTTCAAACTATTTTTAATCGATGGCCATGATTTACTAAATGTATCTATAAAAAGAGGACCTCTTCCCCCTAATTTGATATCTCTGAACTTATTTTGAGCTCCATTTTCTATAATTCCTTCTCCATCTTGTATTTTCTACGTATTTTAATAAATTCCTATTTTACCCCTAGTTCAATTATGAGTAGCTAATTTTCTTTCAAACTTGGGTTGAAGGGAAAGTCTCAACATGTGTCATGGGCTTTATTTGGTAAATTTATTTTCTCTTCCCCTCTAATTTTTGTGGATATTTTGACTTTTCATCGACAAATAATAATAATCGTGTCTAGATACCGCCCTGATTTCACAGGCTCCCTAGTACAAAGTTATTATTATTTTGCACGATAAGCCCTTAGCACCATATTGATTAGAGCATAGTTCATAAGGTGTGGAAACCCCCCTCATGACTTAATTAGCATTAATAAGGAATATTTAGCCCATGATGCATATTGATACGGATCCAAATATCCAAGTGCTTCATTTCAATAGATTTCTCTTCAATTTATTCTCGCCATTTTAATTTCAATTTTAGAATATTCCAAATCATTTTAACCAGAAATCCAACCACCCATTTAGAAAATTAATTCTACACACAATTAAAATCTACCTACTCGTGGGATCGACACTCGTCACCATTAATCTATTCTACAATAAAAAACAAGCGTCACCATGTTACTATTTTACAATAGATTCGTGTGCTTGCGAGTTCAATAAAATTTGCACAACGGTCATAATGCAAAAGCTGTGGAGAAAGACAAATGTACTGAGCAATTTTTATTGAAGCATAATGGTGTCGAAAAACACAAAAAAAATATAAAAAAAGAGAAGGCAAAACCGCAAAAGCTTAGGTGAAGGATAAAAACAAGCGTTGTTAAGGATGTGGAAAAATCGGACAATTACAGGATAAAAGAAATTGTCCAATGCTAAAAAATCGATAAGCATGTTTTAACTTAATATATAATTATTATACAACATTTTTTATATAATAATTTTTTCTCCATTTTTACTTCATGTAGGTTTTCTTTATTGGATGATGCAGTCACAAATAGTTTTGATGAAATTTCTTTCTTTATAAGTATATGGTCTTTGACATAATTATAAGGCGTTGTTTGATATTACGATGCTATAACTTTTAAATTATAGTCGTTGTAGAAAAAAAAATGTAAGTTTAAAAGAAAAATTAATAGTATTTAGTAAATTTAATTTTTAAATAAAAATTTTGATAAAATTAGTAAAGATATAATAAATTTTTTATCATATAAAAGTAAAATCAAATCAACCTAACTTCTAAGCTACATTAGCTAACATTTACTAAACACTTTAGTGTTGTAAGTTATATTCCAATCCTGAACATGGCCTAAACATATTTTACAGTATTGACATTTGTTAATATGAAGTAAGAATCTAATTAATTGTTTGTTCATGTGTGGCTGATTACATATGATTGACGGACAAGATTTGGGTTACTTTGGATTTGTTCGAGGCATCTTGGTTACTATTCTCACCATGGGCTTAGCTAAAATGTTATGGCAAATAAGAATTGTTGCATCCCCTAATTCAATTTTACTAGAATTAATGAGTCTGTTAAATATTCTTCAATTAATTTACCATATTTTCCCATTTGTCTCTTATTTAATTTTTTTTATTTTATAGTTCAATGTCTTCTTATTGTATTTTAAAGGTAACTCAGCGAGTTAGTTGCAAGTGAATAATGGTTTTTTTTTCCTTTTGAAAAGAGGATTGTTAATTAATTGAGAAAATCAAAGAGTTTAATTAGAGAGATGAATATTTTTGCAAGAATTGAACAATGAAATAGAAATAAAACATATAATTTAAAAGAAAAATCATGAAACAAACAATCTAGAAAAAGCATTTGATTACATTCATGAATAAAATTTTATATATATATAGAATTTAGCATACCTGTAATTGTGAGATCCCACCAACAGTAGTGATCAATGTTAAACTTAAAAGTTGATGATAGTTAGTGTTATGGCTTTGACAAGACTTTACATGGGGTGAGTTATTTAAATAGGTTTATAGTTCATGAGAATTTTAGAAAGAGAATTTAATTGGCAAACAATTAGATATTACTAGGATTCTAGTGTAGTGCGTGAAAACTTTAATAGCATTAGATTGATTTAATTTGGTCCACCCGCTTCTATTGAACATGCAGAAAATAAGTAATAACCGGACATTCTAATAATAATATTGTGTGTGTGTGTGCACGCATATATACATAAGTATGCACGGCAAAAAGGCCCAACTCGGATTTTAGGCCGATAGACCTGACTCAAATTTTTTAGACTTTGACTCGAATTTAAGGATTCTAAGTCGGACTCGGACCTAAATATGAGGGCCAGATTAAAATAGAGGGTTGAGACCCTAGCCAACCCAACCCAACCTGTCCCGAAATTCAAAATAAAAATTATAAAAATGTGATTTTATTTGTATAATTTTTATAAGTCATAATTTTGAATTATCTTTATTTTATTGTTTATATAATTATATGGTTGAGACCTTAAGTAATTTTGATATTTATGTCAAATTTTAATATATAAGGAAGATTATGTCCATTTTTTAAAATTTAAATTACTTAAATTTTAAAAAAATCTTAAAAATTATGGAATTCGGGCTTGAAAAGGAACCCGACCGAACCCTGACTCGAAATTTAAATGTTCGGGCTTTTTTTCGAGTTAGCCGTTTTATTTTTGTTATTGGATCAGGCTCGAGCTTATAAGTCGAAAAAACTAGAAGCAATCCATAATTCCCCTATTCTTTCTTGACTTCTTCTTTATCGGGAAAGAGAGACCGAACAACATATTCAATCACACACACCCACGCCCACGCTACAGCCACTGCGGCCGCTAACGAATACCCACCCGCACGTTGTTGTCGCTGTCACTTCAGTTCCAGTGCTGACACTGCAACTTCTAGCCGTTCTCGATTTGCTTCACTCTCGATACAGCCACACACTTAAGGAAAAGTGAGCAACAAATCCAAAACAACGTGTCTCTTTTAATTCTTTCTCATTTCGCTTCCCTTATCTCTCACAAAACAAAAAAAAAAAACAGAGGCTTCGTTCTAAATTTTTGTTTCTTTTTTCAAGCAATGTTATTGATATTGTTACGTTGTTGTGCTTCGTGCTTTTTCGAGCTCGGTTCTGATTTCCATCACCGTTACTTGGATCCAGTTGAGGGAATTCTAGCCGTTGATGACTTACCAAAGAACGGAAGTTTCGTGCGCTATTCTGCTCCGGCCCATCGTGACAGTTATTTCAAGTTCCGAGGGCGCGGGCTTGCTACGCAGGAGAATTATCAAATACCATTAACTCTTAACGCCGACAATGATGCTCGTCGACTCAATGCTTTGGGTGCTTTGGGATTGTACATACTCGCTTCACTTGCCTCAGTCTATCCTCTGTTTTTTTTTTTTTTTAGAAAAAGGTAATTTTCAGAAACTCCCCTAAGGTTTGGTTTATTCTCACTTTGATAGAATGTATTCGCGTATTCTCAGAGACCTCCCCTCGTGTTAGTATTCCCATCCTTAGACTGTTTGTTGACTGATAAAATGATTAAAATACCCTTGACTTAAGAAAAACACATTTATCATGCTCAAAACAGTGCATTGTTGGTTAATAGCATTATATTTGTTTTGGCGCCAAAGGCTATCAACAATAAAGTTATTAGATCATCCTCATCCATCCCTAAAATAACTTTGCTGAATTAGGATATGAAAAAAATTAAAATAAAACTAAAAACTATAACTGCTGCTGCCAATATTTATGTTGGTTGGCTATATAATTAGTCATTGCCAAGCTCAACAAACAACAAAGCTTATACTTCTCATAACTGAACTTTCTTCTTTCTTCAAGATTATCAAAACATCACTGCCAATATCCTCTCATTCCTCCATATTAACCATGCATCCACAAGCTCTTCAAAAATCATTTAAGTGTCACCACTTTCCAATCATTATTGAAATTCGATATCATCAATATTTATGTAGCCAGCCATCAATGGTTGTAATCCAATTAGCCTTACAACACAACAATAGTCTATATTTACACATGAGCTACTAATAAAAGTTTGGTAAGACAAATACTAGCAAAGGCAAGACTAGCCTTGTTAATGGAGCGAGTTTCTAAGTATAATATACAAAAGACTCAAATGTATGTATACGACCAAGTAAAAGATGATACAACATCTCTACAATTTAAGGCTTACATAAGAAAGGTGATGTGTCATTTGATCACTTCAAAACATGTCATACGAGATTAGTTTAGACTTTGGAACTACTGCTTAAGGAACACTCTTGCTGCCAAAGTTGGTGCTACAGGATTCACTATTGACTATCTCTTTAAGCTTGGGTTAACTTCCCTTTATTAATAAAAATATGGTTTTAGTATGCAACTTAGAGTGAATATATAAGTCATGAAGATAATGTAAACAAAAACATAAGTAGATTTAAACAATTATGGTTCTAGTTGTCAAACATTGTCATGCTGCAAAACATGCTACTATATACTTGATTTCAACAGCAGTGGCAACTTATATTTAAGCTCAATTTAATGGCATTTTACAGAAATTTAATGCAAACAGACTATGTATAACAAAACTAAGATTTTATTTATAACAGAAATAACAAGTTATTGCCAACCACCAAGTCGTTGCAGTTGATCTATCAGAAAATTTCTATCTTTTTCTTTTCTTTTTTTTTCTTTTTTTAACATTATGGAACCATTACTTTATCATCTCAATTTATGCCAATATCAAACCCTATTATGCAGCTTCATTATTGACACTTTCTATCGATGAAATTAAAACTGATAAGCAAACGAAATAAAGCATTTATGTGAATCTTAAAGACTAAACACATGACCCAACACAGAATGGCTGGCAACTATGTAAAACTACATAACACAGTTGATGAAGATAACCTTTTAAATGAATTTTGTAGTAACATGCTGCGGCATACATGTGCAATCTTAAAACTTCAAGGAAAATCACACCAAACATGAACAAAATCTTGGACTTTCTAAAATTACAAAATCTCAATAATGCAAAAATCTAATGTCCTTGAGTATTACATTTATTCCGATTGGTTATAAATTCAACCAGGGCATATCAAATACTAGAAAGTTATCCACAAAAGGATTCGAGCATTTTCTTTTATAGAATACTCATTACAAACTTCAATTTATTTTCAACATGCATTTAGGTTACTCCATTCACTACAACTAACATTAATTGATGACAAAAATAAGAAGTATAAGCCACATTCTCAATCAATTTTGAAGACCCATTTCATATCTTACTCAACTCATCCACAAAGCAAATAGAAACTAACATGCACTGAAACTTCTTCGTACATACCTCATCCATGGCTCGAAAAAAGTAGGATATTGACAGGTACCCTATGAAACTCACTGGTCCGTATTCTCTCACCTCATGGCCTTGAATCGTTCATCGCCCGTATTGGAGTCCTCAGCTTCACCATCGTGGTCTTCAATTTATGGGCAAAGTACTTGATGAAAGTAAAAGAGAGATAAAGAAACGGATTTTGAGATTGATTGCTTCGGATTTGGTAGAGGAAAGACGAGAGAATTTTTCATTTTGTTTTAATATTTGTTGAGTAAAAGCGTGTTTCGGTGTACAGGGTGTTAAAACATGCTTTAGTTTATTACCCTATGGATATTAACAAACTTCAAACCAATTTCAAAACCCAAGGTGAAAATATTAAATGTGTTTGAAGTTTTTAATTATTAAATTGTTCAATTACGATCTTACCCTCGACTGCTTAACTTATACAAAACGGAATACTAACATAAAGGGAGGTCTCTGAGAATACGCGAATACATTCTATCAAAGTAAGAATACACCAAACCTCAAGGGAGAATGCTGAAAATTACCCTTTTAGAAAATTATCATTCGAATACCATATATTTGATCTATTATCAAAAATACTTCAACACTTTGAGGGTGTATCAATTGTCCATCCTAAATTGACAAAATGTATCAACCGACCACCAAACCATTAGTTGTCGTTTGAAAATTAACGGAATTACAGTAAATTGATGATTTTACCCTTGAAAATTATCACTTGTATACCCTTGAATTCTTTTTTTATCACTTGTACACCTTTAAATTATCACTTGTATCATATGAAAAGACCATATTACCCTTTTGACGTCATCATATTTAAACGGCAACTAACGATTTGGTGGTCGGCTGATACAATTTGTCAATTTAGAGTGGATGATTGATACACCCTTAAAATATTGTAATACTTTTAATAATGGAATAAACTAAGGGTATACGAATGATAATTTTCTTTTTTTTTAAACCTCTTATTTGAGCGTTACGAATTGCAACTCGAGACTATTGCTAAAGAACCAGAGGCGATCAAGGCTTCCAGTATATTCTTTGTTTGTTTGTTGACAATCTATTGGCTTTTTTTTCTACAGATTTTTTTCTTAAAATAGAAAAAAGGTAAACTTAAAATCATGAAGTCGTAGTTCATGCTTAAACATATCTAGTAATAATTTTCATTTAACAAAATTACTAAATTATCGTGGTATTCTTTTTATATTTATGATCAATACGGTTAATATAATTTGTTATTAATTTGGAAGTTTTGGTACGATTTTCTTTTCGGTTGCATAAATTTTAATGTGAAATGAGTTTTCCTACTATTTTTTAATGCGCGTACAATGATCAATCATTTGCATTCTATTTGATATTGTTACGAAATTAATTTTTACACATTAATCTATGCCATTTATTTGCTAGATCACATTGTTTGTAGTTAAATTACTTTTTCAAGCTACAAAACCGTAATTCTTATATATGGTACTAAAGGTTTCATGTTTATCTACCTAAAGTATGTAGGGTATATAATTTCACACATATTTTCATTGTTGAATTAATCAATATAGTTAATTAATAATTTTCTCATAGAATTTTTATTTTATTTTTCTCTTTCAATTTATCTCAAATTCAAATTTTTTTTTAAATGACATATTTTATCTCTCAAATGGCTCTAGGTTTATGTAAATGTTATGCTGCATCTACTTCTTCTACACAGAACCCTCCAACTTTGCATAATCATAATGACAAAACTTCTCACACTATGGACGATTCGCAAGATGTTCAAAGTAGTGTGGGTAATAAATTATGAACTTGAATTGTTGTCTAACTTATTTCATTGATTAATCGATAAATTTTCTATCTTGTTATAATAGAATAGCTTTAAGATTATTGATGTTGAAATCTGTTTTAATTGATTAATTTTCTGTTGGCCATTTGAGTTCAGCTCACATTCCTGTTAATATTTCCTTATATATTATCTTTGTGCGATTATAGTTCTACTTTGTTATCTGATTTTTTCTATTATTCAGGTTCATTTCCAGAGGTGCAAAGTTTTACTCATTACAATGAAAAAAATAGATGGATCAATTTTGAGGCACAACGTGCACATGTAAGATTTTTATTGTTATTGAATTTGAGATTATTTGCATATAATTTGATTTATTTTAAAGTGATTATTTTCTTTATAGGAAACAATACTCAAGTTACATTAGTTGTCTCAAACGAAAGGATCTCAACCAATTAGTGATGAAGAGATACGTTAGCAAGTATTTGGAGACAAGTCAAACGATTACAAGGAACTTGCCAAACAAAGCCAGGCTCGTCATAATTCTCAAGTTCCATCATCTAATGAGAAAGCATTGCACAATGAGTTAGAAACTACTCGATCTGAGTTACAAACAACTCAAGCTCAGTTGAAAACGACGTCTGACGATCGGTTGCAGACAATTAGGCATGAGTTGCAGAATATAAAAGATCAGTTGCAATCACAGAAGTTTAAAATCGATAATTTGTCTAAGGAGCTAAAAAATGTTACATCATTTTTATCAATGTTGGGACCAAAACAATTTGGCTTCTCATCATAGTTTGTAAGGAGGTACCTTTGTGGATTTAACTTACAATTTGTACTTGGGTTTATGAAATTTGATAAAATTAACATTGCCTTTTAAAATTATGTATTTGATTAGTGATCTTGTATTTTAAAAATTTAATAGATCCGATTAATACAACAAGGATAATACACACACACACACACACACACACATATATATATATATAAATCATTTCCAGGCACATTTTGGCGACCAAAATCATATTATCAATAAAGAAAGGCTTTTACAATGAAAATAGTGTCGTTGCTAAAAGAAAAAATGGGAGGGGGGGGGATAGGGAAGAGGAGATTAAGGATAGTAACTTATAGCGACGAAATAAGTTTAGTTGTTAGAAAATATTTCTATGACAAAAGATTATTTGTTGCCAAAACTAGAGTTGGTGCCAAAACATGTTTTGGTACTTATTTTTTTATCATGAAACACAGTTGATGCCAAAAACATATTTTACAATAAGAGTAGTTTCGTCACAAAAAACATATTTTGCAACTAATGGTACTTTCACCAACAATGTATTGTATGATGAGACATTTTTGTCGCTAAAAATATATTTTTCTGGCAAAACAAAAACTTATTTTGTGACAAAACATTTTTGTTGCCACAAACATTTTTTGCGACGAAAGATTTTTGTTGCAAAAAAGAAAAGTTTCATCGCCTTAGGCATATTTCGTGACAATTCTTTTGCCACAACAATCACTATTTCCCAACAACATAAATTAGTCACAAAAACGGGTTTTAGCGATAAAACCTTCCTTTTGCCACAAAGCGAGTGACAAATTTTGTCATCGACTTTGATCATTTTGGCGATGAATGTCGTTTGATTGTTAAACTTTTCCACAATGAATTAGGTTATTCATCACCTTAATACCTAGTGCAACACTCTTTTTACAACGAAAAAAAAAAAAATCATCACTATAACCTTTAGCAACGAAAATCTGTGGTTTTAGCAACAAAATATTTTGATGTTAAATCCCCTTTTTCTTGTAGTACTTTTGTGGACTCTAACTCATTGCCCAATACAGAGTCATTTTCATTAGATGATGAAGCTTGTAAATGATGTGGCAGCTTATGCACTCCAATTCTAAAAATATAACCCAATTTCTTATCACACACCAATTGAGATAGTTGTTCATCACTAAATGGCTCATATCCTTCATTAGCAAACTTGTTCTTGAAATTGGATCATTTTCTGCTTTAAATAACAATAACAAAGAAAACGTGATCACTTTAAAATAATTTAAATACTGTAAAAATTTTGACTTTAAAAAATAAACAAAGAGCTCGTGTATCTTGATTGTGCCTAAGAATTCACCATCATTTATTTACCGACACTATAGTGAGTAATAAGAAATAAATCAGGCAACCTTTGTTGTTTGCTGCTGCTGTTATGCTATTAAAACAATACATAATATATCATATTTTTTAAATATATATACTACTTTATAAAAATATTTGTAGTGAATGATTATTAACTTAGAGTTCTCCTCATGATGAGTAATGAATGAGTTAGATCCTCCATAGTGATTACATGAGAGTTTTTGTCTATTTTCAGCATTTTTATTATATATATGTGTGTATGCTAAAAAGTAATAAACAATTCATGGAAGAGACAATATAACAAGATAGTAAAGTAAGACAATCCATTGGCCTTGCAATTTATACTTTTTGCATCTTTTGGCCTTATAAATAAATTAAATAGAAATAACATACTAATGCAAAGATAATACGCATGGCCAACAATTTTTAAACATATCCATGTATGCTAGTTGCAAAATTCAATTCATTCTCTTTAGATTTTAATAATTTTCAAATTTTCAAAAAAATAAAATAAAAAAACACTTGCTACAGGTTCATAAACCATACATTTATTCTCTTTAGAAACCATACATACATTCTTTCTAGTCTTTTTTATTAACAAAAAAAATAATGCTTACGTCCTTTGTAAATAGAAAAACTTACAACACTGACCGCAGAATTTAGCAATCACAAAATGGGTTACGCATATTGTTACATGTATTGAAAGAAACACAACTCAAAGACAAAAAGAGTGCCACAGAACGAAACACTAAAGTCAAACTTAGCCAAATTTCACAATTCAAACCTAAGAAATAACATAGTATATAAATCACACACCCAAGTCCATCTTATCAAAATCTTAACTACCACTTAACGCAAGCTGTATCTTACGCAAGCTGCGCTTGTTATGCAAGCTATAAATAAAGTCTTATATTAATTATATATCAGTTCAACATGTGCACAGTAAACAAAAATCATCATAAAATTATGTTATAAGACTTTATATTGGATACATTATTTTATATGCATTAATTCGTAAGGTATTTTGATAAAACTGTTGGACATAATATATGATGACTAGGGTTGGCAGAAAATCTCCATAGGGATAGAGGCTCTAAGGAATTTTCTTCATTCGGGGAGGGTACCGGTACAAATTTTATACTCGATTTCTTATTCGGAGAAAGGAGATGGATAATTTGATACTCAATTTCTTATTTGGGGAGGGGATAAGGATTCGGTGAAATTCATAATCCCTCCCCATTTTTCTCATTTTAATTTTAATTTTAATTTTAATTTTATTTCTTTAAAATTTTGTAGTAAATGCATTTAAAATTTAAATGGTAATGGTGTGGTTGTAAATGACAAATATCATAATATATAACATCTAATATAAACTCTTGAAGATTGACAAAGATAAATTTGTTGATGATTTGTACCATGTGACTTTTATAGATTTATTAAACCTTTTTTTTTTTTTGCCAGGCATAGATTTATTAAACCTTAAAGCTCTACTTTTGCTTAATTTCATAGATTATCTTGTAATTTTGATAATATTTACTTAGTTTGATGGAAATAATTTTAATTATTTTAATTTATTTTGATGTTTTTGTGTTGGTAACACGATTTTATACTTTTACTTTAATATAATTAAATCAAATTTGAAAAATAAAATTATCAATTATTCGAAGATCGTGTACTCTCAGGGATCACTTTTATTAAATAGATATTCCCATCCCTTCCATTCAAGTAATTTTAAAGAGGACAGAAAGAATATGGAGATATAGGCAGAGTATCAAGGATGGGTATAGGGATGTCGATCCCTTCCCCTAACCCTCCCCTCCCCCTCCCTCATCCCATTTCCATCCCTTCCCTTTTTAAGATGAATTTTGCTGTTCCGTAATAATAATACTAGTTACTTAGATTTTATTTACACAACAATCTTAAGTTCCAATATCTTGATCTCTGATGACGATGGCCCACATATATATCGTCTACTAATATATGACCAACTAATGTTTGGCTAAAAATCCTTTCCAACATCATCCTATTTTGATTTTGAGGACTCATTGATGAATGGGATTGGGTGATCGTGTTTGAATTATTTTCTTTTTATTTCTAAGTTATAAATCGAATAAAAAAAGAAAGGAGATTGAGCGTAGCTCGTATGCTCTTTGTCTAGAAGCAATTGGAGATGACAAAAGACTCTTTTGTACAATTATTAAAAATGTAAACAAACTCATAATTGTCAAAGACACAATGAGAAAATGTAGTACATTGTTTTTTACTGAATTTAGAAGCAAGACGGATTTAAACCGGTTTGAATGAAAGGTTCTGTCTATGTACATCATCTCGCACTAAACATTTTTGCGGAGAGGGAGATCAAATACAATAGTGCTATATTTATTTAGTTTAGAGATTTAATATGTATACTAATTAATGTGGTAAATGATGTAACATTATTTGATTGGTTTATGTGATAGTTAATTATTAAATTCAAATGGTGAATTTTTATTAATGACACATCAGTTGATATATAAATTAAGTATTCAGACTAAGTAAATATAGCATTACTTGATTGAATATCATTTGAGTTTAAAACATGCAATTATGGATGCTTAGTCTAATAATTTTGTATCTCTTTTCTCTTAGGTTTTCTTCTCCTAATTTAGATAAAGGATCCAGATTTACCCATATATTAAACAGATCTAATCTCCCTCCAAAAAATCAAAACAGGATTTTAAGGCGTTTGAAATAATCGGATTCCTTTAAATTTTTGCTTCCGTTCTTCTAAAATTCACCAAAACCACATCCTTACTCATCGAAGTATCTTTTAGAGAAGTTATGATTCAAGTATAGTTCACAGACCTATTTAAATTCTTGGCTTATTGAAAATCTTTTTCACTTTCAATTATTAATCTGTTAAATAAATTTTATAATTTTAAAATTTATTAACCCAAAATTTAATTTTATTGTTTTATAATAAAAACAATTAAAATATTAAAATAAATATCACATAATATGCACTTTTTAAAATTGTTTTGAATACTAATCAAAAAATAAATTTAACATTATTAATCTATTCAATAGATTTTATTAATATTCAAATTGTTTAACCCAAGAATTTATTTAAACATTTTAACTGCAAACATTTGATTTAATAAATATAATAAATAAATAATTTACATTCTGAAAATTATTTTTAATATTAAAATATTAAATATATATTATTAATTTTGTTAAATGAATTTATTATTGTTGCTGTTGCTGTTATTAGTATTATTGTTATTGCATTTGTTAAGATCAATTTTTTTGTCATTACATATAATCGAAGCATAGAATACTAAAAAAGAAACTTTTAGACTATTTTTTAAACTCGCCCAAATGAGTTTTAGCCTTGTAGGTGTCTTTTTCCCTGCGTATGACAAATAACAAAACTTAACTCTTGATAATGATAACAGTCATTAATTTTATATATAGATATAATCCTTTTTATTATTTATCTTGTCAACACAACAAGGTGAGCGTCCAAATATACATGTGATAGATCAATAATACGCCCCGTCACATTTTGTTACATCTCAAATTGCAAATATAAAATTCAACACATATCACCATACCTATTCACGTCTAGCTAATTTATTTAGCCATGTCTTATGTGTGTTCTATAAACAATTTGGGAAATTAGTTGACTCTTAAAATGCTTTTCCGGAAAATGGATAAATAGTACTCATATTTAAAATTGTTTAGAGGTCAACTCCAAATGGATGGACCATGTGAACATTGGAACCTCTCATAGCCAGCCATGAGAATGTGATATGGACATATTTTATTTTAGAGTGATGTTGTGTTTATTCTATTGAGATACTTAATTTGTACTTTAGCTGATGTTTCATTGATATAATTACACCATCTAAATTAGAAATGATAAGGCTTAATAATTAACCATCGATTAAGCCAATCAAATAATGACGCATCATTTATCACATGAGTTGAGATACAAATTAAGTATCTCAACTAAATAAGCATGGTATTATTCTTTATTTTATTTTATATGAGCAAGATTACTAAAAACTTCAAAGAAAAATAATAACAGTTATTTATGCTACTGTTCATAATCTTTTTCCAGCAATCCTTCTTGTTTAATTTGAACACTATAAAAGTATTACACAAATTTGCACAATTTTATATATCGATTTCAATTACATACTGGGTTTCATAAGTCAAAGATTACATTTTAATTTCACAAATTTTACATTATACATATATATATATATATATATATATATATATATATATATATATATATATATATATATTTTGGTTTTATGTCTATATATTATATCTAGCTGAATTGCAATTGATTTAACTAGAACAAAAATTGTATGATATAAAAGCACTTCTTGAAGTGAGAGAGGCCTTACAACTCTATGCAGGCGAATTCAGTTTCATCTGATAAGGGGAAAAGAAATCGTTTTATCATCAAGTTATAGAACAATATTTAATCTTTCTGCACATGGAACTAAAAGTATATTAAATTGATTCTAATCATATATATATATATATATATATAAGTAACAAATAAGTTGTGTGTGTATTAATTTTAAGCATCCAGCCAGCTGCCTAATTAACAATTTATATTTTCTAAATTGATTTTCAACATAGTTAATTACAAGTAACACAAGTTTTCTATTAATTAATTTTAAGCATCCAGCCAGCTGCCTAACGTACGGTTTACAAAATTATTTTTAATTTTTCTATTTCTTTTCATCCACAAATACATTACTATTAATAAACACGTAACACAGGACTTCTAAAATTTTAGAATAGCTCATCATAAAAAAGTAAAAAGTAAATTCAGTGTTGAGCTGAACTTCTTAAATTTTAACCATACACTAATATAAATGCCCACATGGCAGCAATTTATTAAAGTAATTTATTAAAGTTTCTGCACACAACACAGCTGAGCGTTGAATTCAAATTCCAGAAGAGTGCCCCAATAATTTGTCTATATAAATATGTAGTCGACAATGAAGACGTCGTAACTAAACCTCATTAATTTTCTGCCATTGAAATTTTCAATACATGGCCTGCCAAGAAGAAGGTTTGTTACTTGATGAATATCCCAAAGAAAAATTCTGGGAAATTCTTGACCTTTACCAATTGGATGGATATTGGTACAGCGGCGATGTGATTCCAGGTATGTTAGCCTTCAAGTCCGAATTCGAAGCTCTTTCTGACGATGTAATCTTGGCTTCTTCTATGAAAACAGGAACCACTTGGCTTAAGGCCCTTTGTATTTGCATTATGGGAAACCATCGCAAAAATGATGATGATGAAGTTGACCAGCTTGAAGTCAAAAATCCTCATGATCATATAAAGAGCTTGGAATATTTGTACTACTTTAATTTACAATCTAAGCTCAAAGATATGCAATCTCCTAGAGTTTTTAACACCCACTTGCCCTACAGTGCCCTGCCAGAATCGATCAAGAGCTCCGAGTGCAAGATCGTTTACATAGCTCGAAACCCTAAGGACACTTTTGTTTCACTATGGCATTTCTTCAACCAAATTTTGCCACCTAATACGGAGCCATATCCGTTAGAAAAGGCCTACGATTCTTTTGTTAAAGGGGTTCATTTATTTGGGCCATTTCATGATCATGTTTTAGAGTACTGGCAGGAGAGCTTAAAGAACCCGAACAAGCTGTTGTTCTTGAAGTATGAAGACCTCAAAAGAGATCCCAGAGGAGAAGTGAGGAAGCTGGCTTCATTTCTTGGTCGGGCATTCGGCGATGAAGATAATGATGAGGTGGATAAGGTGCTGTGGAGATCGAGCTTTGAGAGGCTTAAGAATTTGGAGGTTAACAAAAATGGAAAGCTTTCGGATTCTGGAGTGCCAAACAGTTCCTTTTTCAGACTGGGCAACGTGGGGGACTGGCAGAATTGTTTTACGGATGAGATGAAGCAGGGTTTGGATGAAATTACATGCAAGAAATTCGAGGGAACTGGCCTTGATTTGCAGACTTAAAAAGTTTTAATGTGTCGTGATTCTATTGGTTGGTTACATTTACAATAGATGTACAAAAGAATTCATTCCTTTAATTCCTTTTTTCTTTTTTTTTCCCCCCTTTCTTTTAACGGTTTAAATAAGATCGATTGGTGTTAATCCCATTGGAAATTATCGATGAATGGTTGTTGGAAGATGAATTTTTATTTTAAATCTAATCAATAATACTTTTATGCGGTTAGTCTGGCTGTATCTAACATATAATAGTGATTTCACTTGTATGCTATCTACCATTTTATTAAAATTGTCTGAATTAAGATGGTTTTGGTTAATTTTATTTATCAAAGTTTCACAAACAAACGGTTCCTTTGTGATAAGGTATGGAACCAAAGTACTCAGTTTGAGAATGCAAATGAATTTTCGGATGATAATTTATTCTAATCTTTTTTTTCTTTTTTTCTTTTTTGCGGCGGAAATTTTTTTCTTGACATATGTCCTGCTCAGATTGGCTGAAGTATGAGTTCAGTTTGGATGGTAAGAACCACGAGCTAACTGAATGGTGTGGTCTACAAGCCTGTCAAAAGATGGGTTCAGAGAGTAACGACCGCGGGCACCATCAGGCGTTGTCATGTCCTAATGATTTTTGGGTTGTGGCTTAAATTGAAATTAGACGCAATAATTTAAAAGTTATAATATTAAAATATTATAACTTAAAAGATATATTAATATGATTTTTTACTTATATGATGAAAAATATATTATATTTTTAATAATTTTATTAAAATTATTATTTAAAATTTATATTTTGTACATATTATTAACTTTTGTTTCATAATTACAGTGTTTTTTTTACAGCAACCAGCACCTCAATCTCAAATAGGACCACTGATTGATAAATTATGAACTTGACAATATTATGGACCTTCTTGTTAATAATAGCGCAGAGTGGATTATACCGGGAATTATTGAAAATTTGAAGGCAAGAACACTAGATTAGGATCCCCTCATAACATGATATTCTTGGGAGCAATATTCACTTAACTGATTAGTAATTAATAAATTAAAAAATAAAAATAATTAAATATTAATCATATACTGTCATACTAAAGAACAATTGGCACAAGAATATTAAAAGCTCAAGAGAATATATTAATCTATGGATACTGCCCTATAGTTTTAGATAGTATAAGAAAGTAACAGAGTGATAAAAATCTAAGTGAAATCATAATTTTAACGATTACTGTAAAGGTGAATTCAAGAGCAATGGAGCTCGAGAAAATGCGATTAAGATGAATGTAAGGCAGTTACGTGACTAGCTCTTCATCTTGCTTGAAAGGTGCACCACCAGATGGAAAGTAATAATTTTTTCTATGCAAGACAAATGAAGGCCCTTTAAAAATTGCCATATCAATTTGCTCTTGAATTACAAATATAATAATACAATAAAGTTATCTATTTAATTACACAACAGTTCTAAGATAAAAAGTCAAGTTTTGTACGTGTAAAAACCTGGAGCTTTTTTGGTGCGTGCAAAGAGTAAGGTTGTTTTTTGTAATTAAATTATTTCTTTTTGATAATTTTACTTGTGAACATTTTAATAATAAAATTACTTATTCAAAAGTTGGCACGAAGAGTATTTTCATGGGTACAAAAAACTTACCCGAATTGTAATACACTTATAATATATGTATTTTAAAACCTCTCAAAAGTTGACATACTCTTTCGCTACACAGAAAGTCCCCAAATTTAAACAGGAACAAGAAATTCAAAAGATTTTAAACATTTGACCACAGCATCATTCATTCGAGATCCGTAATAGGCCTTAAGCAAGAGACGAAGAGAAAACTTTTTGTTTGAAATATTTCGTTATTGGGCCCCTAAGCAGGCTGAGCCATGGATCTCTGTTTTACTTGGACTTTATCAAATAAAACATCAAGCAGACAAGGACCGAATCAGACACTGAGTTTTTAACTTTTGTTAAGCAACCATGTATGTATATTTTGTATAATACCGTAATGTGATTACTAGAAATAACTTTCACTAATAATTAAACCAAATATGTCTTCATACACAAACGTTTATATTATTATCAAGGGAATCAATATCATTATGGCAAAATTATGAATAAATATACAAAAGGATTACCTCAAAATAATATATAATAAATATATTCACGGAGGAAAAATCTCGAACAAAAAACTTGAACTCCATATTCCCCATGATGAGAAAAGCGCGGACCAAAAAGTAAAAAAGGCACTGATGATCCAAGAATTGATTCAGATAACGAAGAGAAGAGCCTAATACCACAGAAAATACATGGCAACGCATTGCATTTTCCAACTGTAATTGGATTATATTTAATAATATTATGTAAAACATATACAAAGGATTTGGTGGAGGAGCAAATGGGAGATTGATTGGGGGAAAAAAGAGAAAAGTGAGAGAGAGAGAGAGAGAGAATAAGAGAAAAAGGCAATGGGCCTTTGCCTTGGCATTGCTCTTTTAACACTCCACTCTAAGCTCCACCATCCATTTTCATTTAACAAGAAGAAAAAGGAAAATTGAAGGGGAAAGGAAAAAAGCAACACAACTACAATACTACAACTGTACACAAGAAGAAGCAGGCTGTGAAAGGACCTTATTCCCCCCACCACACACAAACTCCCTCCGTTCTTTAGCATTCCTGAAAATAAAAATAAATTTTGTCAGAGCCATATAACTAGTGATGGCACTTTTGTCTCATCAGCAGTTTAATGTTTAATGTTTCATTATACATCCCCTAATCTTTCTCTTGAGATTCCCCATTTTAATATCCCTACTAATATGCCATTTATAACACGTTATTGTTTAATATTCTATTCTAACGTTTTCAGTATTTATTTGACAAGAATATAAGGTTCCTTTATCTTCAGGTTAATGTTTCCCAACATATCAGTAATATCCAGATTGATTCCCTAATTTAATTATATATATATATATATATATATATATATATATATAACTGAAAGTAAAACATAAGCGACTGAAGCATTTTTGTAGAAAACACTTTAATTAATAAGTTTTCTACAAAATCGCTTACCGCACAGTTTTATAAAAATGCTTTCGAAACACAATTTATACAACCATACAACAAATGTGCAGTACACACTCTTCCACTTTTCATTACAAGTCTCAAATTCTTTTGTTAAACATCCTAAACATTTTTGTTACAAATTCTAAAGTTTTTATTGCATAAGTTGAAGTTGGAATCTATAACAAAAATAATCTTCAAATTTATTAGAAAAAATTTAAAATTTGTAACGGAAAATGAGAGGAGTTGTAACTCATATAAACTGTGAAAGTGATTATCATAATAGCTGTATCCTAGAAATGCACTTATAAACAAGATCCTTTGGAACTAAAACTAATTGGTGGGACTCGCAAATTGCACAGAATGGATCCAAAGCTTCAAAATTGACCAGCTAGTCGCATCATTTTGGCAATTTGGACCACAAAAACAAGGTCCCTGTCCAAAAAGCTATGCCTAATCTAAACCTAACGGTGGCCCAGCTCTTATCATGCTTTTACAATAGGGTAATTCCTTTTGACCTAAATCTAAAAGCTTTAGCTGTCTCTAAAAAAAAAAAAAATTCTAAAAGCTTTAGCAATTAATGTTTTCAAACAAATGACAAGGCATCGCATTACCTATTTCACAAGATTAGAACAAAGCTAAGGTCATCCTGTGTAGGTTGTTGGCTTATCATCCCTATAATAATGAAAAACATGGCTTATTTGTAACATGTAATATTGTGTTAATGATATTAAACAAAAGCATGCTAAGATGGAAACAAAAAATTTTACCTTTTCATGAATTTAGAATTTTTGTTTTAATAATTTTATTTTAAAAAAATTCTCCAAATTCATAAACAGACAAAAAATTTTATTGTCGTTTTGTCATACTTTCATTTAAATATCATTTCCTGCAAATATTACTATATTACTAACATTCAAATGTGATTAAAAAAAAAACTATTTTTTAACCAATTACATCAAATGTACTAATATATTATTATATATTACAAGTATAACATTGAATGTTACACAATCTAATATCATTGTCAAATTTCTTTTAGTAACATACAACATCACACTTTAACATATAACATTATATCACTAACATTTGACATTAATCAGTCGCTTATATTTTTTTGTCAATTGATCAACTGTGCTCTATTCATATACTGTTATAAGTTAAAAAATTAACGCTATACATTACCAAAAACCAAAAGAGTTTACCCATTACGAGTCTAAAAATTTTTAGTACCATATAACGTCATATTTTTGACATATAATATTATATTAGTAACATTTATTATTAACAAAAAACATTATTTTTATCACTAATTAATATCAAATATTTCAAGTATGACGTTATATGTTACTAAAACATAAATTAGGAAAAATAACTTATATTATCCTATTGTTTCGGTCAAATGTACATTTGACGTGTTAAGTATCGACAAACAATTAGACAAGTAAAGAAATCTAGAATTCGCATACAATTACAACAAGCAGCAAGCAGCCAAAATAATAATAATAATAATAATTCCTCAACTAGCTACCAAAACAGCCTCAACCTGATTAATTAAATTGAAAGATCCGGATTTTCAGGTATTATAATATCCTCAAACCATAAACATCGCACATAATAACCTCATAAAAAAACCATTTGAATTTAAATTTTAAAAAAAAGTGAAAACTCCAATTATTAAAAAATGGGATATATCTATTCACACTAATTAGCTCAACTAAAAAGCTTACTAAAAAGTAATTAATTTAGTTATGAATTAAATTTTTTTAAAAAAAAAAAGAGGCAGTGACAATGAGCTTACCTAGAAATGGTGTCAATTCAATCTCTGAAAATAACTTTAGATGCAATCTTCATCAATGGCTTTAAGCAATCCGGAGAGAACTTCCTGGCAAAAAAATAAGAGTAACTCGAATTGGATTGCCTCAGCGTGTGAATAAGCCCTGGCGAGATCTCGCCGGCGTTGTAAGTATGAGGATGGCCGTCGACGCTATCAGTCCAGTTCACTCTCGTCAGCGTATAATGACTGCAACCTTCTGGATCCTTCATCGACAGTAATGTCGGAAAGTAATGCTCCTCGGGATAACACGAATGAATATTCAGACACGGGAGCTTAAATTTCTTCCACAGTTTCCGATCCTTAAGCACAAGCAACGCGTGTCGTTTCGCCAGGACGAAAAACTGAGATCCGACTCTGAACTTCTCGAAGGGGACCTCCGGCAACATCACGTGCTGGCCACGCGCGGCGTACCGCTCGGCGAGGTTCGGATCTCGCGAGAGGATCTCGATGAAGCTCTTGTGTTTGGATTGCGTCGAGAAGGCGTTCAGGACTCTGATCGAGTTCCCGAAGAGGGAGCGGTAGACGAATCTGAAAGAGTGGAGGGGAATGCAAGATTGGGAGACGAGTGCGAAGTACAGATTCAACGGATCGTCGAGGATGGCGTGGGCCATGAGCCTACGCGCGGCGGAGATGAGTGTGGGCGACGCGCGCTCGGTTCTCTTGGCCGGGATGAACCGGTTGTGGAAGAGCTTGTGAGTGTCCGAGAGTTTGGCGGAGGGATCGGCGTGGACGTAGATGTTGTAGAGGCGTTCGTTGCCGGAGAAGAACTGGGACCACAGGGGGACGAAGACGAGATCGGAGTTTGTGAGGAAGAGGAAGGCGATTTTGGGCCTAGCGTTTGAGAAGGAGAGATGGGAGACTTTGGAAGAGGAGGCGCGTGAGGAGGACGCCGAGAGAGTGGCGTTGCGGAAGAGGGAAAGGTCGTCGAGGTCGTCGGCGACGGAAATGTGCGAGGTCGGCGCGTGTTTGAGGGGGAGGATGTGGGGACCGTACAAGAAGAGGAGGAGAGATAGGGAAATGAACAGAGCGAATGAGTAGAAATACGGAGATGACGGCATTGCCGCCGTTGCAAAAGCTTAGGTTTGGATTGACGAGGCGATAGCGAGAGACTGTGAGAGAGTAAAGAAAACCCAGTGTGTGTGAAAGAAAAGAAAAGAAAAAAAAAAAAAGACTTTTGCACTCTGTACAGTGTATTTGTTTTGATTAAAAGGATTCGGAGGGCTAAGACAGTACAATCCAAAGTGGAGGGGACACTGATCTTGATGCTGATATATAACATTCACCTTCTCTTTTGATGTTTATTATCTCTGTCAATTTGACTAAAATGCCCTCAAAAGGGGAAAATTTTTCTTTTCCAAAACGGAAGAAAACTAATTTAATGCCAGAGGGTATTATAGTAATGGAGAATTTAGATTCTCTTTGTTCATGTGGCGTTTCTCTTGCCATAGAAGAACTTGTTAGTTTTTTATTGGAAGAAAATAGTGGGTGCAACTGAAGCACTAACTTGGATGCCATTTTGTGACGGTCCCGGCATGCTAACAAGTAACAACAAGTGGTCTTTATCACGGGACTTCAATAGTGTAACACGCGTTTTATACACACTTAACAATTGTTTCATTCATCATCACACCTTTTGTTTTGTTTCTTTGTTTTTTCTCTTGGTTGGATTTTTTTATGGAAAATTAAAAAAAAAAAAAAAGAGTTCAAAAGCATCTCGATTGGATATACAATTGAGAAGGAAAATCGGTCTGAAAAGCATACGGCTTTAATAAAATGATTTTGGGGGTGTATGTTTTTTATATTTTTTTTTTACAGCGGATGTTGGTGGGTTGGTATAACAATAAGATAGAATGTAGTCATGTACCGACAACATACTCACAAATAAATAAAATATCTTCTACGGAAAGCAGCAGCGCTCAACGCCTGTACCTGTGGGCGTTCAATTTTTTATATTTTCAGAGGTGATCTATAATGTGACATTAAAACTAACACTAAATTATATTTTATATTATTTTTAATATAAAATATTTTTAATGTAATATTAAAATTAATATTAAAATAGTATTATAAATGGTATTACATTAAATATAGTGTAATATTAATTATTTAGTGTTAGGGAGAAAAAGACTCAGATATTCTTATTATTTTTTCTTATTTACATATATGTTCTATTTTATATAATATTTTAAGTTATTATTATTATTTTTGTTATTATTTTTATTTCACTTTTTAATTTTTGAATATTATACTAATATTTTAAATAAAAAATATTCAACACAAAATTGATAATAAAAATAAAATGCCAATAACATTAATTACTAGATTACATATTATAAAATTAAAAATATGAAATTAAATTAACACAAATTAAAAAAGTTACTATTACTAGTATAAATTAGAACAATTATTTAATAATCTAGAAGATCATTATTAGATCCTCCAATATCATCAAAATATTGGCCAATATTATTGGAAGTATTTTGAGATGCTTGACCTTGTTAAGATCTTCTCTGCTAAACCTTAATTTATTCATTTTAAAAATATTGACGTAAACTCGGCTCATTTACCGAATTTAAATCTTTAAGTCAAATTTTATGTGATGAATTTAATAATTCGAATAACTAGAGTATTATTATTATTATTGTGTTTTTCTATATTAATGTAATGTCTAATTTTCATAATGTACTAATTTAATTAATTAAATAAAAATTTAATAATTTTCTATACTTTTTTGTTAATCGATATAAAATTATTTATTACTTAATTATCTATATTAATAGTAATATTTATTGTGTTAATTGAATTAATTCTTGAAAATTAAAAGAATAAAAAGAAGAATATTCTTTTTGGTATAAAATTTGGTGTAAATGGGTTGGAGTTGAAATAGTAATTTGGTGTGAAAAAAGTAAATTTTTGGTGTTGGTGTTATACCAAAATGGTGTTAGGCATTGGAGATGCCCTAAGCAATTCAAATTATATATTATTTTTTTAACATAAATTTGTATAGTTACACGTGTTAGTATTTTTCTTAACACTTATCTGTATATTACTATAAAAAGGGTGCTACTAAGTTATAATCAATGTAATTTACAGTCCTTATAATGTGTTCCACTGTTATGGCGTAAATTTTCCATATTTTGCGGTGGGTGTAAGTTATATTGAATGTAACTTAGTGAAATCCCTATAAAAATACTAATTTTATTTATAATTAAAAATCTACGGATAATCTAGATTAAAACTCCGTTTGTTACAACTTTTTAAATAGATATTATTTAAATTAAGTTTTTGTTAGTAGAGCTTTTACAAAAAGAGTTTTTATCTAAAAAAATTTAGTTGTTTGATTGTCAATGAGAGATTTTATAAAAAATTTATAAAATTACTTTAATAAACAAGTTTTTTAAAGTTATGTTATGAAAAAAAATAAAATAAGATTGTTAAATAAATAGGGAATATTTTAAATATTTTAACATTTAAAAAAAACTTTTCAACCTCTATTTTTAAAAGCCTAAAATTTAAACTTTTACTAATAGAAGTAAAATAATTTATTTAAACTTCAAAAACTCTATTAAAAATATGACCAAATAACAAACAAAAATTATGATAAGAGCTTATGAAATTAAACAAATTCTTGTGATCATTAAATAAATCATAGTAAATATGCACTAAGTCTATTATGATATAGCTCAAATTTCTACTCTCATATTAACAAAAAATATATTCCATTCACATTAATAGAAGAGACAGTTATCCCACTTAATTATAGTATAGCTCAGATTTCTATCTTCACATTAAAAGAAAACTTACTCCAGTTAAAGATAATTACCACTGCACAGCCTTAAAGTTTAGAAGAGGAATAAAATCCCAAAATACGGCTTGGATTTAAAATCCATACAAAGTTTTGAAGGTCATGGGTCATGGGCAAGAAGCCCAATGGCTACCCGAGTTTGGTGGCAAGGACACATTATACATTTTAACTTGTTAATGTGTGGGGTGATTTGAACTTATCAAAATACTCAATAAATTCATATACTCAATAAAATTTATTTTCAAAATTAAAAATTTATATTTTACCCTATAAACTCATTAAAATACCGATATAAGCTTTCTAATATTTTTGTTATATTTTTTCCCGGCTTTCATCTATCAACTTTTTTTAGTTTTATGAGTTTGTCCAAATTCTCAATACTTTTGTGTTCCATAGGCGAATCTCATATCGACAAAGTACGGGAGGGATGCAGGGTTTATAAAGGGTAATCTACACCTTAATTGGCAAGATGTGTTTTGGGATGTATGAGCGCCCCAGAAACAAAACCGTACGAGCCTTATTAAGGCCCCAAGCAGACAATATCTTATCAGATTTTGATTGGGTCATGACAGATGGTATCAGAGTAGCTCCGCGTGTCCTCTTAATTGGCAAGATGTGTTTTGGGGGGTATGAGCGCCCCAGAAACAAAACCGTATGGACCTTATTAAGGCCCAAAGCAGACAATATCTTATCAGGTTTGGGCTGGGTCATGACAGATGTTATCAGAGTAGCTCCACGTGTCCTCTTAAGCTATGGTGGGACAAACCTCAACGAGGACGCTGAGTCTCTAAGGGGGGTTGAATACCCTAAGCGAATCCTACATCGACAAAGCACGGGTGAGATGCTGAGTTTATAAGAGATGATCCACATGTTATTAAGACCCAAAGCGGACAATATCTTGCCAGGTATGAGTTGGGTTATGACAATCTTACTCCAATTTTATTTCTATTTCCCAACAAAAATCTCATAACTTTTTATCATTGAATGCTTCTTAAAAAAAATTCAACCTATAATGAAATATACGTGTTTTTATAATATATTGATATATTACAATTAGAGTTCTATTGTTATTTATAATCAAAAATTGATCGGGACTCTTTTAGAATAATTTTATTATGGCACAACTTGAAGTTCGACTCTCACTTAATATTGGAGGAATTTCTAATCTACCTCAAATGACAAAGAGATAAATAGACTTCCTATCCAATTTCATTAGGAGGCAAATCAAGTCCCATTGTTGGGAATGGGACTCGAACATAGCTTAAGTGCATAGCCCATTGGCTTAAATGTACATGTATTTGAATAATACTAAATAACAAATTCAATCACTCAACAAACTGACAATTTGGTATATATGTGCATTGTGAATCCACCGCGAATATATGTGTTGGCAATATGGTATAATTTTGTTTTATTTTAAAGAAATCGTTAATACTTCTTCAGTAATTGATGATGCTGCTGCTTAAGCATGCTTCTGTAAATCTCCAAAAAAAACATCTCAAAACATTTGTTTGATGGTTAAATCTTATATTTGAAGAGACGATTTCGGGTTTCAGAGATTTGATATAAATCTCTCCGCCGTTATGCTGTTTTTGAAATTGGAATAGAAGAATTTCATTTAATTGTAATTTCTTGAACTCCATCCAATTATATTTTCTTGTCTAAAATTGTAATTTACTTTAGAGGTAATTTAGTAATAAAAAATTAAAAAATAAATTTAATATACGATTATGAGTTATTTGTGTTTTAAAAGGAGTAGTTTTTGCCCCTGCATCGTTAGCCTCAGCTTGACGGCTCTTGGGCTAAAAGCGATTTCCGTTGTGAAGAACTGAAGATAGCTTAGCTCTGCACCGCTTGGTTGTGTGGAGTGTTTCTACACATATTAATGCAAATGGTGCGTCACACACTTTATGTTGATCAACGAACAAATTCTTTCCAGTTGCCAACACTTCCAAGGATGCAAGCTTAGTTTATAATGGGCGGCAATATCTTCGCAATATTCACTCGCATCACTAGCGTGAAATCGACAGCATAAAGTTTGGATTAGATATTTGGCAGTCCATTATCATCCTGCTCCATTTTAGTCTGAGTGTAAGTTTCGCCAATCAAGTCCTCATGCAGAAATGCTTTCCGTTATCTTTGACATAGCCATTAACTAATGGCACCATCTGCTGACTTTTGAGTCCAACTTGCAGGTAATCAATCATTCAGCGTATATGCTTGCTGGCAAAATTAACAGTTAAATCTTCTGGAGTTCTGGTTCTGTTATTTTGTTTTGAAGTTCCCTTTGACATTGCAAACTAACGACAAGTATGGATTGTAAAAAATCCGAATGTTTTAAAATTTTCTGAAAACACTCTTGAAAAGTCTAAATGCACTTCACTTCCATACAATAAAAAGATTAAACTTAAAATATAAAAACTAGATTAAAAGGAGAAAAACCATAACGTTTTAACAAGCCTCCTTCTTATCTTTTCAAAGACACCACCGAGCACCCACCACCACGGCCAAAGGCCGCCCACAGCAAACTACCCAAAGAGTCCACCATTTTTTTTTTTTTTTTTTTTTTTTTTTGGGTGCCTCCGAATATGTTACATGTTTTTGTTTTGATAAGCGAATATGTTACACGTTGTTACTTCTCATTATTATTTTTTAAAGTATAAAAAATTAATCACCTAGTTTGGCAAAGCATGGGCTCGGTCCCGCCCCAAACTCAGCTCGACAATCAAGGGCCGGAAATTTCTAGGGCCCAAAGCTCCGTAAGTAATTCAGAGGTAACTGACCCGATCCACTGAAATAGTTTCTTGACAGTATCAAATAAGTTATTGGGTAACAAAATTTAAAGCTCAAGTGTAGTGGGGGCTGTTTAGCACCTTGCAAGGTTGCGTTGGATTAGCATAATTACATAAAGTTTTAAGTACAACTGTCGCATTAGTCCCTTTTTTTTTCCATAGACATTATTATAAAATAAATAAATAAATATTTTTAATTTAATATAATATTATATAATATTTATTATATTTTATTTTATTTTTACATTATAATTATTAATATAAATTAATAAATTTATAGTTTATCATTCAATAATATTATATTATAATTTTTTATTATATTAGAAATAACAGAATAATGTGTTATTTAATTATATTACAATAACCAATATAAAAAATTGATTGTTATTTAACAATTTAATATAACTAATGGTAAATAATTAAATAATATATAAAAATATAATATAATATAACATTACATTATATTATTTAATTATATTGCAATAATAAAGCTATAAAAACTAATTATTTTTATATAATTTAATATAACTAATAATATATACTTTTAAATATTAATAAGTTTGAAAATATTACTTTAAAATTAATAGTAATATAAATAATGATATAAAATATTTACGTACACTACAATTTATGTTGTACCAAACATAATATTATATTACAGCTTGATACACCTTACTGCAATGCACCATAATGCAGTGTAATTAATGCAATACAATATAAGGTGCCAAACGCACCCTTATCGCAAAAGAGTTGGTAATTCGATGATAATTTCTAATAATATATTTAGTTAATTAAAAGAAAATTCAATAAATGAAATGAAAAACTTCTGATCTTAACAATTTGATCATTATATTTAACAGATATCAAAACAGCAAAAGAGACCCAGCTTTAAAATTAATATTAATGTGGAAAGGCTACAAACTACTTGAACTGGCAGCCCAGTGGCGCAACTCTCTCACAAATGTGAGGGAAGGGGTTCGAGCCCCCGCAGACGCATTGTAAGGGTTTAATTTAAAATTCCCCTGGGCAAGAGCTTGAGTGAAGGCAGTCTTTCTCCCAGAAGGGGAGTTGACGTCCCTCGAATATTTGAGAGGGTTAAAAAATCTGAGCGGTGCCATATCATAATTGATGTAAACGGGTCTCAGTATATGTATGATTGTAAATATCATGAGCAATAGTCTCTTCAAAAAAAAAATGTGGAAAGGCTACCAAATATATGTGTGCCTTTACTTAGCTACATAGGCCACGTGGGTGCCAAGCAGTCACAACAATAGACTCCCAAGGCTTTAAACTCAAAAAAGTAGGCTATAATTTCAATAATTAATATTTCCAAAGAAATTAAAAATTCAGGGAACTAGTTAAAATTCAATATTTGTTTTCTCATGAATGCATGCAAATGCGCAAATTTTGCCATATATAGATGATGTGCAATCCACTCAAGAATTTTGTATGGAGTGTAATTTGAGTTCCGCCTCTAACTTGTCCCAAATGAGTTCTATATTCTCGGTGGATTGATTGCCGCCATAAAATGATTCATCATTCTTAGAAGGTATTGTGGTCATGGACAAAACTACCCAATTTGGGTCCAAGTTTCTCTTCTATAATCTGATGGAGCATCTCTCTTCCAGAATTTAGGGGTAGGCAAAGTCTAAATTAATATTTTTAGTCTCTATATCTCATAGGTAAAATCTGAATTAATATTTCTAATCTCTACATCTCTTTTAGAGATGAACTACAAGTCATGCCAGATCGGCATGATCCATTTGAAGCAGGCTCACGAGGGCACGTGTGCCGACATGGCATAATCTATTTAGTTTGCTAAGCTGTGCTGCGTCGATTTTTTGGGAGGTTGGCCACTTGGCCTGACATGAGACACGTGCAGGGGTAGCCCACTTATTTTTTTTTCAAATTATTTTGCTTTTCCTTAAAAAATAGAGTTAAACTTTCACTTATAACGGGAGTCGAACTCATGTTCATTATAAACTTATTTTAAGAATGGGACTTGAATTCGAGCTCATTGTTTTGTCTTCAGCCATTGATCCAAAGCACTTTCGTGTTCATTTCATGTAGATATAGATCAATTTTTTAAACATCATCCAAATTCATATATTAAATTATGCAATACTAATTAGATAAATTATAATACCTCCAATATATTTTTTTTGAATTGCATTAAATAATTGATTAGAAATATATTTCAAAATTTATTACATTTGACTAACATAAAACCAACAATAATGAGATAAATTAATAAAACAATATTATACTAAATGACAGGGTAATTTTTAAAAACCACCCCTGAAGTTTGCCTTTGCTACACCTAAATAGAATGTATGCATATATATTGACAATATCTTCCCTGACCGTGTATAAGAGCTAGGCATCCGTTAGGCAGTTGAGGGCAACAACGTAAATGCCCCATTTTTTTATTTTTAAATCTTACAAAAGCTTATATACGGGAACTGACTAGACAAGAGTAGCTAGAGAATGCACATGGTGCTTTAAAGCTAGTGAAACCTGAAGGGGGTAGTAACCCATTTTCAAACACACTGACAATGCTTAGCTTCATTTCTTCTTCTTCTTTTTTTTTTTTAACACAACTTAACACCCGCTGAATTTAACAATAGCAAAGGCACTTTGTGATGCACTGAGCTAACAAGCCTATGAGATCAACTATGTTTCGAACTGAATTCCAGTGACGACTGGCATCTAAACAGCCGGTGATTAAAGAGCAGAGCAAATGTGTATTTCTGTGGAAGCTTAAAACTGGAGTTGGATTTTATTATTTTCTTGGATTTTTTTTGAATTTGCTGCTAGTTAGATACTTGACTTTTTGATATAGTTAATTAAGAAAAATGTTTAGGATTTTCATAAATTAAAACATTGACTGAAATGAACTGATTTTTAAGTTGATAATCATTGGATATGTTATGTAAACTATGAAAATAGATTAATTCTTGATGATTTTGGACCGTGATCTTTGAATGTTTAGTGAAATTTGCTTGATCTGTTCTTCAAATTGCTTTTTCTGGAAATGCATAGTTGTTGCTAAGAAAAATGCTTATGGTTTGGTTTTCTTAATTATTATTTTACAAATGTGTAGCTCATGTAAAATTCAGCTGCTTGCTGTTTTTTTTAATGTTTTATATAGACTGAATTTTGTTGGTAAATTGATGCATTATTTGATTATAGAAGTGTAAATGTTTGTATTTCATGGTAAAACTAAGATGCTTAGTTGTAGTTTTTTGAGGTTGTCATTAAAGTATAAGAGAATATTGGTTGCAGAGCTTGTAGGCAGTGAGTTGAGAGTTAGTAACAATTAGAAATAGCAATGAATTTTATTAAGTTAAGAATTTAGGGAAATATTATTAGCTAAGTGTTGTGCAAATTTTATTGAACTTGCAAGTGCACAAATCTATTGTAGAATAGATCAATGGTGACGAGTATCGATCCTATGAGGAGATAGATTTTAATAGCGTGTAAAGTTAATTTTCTAAGTGGGTGGTTGGATTTGTGGTGAAAGTGATTTAGACTATCCTAAAATTTAGGTTAGAATGGCGGGAATAAATTAAAGTAAAAATTATTAAAAAGAAGCTCTTGGATTTCTGGATTTGCACTCAACATGCACTATGGGCTTAACATTCTTTATTAGTGCGAATTAAATCATGAGGAGGGTTTCCACTCCTCATAAACCTTACTATAATAAATATATTATTAAGTGCTAATCGTGTCGAATATTAATAACATTACACTAGGGAGACGGTTATACCAGTGCAATATATAGACAAGATTATTACCATCCACAAAAATTAGAGAGAAAGAGAAAGTAAATTTACCAAATTAAGCCTATGGAACATGTTGAGACTTCACCTTCAACCCAAGCTTGAAAGAAAATTACATGCTCATAATTGAACTAGAGGTAAAATGAGAATTTATTAAAATATATAGAAAATACAAGATAGAGAAGGAATTACAGAAAATAGACCTAAAAAATGAATTCAAGGGTACCAAATTAGGGGGTAGCCCCCTATTTATAAATACAATGAGTAAGTCAATGAGTAAGTCATAGACATCAGATTAAAATAATTTGGACGCTCAGGATTGTGACACGTGGCAAGTTTTGATCGGATAGAACACATCATTACGGCTGTCATTCCATGTATATGCATGTACTATTTGCACATTTTTCGATCCACTGACATAATGCCACGTTACTGTTCAGAACCACATAAGCATTTTAGTCCAATAGTATTGTAACACATCATCGGTCAATGTCACATCATCAATCAACGTCACATAAGCAGTCAATGCCACATCATTTGTCCAATCGAATGTTGCCACGTCATTGGTTTATGCCACATCATCGTACCGTATATGTAAACATTGTTGTGAACAATACCGTGAGCAGTATCGTGAACAATATCGTGAACAGTGTCGTGAACAATGCAATGAACAGTACTGTATATGTGAACAATGTCGTTTATCCTTTTATGCTCCTTCTAAGGTTTTTTTACTGTTCTGAGTTCAAAATTGTTGTCTTCTTTACTATTTGATCTCTCGTTTATTGTGAAATGACCACGATACGCCCTAAAATATATAAAATACTTAGTTATAATAAAACACACATACTTAAATCACAAGCGACTTAAATACATAAAAGTAGAGATGTTAGTGAGACTTAGAGTGTAAAATGATGATTTTCTCCTTTATAAATATACACTTTCTAGCACTCAACACTAAGAATTAGTGACAATTAGTTATAGAGCTCGTAGGCAGTAAGCTTAGTCTTCAACATCGCTCTTGTAAAGGCTTTCGACATATTTGATTGTAGAAGCAAAATTAAAGTACAAGAATGCAATCCACATTTTCTTTAATATTTGTAGCAAAAAATAAATATGCTTTGATTTTAAAGTAGTACTTGTGATGTTTCTATACAATGAATGCAAAAGAGATGAAGAAAACGCTTAACATGCAGGGTAAGTGGTGCATGTGATTAAAAACCAAAACTTACCCTATACAAACAACACTTATTATTCCAAGCATGCATTAACTTTACATCCACAATATATATTTCTAGATTCAGTGGTTATCTTTCTTCATGCATAATTTGCAATGTCAGAGCTCATGCCATTGCTTATCTAATTTTGTATTGTTACATTTAAGATTATTGGTATAAAAGATGGTATTTATTGAACTGGTTAGGCTAATTACTTTGTTAAAGTTTATGTAGTTTAGTGTACTTTGACATTGAGGTAGTATTTGATAGTGAACTGTTTGTGGTTGGTTTAGCTATTTCAGAGCAATTTATTAGGGATGCTTGTTGAGGTCACCCTATTAGGGATGCAAAAAGGATCAATGTTCAAGTGATGTTTCCATGGCAAACTGAGTAGTAAGTAATAATATCTGATAAAGACTTGATAGAGGCATTTAATCAACTAAGAGTAAAAAGGTACAGCTAGGCTAAATTTACAATAATTGCTGATGAAGATTGTGTTTCATCTTTCTCATTAGCTGTCCAACTAAGCAACAAGTCTATTGATCAGTATGTCACACCTAAAGATCAGTTCCCAGTTCACTTAAATGAAGACATAGTTTTCAATTGGATTATTGGTAGACCTATAGATACTCTGTCTGTTGATGATAAAAATCCAAGTGAAGCATCAATAAAAGTGCTGTCAAAAGGGGATAATGATGAAACCATTGATGTAGCAACAAAAGTGCTTCCAGATTTGAATAAAAATGAAACCTCAGTAGATAAGTTCAAACATCAATTGAATAACAAGGTTGACAATGGAAATGAAGAGCTACATAATAGTTATGAGTAATTTGTAGATGAACTTAATGAATTTGAAGATGATTATAAGTATGAGGTTGCTATAAATGGTTTAGATCTAGATGATTATGATCCGGGTCGTTCATTTGAAAGTGAAAGTGACAATGATAGAGATCTTGATGATTATGAATCTGGGGATGACAGTGGAGATGATTCAGAGGATGATTTAAAAAAAAAGCTTTCATTAGATATGAAGAAAATACAGGTGGCTTTGAGTTTAATTCTATTGATGATAAGATGGTGTTAAGGCTTAGACAGTTGTTTATTAGTGTGTATGAGTTTAAAAAGGTTTTAACAGTGTTT
Source organism: Atalantia buxifolia (assembly GCA_030444775.1). Taxonomy (NCBI): domain Eukaryota; kingdom Viridiplantae; phylum Streptophyta; class Magnoliopsida; order Sapindales; family Rutaceae; genus Atalantia; species Atalantia buxifolia. The sequence goes on from CM059837.1 coordinate 9,379,433, forward strand.
ACCATTAGGAATTGATTCAGATTGAAGAGACTAAAAAAAGAGAAAATAAGAGTGACATGCGTGTGTGCAGCAGCAGAATGCACTTAGAGAATCCATGCAAGCCTTAATTTGAATAAGAAGTCATTTCAGATTAAGACTCATTTTCCAGACCACACTTGTCTTAGAGTTGATGATAATTATGAAGCCTCTTCAAATTGGATAGCAGCCATATACCCACATCTGTTCAAAACCAACCCTACACTACAAAAAAATTGACAATAGATGACTGTAAAAATCTATCATAAAGGAGGGTGGATGACAGTGAAATTATCTATCATCTATGTACCTATCATTCTTTTACGATAGAAAAAAAATATGTCATTAACATATGATAGTGTTTAAATGTCATATGTCAGTTATGGAAAAAAATGAATAAATTATTTTATTTTTTTTGCGGGAAATGTGATTTTTTTTAATTTTGAAATTTTAGTAGGAAAATTAATTTTTACGCGTGAATTATCGTCTGAACAATTTTGACGGGTAAAATATCACATTTGTGACGGAATTTGTGATTGATATTTTATATCATTAATTTTTTATGACTTATTTTATGATTAATTTTTTCTATCACAGGTTCTAAATTTATACTGAACATAATTATGAATTATTTCATTTAAATTTATGCATTCTTGTATATGAAATTCAATCACAAATTCAATATGAACCAAAAATTAAATTATACATTCTATTAAGTCCAAAAACACTTTGTATTAATAACATCATCTAAAAACACTTTTATCCAACCGTTAATACATCCAAAGTAATTAAGAAGTTAATTCTAGCAAACTTTTCAAATTTTACAAACTAACAAGCCGTCAACTCTTCTAATGGAGAACGCCCATATTGAAATAATGTGGTCACTATAGCCTCCAAGAGACTCACTGATTCGTAAAAATCGAAGAGAGAGATGGGCTTTGAAGAGACTATGGTTAATTAGGGTTTAATTGGGGCAATTTGAAATAAGTGAAGGAGGCAGAGAGTATTGGGAGGCAAAACGAATTGACGAAACAGAGAGAGAGTGACGACTTAATAAGAAGGGGCTAAAGGTAGAATTTGCAATTAAATTAATGAAAAGTGAAACCCTAGCCATTGTGATAGCCATCACTGCCTCACCGCCTCACATTCATAGCTAATCCACCATGTTATCGTCGAATCTCACCACTGTTGGAGTCTCAAGACACCGGAGAGCAAATCTTGATCACTCTTGGGCAAGAAATCCTATGTAGCAACAACATACTTGAACAATGGCAAAAGGTTTCTGTTTTGCTCGATCGATTGAATGTAAGGTTGATTTCTAGGGTTTTGTTGTTAGAAAGGGTTGAGTACTTGGGTTATGAGTAGCATCATGAGATTGGGACTTAGAAATTTGTTTGATAATTTGATCATAAATCCTAAACGCGCTGTTTAGATTTTATATTTTAACATTTTTTCATCTAAACGCCGCGTTTTATTTTTATTTTTTTAATAAATTCATAATTTAAAAGACGATCAAACATGTTCCATTATAAATTTTTATCACAAAATTTTGATAGAGGAAATTTCTATCACTGTGCTATCATCAATTATTGATAGACAATAATTCTATCATCAGTCTATCATCCATCTTTTAACAAATAGAAATTCTATCACGAATATATCATATTTTTATGATATAATAGAATATGTCATAAAGTGACAGTCATCTATTGTCAGTTTTCTTGTATTGCTAGCATTAAGATTTCTTTTATTGCAATTGATTTAATGCAAAAGCATAGATATAAATGCAATAATCAGAGGTTGTATAGGGCTAAGAGGAAAGCACTGAGTTTCTTAATCAAAGGCCAAAAGTATGGACACAAACTTTGTCATGCAATTTAGTAAGAAAATCCGTAGCTTGGCCACGGTCAAGTTCCCGGCTAAGGTCCCAATGAAAGTTGACAGGTGCTTCTTCTTCACCGTAGGGCTAGGGCTAAGCCCCTGCCCACAAAACCAAACTTCCTAAAGACTCAATAACACGAAGCTTGCAACTTCTGTTAACAATGTCTCTTTTGTGCAGCCAAATGTGGCTTTACTTCAAGCTCACTTCTTTAATAGATCCAAAGGAGTGTACACAAATGATTTTCCCGCCAACTCGCCTTTCAAAATTCAATTACACGGGCAGATCGCGGAGCAATATTATGGTGAGCAGCGACACAAAAGTTGTGGTACTTCCTTTTAACGCGAGCGTTGAGGTGGTGATGCAGGACACGAGCATCATTGGTGCTGAGAGCCACCATCTTCATCTTCATGGCTTTAACTTCTTTGTTGTTGCTCAAGACTTTGGCAACTTTGACCCCAACAAGGTCCCTGCCAAATTCAACCTCGTTGACCCTGCTGAGCGGAACACTGTGGGCGTGCCATCTGGCGGGTGGTTTGCCATTCACTTTCTCGCTGACAATCCAGGTGGGTAATTAAGGTTTGACTAATTATATATGTTATGATGAAATTACACAGCCCATTAGTTGGTAATTAGATGCATCGTTATGATCAAAATCATATTCCAATACAGGATCTTAGACTTTATCAAGGTCTGGAAAAGCATTATGTGACTGATTTGTGTGAATGACGAGCATGTGTTTGGTTCATGCATTGCCATTTGGAAGTACACACTAGCTGGGGCTTGAAGATGGCTTGGATTGTGAATGATGGAAAGGGGCCCAAGCAAAAGCTGCCACCTCCACCGTCTGATCTTCCAAAATGCTAAAACTTGATTTTTGCCCTTTATATTTTCAATTTTCCTTATTCTTTCAATTCGTTGATTCTTTCAACATACATTTAGTTATCGTCCATTTAAAAAGAATATTCATCGTATATGTTTTCGATTTTCTAGTCTATTGTCTATCTGGACTTACCAAATGGATAAACATATATAGACTAATTGTCTTAACACCATGCAAGAGAAGAATTTTTTTTTTTTTATCATCTTATCTGTTTGATAAGAGTGAATACGAATTATACAATTACTTTTGTTATGTCTAATCTTTTAGAAAATTCTGAGTAATTATTTTAGCATTACCTAATTCTTTTAGTTATTAGTTTAATTCATGGCGGTGGCAATATAATGTACATTGATCGGTAAGGGCGACGAGTGACGAGGTAATGACGATGGCAACACTGATTCTCTTCTTTTCAATCATCTTAACTTCATTAATTATCATAATTTAAAGTAGTAATGGTCAATGTTGATACCAAAATCTCAGCTTACACTTGGAAGCTTTGGTCAACAATCAAGATTTGTATCATAAAGAAATCACACCTATGATTAGACAAAGGAGTAAGAATTCAGCTCACCAATTATTAAGAAAAGGCATATGAAATATTTTTAAAAACCAAAAGAATGAAACACTAAAGAAATAATGGCGCCAAGAATCTCATCTCGTCTCTCTCGAACTTCCCCTTTAGAACTCAATGATATGACCTATAAAAATAAAAATAAGGATCAGGACTGTTGCTAGGTACACTAGTGAAATTCCTCCGATACTTAAATTAGAGAAAGGGAGAGACTTTTCTTTTTTCTTTTTTTCGAGAGAACAATGAAATACCGAGTATGCTATATCAATCTTAAAATTCCCACTTAACCTTTTAGTTCTTCCCTTTTTTTATAGGGAAGGGGAAAGGAAGACCAAACATAGCTTGTATATGCGTCAATTAGACATTGGTCTCGTAATCCTTGTACACGTGTCATTTAGCTATTGGTCTCTCTAATACATAGATATCCAAATTGACTTGCTTTTCACATGCACTTTGATTACTCATCTGATGCCAACAAATGCTGTTGTGGCTATTGAATTGGGAGCTTGTTACCTTCCATAATAATATAAGGTACATAACTCTTTTGCAATCGTTTGATGAAAATTCAACAAGGGTCGACTCCACCTTTAGGCTAAATAGGCATCCACTTAGAGCCCAAAAATAAGAAGGCTCAATTTTTATAATTACTTAATATAATTATATTTTCAATAAAATTAAGAAGGCCCAATTTTCACAACTAATTATTTAATACAATTATCTTTGACTTTCCAAACGGTAACTAATTATTTAATACAAATGGTAATTAAATATTTCAATTATCTTTCTAATAAAACTTTCAATATTCCTTTTACAATTAAACACCTTAAAAGCAACGCCCAAATCCTTTGCCTTTTCAATTCTCTCTTCCTCAGCAAGAAAGTCTAGAATATTCATTCTCAATTCCATAATTCAAGCTTTATTTAATCATCTCATCTCCTTCTAGTGATCATATTCGAAATTATTGGATTCTAATTATTTACTCCCATTGATTGAATTCGACATCTCATCTACTTCAATTTATCAAATTCGACATTTTTTGTACTTGAGAAAGAAAACCCATTACTTATTTGTCATCATCTTTTTTTCTAGGTGCACTCATTTTAATTATTTCGTTTTCACTTTTCAAGTATTTGTGTTTTTTATTATTTGTTTATGCTTTTGTTTGTTTGTTTGTTTTCATATATAGTATTAATACTTTATAAGAGAAGATTTTTTATTTGTTAATTTATTTATTTGTTTGATTATGTCTATTATTTAAAATTGAAGATGCCAACTAGGAGAAGGTTTGTTGTTTGTTAATATCCATTAGTTCATTCATTTTCAATTATTCAATGTTAGAATCTTTGACTTTTAATATTTCTTTTAATTTCTATTAAAAACCTTATAATCTCAAGAATTAGTAAATGAAAAAAATTTATTGTTCTCTTCTCTACAAAGAAAATTATTATATTTATTGGTTCATTTCAAATAATTAGTTTCTTAAAATATAAAGCCTATTTTTATTTTTGAACATCAATTCACATTTAAAATTTTTATTTTCTATCATCCTAAATATTCTATTTAAAAATAATATTATTTTTATTTATTTGTTTTTTTTATTTTTTAACGATTTTAATGGAATAAAAAATCTATCTTCTTGACTATTTTTTAGGTTTTATTTTTAAAATTTTTAATTTTTTTATTATTATTGAAATTTAAGAATTAAAGATAGAATAAATTTTGATCATTTTTATTTGTTTTTGAGTATTGAAATTGTAAAATAAATAGAGGTCTCATAAAAACATTTCGTCTAAGGCCCCTCAAATTCTAAAGTCGGCCCTGAATTCAACGGCTGTGAAAAAATAGGATTCTGTTATTTTATATTTTTACTTTTGATTTTCATCGAATGATTATAGAATAGTTGTGTACCTTACATTATTATGTAAGGTAACAAGAGCCATTGAATTCTTATCTAACATTACGTTTGATACCTCGATCTTACATCAATTAACATTACGCCTATTGCTTTGTCATTTGATGCCACGTCCATCATCTTGATTATTAAACCAACTAATGCTGCACTTGATTTCCTACGTTTGCCTTAGATTTAAGGGATTTGACATGAATTTAAGGGTCAAAATTCGAGCTCGGACTTAAGAAACAAAATCCGATCAAATTTGGTTTAGGGTTCAAGCCTTACCTAACCCGAACACTTTAAAAAATTTATGTCTTTTTACTTTTTCTTTGAACTTTGTGATTTTATTTGAATTAGACATGATTCTTGTTTGTATTATATGATTTATGGTTCAGATGTTGATTAGAGTAATTTTTATATTTATGGTGCTTTAAATAAGTTTTCAAGTTTTTAAAATTTAATATATTAGGGAGGTAAATTTAAATATTAAAAAGTTAAAAAATATATTTGGTCGGCCAGACTCGGGGTGAAACAATCGAGCTTTTATTGGGCTTGGGCCCTTTTCTTTGTGTTATCCAAGCCAGAGTCCGACCTGACCCATTACCAAGTCTAGTAGCCCATGTGCAGTTAATTTTATTGGCTCATGGAAGCTATTTCCATGAATTTATATTTCAATTGGTACAACTTTTTACATTGAAGTTATTCAAGTAGAGTTTTTCCTATTAGAGCTTTTATAATAGTAGAATTTTTATTAAAATAAATTTTAGTTGCTTGGTTATCAATAAGAGAATTTTGTTGAAATGAATGAAATAAGGATATAAAGTAAATATAGTCATTTTAGAGAATTCAACTCTTTTAAAATCTTTTGCCTTTACTCTGAAAAAATCAAAATTTAAGCTTTTAATAAAAAGTGCATATTTGATATGACTTATCTGATGGTCATACATTTTTATTTATACCTATTAGCTCTTTTAAATTTTTTGTTATTATTTGTTTGTCTCTCTCTTTCTTTTCTTAGTAGAGATTTTGAAAATTAAATGAGTTATTTTGCCTTTACTAATAAAAAATTTAAATTTTTACCTTTTGGGAATAGTGGTTGTAAAGTTTTTTTTAAATATTCAAATATCTAAAATATCATTTATTTATTTGATAATCTAATTTCATTCTTTTTATAACAACCCTTTAAATACCTTGCATATTAAAATATTTTTATAATTTTTAATAAAAAATTTTATTAACAACTAAGTAACTAAATTTTTTTTAGTAAAAATTGTACTAAAGAAGTTCTACTTAAATAATTTTTATTTAAAAAAATATACTAAATAAAATATAAAGATAAAATAATTTATTTAATCCCAAAAATTCTACTCAAAATTCAATTAAACAACACCATAAAAATTTTAAAAAATACTTTTTAAAATTAAATAAACTACTTATTGTATGAGAAAAGGGAAATCAAGGACGCAATTATTGATGGCTGATTATAAGCACGAGATATGTTTTCTTCGCTCTTAAGAATTCCTTTCTCATTGGTGGTTAAGCCTCCGCCTCCAGTGGCGTGAGCTTGGGTTCGCCCCTATTTAATATAGTGTGTGCATATGAATGATGTGTAAGAAAATTAATGGAGCAGATTTTTCTTTTTATATTTACTTATTTGCTTACTTTGGGGAAAAAAAAAGTTGGGGTAAAGCTTAAACCAATTTTTTACTCTCTTGCTTCCTTCGTATTTGAATTCAATGGCTTGCTAAGAAAGCTGACTGAAAAGTACGTGACCAAATCCTTGAGAGCAAATTATTTATTTGTTTGAATTTAGTTTGGTCAGAAAAATTCATACAAAAATTTATAACGTATAGAAAATAATATATACAAATACATTGACCTACTAGCTTCAATTATCAAAATTATTTTCGGAGAGAAAGTCCAAAAAAAATTTAAATATCTAATTAAATATAATTGAACCTTAACAAAAATTGGTTGGTGTGAGTGGTTTGGCACTCTCACACCTTAAGATAGGTCAGACGTTCAAGTCTGCTAGGGATTGCAATGGGGAGGGGAGGGGACCAATCTCTCCGTACCTATCCCCGATATTTTACGTATGTCCTCGTCCCCTCCCCATCCCCGTTAGAATTACATGAGAGAATCTCAATCCTCTCCCCGAATAATAACAGGGGATCCCCGAGGGTCCCCGATCCCCAAATAACTAATATATTTTTTTTGTTTTCGATTTTGAGTTAATCATATTAAAATAAAAAATTTAAATAAAAGTAAAGTTCGAAATATATATTACATTAATATCCATTACAAAAGTCACATACATTAAATTAGTAAGTAACACAAAGATTTGAGGATACAAACTTCTTTTACAAACTATCATGAACAAATTAATAGTCTAATATAAAATTGTTACAAATAAAATCGAATTTATATTCAAAATTAACTTTTTTCAATGGTGGCGTGGGCACTTTATAAATGTAGACTATTCTCTTTACAGCACAATAGTTAAGTCGGAGTAAATCAAGAGCAAATATTAAATTAGATTACATTAGATATTAAAATTGTGATTCATTTGCAAGAATTATAACATCTAAAAATAAATAAAAAATATATTTAAGTTTAAAATTTTTAATGAATATTAAAATTAAAATAACATTTTTGGGCTAATAGAATCTATCCGGTCTTTTTAATGTCCTAAATAAAAATTTAGGACTTTAATTATTTAATTAGGCCTAAAGTTTAATAATATAAATATTTTGATATTTGTTATTTTTACCAATATTTATCATTTTATAATTCAAATTTTATAATTCAAATTTTATAATTTATTTACTAGTAATTTTAAAAAAATAAAAATTAAAATTAAAATTAAAATGTGGAAATGAGTAGGGGATGGGGATTCCACCTCATCCCCGTCCCCTCCCCGAATAAGAAATTGGGTAAAAAAATTTTCTCGTCCCTTCCCCGAAAAAAAATTGGGTATGAAATTATCCCCATACCCTCCCCGAATGGGAAAAATCCCCGAGAGTACCCGTCCCCGTGGGGATTTTTGCCATCCCTAAAGCCTGCTCTTGTATGGAGTCATCACTTTGACCAGCACTTTATCCCTTATAGGCCTACCCAGTGCGAGCGGGAATTAGTTTAGGTTGTGGTACGGGCTTAAACATGCCTCTCACAGTTAGGGCCCACTCAGGACCACCTCGTGGTTCAGACTATATATATATAGCCCCGCTCTCGTATGGAGTCATCACTTTGGCCAGCACTTTACCCCTTACAGGCCTACCCAGTGCGAGCGGGAATTAGTTTAGGTTGTGGTACGGGCTTAAACATGCCTCTCACAGTTAGGGCCCACTCAGGATCACCTCGTGGTTCAGACAATATATATATATAGCCTCGCTCTTGTATTGAGTCATCATTTTGACCAGCACTTTACCCCTTACATGCTTACCCAGTGCGAGCGGGGATTAGTCTAGGTTGTGGTACGGGCTTAAACATGCCTCTCATAGTTAGGGCCCACTCAGGACCACCTCGTGGTTCAAACAATATACATACATACATACATACATACATACATACATACATACATACATACATACATACATACATATATATATATGTATGTATAACTGAACCTTTCACCAATCTGTTTGTATATTATTAATTTCATGTATTTAGTAAAAAAAAAGTTATTATAATAATTTGATTTAGCGAGATTAGAATTAAAAGGGGCAATATGGAACAAGACATGAAACTTAAAAAAATAGTTATTATAACTATTCAAATTCGTGTTGATATAAATTGGCATGATTCATAAATGGATTGACATGATATGAGTAATAATCATGCTATACCTGTATTGGACTATCTCAACATATTTTTTGTTTATTACATGAATATGAATGAATATGTGATAATATTATTTTAAAATTGTGTTATCAATTTATTCATGTCATAGTTAATTTCATGTTAACTTATTTATGAGATATTTTTTTTAAAAATTGACTTATTTGTTATATTTTACATTAATTTTTAAATTTTTAATAAATGTATTAAGAACAAAAATAGCATGATTAACAAATTAGTCTTATCTGTGTGTTTTGATGTTTTGACATGATTAATAAATGAGACCGTATTTACTTAAATTTGACATGATATAAACACAACAAAGTTGTACAAATTGTCACCCCTAGTTAAAATATTAGTATTTTGACACACTTGATTGTATTATATTATATTAAACTATAATGCAATATTATGATTGATATAGTATATGTTGCAATATTATGATATAATATTGATATAGTATATGTTGTATTATATAAAATAATATTGTTTTATTTTAAAAAGTTATATTAAATTAATAATTTAAGATTCATTAAAATTTTATTATTTTGTTCAATTAAAAATTTAAATTTTTATAATTAAAATAAATAATTTTCACCACCGACCAGCACATGACACCGTACAACAATGTACTTTGGTGTCATTTAACTTTATTTTGATACCATTAGAATTCTAGTCATTGAAGCTACAAAACGGTACTATAAATTTACAGAATTGAAAGCTTCTTTGTTAATAATAGTTGCGCCGTTTCATAGTTCATTTACAGAATTGAAAGCTTCTTTGTTAATAATAGTTGCACCATTTTATAGTTCAGACAATAAAAATTCTAATAATATTAATTTTAGTACAAAGTATACTGTTATGCGGCAGCCACCGGTGGCCGGCCGTTGTCAAATTGTCGACAGTAGCTCATTGTGTTTATTTTTGGTTTTTATTATTTTAATTAAAGAAATTTGAAAAAAAAATGTGAATAGCGCTGTTTTTTTTTTTTTTTAAAAAAAAAACCCAACCTTCTCAAGTTAGCGTAATAAGGCAACAGCTGCATTCCAACCTTAAGGTTTTACCAAATATAAGATTGGTGGCTTTCATTAAAGTCTAATAAAACAATCCCGCATAAAGTGGGTGCCGGACACGCCCCTAATAATTAAGTGTGGGAAGTAATTAGGGGTTCAAATAAGGCCCCCTCCTTTTGCTTTATGTCTTTTCAAATAATAATAATCACAAGAAGCTCAAGCTCTGCGACGTCGTTTCTTAAAGTCAACATCAGACGACGGCATTATGCAGCTTGCCAACGACTCCTTCCAGCACTTTGCCTAGAAACTCGCACCACATACACACAATTTCTTGTGCTTTACCTTTTTTCTTTTTCTTCTTTTTTTTTTAATTTTCTTTTAAGTAAAAGAATTCAAACGTTATAGACCACAAGTATTGACCGGAATCAACGGTGCAGATCCCTTCCCCACAGTACGAATGTTTGATAATAACATACGAGCCCCGCTTTTACGTTTTCCCAAATAAGGATCTAATTTAGGCATTTATAACAAAAAAGTCTGCAATTGCTATTGAAATGATCTAGCTAAGCCAGCAGTCACCCTATTACTGAAAAAGAATATAGTTTTAGTGTGGTAAAAGAAATAATGGTTTACCATAAAAGTAACTCTTACATTAATTTATGCTAATAGTTATTTGTGTTGTGCTCTATAATACTCAAGGAATCTATTCATCTTTGAATAAAAAATAATAGATTCTCAACTATCACTAACAAGGGTTGAAGTCATTATCAAGTCGTTTAGAAGAATCAAGATAATAGAATTGCAAACAAATGTAAATCAATAAGCAATAAGTCATTTGAAATGAAGCCCTCCACTTGAAAAACGATTCAAAGTAAATTCAAATGCAGCTATTAAAGCATATCAACAGCTTGTAGGTTTGGAAATGGCCATTAAAAATTCAAATGGGAATTTTGTGGAAGGAGAAAACTAAAAGATCATGTTAATATGATAATGTAACTTATGTAGAAGTCGAAGGAGCAAAGTTGAGATTTCAAATTATTGAAATTACAACGTGTTTATTATTGATTATTGAATTAGATTTCAAAGAAGTGGCGGATCTTTTCTTAAATAAGGATGTTGCAAAATTGAGATTGTTAGGAAAAATTGAAGTATTTGAACAATGCAAAAATTTAAACACTCCGAGAGTTTATAATATTATTATCTATTATTTAACTAAATTAACTTCAGAAAATAAAGAACCTATTGTATGGTTGGATATAATACTAGTACAGATCATGTCTCTTTTCTTGCAATTGAATTAATAAAACTTTATTTTCTCTTTTTTTTTAAAAAAAAAAACTCTTCGTTTAGATTAAATAGTAAGTCAAATTTTTTGTGTTAAGATGTTGTGAGTGATGATGGACTTATCCCCTAAAAATAGAAAATATGTCGATATATTATAAAACCTAAATGGTTAGGGACTCAGACGTCATTACAATCACGAAAATTCGTAGAGGGTTTCTAGATCCTTCCATCTCCTCATTTTACTCGTCAAACACTCAACATCAAAAACCAAACCACACACAGCTAACTCTCTCATCAACAAATCCTCACCGTCCATTCTCTCTGTTATAAGTCAAGATCTAACGTTTCTTCTTCCTCTCTCTCTCTCTGTTCGCTCGCTCGCCGTCCCCCGTCTACTCTGAAGATCTGGTTGGCTCTCTGCCCCTCTCTCTTGTCTTCTCTTTGACCGATCTTAAATCTAACAATACGATTATAATTATAATTTCTTGTTTTAATTTATGTTATTATTCAGAAATTTTTTAGTAAAAGAAGATGTTCGGAAGAGCGCCAAAGAAAAGCGATAACACAAAGTACTATGAGATTCTCGGAGTCTCGAAAAACGCTTCGCAAGATGATCTGAAGAAGGCTTATAGGAAAGCCGCCATCAAAAACCATCCTGACAAGGGCGGTGATCCTGAGAAGGTTTTTTTTTTTGAATTACGATTTTGTGTTGTTATTTGTTTTCCTTTTTAATAACTGAGCATGCTTGTTCTGATTTATCGTTTAATTCGATTTACTGTTTGAATTGTTTGCATATGTGGATCAAATTGTTTAGATCTATTTTTCTTTTAAATTTTGGATATTGACTGGATTGGCACTCGAGGATTAATTGAAACTGTGATGTTAAGCTGGACTGCTGGAGCTGGGAACTTTGTATAATTGGTCTAAATTGAATTTTTGTTTTTTTGTGCCATATTTGCTAATTTAATTGATAGTGGGATTACTGAACATGTGAAATTCTACTTGTTATACAGTTTAAAGAGTTGGCACAAGCGTATGAGGTACTGAGTGACCCAGAGAAGCGTGAAATATATGATCAATACGGCGAGGATGCTCTTAAAGAGGGAATGGGTGGTGGTGGTGGTGCCCATGACCCATTCGACATATTCCAATCCTTCTTCGGTGGCAGCCCATTTGGTGGTATGCTGTTTTTTTTTTCCCCTAGCTCTTTCAGATTCATAGTCCTTGAAGAGTGAAAGTGATGGTAGTTGTACTGAACTGAAAATACTTGTGGGCGGTAGGTGGGAGCAGCAGAGGAAGAAGGCAAAGGAGGGGAGAGGACGTAATCCATCCCCTCAAGGTTACGTTGGAGGATCTGTACAATGGGACATCTAAGAAGCTCTCGCTCTCCCGCAATGTAATCTGCACCAAGTGCAAAGGGTTAGTTTCAAAATATCTGCTTTGATGAATTATTTATGATGCAACAAGTTTTTTGTTGGGTTTGCTTTTGTACTCTTCTGTACTTACCAACAGTAATTTGGTGTGGTTATTTGCAGGAAGGGGTCTAAGTCAGGTGCATCAATGAAATGTTCTGGCTGCCAAGGATCTGGAATGAAAGTTTCAATAAGACACCTTGGCCCCTCTATGATTCAACAAATGCAGCATCCTTGCAACGAGTGCAAGGGTACCGGAGAAACAATCAATGACAAGGATCGCTGCCCACAATGTAAGGGTGAGAAGGTCATTCAGGAGAAGAAAGTCTTGGAGGTTATTGTTGAGAAGGGGATGCAAAATGGACAGAAGATTACGTTCCCTGGAGAAGCTGATGAAGCGGTAAGGCAATGGATTTTGTTGTTATTTTTTCTTTTTAATGCTCTATGAGTTTTATTTTCGAGTACATTGAGTACTGTTTCAAGGTGTAGTTGGCTTAGTTGCTGACCGTACATTTTGTCATTTTTTAAATTTGTGCAGCCTGACACCGTCACGGGTGACATTGTATTTGTTCTACAACAGAAAGAGCACCCGAAATTTAAGCGAAAGGGTGATGACCTATTTGTTGAGCACACCCTGTCACTGACAGAAGCTCTCTGCGGCTTTCAATTTGTAATAACTCATTTGGATGGCCGGCAACTCCTCATCAAATCCCAGCCTGGGGAAGTAGTCAAGCCAGGTGAGTACAACTGGATGGATGTTAGTCTGAATTTGTCAGCCTATGCTGTTCAAAACTGAGTTTGTTGAATAATTTCTAGATTCTATAAATTGTTCAACTTCACTATTGGCAATATTCTTTCAGATTTGTGAGCTGATAGGATTTTCCATTTTTCTTGAGTCTTGACCTAGCCTGGTAGTTATGCCTTGTGCATGAACTTTTATTCCTAGTACCAGTGTGATTGTCTAATTTTTTGGGCATCTTGTTGTTTTCTGTTCAATGTTTTGTTAAGCATATTTTGAAGAATCTGAACAAAAAAGTTCAGTTATTTTTTGCTATTTAAGTAGTGATGTCTTGTGTTTGTACAGTGTTCTTTAACATATTGTTTCTTTTCATCCCAGAAAACACTTTTAAGCATTATGTGCAAGTGATCGTGGAAATAACATCAGTGAACAGGCCTTTAATAGCAATGCAACTAGCTAGTTGCTTTAGACATGTTTTTGGAGGCTTCCTTAGATAGCTTTATTGATGCAATTTAGCTATTTTCTTAAGACTGTTGTTGAAGGCATCATACATGTTGAATTATGTGATGATATGATCTATTCTAGATTCAGATGGAACTACTATTAGAGATTTATTGGATGGGAAGGATTGCCCTTGGTTCCTTTATGCTGAATAATTTCTTGTGTTTGTTTCATGTTATCATCTTATTCATACATGCTAATGATCTTTTTTTCTCTGCAATCAGACCAATTCAAGGCCATAAATGATGAAGGAATGCCTATGTATCAGAGGCCATTTATGAGGGGCAAACTGTACATTCATTTCACTGTTGACTTCCCCGAGTCACTGAACCCAGACCAGTGCAAGATGCTGGAGACCGTACTACCTCCAAGGACCTCAGTCCAGCTCACCGATATGGAACTGGATGAGTGTGAAGAAACAACCCTGCATGATGTGAACATCGAGGAGGAAATGCGAAGGAAGCAACAAGCAGCTCAGGAGGCATATGATGAAGATGATGATATGCAAGGTGGTGCCCAGAGAGTGCAGTGTGCTCAGCAGTGATGATGTAGAAGAAAAGGGGTGGCCTGATTTTGTATTTTCATTGTTTGCGAGAATAAGATTCTCAACATATTTATTTTCTGTTATAGGCTTTAGAGGTGCTAGTTTTGTTTGTCTGTCTTTATTCTTATGTTTCTCTGATAACTGACTATGTAATGGAATTCTAGCGTTTGCACCTTCAGACTCAATGCTCATAATTAATATTTTTAGTGTCTACAATATTTCAGGGTGGTGTTAATCAGAAGTCCATATGCGAATGCTAAAATTATTTTTTATTTCTAAATTACACTTCTATGTGCAGTGAAAACCAATTTCTAATTCACCCAGAAAAAAAATGAAGAAAAAAAGAGCAGCAGATGAAAACACAGAAAGGCAGACTCCTAAGCATTGGAGTCTATGAGACGAGCTCTTTGTCTGCTCCAAGTATGCAGGTGCTTGGCTACTAACAGGAGCGGGCAGGGACGAGTCGGACACATTCCAGTCATCGGTTGAGGGTTCCGGCGACGAAGATGGCGCAAACAACGGAGTCAACAGTGGCTCCACGGGAGATGCAGCAGGGGGTGGAGCTGGTGGGAAACTGTTCTTATCATGAACAATAATGGAAATCTTTTGGCCTAAATCACAGTAATTTGATAGGTTGCAGAGATAATAGAAAACACCTTGCTCATCCAATACAATTGTTGCAGGACCAGAATTCAGAACTTTGATGGGATTGTTGGCTTTGCAAGTTTGGTAGTCTATTGCTGTAACTTGCATCAAGTTGTACAATTCTGTCTCAAAATCAAAAACTGCAGGGAGACAAAATATTAAACCAATCAGCAAAGAAGAGAATTTGAATCGTGTGAGAGACACAAGACATCAAGTTAATTACCAATATTGTCGCCAACGCGGAAGAGATGCGATGAGGACCAATCATTGTAGAAACTTGGGAACGGCGGGATGGACCACGCCGAATCCCCCACCCAATACCTCGAGCCGTGCCCATATAAGCTACCAAAGCATATTACTGCAACCACCACAACAATTGAGATTGCAAATGAGTAGTGTAAGTTTATCATTATTGTCTGTTTAGCCAGCCCCAGGACATAGCAGAGTTTTCATTTCGGTTAATAAGAGTTTCAGAGGAAAGAAAATGAAGAGTCTTCTATCCATAAAATAAAAATAAATTCCGTGCATGGAAATATAACTGTTCGTGTACAAATGGAAAGACCTCACGGTTGGCACTTCCCCAAATTAGTCGAGATTTAAGTACCATTATTTATGCGCATGCTTGAGTTAATAGAAAGATCATGGGCCCGGCCCTCAAAGAAAAGGAATTATGACCGTTGCATGCTTTTAGTAAAGACAGTCTCTCAGTCGTACACGTGTCCTTTCATCGCTGATTGACTAGATGTTATCATACTTGATTATATCATAGGATTCCTCCCGATTCCCCACCTTACCATTTTCGAAATTTAAAATTGTGAGGAAAAAAAAAAAATAATAATAATAATAGCTTTCCTAGCCGTTGAACTTGAAAAATCAGTCTTTCTCAAACCGAAAAGAAGAAACTCGTCTCAGCCAAAGCCTCAGCCTTACCCTCTCTCGGCTTCACTTTAGCTTAAAGATTCTGTTGCCATCTTTGAATCTCGTGAAAAATCTCTTGCCACCACATCAGATTTTTGCCTTTCAACACCCAAATCAGAAGAAAAAGGGGAAAAAAAAAATGAAGGGAATGAAAGGAAAGTTGCTAAAGAAACTCAAGACCATTAAACCAATTGGGTATCTAAAGCCTGATAGAATTCTTCAGGTCAATGCAGCAGATGGATTTTTCGAAACGTTTTCAAAGATTTCAAATGGGAAGTTTCAACAAACCCAGATGGAAAGCAAACAGTCTGAGCAAGAGAAGAAGTTCAGAGAAAGGATTGAAGAAGTTGAAGAGCCTGATATCATTGATGTTGAGGAGCTTATGAAAGATCTTGAAGATGAAGAAGAAGAAGAAGAAGAAGCAGAAGAAATGGAGCTTGATGATGGAATAAATGACAAAGAGAATATTGGGCCACCTACGAGGCCTAAAGATTCAGTTTCTTGCAATTTCAAGGAAAATGTAGAAATTTCCAAGAAAGTAGAGCCTTTAGCTGAGATTGATGTATCTTCTTTTAGGCGGCCGGACATGAATTCCGGCACCCTTTTTGATCCAAATTTACTCGCCGCCTTCGAGGAAGCAGTGAACCAGCATATTAGATTGAGTCAAGAAGAGAGAAAAGCAAGAATTGATCAAGAAAAGAACGGAGAAGAAACAGAGAGAGATGCAAGAATTGAGCAATTTGATGTTGAAAAGATTGAAGAAGAAGAAGAGCCTGAGCCACCATACAAAGCTCGCCGCATCCAAAAAGAAGAAGAAGAAGAAGACCAAGAAGAAAGTAACCCTATATTGAATTTTGAGCTCAAGTGTCCACCAGGAGGAGATGAATCAGTGATTTTTTACACAACAACTCTTAGAGGAATAAGGAAAACATTTGAGGATTGCAGCAGTGTTCGGTTTCTGTTAGAGAGTTTTAAGGTGATATTTTTCGAGAGAGATGTGTCAATGCACATTGAGTTCAGGGAAGAATTGTGGAAAGTTTTGGATTGTAAAGCAGTTCCTCCAAGGCTTTTCATTAAAGGAAGATACATTGGTGGAGCTGCCGAGGTTTTGACTTTGCATGAGCAAGGAAAGCTTAGGCCACTCTTCGATGGGATACCGATTGACCGATCTGATGGGCCGTGCAATGGCTGTTCCGGAGTCCGGTTTGTGCTTTGTTTCCGGTGCTGCGGCAGCCATAAGGTGGTTGCCAGTGATGGTTTGGCCAGTCAATGCCAAGAGTGCAATGAAAATGGCTTGATTATATGCCCCTATTGCTGTTGAAAGTTATTGGTGTAATTTTTCAGTTGTATCTTGGTTTTGGGTTGCTGCTGTTGTACTCTTCCAATTCTTCTGTATGTAGAGCATATTGGGATAATTGATTGTCATGGTTTCTGGAATAATGGAAATAGAGCTTTCCATTTTCACCATCTAATTTTAAATATATCTAGAGTAGAGCTTGCCCTCGACATTGAAAAAGATGTGACCAAAATATGAACTTTTATGCATGA
Organism: Atalantia buxifolia; assembly: GCA_030444775.1. Lineage (NCBI taxonomy): Eukaryota > Viridiplantae > Streptophyta > Magnoliopsida > Sapindales > Rutaceae > Atalantia > Atalantia buxifolia. The sequence goes on from CM059837.1 coordinate 9,397,116, forward strand.
GATTCAGATCAGATCCAAAATATGAACTTGTTTCAAACAAGTATTCCAATATCAAATTTTAATTCATGGAAATCAGTCTACACATTAGTTTACATTGACAATAGTTAGGCATGGTGAACTAGACATACATGTATTTCACTAATCCGTGGGCTGATCAAGTCAGCAATTGTGATAGCGTGGAGGGGCAGAACCCACTAGGCAACTACCGAATTGTCTTCATTCATGCTCCTAGATTAAGAAAGGGATGAACCAAGAGAACATCTAACAACTACGGTTTTAATATCTACTTGGCAGAAAGAAACCAGATTTCACCCAGATGCTATATCTTTCCAGCATTAAATGCACTTCAAAGAAATAGTGAATCCTCTTCTATATGAGGAGTCCAAGATTAGCATTGGTTACATCAACTTTTCAGGATTACCACAGACGGCTCCAACTTTTCTCTATTAAGTCATGATACAAGCTGCAAGAGCCATGAAATGTACTGAGCTTGGTTACCTTCTCTGATGTCTCCTTTTCTCAAGCTTTTGATAGAATTGATAGGTAGGGGTACCAATGCCTTCAACCATTCTGAGGTGTTGGTAAACATATAAATTTCCACCGCAGATAAGTCGTGTAGATGATCTCGTTGACGAAAATCCTGAGCAATTACAACATAGTGAGAAAATGAAAGAATTGCACAATAAATGTGTTGTTACTGCTGTTAGCATAAAAAAATTGCAGTTTGTGAGGTCCACCTCCCACCCAGGCTATTGGAGTCAAAAGTTCTTAACCACGGTGAAATACAGGTTGAAGAATGCTGTGTTTCTAAGCAAATTTCGGATTGAGAAATGTGAGCTACTGGAAATAAAAACAGTAAGTCTTGGTTACTGGAATTAGACCTTCTTTCAGTTCAATCGTAACAGAGGAGTGATACTCACGATGATATTGGTTAAGAAAAAAATGTGAGAGATCAAATCAGTGGGCAAGTGTTGTTTAGGTAATTGTTATCTTTGCTGGTGTTAATAAGTCTGTCAACAAACTGCTGCTTAATATGTGATTTTCGCTTGCCTCAAGTCTATGTAGTATGTTGTGATCATACAATCAAACGGCCTAAAAATCATTTCAAAAGGATTATACCAGGCATTTAAATCCTGTTATCCATCCGCCTAAGCATAGAAATCCAGAAGTTCAGCCTTCATACTCCTTCAAGGAGAACCAAGCACCGAAATCAATGAGGAATATCAGAAATAAGATTATAAAGTTGATGCTTGACACAAATGGGAAGACTCTGCAATTACTGCTCTAACGCAGTCATCCTAAAAACTGTCCGTGGGCTTGATCTTGAGAAGCCTCCGAAACGTCATTTCCAAACCAAGGATCTGTAACTATTTCTGAATGCAATGGCTAGTGCCAGCTTATGTACTCATCTGTTGTTAGCAAAAAGCAAGTCAGCGTTATGAAGGTTGAAAGAAAGGACCTCCCATCCTAATTCTAACTATTAATTATGAAATTCAGTTACAGAATGTTGACCTCCACTACTTCAGAGATGTAGTGGATAATGAACCTAAATTTCTGGTTCTGAATTATGCGATCAAGTTTCTGGTTCTGAATTATGTGATCACAGAGATAGCAATACATTATATAATGTAATAGGAAACAAGATGCTCCGAATGTTCCACTTCCATCCTGATGCATGAACGATCCCACCAATAACAAGAAAACTGTACACAGAATATCAGGCCTCTGATTTTCTAATATTATGTCATGAACCTGATATTACTACCAATGACATCAAGTTTCCACTCCTTTACATTGGATTGTTAATAAAGATAAAAATTAAGTCCCTGTTTGAGAATGACGTTGAAATACTATGAGCGCCTTTTGACAAAAATGGAGTTTGATAAAACTTTTAAAAACTGTTTATTTCATAATTTTCTCCATTTTGACAATAATTTTTAAAAGCAGGTAGGAGATTACTTTTTATAAACAGCCTATTTAATAAAGCCACCATACTTTTTAAAGTTCCCATTAAAACCTTAATATTTTAACAAAATGACAATTATATCTTATTTCCATAAATCCTAATATATATAAATAAAAGATAATTTAAATTTAGGTTATTTTGATAATTATATAATAAAATAGCACTTTCATAGTAAAATTTACCAAAACACATATACTTGGCTTTTCAAACTCATGCAACCACAACAACATGGTTTACCAAACATCAAGTTACCTTATTTGATCCACATAGCAGAAGTAGCTTATTTTATCAGCTACTGCAATCCCAAACTAGCCCTATGCTTGAAATAACTGCCCAGCCAAATTTTGAAATAGCACACCAGCACAAGCAGAAGTTCAAAGACATGTTGAAACAACTATCAATGAAGATGATGCACATTTGCTTTGATCTTCACTCTAAATTTATTAAAAACCAGCATGCTAACCTTCTTCTATTATAGGAGACAAAATCACAAAACATGAAGCCAATCACAAAAGTGATCGAAACATTTTTTTTTTCCCCCACAAATATTAATTTCCAGATTTTTATGATATACAATAGAAATAAATTTTCTACATATGGTATTATTGAGAAACATATACATATGTAGTTATCATTCCTCAAAATTTCAAGAAAAATTATTAATCAACAGAATACCAACTGTTAAAAATAATTAGCAAAACTTTTTACCGTTAACGATGATAATCTAGATTTGCATCTCAATGTCTTAGAGTCGTGCATGTAAGTCTGATGAGTTGGTAGCCTGGGCAGAAACAGAGTTTCTGTCACCTCCCACCTTATTGGAGTTTGCAACTCTACTGGTATCCTGAGAACATAGGTAAGACAATGACTGCAGCCACGAAACTAAAGTGGGCTTGCGTGTAACATCATCAGATTCAGCAACCAATGAAAATAACTCATTAAGGACCAAATTCTGTCCATCTTTTGGCAACTTCATGATCAGCTGTGCCAACAACTTCATCAAGTTTGATAGTACCTAAAATAGCAAGTAAATGCTAATTTTAGAAAAATCATGCAATGGTTTAAGTAATTAGTTAATTAATTTTAACATTTGTATATTTAAATGGACGTTGGGAGAAATTTACACATATTTATTTTTTCTTTGATTCCAAGAAAACCAACTTCTATATCCAAAACATTGGGGCAAGCAATGGAACAAACTATGTAAGCAAGCAAACTTTCCACATGGAGAATGAAATGTAGGTAGGAGTGGTGGGGGAGGGGGTGCAGCATGGGGTGGGCAGGAAAAGGAGGGCACTATTTAACAAGATAAATTAAAGTGTGTAAAGTGAAATTATTAGATAATTACTTACCTGTATATCAACTAGAGAAATGAGCCGTAAAAGCAACTCTATGATTTCCTTACAAGGTTCTGACTCGCCTTGCCAGTTCTTCCATATATCAGGCTTGTAAGCAAACACTTCACCACAGAGCCTATCGGCTTTTACAACAAGACTGTTGATACAATAAAATATGGCTGGACTTCCAGCAGGAAGATGTCGAACCAAGGCCACAACACCAGAAGCCATACCTTTAAATGGAGTAGTGCCAGGATATTCCTGTACTCAAATCCACATTAAAAAAAAGAAAAAAAAAAGTGTTAATACCTATAATGTGATTATAAAACCTCAGATTTCACCGATACAGTTTTCAGCTACTTCAGATACCGCTAAAGATCTCTCCATGTAATAGAAAACAAGTTGCTCCTTCAATGAGACTCTTTCATCTTGGTCAGAATCCTTCCCTGAAGAGATGAATCCCACAAACACAGAATGTGAAGCTCGAGCTACCTTTTTATTTGGATGTCCCATATACCTGATTTCACATTGTAAGGAACCAAAACTTTCATACATGCATACATGATTTTACATAAATATTAGCTTCCCGATAAACTTAGTCTGCCTAAGGATACAAGAACATAGTAGGAGCTAACACCCGTCCGAAAATAGGAGCAGTTACACGTTCAATGCAAGTTGGAATAACCCGTAAATAAAACAAGATGCGAGCAGTTTGTACCTCATCCTTGTACCAAATGTATTCCATCTTCTGCAGGACAGAAAAGTCTACACGAAAATAATTTCAGTATAATAAAAAATAACAATCTAATGTTGAAATGAACCAAAAAAAAGGGAACTCATTTTACATGCATAATCAGCACTTGATAAAATATCAAGTATAACGAGAAGATGATAACCAAATACTCAATCGATTACCTTGCCAATTTGTCAAGTCAGCATAAGAGGGCATGGATTCTACAAAAGAGACACACGCAGATTCGTTCTCCTGAACACTCACAACAACTCCTCGAATCGTGTCCATGTATTCTGAAAGACGCATCCGACGGAAGTACTCTACACAAGAAAATGAAACTAATATTCGCACTGATGTTTCCACTTGAGTTTCATGGGGGAATTTTGAATTCAGCCTGTGCTTTGTAACACTCAATGTAAAAAGTACGACCATAAGGAAAGCAGATTCAGCAATTTTCTCCAAGTCCCCAAGTAACTCGTCATCTCTACCACAGAGTAGCAAAGCCACCCGCCGGTGTCCCAAGTAAATATCTTGACAGTAATCCCATATAACATTCTCCACTATACACTTGCTCTCTTCATCCACTAAGGCATATTGATTGCAGAAAACACCAGCTATAACCCCAGCTTCCTTAAAAAGAACACTGTCTATATGTTCTCTGACTTCATTATGCTTTAGTTGACTAGAATTGCTATGTAAGTATTTGTGAACCCTCGTATACAAATTCTGTAAAGGAAATATTTCTTTTAACAATGCTGAAGCTAAGCACAGAAACAGAGGCCTATTAGAAGACAAGGAAACACTTCGAGCCAAGGCTAACGAAATACACTGCAGCAAAAGACTGCTAGCGGTATCATCATCTGAAGTAGAAACCCCTCCAGCTTTTGAAATAAGATCTTGTGCTACAGATTCTATCAAATTTTCTGCAGAAATCCTCAGTCTGGATAGGATTCCCTGTCCCATACCACTTGTTGCAGATTTAGCGGAAGCTCTCAGAGCCCCTGCTGCACCCATTAGAAGAGCAAATGGAACATAGTTTTCTTTTGGTTTTTCTAAAATCTCTTGGGCAATAACTTCAATCTTTTGTGTATAATTTGATTTGATAAAACTGGATATAACCCATTCAATCAAGTGCAAAATCATCAGCCCATGACAAACAGTAGCATGAGGCCCATCTTCTTTCCCCCAAATTTCAAACAGAGAATTCAAGATTCTAACAAAATGAACCTCCACAGTAGAAGATAGAGCATATCCTATCCCTGCCAGCATGTCTGGAAGAATTCCTTCAAATGAGCTAACCAATCGATACTCTCCTTCTAGTAGTCTACAAAGCAACTGCAGGCAGGCCATTTTTGATTTTTCAGGCAAATAAGGAGCAAAGGAAAAGGCCCCCAGAAGCAGAAGACCTTCGGCATAAAAGAAAGGGCTCTTCTTTACACTAAATTCAGCATCGAAAACATTAGTGAGGACCTCCACGGCTAAATCAATTAGTGCTGGTGAAGGTTTGAAGGATTTCCTAATCCAGATATAAAGAAGTCTGAGCAGGAGAGGATATGATTCAGAAGGTAGATCAAGGTTTCGAGAAGAGATAATGGAGAGGAGAAGCTTTGCTTGGGGGTCAGCAACATGAAGGGAGGTTTGAGAGTTCAGGAGGGCTTTTAAAGACTGAAGATGATGGGGTTGGAATCTGTGGTTCTGTAGGGAGTCTCTAAGGTCAGTCCATGCTTGTATAATGGCTCGGGCAGATGATGACGAAGAAGCTGAAGATTGTCTGGAGGTAATGTTTGAACTAAGGCCACTGTTGTTTCTCAGCCATTCTTCGAGGAAAATGGAATTAGCCTGTCTTGCCATTGTAGTACTAGAAGCTACAATTCCACCATTAAGCTTTTGATCAGATAAGCTATCTCAAGTTTCAACTACTACCTACTGCTTTCTATCAATTTATGCTACAAAGCAATTGATTGATCGTGTTCACATAATTGAACCCTAGTTAGAATTTCACAAATTCAATGGCTTTTAACATAAATTTAAAAATATGAACATTCTAAGTTTCACATCAAATCAGAATTCATTTTAAAAAAGAAAAAGAAAACAGAAAACAGAAAACTTCGGTTTTCTCATAATTTTTTCTTTCACTTAACTGTTATTAACTCCATGCCTGTAACTTCTATTTTCACAAATTGTGTGATTAGTCAACAAAACCGTAGCATAAAGATATCTTGACAGAAAATAAAAATAAAGGATAACAAAAACTTAGACAGCTCATTGACTCATATGATTTTAGTACTAACAATTCTCGCTGTAAGTAAAGGAAACAAATGAAACAAAATACACTTCAAAAATTTGAACTGAAAAAGGAATAATGAAAAAAATTACCAGGTAGCTCATCAATTATTATTATTAATCAAAGCCACGGGTTGCTTCCGCCACTGGTAACCAGCTAAGTAAGCTGCTTAAGCTTTGCTTGAGGTTTCTCAGCTCTTTTGGGCACAAAATAAAAGGCCATTGTTTCCGCAGGAAATTGTTACTTATGGCCAATTTAGTTTTGGGGAATAACATCTGGGTCCCTAGTTTGTTGGAGAAATAACAAATAAGTCGATAGTTTTTATGTAATTTGCAATCAGATCCCCACGGTACTGGGCTGTTGGCTGCGGGCTACGGTCAGGACTTCAAGTGATGTCATTTAGTTTTCTATTTTTCCTATAGCCCACCATTTTTCTCATTTACATTAGAGTCAATCAAATCCTTAGTCACCATGCATAGGTTTTATGGGGCAGCTACAGTACATGCATGTATCTGATTAATACATAAAAAATAATCGTTGGATTAAATGGAGTGGATCCAATGGTTGAGATTTATCTTATGCTAAATAATAAAAAAATTTGTAAGAAATAGAAACCTGTAAAACTGATAACCTGAAACTTTGAACCAATAAATATAAAACACATACCATTCATCTTGATATTAAGACCATTAAACTTGAAATCAAAGTAACTTAAAATTTTGGGCAACGAATATGAAACTTGGGATCATAAACTTGCAATCCTAATAATCATACAAATCTTGGACCAATAAATATGAAATAGATACTATTAATCTTTATATTAGGACCGTTAAACTTGAAACCAAAATAACTTGAAACTTAGGGCAATGAAAATGAAACCTGATATCATTAACTTGCAATCTTAAAAATCCTGCAAATTATGGACCAATAAATATAAAACACCTATCATTATTCTTGACACAGAGACCATTAAACTTGAATCCAAATTAACTTGAAACATGGGGCATGAAATTTGAGATCATTAACTTGCAATCTTGAAAAACATGCAACTTATGGAAAATAAATATAAAGCACGATTAACTTGATATTGGAACTATTAAATTTGAAACCAAGACAACTTCAAACTTAAGGCAATGAACATAAAACTTGGAATCATTAGTTTGCAATCTTGAAAATCATGAAATTCATGGACCAACAAACATGAAACACCAACCATTAACTTGATATTGGGACCATTAAACTTGAAAGCAACTTAAAACTAAGGGAAATGAACATGAAACTTGGGACCATTAATTTGTAATCTTGAAAATCATGAAATTTATGAACCAATAAACATGAAACACCTACCATGAACTTGATATTGGGACTATTAAACTTGAAACAGAAGGAGCTTGAAACTTAGGGCAATGAACATAAAATTTGGGATTATTAACTTGCAACTTGAAAATTATGGAATTTATGGACCAATAAATATGAAACACCAACCATTAACTTGATATTAGAACCATTAAACTTGAAACAAGAGCAACTTAAAACTTAGGGTAATGAACATGAAACTTGGGATCATTAACGTGCAATCTTAAAATCATCGAATTTATGGACCAATAAACATGAAAGACCTGCCATTAACTTGATATTAGGACCATTAAACTTAAAACAAAAACAACTTGAAACTTAAGGCAATGAATATGAAATTTGCGATCATTAACTTGCAATCTTGAAAATCATGGAACTTATGGACCAATAAACATGAAACTCTACTATTAACTTGATATTGGGACCATTAAACTTAAAACGAAAGAAACTTGAAACTTATGGCAATGAACATGAAACTTGGGATCATTAACGTGCAATCTTAAAGTCATCGAATTTATGGATCAATAAACATGAAAGACCTACCATTAACTTGATATTAGGTCCATTAAACTTGAAACAAAAACAACTTGAAACTTAAGACAATGAATATGAAACTTGGGACCATTAACTTGCAATCTTGAAAATCATGGAATTTATAGACCAATAAATATGAAACACCTATCATTAACTTGATATTGGGACCATTCAATTTGAAACCAAAGCAACTTGAAACTTAAGGTAATGAACATGAAACTTGAGACCATTAACTTGCAATCTTGAAAATCATGGAATTTATGGACCAATAAACATGAAACTTTACTATTAACTTGATATTGGGACCATTAAACTTAAAACAAAAGAAACTTGAAACTTAGGGCAATGAACATAAAACTTGGGACCATTAACTTGCAATCTTGAAAATCACGGAATTTATGGACCAATAAACATAAAACACTACCATTAACTTGATATTGGGGCCATTAAATTTGAAACCAAAGTAACATGAAACTTAGGGCAATAAACATGAAACTTGGCACCATTAACTTGCAATCTTGAAAATCATGGAATTTATGGACTAATAAACATAAAACACCTACCATTAACTTGATATTGAGACCATTAAACTTGAAATCAAAAGAACCTAAAACATATGATAATGAACATGAAACTTGAGATTATTAACTTGAAATCATGAAAAAATTTAAATTATGAACCAATAAACATGAACACCTACCAATAACTTGATATTGGACCATTAAACTTGAAATTATTTTTTTGTTATTATAAAACTAAATTTTTATTATTATTCAGCCTTTATTATTAAAATAATAATTATATTTATTTATTATATTATTTAGTACTTTATAGTCATTTAAGGTGTAATTGATTGCCCCTTAACAGTTGCTCCAAGTTTTTATTTATTTTTTAAAAAACAATTGCAATGTTTTTCTTATGGAAAATGATACTTCCCCCAATTCGCGCCCTGACTCAAGCCCTAAATTGAAACTCACCATGTTGATGAAGCCAAAAAACTACTGTTTTGATTCAACTCATAGCCATAATTGCAATATCAACATCCATTGACTCTCTAGCCACAATTGCAATCTCACTATCGATCAAGGTCTCCAGCCACTACTCACAACCACCATCGCCTACAACTCATAGTCATCACGTGAGGCCAACCATCGCCGCTCCCATCATCGATAGTCACGTGACAGCCGACACTCACAAAGCTAACTCGAACCACATACCACATCCACTCACAAAGCGCCAGCCACAGCTCCCCACAACCATTACGTAACAGCCAACAACCACAACAGATGAGATAGTGCTACACATGAGTAATGCTTTTACACCTGATTTAGGTAGCTGTTGATTTATGTTTTAGCTGATTGAGGTTTGGGCTGATTTAGTGAATGATTATTTTAGAGTTGTAAAATTGCAACAATTAGTGTAATATCTGCTAATTTAGTAATCTTATTAGGAACAAAATGACGATTGAGTTTGTGTGTCTCTATTTTTGTTTATGTTGACAGTCAATTACTCTGTTTATGTATCTTAGCTACACAAATTTTTTTTTAATTTATATGTCATCTCCAAGCTTCTATAATCCAAAACAGAAGATTTCGAACTTAAAAAATCGTGAGAAGTGTTGCTTCTGCAAGTATTACTGCAGCTAGTGTTACTATTTCTGCTTATTATTAGTACCTAAGCCTTGAATTTAGCATAAGATTTCTTTTTTTTTTATTTCTCTTCGTTTAATATTACACCTGGTTCAATTTATAACTAGGCCTCATTTTCACTCACCAACCTACAATTTAGCATAAGATGAGAAGAAATTTCAACACTTGCAGTGAAAATTTGATTTTTTTTTGTTATTTTAAGTCTGAGAAATGAGAAAATGATTGGCAATTCAAGAATCTATTTTTCCTCGAAAAAGTTTTATATCAATAGTGGCAACTTGGAGTCATAATTTTGATTACAACAGTTCCAAGAGCCAAAATAGTTGAGCTTGTTAACTTGTATATGTTCATTATATTGATTTTGATGATAACAAATTTTATATGTTTTTTATTAAAATGTTAGAGTTTTTCATTAAATAAAAATTTCTTAAAAGCCGTTCAATATTTCTAAATGAGTTCATGAAATATGGATAATTGTTAACCTTAATCGAAAAAATCATTCCCTGAGAAATTCTGTTAAAATTGTGATTATGGAAATAAACGGTGAACCGTTAACATTGAAACGATTAACCGATAATTTTCAGAGTGGGATAAATCCTTAAGCTTGAACTGGTTAGCAAAAACGAATAAGGCAAATGAGTTTTGTAGTTTAGTAGAATTAAACAGTGAACCATTTATATAAAACGGATAACCGATAATTTCCAGAATGGAATTTTGTGCTAACCTTGAACTGTTTAGCAAAAACGGATAAGCTTATTTTATTTTATAGGTTACTAGAAATAACCGATGAACCGTTAACTTTAAACTACTAACCGATAATTTTCAGCATGTCATTAATTTTCAGAATGAAATTTGTTTTGCAGGTCTCTTGAAATTAACGGCGAACCAATAATGGCAAACGGTCAATCGCTTATTTAAATTTCAGCTTAACGGTCGCTTGGACCAATCAAAATGGTTAACGACAACCGTTTACGGTGATCCGATTTCGGGGAGAAAGTCAATAATGACTATTTTTCAGCTCCAACTATATATAAACTCAATCAAATTCAAACAATGGTTGATCACAACGTTATCATTGAGCTTGTAAATGAGAATATAACATTC